>CM062804.1:955628073-957087240 GCA_031772625.1 Pinus tabuliformis
GGGCCCAACCCTAGCAACATAGGTTCCTCTTTTTGTATATGTATGCTTAGATTACATTCATAGTTAGTTGTTGAACTGATTTTGGTGTTGTTAATTTGCAAGTATTAGGATGATTAATTAGTTTTCTTCCATTTGTGGATAGTTAGAACAATGGTATCATAGTGACAGAAGACATTTCAGGAAAGATGGTGATAGTGGTTTTCACCTCATCTCTCTTTTGGGATTATGACTTGAGGGACACTTTCATATAGCCCAAAAATAGATTTATTGCTTTGTTGCATAATCTAGGGTTTCTTGATGAGTAGGTCATTGTCTTTAAGTTTCTTAGGATGAGTTACAATTGTCATTTTCGATCTCTTAAGTTTTGCATTGGTTTCAAAGCACTTCCATTCATGAACTTAGCCATTAGATGGTAATAACTTTGTTTTCTTCCATTTAATAAATCTTTCCCATGTATAGATGAATTTGTGCATAGATGCAAAAAAGAATGTATGTTGTTGCAGGAGCTTCTACATTGCAAGGAGACCTCATCTCATTTGCCTCATCCAAGCCTTATCCACCCATGTTTCCAAAATCCACTAAAATCTCAATCTAAATTCTTGTTTTATAAGCAAAAATTGCCATTTCCATTGAGCAAATCTAACCATCTTGAAGCACTTGATTGAGCCCTGGATAGTGTTCACCCCATCCATGCCTTATTCTCCCATTATCTACCTTTCCCATGCTTCATTCCACCTTCTATACCACTTCCTAAGCTTTCGACATGTTTCCTGTAGTAAAACAGGGGATCCTGTAGTAGAACTAGGACATCTTGTAGTTTTCCTGTAGGAAATCCTGTAGCAGCCTGTTTTGAGCCCAAATTCAACAAAATCATCACTTAAGCTGGGATTAGGCCTCCACTTGACCTCCATACCCTTAAGACCATTCTAACCCTCTTCCTCCATACCTGTCTCCCCTGCCAAAGAACAAGTGAAGATTAGCATTTGCATTCATAAAATGAAAACATAAAGAAAAATAGTTTTTTTTCATTTCTTAATTAGCACATGCATGCAACAGTTATAATACTCCCTAGATCAGATTCCATGCTCAGTTAGTTTAGATCATCACATGTGATAAATAGGGTTAATCTAGGTTTCTTTTGCAAGAAAAATGTGTCAATGAGTAGCTAAAGGATTTCATGTCACTTTACAAGAATCTTCCAATTCAGTCTTTCATTCCTTAAAATAGGGAACATTCATTTTATTTCATTAAGGATAATCTTCCCTCCTCTAGTTAGTCGTCAGAATTCTTCTAGTCAATAAAAGACTAGTTTGAGAAACCCTAGTGGTCTATCGCCCCAGATGAGTAGTGACAAGAGTAGACCATTACATCTATTTGTGTATGCAACAATGTCACCTCCAAGTTTGTACGAACCTCGGGTTGATGAAGTAAAATTGGTAGCCTCAAGAGTTGCAGCGTTCTTGCTGCAATATGGGCACTCATCAAGCAGTTAGTATGGCCTCTGAGTAACTAGATCTTGTATCAATGTTTTCAACCATATAAATGTTAGCACAAGAAAAGGATAAGTACATATTTCACACATAGTTACATCCCCTCCTAATTTTGTACAAACCCTTGGTTAATAATTAAAGTTGAGACCTTTGGTAGTTGCAATATTATTTCTCCAATACTAATGACCATCACTTTTTGGTGCCATTACCAGGTAGGTGTCAAAGTAGGTACTATATTCTTCCCTAGTTGATTTTTTCTTTCTTTCATTTCACTTTTTGTAAAAACAACAAAATATACATTAGGCATTCTTCATTTTCAAAAATAGAGAAATTGCATTACATTTTCTGATCCAGGTGGATATTGGTGGCCACCCACCTATTCCACCTAGACCCCCCAATTAATTTCATATGTTTCCTTGTTCATTTTATCATTTACTATTTTTAGTTGTTTTTCGGGTCTTGAACTTCCGAAGCAGTTTTGACCCCCTAAACGACATTTTTTGGTGGTTCACAGTATGGTTTTGGGCCTACGACGAAACCTGTAGTACTCAGCGAGACCTTTCTAACAAGGTATGACATGCACCAAACAAAGATAATATGACCAAGTTACGACCTCGGGAAGTTGGCTGCCCAACTAACCCCAACGCACAAACTCTTGGTATTACATCTCCTAGGGTTAGGGTTTTGGTTGTTTAGGGTTTTATCATGTTTTCTAATAACAAATAGGCCCTTGAGCCTCATTGTAACACAGTTCAGAGGCATGTAGCTACCACATCTCTTCTCAGAGATTAACTACCATCGCCCGAGCTATCTTATTTCCATTATGTTTGTAAGCATAGTTCAATATTTTTCTATTAATGAAATGAAGTGTTTTTCTGTTGCATATCTATTTTTATGATTATATATAAGTTGTTGCATTTCTGTTTAAGTTTGAATTAGTGGTATCAGAGTGGTCTTCTCTTTCTCTATTTTTCTTTGCATATCCCCAATGAGGGCGGGGTATAAGGAGTTAGGGCTTGATTTGGTTGAACCATTGCAAGATCAGCCTCACAAAACCTGACGAACTCCCATTGCGGAAGAAAAGAAAGACAAGGAGGCAAGAGATCCTTTCAAAATGTTGCTCGAGGAAGCCCTTAAGTGACAGAGGGATGCGATGATGGATAAATTTTCCCAGATCCTTCGATGGCTACGCACAGGTGATGCATCTTCATCCAACAACCACTTTGGAGGCGCCACTCCTTTTAAGGCACAAGTTAACATTGATATTACCATATTTGAAGGCCTGATAGATGAAAACGCCGTACATAAATGGTTAAATATGTTGGAAGGGTATTTTTCAGTTCATGACTTTTCCAATCGGGAAAAGATTACTTTTTCACTTCTCAAAGCTATCTCACATGTCAAGGACTGGTGAGAAACCTACTGTGAAAAAAAAGACGAGAGTGAACCCTCGTTGTTTCCAGCCACACCCACTTGGAATTCATTCCAAGATGTCATCAAGGAAATATATTACCCTTTCGAGAGCTATGAAGGAAAATACATAAAGTGGACCACTCTACGGTAGGGAAGGGACCAAGATGTGCTAGAGTTCACAAATATTTTCCATACCCTTCGCACAAAGTTAGGTAACAAGGCTATTGAGCGGCATTTGGTGCTCAACTACCACAACTATCTACACAAGTACATCCATGACGTGATGGAGTTCCTGGACATTTCCTCACTCGGCATGGTGTATCGATACTCTCTCAAGATTGATCAGAAGTTTAAACAAAAGAAGAGGGACTTTGGATCTGCAAATCCAAAGTAAGGAAAAGGCACCCCCAAACCACAGAACAAAGGACCAAGCCAAGGTAGGGCTACCCAGGACAACCCATTGAAGCCACAAGCAAAGAGCAACACCAAGAACACGAAGAAGAACACGAGAAAATGGTGTGAGTTCCATAAGAGCTCCACTCACAATACAAGTGACTGTTAGGCCAAGCAGTCACTGGTGCCTGAGATGCAGGCTTCCGAATCATATGCAAGTTCTGACTCTGAATCAGAACCCGATAAAGGATCTGAAAAATGGAAGAATATCATTGATGTAGAACCTAGTTCCATCGTGGCCACCACCAAGATCCAGAAGATTGAGCCTAAAGATCTAGAGGAGGGGGAACGCCTCTTCCACTCATAGATGTGGGTGAAGGATTCTCCGCTACAATTCATTGTTGACAGCAGGAGCCAAAAGAACCTCATTTTAGCAGAGGTCATGAAGCGGTTGGGCCTAAAGACTACAACACATCCACAACCGCACACCAACGGGTGGCTTCACCAAGGAAAAGATCTTCACGTAAGTGAGCAGTGCTGCCTTCCTACAGCATCAAGCCCTTCATAGATGAGGTACTGTGTGGCATTTCTCCTCTTGAAGTTTGTGATGTATTATTAGGACAACCATACTTGTGGAAGCGACATGTTGTATATGAGTCTAGAGCTCACTATATGATTATTACTTTGGATAATAAGTTGTACAGGACCCAGAGGTAGCCCTTCCTATGGCCGTCTCTTTGATCATTACAAAGCAATGTAGTAAGATCATTTCCCATACCAACAAATTTGTTTTCCTTATGATTTTCCCCCGGGGCAAGAAGAAGGTTGTGGCCACGGTTTCCAGGCAAGGCTCCTCTGCATAGCAACAACAAATGGACAAGGTTATGGAGGAGTACAGGGATATTTTTGCCTCACCCATAGGGGTACCTCTACATTTTCAAGTCAAGCACTCCATCGATCTGACCCCGAGCGCGTCACTGCCCAATGGAACGATATATCGACGCTCTATTCTGGAGAACAATGAGATCAAGAGGCAGATTCAGGAACTATTGTAGAAAGGGAACATCAGGCCAAGATCATCACCTTATGGGAGGCCAATTGTATTGGTACAGAAGAAGGGTGGGACCTGGAAGCTCTGTATTGAATATCAGGCGCTGAACAAGATCATTGTCTGGAATAGGTACCCAATCCTGTAGATTGATGACCTTCTGGACCAACTCAAAGGGGCCAAATATTTTATCAAGATTGACTTGAAGTTAGGTTATCACCATGTGCCTATCGAACCCTCCGATATGTGGAAGACTATCCTCAAATCCAAGGAGGGCCTTTTTGAATTGTTGGTCATGCCATTTGGATTGAAGAACGCCCCTGCAACCTTCATGAGACTGATGGATGACATCTTGCGACCCTTCACAAATGCATTCATGATGGTTTATTTAGATGACATCTTGATCTTCAACCAAAGTTGGGAAGAGCACCTCCACCATATTCGATAGGTCTTTCAAACTCTGCAACAACACAAGTTGTGTGCTAACTTGGAAAAATGCACCTTTGGCTTGAACCAAGTTCAATATATGTGATACATCATTGATGACCAGGGTGTACATGTGGACCCATCCAAGATACAAGTCATACAAGATTTTCCAGCCCCAACCACTCTAACAGAGCTTCGTATCTTTTTGGGTCTTGCCACTTTCTACCGTAGGTTCGTGTTGCGGTTCTCTCATATCACTTGGCCTTTAATTCAAGTCACCAAGGGTGGAGTGAAAGCAATGTTTTTTTGGTCAGAAACCCAACAAAAAGCATTCTCCAAGTTGAAGAATCGCCTTTGTTCTGCACTAGTGCTCACATTACTAGACCTACAACAACCATTTGAGATTGAGACAGATGCCTCTGACTATGCTATTGGTGCGGTTTTTACTCAGTATGGGAATCTAGTGGCTTACCATAGTGGGACACTTTCAGACACAATCTAAAAGTACCCCACTTACGACAAATAAATGTATTCCATTGTGTAGGCCTGTCGTCAATGCAAGAATTACATTATGGGGAAGGAAATGATCATCTACATAAACCATTGACTGCTATAGTTCATACAGACACAAGGAAAGTTGCATAACAATCACCATAAAAAATGGTCCACCTATCTGCAACAATTCCATTTTAAAATTAAGTATAATAAGGGTAGCACCAATAACATCGCTCATTGCCTCAGCTGACCACCGGTCATGGAGCTGATCACTATGCTCGACTCCTATGGGCACGAGACATTAGGGTGGCTGCATATTTACAAGAGCGATCCATAATTCGAAATCATATACCAAACACTCCTGGAAGGGAAGCAAGTTCCAAATTTTCACCTTCAGGATGTACTGTTATGCCACCTAGGACACGTATGTGTTCCTTCAAGTGAGCGTGCTAAGATGATTTGGGAGGCACACTACAGTCAGATCGCATGACATTTCAGAGTAGAGAAAATAGTGGTGGTATTGCAGAAGTATTTTTATTGGCTGGTACTTCGTCAGGATGTTGGGAAGTACATTAGATCTTGCACCGCTTGTGCCATTGCCAAACCAACCATCAAGAAGCAAGGTCTGTATACTCCTGTACCTACTCCTAGCCGACCTTGGGAATCTATCTCCATGGATTACATGTCGAGCCTTCCTTCTAATAAGCACGACAATGATTGTGTTTTCGTGGTCACCGATAGATTCTCTAAGATGGCCATCATGGCGGCGTGCAAGAATAGTATCACAGGAGAGGCCACTGCTAAGCTCTTCTTTGAGTGAGTGTGGGTATGTTGGGTCCCTATAATACTAATGATTCCCCCATTAATATTGTAATTGTAGCCCTTATTGTTATTGTTGTGCCCCTATTGTCCACATATTGTTATTATTGTGCCCCATAGAAGCCCACTATTGTTATTTTGTGCCCTTATATTATTATTGTTATGTCAGCTTTGATTATATTATGACCCCTTAGATTCCTATATATAGAAAGGAGGTTTTGTCATTTGTATCATCCAAGCATTATTCATTTGTGTAATGTAAAGGAGTTTCCCCCCTCAAAGAGGCTGATTTTTAAGTCGTTGATGTATCTTTTCTATCTTTTTGTGAGCTGGTTTCATAACATTTGGTATCAGACGTTTGGATTCTAGGGTTTCGCTACTCCGAAACAGCTCATCGTGGCATTTTTGATATAACTTTTTTTTTTTTTTTTTTTTTTTTTTTTTTTTTTTTGCGATGTTTCTAACACTAAAAGAAAACCATTTGAGCCAAAATGTCGATGATCCTCGGGTCCAAATTTCAGATCTTGTCTCACTATATTTTTGAAGATATGATCCAAGGAAGTTAGGGTTTTTGCAGGCTCTCGAATTACATCCCAAACAGGTGAACTTGGGAAAATCGTCATAACTTTATCTCTAAGTATTAGATTGAAATTTCGTAAGAAGTTATAGAAAGAGGACAGACTGTAGTTTTCTGTGCATCATTTTCAGGTCCGAAGGTTGAAACAGTGACACGTGGAACTTCGTACAAGTTCGCTCTACTGAAAAAGTGTATAATCAAGTCATATTGGGAGATTGAGCATAACTCTTTCTTGGAGAATCCAATTTCGATTAGACTGGTGGCGTTGGAAATAAGACTCATAGGGCTACCATAGTTCGTAATTTCAGACCTTAGAGAACCGAAATTTCAGAGATACATCAGATACAATATCGAGCTCCTACAAAGTGAAAAAATGTGTGTAGTATTTTTTAAATTTTTGCATAAGTTTGGTTTGGAAAATTAGTTTGAAGGAATTCAAAGGGCATAGTGAAGAATAATTATCATTAATTGATGCCCCAAAGAAAGAAAATGGAAACACCTAGTAAGAAACCTGAAATGTCTAGCACGAATCGTGAAGAAGAGGAAGAAATACAACATGATATATCAAAATTATGAGACCAAGTGCAACAAAATTCACTCTCACAAAAAGTAACAGAAGCTAAGATGGATGGTTTAAATAAAGTTGTAGAAGCTAATATGAATGACGTGGAAGCTAAGATGGATGGTGTGGAAGATAATATGGATGGTTTAGAGAAAGACGTGGAAGCTAAGATGGATGGTTTAGAAGAAAAACTTAAAGGCAACATGGAGGAATTGAAGACATATTTGACAAAGTTTCTACAAGAAATTCTTACTAATGGTGAAAGGGTAGTAAGGGAAACTCATGATGAGAACAAAATAAATGTTAATCATGATTTCGTAGGCTCTAACGTTGGATCGAAGACCCATCATGTTCCAAATATCGATATGAGGAAGTTTGATGGCAAGGATCCCATAACATGGATACTATAGATGGAACAATATTTCAATCTTCATAATGTGAAAAACACACAAAAGGTATGCATTGCAACTTTATATTTGGAACCAAATCAGTTTGTATGGTATCGATGGCTTTTCTCTCTTAAACAAATTGTCACTTGGGAAATTTTTACGAATGAAATGATAGCACATTATGAGGATACAAAAAGAAACACTTTTTTTAGCTAATTGATAAATCTCAAACAAAAGGGTTCAATGATGGAACACATTGAGGACTTCCAAAAATTGAATATAAGGGTAAAAGATATTCTAAAGGAGCATAGGATTGATGTGTTCATAGGGACCTTAAAGGATAACATCCAACATGAGGTTCACCTTTGGGAACTTGATTCATTGGAGAAGGCATTCAAGTTGGCAAGAAAATGGAAAGAAAAATTATGGCAACAAGGAAGCCTACCACTCACAATTATAAAGATGGAAGTGTTGTTGCCCCTAGCCTTCCACAACATACAAGGTTGACACCACAACAATTGGAAGAAAAAAGAGCAAAAGGGCTTTGTTACAGTTGTGATAGAAAATACACTAAAGGTCATAAGTGTGCCGAGAATAAATTATTTTACATAGATTGCGAAGAGGAGGAAGAAAAGGAATAAGAAACGTCAAAATAAGAGGATATATACCAGGAACAAACCTTAGAGAAAGAAGAAATTAATCCGACCATATATTGTAATGCATTGGCCGGAAGTACCACTCCTCAAACTATTAAGATAGAAGGACATATCAAGAAGAAAAAGGTAATAGTCTTGATTGATTCGGGCAGTACCCATAATTTTATTCATTGTAAGATAGCCAAGGAATTGAATTGCTTCCTATATCCAACTCTAGAGTGTCAAGTGATGGTTGCAAGTGGAGGAACCATAAATTGCTATAGAAAGTTCCATAATATCAAGCTATCCATGGGAGACTATGTATTGAATAGCCCAATTCTTTCCATTCCAATGGGTGGTGTTGATGTTGTACTAAGAGTACAATGGCTACAATCCTTGGGTACAATAGCTTTTAATTTTCAAGAACTTTTCATGAAATTTTCTTCAGAAGGAAAGGAAGTTGAATTAAGGGGTATCGCAAGGAAGTCGGGAAAGATAATTAGCTCTAACAGAATGACAAATATTCTAAAGAAAAAACAACGAGGAATAATGGCACAATTATGTTCTCTAGAGGTTCCCACATTGAAATCATCTATTTCTCCAGATCTCCAAAAATTCTTGGACAATCATTCCAAGGTATTTCAGACTCCCAAAGGCCTCCCACCTATTCGTTATCATGATCATGCTATTCATTTGATTCCAGGAAGTGTTCCTCTAAACATCAGGCCTTACAGAGATCCCTATGCCCAAAAGAATGAAATTGAACGTATGGTTGCATAAATGCTAGAGGCTGGTATAATTCAACCTAGTCAAAGTTCTTTCTTTGCTCCAGTAGTATTGGTTGACAAGAAGAATGGATCATGGCACATGTGTTCGGATTATAAGGAGCTCAACAAGCTCACTATTAAAGATAAATTTCCCATTCCTGTCATTGATGAATTATTGGATGAATTTCATGGATCAATTTACTTCACCAAGTCGGATCTTCGTTCAGGATATTATCAAATCAAAATGAAGACTGAAGACATTCTGAAAACAACATTTAGGAATCATGAGGGTCATTATGATTTTTTGTCATGCCTTTTGTCCTTACCAATGCACCTTCTACATCTCAAGGTTTGATGAATTCCATTTTCAAACCCTTCCTTAGAAAACTTGTGTTAGTATTTTTTGATGATATACTAATCTACAGCAAGTCTTGGAAGGATCATGTTCAACATGTTGACAGGGTGCTCAAACTATTGGAGGAGAAAAAATTATATGAAAAAATCTCCAAATGTTTATTTGGAGTACAAGAGTTGGAATATCTGGGTCATATTGTATCTCATGAAGGTGTTAAGGTAGACCCTAGAAAAAGTAAGACCATTAAGGAAAGGAAAATCCCCACATCCATAAATCATCTGCGAGGATTTCTTGGGTTGACAGGGTATTATCGCAAGTTTGTTAAGAATTATGGGAGAATAGCAGCACCTATAACAACATTATTGAAGAAAAATGCATTTTCATGGACTCTAGAAGCAACGAAGGCCTTTGAACATCTTAAAGAGGCAATGTGCCAAGAATCGGTCTTAGCTACGCCGGACTTCACAAAAACCTTTATTGTGGAATGTGATGACTCAAGAAATGGAATTGGTGTTGTTTTAATGCAAGAAGAAAGACCCATTGCTTTTGAAAGTTGTCCAATCAAAGGAAAGTATTTACACAAAGCTATTTATGAGAAGGAAATGTTGGCAATACTACATGCACTTAAGAAATGACGACCCTACCTAATGGGAAGACATTTCAAGGAAAAAATGGATCATGATAGTCTTAAATACTTTTTAGAAAAAAAATTATATTCAGAAGAGCAACAAAAATTATATTCAGAAGAGCAACAAAAATGGGTCACAAAGATGTTGGGTTATGACTTTGAAATCATCTACAAAAAAGGGAAGCAAAATGTTGTGGCAGATGCACTCTTAAGAAAGGATGAGGATGTGGAAGCATTTTTTTGTGCCATTTCTATTATCCAACCAGATTGGATAAATGAAGCAAGGGATGAATGGAAGAATGAGGAAGAAGTGTGGGCACTCATTAAAAATTTACAACAAGATCCCAGTACATATGATACATTTAGTTGTAAAAATGATTCGTTATGGTACAAAGATCGCTTATACCTATGTAAGAATTCCCAACTCAAACAAAAGATTCTTATGGAATTTCACACCTCTCCCTTAGGAGGGCACTCAGGATTTCTAAAAAATTACCACGGGGTTAAGAAGGATTTTTTTTGGGATAGCCTTAAATCGGATTTTCAATAGTTTGTGGCGGAATGTTTGGTTTTCCAACAAAATAAAGTTGAAGCAATTAAGAGTCCAGGTCTATTACAACCTTTATCCATTGCAAGCCAATGTTGGGAGTGGTTTTTAATGGATTTTATCACAGGTCTACCCAAGTCCAAAGGAAAGAGTGTTATCATGGTGGTAGTTGACAGACTTACCAAGTATGCACACTTTTGTGCATTATGTCATCCATTTAAAGTGAGTACAATTTCTACTGCATTTATGGAAACAATTCAAAAGCTGTATGGAAACCCAAAGATTATTGTAAGTGACAGAGATCCCATTTTCACTGGAAATTTTTGGACAAAATTATTTTCTTGTCTTGGTACTCAGTTAGCTCATAACTCATCTTATCATCCTCATTATGATGGGAAAACTGAGATAGTAAACGAATTTTTGGAAGGATATCTTTGTTGCTTTGTATCTAATAAATAGACACAATGGGTCAAATGACTTCCTCTTACTAAATGGTGGTATAACACTTCCTTCCATACTGCAGCCAAAATGACCCCATTTATGGCACTTTATGGATATCATACACCATCCATCACATCATATTTAAAAGAAAATTCTAAGGTTCAAGCAGTGGAAGATCACATCGAGCATCAACAACAAGTTCTCCAACTCTTAAAGGATAGCCTCACTTTGGTGCAGAATAGAATGAAACAATAGGCAGATCAACATCGCAGTGAAAGAAGTTTTGATGTAGGTGATTGGTTATTCCTGCGACTACAACCATATAAACAAATGTCCCTCAAGAAATATAAGAAGGATAATAAATTTTCACCAAAGAATTATGGTACGTACAAGGTGTTGCAAAAGATAGGTACTATGGCATACAAATTGGAGCTTCCTGCAGCTTCCCGAGTGCACCTAGTTTTCCATGTTTCATGCTTAAACAAGGTTATAGGTGACAATCTCCCAGTTCAAACAATATTTCCAGAACATGATGAGGAAGGAAAAATCATATTGGAACCTGAAGCAGTCACAAAAACAAGAACTCGACAGCTACGAAATTGATCAATTTGAGAGTATCTCATCAAATGGAATAACTTACCCCCTGAATATTCCACATGGGAGGTGTTGGCATTATGATGCATGTATTGTACTTGATGGCAACGCACTTGCAGCATAAAATCTCACTTATATATATATAACTAGATGAATCTACAGAACAGAGATCAGAGGTGACAGAATACATGGGATGCAAGGCAGCTCAAAGCATTCAGTTCAAATGTAATGTATAGTGACATCTTATTATGATGACAGTTCACAGTATGGCAACCCACTAACAGTATGGAAACTTACTAAGATGGCAGATCACAGTTCAGGCTCTTAGAATGGAAGAAAATGAGGACCGCAGTTTCCTTTTGATAAAGTTGCGTACATACGCAGGTGCACCATTCAAAAGGTGCGTACATATCTGTAGGCGTACCGACCAAAAAGTGCAGACGTTCAGTAGCACGCACTTTCATGCAGAGAAAAACGCACGTGTGGGAAATCTTATGGTTGGTCCATGGTATTTAGTCCGACAGTTTTTGAACCTATGGTTTTGGTCCTTGGTTTTGCATCTAAAGTATTGATCCCTGGTATTGGGTCCCTAGTATTGGATCTCTATGGTTTTGGTCCATGGTTTGAGTAAGGCCTAGACTATAAAAAGGAAAGGAGATCATTTGGCTGGGGAACTAATGTGTTGAATATCTTGAGATGAGCAAGATCTGAAATATTGGTGATCGGTTGGTGAGTTGGATCTTAATCAAGGAGAAACCTGAGCATTACAAGGCGAATCTACTGAGGGGTCGAGATCTCTTTGGTGCATGATTAGATCTGTAAATCTGATAGTATGGGGTATAATTGAAGTCTAATAAATTGCTATACCCGCAGGTCTGCAGGCTAGACACGGCGCAGGCGCGCAAATTCGCAGGCTAGACAAGGCGCAGGTGCGCAGATCCGCAGGCTAGACACGGTGCAGGTGCGCAGATCCACAGGCCAGACACGACGCAAGTGCGCAGATCCGCAAGATAGACACAGAGCAGGTGCGCAGATCCGCAGGTTAGACATAGCATAGGTGCGGATGCCCGCAGGCTGGACACGACGAAGGTGCGGATGCCCGCAGGTTTCTATTGATGAAGTTGCAGACTTTTCTTGAAACGTGTTTTAGCTGTTTTATCTATTACTGCAGTATTCAGGGTTCTGAATTGATGTCTGGTTGTTGTATGCTGAGAAGTTATTGATTCAGTATTTGTACAAGGAAGGTGGTTGATTACAGATCTATTTGATGTTTGATTGATATTCATGGATCCAGTCTAAAAGCGTATACATGATAAGATATGATATTTGAAGTTGTAGTTGGATCTGGTTATTGTTGCAGAGTTCTATTGACTGTGTTGTTGACAGGGTTTCAGTGTTTCAGTATTGAGTGATTCAGAGATTGATAATGCAAGTGTATTTGATATGTGTATTGCAGTGATGATTAATTTTGTGCTTCAATGGTATTGATGGGTCCAGTATGAAAATTGGATGAAACGTGGCCTTCAGATTATGGTGTTGTGCTTCAAGAGTATCCAGTATGAAATTTTATGAAACGTGGTACCCGGAGGAGAGAATATTGTAGGCTGGCACCTACGACGTACTAGTATCTTAGCTAGTACAAAAGCTAAGGTGGTGGTAGCTCCTTTCCAGTAGCAGTTGGAAAACTTTGGAGCATGTCAACAGGTAGCAACCTGCGTACTAGTAAATGGATCGGCTAGTACAAGAACTATGGGGGTTGTAGCTCCCTTCAAAAGAAGCTGAAGAATGAAAGAAGGTTGTAGCCTTCTGCAGGTAGAACCCTACGTACTGGTATAAGACTGCACCAGTACAGAATCATTGTAAAAGAAGTTTCTTATTAAAAGGAAGATTGAGACGACTTGCAGTAGGTGGTTTTCACCCACTTTGGGTTTCCACCTTACATCATGGTGTTCATGTGTGTGATGATATGTTCTATTTTACTGCTCCTGTTTACTGTTCTTATGGTTAATAATGTTCTGATGCACTCATTAAGGATCAACTTACTGAATCATAAGTTTACTGGATATACGCTTATGAATCTTAATATGGAAATGAAAAAGTTTTATTGATTTGATAATACTGATTCACCCCCCCCCTCTCAGTATTATTTCCAAAAATTGGTATCAGAGCAAGTCCTTTGGTAGAAGCTTGATCACTTGAAGGAGATCTGTAGAACAATGGGAAAGAAGCTTAAGAAGAAAGCTCCTAAGAAGAAGAATGCATCTTAGAAGAGTTATGACAGTGGGAGAATCGATTGGAGGATATGTGGAAGAAGCACTTCAGATTCAGAATCACTTCAAGATGAATATCTATCAAGTATAAATTTGTTATCCTCTGGTGATACATCTATTTATCCATTTGAAGAAAATGAAAGAGATAGTGAAACAACTGAATTTTCTCTTATGGGTGAGCAAGAAAGATATCAAATCGAGGCAATATTTAAAAGACTTACAGACAAAATTAAAGACCAACAAGATATATTGAACAAAAGGGAATGTGCCTTCAAAGAAGAAGCTACCAAACTAAAGGCTCAACTAGAGGAAGGTAACAAGGTAAGGAAGTTGTTCAAGGAAAAGGAAGATCAATGTGAAAAGTTGTAGAATGAAGTAAATGAAAGGAGCACAACAATCAAGAAACTTAGAGATAGATCCAGTTATTATGAAAGGATTGAAGCTACGATCCTCTTGCTAAAGTAAGATCTTGAAGAATCAAAGAAGTAGAATAAATATCTACTCCAAGCTCTTGAAAAACAAGAAAATGAAATTCTTGAACTAAGACATCAGTTGGAAGAAGGAAGAAAAGTTGAAGAAAACATGAATAAGTAGTATCTTGAAAAGGAAGAGCAACATCACGTTGAGGTAAATATTCTAAAAGATAAATTAGAAGAAAAGGATAAGCTCTTACGATTTAAAGATAGTACTAAGATTTTGGATGATATTCTTAGTAGTCAAAGGCCTCCTGCTATCAAAACTGGTCTTGGTTTTCATGAATATGTTGAAGGAGAATCTAGTTCACAAAGTAAGATAAGGAACTCTAATGCAAAATCTGAAATGCTCCAGAAGGAGATGAGAGGTCAATCCCATCATCAACCAAGGAAAGAAATTCTTCAAAGAAAATCTTTTACTCCACCAATGAACAATATTGAATGTTATAATCTTGGACATGTTGCAGCCAGATGTAGAAGAAGAATGGTTCAAGACCATCAAGCAGAAAGATCATCACATTCCAGGTACTTTAAGGGGTATTGCTTTTCTTGCAAAATGTTTGGTCATAGAGTTGTTGATTGCTATAGAAGGAACATGAAACATATAATATGTTATGCATGTAACAAGCTTGGACATATAGCAAAGGAATGCAGGAAAAAAGTACGGGCATCACACCAAAAGGAGAAAATATCATCACACTTGAATATATGGAAGAAGAAGGAAGTACAGTCGGAAAAATGTGGCACAGAACAATGCACAGACATAACAGACTCAGAGGGAACTGAAAGTATAAAACTTCAGTGTCCTGAATCTCATACACAAGTTTCATAAAAGGAAGTCGCGTATATACGTGAGTTAGTTACTGCACAGTCACGTATATGTCAATTTAAGGAAAAGCAGTAGGGACAGGCTCAGAAAAAGGGTCTGATATGTTTCACTCCATTATTTGCTCTGTTTGATAATGGTTACATTCTGTTGATGGTGTGTGGAAATGTCTTGAAACTTGTAAGATGTTTAGGAATGATTTGATCTTATCTTGTGGATGATGATACTTTTTGTTGATATATGCATGATCAGATCTGACAGTAAGCAAGACGGCACAGGTTCAGGGGGATCATATGCTTTTAATAATGCATTGTTGGCATTATTGTTAGTAGTCCTTAGTGATGATGCTTATATGGATAAATGATACATCTTGCTTTGATTCGTGGATTTACATAGTTGGTGATCAGATTTGTGGATGCATATATGGTGCATACATGGTGACCTTCATGGGGATAAGGAGAAGTACAAAGCTTGAATACACTTGATGATGAGTCACTCATATGCTGTTGTCGTCATATACATAAAGATCATATTATAAAATTATGATGCAGGATTCCTATAGTTCTTGGCGCTCATGTGGATGAGGATTGTTGCTGTTGATGATATCAACAAGCCCTGACAAATGATCTTGAGCTCAAGATACATAGTGTTGGATATATGAATGATTACTCAAAGTTGCATTGTTGGAGACATGATGATGATGAGTTCTTACCTATATGATGATAGGTTGATGGACATATACAGGTTGTTGGTCTGGATGTTGTTGACAGATGCTTATAGAGCAAATCATACACTATAGTTGATGAGGACTATCATGGTCTTATTTAGATGTTTGGTCTCTGTTATAAATTTCATGTATATCATTCGATGTAAAGGCCATATCAAGTCTCATGATGTAATAGTGTGTCTCTATCTATTGTAGTCATTTGATGAAATCTCTTCTGGTCATATTTGTACCCCCATGCATAGGAAGGATGATGAAATATTTTAGTCATGTATTTCTTTTATTATCAAGGTCATATAACGGCCTATGTTGGTTTACCCACTATGCCTAGGATGGATGATGTTATACTCTTGTGTTATCATGTGTAAACCTTGATGTAGCCCCACTTGGTTGGGTAGATGAGTCAATTCCCACTTGGTTGGGAGATGGATGTATGTATGAGTCTTTGGTGATAGGAAGGTCATTTATGATAGAGTCATGTTCTTCTTAGAACATCTTTTTGCAGATCTTGCTTACAGTCAGGGGGAGCATGAACAACACTCTTCAGCAGAGCAGAGATTTCAGCATGAACTCAGAGGGAGCATGGACAGATTGGTACACCTTGGCATATACAAAGGGGGGAGCTCAATCAGAGATTTCAGCAGGTACTCAGGGGGAGTTTGGACAGCGGAATGTATATCAAGGAAGAGAGTATCTTGGTCCGCCCTTTGCCCTTGATGTCAAAGGGGGAGAGTGAGATGGTTGTTGCCATCAAGTCCAAAGGGGGAGATTGTTGGCATTATGATGCATGTATTGTACTTGATGGCAACCCACTTGCAGCAGAACATCTCACTTATATATATAACTAGATGAATCTACAAAAGAGAGATAAGATGTGACAGAATACATGGGATGCAGGGAAGCTCAAAGCATTCAGTTCAGATGTAATGTACAATGACATCTTATTATGATGACAGTTCACAGTATGGCAACTTACTAAGATGGCAGATCACAGTTCAGGCCCTTAAAATGGAAGAAAATGAGGACCACAGTTTCCTTTTGATAAAGTTGCGTACATACGCAGGTGCACCGTTCAAAAGGTGCGTACATACGCAGGTGCACCGTTCAAAAGGTGTGTACATATCCGCAGGTGTACTGACCAAAAAGTGCGGACGTTCAGTAGCATGCACTTTCATGTAGAGAAAAACGCACGTGTGGGAAATCTTATGGTTGGTCCATGGTATTTAGTCTGACAGTTTTTGAACCTATGGTTTTGGTCCTTGGTTTTGCATCTAAAGTATTGATCCCTGGTATTGGGTCCCTAGTATTGGATCTCTATGGTTTTGGTCCATGGTTTGAGTAAGGCCTAGACTGTAAAAAGGAAAGCAAATCATTTGGCTGGGGAACTAATGTGTTGAATATCTTGAGATGAGAAGGATCTGAAATATTGGTGATCGGTTGGTGAGCTGTATCTGAATCAAGGAGAAACCTGAGCATTACAAGGCGAATCTACTGAGGGGTTGAGATCTCTTTGGCGCATGATTAGATCTGTAAATCTGATAGTCTGGGGTATAATTGAAGATTGATAAATTGTTATACCCGCAGGTCCGCAGGCTAGACACGGTGCAGGCACACAGAACCGCAGGCCAGACAAGGCGCAGGTGCGCAGATCCGCAGGCCAGACACGGCGTAGGTGTGCAGATCCGCAGGCCAGACACGGCGCAGGTGTGCAGATCCGCAGGTGCGGATGCCCGCAGGCTAGACACGGCAGAGGTGCAGATGCCCGTAGGCTGGACACGGCGGAGGTGAGGATGCCCGCAGGCTGGACACGGCGGAGGTGCGGATGCCCGCAGGTTTCTATTGATGAAGTTGCAGACTTTTCTTGAAACATGTTTTAGCTGTTTTATCTATTACTGCAGTATTCAGGGTTCTGAACTGATGTCTGTTTGCTGTATGCTGAGAAGTTATTGATTCAGTATTTGTACAAGGAAGTTGGTTGATTACAGATCTATTTGATGTTTGATTGATATTCATGGATCCAGTCTGAAAGTGTATACATTATAAGATATGATATTTGAAGTTGTAGTTGGATCTGGTTATTGTTGCAGAGTTTTGTTGACTGTGTTGTTAACAGGGTTTCAGTATTTCAGTATTGAGTGATTCAGAGATTGATAATGCAAGTTTAGTTGATATGTGTATTGCACTGATGATTAATTTTGTGCTTCAATGGTATTGATGGGTCCAGTATGAAAATTGGATGAAACGTGGCCTTCAGATTATGATGTTGTGCTTCAGGAGTATCCAATATGAAATTTTATGAAATGTGGTACTCGGAGGAGAGAAGATTGTAGGCTGGCGCCTACGTACTAGTATCTTAGCTAGTACAAAAGCTAAGGGGGTGGTAGCTCCCTTCTAGTAGCAGTTGGAAAACTTTGGAGCATGTCAGCAGGTAGCAACCTACGTACTAGTAAATGGATCAGCTAGTACAAGAACTAGGGGGTTGTAGCTCCCTTCAAAAGAAGCTTAAGAACGAAAGAAGGTTGTAGCCTTCTGCAGGTAGAACCCTACGTACTGGTATAAGACTGCACCAGTACAAAATCATTGTAAAAGAAGTTTCTTATTAAAAGGAAGATTGAGACGACTTGCAGTAGGTGGTTTTCACCCACATTGGGTTTCCACCTTACATCATGGTGTTCATGTGTGCTTCTTGTGTGTGATGATCTGTTCTGTTTTACTACTCCTGTTTACTATTCTTATGGTTAATAATTTTCTGATGCACTCATTAAGGATCAACTTACTAAATCATAAGTTTACTAGATATACTCTTATGAATCTTAATATGGAAATGAAAAAGTTATATTGATTTGATAATACTGATTCACCCCCCCCCCTCTCAGTATTATTTCCAACACGAGGATGACAATTTTATATAGAAGCATCCAGAACTACTCAAGTGTTGAGGACACCAATTTTTTGAAGGAGAGGGGCATGTTAGGTCCCTATAACACTAGTGATTCCCCCATTACTATTGTCATTGTAGCCCTTATTGTTATTGTTGTGCCCCTATTGTCCCCATATTGTTATTATTGTGCCCCATAGAAGCCCACTATTGTTATTTTTGTACCCTTATATTATTATTGTTATGTCGGATTTGATTATATTGTGACCCCTTAGACTCCTATATATAGAAAGGAGGTTTTTTCATTTGTATCATCAAAGAATTGTTCATTTGTGTAATGTAAAGGAGGTTTCCCACTTGAAGAGGTTGATTTCTAAGTCATTTATCTATCTTTTCTATCTTTTTGTGAGCCGGTTTCAGGATGTTGGGAAGTACATTAGATCTTGCCCCACCTGTGCCATTGCCAAACCAGCCATAAAGAAGCAAGGCATATATACTCCTCTACCTACTCCTAGTTGACCTTGGGAATCTATCTCCATGGATTACATGTCGAGCCTTTCTTCTACTAATCATGAGAACGATTGTGTTTTCGTGGTCATCGATAGTTTCTGTAAGATGGCCATCATGGCGGCCTGCAAGAAGAGTAATAGAGACCATTGCTAAGTTCTTCTCTGAGCGAGTGTGGGTACACTTTGGGATGCCATAGTCCATTGTCTCAGATCGGGATAGTAGATTCCTGAGTGCATTTTGGTCAAGTCTTTGGTCGATGCTAGATACAAAACTTACTAAGTCCACAACTTTCCATCCCTAAAAAGAGGATGTCAACATGATTATCGTACACATTCTGTGTATGTACAACTCAAAGCATCCACGAACGTGGGATGAAAGTCTTCCCTACGTCCAACACAGCTACAATAGAGCTCTCCATAGCTCAACAGGCCATAACCCCTTTCAGGTAGGGCTGGGATTTCAGCCATTATGCCCCATTGATGTGGCTATACCATTTGCATCTACTCAGGTAGATTCGGCTCACGCTCAGTCAGAAGCTAAAAGGTCTAACAACTTCATTGAGTGCATTCAACATATCCGCCAATAGATCCATGATATATTGGACAGATCCAATACTAAGTACAAGCAGTGCCATGATCAGCATCGAGTGTTGCACAAGTTCTAGGT
The DNA here is from genome assembly GCA_031772625.1 of Pinus tabuliformis. Lineage (NCBI taxonomy): Eukaryota > Viridiplantae > Streptophyta > Pinopsida > Pinales > Pinaceae > Pinus > Pinus tabuliformis. The sequence goes on from CM062804.1 coordinate 955,648,000, forward strand.
GGGTGACAAAGTTTGGCTACATTTGTAGAAGGAGCACCTTGCTGGACCCCACCACAAGCCTCGCCCGCTCCGATATGGGCCATACACCATCACCAAGGTCGTCAGTGATAATTCCTTTGAGCTCAACATCCCACCGTTCCTTGGTTTGCACCCAGTGTTCAATGTAGATCACCTTTTGCCATACTTTCCACCATTGTTGGACACATCTGACATTGCAAAACATCTCACACCAACAGAACTCAACCTAGACTGCATGGAATATGCCACAATTGATCATATCATGGATACACATATCAAGAACACTTGCCAATAGAGGATACATTTATATCGAGTTTTCAAAGCAAACCAACTCCTCCACCAAGGAAACTGGTTCACCAGGGACTAAGTTCAACAAAAATTTCCTCAACTCATGGAGTCTTTTCACGCAATGGGGACCATTGCTTCTTAAGGGGGGAGGAATGATCCAGGTGGATATTGGTGGCCACCTACCTAGTCCACCTAGACCCCCATTCAGTTTCATATGTTTCCTTTTTCATTTATGCATTTACTATTTTTAGTAGTTTTTCAGGTTCTAAACTTCCAGAGCAGTTTTGACCCCCTAAACGACATTTTTTGGGGTCTGCGGCAGGCCAAAAACCACAAGAATGGACCTATGAAGATACCTATAGTACTCATAGAGACCTTTCCAACAAGGTATCGTGCACACCAAACGGAGATAATAGGACCAAGTTACGACCCCGGGAAGTTGGCTTCCTAACTAACCCCAACGGGGCCCACAAACTCTTGGTGTTACATCTCCTGGGGTCAGGGTTTGGTAGTTTAAGGGTTTCTCATGTTTTCCAATAATAAATAGGCCCTTGAGCCTCAATGTAACACATTTCAGAGCCATGTAGCCACCACATCTCTTCTCAAAGATAACCTACCATCGCCCGAGCTATCTTATTTCCATTTTGTTTGTAAGCATAGTTCAATATTTCTCTATTAATGAAATGAAGTGTTTTTCTGCTACATCTTTGTGTTTATGATTATATATGTAATTTGTTACATTCCTGTTTAAGTTTGGATCATTTTCATTCCAAAAAAAGATAAAGACAGAAAAAATTATTGCTTTATTTTATGCCTCAAAGAGTTGGGGATAAATTAGGAAAGTTCTTATCAGAAACCTACACTTAGATAAGCATTCAACCTCTTTTCATTGACTACGAGCCTCCTACCCTATCCACAAGGGATACGAAGGCCTTCTTAGGTGAGAAAGTGAGGATCTCTAAGGATCTTGCAGAAGGAGAAAGACCTATAAAATCCACTAACATAATGGTTGGAAATACGAAAATTGAAGCATTCATATTTCCCATTAGAGAAATAGATGGAGAATCCAAGATAAAAACATTAATCCATTTATCCTTCCATAATTTTATGGGTTGACTACTGAAAATCCTAACACGTTTCTGTTTGATCTTGTTATAGTTTGGAAAACTTATGATTACACAATTGATGAGTAGAATATCAAACTATTCCCTTCCACTATTAAGGATTCAACCTTTGTTGGTTCGTGAGATTAGAAGGGGATAACATCACTTCATGGGAGCAGATGCAACAAGCTTTCAACACTAACTATCGAGACTATTGTAGAGAAAGAGACACTAGAGACGAGATATTCAAAATGACTCAAGGAGTAGATGAGTCTCTAGAATGTTTTGAGGAAAGGTTTCAGTTGAGTTATTGAAGAGTGCACAACTGCACTCTAGATCCAAATTCCTTGTAGTTAGTCCTACTACGAGGAGTTAGAGAAGAACTAATGGAAACACTCAACCTTCTAGCTAATGGTGACATATATCAACTCAAACATGACGATATCAAAACAATATTAAAAAATCATTCTAGAGCTACTAGAAAAAGAGGTAGAGAAAAAGGCTTGTTAAGTCCCTCTTTCTCCTTCACAATTACTAAGAGTGAGATAGGAGGTATGCTAGAGGACCTAAAAATCAATATCTTACACACCTTTTTTATGCAAATTGCTACACTACAGATCAAGAGGAAATAAGAAGAAGCAAAGATGGCATTAATTGTATTCTGCCTTAAATGCACTAAAAGACATCCTAGGAATGAGTGTCCTTTAGATGTCATAGAAATATGTTTTGTATGTGAAGAAAATCACTCTACTAAAAAATGTCCATCTTTTCTAGGTTTGAAAGTTGTATACCAAGGAGTAGAAGGGAGTATGGCACAACTCTACTTTGTTAATCAGAAGAGGCTATAAGACCCCGAGAAACTTCAAAAGGTATGAACTACTGCTCTCCTTTTAATAAAAATTACAATGCACATTTTCAACCTTGGTTTCCTCCTAACACTTCACCTTGGTCTATGCCCACTCCATGGCCTTATCCTCCCAAAAATTTTATTCCTCCTTTTCAACCATATCCACACCAACCTCCTCAATGGGGTAATTCATCTTTAGGATGGAGACCTCAGGAAAACAAACCACCTTCCTTGATGCATCCTCCTCCTCAACCACAAGTACCCCAAAATAATCCTCCAAAACAACCTTATATGCATTCCCAACTGAACCCAAATCCTAACAATAAGCAAGCTCAACCAGTCTACAGTGGAGAAACTGCCTATCCAACTTATGTTGTAGAGATTCAAGACATCATCCTTAGGTCTGGGAAGGTCCTTCCAAATTCTCAATCGCCTTCTCCAATAGAAAATATAGAAGAAGGGAAGGAAGATCTTGCACTTCATGTCACCCAAACTAAGCCTCCTTATCCTAAAGGTTGACAACTCAAAAAGCACACACCCCGAAAGAAGTTGAAATTTTGGGAGAATTGAAAAATATGTGTATCAAGATCCATCTCCTTCAAGCCATAAAGGATATTCTTATCTACAATATGTTCATAGAAAATTAATGTCTTAGAATGTCAGGGAGGAGAAAAAGAGATACCCATGTTATTAATGTCATAGGGTAGTTAGATGATATTATGCTTGGGAGAGTCATTATCTCAAAGTACTTAGAACCTGGGAGCCTGGTAGTAGGTGTTCACATCAATGATATTGCAGTTCATAATACTCTCATTGACTTGGGAGTTGTAATAAATGTCATGACTAAGGAGAATATGCTCAAAATCAACCTCTAGGAATCCCTAAGGAAGACCACCATAGTGATACATCTCATTGATAGATCTATAGGAGCACCGCAAGGAATCATTGAAGATGTTATAATCTCCATTAGTTCTTGGGAGTACCCCACAAATTTCCTTTTCCTTGAGCCCAAGACCAAGTTTAATGGATACCCTCTTATCTTCGGAATACATTGGTTGGATACTGTTGATACTTACATCAGTTGTAGGGCTAGAAATATGGTTATCACTAATGGGCCATCTAAAAAACAAATTCAATTATATCTTCCTGGTCAACCCCTCATTAAGCATGATTTGCCTATTTGGGTAGAAGAATAAAAACAAGAATAAGAATACCCGTCTCTATCATTTCCCTAACCTATATGTACATTAGAAACCACCATTGATAGTAGAAAAATGGATAAAGATAATTTGATTGAAAAAATTATTTGAAATAAAATCCATGCTACCATGAATGTTGATGGATTGAAAGATGAATCTACAGGAAAACCTATTTATTCTCAAGAAAATCCATGGGAATATTTGATTACTGTTTTTTCTATGCAAAATAATGTGAAAACCATAGAAATCTACCCTTCCAAAACCTTGAAAATTAGCGCCTTTCTTTTTCCTGATTAAGAGGACCAAATGCTCTTTGTCTTGAAACAACATGTTGATGCATCTGCAAAGGATTATAAAGGCATGAAGGGAGTTCATCCTTCCATATTCACTCATCATATATACATCAAGGAAATTTATAAACATGTTCATCCTCCTTAAAGGTGAATTAACACTGCATTAAAAGGTATTGTAAAAGATGAATTGTAGAAATTGTTGGATGCAGGATTCATCTATCCAATATCAAATAGTGAATGGGTATCTCCCTTAGTCATTTTCCCTAAAAAATGGAAAATGGATAATATGTGTTGATTATAGGGAAATCAACAAAGCCACTAGAAGGACCATTTTCCCTTGCCTTTTATTGATCAAGTTATTAATGTTCTTGCAAGGAAAAAATTATTCTCGCTTTTGGATGGGTGTAGTGGGTACAATCAAATCCAAATAATCCATGAGGATCAGGATAATACCACCTTCATATGTCCATGGGAAACCTTTTCTTACAAGGTTCTTCTATTTTGTCTATGCAATGCCCCTGCTACCTTCCATAGGATTGTATTGAGTATTTTATCTAACCTTGTGCATGATTCAGTGGAAATCTACATGGATGATTTTAAACCCTACTGGGATTATTTCTAAGAGGCTCTCTCTAACCTATGTAACTTTTTGTTGAGGTAGAAAGAAATGAACCTCTTCCTAAGCCATGAAAAGTGCCTATTTTTTTATGAATGAAGAGATTATTTTAGGGCATTTTCTCTCTTCAAAAGGAATCCAGGATGATTCTAACAAAATGGCCATCATAAAAAAGGTTCTCGTTCCTAAAAAACTGAAATATGTTAGAAGTTTTATAGTCCTTGCTGGGTATTATTGAAGATTCACCAAATATTTTAGCAATATTATTCCCCTTTATTTTCTTTACTAATAAAAGATGTAGAATTTTGTTGGAAAGATTTATGCCAGAAATCATTTGAGGAAATTAAAGAAAGAGTAATGACTACACCTATCCTTAGAGTTACAAATTGGACTTCGCCCTTCCATATACATATAGATGCATTAGATAAAGCGATTGGGCAACAATAGGAAAACTCAAAGGTTAACTTCCCTAGGCCATTTATTTTATTAGCAAGAATTTGTCCAAAGCTAAATTTAAATATACAATTACTAAGAAATAAATCCTTGTTGTTGTACATTCCTAAAACACATTTAGGCATTACATTACTAGCTATCAGGTCTTTATACATATTGATCATGAAACAATCAAATACTTAATGAACAAATTAGATGTGAATGCTTTCATAATCAACTGGTTACTATTGGTACAACACTTTGATCTAACTATTGTTGATAAAATTGAAAAATAAAATGTTGTTGCAAATTTTCTTTCAAGACTAACCTTGTCTACAAATATGAATAAGTGTTGGATGACCAACTCCTTGATGAGCATCTCTTTTCCATATCACTATTATATCCATAGTTTGTTGACGTACCCAAATTTCTAACTGTTGGCTAGTTCCCTCCTCACTTATCTTTGAAGGAGAAAATAAAATTTGTTAGGAAAAATTCTTCTTACACTTGGATTGGGGGTAAACCCTTCAAGTTGGGGCTTGATCATATCTTGAGAAGATGTGTGAGGTAAAGTGAATTTTATGACATTCTCTCAACTTTGTCATGATGAACTCCATGGGGGTTATTTTTGTTCCAATATGACATCTTACAAGATCCTGCAAGTATGATACTATTGGCTAACCCTTCAAAAATATATCCAAAGATACACAACACAGTGTGATGAATTCCAAAGGATGGGGAAACCCACTGAGAAGGATGAAATTCCCTTACAAAATCAAGTGTATTTTGAGCCATTTGAGAAGTGGGGCATGGACTTCATTGGTCCTATTGATCCTCCATTTGGATAAGAGAGGTACATTCTTGTGTGTACTAACTACTTGACTAAGTGGGATGAGGTGAAAGTGGTGAAAGCAACAATAGAGCAGAAGGTAGCTAAATTTCCAAGAGTAAACATTTTCAACAAGTATGGTTTTCTTAGAGAATTGGTGACAGACCAAGGCTCCCAGTTCACCTCCAATATGATTGGGGGATCATTAAGTAACATCACATTAGACGCCATAAGTATACTCCATATCACCCTCTAGAAAATGGGTAAGGATAGGTGACTAACAGAGCACTGGAAAGCACTCTAACCAAGGTAATAAACATTAGCAAAAAGGATTGGTTAAAGAGGATTTTTGAGGCCACTTGGGCCTATAACACCACATGGAAGACCACTACAACACATTAAGGATGTCAACATTTCTTGACATGGATCTTACCAAAGCATGGCAAGAAAGGTTGAAACAATTAAATGCACTTGATGAATATAGGATGTGGGCCCTATTGCATATCAAATTGGTTCAGCTACAAAGAAAATTTTGGCATGAAAAGCATATTAAAGCTACATCCTTCTAGGAGGGTGATTGAGCCCTCTTGTATGAATATAGGTTTAAGTATTTTAAAGGGAAGCTCATGAAAAAATGTCTAGGACCTTATCTGGTTGAAAAACAATATGGTAATGGTTCAATTCAGATCAGAACAATAGATGAAGAGCATATTCCACTTTTGGTAAATGGTTATCAATTGAAATTCTACAAGAAGCCCCTCTCTAGGGCTAAATTTATTGATTCAATAAGTAAAGAGTTGAATCTGATTGAGAGCATCAAAGCTCCCAATCCATTCATCCTATGATCAACAATAAAGAAAAAGAAAAAAAGAGAGGAAAAAACCCTCAAGTGAAAACCTCCTCTGAGGCACTTAAGCTAGAATCATTAGCTAAAAACCTTTTTGAGGTAGCCCAAATATGAGAAAATAAAAAAAATAAAGATACCCAAGGTGAAAACCTTCTTTGAGGAACCTGATGCATACCTGCTAAGATAAAAACCTCCATGAGGTAGCTAGTAGGCCTCGAAAAAAAGTAAAAGGAAAATAAAAAGAGAAGAAAGAGAAAATGAAAAAAATGATGAAAATTATGATGAAAAAATGTTTTATCTTACCTTGATTTGTGTGCAGGTATCACAAAGGAAAAAACAACAATATTAAGTGGATAGAACAAGTTGCACTCCTGGCCCAAAAGATCATCTCATGCACTCTCAAAGGGCCCAGACAATGTCCCTACACCATTTTTCATCATCACCCATCATTCATAACCCCATATCAACATTTCCAAGTCCTTTTCATGCATTTTTGTCCACTTCCCTTAGTTTCTACAAGAAAGTCTTATAATGTTATAGGATAGCCCATATCTGCTAAAAAGTCATAGATTTAATACTTTCTATACATATAGGATAAGGAAAAGCATCAGAGGCATCCTGACACAACCATTCCATCAATGTTCCTCACCCCTTAGATTTTCCTCCAATGTTCGTCATTTCCTTTCAATAGTAGCTCAAAATTCCTTGTCTTTCCATCACAAACACCATAAAAAAATTTTCCATCACCATCACCAACTCCTCCTTATATTATCAAATCTTATTGATGTTTTATAAGATTATTATGATGAACATGAAGAGTTTCTATGGCTGCTATATGAGACTACATAGTCCTATAGCAGGTTGCAGAAACCCTACAACACCCAAGGAACATGGACTAGTATCAATAGTTAAAGGATTGATCATATACATTGATGAGGTGTTGATCAGTATAGTCACTGCCATTCCCAAGGGAATTCAATGGAGTAAAGAGGAGAGACATGAAGCCACCAATGCAAAAAGAAGATTTTTCCTTCCTAATGAGCAATCGAATGAAGATAAAAGTGGAATAAGAAGGGGAAACATACCATGCCCCTAGGATAAAATAACATATAACATATCCTTAAATAAATGTCTTGTGAAGGCATATTAAACATAGTCTCTTCTCATCAATTTAGGCTCTTGCATCAACTCAGATTCCAATTTTAACTACCTGTTCATGAGAGGCTTAGTATTCCACATTTTCTCCTCCAATACATGAAAGTGATGAGCACAAAAGTGAAGGATGGAAAACAAAATTACTTGGATCATTTGGCCTCATTAGGTTGATAGTCATGGATTCCTTAGAAAACCTTCAAAACTCATTCCCTGGACAAATTTTGTTAACATGGATAAACATTCCTTCTTAGAGGCCAAACTAGCTAAATTAGTAGAACGAGGGGTAGATTTAGGTGAGACATTATTATCATACCCGTAAACAGAGTTAGTTGAGAAAAATTTGGTTGAGGCAAGACTGGGTGAGTTAGAATCAACAGAGACAGGCATCCAAAATGAATTGGAAACCCCATATATAGAATTCCATACAAATATAAAATATCCTCAATAGGGATCAATAGAACCTCAGAAAGAAGTTAGAAAACCACAAAGAAGGCCAACTAAAAAGATAAAGAAAGAGGAAACAAAAATATCCGTGGCACAGAAAGGAGGGGGAGAAATTATGGAGGAATAAGAAAAATAAATCGTTGCTACATTGGAAGCACTAAGCACTCCAACAAAACCCAAGGCATTTAAGCCCATGTAATGTCCCTAGTCATCTTGCAAAGTATATCAATGGTCTCGATTGGCTTGATCTGGGTTGTCTTGTATTAACCCTAGTAATCTTGTAAAATATGTAGATATTGCATAATGACCTTGATCATCTTGAAAAGTATGTAGATATTGTATCAACCATGATGCAACCATGTACATAATTTAAATGATGCTTTTACACATTTAAGGTTATCCTTATATACGTTCTATATATATATCTAAGTGCCACAACTCAATTATTTTATCAGTCATTATGATTTTTCATAAATGAATGAATGCTAGATATTGTATCACTTGAGCACCGAAATATACCAAATTCCTATATTTGTAAGCATTGGTATTCTCCTCTCTCAACATATTTATGTCGTTAAAAATATGAGAGTAACAAGTGATATGTTCTAAATTTGTTTATTTATAATTATTGTACTTATAAGGTTGTACTGATTAGTAGACAAACCTATTAAATATGGTAAAATTATAATATTGATGGGGTGATAATGAAGGGCTCGTATAAGCATGAGCCTAGTTAACACTTTCCAAATTAATTAAACATTAGATCATAGTGATTTTAAACAAAATTATTGACCATATACAACAAGGTAGAAGGAAGGGACCATTTTTGGGGGAGGGTTGCACTCAGACACTTCGAGAGAGGATGGAGGATGGGGAATGAAGTAAGGTCATAGCCAGATATATCCAGGTATTCGAGCACATGGAAGAGGTGACATTTCTGCACACCCTACCAATTCTAGAAGGGAGTCTGAGAAGATGGAAAATGGAAGTCCAGGAGTGAAGGAGGGATAAATTGTAGGGATCGAGTTGGCCAAAGGAAACATATTAGCGGTAATAAGGCTTGAGGTACATAGGGATGTCTAAGATTGGTCTACAGGGGTTAGGCCCTAACTAACTATGAGTTGTATGAAAATAGTATAAAATAAGAAAGAATCGAGAAACCAAGGGGAAGAGACAATGGAGGCATAGTGAGGGAGGAAAAGAAGGAACCAATAGAATGAAAATCAAGGAGAGAAGGATATTATTGAGAATTAACCATCTGAGGAGAATATTCCATGGCATTTAGTGCAAAGGAGGGTGAGGTAAAATTGTGGGTTTGTGTAATTTGCATCACTAGTGCAGTAGGATGACCTACAACACAAGAGGTTAGATCAAGAACCTACATAAACCTACATGTTATGGTATTATACACTTACTCTTCTACACCTACTTAACTTTTGAATACTCAACTTACATGTGATAAGGTATTATACTCTTGTTGTTTTTCATTCATTTAATGTTTGAATTCTAGGGAATGGTCTGGTAAATAGTGCCTTGTTGAAACTAGGAGATACGTGGATTAAAGTCATTACCGTGATGTCAATAATGAGGTCAGCCCTGATACAGAGTCTGATATACCTGGGTGATGGGGAAGCATTATACTTACTATACACAGATTTGGCAAGGATAACACTATGATAAGGAAACAGATTTATTACACTTACCCTTTGAAGTGAAAAATCTCCACAACTATGCCCTTCCTACCTATAGACTAGTAGTAATGTCACTATTTGGTTGTTAGTACTATTTAGAGAACCAATAGAAACTTGCGGTCATGACAGTTTCACTGAACTACTTTCCAACTAGTTTCGTGTAGTTGGGTCAACGTCTATGCCTCCTTCCACTATTATGTGGTCATAAATTCCTTATTGCACTTAATGAAATAAGTATTTAAGTTCTCTAAGGTAATTGGATTGTTTGAGGTTGGAGATCCCCATATTTGGAGTCCCTCATTGGTTTAAGGGTGGAGGCTTCTAGCTACCCCAGGCTAGTTCCTTAATTAGAATTAGCACACTCTGGATTCCCAGTATTGGGTGGAGTTGTTGAGAAACCTCAAGGTGGAGGCAAATCCTTGGAATCCATAAAATAATCAAGGGTGGGGATTTTCATCCCTCGAACTCCTCATTGGATGAGGGGTGGAGAGGTGTGTCCTCTAAAATCCCTATACAAACTTATGACTGAGTACCTATATGAAGGGTGGAGGTAGTACAAGGCGTCTGGAATCTCTGGTTAATACATTGGAACAAGATCCCATATGCAGGGTGGAGGTGGGACAAAACCTCTAGAACCCTTGGTCAATACACTGGAATAACTTCCTATATGCAGGGTGGAGGTGGGAAAAAACCTCTAGTATCATTGATAAATACTGTGGAATAGGTTCCCATATGCAGTGTAGAGATGGGACAAAACCTTTAAAATCCCAAGTCAATACACTGGGATAGGTTCCCATATGCAGGGTGGAGGTGGGACAAAACCTCTGGAATTCCCTGTCAGTACAATGGGATAGGTTCCTATATGCAAGGAGGAGGTGAAACAAGACCTCTAGAGTCCCTGGTCTAGACATTGGGACAGGTTGCATGAGCTAGGGGGTGACAAACATGTTGTTGGAAGTTTCTCAATTGTTGAGAGTAAAATCATGAACCTTTTCCCAATGTCCATTTATAGGTCTTGTATTAAATATGATGCCCAAAATAGTTTAGATATTTCACCACATATCAAGGATATAGACTTATAAGTAAAACTCTACTAGTGGAAGACACTCCTCCCACCTCCTTTGATGATGCATAACGTACATCATCAACATATCCTCAAGTATCTTAATGATCCTCTATGTTTGTATGTCTGTCTGCAGATGATAATTCATGCTGAAAGCTAACTCTGTCCCCAAGCTTACTAAAAATTCTTTCCAAAAACTAGAAGTGAACTTGACATAACTGTCTAATATGATATTCTTTGGAACACCATGCAGTATCACTATCTCCCTGATGAAGATATGAGCTACCTCACTAGCTAAATTCATATACTTCATTAAAATGAAGTTAGCTACCTTGCTCAACCTATCAACCACAACCATGATGGAATCATGTTGTCTGGATGTCCTAGGAAAACTTGTAATCAAGTCCATGGAAATAACCTCCCATTTTCATTTGGAATCAAAATATGTTGTAATTGTTGTGTATGTTTTATATTTTTTCCATGAATAGCCCCACTCGCAAAGAAGGGGGGTTAGTGGGGGGGTATCCCCCCTTTGTTGCTTCGGCAATGACCCCCCCTTGATGGGCTCTGGGGCAGCGCCCTAGCTTTTTTTTTTTTTGGACCCTATATTAGGTGGGCGGACCTGCCTATGGTTTATTGAATGGGCTTTGCACATGATTGTTGGGTGCAGGAATTACACTTAAGCAAACTCCTCAACACTTAAATTTTCAACTCGAGGGATTCGTAAACTTAGAGACGAAGCACATGCAATTCCAGAGATGGTATGAATATTTCTAATGTCAATCCCTACTTTCTTTAAAGGAAAGATTGCAGAATCAAATTAAAGAGAGAAAAAGGCAACTTGAACCATCAGAATAATCTAAGACTGGAACAAGAAAAAATGCATTTGCAAAAGAAATTTAGAAATAAAGGGGCAATCACTCTAGCTAACTATTGATTAACTACTGAGTGTGTGTTTTATTTAGTAGAGACACTTTAGCAGTCTCAACAGATGGGCCCTTCAAACCTACTTATGTAAAGATTTCCTTCTTGCACTAGTGCAGTCTGCTTACACTAGTGCAGGAATAGAGATTTATGCAGAGGGTATAAATGGTGTTTGTACTAAAATAATTTTACTTCGTGCAAGGGCTTGAACTTTCTCAGGTTCATAGAGCTCAGATCCCATGGCAAGAAAATAGTTCTTGCACCAGGTCAGAGCTTCTTACACTTAGCATTTAATTCTTGAAATAAGTGCTTAGTTACTGCAAGTGTTAATATACTGTGAAATCAAATTGCATACATAGAAAAATGAATGTTCCTAATTTTAACAAAGTGCAGAAATAAAGAAACAATCCGTATCATTTATCCTGTCATGAAGTATTAATGAAAGCAAGAAAACTGCTAGAAGTAAACTAAAAAGGCTTGCTGCATCACACCAACGTGCACTGGTGTAGGTTCATTTCTCCTGCTTGGACCAGGCGGGGAAAACCAAATCAAACAAAGCTGCAGAAAATGAATAGCACACCAACGTGCACTGGTGCAGGTGTATTTCTCCTACTTGGACCAGGCGGGGAAAACCAAATCAAACAAAGCTATAGAAAATGAATAGCACGCCAATGTGCACCGGTGCAGGTGTATTTCTCCTGCTTGGACCAGGCGGGGAAAACCAATCTGAAATCAGGTGTAGGAAATGAATAGCACACCAACGTGCACTGGTGCAGGGTTATTTCTCCTGCTTGAACTAGGCGAGAAAACCAATTCGAAATCAGATGCAGGAAAAGGAAATTTAACTACTTCACGCTGCGGATCCACTTTCACTCAAACATGAATTCATGAGTTGTAAATTAAATCACACTTAGCAGTATAAACATAAATTACAAGAACAGAAAATAGGGTAAACATGTTGGGTTGGCTGGGCCCTAGCCAACCAGCACGTTTCCCTTTCAAATAGAAATGATGCTCAGTACTTTATCAATTCATTCAGCTTTCAAATACAGAAATATGATTTAAGAAACATGAGGCGAAGCTCCCTTTCTTATTAATTCATAAAGGCAAATACATGCGTGATTACATAGTCCAGCCCAGATTTGGGCGATAACAAAATACAAGCCTGTTACCGCCTCCTTGGTTATATCTTTGTTCTATACAAACTCTATCAAAAACTATCTCGTCCTATTTACATTCCTCGTTATATAGATCCTTGGTCGAAGGCCAAAAGGATCATTTAACCAATTACATAACTGATATGCAGAATTTAGCTTTCAGCCTTCAAAATTAGGCAGTTTAACAAAACTAGCCATAGCCAATCTCCAGTTGTTTGTTCTTCATAAATCCGATCTCAGCTACCTTTGGATTGCCTTGCTGTCATAGCTGGAGCTTGGCTGCCTTCAGATATATCCTATTGTCATGGCTGAAGTGGCGCAAAACAAGGCGGTGATCAAGGAGGTTCGGATCTGCTGCAAAGATTCGTTGTGCTGGCATTGGTGCGAGATCTGATCCTGCACTAGGATCAATGGTCACAGTAAGCACTTTGACTATCAAACAACATTGGAGATATCGATAAGTTACAAGAGTGATTATAAGCAAGAAATCACGTAATAAATAAATAATTAATGCTAAGTTAAGTTAAGAATATGAAATATAAATTTCATGTGAAATATGTCATCGTTCTTGGACTAGTGCAAGATGAGGGTGTATAAGATAGGTAAAACAGCAGTAAATGGTTATGATTTAGGAAGGGAAAAATGGTCAAAAGAGAGAAATTTAGAGGGCTAACATCCTCCCATCCCTAAACTGTTGTGTGTCCTCACACAACTCTTTACCTTTGTAAAAAACTTCAAAACTTTAAGCTCTCCATCTCAATTGTGCTCTGGCATACTGTCATCACCCTGCAATGTTTCAAACTTCTTCTTTCTGATGTTCTTTAACTTCTTTGTAACCTTTTTAAGTCGCTTGAAACATTGTGCTACTCGGTACTTCCAGACTTTAACTTCTCTTTTCCTCTTCTGGATTTCTGCCGTCAATTCTCCTCTGCTCTTTTCTTTATCCTCCTGCGCTTTGGCTACAAGCTACTCTAAGTTCTGCATTTGAAGCTCTAACTCAACTACTCGAGTAGCAGGAGTTACCAACTCTATTTCTTTTTCTATTTCGGCAGGGACTGTGTCTTCCTCGGGGACCTCCATATCTGCCATGGTTACATCAGGGAACTCTTCTCCCTCTGGTCCCTCTTCTTCTGGTTCTTCCTCCTCTGCTTCTTCTTCTTCCGGTTATTCCTCCTCTACTTTTTCTTCTGCGAGTTCTTCTCCTCCTCCTTATTCTTCTTCTGCTTCTTCTTCTGTGGGTTCTACCTATTCTTTTTTGGATTTCGCCTCTTCTTCCTTGGATTCTTCTCCTCCTTCTTCTTCTTCTTCTGTTTCTTCGTCATCTGGTTCTTCTCCTCCTGTCCCTTCTTCTTCTGATTCTTCATATTCTGCTTCTTTCTCTGGTTCTTCTTCTCGCTCCGGTGCTTCTTCTTGTACTGGTGCAGGAGGGGATTCCACGCCTTGTGGGGACTGTGGTTCTTTGCCTGCATCAAAGACTTTACTCTTTTTCTGGGGCTTTTTGATAAAATCGGCCAACAGAGCATTGTCCTCGACCTCTGCAAACTTTGTTGTGTCTACAAGGACTGACAGGTTGTCAATCTCGGGCGTAGAAGGGGTCTCTTCGGCTGGTGCGCTAGCCATCCTCTCATTTGAAGATCTGGCCTTCTCTACTTGTTCAGATCGCTTCCTTTTTACACTGGTGCAAGAAGTACTTCCCTTTTCATTTTTGCTTGGGCCCTTGCTTGTGCGAGAGGGGTCCTTATCTCCTTTCCAGTGGTTGTCCCTTTATGCAGCTGTTTTAACAGCGCCTCCCATTTCATACCTTTCTCTTCTAGCTGTTTCAGGACCAAGATTTTTATCAGGCCATGATGATATAACCTCGTGTCGGCCTGGTTTGCCCTTTCGTCTTGTATGCTTTTAGCCATTTTCTCCAAGCTCTTAAGCAGAAAGTAGGGGAAATTCATCCTCCATCGGACGTGTCGGCCGGCTTCAAAATGTTGTAGCATTCTAAAATGGTATACCAAGGTGTGGGTGTATCTACCCTCGCAAGTCACATAATTTTGTAAGATGAAAAGGAGGTCTTTCCACTGACCCAGCAGGGTGCTACGCGGAACTCCCACTTTCCAGTCTACCTCTATCTTCTTATCAATGATGAAACACTGCCAGTGTTTCCTTTCTAGATTCTGATTCTTAAACCATTGTTCTCCAGTGTTCTCTAAGCCCGTCGCTGCTGCTATGAATTCCTCTGTGACTTTGAATTTGAGAGGCCCAATTTTCACTCGGTCGTTTCTGAAACTCCTTGTGAACTGTAAAGCCACTTCTTTATCATGGCCGTCAAACTTCTATAGAAATGGAAGAAAACCCGAGTCTCGCAATAGTGCAAGACTATTGTGATACTGGGCGGTCTTCTCTATTTTGCTGAGAGACAGGGGTTCATTTCGAACAGGCGGCATTGCTGCTTAACGGATATGACAGTCGAGTTCTAAAATTTTACATGCAATACCAAGGAAATCAGTTCTTATAAGTATAAATCTAACTGTCCACCATCCTTTCCATCGTATCATTGGTTCATTCACTGTAGATGCACGACATATTTGAGGTCAGGTCGGATTGGTACTTGCGGCGGCGGTTTAACGACTAGGTGAGGTAATCATTATGAGTGAAGGACGTTTAGGATTACGGCGGAGAGGGATAATCATGTCCAAGGAACGGTTAAAACATTTCTGCATTCCTTCATAATTCAAAAAAAAAGAACTTAGCATTGATTAAAAAGATCCTAATTTCTAACTTAAAAAACACCTTGTACTTTAAATAATTTTCTCCTAGTTAGTGTGATAGCATAAGTACTCGTCAGTGAAATGAAAGGACTTCATACAAATTTTCATGATGATCACTTTCTTATGCCGTATGCTATAAAAATAACTTGTACTATGTTGTTGACGAGGTGCATGCTTGCACTAATCTGCTTTCACCGCTTAAAACATACTATTCTGTTGGTACCTTTCTGCCTACTTTATCATATAGGACAACATGCTTGCACTAGCGCAAGCATAATATCTAAAAACAGAGAATTTAAATAATATAGGCTGGATTTTCACATGACTTCCTCAACTTATACTTGGAAATTTGCTTCTCCCTTGATACTCTAGAGCCGATCCTTTTTCTGTTTGTGTACGAGATCCTGCAATAAATTCATGAGGGAATAAAGAAGTGGGAAAGGGGAATTTTTAGAATGGGAAGGAATTTTGTTACATGGATTCCAGGAATAGTACCAAAAGAGGGAATAAATAGAAGTGGGATAGGGAAAAAGTTTCAAGGGTAAAGTGGGATTTCTTCGAAGCAAACAGGGTAAATTTAGAAGAATGTGGGAAGGTTAATCATTCTGGGATTGAAGAAGAAAATTGAGGAAATATTATGAAAGTGGAATATGAAGAAAGGCAAAAAAAAATTCTGGAAGGTCTGCCTGCACTGGTGCGAGAAAAATAACTGCAACGAAAATTAAGCGTTACTTGAGTAAAAATATCCATGCTAATTACCCCAACTGTATAAAGGTTGGTTCCGCTAAACCTGCTTTTACTTGGTCGTAGCTAGCATATCTAAAGGTCAAGCAACATTTTCTTTTTATTAGAAATTTTTGATCTTCCTGCCAACAAGCTAGTTTTCAGGTTGATCCTCCTGCAATCATGTCAGCGAACTGATTTTCATAATTACAGGAAAATATTTTTTCTTTACTTTTTTTCTTATTTATTTATTTATTATTTATTTTTATTTTTATTTTTAAGAAGAAAGAGAATTCATGTTTTCAAAAGGTTGGTATTACCATTCACCACTACCGTCCCAAAATTGATGTTGGACTTGTGTATAATATTTCTTGGTAGGTGGCTGAAAATACTTCTTTAACCTATGTCCATCTACCAAGAATACTAAATTTTGTCCATCAATAGTTTTAACTTCTACTGCTCCATTATCAAATACTTGGATCACTTCATAAGGTCCCATCCAATGTGTATGGAATTTCCCTTTAAAGATTTTAAATCTATAATCATAAAGGAGCACCCAATCACCTAGTTGGAACTGATTTTTCTGAATAGACTTGTCATGCCACCTTTTACGTTGTTGTTGAATTAGTATGTTCTTCTGAACAAAATCCCTATGAAATTCATCTAACTCATTTAATTGGAGAAGATGTTGTTGTTGTGCCTCAAAGAGATCTAGTCCTAACTGAACTGCAGTTCTGAAAGTTTTGATCTGGAATTCAATTGGTAACAGAACCTGTTTTCCATATACCAGCTCATATGGTGTATGTCCTGTGCTATTTCTCCAAGTGGTTCTGTATGCCCACAAAGCCTCTGGTAATATTTCAGCCCAGTCCTTCCGATGCATATTTACTGTCTTTGTAAGAATGGACTCGATCACTTTGTTTGTGGATTCCACCTGGCCATTTGCTTGCGGGTGATACGGCGTGGATTTCCTGTGCTGGATCTTATATTGCTCCATCACACCCTGTACCAGATTAGAAATAAACTGCGAACCATTGTCAGAAACAATTTCTCTAGGCACACCAAATCTAGTAAAGATTTCAGTAAAAAGAAAATCAACAACAACTTTTTCTGTAGCAAAAGAAATAGATTTAGCTTCTACCCATTTCGTAACAAAATCTGTACAAACCAAGATATGATTTTTGCTTAATGATGTTGGATTTATCGGCCCTATAAAATCAATAGCCCATTTTTTAAATGGCTCAATCATAACTTGGGGGCATAGAGGCATTTCATTGGCTTGATTGGGCTGGCCCATTCTTTGACAACTATCACAATGCTTGACATACTGTTTGGCATCCTTAAACAAGGAAGGCCAAAAGTAACCAGCACACAATACTTTATATGCAGTCCATTTATCAGCGAAGTGGCCTCCACAAGGTTCATCATGAGAAGATTTCAATATGTCAAACACTTCCTCCTCTCTTACACACCTACAGATAATCAGATCTGGACCAGTGTAAAAGAGATCTCCTTGAATCCAGGAATTTGCAACACTTTTCTAAACAATACTCCGCTTTTCTCGAGTGGACAAGTGGGGTGGTGTTTTCCCAGTAACCAAGTAATAAGAAATGTTAGCAAACCACGGGGAATCTATTGACATAGCAAAAATATGTTCATCTAGAAAGTCGTCATTAACAGGAGTTGCTTCACCAGGATTATTAAATTCTTGCAACAATAGTAACCACCAAGTCACTCTACCGATAGTTAATGGTTTATTCATCAAATATTTAATCGCGGAATGATCAGTATGTACAAATACTTCATATCCTGTAATATAGTGCCTCAACTTATTAATTGCAAAAATTACAGCTAAAAACTATTTCTCTGTAACTGTATAATTTATTCAGTGGAAGACAAATTCTTACTAATATAATAAATAGCATAGGATTGTTTATTTTCGTCTTGTCCTAAAGCTGCGCCAATAGCCAAATCTAAAGCATCAGAGGAAATATGAAAAGGCAGAGACCAGTTAGGACCTCTTAAAACTGGTGCATGCACTAACTTTTCCTTCAATGTTTCAAAATACTGTTGGCAAGATGTGGTCCAAGAAAATTCACTATCCTTAGCTAGAAGTTGGAAAAGAGGAGCAGTTATCTTAGAAAAATTTTCAATGAATATCCTATAGTAACTAGCATGCCCTAAAAAACCTCTTACTTCCCTTTGAGTTTTGGGTGTAAGAAGATGCAGAATGATTTCGATCTTCGCTGGATCAACCTGGATACCTTTACCAAAAATCAAATGGCCAAGTACCACTCCCGCTTTGGACATTAATCTACATTTCTTGTCACTCAAGGCGAGATGGGCTTCCTGACAATGACGAAGTACTTTTTCCAGATTTTCGAGAGCTTCCTGAAAAGAATCACCAAACACAGAAAAGTCATCCATATAAATTTCTACAAATTCTAGATCAACAAAAATAGCCAGGACTACCCTTTGAAAGGTAGTCGGGGCATTACATAAACCAAAGGGGATCACTCTATAAGAAAATGTACCCCATGGACATGTAAAATTAGTCTTATCATGATCTTCGGGTGCAATTTGTATCTGGTTATAACCACTGAAGCCATCCAAAAAGGAAAAATATTTCTTTCCTGCAAAGGTATCAAGCACCCGGTCAATGAAAGGGAGAGGGAAGTAATCTTTGAGAGTTTGTTTAATTCTTGATAATCAATACAAATACGCCATCTTCCATCTTTCTTAGGTACTAGCACTAATGGAGAGACCCACTGACTATCGAAAATAGGATAGATAAAACCAACATCCAAGAGTTTATGTACTTATTCCTTCACAATATCTCTTAGAGCTGGATTCATTTGCCTTTGGGGTTGTCAGACAGGTCGGGCTCCTTCCTGAATATAGATATGATGTGTACATGTTTCAGGGGGGATGCCCTTCATATCTTCATAGCCCCATGCAAAGGCACTAAGATGGTTTTACAACAAATTCACAAGCTGCTCTCGCTGAGATGAGTCCAAATCTGAACTGATATACAAGGATTTACCGGGGCTAATCTCAACAAGAGTAGTATCAGGCTCAGGAGTACTCAAGGGGGTGGTCAAATGCAGCGGTACAGAAGAATGAGAATCATTGTTATCTTGAAAATCTAGGGTGAAGATTTGGCTCAATAGCTCAAAATTAGGCATAGTGTCTAGATTATTCAAGAAATCTTGAATCTCATCTTCTTATGAAGACCCAATGTGCTGATGGAAAAAGGAAATGGGCTGAGTCTCCTCATCACAGCTCTGATCTAACCATAAAGTATCTCGAAGGTCCTGAATGGATCTGGCAGGGGGGTATAAGGTAACTTTCTTCCTAGATTCCCGATGTGAAATATACATATCACCATAACAACATCCAATATATGCATCGGCTGTAGCAAGCCATGGTTGCCCCAAGATCAAGGGATGTCCTCCTACTAGGTTCTTTGTCTGAAGCACAATGAAATCAGCAGGATATTCCCAAGAATCTAATGATATGATCACATCGTCTAATACTCCTTCTAGCTTAATTTTAGATCTATTTGCTAATTCAAGCATAGTGGGAGTAGGACGAAGAAGAGATAACTGAAGTTGATCCATGGTTTTCTTAGTCATGACATTAATGGCTACCCCCGGGTCTATAAGAACATTAGAGACAAG
The DNA here is from genome assembly GCA_031772625.1 of Pinus tabuliformis. Lineage (NCBI taxonomy): Eukaryota > Viridiplantae > Streptophyta > Pinopsida > Pinales > Pinaceae > Pinus > Pinus tabuliformis. The sequence goes on from CM062804.1 coordinate 955,668,065, forward strand.
GACATTACCAATCTGAACTGAGACAACAGGGTTTCTGGGATCAGTATATTTTTCCATAGACAAACATCCCGTCATCAACTTTGCTGCCCTACCAACAAATTGAATGGTTTGGGGTTCCAATCTCTTCCTCCCGGGTTTCTTGAGACAGAGTTCCTTAATAGTCTTAATGCAAATAGGGATCTCTTTGATGGATTGGAGTAAAGGTATGTTGATGAAAAGATTCTGAAGCTCTGATGCCAAGCTAGTCTCAGAAATAGTCTCACTTCTTTCCATTACTAGCCTCTCTGGGAAGGGAGGATGGTTGGAAGAAGGTGGTAAGGATTCAGAGGGTAAGGGCTGCTTAGTGACAGCTTTCGGACAATGATTAAGAGTTTCCTCTTCTTTCTCTTCAACAATCACTCTAGGTTGCTTCTAGTTTTCTATTGTTACGGTCCTTCCCGATCTTAGTTGAATATCATGAACCCCAACTGGAATAGACTGGTACTCGAATAAAGGTGGGTTTGTTACATAAATCATTTGCACTGATTTATTATTGTTAGGATTGGCAATAGGCTGAGCAGGCAACTGAGGAGGTCCGAAAAGGTGGAGGTAAAGGTAATGGCAGAGTAGACTGACTCGAAGGTTGAGACATTGAATAAGGTGTATGCGTAGATGGATATGACTGTATGGGTGGCTGGTAGGAATATGGAGAATGAGTTGGCCCTCTCCAACCTTGTTGCCATGGTTGAGAAGGTTGCCCATGTTGATATTGGTTTCCATACTGTCACTGCTGATTAGTGTTAGGATAAGAATATGCATGTGCATTATAACCAAAATAGTGTGGAGAAAATTCAGGAGCCATACCTGCACCTACCTGAGGCCAATTTATTTTTGGTCCCATAGCATACAAGTATTCAGCTTCAGGTTGTCCCCCTGTAAATACATCTTTAATTCCTGGTATAGACAGACATTTTTCTGTGATATGGTCTTTTGCACAAATAGCACACCTATTAGTTTCTTTCAAATTAAGAGGACATTCTTTAGGAGGATGCTTGTCTCTACATTTAGGATAGAAAATACTTAATGACTCTTGTTCCTTCATGAGTTTTTGCTGAAAGTTTAAAGAGTCCAACTGTTTAGTAACAACGTTCATTATGTCAATTTTCATGTTTTCCATTTTATTTTCTAGTCCAATAATCATAGCATCAGTAGATTCAGTTTTTCTATTTTTATTTCGAGTTCCTCTACCGGATCTATACTGATTTCTTGAAAATTTCCTGCATAATTCACAAATTTGTTCGAAAGTTTGCTGAGAAATATCACCTTGTCCTAACAGATTTAAATTATTTCTAGCATTATCAGTAAGTCCTCTTAAGAACAAGGTTCTAATAATACTGGAATCAAGCTTAAGTTTCGACCTTTGTAAAATATACATAAATATTTCTTGGTAATCTTCAAGAGTTTAATCATCATCTTGTATGATTGTAAACATCTCATCCTGCATGTCCCGAGTTTTGCAATATTCTTGATATTTAGATAAAAACACTCTCTTCATCTGTTCCCAAGAGGTTATAGTGTTTCCTCCTAACCCCATAAACCAACGCAAAACTGAGTCCTTGAGAGTAACATGAAATAATCTTAGCTTCTGAGCATCAGTTGAATAATCATAACTTCTACACAAAATATCAAACTTGAATAGAAAAGAGTCAGGATCTTCATGAACTTTACCATGGAAATGTGGGAGAGTTGATGGTGGAATGTTCTTCATTTGTGCCATAGTATCGGGGTCCACAATTGGAAATACAAAAGTGGATTGTTCCCCACATACATGGTTTTCATCAGTCCTTTCCCCATGATCTTCACGGTCTACCATTGTTTCCCTTTTGCTCCCAACAGACTGAATCACACCTAAGCTGTTGTCACCAAAATCCAGGTGGATTGTTCCTATGTGATGGGTTTGAATTAGATTGGGCTTCGTGCTCACAGAAGGAGACCTAATATGAGAATTGCTTTCATAATTCTTTCGGCCCTTAGTGGGCTTTGAACCCCTACCTTTTCAAGGCATTCATTTCAAAAAAGAAAGAAAAATAACAAAACAATTTCTAATAAAAAATGTTGTCAGAAATCAATCAACACCAGTAAAATTCCTTCAAGGAAGCTTTTCCAAAAAATACTGCAAAAAATGAAGGAAAAATTACCTCTATTGTATAATCCAAAAATTCTTACCAAATCAAATCACCTCCTCGGCACCGGCGCCAAAACGTTGGGTGCACGAATTACACTTAAGAAAACTCCTCAATGCTTAAAATTTCAACCCGGGGGATTCATAAACTTAGAGACGAAGCACAGGTAATGCCATAGATGCATGAATATTTCTAATGTCAATCCATACTTTCTTTAAAGGAAAGATTGCATAATCAAATTAAAGAGAGAAAAAGGCAACTTGAACCATCAGAATAATCTAAGACTGGAACAAGAAAAAATGCATTTGAAAAAGAAATTTAGAAATAAAGGGGCAATCACTCTAGCTAACTATTGATTAACTACTAAGCGTGTGTTTTCTTTAGCAGAGACACTTTAGCAGTCTCAACAGATGGGCCCTTCAAACCTACTTATGTAAAGATTTCCTTCTTGCACTAATCTGTCTTGCACTAGTGCAGTCTGCTTGCACTGGTGCAAGAACAGAGATTTATGCAGAGGGCATAAATGGCGTCTGTACTAAAAGTGTTTTACTTCATGCAAGGGCTTGAACTTTCTCAGGTTCAGAGCACTCAGATCCCGTGGCAAGAAACTAGTTCTTGCACCAAATCAGAGCTTCTTACACTTAGCATTTAATTCTTGAAATAAGTTCTTAGTTACTGCAAGTGCTAATATACCGTGAAATCAAATCGCACACATAGAAAAATGAGTGTTCCTGATTTTAACAGAGTGCATAAGTAAAGAAACAACCCGTATCATTTATCCTGTCATGAAGTATTAATGAAAGCAAGAAAACTACTAGAAGTAAAATAAAACGACTTGCTGCATCACACCAACATGCACTGGTGCAGGTTCGTTTCTCCTGCTTGGACCAAGCGGGGAAAACCAAATCAAACAAAGTTGCAAAAAATGAATAGCACACCAACGTGCACTGGTGCAGGTGTATTTCTCCTGCTTGGACTAGGAAGGGAAAACCAAATCAAACAAAGCTGCATAAAATGAATAGCGCGCCAACCTGCACTGGTGCAGGTGTATTTATCCTGCTTGGACCAGGCGGAGAAAACCAATCCAGAATCAGGTGCAGGAAATGAATAGCACACCAACGTGCACTAGTGCAGGGTTATTTCTCCTGCTTGGACCAGGTGAGAAAACCAATCCGAAATCAGATGCAGGAAAAGGAAATTTAACTACTTCATGCTGCGGATCCACTTTCACTCAAACAGGAATTCATGTGTTGTAAATTAAATCACACTTAGCAGTATAAACATAAATTACAAGAACAAAAAATAGGGTAAACGTGCTGGGTTGGCTAGGCCCTAGCCAACCAACGTGTTTCCCTTTCAAATAGAAACGTTGCTCAGTACTTTATCAATTCATTCAGCTTTCAAATACAGAAATACGATTTAAGAAACATGAGGCAGAGCTCCCTTTCTTATTAATTCATAAAGGCAAATACATGCATGATTACATAGTCCAACCCAGATTTGGGTGATAACAAAATACAAGCCTATTACCGCCTCCTTGGTTATATCTTTGTTCTATACAAACTTTATCAAAAACTATCTCATCCTATTTAATTCCTCGTTATATAGATCCTTGGCCGAAGGCCAAAAGGATCGTTTAACCAATTACATAACCGATATGCAGAATTTAGCTTTCGACCTTCAAAATTAGGCAGTTTAACAAAACTAGTCATAGCCAATCTCTAGCTGTTCGTTCTTCATAAATCCGATCTCAACTACCTTTGGATTTCCTTGTTGTTGTAGCGGAGCTTGACTGCCTTCAGATCTATCCTGTTGTTGTGGCTGAAGCGGCGCAAAACAAGGCGGTGATCAAGGAGGTCTAGATCTGCTGCAAAGATTCGTTGTGCTGGCACCGGTGCAAGATCCAATCCTGCACTAGGATCAACGGTCACGGTAAGCACTTTGACTATCAAACAACATTGGAGATATCTATAAGTTACAAGAGTGATTATAAGCAAGAAATCATGTAATAAATAATTAATTAATGCTAAGTTAAGTTTAAAATATGAAATATAAAGTTCATGCGAAATATGTCATCATTCTTGGACTAGTGCAAGATGCAGGTGTATAAGATAGGTAAAACAACAGTAAATGGTTATGATTTAGGAAGGGAAAAATGGTCAAAAGAGAGAAATTTAGAGAGCTAATAATGGTTTTGGGCATGATGGTTTTCTTCCCATGGTATCTTGTAGATCCGGTCAAGGGAACTATGGTTATGTTCTAATCTAGGGTTAATTAATTGGGGTTTATGAATGATTCAACATGTATATATATGTATTGTAACATTGAAAGGAATATAATTAAAAATCAATCTTGTAGTCCGAGTTTTTGGATCCATGGGAAATATCTGTGTATATTTGTTTTATGTTTTATGTTCTTGCCATTGTTTATTTCCTTTTCTTAGAATTCATATGCGGGCAATTTTTGTACAAGGTTCAAGCCTACAATAATGGACTAGTTGGGTACATACAATTAGTTTTCACCTATTGAAAGTCCAAACAACTAGGAAAAAACTTAGCCACTTCCTTCTTCAAATTCAGCCAATATTATAACTTCTTGATTGGTGTCAATGTCTTATAATATCCCGGGTGACCTGAATATGGCTTGATATGAAACTCTTTTAAGATGAGATTCTTCAACTCACTACTATCTAGTACATAAATCTTGTTCCCGAATCTGACCAAGTCATCTGTCATAAGGTGATTCTCCTCATCTCTATCACCTTCACCCTGTTGTTGCAGCCTCTGCTTCAGTTTTTGGTACCTGTCATCATGTTGTCCCGCATGCAAGATCTACTCTTGTAAATCTGTCCCATAATAGCTCACAGCTGAAATATGAATTAATTGCACTCTCCTACTAAGAGCATCTGCAAATGTTATCCTTTCCCTTGATGTATATGATCTCAAAGTCAAACTCACTAAGGATAGCCAACCATCTAGCTTGCCTAGAATTCAGATTAGGTTGGTCAAACAAGTACCTCATTCCACTATGATCACTCATCAGAATAAACCTCCTGCCAAGAAGATAATGCCTCCATATCTTCAATGCATGAATGATAGCTACTAACTCAATATCATGAGTCACATATTTCTACTCGTGCTCATTTAGCTTCCTTGACTCATAGCATACCACCTGACCTTCCTGCATTAGGAATCCACCAAGTCCTTTCTTGCAAGCATTTGTACAGACTACAAACTCTTATCAGGATCTGCAACCTTCAAAACTGGAGCATTTGTAAGAAAATTATTCAACTGCTCAAAATTAGTTGCACACTCCTCAGTCCATTCAAACGTCTTTCCTTTTCTCTGCAAGGATGTGATAGGATAGGTAATCCTTGATATTTTCCTAATGAACCTCTTGTAATAACCTACTAGTCCCATCAATGATTTGACCTCATCCACATTCCTAGGAGTTTGTCACTCCATGATAGCTCTAATTGTTTTTGGGTCCACTGTTAAACCTTCCCTAGAAGCAACGTGCCCAAAATAATGAACCTGAGACTAAAATAAGTTTCACTTGATAAGATTGGCATACAAATGATGCTCTCTCAACAATATCTGTTAGAAAATTATATATTACGGAGCAATGGAACACATAAAATATTGCAGAAATATAAACACAGAAAACGCACAAAACAAGAGAGACACAGATATACCTGGTTCACCCAGTTTGGGCTACGTTCACCCCGAACAGCCAGTCCTTCCTTTTTATTATCCAGCAAAATGAAGAGACACAACCTACAACAAATCTGCTGTAATATCCTCTGTTTTCTCTCACAGTCTCACCTCTCTGTTTCTCGCTCACCAAATACACATCTATCTCACAGCCTCAAATACAATGCCCTCATATAAAGAGAGGGGTTGCCTTCTAGGGCAAAAAACCCTAAACTAAACATAAGTTCTACCGTCAGATCATCCGCCTAATGAACGGCCCAGATTGACTAGAAATTACTATACTTTTACAAGGCAATTTTACAGTTGTTTTTAGCTTCAGGGGCGCTGCCCCCGAAACCCCCCGCCAGGCCCCACGGCAGCGATTATTTTACGGGCGGCGTTGCCGCCCCATTTTGAACTGGGGTCCAATATGCCGGTACTATAGAAGATAATCAGGCTCCACACCCAACAATCTCCCACTTGGAGACTGATTGTAGCAACTCCACCGCTGCTCCATTTGCTGGACAATGACTCCTCTTTGGACCTGGCTGTTTCTCATCTTCATCGTCATCCTTGAAGACCAACTGAAACTGAGCATATTCTCAGTTTCTCCCTGGTTACAACTTTTGTTAGCATATCTGCAGGGTTCTGGCTAGTGTGTATCTTTTCCAGCTTCAACTCTCCATCTTCCAACACTGATCGTATGAAATGGTACTTGAGCTGTATGTGTTTTGTCCTGGAATGAAATGTTGAGTTCTTTGCAAGATGAATGGCACTTTGACTATCACTGTATAACGTGCCCATATCATGTTCCTTACCCAATTCACCCATAAACCTTTGTAACCAAATCATTTCTTTACTAGCCTCTGTAGCAGCAACATACTCTGCTTCTGTTGTTGAAAGTGCAACAACACTTTGGATTTTTGAAACCCAACTGACAGTTGTTCCTCCGACAGTAAATACATATCCTGTAGTGCTCCTCCTATTATCTCTGTCACCTGCCATATCTGCATCAACATATCCTTGTAGGGATATGTTTGAACCACCAAAGCATAATGTCTGATTTGTGGTACCTCTCAAATATCTGAGAATCCATTTCACTGCCATCCAATGTTCCTTTCCTGGATTGTTCATGTACCTGCTTACAACTCCCACTGCATGTGCAATATCAGGCCTTGTGCAGACCATTGCATACATTAAACTTCCAACTGCTGATGCATATGGAACTTTAGACATATAATCCATGTCTTCTTGGGTCTTTGGGCACATTTCTTTGCTAAGTTTGAAATGGCTAGCAAAAGGTGTACTAACTGGTTTTGCATTTTGCATGTTAAATCTTTTCAACACCTTTTGTATGTACTCATTCTGAGACAATGTTAATTTTCTATTTTTCCTGTCTCTAGTTATTCTCATACCAAGGATTTGTTTTGCAGCACCCAAATCCTTCATTGCAAATGAATTTGCCAATTTTCTTTTGAGCACATTTATTTCCTGCATGTTAGATCCTGCAACAAGCATGTCATCTACATACAATAACAATATAATATAGCTGCCATCATTTTGCTTTTTTAGATAAACACAATGATCAGAGTGACATCTAGTATAACCTTGTTCAGATATAAACTTGTCAAATTTTAGATACCACTGCCTTGGAGCCTGTTTTAAACCATACAAGCTCTTCTTCAACCTGCACACAAGTTTCTCCTTCCCTTTCACCTCATATCCTTGTGGCTGTTGCATATATATATCTTCCTCCAAATCCCCATGGAGAAAGGCTGTCTTTACATCTAACTGCTCAAGATGCAAATCTTCAGCTGCTACAAGACTTAAAATAGTTCTGATTGAAGTCATTTTAACAACAGGAGAAAATATTTCATCAAAATCAATACCTTTCTTCTGTGCAAACCCCTTCACCACAAGTCTAGCTTTGTACCTTTGCTTTCCTCCATCTTCTTCCTTCAACCTGTAAACCCATTTATTCTTCAATGTAGTTTTTCCTGCAGGCAACCTGAATAAATCCCAAGTCTGGTTATGCATTAAGGAGTACATCTCTTCTTCCATGGCTACCTCCCACTTCTTCTTGCTTTCAACCTGCATTGCTTCTTCATAACATTCAGGTTCACCGGAATCAGTCAACAATAAATAATATAATGAAGGAGAGTATCGTTCAGGAGGTCTACTTGTCCTAGTAGATCTTCTAACACCACTTTCAAGTGTTTGGGGTGCCTGTTGTTGTTGTGATGGTTGCTGTTGTTGTGGTTGTTGATTATTATTATTTTCAGGCACCTTTACTTTTCAGTAATTTCATCAAGAACTGCGTATTCCTTGTTTTCTTTTTCTTGTTTCTTTTCCTGCAACTGATTCTTATACAAGACCTTTTCATTGAATATTACATCTCTGCTCCTAATGATTTTGTGATTTTCATAATCATATAAGCGATAACCAAAATCATTAACACCATATCCAATAAAGGTACATTTCTTTGACTTTGCCTCAAGCTTTGTTCTATTTTCTTTATCAATATGGACAAAGGCCTCACAACCAAAAGGCTTTAAAATAGAGTAGTTTACCTTTTTCCCTGTCCATGCTTCCTCTGGAACACCACCATCCAAGGAACTTGAAGGTCCTCTGTTTATTAAATAAACAACAGTATCTACAGCATCTGCCTAAAACTGTAAAGGCAATCCTGCATGCAATCTCATGCACCTTGCACGCTCCATGATTGTTCTGTTCATCCTTTCTGACACACCATTTTCTTGTGGTGTTCTTGGAACTGTCTTCTCTCTGCGAATTCCATGCTCTGAACAGTACCTATCAAACTCTTTGCTGCAATATTCACCTCCATTGTCTGATCTAAGACACTTCAATTTCTTTCTTGTCTCAATCTCAACCAAAGCTTTCCATTTCTTGAAAGTATCAAATACATCAGATTTATTCTTAATACAATAAATCCAAGTTTTTCTAGTTGCATCATCAATAAAAGTAACATAATAACGACAGCCACCGAGAGATGATACCTGAGCAGGTCCCCATACGTCTGTATGCACAAGCTCTAATTTTTCGTTCTTCTTTTCTTTCCCAACTCTGAGAAATCTGACTCTCTTTTGTTTTCCATAAATGCAATTCTCACAGAAGTCCAAATCAACATTCTTCAAACCCGGCAACAAATTCCTTGAGTGAAGAATCTTCATCCCCTTTTCACTCATGTGTCTGAGCCTATGATGCCATAATGCTGCATCTGCTCCTTTGGAAGTTAAAGCATTAACAGAGTTAGAAATACCATTGCATAAATACAATGTACCAACCTTTTCGCCTTTTGCTATTACCAGGGCTCCTTTAGTGACCTTCCAAGCTTTATCTGTGAAAGTTGTCACACAACCTTCACTGCCTAACTGCCCTGTTGAAATCAGATTTTTCTTTAGATCTGGAACATGCCTTACCTCCTTTAATAGCCATTGGTTTCCATTCTACTGTTTTACAAGAACCTTACCCATTCCAACGATTTTACAGGGTTTATCATCACCTAGACGAACTTGTCCAAAATCTCCTTGAACATAGTCATGAAAGTATTTCTTATCAGGTGTGGCATGGAATGAAGCCCCTGAATCTACCACCCAAGAATCAGTAATATTTTCGAAAGAAAGAATCAAAGCATCTTGTAACACCTCACCTATCACATTTGCTTCATGATTGTTTTCTTGCTGTGCATCTCCTTCTTTTCCCTTCCGAGATCTACAGTCTTTCTTTAGGTGTCCTTTCTTTCCACATTTCCAGCACACTATCCCCGATCTGGACTTGGATCTGCCTTTCCTTGATTTACTGCGATATCCTGAGCTCTTTCCTCTTTCCATTTTTCTTCCTCTAGACTCTGCACTCAAAGCATTTCCCGATGTCTCACCGGAGCTTTTCCGTCGCATTTCCTCGCTAAGGATAGCACCGACAACATCATCAAACTTTAAAGTACTAGATCCAGAAAAGGAGTTACTAATGGCCATTACCAAACCATTCCAACTTTCTGGTAATGAGCACAAGAATAACAGAGCTCTAACTTCATCATCAAAGTTTACTCCTACAGAACTTAACTGACTTGTAACTGTATTAAAATCATTTAAATGGTTTGCAACAGATCCACCTTCCGACATATTCATATTAAATAACCGTTTCATAAGAAATACCTTGTTTGAGGCCGAGGGTTTTTCATATAGTTTCGACAGTGTTTGCATCAAACCCTCTGTCGTGGTTTCCTTCGAAATGTTGAAGGCGACTGACACAGCAAGGCACAACCGTATTGTTTCAAGTGCCTTTCTATCGAGAAGGTTCCATTCTTCGTCTTTCATACCCATCGGCATCTTTGTTTTTCCGCCCAATGGTAGGTATAGATCTTTCTGATACATATAATCTTCCATCTGCATCTTCCACAGCGAGAAGTTTTGGCCGTTAAATATCTCGACCCTAAACTTACCATCTTCCGCCATTGCTCCCACTCGAACCAGGAACCCTTCTTTCCTGCAAGTTTATCAGCCAAATAGACCTTCGGCTCTGATACCAGTTGTTAGAAAATTATATATTACGGAGCAATGGAACACATAAAATATTGCAGAAATATAAACACAGAAAACGCACAAAACAAGAGAGACACAGATATACGTGGTTCACCCAGTTTGGGCTACGTCCACCCCGAACAGCCAGTCCTTCCTTTTTATTATCCAGCAAAATGAAGAGACACAACCTACAGCAAATCCGCTGTAATATCCTCTGTTTTCTCTCACAGTCTCACCTCTCTGTTTCTCGCTCACCAAATACACATCTATCTCACAGCCGCAAATACAATGCCCTCATATAAAGAGAGGGGTTGCCTTCTAGGGCAAAAAACCCTAAACTAAACATAAGTTCTACCGTCAGATCATCCACCTAATGAACGGCCCAGATTGACTAGAAATTACTATACTTTTACAAGGCAATTTTACAGTTGTTTTTAGCTTCGGGGGCGCTACCCCCGAAACCCCCCGCCAGGCCCCACGGTAGCGATTATTTTACGGGCGGCGTTGCCGCCCCATTTTGAACTGGGGTCCAATATGTCGATACTATAGAAGATAATCAGGATCCACACCCAACAATATCAACATTGTTTCCAGGTGCTCTATATTCTCTTCCTCATTCTTGGAGTATATCAATATATCATCAATAAACACTATCGCAAAGTTGTCCAGGTAAGGACGCAATGCACTATGCATTAAGCACATAAAGGTGGTTGGGGAATTAGTAAGACCAAAATGATCCACCACAAACTCATAGTGCCCATACCTGGTACAAAATGTAGTCTTGTATATATCTTCTTCTTTGATGCGCACTTGATGATATCCTGATGTTGGGATAGCGTCCCTAGGGTTAGTTTTGGGGTTAGTTAACCCAAATTTTGTATATGTTTTTGTAAAAGAAGTAAAGTATCCATGATATGTGGATGTGGAGCGCGCAGATAGATAGGTGCCAAAGGGGTCTTAGTGATGTAGGAGAATTCACCCAAGAGAAAATCATTGTAATTAAGTAGACATAGGGGGTCATGTATTTTTATGAAGTTGGATTCCTAAGTGACAAATTAATGTAATATTAGGATTTTAAGTGATTTAATTAGATAATGGAGGAAATTGTAAGTGCTCTCAAATAAATGAGAACATGTGTGGCAATAATGACAAAGAGCCTAAAATCAATTAGGACTCTTAGAACAGTTCATGATTCGAGGAACTAAGGAGAGACTTTAGGAATTAATGAATTAGAAGTGGACATAATGGACAGAGGATTTAGGAGTTGGTTCAGTAGATATAGGAGTCAAACCAAGACAGTTCAACAAAACTCCTGGCATATATGTAAGCCTACGGGCAGAGTCAAGGGGAGAGGCCAATGACATTGGAAAATAGGCTTGTGTGAGACAAAGAAGTCTCAATGTAATCTTTGCTTTACATATATATAAACAGAGTTTGTTCCTGACTGTGTCAGTGTATTGGAGAGTATTTCATGAATGATTTATTGTGAATTCGTAGGCTTTGCAATAGGTTGCAAGTATAATTTTGAAGGACGCATAGGAATGGAGTGATTCAGAGGAATCACAATGGGTCATTGAATCCATTTGATGAATAGAGTGAAGCTCTGAAGAGGTAGCGAAGTGAAGTTTTGCATAGGAGAGAAGTTGAGCAGAAGCAGAAGAATGAAACCTTTAGAAGAACCAAACCACAGAAGTAAAATTGAAGAAATCGCAGAAAAAATCAAGTAAAAGGGACGAACAGTGAAATGAAGAGGCATGCACAGGAGCTGTTTGATCTGAAAGATCAACAATCCGGATGATGTCATGAGGAGAAAGGTGAATTATCGCATTCGTAGAAGTTATTTACAAAGTTAAGTCCCACAAGTGTTAAAGCCAGTTTACATAAAGAATGAGTGCAAAACACAATCAGATTTAGATTCTGGACTTGAAAATTTATACAAGTTGGTTTATACCCTTATCGGGTCAGGAAGGCATATCGGGTCGGTGGAAACTATTGCAACAAAGACTAGAATGGGCCTTTGTAATAGAGTGATTGTGATCGTGCGATTAATCATCGACCGTCGCATCGTGAACCTCATTGACGGTCACGATTAAATCGACCATCGCATATCGGGAAAGCAGAGATCGGAGATATCGATTGATTGGAGGTTGGGCATTCATATAGTACAACACTGTGGAGCAACTGAAGAGTGGACCCGATGACACTTATCAGTGCCAGTGGATAAGTTTTGAAGTCCGCCATATATGGTTCGGGGTAGAAGGTTAGTGTAATTCCTTTATATTTTGTTAAAGGATTACGCCGAGTGTTTATAGGCTTAAGCGTTATTTTAACACTTCCGATAGTCACATATAGGAATCGGAGGGGTGATGAGGCACATATGTAATGTGGCCTGCGAAAGTCCCGATATCCGATAGCAATTGTACTAGAGGTACAACCTCGAAATCTATGCAAAAGTCATATGGAAGATGCGGAAAGGTATGTTTTGCATAGTATTTCTTTGTAAAAGGATTTTATAAGGAATTAAGCGTCGATGAGGCTTTATGTGTTAACACCATTCGTAACCAATGTATCAAGAGAGAAGGCTATATATATGGGTTGTATGAAGGTTACAAGGGCTTTAAAAGTCCCAATAATTGAGTATTAACGGGAGACTTTAACGAAGGTTTAACCAAAGATTGTGAAGAGGTAGAAACTCCGGATAGGAGGTCTAGGCGGGGTGATTGAGTTCCGATACAAAGGAACTAGTGGTAAGGGGCCTTAACCATGTATATTGAAGATTTGACTCCATTGCAGAGTTAAATACCTGGGACAGAAGTGTGGATGCATATTAATGCATACTGTGGGTATGTGCGGGGGTAACCCTGCATCATTTGTGGTATCAGAGCCAGGATTGAAATCAGAGCAAGGAAAGATTTCTGTGAAAGGAATTTTGCACAAGAAGAAGGTCATGTGCATAAGTTAATTGATGAATGATAGAGAATACAATAGAAGACTATAAGGGGAACTTTTGAAGTTCTTGGAAGACTATAGCAGTTCCAATAGAGGATTGGAGTAGACAGGAATAGAGGAAAGAGAAAGCAAGATTGCTTAATGCAAGTTCTGAAGGAAAGATGACTTAGAGACAAAACAAAGGACAATCCATTCAAAGTATAGGTGGAATGGTGAAACAAGATCATGCTGAGATCTTGAAGGTGAGGTAATATGTTCTGTTTTAAATTGAGAATATTTGTTTTTTATACTAATTCATAGGTGACAGCAAGAGAAGCTATGAGAGGAGAACCAGATGTGTTCTTGAAAATAGAGTAAGGAGAATACTCTAATAGAGAAGTGGCAGTGAACCTGAAGAATCCAACAAGAAATTGGAAAAAGAGGACAGCTGATGATCCGGACTTAAACAGGAATGCAACAAATTACAAAGATAACCATAAACACAGATATGCAGTGGAAATAATTCTTCATTTCATTAATGTAAAATACTGAAATATGCTTACAAACAGTAATGGAAATAAACTAGCTAAGGCGATGGTAGCTTATCTCTGAGAAGAGATGTGGTGGCTACATGCCTCTGAACTGTGTTATAATGAGGCTCGAAGGCCTATTTATTGTTGAGAAACAATGTAAAACCCTTAACATTCCAAAACCTAACCCTAGAAGATGAAACACCAAACTGTGGGCCCCGTTTGGGTAAATTGGTACACCAACTTCCCGGGGTAGTAACTTTGGCATACGATCTTCGTTTGACACGTACAATAGCTCGTTAGAAATATCTATCCGAGCACTACCACTTTGGGAGGCAACATGGACCCATGTTGCCCCAGATTTCCCAAAAAACGTCGTTTAGGGCCTCAAAACGGCTCCGGAAGTTCAGGACCCAAAAAACTACTAAAAATAGTAAGTTGTGCTACAATTAAGGAAACTGAAAATGCTTAGAGAACAATGGTGGGGGTCCAGGTGGACTTGGCAGGTGGCCACCAATATCCACCTGGATCATTCCTCCCCCCTTAGGAAGTAATGGTCCCCATTGCGTTGAGTTCCTCCATGAGATGAGGAAATTTTTGTTGAACTCGTTCCTTGGTGAGCCACTTACCCTGATGAAGGATTTGACTTGCTTTGACAACTCGATACAGTTGGATATTCTGTTGGCAAGTGTTCTTGATCTGTGTGTCCATGATCCGATCAGTTGCAGCTTGTTCCATGCAATCTGGATTTAATTATGTAGGTGTGAGCTGTTCTGCAATGTCGGATGTGTCTAGCAATGGTAGAAAGTATGGCCGAAGGCAGTCCACGTTGAACATTGGGTGCAGGCCAAGGAATGGGGGAATGCTGAGCTCAAATGCATTGTCTCCCACAACCTTAGTAATGGTGTAAGGACCATATCGGAGTGGTCTCAATTTCCGATAGGCTCCAGTAAGGCGTTCCTTTTGCAAATGCAACCAGAATTTATCGCCCACCTGAAACTTGTGTGGCACCCGATGTTGATCATGTCACTTCTTGTACTTGGCATTGGATTTCTCCAGAATGTCATGGACCTGCTGGCGAATATGTTGGATGCGCTCAATGAAGCTGGTGGCTTTATCTATTTCAGACTGGACATGAGCCGAATTTATGTGAGTAGCTGCAGGTGGCATGGCCACATCAATGGGGCATAGTGGCTGGAATCCCAAACCCACCTGAAAATGGCTATGGCCAGTCGAGCTGTGAAGAGCTCAGTTGTAGCTATGTTGAACATAGGGGAGGCTCTCGTCCCATGTGTGTGGATGCTTTGAGTTGTACATGCGCTGAATGTGCACAATCATCATATTGACAACCTTTGTCTGGCCATCAGTTTGAGGATGGAAGGCTGTGGACTTAGTGAGTTTGGTGTCCAGCATTGACTAGAGACTAGACCAAAATCTACTGAGGAACTGACTATCCCGATTTGAGATGATAGACTGTGGGATCCCAAAGTGCACCCACACTCATTCAAAGAAGAGTTTAGCAGTGGCTTCTGCTGTGATATTCTTCTTGCAGGCCGCCATAATGGCCATCTTCGAGAACCTATCGATGACCAAAAAATCACAGTCATTTCCATGCTTAGTGGAAGGAAGGCTTGACATGTAATCCATGGAGAGGGATTCCCAAGGTCGACTAGGGGTAGGCAGCGGGGCATAGAGGCCTTGCTTCTTGATGGTCGGTTTGGCAATGGCACAGGCAGTACATGATCTGATGTACTTCCCAACATCCTGTCGAAGATTCGGCCAATATAAATACTTTTGCAGTACTGCCATCGTTTTCTCGACCCCGAAATACCCAATAGCCCAACTGTAGTGTGCTTCCCAGATCATCTTGGCACGCTCGCTTGAAGGAACACAAAGGTTACCCAGGTGGCATAACAAGGCACCTTGGAGGTGAAAATCTGGAACATGCCGACCCTCTAAGAGTGTCTGGCATGTGTGGCTGAATTCTGGGTCGCTTTTGTAGAGAAGTGGCCAATCAGAAGTCTCGTGCCCACAAGAGTTGAGCATGGTGGTTAACGCCATGATCGGTGGTCAACTGAGGCAATCTGCAACATTATTGGTGTTGCCCTTCTTATACTTGATATTCAAATGGAACTGTTGTAGGTATATAGACCACTTCTGATGGCGATCATTCTGCACTTTCCCTTAGGTCTGTATGAACTATAGGGGTCGGTGGTCTGTGTGGATGACTGTTTCCTTCCCCAAAATGTAATGCTTCCATTATCGGCAGGCCTACACAATGGAATACATCTCTTTATCATAAGTGGGATACTTCTGGATTGTGTCTGAAAGTGTTTCACTGTGATATTCCACTGGATGCCCGTGTTGGGTAAGGACTGCCCCAATAGCATAGTTAGAGGCATCTGTCTCAACCTCAAATGGTTGTTGTAAATCTGGTAACACGAGCATTGGTGTCGTGCAGAGGCGATCTTTCAACTCTATGAATACCTTCTGTTGAGATTCAGACCAAAAGAATTTTGCTTTCACTCCTCCCTTGGTGACTTGACTCAAGGGCCAAGTGATATGAGAAAACCCCAACACAAACTTGCAGTAGAAGTTGGCAAGACCTAGAAAGCTACGGAGCTCTATCAGAGTGGTTGGAGATGGCCAATCCCGAATGACTTGGATCTTGGCTGGATCCACATGCACCCCCTGTTCATCAATAATGTATCCCAGATACTGAACCTGGGTCATGCCAAAAGTGCATTTCTCCAAATTGGCACATAGCTTTTGTTGCTGCAGTGTTTGGAGAACCTGTCAGATGTGGTGGAGGTGCTCTTCCCAACTCTGGCTGAAGATCAAAATGTCATCCAAGTATACCACTACAAATGAGTTGGTGAATGGCCGCAAGATGTCATCCATTAGCCTCATGAAGGTTGCAGGAGCATTCGTCAATCCAAAAGGCATAACCAACCATTTGAAAAGGCCCTCCTTGGCTTTGAAGGCAGTCTTCCACACATCAGCGGGTTCGATTGGTACCTGGTGATATCCTGACTTCAGATCAATCTTGCTGAAATTTTTCGCCCCCTTTAGTTGGTCCAAGAGGTCATCAATCCACAGGATCAGGTACCTATTACAGACAGTGATCTTTTTCAGCGCCCGATAATCAATACAGAGTCTCCAAGTCCCATCCTTCTTTTGTACCAACACGATCAGGCTCCCACAAGGTGATGAACTTGGACGGATGTGACCTTTCTACAGGAGCTCCTAAATCTGCCTCTTGATTTCATCATTTTCTAGAACGGAGCGCCGATAAATTGGTCCATTGGGTAGTGGCGCACCTGGGGTCAGATCGATGGAGTGCTTGACCTGACAATGCAGAGGAACTCCTACGGGTGAGGTGAAGATGTCCTCGTACTCCTCCATGACCTTGTCCATCTGTAGTTTTTGTGCGGAGGGGCCCTGTCTGGAGGCCGTGGCCACTGTCTTCTTCTTTCCTTGAGGGTGTATCTTCAAGAAGACAAATTTCTCGGTTTTGGAAATGAGCTTACTGCATTTTTTTGTAGTAATCAAAGAGATGGCGGTAGGCGGTGCTACCTCTGGTATCCTGTACAACTTATTTCCCAATGTAATAATAACATCATGGGGCCTTGATTCATACACAGCATGTCGCTTCCACAAGTATGGTTGCCCTAATAATACATCACAAACTTCAAGGGGAGCAATGTCACACAATACCTCATCCGTGAAAGGCTTGATGTTGTATGGAAGATGACACTGCTGGCTCACGCGAAGATCCCATCCTTGGTGAAGCCACCCGATGGTGTATGGTTGTGGATGTGTTGTGGTCAGTAAACCCAACCGCTTCATGACCTCTGTCGAAATGAGGTTCTTTTGGCTCCCGCTATTGACAATGAACTGTAGCGAGGAGCCCTTTACCCACATCTGGGAGTGGAAGAGACGCTCCTCCTCCTTTGGATCTTCGGGTTCATTTTTCTGGATCTTGGTGGTAGCAACAGTGGCGTTGGGATTCGCATCAATGATCTGCTTCCCTTTGTCATTCCCCTTTTTGGGTTCTGACTCAGAGTTGGAACATGCATATGATTCTGAAAACTTTAGCTCAGCCACCAGTGACTGCTTAGCCCGACACTCACTTGTGTTGTGAGTGGAGCTCTTATGGAACTCACACCATTTTCCTGTGTCCTTTTTCAGCTTTGCGGTGTTGTTCTTTGCTTGCAGCTTCAGCGGGTTGTCTTGGGTTGCCCTGCCTTGGCTTTGTCCTTTGTTCTATGGTTTAGGGGCACCTTTCCCTTGCTTTGGATTCGCAGATCCAAAGTCTCGCTTCTTTTGTTTAAACTTCTGCTCGACCTTGACGGCATATCGGTATGTTGTGCCGAGCGAGGAGATGTTCAGGAATTGTATTTCTTCCTGGATGTACTTGTGCAAGCAGCCACGGTATTTGAGTATCAAATGTTGCTCTGAATCCTTGATACCCAACTTTGTGCAAAGGGTATGGAAAAGATTGGTGAACTCTGGTACGTCCTGGTCCCTCCCCTTCCGCAACATGGTCCACTTTATGTATTCATCCTCATAGCTTCCAACAGGGTAGTACTGCTCCTTGATGGCATCCCGAAATGAATTCCAGGTGGGTGCAGCTGAAAATAGTGAGCCGGTACTTTCATCCTTCTGCTCGCAGTAGGTTTCCCACCAGTCCTTGACGTGGGGGGCTGCTTTGAGAAGAGCGAAAACATTCTTTTCCCGACTCGAAAATTCATGAGCAGAAAAATAACCCTCTAGCAGATTTAACCATTTATCTATGGCATTTGTGTCTATCTGACCCTCAAATATGGGGATTTCAAAATTAACTTGTACCTTAATGGGTGTGGCATTTCCAGAGTAGCTGCTGGAAGCCGATGCGTCGCTTTTGGGTAGCCGCTGAAGAATCTGGGCAAAGCTGTCCATCATCGCGTTCCGTTGTCGCTCGAGGGCTTCTTCGAGCAAGATTTTGATAGGATCTCCTGCCCCCTCGTCTTTCTTCTCATTTGCCATGGGAGGCCGTCGAGATTTTTGAGGCTGGTCTTGCAAAGGTTCGACTAGTTCAAGCCCTAACTCCTTATATCCCGACCTTGTTGGGGACATGCAAAGAAAAACAGAGAAAAATCAGACCGCTCTAATACCACTGATCCGGATTTAAACAGGAATGCAACAAATTACAGAGATAACCATAAACAAAGATATGCAGTGGAAATAATACTTCATTTCATTAATGTAAAATACTGAAATATGCTTACAAACAGTAATGGAAATAAACTAGCTAAGGCGATGGTAGCTTATCTCTGAGAAGAGATGTGGTGGCTACATGCCTCTGAACTGTGTTACAATGAGGCTCGAAGGCCTATTTATTGTTGAGGAACAATGGAAAACCCTTAACATTCCTAACCCTAGAAGATGAAACGCCAAACTGTGGGCCTCGTTTGGGTAAATTGGTACACCAACTTCCCGGGGTCGTAACTTTGGCATACGATCTCCGTTTGACGCGTACAATAGCTCATTAGAAAGATCTATCTGAGCACTACCACTTTGGGAGGCAGCATGCATGGACCCATGTTGCCCTAGATTTCCAAAAAAACATCGTTTAGGGCCTCAAAACGGCTCCGGAAGTTCAGGACCCGGTAAACTGCTAAAAATAGTAAGTTGTGCTACAATTAAGGAAACTGAAAATGCTGAGAGAAACAATGGTGGGGGTCCAGGTGGACTTGGTAGGTGGCCACCAATATCCACCTGGATCAGCTGAAGTGTTCTCAATAGAGAGTGAGAGATTGCAGAAGCCTAGAAGGAGCAAAGGTCTTGCTTGAGAGGAGGTTCTAGATAGAGGACCATACTTACCAAAAGAATAAGTGAGGAGAGCTTAGTGAGGTAAGATTGCAGCCAGGAGGACTAGCTGTAGCAGAGGCTTATTGCAGATAAGTGAGGAGCTCATGAAGAAAGAAGAGAAGAAGATGACTACTGATAGTCATAGCAGAGGTTCAGAAAGAAGCCACAATAGAAGATATGAGAAAGAGGATGCCAAGGAAAATGCCAAGAGGATGAGTCAAGAGGAAATTGACAAAGAGGTTGCAGAGTTAAAAAAACATCTCGATGCATTGAGGGTACTTGAAGAAGACCAGAGACTAGGTTGGGTCTTGAGGAAGCAGCCAGTATAATGGCATGAGATGCAGAAAAGGCTACAACAGAGGCAAGTGAAGTGGCTGATGGAAAAACTCAAGGAAGTTGAGTTGGAAATTGAAGAGTTCATTTGTGAACCAGAACGAGGAGAAATTCTGGGAGAGAGTGAAGATGAAAACTTGAAGACTAAAATTTCAAGTGAGGCCAAAGGGTCACATGGTTTTGAATCTGACAATTTATGTGTGTTTGCGGGTGAAACATGTAAAGAAGGGCAATTTGTTGATATTGTCATAAAGGAGAAAGAAGACAAGTAGAATCCAAATTCTGTTCTAGAAGAAGATGAGATAGATAGGTCTCATATGTAGTTGGAGAAAGATATCAAGCAACCGAGTGAAGGGCTTGAAGAGATTGAAGAAGAGACCATCGAAGAATTTCTGAATCATATGAAGGATTTAGAAAATCAAGGAGATATGACGGCTGAACCATCAAGTGAGACCATAGAATCTTATATTTTTAAAACTGATAGTTTGTATATGATGGCAGGCATTATAGGAGAAAAGTAGCCTTTTGAAGATATCTTCAGAGGAGATGAAGATCTAGAGGCAAAAAGTGACAAAGAAAACTTTTGAGAAGAGGAGGAATTTGACTGCATATAGAAGAAAAGGTCTATGGATGAGTCTATAGAATTTGTCATGGAGATGAGGAATCAAGATCTTATTCTGATGAAGAATGAAGAAATATTGTCTCAAAAAGGTAATCAAATGAGTTTGATTAATGTTATTGATGAAAAACAAATGCAGGAGAATGTCAATGAAGATGATGAGACAAGAATAACTCTAGGAGGAGAGTTACACAGGGGGACAACAAAGCAAAATGTACTGAAGAAGAAGGACATCTACTGAAAGATGTTAAGGAAGAAGAAGTCTATGAAAAGTACTTAGCAAATGGAGAAAGGACATCTGATGATCTATCCATAACAAAGGAAGGTATGGAGAACTGTGTGAAATTTCCAAAATCTACTCCAATTAAAATTTTTGAGTTATATAGAAAATTAAATTTTCATAGAAGGAAGTTGGAAAGACAGAGGATAGATGTTCAAGAGAGATTGTTGAATAAGGAAGACAAAAGAATTGTCATGAATGACAGTCACAAGAGAAAGGAGGTGATAATGAGAGTTCAGCAAATTGACACTGCAAAAGAAGGAGTTCACTACAGTGAACAAGAGCAGAAAGGCATCATTAGGACAGATGGTGTGGAAGAGAGACTAATGGAAAGTCTCATGAATTCTTTTGAGAGTTCCAATCAGCATACTGATGTGCTAACAGAGGAGAAAGAAACACTGCAGCAAACTGAATTGTTGCCAAAGGAAGATAAGGCACAACAACCTTATGTTTTTAATTTTAACAAGTGTTTTGTGAGTGCAGGTTTTGTTGCAAATGCTGGAGGAGATTTGGCACAACTAAGCCACTTAAAGATGAAAGAAGGAGATTCTGTGGAAGAATTAAATCCATGGAGCAGGGATTTTAAATTGCTGGAGAGAGTGTTGAACAGTCATGATTTAGTCATGAAAGAGGGTAAGGATGACAGGGAGGTAGTCAACAAAGAAACCAAGGCAAAGGTTGAAGCAAGCAAAGTAAGAGTCAGCATAGAAGTCATAGCAAGCAAAGAAAAAGTTGGAGCAAGCAAAATAGAAGTTAAAGTAAGCAAAGCAATTAGAACAAGAACAAATGAAGAAGAAAAAGTAAACCAGCAGCAGATTGAAGAACTAGTGGGCAACAACCTGAAACAAAGAGAAGGAGGCAGAAATATGAAGTAGAAAATGGAGCAGTCCAAAGATTTACTGGAGACAGAGATTGAAGAAATGTGGCAGTTGATGATGAAACAGTCCAAATCGAGGAAAATGATAGCAATAGGAAGCAAGATTAATCAGAGTTTGAACCTGATTGACAAGAAGAAGAAGAAGGAGCAGAAGACAAAAGAAGTACAATAGCAACAAAGGAACAAAGCATGTAGGTAGTTACAAAACAAAGTGTGGGACCCAGGAAGACCAAGATCAGAAGACACATGATCGGTAGATCATGAATATTTTCTACTTTGGGAGTCTGATGCAGGAGAATTCCCAAGAGAAAATCATTGTAATTAAGTAGACATAGTGGGTCATGTATTTTTAGGAAGTTGGATTCCTAAGTGACAAATTAATGTAATATTAGGATTTTAAGTGATTTAATTAGATAATGGAGGAAATTGTAAGTGCTCTCGAATAAATGAGAACATGAGTGGCAATAATGACAAAGAGCCTAAAATCAATTAGGACTCTTAGAACAGTTCATGATTCGGGGAACTAAGGAGAAACTTTAGGAATTAATTAATTAGAAGTGGACATAATGGAAAGAGGATTTAGGAGTCAGTTTAGTAGATATAGGAGTCAAACCAGAACAGTTCAACAGAACTCCTGGCATATATCTAAGCCTACGGGCAGAGTCAAGGGGAGAGGCCACTGACATTGGAAAATAGACTTGTGCGAGATAGAGAAGTCTCAATGTAATCTTTGCTTTAAATATATATAAATAGAGTTTGTTCCTGACTGTGTCAGTGTATTGGAGAGTATTTCATGAATGATTTACTGTGAATTCGTAGGCTCTGCAATAGGTTGCAGGCATAATTCTGAAGGACGCAGAGGAACAGAGTGATTCAGAGGAATCACAATGGGTCATTGAATCCAATTGATGAATAGAGTGAAGCTTTGAAGAGGTAACGAAGTGAAGGTTCGCAGAGGAGAGAAGTTGAGCAAAAGCGGAAGAATGAAACCCTCAGAAGAACCAAACCACATAAGTAAAATTGAAGAAATCGCGGAAAAATCAAGTAAAAGGGACGAACAGTGAAATGAAGAGGCATGCATAGCAGTCGTTTGATCTGAAAGATCAATGGTCCGGATGATGTCGTGAGGATAAAGGCGAATTATTGCATCGACAGAATTTATTTACAAAGTTAAGTCCCGCAAGTTTTAAAGCCAATTTACACTAAAGAACGAGTGCAAAACACAGTCAGATTTAGATTCCGGATTTGAAAATTTATACAAGGTTGTTTATACCCTTTTCGGGTCCAGAAGGCATATCGGGTCAGTGGAAACCATTGCAACAAAGACTGGAATGGGCATTTGTAACAGAGTGATTGCGATCGTGTGATTAATCGTCGACCGTCGGATCGTGAACACGATCGACGGTCAAGATTAAAACGGCCATCGCATATCGGGAAGCAAATATCAGAGATATCGGTTGATCGGAGGTCGGGCCTTCATATAGTACAACACTATGGAGAAACTGAAGGGTGGACCCGACGACACTTATAAGTGCCAGTGGATATGTTTTGAAGTCCACCATATATGGTTCGGGGCAGAGGGTTAGTGTAATTCCTTTATATTGTGTTAAAGGATTACGCTGAGTGTTTATAGGCTTAAGTATTATTTTAACGCCTCCAATAGTCACATATCGGAATCGGAGGGGTGATGAGGCACATATGTAATGTGGCCTGCGAAAGTCCCGATAGCCGATATGGATTGTACTAGAGGTACAACCTTGAAATCTGTGCAGAAATCATACAGAAGATGCAGAAAGGTATGTTTTGCATGGTATTTCTTTGTAAAAGGATTTTATAAGGAATTAAGCGTCGATGAGGTTTTATGTGTTAAAACCATATGTAATCAATGTATTAAGAGAGAAGGCTATATATATGGGTTGTATGAAGGTTACAAGGGCTGTAAAAGTCCCGATAATTGAGTATTAATGGGAGGCTTTAACGAAGGTTTAACCAAATATTGTGAAGAGGTAGAAACTCCCGATAGGAGGTCTAGGCGAGGTGATTGAGTTCCGATACAAAGGAACTAGTGGTAAGGGGCCTTAACCATGTATATTGAATATTTGACTCCATTGCAAAGTTAAATACCTGGGATAGAAGTGTGGATGCATATTAATGCATACTGTGGGTATGTGCAGGGGAAACCTTGCATCAATTAGCCCCTTGTTTGGATAGATAGTTAAGTCGGTTTTGAGACTCACCCATGGTCCGCGGACCATGGTATTGTATTGAAAAGTCTATATATTCGAGTCATAGCAAGTTTAGAAGAAGATAGTAGATAGTGAAGAATCAAGATAGAGATTGTTTTGGGCAAGTGCTAAGGCAGTAAGGCTTTGCTTCCTGCACTTAGGTGAGAAGGGGAAGGCTCCTACAACTAAGTGTGCAAGAGGCCTTGGTAAGTTCATAACAAAGTGCGTGGACCCTTGTAGCTGAGTGCACAGGGTAGAAGAGTCTGTAATCTGAATATTGAAGATCAATAAAGACTAATTTTGAAGAATTACTATGCATTTTTGTCAAATCTATTTATGCTATATTATGTCGCTTAATGATATGTTTTTATGAAATAATGAATGAATGTTGCACGAAATCACTGGATCTGTCTTATTTATGCATGATATGAGTAGTTATCTATTTTCACGAAGTTAAAAGGTATTTCTGTTATGTTTTCTGATGAATTAAGTAGATCTGCGTGAACTCAGATCTAGGGTTGTTTATTGATGCACGAAAGTAAATAAATTGTCTGGTTAAGGTATGAAAAGACTGATCATAGACCTTCACGAAGGTCTAGAAGCCATTTTAACTTAGTTACAGTGACGAGCCCTAGAAGAATACTGATTTGTGTGAAGATAGATCGAAATTGTCATAGCCTAAGATTTGTTTATCACATGTCCCTGGATGCAAAAACTTGGTTCTGGCATCCCCCAATACTGCTTCGAGTGAGACTACAACCTGCGTTACGCAAGTTGTTGCTGAAAGGGCTAGCAGTTAGGGTTTTTTTGGTTGGTGCGAACAACTCTGAACCTGGGTCAGGCCCCCTTCAACCAACACCTGATCTCATATGAATCTTTGATAACACTGCTAATCCCTTCAACTAGTAAACCAATCCATCAATCCGCAACAATGGATACTTGTTCTTAATATTCACCTTGTTCAGTTTTCTATAACCAATGCACAATCTAAGAGTACCTTCCTTTCTTCTTTATAAACAATATTGGTGCACCCCAAGGTGAAACACTTGGCCTTGTGTATCCTTTATCAAAAATTTCCTTAAGTTGCAACTTCAATTCCACCAACTCTCGGGTACTCATCCTGTAAGGTGCCTTAGATGTTGGTTCTTCTCCTAACATCAAATCAATAGAGAAGTCCACCTCTCTATGAGGTGGTAACTCTAAGATTTATGCAGGAAATACATGTTGAAACTACTACAAAAAATGATAACTCTTTAAGAATTCATCATCCTAAACATATTTCCCTTTGTCACTTGAAACATGCATTGCAAAAAATACACAACCTTTCCTACAATTACACTTAGCTTTCATGGTTGTAACCATTCTCAGTGATGTATGCTTCTTCTTTCCCTGCAATATTCTCTTCTCTCCATTATCATCCAGACACTCAATAGCCTTCTCACATCATTCTACCTTGGTCCTGTGAGTAAACAACCAATCCATGCCCAAAAGCATACTATATGATCCCAAACGAAGCACATTTAGATGTGCTAATATAAGCATACCATTCAGCTCAAATGCATAATCTCTCACCCAATGATGAACTCTTTTCTTGGTCCTTGTATCCAACTATACCAACCAAGATTTTTCATGCACTTATTTATTCAAGCCACAGGTATCCACTAGGTTAGGATTAACATAACTATAAGTAGATCCAGGATCAATCAAAATGGAAACAAATTGATCACATAACTTAACTTTCATCTCAATAATGGATGTCTAATGGTTTGCCTTCCTATTATCATGTGTTGCATAGATCTGAGGAATGCTTTGACCAACAACCCAAATTTTTTGTGACTCCTAAGCATTGCAGATCCATGGTCTACCACCATAGTACAATGGAAAATCTTTCTTGCAATGGTATTTGCCACAAATCCAACATTGCAATAGTTCTTTGCCACTAACTTTATTTTGATTCTCTCTAGGATGAGTTCCATTTCCCTTATTAGTTGCATTAAATTTCTTGTAAAGAGCCACATTTTCTATCTCACCTGCATCCTAAGGTCTTCCTCGCTTTTGAGGCCATTTTCCTTTATCCTTCTCATTCCATTTCTGATCATGCTTAGGCTCAAACTTGCGCTTAGACTACACATAACAAAGCTTCAATTTTCTGATGGCTTCCTCCAATGACCGAGGCTCATCATATTCAATTTGATCTTTAAATGCTAAAGGAAATCTACTGATGAACCTTTGGACCTTTGTCTTCTCATCCTTTAGGTAGGGCATATACCTCAACAACTCTAGAAACTTGATTGTGTACTCTTCATCTGTCATGAAGCCCATATTCAACTCATAGAACTCCTTGGCCTTTCCATCATAATACCTCTCAGATAGGTACTTATTTCTAAAGAGTATTTCAAACTCACTCCAAGTTAGCTTCTCTTCTCTAATGCCTTTGACATTATTCACATCTTCCCACTAGATATTTGCTCTTCCTTTTAGACTGAAGATGGCTATCTTGGATTTCATGTTCTCTGAATAGTCATGCAATCTGAAGAACTTCCTCATCCAAAGAAACCATGCTTTTGCATCTTCTGATTTCTTCATCTCTCCATCAAATATAGGAGGCTTTTCTTTCTTGGACTCCTTCGACAAATATTGCTTCTCACTCCTCCTATGAGGATGATGACGATACTGATGATGATGCCTCTCTAAACCAGAAGTAGAGTAGAACCCATAAGCACTACCTTTCCTATCATTTGTATCCAACCATCTACCTCCTCTAGCTGTATCATATTTATCCAACCTATATCATGATTGAGACCTGCTACCATATGCCCCATTATTCCCTTCCTCTTATCCATGACTAATCCTAAACTGTCCCCATCTCTACAAATCTGATAGGCTCTGAAGGATCACTGCATTAACCTCGACTTGCTTTTCTTGAGCTCTAGAAAGCCTTTCCTGTGTCTCAATCAACTTGTTATTATTTTCCTTGCAACTTATGATTTTTGCCTTCAAACTTCTCAATGTATCTACTATATAAGGAAAATACTCATCTCCTTGTTTCTCAACTGATCTATAAGGAGAGTCATGTGAAATTTAATCCACCATTATTCTCATCATCTCTAATATTATTCTTCCTGCAAACATACCATGTTAGATAAACTGAATAGACAACATAATCAAATCATACCTCGATGTATCTCAGGGGAGGACATCTAATCTGCACAAGTTAGCCCATATTAGCACTATATATATATTTGTGTGTGTGTGTGTGTGTGTGTGTGTTGGGATAGGGCCCCTAGGGTCATTTTTTGGGTTATTTAACCCAAGTTTTGTATAAATTTTTGTAAAATATGTAAAGTCTCCGTGAAATGTGGATGCGGAGCCTGCAGATAGATAGGAGTCAAAATGGGTCTTAGCCCCTTGTTTGGGTCAATTTTAAGATTCTCCCATGGTCCGCGGACCATGGTATTGTATGAAGGAGTGTTATAAATAGTTGAGTCATAACGAGTTTTAGAGACAACATAGGATGAAGAACTTAGGACTATGAATGGTTTTTGTTGTTTTGGGGCAAGTGCTAAGGCAGGAAGGCTCTGCTTCCTATACTTAGGTGAGAAGGGGAAGGCTCATGCAGCTGAGTGCACAGGAGGCCTTGGTAATTTTGCAGCTAAGTGTGCGGGCCCCTATAGCTGAGTGTTCGGGGTAGAAGAGTCTGTAAATCTAAATGTTGAAGATCAGTAAAGACTGATTTTTGAGGAATTATTGTGCATTTCTGTCGAATCTGTTTATGTTATATTATGTTGCTTAATGATATAGTTTTATGAAATAATAAATGAGTGTTGCGCAAAATCAATGAATCTATCTTAATGATGCATGATAAGAGTGGTTATCTACTTTCACAAAGTTAAAAGCTATTTCTGTTATCTAATGAATTAGATAGATCTGCACGAACTCAAATCTAAGGTTGTTTATTGATACACGAAAATAGATAAATCATCTATTTAAGATCCGCAAAGACTGATCGTAGACCTTCGCGAAGGTCTAAAAGCCATTTTAACTTAATTACAGTGACAAGCCCTAAAAGGATATCGATCAAGGCGAAGGCAATTCTGGACTATGAAAGCATAACAACTATTTATCACATGTCCCTGGATGCAGAAACCTGGTTCTAGCATCCCCAATACTGTTTTGGGTGAGACTGCAGCCTGTGTTATGCAGGGTGTTACTGAAAGGGCCAGCTCTTAGGGCTTTATTAGTTGGCATGAACAACTCTGAACCTGGGTCAGGCCCCCTTAATCCAACAAATGATTCCGTTGTAATCTAGCTACTTAGGATACTCAGCTCTCACCCATGAGACCTAGGTTTGAGTTGTTTGTCTTTTTTCCCCTTCTATCGCACCTCCGGATTCTTCCTTGGTGACATTCTCACCGGCACCAGCTTCTTTTGCTTCTCCTTTGCGATTGGTTGATTCTCTTTTGTAGTTGGTTGCTTCTCTTTCACAGCTAATTTCTTTTCTTTCACAACTGATTGTTGTGGCCTCGGCGACCTCAGTGCGGTAGGCAAAGTGGTTGTAGCTTCCATACTTGAACTCTCAGGGCCCAACGCGTCAAACACAATAGCTTCTAAACTTAGGGCTTCGGCGGATAAAATGAAGAAATAGTATGGTCTTGTTAAAACTTCGCGTGGATACTCTGTCCTCTTAATTCAAGACCACGTAGTACAGTTTGCTACCCACATTCTTGTGGGAAACATCATGAGGAAGTGTCACATGGACGAAGTTCCAATGTTGGTAGTGTCACTTGCAACACAGTGCGTGAAGGGTGTCCAATACAATTGGGCAAAGTATCTATGCCTGGAGTTCCTCATGAACTTCCCAGAAGCCCAAGACAAAAGCAAGCCATTTCATTATGCTTGGTTTTTATTGTCTATCACATTAGTCGCTCAGAGGTTGCCAGAGGACATCTAGTTTCCACTGCACAAGGAAGATTTACCTGAGGCAGCACGGTTCACCTTGTTGTGGTCTACAAAGGATCCAACACGAGTCAAGGGTTTGAAGATTTTCTTGATCCTGATGGAGATGGACCTTTGAATGGTGATTAATCAGAGGCCATGGTTGTCCCCAACCTTGTTCTAACAATTGATAGCCTACACGGAGTTTAAGGTCGATTTCCACAATGTGTCAATTAGAGCACAAAAGGACCCAGAGCACACATGGCATCAGTTGCCTTATTTTGGTATCTGAGACATATGTGCAAGAAATGGTGGGGTATTGGCCAGTGGAGTGGCGAGATCCCACGATGCTTGATGTGGGAACAAATAAAGGCACAAAGAGATCTACTGCACAAAAGCAAAAGGATGCAACTCAAAAGGCCACATGCCTTGGCTGAGCAAAAGAAGAAGGAATCTTCTAAGGTAGTTTCGGAGAAGGAACGAATGGAGAAAGAGCACACTGCCAAAGAGCATGCAGAAACAAAGTGACAAGATATAGAGGAAGGTGAAAAGTTACCCTCAAAGCACACAGATGAGCTGGAGCTGTCAAAACATGAAGGAGGCGGTAGTGAGGAGTAGCGCACTCCTTTCACCTTGAAGCGGCGCAGCCAGGAGCAAACTGTTGGACAAAGGAAGAAGCATAAGTCTGATAAGCATATGCATATCGATCCAATGGTGCTGAATGAAGGCGATCTCGATGATATTGGTGATAAAGTTCGAGATACGATGACGGAGGTGCTGCAAAA
Source organism: Pinus tabuliformis (assembly GCA_031772625.1). Taxonomy (NCBI): domain Eukaryota; kingdom Viridiplantae; phylum Streptophyta; class Pinopsida; order Pinales; family Pinaceae; genus Pinus; species Pinus tabuliformis. The sequence continues at coordinate 955,697,825 of CM062804.1, forward strand.
ATTTGAGCAGCAATATATGCAGATGTTGGGGAGCATCCAAAATGATCTACACGAGCTACAGATCCAAGAAAATAGGATTCAGGCGAGCATCGGGTAAGTGAGCGGGGTGCAAGAGAGCCTGACATAGGGAAGTGGCACATTGATATAAATGGAACTGACTCTGGACCTCAGAGTCATACCCTTGCCATAAGGGTCTGTTCGCGTAGAGCCCAATGAGGATTATGTTGTGATCAACACGGTAAAGAAAACAAGGTTGAATTTAGCCGCGCTTCCACTCCCGACCCTCCATGCGCTGCATCAGGGAGTTTCAGATGAGTTGAATAACAGAGAGCAGCGCGCACTCACTTTCATCAGTGAGTTTAAGGTCAACAACGAACAAATGTTCGTGGAGAAAACCTAAGAATTGAAGGAAAAGGAGGAGCTGCAAATGCATCGTCAGAACCTAGAAACAATGATCGAGTAGGCCTGCAAGTTAGTACCTGAATTAAACATACGAGAGGATGCAGGGGCCTCCGTAAAAGTAAGGAACTTGGTTGCTACAGTAAATGCATCAAAGGAGGAAGTCGGCAGAGTTACCTTTGATTTCCAGATGAAGATAGAAGAGTTGCAGTTGAAGTTTCACCCCACGACTCCACTGGAGGTACGTAAGTAGTGCGCAACAACCATCAAGGAGAATATGAGCACCTTGGATGCCACAGTTAATGAATACACAATGATGTTCGATGAAACAATGGAATTATGGACAAATCTACAAGAGCAACCAAACCTACAGAAGTATGATGAGGTCTGAGAAACTACATGCACTTTGGTTCCAGTGCAACGCCTCGCAAAGTTACAAGAGGGAAAGCAGCTGCAGGCACAGGTGTAAGAATTACAAAGGAAACAGGCCATGCTAAAGACCAGATTACAGTCGTGGCTAGAGGAAGCTTGTCAACTTACTCTGTCACTAGAGGAAAAGATAAAGGTGCTACAACAGATGTAGAGGAAAATGTGCCTAGCAGTGGAGGTCCTGACAACAGATAAATTAGTCGAAGAACTACAACAAGTAGTAGTGTAGAGCGCTGCTAAAGTTGTAATGTTGTAGGTTGAGCTGGGAGGTCTTCACAGCAAGATCGAGGTGCCAGCTGAGTGACTCGAGGGTGAGACATGATCTTTGTGTTGAGGGCCTGTTGGGATAGGTTCCCTAAGGTTAGTTTTGGGGTTATTTTTGGGGTTAGTTAACCCAAGTTTTGTATAAATTTTTGTAAAAAATGTAAATTCTCCGTGAAATGTGGATGCAGAGCACGCATATAGATAGGATTCAAAAGGGGTCTTAGATCCTTTCTTGTGTCGGTTTTAAGATTCTCCCATGGTCCATGAACCATGGTATTGTATGAAGGAAAGTTATAAATAGTTGAGTCATAACTAGTCTTAGAGATAACTTAGGATGAATAACTTAGGACTGTGAATGGTTTTTGTTGTTTTGGGGCAAGTGCTAAGGCAGGAAGCTTTTGCTTCTTGTACTTAGGCGAAAAGGGGAAGGCTCCTGCAGTTGAGTGCATAGGAGGCCTTGGTAAGTCTGGAGCTGAGTGCATGGACCCCTGCAGATGAGTGCGCAGGGTAGAAGAGTCTATAAATCTGAGTGTTGAAGATCAATAAAGACTATTTTTTGAGGAATTGTTGTGCATTTTTGTTGAATCTATTTATGTTATATTATGTCGCTTAATGACATGGTTTTATGAAATAATAATTAATGTTGCGTGAAATCACTGAATCTATCTTAATGATGCATGATAAGAGTGGTTATCTACTTTCACGAAGTTAAAATCTATTTCTGTTATGTTTTTTGATGAATTAGATAGATCTGCACGAAATCATATCTAGGGTTATTTATTGATACGCGAAAATAGATAAATCATCTGTTTAATATCTACAAAGACTTATTGTAGACCTTCGCGAAGGTCTAAAGGCCATTTTAACTTAATTATAGTGACGATCGCTAGAAGGCTATTGATCTGTGCGAAGGAAAATCTGAACTGTCAAAGCCTAAGAACAGTTTATCACATGTCCCTGGATGCAGAAACTTGGTTCTAGCATTCCCCAATACTGCTTCGGGTGAGACTGCAGCCTGTGCTATGCAGGTTGTTGCCAAAAGGGCTAGAAGTTATGATTTTGTTGGTTGGCGCAAACAACTTTGAACATGGGTCAAGCCCCCTTAAGCCAACAATATATATATATAATGACATCAACATATCTACATCTAAACATCATACATGATGACATAAAACTGAAATAATAACCACATGCATGATAATTATAACCATCCTAATGCATGCATATTAGGCACATATATAATCGACATGCGTGCATAACTATATACATTTACCCCAAGTTCCAATTTTATAACCTCGCTCAGATACCACCTTGTGGTATCAAATATCACACAAAGAGAAAGAAACTTGCTCCGATACCACCTTGTAATGCCTCCTCCCATATTTACCCAAATTTTACAAGCTCACCAAGGTAAACATGAGTTGAGTGTCACTATGATATGACCTGGCCTACAAATTCTAGTTATGGAAGTGGGGTTGACTATCCGAACACAAACTCACATCCCTTAGAGACTACAAAGCACCGAGGAGCCTGACAAACACCATAGGTGGTCAATCCCTTAGCTTTCACTCTTTTTCACTAACATAACACCCCAACCATGCCCCTGACACACTATGCATGCGGTTATGAGGCTCCAACCACACACACAAGCTTACATGTCAATGACTGTGAACGAAAAACTCATGTTCTATGCATGTGGTTGTGAGATGTATGCCACTTTTTCAGGCTAGCCTCTAGACCACTACCTAGAACTTCCTGTAACTTTCCAAAATCATGACAATTATGATAACAATTCTAACCATTTGAAACTTGAACAAGTTCTGATCTAGTACATGCCTAGAACATGATAGACATTTCATCAAACATATGGTAAACATATAAGTTACAGGTCATGAATGCAAATGTGATCATAAACTTCTAAACTTCATCTAAGAATCACCAAGAAGGTATAATTCCCTCTTAATTAGTTGCAACAACACTTGTTAGCCCATGCATTCATCAACTATTGAAATACTTATCAAATCATGAACAAGATCCATAGCTAGAGCACATCACAGAACCATGCATATAACCAAAACATAACTAGAATAGAAACCATGAAAAATAAACCATAAGATCACTTAATAACCAGTACATATGCTCATAAATCATAATGAGGAAAATAAATTGTATTAACATATGCAAAAGCCAACCAAGTCAGGAACTTCCACCTACACCCAACCATAGATTGGGTTGAATCAAATCTTTATTTTAGCAAATCACCCCCATGCCATATTCCAAGCATGAATGTGGGATCTCATGGGATAAACCAAAATATAACCAAATAGGGAATCCATAGGTTAAACGACCTCCACCCTCAAGCTATCGTGATCTCACCTAAACCGGTCCTAAGATCAACACCAAAACAAGCTTGGATTCCTTAGAATTCCTTCACCATACCCAGAGGAATTTTCCTATCTCCACCCACCTATTGAGGACTTCTCAGAGAAAACCCATCTCCATCATCAACCCTTGGGATTTTCTTGATACCACCTCACCTAGATCCAAAATATTTCGTAAATCTAAAGCTCAACTAAGAATGAATCCCATCACACAATGGCTATTTAGGAAATTGCAAGGCAAGACTGAAATCACTATCAAACCACGCAAAACCCATGCCAATGACAACAAATGAACCAAATAAAAAAACACATTTACCATGCATACACAACTCAACAAGGAAATCACACATGCAACTCATTACTTGTAAAATCTTCCTGTTGAAGTTGGTGATCCAATCTTCCCCTTGCTTTCCTTCACTTTCCTTTTCTTTTCCTTTTCCTTCCCTTGCTTGCTTTCTTTCCTTTCTCCAAATCCAAGTGAATGCTAAAGTTCCCCAAGAATTCTCTAAGTGTGCAAGAGTGTAAGAGATCCAACAACTAAACTGACAAAATCTGAACCACAAGCTATCAAAGCTGTGAATTGTTTCTATGATGCCTTTTTATCATTAATGTTTCATTTTTATTCATTTTTCTTCATTTTCCCTCTAATTTCCCTTGCATGCATATTTGTGTCTCTTCATATTCCATTTTCTCCTATTTCCCTTTTATTTCTCATAATTAAATGTCAATTATTGCCTCTTTTCCTTTTCCAATTTCCATAGTCATTATTAAACCGCAAGTGGTGCCCACTATAATGTTTACCCACCATTAAGATTGGAATACCTGTCCCTTAACCTTGGTCTTATTTCCCTTTATTATCCTTTATTACACGAAACTTTAACTCAGCGTTGTTACATAATTATTATTCTTTCATTTAAGGAGAAGTTATGTTGATATTGAGCCATTGACTTGGAGATATCCTTCTCTAGATTTTCTTAGGTTTTCAATGCCCTATTAATAACAACATTATTATAAGTTAGTTTTTCTTTGTTGATTCTGGGAAAGTATTGTGGTGCATCAGGGTAGTCTTTAGGCCATTGCTTCAATTGATTCATTGCATTCAATACTCCTTTGAGTTAGGTACCTCTTTATTTAGCTAATTCCAGGAGTGAAAACACCTTAGTGGAGGTTTTTTGAAGTTGTTTGAGGTCTGGCTAAACCTGTTTAACCATAGCTTTATAAGACTCATGCACTTTAGAATTGCATGTTTGATAATATTCCATTTTATTACTTATTATTACAAGGTCCTATTATCGTCTCTTAGCTTCTATTGTTTCAAATATGCTATGCATTCACCCTTTGGCTTTAGATATTCCAAGATATATTTTAGATTTATTTTTGTGGCTTGAGAAAAATATATGCCTAATGAGGCCATTCTTAACATGTATTTTCTAGTGTCTATTATAATGGGTCTTTTGGTTGTAACTAACACTAGAGGTAGAGTAGTTGACAATCTTATTTTTAATGTTCTATTATCATGTTCAGAGTAGGATCGTACCTAAATTAACTACCTTTCTTGTTTTGGTTGGTGTGATGCATATTTCCTTTATTGGTAAATTTCCTAATGTAATGATGGATATTACTAGCTAAACATGGTCAATATCCACTGGACTTGCACCATTTTGGATGTATTGTTGGGCATTGAGAGCCTCTTCTTTAGTTCTAGCTTTTTCCTGTAACACCCTCCTCCCACATCCACCCAAGTTGCCATGCCAACTGGGGTAAACATGAGACGAGAGGCTACTATGATCATGTTTGACCTCCCAGGTGACCTTAACTAAGTGGAATTGATGGAACATCACATACAACCATCCAACACCATCAATGGAACCCTCATGATACAAGTCAGCCACTCAGACAGACCTTCCTAGGGTCCCATTACTATTTTGGACAATTTAAGGCTCAGTCTCTCTCATGCTATGGGCAAGGGAGCGGCTAGAGACCTAAAGTCACTCTCATAGGCATGCTTGCCAGAGATTATGGTCCAAACTGGCCATTTCTATGCCAACGACTCTGGGATTTGAGCCACTTTTTCAGGCCCAAAGCCCAGGCCACTTCCCAAAATTGAATTAAAGCTCAAAATTAAGTAAAGTATAGGGAAACAATGATGCAAAAGTAAATAGTTAATCAAGTCCTTAACCAAACCCCTACTAGCCATCACAGGCATTTCATAAAACATATCATCGACATGTAACCTATAGGTGTAAACAACAGAGTTAAGTGTAGGGATATCTTACTTATCTGAGAATCGCCATGAACCATTGTTTCCTCATGTCATTTGATGCCTTATCACTTATTAGGTCATAGATACAATATCCATTCAAATACAAGTAAAAACATGTTGAGATACAAACATAGTTATTGCCATAAAATGAACATATAACCAACATAATAGGAACATAATTACAATAAACATATCAGCAATCAAAATCCATATATATACTAGTACGTTTACACATGAAAATCAATGGAATGAATTTCTCATTAATCAATGCAATGAACTGGCCAAAGATGGGACTACCACATTCCACCGAACCATAGATTAGTTGAGATAAGTCTCTCTTCAACCAATCGTCCTCATGCCATTTTCCAATCATGAACGTGGCACTCATAGAACACATCAGAAACACCAATCAATGTGGATTCCACCAGAGTTATCCACCTACACCATGAGGAATTTGAGTGCCCCCTAGTCTCTCACGATTTACCGTCCATCCGCAGTCTGATCTAGGGATCACTAGGCCCTACACCGAGACATACTCTCCAGGATTTACCGTGCATTCCTTCCCAAAATCACTAGGCCCAACAAAGATAAAATCCACCTCTTGGATTTACCGTATATCCCTCCATTCACCGAAAAGGATTCCTAGGCCCACCGAGGCACACAATCTGGCTTTATTGTAACCCACAGTCTGGTTCATGGGTTACTAGGCCAGTGGCTTCGTGCATCCTCAGTTTGGTTTAGGGACCACTACCACCATGTGTTTGTCAATGCATAGATCCACCCCACTTATCTTCGAATCCAATCCGACCATCCCACATAAATCGCATGAGAGAACCCATCTCATCAAAGCTATCAGGAAATGGCAAGGCTAGGCGAAAAATACTATCAAACCTGGAAAAACCCATGCCATGGTATAAAATAAACACATACAATCCCATTCATGCCAAATCTAGCAAGGAAAATACACATACAAGTTGATACCTGCAATGAAGCCTGTTATAGTTGCTTGATCCTGCCTTTCCTTGCTTGATCTTTTGCTTCCTCTTGCCTTCTCTGCCTTTCTTTCTCCAATGGCAAAGTGCTCCAAGAAAACTCTAAGTGTCCAAGAGTATGAGAGAGAGGGAGAATAATGAGAGAACTCTAAAGATAAACTAACAAAAGGTTACCAACTGATCCTGAGAAGCCTTTTTATGAATGAGGCCTCTATTTTCTTCATTTTCCATTATTTTCCTTCATTTTCCTCCTCACATGCAACCTGTGACCTTTCACCTCCTTTTTCTCCTAATTTCCATTATTTTCATAAATAAATGTGCCAAAATTTCCATTTTACCTTTTCAAATCCTTTGCCACTGCCTTTGCCAATTTCCTCAGCCATAAATAACCAAATGAACACACACTAGGATGTCCTACCCAACATTCAAATTAGAATAAGTGTCTCATTCATCCATGGTTATTTTTTTTTTTACTTTTATTACATATAATTTTCACCAAGGATGTTACACAACCCTCCCCCTTGGGGGACACCATCCTTAGTGTTCAATCACACATATACCTTAGCAACCTGCTGAAAGAAGACATATTGCTTATGGAGCTTTATAACATAGCTTGATGCAATATTTACAATGAAATATCTACTCAAGAGAAGACCATCATGAAAATATGACAACATACCGCATAGTGGAGATTTATAACATAACTCATTATGGTATTTACAATGATCATCCTGCTAAGTGCCAATCCACATGACATCATAACATCATGATAACATAACCACATGATATCATAATAACATGACACCCATATCGCGTAATGGAGCTTTACAACATGACTCATTACAATATTTACATCCATACATGGGTGTACATATAGAAACATCATCAAAATTATATATACCAAAACATATGCCAAATCATATACCAAAACATATATCAAACATATACTAACATCATATAGCATATATCAAAACATCATAAAGCATATATCAAAACATCATATAGCATATATCAACCATCATAAAGCATATATTGATCACCATAAAGCATATACTAAACCAACATAAAGAAAATACTAAACCATCATGAAGCATATACCAAGCCATCATAAGGAAATACTAAACCACCATAAAGAAACTACCAAACCACCATAAGCCACCATAAGCAATCATCAAACCACCATAATAAATCACCAAACCACCATATCAAGGTTGTTTTGCCTCAAATGAAAAACAAGGAAGGATACATAGCCCGCATCTGATCCGCCATCTCCCATGTAGCTTCATCGGGCCCAAATTTCTTCCATTGCATTTTAACTTGCTCGATTGCTTGGTTCCAGAACATGAGCACCTTTTTCTACAATATACACTGAGGCTCCAGTTGGAATTCTCCATCTGGTTCCACTTGCGATACAAACCAATCAATCACATCATCAACATCTTTAACATACTTCTTAAGCAAATATATATGGAAAAAATTGTGGACTTTCACTGTCGGAGGCAGTGCAAGTAGTTAGGCTACTGGCCCAATCCTCTCAATGATACTGAAGGGTCCACAAAACCATGGCACAAACTTGGCACATGATCCAATCCACAAGGAGCTCTTCTTCAGTTGATGTGCAAGTACACTTGTTCCCCAACCTGGAACTCCTTGAAAAATCTGTTCCTGTCTGCATAACTCTTCTGCCTATCCTGTGTTGCCTTAAGATTCTTCTTGATCACCTACATCTCTTGTTCCATGTCTACCAACATATCTGGTCCAATCAATACTCTGCTAATCGGATCACTCCAACTAATGGGAGTGTTACAACTCCGCCCATATAATGCCTCAAAAGGACTCATCCTCAGTGATTTATGATAACCGTTGTTGTATGAAAACTCGACCAAAGGGAGATACTCTTCCCACTTCCTTTGTTGATGCATCACATACATCCTCAACATTTCCTCCAATATCTTGTTGACCCTCTCTATCTATCCATCTTTCTGCGGATGATAAGTTGTGCTGAAGGCCAACTTAGTGCCCAAACCTGCAAATAACTCCTTCTAAAACTTGGAAGTGAACTTTGCGTCCCTATCTGACACAATATTATTTGGGACACTTCGGATGAATACCTGTGTCATGTCACTAGCTGAGAACATAGACTTCACCAGAACAAAGTGTGCAACCTTTGTTAACCTGTCCATAATGACCATGATGGAATCATGTTGCTTCATTGTCTTTGGAAACCCTGTGATGAAATCCATGGAAATGACCTCCCATTTCCACTCGGGAATAACAATTAGTTGTAATATTTCATCTAGATGATTGCATTATGCTTTCACTTGCTGACAGTTGAAACATCTCGCCACAAACTTTGCTACATCCCTCTTCAAATTCGGCCAATAGTAATATCTCTTCACCGATGTGAGTGTCTTCTGATAACCTGGGTGGCCCAAATAAGGTTTCGCATGAAACTCCCTCAAGATCACCTTCTTGAGCTCACTACTATCCAATACATATATCCTATGTCAGAACCTGACCAATCCCTCTACTGTAAGACAATAGTCCATGCCCTCTGCACCTGTACATGTTCATGTGCCTGTGCCTGTACCTATACTACCACCTGTACCTGTACCACTACATGTACCTATACCTGCACCTGTACTTGTACATGTACCATGACCTGTACTTGTACTATCACCCTGTTGTAACCTGTGCACAATATCCATATACCTGACATCCTATTATCCTACCTGTAAGATCCTATCCTATAAGCCCATCCCATAGGAGATCATAACTGACAAGTGATGTACCTATACCCATCTTCTGAGAGCATCTATCACCCTGTTCTCTTTACCCTTGATGTACCAGATCTTGAAGTCAAACTCACTGATCGTGGCCAACCATCTAGCTTGCCTGACATTCAGATTCAAAATATCTTAACCCAATGTGATCACTCATAAGCAAAAATCGCCTGCAAAAAAGATAGTGTCTCCACATCTTCAATGCATGTATAATCATTGCCAAATCAAGATCATGTGTCAGGTATTTTATCTCATGCTCATTTAGTTTCTGAGACTCATAACATACCACCTTTCCATCGTGCATAAGGACTCCACCAAGTCCTCTCTTACAAGCATCTATACATACTATGAACTCTTTGTCTGGATCTACAATCTGTAGCACTAGTGCATGTGTCAACAACTTCTTAAGTTGTTCAAAGCTAGCCGCACACTCTTCAGTCCATTCGAGATTCTTACTTTTTGTAATGGGATAAGTAATCTATGAGAAGTTCCTGATGTACCTCCTATAATAGCCTTCCAGACCCATGAAATATCTCACCTCATCCACACTCTTAGGATCTACCCAATCCTTGATGGCCCTTATCTTCTTTGGATCTACTGCAATGCCCTCCTTGGAGACAACATGTCCCAAGTAGTGTACCTCAGTCTGAAAGAAGATACATTTCTTGAGCTTAGCATACAACTTATGCTCTCTCAATAAACTCAATACTGCTGTTAAGTGCTCGATATGCTCTTCCTCATTTTTAGAAAATACCAGTATATCATTAATGAACAAAATAACAAACTTATCCAAATATGGACAAAATGCATTATTCATCAAACACATGAATGTAGCTGTAGCATTATTTAAGCCAAATGGAACTACAACAAACTCATAATGCCCATACTTGGTCCTAAATGCAGTCTTGTAAATGTCCTCCTCTTTGATGCGTACATGATGGTATCCAGATCTCAAGTCAATCTTCGAGAACACTGCTGCTCCCTTTAGCTGATCAAACAAGTCATCAATCCTCGACAAAGGATATCTGTTATTGATAGTCACTTTGTTCAAATTCTTGTAATCAATACATAATATGAGGGTACCATCTTTCTTCCTCACAAACAAGACTGGTGCATCACAAGGTGACACACTTGGCTTAATGTATCCCTTTGTCCAACATTTCCTTTAGCTGCAATTTTAACTCAACCAACTCAGGTGTGCTCATCCTATAAGGTGCTTTTGATGCTGGAGCTACCCCTGGCACTAGCTCAATCGAAAAGTCTACCTCCCTGTGAGGTGAAAACTTTGTAATGTCCTCAGGAAATACATCCCTAAACTGTTGCAACATTGGGTACATGTTCAACACATCTTCATCCTTAAACTCCTTACCCATATCACTAGAAATGTGTACTGCAAATAGATTGGACCCTTTCCTACGGCTATGGTTTTCTTGCATAGCTTTCACCATCCTAACTAATGTGGCCTTTTTATTACCTTGCAAGACTCTTGGTTCCCCATTGTCATCAACACACTCAATAGTTTTGTCATAACAGTCAACCTTGGTTCTATGATCAATCCATGCCTAATAACATAATGTATGAACCCAACAGTAATACATTCAAATGTGTTGTTGTAGGCATACCATTCAAATCAAATACGCAAGCTCTTACCCAATGATGAACTCGCTTGTTTGTACTTGTAGCCAACTACACTAACCAAGATTCTGCATGAAACTCCCTATTCAACCCACACTTATCCACCAAGTTAGGACTAACATAGCTATAATTAGATCCAGGGTCAATCAAAATAGAAATAACTTTATCATAAAGCTTACCATCCATCTCAATGATAGATGCATGGTGTTCTGCTTGCCCATTGTCCACTGTTGCATATATACGTGGAATACGCTAACCAACATCCCCAATAGTCTGTGCCTCCTATGCATTGTATATCTTAGGCCTTCCACCCTGATGTTGTGGACAATATTTCCTCAGGTTATCCTCAAAACATGTACAACACTCCAACTGACCAGTGCCCTCACGTCTATGTTGTTGTTGTTGCTGTAACCCATGTCCTTGTCTAGCTGCATTGAATCTCTTTTGCGGTGCCACATTTTCTTTCCCATCTGCATGTTGAGGCTTGTCCTCTTAGGATTCCATTTACCTCTACCTTTTTCTTTTCCTTTCCATCCATGTTGAGATTCATTCTTATGCTTTGATTGCTCATAGAAATGTTTCAGTTTCCCAATAACTTCCTCAAGTGACCGAGGCTCATCATACTCAATCTAATCTCTAAATGCTAATGGAAAACCACTGAAAAATCTCTGAACTTTAGCCTTCTCATCAGTAAGATATGGTACATACCTCAATAACTCAAGAAACTTGTTCATATACTCTTCGTCTCATTGACCCCATATTTATCTAATAGAACTCTTTAGCCTTGTTGTCATGGTACCTTTCTAACAAGTACTTCTTTTTGAAAAGCCTCTTGAATTCCCGCTAACTCAAGTCATCTATCCTAATCTCTCTAACCCTCTTAAAATATTCCCGCCAAATTTCTGCTTTACCTTTCAAACTAAAGATAGTTATCTAGGCCTTCATGTTATCTATGTACTCATGCAACTCAAAGAATCTGTTCATACCGAGTATCCAAGCCTCTACATCTTCTGAGTTCTTCACATCTCCATCAAAAGTAGGTGGTTTTTCTTTCTTGAATTCATTTGACAAGTACCCTCTATAATTCATACTGGAAGGATGATAGCGACAATGATCATGATTTCGATCAGAACCAGAACTAGAATAATACATGTACTCATCGCCCCTCATGTCCGGAGCGTCCAACAACCTGCCATCTCTCACTATGTCAAATCTATCTGACCTGTGTCTATCGAGAGATCTACTTCCATATGCTCCAATAGTTCCATCCTCATGTGCATGGTTAATCTGAAGTGGCCCTTGTCGTTGCAAGTCTGACAAACTCTGAAGAGGTATAGCATTAACCTCCGCTTGTGATCGAAATTTGGATTAGGGGCAAAAATTTGCTCAAAATCACTTAAATCCTGAACAACCGTGTCCGTCTTGGTGATACGATCCCAACGCAACTAATTTCACTCAAAATGTAGTTAGTATGAGAAACATAGAGCCTGCTTTCAATTTTGTTAAACATGCAAATTTTGGGTACAAGCTAACTGGGATAATGACTAGGCATCCGTACAACCTAGTCATCAAAAATAATATTCAAGGAATATTCCCAGAATATTTCCACAGGTGGCTCAATTGGGTCGTGAAAAGTGTCGGCATCGGATTGGTCTAGAGTAGTTTTGGTGAACTAATGAGAGGTTGACACGTGGAAGCCCCGGAGGCCGCCACATGCCCTCTCAAACATCGAGTAAAATTATAGTTGACAGGTCGGGGAATTGAACTCATGACCTCGCCCACACAAGCACAATGCTCTATTGCTATACCACGATAATGCTTCTTAACAAGTATGGGGCATAACTTTCATTTAAAGTGTTAAGATTTGGTGGTTGGGGAAAGAGAGAGCCAATCCCGTGGGACAGCCCCCTCCTCATATGACCAATACATCAAATCCATAGGTCGGTGCTTATTGTTAACCGCGCTAATTAATGCGCTAAATGGAGGTTAATGGTAATTAATCCAATCTTATCACTTAATTAATGTTGGATTTAGTTGGCAGGTCCAAAAAATCTGTCACTACTCCAAATTTGGTGGAGTTAACTGGAGTTTCTCCAAATTTGGTGGATTTTTCCTAGGGAAAACTGAAGAGACCATAACTTCTTCACATTTCAACCAATTTTGGCTCAGAAAGAGTCATTACTAGATGATTTGGATGCTCTGAACATAATGGAATAGGTTGCAGAGGTAGAAAGGCACTTCTATATGTGATTTTTCTACGTTGAAGTTTAAGGAAGCCTAGGGCCACCAGGAGAGGAGGTCAAGCCTAGATCAGTTGAAGTCTAATTGCAGAGCTTGGAAAGTCATTTTTGGGGTTTTTGGGTCTTCTGAATCCAATGGAGTAGGTTGCAAAGCCATTGGAGCACTACAGGTGCATGTAATCAGAGAATTGACCATTAATCCAAAGAGGGCCTAGCGATTGATGATATTCCAAGGAGATGTAGCCCAGGAGGGGTGAACTCTTTTATCAACTTTGTGTTATGAGTTTGCTGTGTTTTACTTCTCTAAATTTTACTTGTTGTATATGTGTTTTAAACAACTAATTAATCTCATAAATTTCTCATAAAAGACACTCAATACTTGACACATAATCCTTCACATTTTGGTTAATTTGAGATGATCCTAAACACATTTTAGATTATTGATGAGGGAGATTGCATAACGTTAACAAGTTTGCCTAACATTTCAGATCAGATTGCTTCTCTTGTGCATGTAAGATCCAGTCATTATCAGGGAAAATTTTAAGGATGGTAATTTATTTTAAAGTTTAGAAACCTTGGCGAATATCACTATTACATAATATGCAATTTATAAAATGTTTGGCAATGTTTTTATAAAAGTATTCAAATTTATAATAATTTTATATAGTCTTTATATCAAATTTCGGCGATTTTTAAGACAAAACAATTTTATACTATAAAATTTGGGTGAATAATTTTTAGAAAAATGGAAATTAATGAAGCTTTTTTTGGAAAAAACATGGAAAATTAGCCCACTTGATAATATTAGCCCCTAAAATTTTCCCTGGTCATTATCTACTTTATAACTCCTTATCTCTTCTTTCAAGCTCCTCAATGTATTGGCCAAATCAAAAGTATTCCCCACACTACGCCGCTCATCTGATGCAAAGGGAGATTCTACATAGTCTACCACCTTGCTAGCCATTTGATATCTTTCTTCCTGCAATGCATAATATGTTAGATAAACCAAATCAGAATAAATTGGCGTACCTTAGTATAGCTTGGGGAGGATACCTTATCTGCAAGCTCACCAAATCAGCATGATACATGTATAACATAATCATAACAGTGCATAGACATGCACAAATAAATGAATCAAAACATAAACATCACTCTAAATAAGATCCAGTCATCAATTCAAGGCCATATCAACAATGCATGGTATGACCTCATGCATGACAACAACCATTACCCCATTGTACACATTTCTATATGCAACCGACAATATGCATAAGCAATTCCTAACCAACTACAAATACGCATAACCGCATGTAGTCGAACATAATTGATCAGTTCTTGTAATCAACCTACAATATTGATACATGTAATAAAAATATACAAAATGTAACCTAACATACAAGGATGTAAGTAGGAAACATAAAATCAACATGTAAGCGACAAATAACCATATACAGTCAGTGGCATACTCATGTCGAATACTCTTCATGAAATCAACATCAAATTTTCCATGATAACCATACTACAACCCTAATCCATCATCAAGCAAATGCAGCAAGTATAAAAGTGTAAGAGACACACATGCAACTGATGTACATGCATGACCAACACACATTCAACCCATTTAATCGAAGAGTTGAACCATGCTCTGATACCACTCTGTAACACCCTCCTCACATATCCACCCAAGTTACCATGCCAACTAGGGTAAACATGAGAGAGAGAAAATCCACCTCTTGGCTTTACCGTATATCTCGCCATTCACCGGTAAGGATTCCTATGCCCACTGAGGCACACAATCTAGATTTATCGCAATCCACAATCTAGTTGAGGGGTTACTAGGCCAGTGGCTTCGTGCATCCTCAATCCAGTTTATGGACCACTACCACCTTGTGTTTCTTAATTCAGATATCCACCCCACTCAGCCTCGAATCCAATTCAACCATCCCACATAAACCACATGAGATAACCCATCTCATCAAACCTATCATGAAATGGAAAGGCTAGGCTGAAAATACTGTCACACCTAGAAAAACCCATGCCATGGTAGAAAATAAACACATGTAATCCCATGAATTCCAAATCTAGCAAGGAAAATACACATGAAAGTTGATACCTGCAATGAAGCCTGTTATAGCTGCTTGATCCTGCCTTTCTCTACTTGATTTTTTGCTTCGTCTTGTCTTCTTTTCCTTTCTTGCTCCAATGCCAAAGTGCTTCAAGAAAACTCTAAGTGTTCAAGAGTATGAGAGAGAGGGAGAATAATGAGAGAGATCTAAAGCTAAACTGACAAAAGGTTACCAATTGATCCTCATAATCCTTTTTATGAATGAGGCCTCTATTTCCTTCATTTTCCATTATTTTCCTTCATTTTCCTTCTCACATGCAATTGGTGACCATTCACCTCCTTTTTCTCCTAAATTCCATTATCTTCATAAATAAATGTGCCAAAAATTCTATTTTTCCTTTCCAAACCTTAGTAATTTCCTTTGCCAATTTCCTTAGCCATAAACAACCAAATGAACACACACTAGGATGTCCCGCCCAACATTCATCTTGGAATAAGTGTCCCATTCATCTATGGTTATTGTTTTTAACTTTTATTACATGGAATTTTCACCAAGGTTGTTACACTGCCTCTTCCATTTTAGTTTTAAGCTATATCTCCTAAGCTATCTTGGTTGCTTCCTTATCATATTTCAACTTCTTTTCTTGTGCAACCTAAGATACTTCTTATTGAGTAGATTTCTTCTTGGCCTAAGTTCTTTCCTTTTGTACCTAGAAAGAATTCTATCCCATTTTGAAACTGACTTCCAAATAATTCAAGGATTTTTTTTGCTTTTCTTATTTAGCTTGGGATTTTGATTGGTAGTCCCATCTATATTTATTTTATTTGCAATGAATTTTTACCATAAACTTGGTATCATGTCTATGGAATGTCATATCCCTAAAGTGGAAAAATATTCAGGGCATTAGATTTAGCTCTAGATTCTTTCATATCCTTCAATTGATAAGAGGTCAAATGAAGGGGCATGTTTGACCATTGAGTTTTCTTGTCCCATGGGAGTGCCACCTACCCATGTGTAAATATGTGCCATCATTAACGGAAAAGAAACCTCCAACTATTGACACAATTTTTTTATATTTCCCCAACATGCAAGGGGTAGGTGCATTGAGAAAGACTTCATAGAGGGGAATTAGGAAGTCTTGGCAGATTTTTCTGTAAGATGGGATAGTTGGAATCCCATAAAAAATTGAAGTCTATGTGAATTGGTTCTTCCTAGATAACCAATTTCCAACCCATCACAAGGAATGCATGCTTTACATAAATGACATATAAGAGGTAGGATTCCATAAAGAAATGGAGTTGTTGACATTCCTTTGGATTTAGGCTTTCTTAATATTTCCTTTCAAAGAGAAGGAGAGAATATCAACCCAAATAAATATGTTTCTTGCGACTGTCAGGAGTACATCAAGGGAAGCCATCCTTTGCTAAATTTTTCCGTGTTTGGTCTACCATGTACCCTACACAACATAATGTTCACCAACTAGAAGGGGCTTCTTAACATATTCATTGGGTACTCCTTGTTCATTATGGACCTAAAACTTCCCTTATTGATTGACTGTGTCTTTAGTAATTCCTTGGTTACATTACTGAAAATGTTTAACCAATATTTGTCTAGGATTTCCTCTTCATTAAGAGCGTGTACTACACACACACACACATATACAAGTCAGTTGTTCATCCCCCTGCCTTTCCATGTGAAAAGGAAATTAAATGGGTTATAAATCACACCAATCATGACGAGTGCATGATAAGAGATAGGTCTTTTGACACACACACACACACATGTGTGTGTGTGTGTTTAAAAATACCTATCTCTTATCATGCACTCCTTAGGATTGGTGTGCTTTATAACCCATTTGATTTCCTTTACACACGGGAAGGCAGGGGGATGAGCAACCACCTTGTGTAGCCAAGATTTGCGAAAACACATATACACTTTTGAATTTGGGTCATCTTTGCGCAAATTATCTCTTTGAAACAATATATATCTCTTTCCATGTATGTGATGTGTTCCATTCAATGAAACATATTGCATTGGTGAACATTCGACCAAGCGATATAGCAAGAGGCTAGTCATTATGAATCTCGGTCATAGGGGATTTGCAATCCCTTTTTCATGACATAAACATGGCTTTTCCTCCACTACCCATCAAAAAAATACAACATATTATAGGGACTTAGCTGATAAACATAAAATAAAATGAACTCTACAATTTCTATCAAAGTTGTTGGTTCTTAACTATTGGCTATATCAATGACAACTTAGGGATCATAGTGCACATGTATCCCATGTTATCACTCCTTAGTTTCCCAAGGCTAAGAAAGGAAGCCAAAGAGGTAACCTCAGACCAACTTTTGAATTGGTATCTAGCCCTACCAAATCAGAGAGGGCTCTCTCTAAATCAACCTCACAGTCATTGAAATGACTGGAGAAAATCAAGGTTTTATGCTAGATATTTAGCTTATTAGGGTTTTGAAATGGGGTTTGTTGAATCAAGGTCATAGATCTAGGAACTAGGTCAGGGTTTCGAATGATCAATTGCAGGGATAAAAGTGAGGCAAGGTAGGTATGTTTAGTGACATATTTGGGTTTTCATTGTGGTATAGGGTTGAAAAATGAAGGATCAAAATGAGCATATGACTATGAATCGATTCATCAGAAGAAATGAAACACAAATATGAAGATCTCAACAAAACATAACATAAAACTTATGAATTCTACTTAAAAACTAATGAGATGATCACATGAAAGCATACATATGTTTTCAAGGAGAAATAAACATTAAAATGGATGATAAAACTAAGAAGAAACACTGTTAATAAGCATACCACAGGAATTCAAAGATTATAGCTGCAACTATCTTTAATATCTCTGTAAACTGGTGTACACCAACTCCACACTATGATTACCAAGTATCCAACCCTCTCTCTGAGTTGAAAATCACTAGATATATATGTAAAACAATATTTCCTTACTTGTAGGTTTAAACCATCATCCTAGAAACTAACTACATCAATATCTCTAACCATACCAAAAACTAGGGAGGTTAGAAACCAACTCCCTTTTTTCACTAACTAACTTAGTTTGACTTTAAAAGAATTGATTACAAGTCAATCAACTCTAACCATCTCTAAAATAATTAATTACATAATTTATAATAATCTCAAGGCTAATTACATCATTCAAAGTCGACTCTTGACCATGAAATTGAGAAATAGGCTTTCTTCCTCAGAAGCGCAGCATGCGGGCACAAAAGTGCAATGAAAGTTTGAAGGCTGATTGGATGAATTTGGTGCATCTTTAAGCTGAACTGACGATTGGAACTGGTATCTAGGGATGTCCTCTATATCACTGAAGCTTTAAATCGGCAAAAACACTTCCCCAAGACCACTTAAAACTCAATTATCCACAACCACTCCTGAAGCGCAGCGTGTGACCAAAAATAGTGGCAGAAAGGTGAAATTTTAGTGGTTTTCGACCTTTTCCTGAAAATCCATGAGCTAACAAGATACCAAAAGTAGATTTCTAGGATGTATTAACCATAATACACTTGTACATGTTTTCCATTTTTCATTTTGAGGTCCTAGGAAAAAGAGCAGTGTGGGCACGTTACGTTTCTGAGAGTGACCCTTTTGACTGTGTGCAAAAATACTCAAAAATTCAAAATTTTGATGCCTTTTCTTATTTTATGAGCCAGCTTTATGCCACTAAAGAGGCATCATCTAGAAGGTCTAAATTTTCCCTCTTCTTGAGTTTTTCCTTCATAGTCTTTACCTTAGCCCTAGAAATCGAATTCCTAGCATGGTAATGTCTGGCCATGTTTCTCTACATAGTGACATCTCTATTGGCCTTCTTTAACAACTTCTCTAAGTGCTCATTGACCTTTCCAAGCCAATATTCATTATTCTCATTAATACTTGCAGCTATAGGGTCATTAGAGTCCTTATGTGTTTGTGAAGGAGATGGATCCTTGTCTTGCTCTTTCTTCTTTGCCAATGCTCTTGGAGGATGAAATGAAGTTTTTGAATGCTTGGATGGTCTTCTAATAGCTTGAGACTCAAATTTTTTTCTTTGGTGATGGTGTGACATTATCATGTACTTTGAAAAGTGACTTGATGAGGTAGTGTACTATAGCTTTATTACTTTGTTTGGAAAGGTTACATCTCCATGTGGAGTAAATGTACCTTTTATACCTTTTTGACAAACTTATCCCTAATTACTAACTCCCATTATGGTCACAATGGCGATGACATGACTCCCATGTAGATTTTGATGACATGAGAAAATGATGACACCTAATTCATATCTTAACCATGATTTGGAACTTCAAACCCTTTAAGTATGCATGTGAATGACTTAAAGACCAAAATGATGACCAAGACACTAATTTGATGACCTATCACAAGGAATGATGACATGACCATGGTGACATTTTATGACCTTGAAAATGGAGGGACTAGTAATGACACCTAGGACATGACTCAAGACTCATTTGATAATAAGAATACATGTCAAATTTTATTTGAAAAGATAACATTTTGACCCTAAGACTCTATCAATCACATGGAAAGAGTGCATTTGATCATTGTGACTATTAGACACTAACATTCACTCCAACTGGGGATGACAGCTCCTTTAGGAGGTGTCAAGAACATTATAAACCAGGTAGGCTTCTTCATTGGGCAATGGAGTCATATATAAAAAACCTGACACTCAAATAATTGACTAACTAAACTTAGAAAAACAAAAACTGACTTGACTTGACTCAACAACTTGACTACTGACCAAACTTACTTATGGCCGCAGACCATCGAGATCTTAGGGCATTCACTTCGGGCTTCAAATCCTGATGTTAACCACCCACCTACTGAAGATATATATATAATCATGTGAAATGATCCCTCCACTGTGACCAATCCACCAAATGGCTACTTATTTGAATCCGCTCACACTTTCCTTGAGCAGGCAAAAAAAACAAAAGATAGGCAACTCTAAGTGTCCACTAAACATGTTCTCATGGTCCATAAATAAAAGAAAATTAATCTCCCCTGTTGATTGTAGAAAATCAGTAAAAAGATCTTCAAATGAAGGATCTGACAGGTTACACTTCCTTTCTAAGCAGTCTTCATACCATGGGTTAAATTTTTTATCTGCATCCTTCCTTTCCTGAAGCTTCAACTTAAAACTGTGATGATAAGGCTGTAAGATTTCCTGTGACCTTTGAGATGAATGTGATGATACTTCTGATGGACAAGACAACAATGTTGTTTGTTGAACTAAATCTCCCTTACTCATGTTTTCAGGCTCACGAACAACCAAAGGAGGATCACTCTGACTGCAAAACTCGTCCAAATAATTAGCCATCAAATCATTTAAAGTCAACGAGGGTTGTTGCAACTCATTGTATATGGGTTCCGAGGTAACTACATGCTCTTGAATCAATGATTGTGTTTTCAGATTGGGTGAGTCGTCCATACAACAAAAAATAGGAATATCACATACAATAGAAGGCTGTTGCCATTTTAAACTTGCTTCAGATTGCTTCTTTGCTTTGGTGAGCTTATAAATTTCCTTTATCAATCCAAATGGAGCATAACATAAAGGTAAAGAGTTATAGTCAAGGAATTCATCACTCTCTTTATGTTTACTGTCAAAATTGCAACACTGCTTACCCGGTTTAGAACTTTCATCAAATTTCTCCTCGCTATCATAAACCACATGTGCAAGCTAACTGTCTTCCTTAAATTGTTGAATTTTAGAATCCTCTTGTTGAGTGCATAATGTTGATTTCTCTTCAAGATTGTCTTCAAATAAAAAAAATGAAAAAATCAGTGTCCATATCATGATGATGCAAATAACCAACCTCTCCTCCTTTCGCCAATTGTGCTTGGAAAGGAGGTTTTCTTTGCTGCCTTCTAACAATAGGTTCATCTTGCAAGGAAAATGTTTGCATTAACCTTTCCATAGTTTCTATCACTGCATCCAGCCTATGGTCTGACAATGGAGAAATATGCTTAACTGCTTCTCTCCTTTCAACTTCCATTCAGGTCCTTCTTATCATCAGATTGGCTTCCACATCCACCATGTATTTTTGCATGTCCTCAAAAGTAGAAAAGTTCCTCTCTCTAAGCTTATAAGCATTCTCAGCTTCAAAACTATCCGGAAAATGCAGCATAGCTAAATCTGGGGGAGCCTTTATATCTATAGGTATGGAATTGTAAACTCTATAATGCGTAGAAAAGTCTTGGACTGATCCGTCAGGCTATCTCTTTAGGTTCTTGTACTCACTCATGATCTGGAAAGGTTTCACCTTGACCTCTCATATGCTAAGGAAAACATGTTCAAATTGTTGGAAAGAGGAAATACTTCCAGCTGCAAGACTTTTATACCATGTCCTGACTTCTCCCATAAGGCTTTGAGCAAACAACCTTAATTTTGCGTCCTCATAATCAACCTCCTCCAAATCCATAAAATCAACAACTCTACTAACATGCTACCTCGCTGTAATCTTACCTGTACTATCAAATTTGAGCAGTCTCTAAGCATAACTTTGTGATAATTCATGCAAAGAGTCTGATATTTTTAATGGAGCATACCGAGCAGCAGACATGACTGTTGTTTTAGAGGAAACTGTCTCAGTTGGACTATGACTATCATCTAAATCTTGTTTAGGTGTACTATTAGAACCAAGAGATGCACTTGCAGTTTCAATAGGATGACATACAACTATCAAAGGGGGTTTATGTACTACTTTGCAGTTCATATTGGAATTAAACAGCTAGGAAAAAATTTCTTTAATGTACTCAGGAAAAAATAAGAGGCACTTGATACAACATAAGATTATATCCTACAAAGAATTCAGGTTCAAGTACCTGACTCTCACACGTTGTTTTCCCATCCTTCTTTGATGAAGTTTTTCCTTTTGCAAATCTGTTTTGAAATCTTGGTAAGTCACCGGGTGGATAATTCAGTCTTTATTATGCTTGATTGTTGTCCACCATCAACAATCAGATATGCAACCTTGAACAATCTTTCCCAGAGAAGATTAACTTTCGTCCTCCCCAGCAACAATGCAAAAATGTTAGCACTCCCTAGTTTCCCAAGGCTAAGAAAGGAAACCAAAGAAGTAACCTCAGAACAAATTTTGACTTGGTATCTATCACTACCAAATCTGAGAGGGATCTCTCTAAATCAACCTCACAGTCACTAAAATGACTGGATAAAATTAGGGTTTTAGGCTAGATATTCAGCTCATTATGGTTTTGAAATGGGGTTTGTTGGATCAAGGTCATAGATCTAGGAACTAGGTTAGGGTTTCAAATGATCAATTGCAGGGATAAAAATTAGGCAAGGTAGGTATGTTTAGTGACATATTTGGTTTTTGATTGTGGTATAGGGTTGAAAAATGAAGGATCAAAATGAGCATATGACTATTGATTCATTCATCAGAAGAAATGAAACACAAAATGAATATTTCAACAAAATAGAGCATAAAACTTATGAATTCTGCTTAAAAACTAATGAGATGATCACATGAAAGCATACATATGGTTGCAAGGAGAAATAAACATTAAAATTGATGATAAAACTAAGAAGAAACATTGTCAATAAGAATACCACATGAATCCCAAGATTATAGTTGTAACTCTCTTTAATATCACTGTAAAATGGTGTACACCAGCTCCACACTATGATTACAAAGTATCTGTTAGCCTCTTGCTACAGCAGGTTAATCATCTTTCATGATCGACATTTTTACATGCCAAATATGTCATACTTTGCTTGCTGCAATGCTCCATATTTGCTACAGATGGCCAGAGAAGTATCTATGAGAGTGTGCTAGTCTAAATGCCACTGTTGTGTTCCATTTTTGATGAGTTTTCAGCTAGGGGAGGTCCAAACAGCTTAATCTTGGTCTCCCTAGATTTTAATTTCCTGTTTTAGAATATAGAGAATAAACATCTGTCCAAACTGTTTAATCTTGGAAGATCTGTAAATAGGTAGAGAAACAAGGGTGCTCAACAGCTTAATCGGAGCCCCTGGATGCAATAAGTGTAGTTGTAGATAGGAGCACAGCAAGCAGAAAAGAACAAAAAGTTGGGTATGCTAGTTCAAGTGCACCCAAACAAAAAAGAAGAGAAAATGCTAGGCAAGTAGGTCGGGTAGGTAGCTTTGTGGTTGCAGAATCATGGCTTGTGATCCATTTCATATTGTCAAGTGTTATATCTATCATATCACAAGTTGAAGGCAGTTGTTCAGTTGGAGGACTTCAAGCGAGGCATGACTAACTTCCCCTTATTCCTCTTTCCCCAAATCACTCATTAACTTCCCCTAAAAGAGGTCAAGATCTGCTTGATACCTCTTAATTTCATCATTCTCCATATCATTTGCCTTGGTGAAGATCTGCTTCACTCAAGGAATGTTCACACTCCTTCTATCAGTCATTTTCCCCATTGATAGCCTAAGACATCATTCTTAGCGCTTTTTCTCATCATTATCATATTAACTACTAACTTTATTATGTAACTCCCTATCTATTTCCCCTTCCCCTACTAAAACTATGTATATAACTCCCCTGTATACTTATCCCTTCCCCCTGGTTGAAAAATAACCATATACATCCTTGGGAATTGCTAAGTTTATCAGAAACTCAGCAAGAACCCACACTGCCCCCCTCTAACCATCTTCCAAATGCAAAAGGACTCATTCCTTTGCATAGTTTACCTTCATATGTATAAAAATCATCCCTTTGGCCTTGGTTTGCCTTTATAAGGCAGGAAACCCTCTTTGGCCACTAAACCCTCTCAAAACACATCACATTCCTCCTAAATGCCTTTGGACTCCTTCCAAGGCATGAAAGTTGCCAAAAACCATGCAAAAACCATGAAAAACCTTCAAAAAATGATAAAATTCTCCCTTTATGGCTATCGGACCCCTTCCGATGCCTTAGAATCCATCCGAAACACCAAAGGCTACCCCTCCGAATTCATTTTTTCCTTTGCATTTTAATAAAATGCATGCTCCGATGAGAAAAGGATCTATTTGGTCCCCCTCCGATGCGATATCGCTATCGGGAGGGGGAAGTGGCATATAACAAGCATATTTGGAAACCCTCTGAAGACATGTGCCCTCCCTCCGACACGATATCGTTGTCGAAAGTTGGGCGATATAATGTGTTAACTCTATGTTGCATTGCCAAAAGCCCGGGCCGGACCCGGTTTCAAAAATAATAAATGGCTTGCAAAGGATTTCGGGTCTGCCATATTTCGGCGATTCTATGTATGCCGCCCCCCGGTCCCTCCGACTGCCGATCCGCCGACGGATCCAGGACCGTTGGATCAGGCCCTAGATTTGACGGCCCAGATCTTGTCGCGCGGCCCCCCACTTCGCATTGCCCCATATACTGCTCCGATTTAGCAGAGCCGATGAGTTATCAAATGCAGTGTTAAGGGTTTCCGGGTCCGCGGACCCATTCCACTGTTAAAACCGCCGATTTGGGTCCCACCGATGGGTCGGACCCGAAATAAAATAAAGAGGGCCTGTATAACTTATCGGGTCCGATGGGTTTCGGCGTTTCTATGTGGCAACCCCATGACCCCGCCGATAGTGAATTGCCGAGTTAATCTCAGCTGCCCATTCAAGCCCAGAGATCAACGACCCATATTTAATCGCATCACTCCTATATGGCTCCGACCAGCGGAGCCGAAAAGTAATAAAGTGCAGCATATAGTATATCGGGTCCGCTCACCCATTTTTACCAAATCTGCCGATATGAAAGCTCCGATGGGCCAGACCCGATCTCCATAAAGAAAGAGCCTATAAGCATTTCGGGTCTGCCAGATTCATCGCTTTTCGGAGGTTTTATGTGTTGGGACCAATGGTCCGCCCTGATGCAATTTAGCGCCAGCCGTTGGATCGGCCCGCGCCGGATCCAATGGACAGCATTCAATCTTATGAACAGTAATCGCTCCCGCCCCAATTTTGAAGGATTTTAACGTTTAAAGCTTTTTTGCCTTATAAAAGGGAAAAGGGCCATTTTCTTTTAAACAGTTCGGCGCCCGTGCCCGCCCCGCCTCCAAAAGAAACATGGCATTCTTTAGTCCATATTTGATCGCTCCAGGCCCGAAATAGCTCCAAATTGTAGGATTTTGGCCTCGGCGTGCCTCCAGCATCCAGTCTTCCGCCAGTTAGCAGTTGTTCATCATTTTTAGTACCATTTTTGATCGGCCATCACCGATAGCATTCTAATGGCCACGGAAGTGTTTGCGGCAGTTATTGTGCATTAAAAGGCAGAAGGGGGAGATGGGACAGTTTAAAGAGTATCAGCAGTGAAAAAAGGCCCAGATTTAGTGCCAAAGTGTATCAGGATGCGGCAAAATGTATCAGTGAAGGTGTTCAATGGAAACTTTGAACCCGAAGCAGGAAATCATTAAAGAGCCTCCCAGCAAAGTCAATAAAGTAGCTCTGAGCCATAAAGGCTCACCAACTCACAGTTTTGGCCACTTAAGGCAGCATAACCACTTGCAGGTGCAGATGAATGAATTTAAAGCACACTTATGGCTAAAAGAGCCAGCACAGAGCCATAAGGACAGATTTTGATCCATTTTTGAGGCAACTGCCCCAGCACAACACTTAGATAAATGTTTTAAGCATTTACTTCAAGATAAAATAGATTAAGGCACTCATTTTCCTTAGATTTGCCTAAGATCTGCTGTAAATAGATATTTTGAGATGCCAGTTGCCCCAGCGCAGCTGTTAGATAGATATTTCTGCCATTTACTTCTGTACAAATTAGGTTAAAGGCATTTATTTGATGAGATCTGTCTCAGATCTGTTGTTTGTAGATATTTTTTCTATTTAAACCACCCTCTGTTATGAAAAAAGGCTTGGTTGGTCGATAACTTCCTCTAGACTTGCATTGTATTTTCTGAGAGTCTCTATAATCAAAGATCGTTGGAATGCTTGGGAGATGAACTGACTGTTGTGTTTTAATGTTTGAAGAGTGAATATGGAATCCTAACTGTTATAGACATTTTTGTGCCTTACAGCATGAAGCATGAAATGTCAATAATCTAAGGGATCCAAAGTCCCTAAAAATGTTGTTCCTACCCCTAGAGGAACAAGGTCAGCAAACCACATCACTGAATATCAGTTCTCCACCTGAAAACACTCAAAAACAAGCTAATTCTGGATCATGTCAACTGCTCCACTGAGCATCTGCGCTGAATGTCAACTGCTCCACTGTGTACCTGCGCTGAATGTCAACTGCAAAGAAGGCTACCTGCGCTGGGCGAGTTTGGCCAAGTGGCACAGTCATTCCTCAAGGTGTCAATGCCCAGGAAGCTTCCAAAATGACACTTGGATCAGAGAATTCGCCTAGTGATGAGTAAGAGGGTCTAGATCTCCAAGTGGAAGCAAGAACCTCCAAGTGGACTCAAGAACTGAAGAATAACTGAAGTGGGAGAGGACACTAGTCAGCTCCATGCCAAGCTCAAGCTGACTCATCCTTTCTCCAAATATCCTATATATAGATCTCTCTCATGAGGTCTAAGGAGGCTGGAATCTTGTGAATGTAAGGAAGTGCTGTTGGTTTGAGTATAGAACTATTGGGTGATTTGCTTGAAGGAGGTGAAGAGGAGATTTCTTTCTGCTGGGAGTTGATGCTGGATTGGGCCTTTTATGGTTGTATCACTTTCTGAACTTTACTTCTTCCATTAATAAAGCATTTGAGGTTCTTCTATATGCATGTATCTCAATGATGTGTTGTTATACTGGTGTATTTGATTTATTCTAATCCTTGAATCAATTATGAATGTATGCTTCTTGTAGTTTCCCTCTCTTGTTATTTTACAGGATCTTGGTGTAGCTGGGCCAGTGAAAGAGCAAGGAGCTGGGAGCAAGCAGCAAAGAGAGAAGATTGGATCAATCATTAGCGGAAGACATCGGTTAGTGGATCTCTTCCTCCTCTCTCTTACATCTCATAAAGAAGTAATCTCAAATAGCTTTGCTTTGATTGTTGCTGAGGTACTATCACCCTTAGAGTGGGATAGGGTCATTCCGTATTGGATACTTTTCCCAACAACACTAACGCTTCTACATAGCCCAATAAGTGTTTCTTATCTCTGTTTACAATTTATATGTTTTATGTCATCATTGTTTCACTATCTAAATAGCAGAAAGAAAGAATAGTTCAGAGCTCACTTAGTTGTATTATGTTCTCAATTTCTGTGATTTATCTATGTTTTCCTCTGAATTAGTCCTGAATATGAATACTGATTTGCTCATATTTACACTAGTTCCTTCATATATGAATGTTGTTTAGGAATCCTTGATTGCTCCTATATAAATGTTCATTCACCTTCCCTCTGTTAGCATAATGAGAGCTACTTAGTTGCCTTTCATTCACTGACCTTCATTCCATCTTTATTCTAGCTAGATATTGTTTTATGTGTAGCTATCCTGCTCTGTATTCCTCTTGTGACCAAGAAAACGCAACAGCAAGCCTAATCCACGACTCCATGCCCAATGGTTTGAACTTCTCACACTATGCATCCCAACTCTGTTTGAAAGAATCCTCCATCCCATCAAAATCAAAACAAAACCAAAGAAAATCATAACTAGCCTAAAAATAAACCCAAAACAAAGCTAAATTATAAAGAGAGAGCCCTCTCTGATTGCAGGTAGGCTAGGACCTGCAGTCCAAAGATTGTTTTGTGGTTACCTCGGCCGCATCCTTTAAGGAGCTTTAAGGACAACCTGAGTGATAACAGTATCCAACCATTTCTCTGACTTGAAAATCTCTAGATATAGATGTAAAACAATATTTCCTTATTTGGACGTCAAATTCATCATCCTAGGAACTAATTACATCATTATCTCTAACCATACCAAAAACTAGGGAGGTTAGAAACCAACTCCCTTTTTGCACTAACTGACTTAGTTTGACTTTAAAAGCATTGATTACAAGTAAATCAAATATAACCATCTCTAAAATAATTAATTACATAATTTAGAATCATCTCAATGCTAATTACATCGATCAAAGTCAACTCTTGACCATGAAACTAAGAAACATGCTTTCTTCCACAAAAGCACAATGTGCATTGCAAAAGCGCATCGTGCAGGCATAGAAGCACAACAAAAGTTTGAAGGTTGATTGAATGAATTTGGTGCATCTTTAAGCTGAAATGAAGATTGGTATTGGTCGCTAGGGATGTCCTCTATATCGCTGAAGCTTGAAATCATCAAAAACACTTCTCCAATGCCACTTAAAGCTCAATTTTCCATAACTACTCCAGAAGCGCAGCGTGTGACCAAAAATAGTGGCAAGAAGGTGAAATTTTAGTGGTTTTCGACCTTTTCCTGCAAATCCATGAGCTGAAAAGATACTAAAACTACATTTCTGAGATGTACTAACCATAAGACACATGTACATGTTTTCCATTTGTCATTTGGAGGTCCTGGGAAAAAGCACAACGTGGGCACACTGCATTTCTAAGAGTGACCCTTTTGCCTGTGTGCAAAAATACTCAAAAATTCAAAATTTTGATGCCTTTTCTTGTTTTATGAGCCAGTTTTATGCCACTAAGGAGGCATCATCTAGAAGGTCTAAATCTTCCCTCTTATTGAGCTTCATGAGGGCCTTCTTGAGTTTTGCCTTCATAGTCTTTACCTTAGCCCTAGAAGTCAAATTCCTAGCATGGTAATTTATGACCATGTTTCTCTGCATAGTGACATCTCTGTTGACCTTCTTTAACAACTTCTCTAAGTTCTCATTGACATTTTCAAGCCAATATTCTCTATTCTCATCAATACTTGCAGCTATAGGGTTAGTAGATTCCTTGTGTGTTTGTGAAGGAGATGGCTCCTTGTCTTGCTCTTTCTTCTTTGCCAATGCTCTTGGAGGATGAAATGAAGTTGTTGAATGCTTGGATGGTCTTTTAATAGCTTGAAACTCAATTTTTTTCTTTGGTGATGGTGTGACATTATCATGTACTTTGAAAAGTGACTTGATGAGGTAGTGTACTGCAACTTTATTACTTTGTTTGGAAAGGTTACATCTCCATGTGGGGTAAATGTACCTTTGATACCTTTTTGACAAACTTATCCCTAATTACTAACTCCCATGATGGTGACAATGGTGATGACATGACTCCCATGTAGATTTTGATGACATGAGAAAATGATGACACCTAATGCATATCTTAACCATGATTTGGAACTTTGAACCCTTTAAGTATGCATGTGAATGACTTAATGACCAAAATGATGACCAAGACACTCATTTGATGACCTATCACAAGGAATGATGACATGACCATGATGACATTTTATGACCTTGAAAATGGAGGGAGTAGTAATGGCAACTAGGATATGACTCAAGACTCATTTGACAATAAAAATACATGTCAAATTTTATTTGAAAAATATAACAATTTTACCCTAAGACACTATCCATCGCATGGAAAGAGTACATTTGATCACTATGACTATTAGACACTAACATTGGCTCCAACTAGGGATGGAATCTCCTTTAGGAGGTGTCAAGAACATTGTAGACCAGGTAGCCTTCTTCATTGGGCAATGGAGTCATATATAAAAAACCTGACACTCAAATAACTAACTAACTAAACTTAGAAAAACAAAAACTGACTTGACTTGACTCAAAACTTGACTACTGACTAAACTTACTTATGGCAATAGATCATCGGGATCTTAGGGCCTTCACTTAGGGCATCAAATCATGATGATAACCACCCACCTACTAAAGATATATATAGATTCATGTGAAATGATCCCTCCAGTGTAACCAATCCATCAAATCGCTACTTATTTGAATCCTTCTCACACTTTCCTTGAGAAGGCAGAAAAATAAAAAGATAGGCAACTCCAAGTGTCCACTGAACATGTGCTCATGATCCATAAATACAAGAAAATTCATCTCCCCTGTTGATTGTAGAAAATCAGTAAAATGATCTTCAAATGAAGGATCTGACAGGTTACACTTCCTTTCTAAGCGGTCTTCATACCATGGGTTCAAATTTTTATCTGCATCCTTGCTTTCCTAAAGCTTCAACTTAAAACTGTGATGATAAGGCTGTAAGAATTATTGTGACCTTTGTGATGAGACTGCTGATGGAAAAGACAACAATGTTGTTTTCTGAACTAAATCTCCCTTACCCATGTTTTCGGGCTCACGAACAACCAAAGGAGGATCACTCTGACTGCAAAATGCATCCAAATAATTAGCCATCGAATCATTTAAAGTCAACGAGGGCTGCTGCAACTCATTGTATATGGGTTCCAAGGTAACTAAAATCTCTTGAACCAATGATTGTGTTTTCAAATTGGGTGAGTCCTCGATACAACAAAAGATAGGAATATCACATACAATAGAAGGTTGTTGCCATTTTAAACTAGCTTCAGATTGCTTCTCTGCTTTGGTGAGCTTATAAATTTCCTTTATCAATTCAAATGCAGTATAACATAAAGGTAAATAGTGATAGTCAGCGAATTCATCACCCTCTTTTTGTTCACTGTCAAAGCTGCAAGACTGCTTACTCGATTCAGAACTTTCATCAAATTTCTCCTCGCATTCATAAACCACATATGCAAGACAAATCCCTTCCTTAAATTCCTGAATTTTAGCATCCTCTTGCCGAGTGCATACTACTAATTTCTCTTCAAGACTATATTCAAATAAAAAAATGAAACAATCAGTGTCCATATCATGATGAGACAAATAACCAACCTCTCCTCCTTTCGCCAATTATGCTTGGAAAGGAAGTTTTCTTTGTTGCCTTCTAACATCAGGTTCATCTTGCAAGGAAAATGTTTTCATTAACCTTTCCATAGTTTCTATCACTACATCTAGCCTATGGTTTGAAAATGGAGAAATATTCTTAACCGCTTCTCTCCTTTCAGCTTCCATTCTGGTCCTTCTTATCATCAGATTGGCTTCCACATCAACCATGTCTTTTTGCATGTCCTCCAAAGTAGCAAGATTCCTCTCTCTAAGCTGATAAGCAATCTTAGCTTCAAAACCATACGGAAAATGTAGCATAGCTAAACCTAGGGGAGGATTTATATCTGCAGATATGGCATTGTAAACTCTGTTGAAACACGTAAAAAGTCCTGGACTAATTCATCAGGCTGTCCCTTTAGGTTCTTGAACTCGTCCATGATCTGGAAAGGGTTCACCTTGACCTCCCATATGCTCAGGAAAACATGTTCAAACGGCTGGAAAGAGGAAATAATTCTAGCTGCCAGACTTTTATACCATGTCCTGACTTCTTCCATAATGATTTGAGAAAACAACCTTAATTTCACATCCTCATAATCAACCTCCTCCAAATCCATAAAATCAACAACTCTACTGGCATGTTGCCTGGATGTAATCTTACCTGTACTATCAAATTTTGGCAGTCTCTGAGCATAACTCTGTGGTAACTCATGTAAAGGTGCTGAAAATTTTAATGGAGCATATCGGGTAGCATACATGACTGTTGTTTGAGAGGAAACTATATCATCTCAACTATGATTTTCATTTGAATCTTGTTTAGAGGTACTATTACAACCAAGAGATGCACTTGCAGTTTCAATAGGATGACATACTTTTGTGTGTGGAGCATGATTGTTCAGAGGTCTTTGTTTCAGCCGGATGTATACCCCAGGAAGTTTGTACACCCCTCCATGCGGGGGGGTGCGGGGGGACTTGTCCCCCGCCCCCGGTTGGGGGTCAGGGGCCAGCGGTCCCCCGGCGGGGGCTCGGGGCCAGCGCCCCCGAAGCTAAAAACAAATGTAAAATTGCCTTGTAAAAGTATAGTAATTTCTAGTCAATCTGGGTCGATCATTAGGCGAATGATCTGACGGTAGAACTTATGTTTAGTCTAGGGTTTTTTGCCCTAGAAGGCAACCCCTATCTTTGTATGAGGGTATTGTATTTGAGGCTGTGTGATAGATGTGTATTCTGTGTGATCGAGAAACAGAGAGGTGAGACTGTGAGAGAAAACAGAGGATATTATAGCGGATTTGTTGTAGGTTGTGTCTCTTCATTTTGCTAGATAATGGAAAGGAAGGACTGGCTATTCGGGGTGGACGTAGCCCAAACTGGGTGAACCACGTATATCTGTGTCTCTCTTGTTTTGTGTGTTTTCTGTGTTTATATTTATGCAATATTTTATGTGTTCCATTGCTCCGTAATATATAATTTTCTAACACATACAACTGTGAAAGGGGGCTTATGTACTATTTTGCAGTTCATATTGGAATTAAATAGATAGGAAAAAAATTCTTTAATGTACTGAGGAAAAAATAAGAGGCACTAGATACAACATAAAATTATATCATGCAAAGAATTCAGGTTCAAGTACCTGACTCTCACACGTTGTTTTCCCATCCTTCTTTGATGAAATTTGTCCTTCTGCAAATATTTTTTGAAATCTTGGAGTGACCAGGTGGATAATTCAGCCTTTATAGTGCCTGATTGTTGTCCACCATCAACAATTAGATCTAAAACCTTGAACAATCTTTCCCAGAGAATATTTACTTTTGTCCTTTCGGACAACGACACCAAAATGTTAGCACTCCTATTTCCCAAGGCTGAGAACGAAAACCAAAGCGGTAACCTCAAACCAATTTTTGACTTGGTATCTAGCTCTACCAAATTAGAGAGGGATCTCTCTAAATAAACCTCACAGTCACTGAAATGACTCGAGAAAATAAGGGTTTTAGGCTAGATATTCAGCTCATTAGGGTTTTGAAATGGGGTTTGCTAGATCAAGGTCATAGATCTAGGAACTAGGTCAGGGTTTCGAATGATCAATTGCAGGGATAAAAATGAGGCAAGGTAGGTATGTTTAGTGACATATTTGGGTTTTCATTGTGGTATAGGGTTGAAAAATGAAGGATCAAAATGAGCATATGACTATGAATTCATTCATCAGAAGAAATGAAACACAAATATGAAGATCTCAACAAAACAAAGCATTAAAGTTATGAATTCTACTTAAAAACTAATGAGATGATCACATGAAAGCATACATATGGTTGCAAGGAGAAATAAACATTAAAATTGATGATAAAACTAAGAAGAAACATTGTCAATAAGCATACCACGGGAATCCCAAGATTATAGTTGCAACTGTCTTTAATATCATTGTAAAATGGTGTACACCAGCTCCAAACTATGATTACCAAGTATCCAACCCTTTCTTTGAGTTTAAAATCACTAGATATATATGTAAAATAATATTTCCTTACTTGGAGGTCGAATCCATCATCCTAGGAACTAATTACATCAATGTCTCTAACCATACCAAAAACTAGGGAGGTTAGAAACCAACTCCCTTTTTGCACTAACTGACTTAGTTTGACTTTAAAAGCATTGATTACAAGTAAATCAACTCTAACCATCTCTAAAATAATTAATTACATCATTTAGAATCATCTCAAGACTAATTACATCGAGCAAAGTAAACTCTTGACCATGAAACTGAGAAACATGCTTCCTTCGACAGAAACCCAGCATGCAGTGCAGAAGTGCAACATGTAGGCACAGAAGTGTAGTGAAAGTTTGAAGGCCGATTGAATGAATTTGGTGCATCTTTAAGGTGAATTGAAGACTGATACTAGTAGCTGGGGATGTCCTCTATATCACTAAATCTTGAAATTAACAAAAACAATTCTCCATGACCACTTAAAACTCAATTTTCCATGACTACTCCATAAGCACAGCGTATGATTAAAAATAGTGGCAGAAAGGTGAAATTTTAGTGGTTTTCGACCTTTTCTTGCAAATCCATGAGCTGACAAGATACCAAAAGTAGATTTCTGAGATGTAATAACCATAAGACACGTATACAGGTTTGAAATTTGTCATTTGGAGGTCCTGGGAAAAGGCACAGTGTGGGCACGCTGCGTTTCTGAGAGTGACCCTTTTGACTGTGTGCAAAAATACTCAAAAATTCAAACTTTTGAGACATTTTCTTGTTTTCTAAGCCAGTTTTATGCCACTAAGGAGGCATTAGCTAGAAGGTCTAAATTTTCGCTCTTCTTGAGCTCCTTGAGGACCTTCTTAAGTTTTGCCTTCATAGTCTTTACCTTAGCACTAGAAATCGAATTCCTAGCATGGTAATGTCTAGCCATGTTTCTCTACATATTGACATCTCTATTGGCCTTCTTTAACAAATCCTCTAAGTGCTCATTGACCTTTTCAAGACAATATTCTCTATTATCATCAATACTTGCAGCTATAGAATCAGTAGATTCCTTGTGTGTTTGTGAAGGAGATGGCTCATTGTCTTGCTCTTTCTTCTTTGCCGATGCTCTTGGAGGATGAAATGAAGTTGTTGAATGCTTGGATGGTCTATTAATAGCTTGAAACTAAATTTTTGCTTTGGTGATGGTGTGACATTAGCATGTACTTTGAAAAGTGACTTGATGTGGTAGTGTACTGCAGCTTTATTACTTTGTTTGGAAAGGGTTCATCTCCATGTGGGGTAAATGTACCTTTGATACCTTTTTGACAAACTTATCCCTAATTACTAACTCCCATGATGGTCACAATGGTGATGACATGACTCCCATGTAGATTTTGGTGACATGAGAAAATGATGACACCTAATCCATATCTTAACCATGATTTGGAACTTCAAACCCTTTAAGTATGCATGTGAATGACTTAATGACCAAAACGATGACCAAGACACTCATTTGATGACCTATCACAAGGAATGATGACATGACCATGATGACATTTTGTGACCTTGAAAATGGAGGGAGTAGGAATGACACCTAGGACATGATTCAAGACTCATTTGACAATAAAAAGACATGTCAAATTTTATTTCAAAATATAATAATTTGACCCTAAGACTCTATCAATCACATGGAAAGAGTACATTTGATCACTATGACTATTAGACACTAACATCGCAAACAGTCATCTCATGGGTTTAACATTTTGAATTTTTTCATTCAAGGGACTATCGTGCACTATGAGACTAAAATTGGCCTCAAATCTATCTCGATTTAGGTGAGTTACATGCCTGTGATCGGAGGCTTATCTTAATACTTTGAGATTTGAACTTGTAGTGAGTGAATTCCTTACCTAGTGAGTGAGCACAGGTCAATGAATGACATGTTTAATTAGCATTAGGAAATACCATTCATTGTGAGGCCAAGGATCAAATAATAGCATATTAGGTGATTTTTTGAATCAAGAGTGAGGCCTCACACTTTATGATGAATGAGAGAGAAGGTAGGTAAGGAATGACCAAGGGTGAGGTCGCGCCACACTATAGTTCTAGAGGGAAAAAGGGTATGTTGCATGAGATCACACTTTTGGAGGAGGAAGTGTCATATACGTGACAGAGGAACAAGGCTAGGTTTTGTTGAGCTTTTCTTGAGTGCTTATATGTGACATAGAGGAACAAGACTAGGTTTTGTTGAGATTTTCTCAAGTGCTTCTATCCCTAGGAGGAAAAGCGACTAGGGTGTGTCCAAATTAGGGATAATGTTTAGCTTGAGAGGTGGAGTAATGATCTAAAGTGTGATGATTGTGATGATCAGAAAAACCCTTAGTGATGCTATGATATGAAACCAATGGATGAAGTGGGAAGGGAATAGAGATAAGCATGAAGAAAGGTAGTGGTTGGACTCTTAGTGGAAAAAAGAATGACTAGGGATCATGGGGTGAATTCATTGAGACAAAACAAATATCTAGGGCTTAACGGAAAAGTATCATGGCATAGTCAACATGCTAGATGGATTGTCCCGGCTTGATAGGGGCCAAGGTGATGCAATAGAGTGGATAATGGGTTTAGATGAGGACCTTCGAAGGCATGTTGAGTGGGCAAATTAGGAGGAGAGAGGAATATCGGGGGCGGGAGGGGGTAATGATATTGGGGCTAGACATTGAGCTCCATTGATATGGATGAGAGGGGAAACAGAAAATATTTTCATTATTTAAAAAAAACTACAAAATTTTGATTAAGGAGAA
This sequence comes from Pinus tabuliformis, assembly GCA_031772625.1. Taxonomy (NCBI): domain Eukaryota; kingdom Viridiplantae; phylum Streptophyta; class Pinopsida; order Pinales; family Pinaceae; genus Pinus; species Pinus tabuliformis. The sequence goes on from CM062804.1 coordinate 955,734,278, forward strand.
ATCAAAACCTCATGCCTGAGTTGGCGATGCATTTTCTAAGTCGGTGACACTTGGCACTAATGTGGCATAGGGGAGGTCTCTTTAATTAGAAGCTTATCCATGCACGATGGAGGTAATATGAGACAATGGTGGAGATAGTAGTACACAACTCCCTTAGTATAAATTTTTGGAGCGAATGGCACAAAAATTGGGGTCATAATTGCCACTTAGTATGTCACCCTCGATAGTTCTTTAACTAGTGATACATTAGATAGAAGGGGATAAAAGACACAGTAGAATTCTTAGAAGTTAGCTTAACCAACGATATGTTCCTAGAAGATGGATTCTCTAGCAATACATGCAATGAGAGGAATATTGAGGGTGAGTATGTTTCTAGCGAATGGGAGTTCTAGAGCACTATATCACATGAAAAAGGGAACTTTTGGATCGCTTTGTTGCATGAGAAAGAGAGTTACAAGGCGTTGTATCAATAGAGAAAAGGACTTCTTAAATGTTGTATTGCTGGGAAAATGAAGTTTTAGAGTTATTTTTTTGGGAAAAGAGACTTCTAAGAAAGTTGCTTAAACTTCACCTTAGTGCTTCCAAAGTAAAAATAAGGGTACACTAAGGTTATTTCAGAGAGTATAAGGTGTTAGGGTGGTGTAAAGAAACCTTGGCGTTGAGGGGACACTTGTTTTCCCCCAAGTATTGGCGATACTTAGAAGAAAATAAGGGGGGTTTTTGTGCTGCTACAACACATCCCCATGTGTAAAGTAAACCTGGTTCATTTTTGCAAAAATAATGCACTAGGATGTGACCATTATAGCCTTGGATTGTAGTAATGTCAATGGGTACTTTTTTTATTGTTTCACAACTATGCTACAATGATGCCTTTGGTATACAACTAGATTTTGCTGCACATGCTTGTGATCAAATATAAATGATTACATTAGTTTTAAGGGAGTGGCTAGTTCCAAAGTCTTACTTATAAGTGAGAAATCCTAACAAAGAAGTTTGTACCACATCCCACACCTTCACTTATGTCTATATTTCTTCATGGGTGTATCATGCCTAAGGGATCAAGTCAAGTGTAAATATGAACATGATTTCTACTCCTTTGGAATTGGCTATTATTTTGTGAGGTTAACTTATACATTTTCCAACCTATGGATGGAGTAGATTATATATTATTTTTCAATATGCAATTGGATGGGTGAGAAGACAAACTTGGAAATTCCCATAATTTCCCATGGTTTCTTAGGGAATATATTTACATCATAACCAATATCTAGAATAACATCTCTAACTTCATAGCCTCCAATGTCATTAGTCAATCTAAACTCCCTATAAATTTTGATTTTTTTCTTCTTCCCCATATTATTTGAATGTCTCTCTATAGGCGAGGAAGATTTCATGTTCCATTTCTTCTCCTTCCATGGATTGGATGATACCATGTGTTGTCGCTACTACAACACCCTCCAAAATTTTAGCCCACATCCAAATTTCAGAGCCTACTTTGACCTTGCATGCTATCATTTCTAGTAGTATGAGTCATTCCTTGAATATCCTCTAAGTTTTCAAGTCCCTTTGTGAAGAAAACCAAAGTGTCTTCTTTTGGCATGGGAAGTATCACACATTGCAAAAGCAGAGTCATGGTTCATTTCAATGGGTAACTTTGGTGTCGATGATTCCTATTTATCATATAGACATGTATTACACTCATTTCAAAAGTTTTATGCACTGTCACATTAGCGTCATCACTATCATCGCAAAGTACATCCTAAGTGTCGCACTTGGAGGAGGTTGTTGTATTATCATCGCATTGAGGGTATCATGTTGTTCTTGTGTACTGAGTGTTCAATATTGTGTCATCAATTGTTCTGAGTGTCTGTGATTATTCTTAAGATCAAACCTGGTTTCACTTCTACCTCACTGACTTTCATGAAGCATGTTAGACTAGGAGTTTTTCGGACTGATGTCGTCTTGTCATGAGTAATGTTGAACTACAGGTACTATATTTTCACATGACAAGATGATGATTGAAAATAAGGAGAAGGAAACCATGCTAGAAGACACCTATGAAGCTGAAAATATAAGCATACCATTGAACGAGAAGATGAAGGGACACCAAATTGCGACAATAACTAAAGTTTAAGATCATATTAAAGACTCACTAACTTCAAGCCTTATGAAGGAGGAAGAGAAAGAGCATGTACCATCTCTCATAAAGACAAAAGGATAACAACATGAAGAGTGGCTTGAAATTGTCACATCATCATCAAGTCCATGTGATCAGTGTCAAGTCTTGTCTTGTCAAAGTGTCATCTGAAGGTGTCAAATGAGTCATCAAGTGCTGCATCATTCATGGATGTAGTTATGTATTTTTTGTATATTATGAGAAATGTAATGTAAGGTGGAAGTCCAAGAGTCGTCTATAGACTATGAAAAGTCATGTAGAAGTCAAAGGGTCACATAGAAATTCGAAAAGTTAGTTGAAAGCTCAAGAATCATGAGGGTAGTCCAAGAGTCACAAGGGAGGTGAAGAGTCATTTCAGTTGTTATATATACACCCTCATAGCTCAAGCAAAGGACTTTTAACCTTGGCTCTTACCACTAGGCATTATAGAACAAGTTAGTTCTTTTGGAGACCAAGTGGTAGCTCTAACACTCCAATATTGGAGCTAGTGGTGTTCATTGTAACTATGTATCTTGGAACTTTCACTTAATAATCGAAGCTTGTTGGGCCGGCACACTTTCATGCACATATCATAAATATTGTAAGACTATTCTTTGAATGTTTGCAATGTATGTTGTTGTTATTTTGTACTAAAGAAATTGAACTATGTCAGTGGATTTCGTGCTTATCTTATTGAATGTGTGTCGTATATGTTTTAACGATCATTAATGCTAAGTGAACTATTTCACTAATTGTTTAACAATTCCTTATATGTATATGATCATGTGTCTTTATTAGATTAGTACTATTACTCTTCTCTTAAAGGCTCACTTTTGTCCCCTTTTGGTGAAAGAACTTCGATACATTCTACAATTGAACATTTCACAAGGCATACTCGCTTGTTCCCTCAAAAGTACATGTTCATTTCTCTCTTGTGCTAACCATCACAGCCAAGGAAAATCTTTAAGAAATATGGTAGTCGGACCTTAATTCCGAAAGGGATCCTATTCCAAATGGTGTGAAGTCTAATTGAGACTTTTCATTAGGGAGATCCCCTTACATGTTGGCGGTTTCCAGCACCGTCAACACCATGTTACAACTTCAATGATAGATGATCATTATTTAGCACTTTGAGAAATGTTCTTAGGAAGTCATTTCATCATTCCTTTGTTTCTTATGTCTTGGTGGAACTTATGTTGTGACATTTTCCATTGTGATATATTTGGTTAGAATCATCTATTGCTATGATGTCGATGTTTCCTCTTGTACCAATATTTGCTTTCATCACCCTCATGACCATGACTACTCTTTATTAAAATGGATTCATCTTAACTTGGGATCTATTAAACATCAAGAAAAGGTTGAAAAATAAATAGTTGAACTTCTTATAACTTAAAAAAATGAAATTAAAACTAATGTGTACTTGTTTTTCTTTTTAATCTTATTATTAAGCTTTTCAATTTATTTTTAAAAATTCAAATAAAAACCAACTCTATATGGATCTATAGTAAGGAAACTCCATGTCAAAATACCCCTTAGATTCAACCAAGCCACTAAGGTTGATAAGACATGTCAAAATACCTCTTAAATTTAACCAAGCCACTAAAGTTGCATTAATAGATAGTTTATTTCCTTTAACGTTGGAGCATTTGTTTTGTTTTATTCAATACATTACCGAGCCACTAAAGTTGCATCAATAGATAGTTTCTTTCCTTTAACCTTGGAGCATTTGTTTTGTTTTATTTAATACATTTCCAGTAACACTAAATTATATTTCGTATTTATTCTATATTTAATATAAAAATAACATACAAAAGTTTTCGTCATAATACACATAACTAACTTTTATGAAATATAACATATCTCTTGCATATATATTTTTTTAGATTAAATATATTTTTAGACATTAATGTTATGTCAAAAAATAATATAAATAATTTTTTTAATAAACATTAAAATTTAAAGAATTTGGTCATTATTATGAATATATGAACATGTAACACATTCTTGAAATATCCCATACTTTTATTTAAAACTAAATTTTTATATAATAAAATTGATAATTTATTAAATAAAATTTCATATATTTTTTATAAATACATATTTATATAAATCATGTGCATTGATAAATTTAATTTATTAATATTTTTTTTACGTTATTTATATATATATATATAACTCCCTCAAGTGTAATTTTTTTTCAGATATATATAATAAATAATCATAGAAATAATGAATAGAAATATTAATAATGTTTAAATATTTTATTGACTAGATTGAAATTAAAATTAATATAAATAATACATCAGTGTGAAAAAGTACTTCATCTTTATTTTTCTTTTCATTTGTATTTTTCAGCAATGAAATGTAATTGATAATTGTAGATTTATTTGTTTTTATTGTTAAAAACAAAATAAAACTGTAAGAACTTTTTATGTAATTGGGTAATAATTTTTTGGGTAAAAGATTAGCAATAATTTTCACAAGTATATGTATTTGCAAAATTTAATTTTGTTTCTATTTTGAAATAAAATTAAGATTTTTTTTCTGTAAGAAAAAAATACATCAACATGATATTCTATAAAAATAATAATAATAATGTACAAAATTTTTTAAAGCAATTAAATTTGTAGTTTTTTCTCTCCAAAAGTCAAAAATTGATTTTTGAAATAAAAATATCACATTAAATATCTAATCTCAAATCTAAACTTACAGAATCAAAATATTGAATATCAAATTCAAAAATATAAATTAATCACCATTAAAAAATTAAATAATATTCTAATTCCAGTCCAAACAAGTTGCAATCCCACACAAGTTGTCAGACATGCAATGAAATTTGGTTTGCTCATAGATACATTGTTTCAACACAAAAATATGCCCAAAAAAATTAATTACCCTGAAGTATGCGGTGTTGTCCTTATGAATAACAATAATTGCATGTGAGAAAAATCTGATGACTAACAATAATTGCATGGGAGTGAAAGCCTGTCTCTTAGACCATCTGAATATGGATTCAGTGTGCATGATAGAGGATCAGTTGAAATATTCCTTCAATATTTAACTAGATGAGAAAATTGATTAACACCAACAAATACCAAAATTCATGTTACAAACCGTTAAACAACTCAAATTCAACTACAAGTACGTGTTATAAGTAGAAGTCTTTACAGCTAACCATAGATAGTTTGCAGAAGTGCAAAGGTTTACAGACTTGCTAAGCACTTATGAATAACAATAATTGCATGTGAGTAAAATCTGATGAATAACAATAATTGCATGGGAATGAAAGCCTGTCTCTTAGACCATCTGAATATGGATTCAGTGTGTGCATCATAGAGGGTCAGTTGAAGTATTCCTTCAATATTCAACTAGATGAGAAAATTGATTGCATGATTGCATGATAGAGGGTCAGTTGAAGTATTCCTTCAATATTCAACTGGATGAGAAAATTGATTAGCACCAACAAATACCAAAATTCATGTTACAAACCGTTAAACAACTCAAATTCAACTACAAGTACGTGTTATAAGCAGAAGTCTTTACAGTTAACCATAGATAGTTTGCAGAAGTGCAAAGGTTTACAGAGACTTGCTAAGCACTTATGAATAACAATAATTGCATGTGAGTAAAATCTGATGAATAACAATAATTGCATGGGAGTGAAAGCCTGTCTCTTAGACCATCTGAAAATGGATTCAGTGTGCATGATAGAGGGTCAGTTGAAGTATTCCTCCAATATTCAACCAGATGAGAAAATTGATTAGCACCGACAAATACCAAAATTCATGTTACAAACCGTTAAACAACTCAAATTCAACTACAAGTACGTGTTATAAGCAGAAGTCTTTACAGTTAACCATAGATAGTTTGCAGAAGTGCAAAGGTTTACAGAGACTTGCTAAGCACTTATGAATAACAATAATTGCATGTGAGTAAAATCTGATGAATAACAATAATTGCATGGGAGTGAAAGCCTGTCTCTTAGACCATCTGAATATGGATTCAGTGTGCATCATAGAGGGTCAGTTGAAGTATTCCTTCAATGAGAAAATTGATTAGCACCGACAAATACCAAAATTCATGTTACAAACCGTTAAGCAACTCAAATTCAACTACAAGTACGTGTTATAATCAGAAGTCTTTACAGTTAACCATAGATAGTTTGCGGAAGTGCAAAGGTTTACAGAGACTTGCTAAGCACTTAAAAGAAAAAAATTTCATATTTTTGGTGTGAATAAATTAATGGACATATCTAAATTCAAGTTTCTGTGATTTATATTATGAATGTTGAGAACTTTTTTGGTAAAAATCACATAAAAAATTTCAAATCTACAAGTTTGAAACTATCTAGTGTGATTCATCTTCAAAACAAGATCTCTCAACATTCAAATTAATAGACACTTGAATCAGATTTTAAAAAGTGTCATAAAACAGTGAATAAAATGGAGAGAGACAACCGGAACCAAAAAGGGGAAAAATGCCTGTCAATGGTCTTAGATCATTTACATATGATGTATGGAGATAGGCAGCATTTCCTCTCTCTGATGTATTCAGTATTTCTAGGCAGCATTCAAATATTCACAACAAACAATCAAGTGCCAAGTTGAAAAATCATACAATGATTTCAGCCCCAAATTATTCAACTTGAAGGAGAAATATGAAACTCCAATGGTGTAAACAAATTAATGGATATTCAAATCTGATTTCGCATTGTCATAATGTACACTCAATACAATGGACAGAGAGCCAGAACCCAAAAAAAGGAAAAATAGCTGTCAATGTTCTTCTCTCATTTACATATTATGGTGTATGGAGTTAGACAGCATCCCCCCAGTTTCTGATGTACTCAGTATTTCAGTTGGCAGCATTCAAATATTCACAGCAAACAATGAAGTGCCAACTTGAGAATATTATACAATGATTTCAGCCCCAAATCAAGAAACACGAAGATTTGAATTATCTTCTATTACCTCTCTTCCATGGCTGGAGAACAGAGTCACAATACTTCGACGGCAATGCCTGAGATCTATTTCTCTTAGAGCAGCGCAATTGTGGTATCGACATTTGATCTTCATCGACTCCATTACCCACAACTTGATTTTCACTCTGCTTTATGCAAGCTGGGTCACCTGTTCTGTAGATGTCATCAGCTGTGAAGAGAGGCTTTGAACTGGCAGCATTCAGGTTCTTCTGTGAATCATGAAGCATCTGCGGAGCAGTCGGCTTGTGGTGTTCAAGAGCACTTTTGGTTCTTCTGACCACTCTCTTCTGCAAGAAACGTACCCCTGTGGGAGTGAAGGTTGCCTTTCTAATATTTTTCTTTTCCGTGATATTCTGAGGGAAAGGGGACGGGTCATTTTGCATAGACCGGACCGCAACATCAGCTAAAAGATGAAGCCCTGGAAATAAGAATTCAGATTTGGCCGTCTGATTCTCAATTTGCAAAGGGCTCTTGCTGGTTTCACAGACCAAGCCCTGATCCTTCTTGGGTTTCTTGGTAGCAGGCGGATGGGAGGGCCAATCAATGTAATGAGAACTCAAATCCTTCATTTCCCCATTCATACTCAGTAACTGAAATTCCATGTCCTCTGCAATCACCTTTGAAATTGGAAAAGATGAAGAGGCCTTCACCAAGGGTTTCCTGTTGCAAGCTGCATACTGACCTGAACTGAGCTTCATTTTCTCGTCAGAGAACAACTTGTCGTGCTTAAGAGCTGCTTTTTGTCCCCTTCTCCACACTCGAGATTTGGATGGTCGCTTCTTCTCGTAAAAAGCCGGATCTTCCACAGAATGTTCATCCGCAATACCCAAAAGCCGGGGCAAGAACTGACCATCGAGGCCTGACTCACCGTTTGGATGATCTGACATTGTATCTGAATTACTCTCAGGTGAAGATACATGGTGTCGAATTACTGATACTGGGGATTTTATTGAATCTCCATTCTTGAAGGGACCAACCTCCGCCTTTGAATTGTGGACCGGCAAGCATATGTCCCTGCAATAAGCTCTGGATTTCAATGGATTTTCTTCAAAAGTTGCGGAAGATCTGCTAATGGGAGAATCCTCGACGCGTTGATTTCCCTTTCGAATAATGCTTGGAGAGAACTCATCCACAAGAGGGCCGATTTTAGCTACTGAAGAGAATCCATCCGCCATAGACTGGAGTTTGCTCACCTTGTAAAGCTTCTTGCGAGCTTTGCACCATTGCCAAATACTATCGACATTCTCCATTGGGTATGCTTCCATGCAACACAAAATCAAACTTCCTCAAAGATCAGAGCCCTCAAGGAAGTATACAAGAGCCTGGCGAGGGTTCAAATTGCTCTGAGTTAGAAAACTGGATCAATGGGCAACCAGCTTACCCAGATGATTGAACGGATCAGAGCTATGAAGCATGCCGAGCCCAACTACAGAGAATGGCCAAAGAAAATCCTGATACGATCAAGAAGGCACCATTGCTTAAGACCACTGCTTGCTTTTTTCAATTTCTATATCAAACCTCTGGCAGGAACCCAAATCACCAAACTGACTAAGAAAAAGGTTTGATCGAAAGGGTAACAAATTCATTGATCAAACTGATGACCCAACAAAATTGATTGATCAAAACGCTGAAATGTGCTCCAAATTACAGAGAAAATAATGTGAAAAGAAACAGCGCAACTTACCAAAAGAGCAGGTGATAGTAGTCCAGTCTGAAACAAAAAATGAGCGCTATATCTCAAGATATGGGAGTGGAAAGCCTGGACAGACTACCCAAAGCAGCAATTGCATGATAAAGGAGCCAACAAAATGGGAACGACAATCGCAGAATTGGTATGAGAAAGATACCCGCCGAGGCAGAGAACGCTCTCATTCATCGAAGTGGGAGGTGTAATGGAGATTTGTTTGAGATTATACTCAAAGCCTAATTATACAGACTTTATAATTTTAGTTGAGGTCACCGTTGTAGAGACAAGCGCCTCACGCTTCTTCGATTGCATACATTGACATATCTCAATTGCTGCTTGAGCGGCCTTGGAAATTTTAGTTGGGGTCTACATGAGAAACGGTTAGGCCTTGGTAATTTCATCATGAACTCCATGTGCAACTCCAACTCCAAGAGCTTCAAGGATTATGAAACTTTGAGTAGCTTGATAGTTGGTAGTTTGGCATGGCTGGAGGGAAAGCACATGTTTAATTTGGAAGATTTGATAGTTTGATAAGGTGCGGGCCTTGGCAACTTTTGATGTTGGTTGCAAATCTAAGATGACATATTGAAGAATAAGTTGAATGTGGAGATAAATGTTCTAAGAGGATATATTGATGAATAAGTTGAGTGTGAAGATGAATGTTTTTATTTGAGTTTCTATATGTTGAGAAATGACAAGAAAAAATTTCAGTTTAATTTGTCTTTGAATTAAAATCGAATTCTATTTTCATAGCAACTTGTAATAGTTAATTAAGTTAAATTGACTTAGTTAACTTAGGAATTTGGAGTTGGAAGTCTCTCTAAATTTTAGGGGTCCAGGATGAGTTTATTTGAGTTGTAATTAGATTAACTCAATTTACTGAGTTATGGTCAGTTAAATTAATTCTAAGTATTTGTGGAATTAATAGAGGACTAATAGTGAATTGGTGCACTAGTGCATCCACAAGTGTTAGTCCAGTTAACTGAAGATTCCCTTATGAGAAACTCATGCATGTCAGTTCAGAGAAAGACCTAGTTGAGACTAGAATGCATGGACAATGTACTATCAATTGTGTGATTACTGAGTTGTATATCATGCATGCAATCATGAAGATGGCCAAATTAGGATTGCGCAGTTTTGGAAGCATGAATTCCTTTTAAATACAGGTTATTCATCATAGGAATTGCGCAAGGAAATAGGGGCTTAATAGACAGTGGATATTGGCTAAGTGTTGGCTAATAGCAGGCTTGTGAGGTAGAGAGTTGAACATACTTGTGCGGAATTGTTCTAGTGAAAACAAGCTTTGTATCTTCACTCATATTTATGATTTAATGCAATACAGATAGGCGAGGTTTTGGGCAGTGGCTTTCTCCAGGAAAATGTATTGTATTATGTGCCATTGATTTGTCTTCTTCTTGTTCATAGTGTTTTTATCGATCTATTGGCTTCCGTTGGTTGAAAGTAGTCCTGTGCTTCAGTCAATTGCATGAGGTTGTGAATCTACAGGAAATTATACATGGTATCAGAGCTGAATTCAATATACTAGAAGAGATTTCGAAGTTTTGAGTTTTGCGTTACAGGTGAAATTTGAATTTCCAAAACATACTTCAGGAGCAGTAGATGGAGTTCTACGGTTTGAGGCTCGAGTATGCCTTGGAAGGAAACTCAAATTTTATAGCCTGGAGGGACAGAATGGAGGCTGTGGTGGAGGAAAATGGCTTGAAGGAATTCGTTGATCAAGACATTCTTAAGCCAGCAGCATTGGATGCACAAAATCTGGTCAAATGGAAGAAGTTTCTGGCGAAAGCAAGGCGGATAATGCTTGAGGGAGTTCGAGATCACATTGTCTCGAGTCTCCATGGCAAGGAAACTCTGTATGCTATGTGGAAAGCATTGACAGACTTGTATCAGAATAGTAGTGACCAAAGGAAATTGGCACTGAAGGACAAACTTTGAAAAATCAAAATGGAGAAAGGCGAGACTATTCCAAAATACTTGACCGGGTTCACCCAACGTCGTGATGAACTTGGAAGTGTTGGAATCACGGTTGTCGACGATGATATGGAGAGTATTTCTCTTCTAAGACTCCCAAAGAGTTGTCATAGTTATCAGGACTTTGTCAATGGTCGGGAGAAGCTGCTAGATTGGGAACAACTGTGGTCGGATTTTATGCAAGAGGAGATCAAGAGGAACACCAGGGACGACTCTTCATCAAAGGTTGATGATGAAGAGAACTGTGCCTTAGCGATTAAGGTGAAGAAGGGGGAAGGGAAAGCTTCACATTCCAAATTGGATTCTTGTCATGGAGGCAAGAAGAAAGACACGACGAAAGTGAAATGCTTTCATTGTCATGAGTTGGGCCATTTTGTTACAAATTGTTCACTCAAGAAGTCCTCAGGAAGAGCGGCGGGTGAGGCTTTGGCCTCTCAATTCGATTTGGACTTTTCCCTGATTGCAGGCATGGTGTCATCAATGATGGGAAGTGTATGGTACTTAAACAGTGGAGCTTCATTCCACATGGCTGACGACAAGGAATTATTTAGTGACCTTGAGGAGAAAGATCTCCATATGCATATCGAGATGGGTGACGACGAGAGCTATAGTGCTACTGGATTGTGCATGGTTACTTTTCAGAGGGAACATGGGGCTCCACTCACCTTGAATAATGTTATGTATGTGCTCGGGCTGAAGAATAACTTGGTATCTGTTGCCATGCTTGAGGATAGAGGCTATGATGTGATCTTCTTGAAAGGAAAGGTGTTCCTTCGACACATAGCCATGGGTCAAGTAAAGAAGATAGGGATTCAGGTGAAGAATCTCTATAAGCTAGAGGTAGAGGATTGTGTTGCTTTGAGCACGAAAGTAGAGATGGTGCAGATTTGAGACGTTGGCGAGTTGTGGCACATGAAATTGGGTCACTTGCATCATGGGGCTTTGAATATTATGCAATATATCTCCACTGGTTTGCCCAAAGGTACACTAGAGAAAGTTGATACATGCAAGGGGTGTACTTTGGGTAAATACACCAAGTCTTCCTTTCACAAGAGAGACAGTTGAGCAGAGGCTATTTTAGAGCAAGTCCATTCAGATCTGTGTGGACCATTCTTGACAGCATCCACAACCAAACACAGGTATTATGTTATATTTGTTGATGACTTTTCTAAAAAATGTTGGATAATTTTCATGTAGAAAAATGATCAAAGCTTCACAAAGTTTTGTGAGTTTAAAGCATTGGTGGAGAAAGAGTGGGGCAAGAAGGTTAAAGCTCTACAAAGTGATAATGGTGTTGAGTATGCCTCAAACGAGTTTAAGAACTTCTATGCAGCGGAAGGGATTAAACAGAAGTTGACGAAACCCCATAACCCTTAGCAAAATGGGTTGGCCAAGAGGAAGAACAGAAGCATAGTAGGGGCAGCGAGGACGATGTTGCATGATCAGGGTCTCCGACTACACTTGTGGGATGCGTCATGCAACACAACGGTTTATGTTCAGAATTGTAGCTTGCATTGGATACTTGGGATTAAGACACTAGTGGAGGCTTATTGCGGTAAGAGGCCAGATGTTGGGCACTTCAAGATCTTTGGGTTATCGGTATATTTCCATGTGACAAAAGATGCACGGAAGAAGTTGGATCCAACAACAGAGTTGGGGACATTTGTGGGGTACACTAACACACCCCACAACTATTGATGTACTTTTCGACCAGCAGGATGATTGTGGTTCACAAGGATGTCAAATTTGATGAGGAGAAGGCCATGCAAGTTTCCTTTGAGAGGGAGCTTCATCTACATGCAGTTGAGGAGATTTTAGCTCCTAAGTTTGAGGAACCTCAGATTGATGTGGAGAAACCACATGTAGAGGATTCGAGAGTGGAGACATCCACTCAGGCAGAGTCTTCCAGATATGGGAGAAAGCACACCAGAGAGGCAGATAGATTGATCTTGGATGCTAGAGAGAATATGGGAGCACCCACATCACAACGCAGACAGAGGAGGTCACTTGACAGGTACACTAGATACATGGCTCTTATGAGCGGATGTGTTGTGACAAAGCCATATTCCTTTGAGGAAGCAGTGTAGCAGTTGGTTTGGGTTGATGCCATGGTGGAGGAGTATGACTCCATAGTTCATAATAGTGTTTGGGATGTGGTCCCGAGACTGGAGGATGAGTCCGTGGTGAGCTCCCATTGGCTTTACAAGGTAAAGAAAGATGCAGATTGTAGTGTGGAGAAGCGTAATGCTAGATTTGTGGCCCATGGCTTTTCACAAGTAGAGGGGATTGACTATGATGAGACCTTTGCTCTTGTTGCAAGGTACTCGTCGATCAGATCTATATTGGCACTATCAGCACAGATGGGGTGGAAGATACATTAGATGGATGTAAAGACAACCTTCCTTAATGACATGATTAAGGAAGAGGTGTACATAGAGCAGTCTGAAGGTTTTGAAACCTTCAATCATGAGTCGCATGTGCGCCGGTTCAAGAGAGCGTTGTATGGGTTGAAGCAAGCACCTTGTTCTTAGTACACCAGGATAGATAGCTACTTCACTGGGTTGGGCTTCATGAAGAGTGAAGCAGATGCGAACCTGTACCACATAGTGGTGGAAGGTAAATTGTTGATAATTGTACTTTATGTTGATGATCTCATACTGACAGGTGATGATCAGCTGATCAAATCTTTCAAGGAGGACCTTACAAGAGAGTTTGAGATGAAGGACTTGGGGTTCATGCATTACTTTCTGGGCATGGAAGTATGGCAGGGTGATGGGGAGATGTTTGTGTCTCAAGGAAAGTATGCCAATGAGATACTCAGGAGGTTCCACATGGAGAGATGCAAGCCTATGGAGACTCCTCTAGCTGGTAACTGGAGGAAGGAGGATGCTACTTCGAGAGAGGTAGTGGAAGCTACTATTTACAAGCAGCTTGTGGGTTCACTCATGTACTTAATGAACACACGACCGAATTTATGCTATGTAGTTAACTAACTGAGTCAAGTGATGGTTAGGCCTACCAAGTTGTATTGGAAGGTAGTAAAGCATGTATTGAGATACGTCAAGGGCACTACTCAGTACGAATTATGGTACGGAAAGACAGAGGGAGTGAAGCTTCAAGGCTTCACGGATGTAGATTGTGCGAGGAGTCCATCCGACCAAAAAATCACATAAGGAGAGATTTTTAGTATTGGGTCAGCGACAGTTTCTTGGTACAACAGGAAACAGAGATGTGCACTCAGTTTGGAAAAGGCAGAGTACATGGCTGCAAGTTAGGTAACATGTGAGGCCATCTGGATGAGGAAGATCCTGGTTGGTTTGTTTGGTCAGCAGATGGATCCAACTGTGATTTATTGTGATAATCAAAGTTGTATCAAACTCTCTAAAAATCTATTTTTTCATGATAGATCCAAGCACATTGATATCCAATATCATCATCTCATAGATTGTATATTAAGGCGAATCACATTGTTAGAGTACATTCCCACGAAGGAGCAAGATGTTGAGATTTTGACAAAGGCGTTGTCAAGATGTAAATTCGAGTTTCACGGAGACAGGATCAGGGTAAGCAGATAATCCCTTTCTTGTTAAGAGAGAGTGTTGAGAAATGGAAATAAGAAATTCCAGTTTAATTTGTCCTTGAATTAAACTGTGAATTAAAATTGAATTCTATTCTCATAGAAGCTTGTAATAGTTAACTTTAGAATTTCGAGTTGGAAGTATTTCTGTAGTCATGTATATTTTCTCCCTAAATTTTAGGGGTCCAGGATGAGTTTATTTGAGTTGTAATTAGATTAACTTAGTTTACTGAGTTATGGTAAGTTAAATTAGTTCTAACTATTTGTGGAACTAATAGAGGACTATTAATCAGTTGGTGCACTGGTGCATCCACAAGTGTTACTCTAGTTAACTGAAAATTCCCTTGTGAGAAACTCATTAATGTCACTTCAGATAAAGACCCAGTTGAGACTAGAGTGCAGGGAAAATGTACTATTAATTGTGTGATTTACTGACTTATAAATATCATGCATGTAATCAAGAAGAGGACAAAATTAGGATTGTGCAGTTTTGGAAGCATGAATTCCCTTTAAATACGGGCTATTCATCCCAGGACTTGCGCAAGGAAATAGGGGCTTGGCCGACAGTGGAAATTGGCCAAGTGTTGGCTAATATCAGGCTTGTGAGGTAGAGAGTTGAACATACTTGTGCGGAATTGTTCTAGTGAGAACAAACGTTATATCTTCACTCATATTTATGATTTAATGTAATACAGATAGGCAAGGTTTTTGAGCAGTGGCTTTCCCTAGGAAAACTTATTGTGTTATGTGCCATTGGTTTGTCTTCTTCTTGTTCATATTGTTTTCATCGATTTATTGTCTTCTGCTGGTTGAAAGTAGAAGTAGATTCTTTTCATGTGCTTTAGTAAATTGCATGAGCTTGTGAATCTACAGGAAATTCTACACTATATGTATTGTTGTTGATATTAGGCATTTACTTTGGATTTTTTTTTTTTATAAATTGTAGTTGATATAAGGACTTCAAGCTTGTTATAATATTTATATTAATTAGGGAGTTTATTAAAAACAATATATTGTTGTTGTTGTTGTCATGTTTTTCTCTCATTGAGATTATGGGTTTTTTTTATTATTAATAGAATAAGCTTTCATGGCGTTGTTGGCAGATCCATGAAAAGATTTTAAATCCCAATTGCTTAAGTAACTTTCTTATTTGTCTGATTGGTTCCATTATTTTCAATGTGCACTCTAAGAGACATCCTATCACTAGACTATATGGTATTAGAGCAAGAAGAACCTAGGACAAGGAAACAATAACAATATTACTTAGAGTTGTCAAAGGAATATGTAAATCCAACAAAGAAGAGTTAGGTTGGTTTCTATAAAGAAGAGACAAGTCCAAGAGGGTCACTGTGAAAAAATTATCTAAATTACAAGAAACAAATCATAGAAAAATATTAGGAATAATATGCTATAGAAGGGAAGTGGACAATTTATAAGAGATAGAGGTGAAGCTCATGATGATGAGAATGATGTCACAAATGTATTGAAATGGTTAGAAAACATGTCAATAGCCAAAAACAAAAGAACATCTTGACACATAGATGTTGAGAGTGAAGATCAATGTGAATAGGAGGTCCCCTCACACTCCTCAACGCATGGAAAAAAGAAAAAGTTAAAATAAGAAAGGATGATCAAAACCATGATGAGCTTGGGAGGTATATGTCAATTGAATATTCCTATGTTCAAAACTAAATAATTTAATGGACTAGATTTGGTACATGTCTTAGTGCTTAATATTCTTATAGTTAATACTCCTATGTTGTAGGCATGATGAGCTTGGGAAGGAGATGTCTATTGAATACTCCTGGAGATTTTACTATTTCTTATTTATTTATTTGGAAAATATAACATGCTCTTACAATTTTTTGAATATCTCTTCATTAATTCCCAAAAGAAATATTTTTTATCCTTTGATATGTTGTAAAAATGTATTTCCATCAACAAGTCACGGGATTCCCTTAATATTTATTGTTTCAACTTTGACTGAGGGCATAAAATACTTCCCTTGTACTAAAGTATATCCCCCTTCCAATCCTAATGTTCCATAGAGCTCATCCCTTTTTATACATTGTATTTTCTTTCTCGTACTAATGTCATTTTGTCATTCATGGTGAGCTTCTTCCAACCATATAAGAATAAAAGATGTAATAGCATATAAAATTGAGGCTTCTTATATTTTAGAAAGAGCATTTGCTAATGTATTTTCCTTTTGCCTTTTATATTATTTAAAATTCAAATCCTTGAATTTTTTCTACCCATTTTCATTTCTCATCTAATGTCAAACTTTGATCCAAAAACTACTTAGGCTATCATGGTTTATGTTGACTTAATAGTGCTTCCCAATGAGATACTATCACCATCTTTTAATTGCATTTAAAATTACTTCCATTTCATTTTCATATGTAGATTTCACCAATTCATTTCCCTTAAATTGGTTAATTTAAAAAGCTAATGGTCCCCTTTCTTGTGTCAATATTGCTCCAATTCCTTCTCTTGGTGCATCACATTTGACTATAAATGTTGTACAAAAATTAGGTGTTTCCAATACTAGTTTAGAAGACAAAACATCCTTTAAGGGAGATAATGCCAAAGTAGTCTCATCATTCCATACAAATGAATTTCTCTTCAAGAGAGATGTGAGTGAGCTTACAATGTGTGCATAATTCTTTACAAATTTTGATAATATCTTGTAAGACCCAAAAATAGTCTAAGAATCCTGATGTTATTAGGACTATGCCATTTTTTCATAGCTTGGTTACTTTTAGGGTCCACCTTAACTCCTTCCTTTAAAACAATATGACCTAAATACTCTACTTGTTTCCCAAGAAAACATTTGGATATGTTTACATATAAATGAGTGTTTCCAAGAATTTGTAGAACTTTATCCACATGTTTAATGCGGTCTTCCCATGATTTGTTAAAGACAAGTACAACATCAAAGAAAACCAATAAAAAAATTTAAGACGGGATCAAAAAAATTTGTTCATAAGGCATTGAAAAGTAGAAGGAAAATAAGTCAACCCAAAAGGTATGACTAAGAATTCATAGTGCCCTTCATGTGCTCTAAAAGTTGTTTTGGAATGTATTAATTTCTTAATTTGATCTAGTCATATCTTGATTTAAGATCAAGCATTGCAAAATAAGTCACTCCATGAAGCTCATCTAGTAGCTCATAAATATTTGGGATAGGAAATATATCCCTAATTATGATTTTGTTTGGAACTCTATAATCAGAACAAATCCCCCAAGAATTATTCTTTTTTTCTCACCATCACTATTAGAGTTGAAAATGAACTTTTACTAGGTTGAATAATACTTGAATCCATATATTTTTGTACCATTTTTCTTAGTATTTCCATTTTGCTATGGGGATATCTATAAGGAATTTTATTAGGAGTAGTACTTCTAGGTATTAATTCAATATGATGTGCATGATCTCTAATGGAGGGTGACCTTTAGGAATTACTTGGAAGACCATATAGTGTTTTTCCAAGGTGCATTTTAATTTCTCTACAATATTTTCATCTTCATGTTTTACTTCAATAGAATAAATTCTAACAACAACTCACCTACTACCCTTTTTTAATAGCTTTTCCATTCTATAGGAGCAAATGACTTAAGAAACTCCATATTTCAACCCTTTGAATTCATATTTACTCATTCGAATTCAAATATCATGAATAATTCCTTATATTTTGTAGCAATTGTACATATTATTCTCAACCATTAAATCCCCAAAATAACGTCTACACCTCCAATGGGAAAGACATACATTAGGATTTCTAAATTATATTCTCTTACTCTCAATTTAATGTTATGACATTTCCCACAGTTAATAATCCCCCATTAGCAAGCAACACTTGAAAATTTGTCTCTAGATATATAAAACAATTGAGACACTTTTTTCATCTTTTATCAATGAAGTTATGGGTGCTACTTGAGTCAATGAGCACTGTGACCTCTTGCTTCTTAATGTATCCTACAATCTTAAAGGTTTGAGGTGTTGACAAATATGCCAATGCATGAACATATGTTTCACATCTATCTGAATCTCATGTATAATTATGGCATCCATTTTTGTTTTGTTTTAAGTTGACAAGTTCTTCTTCATCCTTTCAGTAGATGCCTCCATTTCTACTTCATCATTAATTTCCAATGTGAACAATTTTGTTTCTTAGCATTTATGTCTTGTTGACCATTTGTTGTTGGAACCAAAACACAATCATTTTTCTCTTCTTTCCTTCACTTCCTTTTATGATATTTGAGTAGGTTGAGATAGGGTTGTCTTATGAACCCCAAAATGATATATGCTTCCTGCATATGCTCCAAAGTTAGAGTTGTGTGTAGCCTTTCTCTTGGCTTGAATATGATGAGAAAATTACATAGATTCCATATATTTTTATGATGTTTTAAGAAAATCTTATGTTTAATGTCTTTTTTTTATCCATCCATGTAAGCTTCCAACAAATGTTCATCACTTACATCATCCACCCTTGTGAAAAATACCTTGAAATTCTGAATTATAATCTTCAATATCACGTGAGTGCTTAATTCGTATCCATTGATTGAAGTAGTCTTGTTCCAAAACTTTCCCAAATTGTGATTCTAAATATCTTGTAAAAAACCCAAAGTATATTGATAAGAATGGGGCTTACTTTGAACTACCCATTGATACCATTTATAGGGTTTTCTCTCAAAGTACAAAGTTGTTATGTAAATCCTTTATCTATGATCCATGAAATTGAGAAATTCAAAATATTTCTCTACTTGGTTCACCTAGGTAAAGACATCTGATCCATCAAACTTCTTTATTCAACCATGGGAAGGTTCATACCCTTTGGATACCATCCATAAATAAATCCACCACTGGAGTTAAATCCACTTGATTTTATTTTTTTTGAATTTCAAGAGTCGGAGGATATCCCATAGTAGTCATTTTAATTTGTCGATGTTTCGAATCTACACCGAGACCCATCGTTAGGACAAATGTCGAGGAAAATTAGAAGAAAGATGGAGTAATAAATAGTGACAATGCTCATTTGAATATGCCGATAGTGTGAAGATGATAGATTTCATCTGTGATTAATGACGATAAAGGGAGGAGTGAGGTCGAGATCCTTGCATTTTTTAGAAATTGTAGATCAACTACTCTCCTCTCAATTTTTATCCTAAATTTCTCAAGCTTACAAATCTCAAGCCTGATGTCCCTTCCGTATAGGGAGCTGATTAGGGTTTTTAGATTTCTGTGGCATTGATTTTGAATTTCAAGAGTCGGAAGATGTCCCACATTAGTAATTTTAGATTGTCGACGTTTCGAGTCTACACCAAGACCCATCGTGAGGATAAAGAAAATCAGAAGAAAGATGGAGTAATAAATAGTGAGAATGCTCATTGGAATAGGCCGACAATGTGAAGATGACAGATTTCATCTGTGATTAATGATGAGAAAGGGCGGAGTGAGGTTGAGGCCCCTTCAATTTTTTTATTTTTTTTGGAAAGTTGTTCAACCTAAATACTACGCTTATTTTCATGAGTCCCTTTAGTCACATAATCAATTTTAGGGAGCCTCCCATTTAGAACTTCTATACTCTTATGTTACATATTGTCAAACTTTCCATCCAATTTTTATTCCAACTGTTTCATTTATTTTTTCCATACTTCATTCTAGTTATATTTATGTATTTATGAACTCAACATTTTTCAATGACCTATCATTCAATTCATTAATTTCATTGTCCAATTTAGTAGGTAGTTTTGTAACTCTTCATTTTCTTCATGGGTCATGGATGAGTTTTTTACAAGTTTAATTAGTGAAGTAAATTTTGGAGCACCCTTTGGAGCTATGTGAAAAGATAATAATAATCCTCTTTTCTATTTTTATCACAAATCTTTAATCATGAAAAATAGATCTTCCGATCAAAATTTTCACCCTTGTAAGTTGTGTACCTTTCAAACTTACTTTCAATATTGTTTGGGTGGCTAACCTTTGTGTGTGAGCTTAGTGGAAAAAGTTATTGGATAATGATTACAAGGGAGAGTCGAGAACTATAGCTTTTTAATATACATGTGGGGTCTAACAATAGTACTAGGCCCAATATTTGAGGGCACTAAATAAGGAGGCTCAATTGTGCCCTTAGTTGTACTACTCAACTACCCAAGTACTAAATATTTGTCTCCCCAAGTTCTATTCTCAGTGCACAATAGCAACAAAATCTAAAGCTTATCTAAAGCTAGTTTTAGGTATACCTATGGGACTTCCTATATAGCTAAATATACATGGAAGTGATATTCCATATATAGGTATTTTTTGATGTGGTGCTACTGAAAGGGGTAACAATAGGGGTTACATGAGTTTTAATTTAGGTGCAACCATGTGTAGTTCCTTCATGTATTCTTCCCCAACCATATTTTTACTTAATGAATGGTAGATCATTGTGTTATCTAAAGATGTTAGAACATGTCTCTAAAAAATATTTAAAAATGAGTCTACTAACCCCATAAAAATATCTATAAAATCACTAGAAAATAATTAGTCAAAACCCTAACTTCCACATGATATATCATAAAATACAATGAACAAAAATATGAGAAATTTTCCACATGTACTACGTCACCTCAATATTTTGAAAATTTCAGAGTAAAAAACTTCTTTAAAATAAAAGTTATAGTAAATTTCCAATATGGTTCTTTTAAAACTAATTTGGGATTAGTCACAAAAACTATTTTCCATATACTATATCTCTGAAGGTATAATACACTAGAACTTGAATTTTGACAACCTCCATTAGGAAATTTCTCCTAGGACCCCAAAAAATTTCACTATCAAAAACTTCAAAGAGAGAGTTTTAGTGAAAATTCTAAGATGACTCATTTAAAAATAATTTTGGGATTAGTCATAAACCCTACCTTCCATATGATATATCTCCAAAGGTGTAACGAACAATAAATTGAAATTTTGACCACTTATACCATGATATTTTTCCTTGGTATCCTTAAAAAAAATTATCTGAAATTTCCTAGAAAAATGTTATAGCGAAAAGTCCAAAATGTCTTGATTGAAGAAGCAAAACCTTAGGATCATAGCTCTAATACCAATGTTATGAAATAATGCCTTGAAAATGATAAAATTTCAATGAATAATAGTCCACTTCGAGGGAGAAACCTCCTTTTATAATGAATCCAATATGTATGACAAGATATGATGCATGTATAAATGAATCTCCTTTATTCTAAATAGGAGATAAAGTGACATGATGTTACCTGCCATTAGGCAATGCATGCTTATTAGGGCCTTAAAATAGGGGCCATAGGGATTTAACAATGCATGTGCTTGAAGATGTGTTATGCACCAAACACCTAAGTAGCATGAAAATAGAAAGAAAAGTAACTCCATTCCTGGAGAATGTGATAGAAGAATGAATGAGGATCCTCTTTGAGGGGGAAGCCTCCTTTTAGAATATAACCAACTTAGATCCATCTTAACCCCGAACCTATCAAGCACCGAGAGGGATCAAATCTCTCAAGGTGAAAAAAAAAAGTTTGCAAACATAAACATCTAATTTGTTGCAAATCTAAACCTCTCTTTTTGCGTGCAAAACTAGAGGAAAGGTTTGCACCTCAAGAGATTTGATCCCTCTTAGCACCTGATAGATCTAGTGTTAAGATGGATCTAGGTTGGTTTAATTTTAAACCTAGTGATTTAACATGAACATCTCTCTATACTAAATTGTAAAAAACCTCTTAACACAACCAATTTTACACAAAGAATTAAAACAAAAATCTTCTTAATTCTTTTTTATTCCAAAGTAATTAACATTTACATCTTAATTTTACATTATATGTTGTATGTTTTTAATTTTTATATTGATAGACGAAGGTTCAAATATTAATACCTTGCATCTCTAGATCTATATTTACTTTTTTCATATTTACATAATACAATTATAAAATTATCATATAAATTATCAAATAACATCATGATAAAATAAATAATGTATGTCACATTGGAAAAAATAATACCTATCCACATATATTATTAGCATTTGCTAAAATAATGTTAGTATATACACAATGCATCTTTCTATTCTGTAATTAATTGCATGAGTTGTTGATTAGAATTTATGAAGGAATGGAATGAAATACAAATTTAAAAATAACACATAGATACAACAAAAGAACAAAACTTGAATTAATTAATAACAAGCACTAAAAATTGTTTACATGCAGAATGGAACAAACTAGCTCGGGTGATGGTAGCTTATCTTTGATAAGAGATGTGATGGCTACATGACTTCTGAACTATGTTACAATGAGGCTCGGAGGCCTTTTTATCATAAAGAATAACTGTGAAACCCTAACCTAAGAGATGAAGTGCCAACGGTTTTGGGCCCCATTGGGGAAAGTTGGACCGCCAACTTCTTGGGGTCGTAACTTTGGCATACAGTCTCTGTTTGGCTTTCATAATACCTCATTTCAAATATATCCATGAGGAGGAAAAAAAATAAAATGTGGCACAAATTTTTGTACCCTTTTAGTCCCTCTGCTTTCCTAGAAAATGTCTTTTAGGGCCTCAAAATTCCTCCGAAAGTTTAGGACTTGAAAAACTACCAAAAATAGAAAGTTGTGCTAGAATTAAGGAAAATGAAAGGAAATAGTGTTGGGGGTCCAATTTGAATAGGTGAGTGGCCATCAATATCCACCCGAATTAGTCCTCTCCCCTTAGGAAGCAATGGTCCCCATTGCATTGAGTGCCTCCATGAGATGGGGAAACTTTTGTTGAACTTGGTCCCTAGTGAGCCACTTGCCTTGTTACAAGAGTTGGTCGGCTTTGAGAACTCGATACAGTTGGATTCTCTTTTGGTAAGTGTGCTTAATCTGTGTGTCCATGATCTAGTCAGTCGTGGCCTGTTCATTACAATCTGGGTTGAGATCTATTGGTGTCAACTACTCAACAATATCTGATGTGTCTAGTAAATATGGAAAGTATGGCCGAAGGCGGTCCACATTGAACACCGGGTGCAGGTTAAGGAATGGGGGAAAGTTAACCTCAAAATCATTGTCACCACAACCTTGGTGTAGGTGTAAGGCCAATATCGGAGTGTTCGAAGCTTCCGATGGGCTCTAGTAAGGTGTTCCTTCTACAAATGTAACCAAAATTTGTTTCCCACTTGAAACTTATGTGGAACCCAATGTTGATCATGGCATTGTTTGTACTTGGATTTGGCTTTATCTAGGATATCATGGACCTACTAGCGGATGTGTTGGATGTGTTCATTAAATTTGGTGACTTTATCAACTTTCGACTGAACATGTGTAGATTCTACTTGTGTAGTTGCAAGAGGCATTGCGACATCAATGGGACACAATGGTTGAAATCACATGCCCACTTGAAAGGGGATATGGACAGTCAAGCTATGGATGACACTATTATAGTTGTGTTGCACATAGGGAATACCCTCATCCCATGTTCGTGGATGCTTGGAGTTCTAAATGCATAGTATGCACATGTTGTAGAGGCTACAACCACCCTCCAAAATTTTTCCTTAGCTTCGTTTTGGAGCCTCCCTTCCAACTTTTCACAGTAACTTTGATCCGGATTTAAACAGGAACGCAACAAATTACAGAGATAACCATATACACAAAGATGCAGCGGAAATAATACTTCATTTCATTAATGGAAAATACTAAAATATGCTTACAAACAGAAATGGCAATAAACTAGCTAGGGCGATGGTAGCTTATCTCTGAGAAGAGATGTGATGGCTACATGCCTCTGAACTGTGTTACAATGAGGCTCCAAGGCCTATTTATTGTTGAGAAACAATGGAAAAACCCTTAACATTCCAAAACCTAACCCTAGGAGATGAAACGCCAAACTGTGGGCCCCGTTTGGGGGTAAGTTGGTACATCAACTTCCCGGGGTCGTAACTTTGGCATATGATCTCCGTTTGACGCGTACAATAGCTCATTAGAAAGATCTATCCGAGCACTATCATTGTTGGAACGGGCAACACCAGTCCATTCCATGGACTCGTGTTGCCCCCAGATTCCCCAAAAAACGTCGTTTAGGGCCTCAAAACGGCTCCGGAAGTTCAGGACCCGAAAAACTGCTAAAAATAGTAAGTTGTGCTACAATTAAGGAAACTGAAAATGCTGAGAAAGACAATGGTGGGGGTCCAGGTGGACTTGGCAGGTGGCCACCAATATCCACCTGGATCATTCCTCCCCCCTTAGGAAGCAATGGTCCCCATTGCGTTGAGCTCCTCCATGAGATGAGGAAACTTCTGCTGAACTTGTTCCCTGGTGAGCCACTTGCCCTGCTGAAGGAGTTGGCCCGCTTTGACAACTCGATACAGTTGGATATTCTGTTGGCGAGTGTTCTTGATCTGTGTGTCCATGATCCGATCAGTTGCAGCTTGTTCCATGCAATCTGGATTTAATTCTGTGGGTTTGAGCTGTTCTGCAATGTCGGATGTGTCTAGCAATGGTGGAAAGTATGGCCGAAGGCGGTCCACATTAAATACTGGGTGCAGGCCAAGGAATGGGGGAATGCTGAGCTCAAATGCATTGTCTCCCATAGCCTTAGTAATGGTGTAAGGACCATATCGGAGTGGTCTCAATTTCCGATAGGCTCCAGTAAGGCGTTCCTTTTGCAAATGCAACCAGACTTTGTCGCCCACCTGAAACTTGTGTGGCACCCGATGTTGATCATGTCGCTGCTTGTACTTGGCATTTGATTTCTCAAGAATGTCATGGACCTGCTGGCGAATATGTTGGATGCGCTCAATGAAGCTGGTGGCCTTATCTGTTTCGGACTGGACATGAGCTGAATTCATGTGAGTAGCTGCAAGTGGCATGGCCACATCAATGGGGCATAGTGGCTGGAATCCCAAACCCATCTGAAAAGGGCTATGGCCAGTGGAGCTGTGAAGAGCTCGGTTGTAGCTGTGCTGAACGTAGGGGAGGCTCTCGTCCCATGTGCGTGGATGCTTTGAGTTATACATGCGCAGAATGTGCACAATCATCCTATTGACAACCTCTGTCTTGCCATCAGTTTGAGGATGGAAGGCTGTGGACTTCGTGAGTTTGGTGTCCAGCATTGACCAGAGACTAGACCAAAAGGTGCTGAAAAACCGACTGTCCCGATCTGAGATGATAGACTGTGGGATCCCAAAGTGCACCCACACTCGTTCAAAGAAGAGTTTAGCAGTGGCTTCTGCTGTGATATTCTTCTTGCAGGCCATCATAATGGCCATCTTTGAGAACCTGTCGACGACCACAAAAACACAGTCATTTCCATGCTTAGTGGAAGGAAGGCCTGACATGTAATCCATGGAGATGGATTCCCAAGGTCGACTAGGGGTAGGCAACGGGGTATAGAGGCCTTGCTTCTTAATGGTCGGTTTGGCAATGGCACAGGCAGTACATGATCGGATGTACTTCCCAACATCCTGTCGAAGATTCGGCCAATAGAAATACTTTTGCAGTACTGCCACTGTTTTCTCGACCCCGAAATGCCCAGTACCCCGACTGTAGTGTGCTTCCCAAATCATCTTGGCACGCTCGCTTGAAGGAACACAAAGGTGACCGAGGTGGCATAATAGGGCATCCTGGAGGTGAAAATCTGCAACCTGCCGACCCTCCAAGAGTGTCTGGTATGTGTGGCCGAATTCTGGGTCGCTTTTGTAGAGAAGTGGCCAATCAGAAGTCTCGTGCCCGCAAGAGTTGAGCACGGTGGTTAGCGCCATGATCGGTGGTCGACTGAGGCAATCTGCAACATTATTGGTGCTGCCCTTTTTATACTTGATATTCAAGTGAAACTGTTGCAGGTATGTAGACCACTTCTGATGGCGATCATTCTGCAATTTCCCTTGGGTCTGTATGAACTGCAGAGGTCGGTGGTCTGTGTGGATGACCGTTTCCTTCCCCAAAATGTAATGCTTCCATTGTCGGCAGGCCTGTACAATGGAATACATCTCTTTATCATAAGTGGTACTTCCGGACTGTGTCTGAAAGTGTTTCACTGTGATATGCCACTGGATGTCCATGTTGAGTAAGGACTGCCCCAATAGCATAGTCAGAGGCATCTGTCTCGACCTCAAATGGTTGTTGTAAATCTGGTAACGCGAGCACTGGTGCCATGCAGAGGCGATCCTTCAATTCCCTGAATGCCTTCTGTTGAGATTCAGACCAAAAGAATTTTGCTTTCGCCCCGCCCTTGGTGACTTGACTCAAGGGCCAAGAAATATGAGAAAATCCCAACACAAACCTGCGGTAGAAGTTGGCAAGACCTAGAAAGCTGCGGAGCTCTATTAGAGTGGTTGGAGAGGGCCAATCCCGAATGACTTGGACCTTGGTTGGATCGACATGCACCCCCTGTTCATCAATGATGTATCCCAGATACTGAACCTCGGTCATGCCAAAAGTGCATTTCTCCAAATTGGAACATAGCTTGTGTTGCCGCAGTGTTTGGAGAACCTGTCGGATGTGGTGGAGGTGCTCTTCCCAACTCTGGCTGAAGATCAGAATGTCATCCAAGTATACTACTACAAAGGAGTTGGTGAATGGCCGCAAGATGTCATCCATTAGCCTCATAAAGGTTGCAGGAGCATTCGTCAATCCGAAAGGCATGACCAACCATTCGAAGAGGCCCTCCTTGGATTTGAAGGCAGTCTTCCACACATCTGAGGGTTCAATTGGTACCTGGTGATATCCTGACTTCAGATCGATCTTGCTGAAATATTTCGCCCCCTTTAGTTGGTCTAGGAGGTCATCAATCCGCGGGATCGGGTACCTATTACGGACAGTGATCTTGTTCAGCGCCCGATAGTCAATACAGA
Source organism: Pinus tabuliformis (assembly GCA_031772625.1). Taxonomy (NCBI): domain Eukaryota; kingdom Viridiplantae; phylum Streptophyta; class Pinopsida; order Pinales; family Pinaceae; genus Pinus; species Pinus tabuliformis. Next base: position 955,761,512 of record CM062804.1, read on the forward strand.
GTCTCCACGTCCCATCCTTCTTCTGTACCAACACTATCGGGCTCCCACAGGGCGAAGAACTCGGACGGATGTGACCTTTCTGCAGGAGCTCCTGAATCTGCCTCTTGATTTCATTGTTCTCCAGAACGGAGCGCCGATAAATTGGTCCATTGGGTAGCGGCGCACCTGGGGTCAGATCGATGGAGTGCTTGACTTGACAGTGCAGAGGAACCCCTGCCGGGGAGGTGAAGATGTCTTCGTACTCCTCCACAATCTTGTCCATCTGTAGCTGCCGTGCAGAGGGACCCCGTTTGGAGGCCGCGGCCACTGTCTTCTTCTTCCCTTGAGGGCGTATCATCAGGAAAACAAATTTCCTGGTTTTGGAAATGATCTTACTGCATTGTTTTGCAGTAATCAAAGAGATGGCGGCAGGTGGTGCTACCTCTGGTATCCTGAACAACTTATTTCCCAATGTAATAATAACAGCACGGGGCCTTGATTCATACACAGCATGTCGCTTCCACAAGTATGGTTGTCCTAGTAATACATCACAAACTTCAAGGGGAGCAATGTCACACAATACCTCATCCGTGAAGGGCTTGATGTTGTATGGAAGGCGACACTGCTGGCTCACGCGAAGATCTCGCCCTTGGTGAAGCCACCCAATGGTGTATGGTTGTGGATGTGCTGTGGTCGGTAAGCCCAACCGCTTCACGACCTCTGCCGAAATGAGGTTCTTTTGACTCCCGCTATCAACAATGAACTGTATCGGGGAGCCCTTTACCCACATCTGGGAGTGGAAGAGACGCTCCTCCTCCTCTGGATCTTCGGGTTCATTTTTCTGGATCTTTGCGGTAGCAACAGTGGCGCTAGGATCCGCATCAATGATCTGCTTCCCTTTTTCATACCCCTTATCGGGTTCTGACTCAGAGTCGGAACATGCATCTGATTCTGAAACCTTTAGCTCAGCCACCAGTGACTGCTTGGCCCGACACTCACTTGTGTTGTGAGTGGAGCTCTTATGGAACTCGCACCATTTTCCAGTGTCCTTTCTTGGCTTCGCGGCGTTGCTCTTTGCTTGCAGCTTCGGCTGGTTGTCTTGGGCTGTCCCGCCTTGGCTTTGTCCTTTGTTCTGTGGTTTAGGGGCACCTTTCCCCTGCTTTGGATTCGCAGATCCAAAGTCTCGCTTCTTTTGTTTAAACTTCTGCTCGACCTTGACGGCATACCGGTATGCTGCGCCGAGCGAGCGGATGTTTAGGAACTATATTTCTTCCTGGATGTACTTGTGCAGGCAGCCACGGTATTTGAGTATCAAATGTTGCTCCGAATCCTTGATACCCAACTTTGTGCGAAGGGTATGGAAAAGATTGGTGAACTCCGGCACGTCTTGGTCCCTTCCCTGCCGCAGCGTGGTCCACTTTATGTATTCATCCTCATAGCTTCCGACAGGGTAGTACTGCTCCTTGATGGCATCTCGGAACGAATCCCAGGTGGGTGCGGCTGAAAATAGTGAGCCAGTACTTTCATCCTTCTGCTCGCAGTAGGTTTCCCACCAGTCCTTGACGTGGGGGGCTGCTTTGAGAAGAGAAAAAACAATCTTTTCCCTACTCGAAAATTCATGAACAGAAAAATAACCCTCTAGCATATTTAACCATTTATCTACGGCATCGGCGTCTATCTGACCCTCGAATATGGGGATTTCAAAATTAACTTGTACCTTAAAGGGTGTGGCGTTTCCAGAGGAGCTGCTGGAAGCCGATGCGCCGCTTCTGGGTAGCCGCTGAAGGATCTGCGCAAAGCTGTCCATCATCGCGTTCCGTTGTCGCTCGAGCGCTTCTTCGAGCAAGATTTTGATGGGATCTCCTGCCCCCTCGTCTTTCTTCTCGTCCGCCATGGGAGGCCGTCGGGATTTGCGAGGCTGGTCTTGCAAAGGTTCAACCAGTTCAAGCCCTAACTCCTTATATCCCGACCTTGTTGGGGACATGCAAAGAAAAACAGAGAAAAAGCAGACCGCTCTGATACCACTGATCCGGATTTAAACAGGAACGCAACAAATTACAGAGATAACCATATACACAAAGATGCAGCGGAAATAATACTTCATTTCATTAATGGAAAATACTAAAATATGCTTACAAACAGAAATGGCAATAAACTAGCTAGGGCGATGGTAGCTTATCTCTGAGAAGAGATGTGATGGCTACATGCCTCTGAACTGTGTTACAATGAGGCTCCAAGGCCTATTTATTGTTGAGAAACAATGGAAAAACCCTTAACATTCCAAAACCTAACCCTAGGAGATGAAACGCCAAACTGTGGGCGCCGTTTGGGGGTAAGTTGGTACATCAACTTCCCGGGGTCGTAACTTTGGCATATGATCTCCGTTTGACGCGTACAATAGCTCATTAGAAAGATCTATCCGAGCACTATCATTGTCCATTCCATGGACTTGTGTTGCCCCCGGATTCCCCAAAAAACGTCGTTTAGGGCCTCAAAACGGCTCCGGAAGTTCAGGACCCGAAAAACTGCTAAAAATAGTAAGTTGTGCTACAATTAAGGAAACTGAAAATGCTGAGAAAGACAATGGTGGGGGTCCAGGTGGACTTGGCAGGTGGCCACCAATATCCACCTGGATCAAACTTGCCTTTCTTCGTCAAGTTCACAAGATTTAGTGTTTTGCTTGCACAAAGGAAGCCTGTCGATCACAACTCGATGCATTCTCCTCATTGGTTGATCACCCAGACTTGGTCCAATTGTAGGCTGAGCATCTCCCCCAAGAAATTACGCAATTCTGGAGGGAAAACAACCTTCCCTCCAGAAATTGCTCAATCCTGACTGGCAGCCTGCTGGGCTCTAGAGTTGCGCAATTCTAGCAGTCAACACTCACAATGAAAATTACGAAATTTTCCTCAGTAGGGCTTCTCAACCCAAAATTTGTCCAAATTTTGCAGCAGTTAGTTGCTTTGCCCAAAAATTGTGCAAATCTCCTCCTCCTCCCAACTCCTAGCCAAAAATGCGCATTTTCTCCCAGCAGTCGAGAAATCTCTTGCATGTGCAGTTGAGTTGATCGGTTCCCTCCGGGACCGAGAAAAAATGACTTGCATGCATGGGCTGCTTCTCCCAAGGCAGCATGCAAAGGCATCCCTTATTTCAAGGATCTATTTTTGGCAATGGGAGGTTACATGCAAGGATCATTTCAGAAGCCTCCCACCAAGTGCCGCTTTCCCTAGATTTGTGGCATGCACATCACAACCTTGATATTATCAAAGCTCATCAACTTGACACTACAGATCTCATTCCTCACATCAACCTTGTAGCTCTGACATCCCACATCACATCTAGGAGCAGTCGGCACATTCAGCTTAGCTGTTTTGGGGTAAACTCGATTTCCATGCCTTGTGTTGCATTTTTGTGTTTTCGCTTGTGTGAGTACTGTTTGCTTGATTTCTTTGAACACTTGTTGTTGTTTACATGTATGCTAGCTTGTCCTAGCACTGTTTCAGTTTTCGTTGCTATCTCACTGCTGTCGCATGCATGAAACCATTTTTCACGAACGGTCACCAATTCAACAACTCGCCTCACCCACATGCATGTTGTTCTTTTTCTGAATCTGTCATTCGCCGTTTGCATGCATGATCATTCACTTATGCTTACACTCAGTATCACTATGCGTTCACACTCACATTCACTTTCAGTTGCCCGTCGACGAGTCTAAGCAGCCTCAGCCCAGACTCTGTCTCACCAAGACAACATTGCGCAATCCTGAGAGGGAAGGCTCTGTCTTCTTCTCAGGAAATGTGCACCAGGAACTTTCCTCCAGGACTGTTTTGCGCCCTTCTGAGGGAGAATGACTGCTAGCCCAGAAAATTGCGCAATGTAGTCATTGAACCTGCAACCATTACCAGCTGACATTGCGCAATGCGCAATTCCAACAATCAGCATTCAGACTGGACTGTGCATTGCGCAGTTCCAATAGTCAGTCAGTCTCCCAACAGCCCAAACTGTGCCTTGCATAGTCTTGGTAGTCAGTCTCTCGACCTCCCACCTGAAATTGCACAACCTTCATAATCAGTCACACAGGTATTGCGGGTGTTCATCTACCTCTCAGCAGTGTAGGTACAATGGTTTCCAAGAGGGTAGAGTCGAAGACACCATTCAGAGCACACCTGGAGATGCAGTCGATCAAATTTCTATGAGATTTCCTACTCACGAAGACATAAATTTGTTCGTAGACCATAACATCAAGATATCACAACAAGGAACATCATGAACAACAGCTGAAGGTAGCATACCGAATGCAACGAACATAGCGAATGAAATGAATGCAAGAGGAAGGTTGTTGACAACACAGAGGCGGAACAAAGTTGCAAGATCAAGCAGATCCACTGATGATGAAAGCAACTTTGGAGACTCAGGCTATGAGGTGACGATGTGACATGAAGATCACGCGAAGACAGAGAATGGAACAAAGAAGGAAGTGCATGTGATGAAGCAACAACTCAAGGAAGAACATGAAGTTGCATAGATAGGTGAATGAGTTGTAGCAGGAATAGGAAAAGCATTGGGTGCAACATGCACTCACAGATGAAATTGTGCCCGTACAAGTTAAAGACCATCCCAGCAGCTAGCACAAAGCAGACAACGTGGGTAGTATTGTGGATCGCATTCAAGGGATTCAGCAACATGCATGTCATTGTGCGCACACATGCAATCCAACCCATTCAGCACACTTACCAAGGCGAAGACAAGAAGCAAGTCCAACTAGAGTTGAACATGTACTTCGGCAAGTTGATGCGCATGACCACCAACATACGCTTGAAGATCAACATAAACACTATGCATCAGTGTGTTGTCAGTTCATCCGTAACCAAGAAGACCATGCGCATGTTAGTAGACGAGTTGGATGAAGGAGTCAAACCAATGCACCGTATGCAACAGAGGCAAGAGTTCACTTCAACAAGATGTCACCATGGGGTGCATGCACACCATCACAGATGACCAAGCTTAGCATCGGCTCACCACCTTCACCATCACAAGCTTGTCAAAGAGTTGGTATCATCACAACAAACCGAGTGTTAGTGATGTCTTGCATGGATTTCTCAAGCCATTTTGTCTCACATGAGTACATGTGCATTGTAATGTTGATTCATGTCAAGTGTAAGTCAAGTGTCAATAGTTGGATGTAATAGTCATAGAGTAGGTGAAGAGTCATGAGGGTAGATGAACTGTCACAAAGGGGAATGTCAAGGGTCACCTCACCCTTTGCTATAAATAGTCCCTCATAACTCATTGTAGAGGCTTTTGGTCAGCTAAGCTTCTGATAAGAATATCTTGGAAAGAGCTTGGACAATATTATAACACGCCTTGGCTTCTCCATTGCACGGAGCTAGTTCATCTCTTTGGAGGAGCAGGCAGATGTGGCTGTAACGTTCCACTGTTGGGGCTAGCAGGTTTACATGGATGTATTGTATGATTGTAACTCACACTTCTTTAGCCAGCAAGTTTTCATGCATATGTTGTTATTGTAGTTGGATTGTTCTGGTTGCTATAGCAATGTATGTTGTTTAATTTACGTAGTTGTGTATGAACACTTTTGTGTGCAATTATATGAATCTTGTTGCAGATGTGTTGTTGTTTTAACCATGACTTTGGATTGTCGGACTTACATTCTTTCCATCTTGTGATGCATCTTCGCTCGTGTGTTCCCTTCCTAGCTGAGTACACTTACAGGTTGTCAAGGGGCGCACTCATCTCAACCCACCTGTGTTAGAAACCTCTCATACACCTTCCTTGACTCACTGTAGTGGTCACACCCTTGCTACTGACAAAGTTATCTTACTTGGCTCTGTGCGACATCGCGGTCAAGGCATTGCTTTACAACCCCTTGCTAGGACTCCTACACAAAATGGTCTGAGGTCTAATTGGGACTTCTTACCGGGGAGATCCCCTTACATGTTAACAGGTCCAGCACCGTCAACATTTTGGCGCTAGAAGGAGGGCCAAATGACAAGCTGAGTCCTCACATCTGTTTTGAATCTCTACACATCTATCATGACTCACTACCAAGCTGATCTTCTGGAATGTATGTCTTATGGAAATGATTTCATCATCCCAAAAAGGCTCTCAGATAACTTGTCTCATAAAACATTTGATGGTGGAGGCTAAGTAGCCTTGGTAAAGCACGCGATCAAAGTTGTAGGCTCATGCAAAAGACATGGATTCTTTGAAGAATACATGAGCTGTGCGCTATTCATCTACGTGCTTCGAGGGCACCCAATGCACTGGTGTGCCATGCTGCCCGAAAAATCTATTCATTCTCTTGCTCATCTGGTCGTAGAGATAGATCGAGCTTTCAATCACTTTAACTATAAAGCACTCAACAAAGAAATTCTGGAATTACGAAAAGCACCCGATGAATACGTTGAACAATTTCACACACACTTTTGTAATCTTGCATACTGATTCCCGAAAGATGATATTGATTGGGAATTTCTTGATGGAAGATTTGAGTATATTCTTCACATATCTAAACCCCAATCAGCACACTTTAGTGATGGAGTTGTGCAATCACAGGCAGGTACAGTTGCTGACACAAGTGACTGTCCACCATAGCTCCACCACCGCGGAGTGATGTGAGAGTTCATGCACACATCTCTGTTGAACTGTCACATCCTCCCACCCCACTTGCTCTTGAGATTTGTACAGATTTGGCTTGCAAGCCTATTGGTTTTCTCGTGGATTCATTCCCTCGACCTCCATCCTCACGTTCTGTTGATCCTCCGGATTGTACTATCTTGTGTTCTCCCATTCCAGATTCCTCACATGTTGTGAACGAGGATCAAGCTGTCGGCGGATTTGGTGTTATGCAGCCAACCTGCGCCATCATTCATGATTAGTGTGTGCGGGAATCTAAAGAAGAGACCGCGGTGAAGGATGACTCCCTTCCATTCGCGCCTCATCTGCTTCATCCTGACATCCCTTGTGATTCTGCCACTGCTGATTTCCCCTGTGAAAACCCATTTCTGGATGTTTCTACTTCCGATCATTCACAAGATACCTCGGATGTCATTCTATCATTACAGTACGGAGAGGACATAGATTTGGCTTGCAAGCCTATTGGTTTTCTTGTGGACTCATTCCCTCGACCTCTGTCCTCACGTTTTGTTGATCCTCCGGATTGTACTATCTTGTGTTCTCCCATTCCAGACTCCTCACATGTTGTGAATGAGGATCAAGCTGTCAGTGGATTTGGTGTTATGCAGCCAACCCGCACCATCATTCATGATGAGTGTGTGCGGGAATATAAAGAAGAGCCCGTGGTGAAGGATGACTCCCTTCCATTCACGCCTCATCCGCTTCATCCTGACATCCCTTGTGATTTTGCCACTGCTGATTTCCCTTGTGAAAACCCATTTCCGGATGTTTCTACTTCCAATCATTCACGGGATACCTCGGATGTCAGTCTATCATTACAGTACGGAGAGGACACATCTTCCTCGGAAAATTCGTTCAATATTTCATTTATCTTTCTTGAAAACACAGAGGGTGAACATCTTTCCTTCTCATCTACCCCTCTACCTAATTCATCAAATCATGAGGATGCCAACAAACATCCTGAATTTTCTGATCTTGGTTGTCGTGATCTATTCACTTCCTCATCCGATCACGATGTTGATTCAACCGTTGTTAATTTGTCCAAGACATTGGTCTACAACGATCTATCTATCAATGGGGTCAAAACCCCCGACACTGTTGAGGCACTTCAGCCCGAGCTAATGGTTATGTCAGGCCCTCGCTGTGCTGAGGTTGGTTTCACTTCCGATTAGGAAATTGTTAAAACACTCAAGGCTCCTCATCACTCTCTACTTTGCATAGAAGATCAACCAAACACCTAGATTTCACTTCCTCCACTCAAAGTACACAATCCCATCGCTCGTGCATTAGACGGATATTACACAGCAAACACACATGCATAACACAAGTGGTATACCTTTCTCACATTTTCTTGCATGACATAGTCAAGAGAATGCATACACTCGACATCTACATGCAGTGTAGTACAATACCATGGCAGCTCCACAAAATGCATGTCATGCGCTCTCACTCATCTTTGTTCTATAGATGCTTGTAAGCTCATAGTGTGTTTGTCTTCACTGTTACATCTTTCTTGCTTGCTGGTTCACACAGTTGTCTTGTTCGCGAACCATGCCTTCATCAACATGGGTTAACCAATGCGGTTGTGGCTGCATTGGAAGTATCACGTCATGTGAGATGACCCATGCACTGTTAGCTTAGGAGTAGGAGTAGTGTTTTATTTTGAGTTGTTTGCTTACCTTTTTTGTTTTTTTGTTTGTTTTCTTGTTTTATTTGCTTTCACTTTCGCTTCTGCTCCCGCTTTGCTTTGTTACTTGTTAGTTCACTTGTTTTGTTCCTAGGTTAGTTTTGCATGAAACTATGTATGGATCTTGAAACGAACTGGGTGAAGTACAAGAGGGCTTGTACATCTATCAGTGCTGGTTATTTGTCATCTTACCTCTGTATGAAGAACTTGTTACTTTTAGTCCATGATATGTCGAAGGAAAATACATACTGTTCTAAGTGAACCTTGGTGAAAACACAATGCTTGCACGCTATCTAGTGTCACCTACTCTAGTCGGTTGTTTTTGGGTTAACCCTTGTCAGCTCAATCAAGTAGAGTAAGGTGAGGAGGAAAACATTAACAGGCACGTCAAAGGTATAATAAACTACTTCTCTGCTGGAACAACCTCTTCTGCTCTCAATAAGTCAGGATCCCTCTTCTGCCTATGAAATGAATAAGTGTTATGCACAGTTACAAAAATGAAAAAAGTGAAAAAAGTTTGAAAAAATGAAAATGAATAAGGTGAAAGAAGAGAAAGGCTTCCTGTGCAAAGAGGTGATGCAAGTAACTCTGCTGGGGTATCGACCAGGCTTGCTGGCAGCGGAGCCATGCTTGTGTTCCTATGTGACTCTGTAGGGGTACTGTCAAGGCTTACTGGCAGCGGAGCAACACCAAAGATGAAACTAAGACTCTGACAACTATACTGCTTGTGCACCAATATACCCCTACACACCAATCAAAAAATTGTGTTGCCTTAGCTTGGAATGTGTGTCAATTGACCAAGAGCTTGGAAGATGCTACATCTTACAATCAAGCTAGTGTGGAAACCAAGAGGAGTTGAGAACTAAACAATACTTCTGGAGGTGTTAGACTTTCTTTTCACGAACAAGGTCCATTTAGAGAGCTGGAGTTTTACCAGTGTGTCACCAAGTGTTGTAGTGGCTACAACCACCCTCCAAAATTTTGCCTTAGCTTCATTTTAGAGCCTCCTTTCCAACTTTTCACAGCAGCTTGCCTTGCTTCGTCAAGTTCACAAGCTTCAATGTTTTGCTTGCATAAAGGCAACCTGTCGATCACAACTCAATGCATTCTCCTCATAGGCTGATCACCTAGACTCGATCCATCTGCAGGTTGAGAAGGTCCCCCAAGAATTTGCGTAATTATGGAGGGAAAATAGCCTTCCCTCAAGAATTTGCGCAATCCTAACTGGTAGCCTGCTAGGCTCCATAATTGCACAATTCTAGTAGTGAACACTCACAGTGAAAATTGTGCAATTTTCCCCAACAGGGCTACTCAGCCCATAATTTGCACAAATCTGGGCAACAGTTAGCTGCTCTGCCCAGAAATTGCGAAATCTCCTGGGCAACCAGCCCAGCTCCCAACCAGAAATGTGTATTTTCTCCCAGCAGTCGAGCAGTCTCTTGCATGCGCATCTAAATTGATCGGTTCCCTCTGGGACCTAGCAAAACTAATTTGCATGCATGGGCTACTTCTCCCAAGGAAGCATGCAAAGGCATCCCGTGTTTGAGGGATCTATTTTTGGTAGTGGGAGGTTACATGCAAGGATCATTTCAGAAGCCTCCCACCAAGTGTCGCTTTCCCTATATTTGTGGCATGCGTGTCACAACCTCGATATTATCAAAACTCATCAACTGGATGCTGCATAGCTTATTCCTCACATCAACCTTGTAGTTATGACATCCCACATCACATCTAGGAGCAGTCGGCACATTCAACTCAACTATTTTGGGGTAAGCTCGCTTTCCATGCCTTGTGTTGTATTTCTGTTGTTTTTTTGTTTTCGCTTGTGTGAGTATTGTTTGCTTGTTTTCTTTGAACATTGTTGTCGTTTACATGTATACTAGATTTTCCTAGCACTGTTTTAGTTTTCGTTGCTATCTCACTGCTATCGCATGCATGAAACCATTTTTCACGAACGGTCGCCGATTCGACAACTCGCCTCACCCACATGCATGTTGTTCTGTTTTCTGAATCTGTCATTCATCATTTGCATGCATGATCATTCACCTATGCTTACACTCAGTATCACCATGCATTCACACTCACATTCACTTTCAGTTGCCCATCAGCGAGTCTGGGTAGCCTCGGCCCGGACTCTGTCTCACTAAGAGCCTCACCAAGACAACATTGCGCAATCATGAGAGGGAAGGATTTATCTTCCTCTCAGGAAATGCAAATTTCTACCGAGGCACTATCCTCCAGGAATGTTTTTTGAATTCCTGAGGGACAGTGACTGTTAGCCCAGAAAATTGCGCAATGCAGTCACTGAGCCTGCAGCCATTGCCAGTTGAGATTGCGCATTGTGCAATTCCAATAGTCAGCAGCTAGACTGGACTGTGCATTGCGGATTTCTAGCAATCAGTTAGTCTTCCAGTAGCTCAGACTGTACCTTGTGCAGTCTTGGCAGTCGGTCTCCCGACCTCCCGACCGAAATTGCGCAACCTTCATGATCAGTCACATAGGTATTGCAGGTGTTCATCTGCCTCTTAGCAGTGAAGGTACAATGGTTTCCAAGAGGGCAGAGTTGAAGACACCGTTCAGAGCACACCTGGAGATGCAGTCAATCAAATGTCTATGAGCTTGCCTACTCATGAAGACATCAAGTTGTTTATAGACAAGAACATCAAAATATCACAGCGAGCAACATCATGAACAACAGCTGAAGGCATCATACCGAATGTAGCAAATGCAAAGAATGTAGTGAATGTAATGAATGCAAGAGGTAGGTTGTTGACAACATAGAGGCAGAAAAAAGTTGCAATATCAAGCAGATCCACTGATGATAAAAGAAACTTTGGAGACTCAGGCTATGAGTTGATGACGTGACATGAAGATCGCATGAAGACAGAGAATGGAACAAAGAAGGAGTTGCATGTGCTGAAGCAACAACTCATGGAAGAACATGAAGCTACACAAACACATGAATGAGTTGTAGCGGGAACAGGAACAACAGTGGGTGCAACATGCACTCATGGATGAAACTGCGCCCATACAAGTTAAAGATCCATCCCAGCAGCTGGCACAGAGTAGACATGGTGAGCAGTGTTGTTGATTGCATGCAATGGATTTAGCAACATGCATGTCATTGTGCGCACGCATGCAATCCAACCCATTCAGCACACTCACCAAGGCGAAGACAAGAAGCAAGTCCAACTGGAGCTGAACATGTACTTTGGCAAATTGATGTGCATGACCACCAATACATGCTTGAAGATCAGCATAGACAGTATGCATCAGTGTGTTGCCAGTTCAGCCACACCCAAGAAGACCTTGTGCCTGTTAGCAGATGAGTTGGATGAAGGAGCCGAACCAATGCACCAGATGCAACGGAGGCAAGAGTTCACTTCAACAAGATGTCACCATGGGGTGCATGCAGACCATCACGGACAACCAAGCTTGGCATCAGCTCACCACCTTCACTATCACAAGCATGTCAAAGAGTTTGTCTCATCACAACGGACTAAGTGTCAGTGATGTCTTGCATGGATTGCTCAAGCCATTTTGTCTCACATGAGTACATGTGCATTGTAATGTTGAGTCATGTCAAGTGTAATTCAAGTGTCAATAGTTGGATGTAACAGTCATAGAGTAGGTGAAGAGTCATGAGGATAGATGAACTGCCATAAAGGGGAATGTCAAGGGTCACCCCACCCTTTGTTATAAATAATCCCTCATAACTCATTGTAGAGGCTTTTGGTCAGCCAAGCTTCTGATAAGACTATCTTAAAAAGTGCTTGGACAATATTGTAACGTGCCTTGGCTTCTCCACTGCACGGAGCTAGTTCATCTCTTTGGAGGAGCAGGTGGATGTGGCTGTAACGTTCCACTATTGGGGCTAACAGGTTTACATGGATGTATTGTATGATTGGAACTCACATTTCTTTATATAATAAGATCCAACATGTTTTCATGCATATGTTGTTATTGTAGTTGGACTGTTCCGGTTGCTGTAGCAATGTATGTTGTTTAACTTATGTAGTTGTGTATGAACACTTTTCTATGCAATTATATGAATCTCGTTGCAGATGTGTTGTTGTTTTAACCATCACTTTGGGTTGTCAAACTGACCTGCTTTCCAGCGTGTGATGCATCTTCGCTCATGTGTTCCCTTCCTAGTTGAGTACACTTACAGGTTGTCAATGGGCACACTCATCTCAACCCACCTATGTTAGAAACCTCTCATACACCTTCCTTGACTCACTGCAGCGGTCACACGCTTGCTACTGACAGAGTTACCTTACTTGCCTCTGTGCGACATCATGGTCAAGGCATTGCTTTATGACCCACTGTTGGGACTCCTACACCAAACGATCTGAGGTCTTATTGGGGTTTCTTATCGGGGAGATCCCCTTACATGTTGGCAGGTCCAACACCATCAACAACGCACTATCATCTTGTTGACAACCTCTATCTGGCCATCAATATGTGGATGGAATGTAATCAACTTGGTGAACTTAGTATCCAATAATGACCAAAGTCTTAACCAAAATGTGCTTAAGAACCTTCTATCTCAATCTAATATAATGGTTTATGGAATCCAAAAATGAACCCACACTCGTTCGCAGAAGAGTTTGGAAGTGTCTTCTGTTGTGATGTTCTTATTACAGGCCATCAATATAGCTATCTTAGAAAATCTATCGACAACCACAAATATACAATCATTACCATGTTTGGTAGAAGGGATACTAGACATATAGTCCATGGACATGGATTCTAGAGACTAGCTAGGAGTAGGAAGAGGAGTGTACATGCCTTAGTTAACTGTGATCCTATAAAGGAAACTCATCCATGCAGAAGGAATTATCTCCTTCATGATTGCACAGTTATTTCAGAGGTCAGTGTTGTGTGTGAGGTGAGAATCACACAGGTTGCAGCTGGAGGACCCAGGAGAAACTGCGCAAGGAAATAGGAGGCTTGGAGGACTGAAGGAAGGCATATGTGTTGTCTATTCTGTCCATGAGCAGCAGTGAGGGATTGTACTAAGAGCTGGATAGCTTGAGAGCTAAAGCTTTGTGTAATCCTGATATATTTCCACTTGTATGATAATACAGATAGCGGGGCTTTTAGCTGAGGCTTTCCCCATAGTATTCTTCTGTGTTTCATGTGTAATTGAATCTTGTTCTCTGTTATATGTGTTCTAACTGATCTTGCTCAAAATCGATTAAGCTTCTGCAAGTTTGATGGTAGAAGTAGATTAAGTATTTTGCTTTAGTACATTGCATAATCAGTTTAATCTACGGTGAAATTTCTACAAAGTGGTATCATATTGGGTGCTTTCAAGAACAATTAACTACTGGAAGGTTGATTTAAAGGAAATATGGCCACTATAAGAGTAGCGGACATGCCTACAATTTTTAATGGATCTAACTTTGCTTTATGGAAGATAAGAATGGATAATTATCACATTTCCTTGGGAGATGATGTTTGGGAAATTGTAGAAATTGAGTATAAAGTTATTGATACTCCTCCAACAAATACAACTAATAAGGCATTGTATACATCCAATGCACAAGCTAAGCATAAAAATTTGAGTGGTTTGGTAGATTCAAAATTTGTCAAATTAATGTTATGTAATTTGGCTCATGATGTATGGGACAAGATTAAAACGTGTTATGAAGGGGACAAAAAGGTAAAAAAAACCAAGCTACAATCCTTCAAGGCCTAATTTGAAAGTTTGAAGATGGAAGAAGATGATGATATTGCTTCATGTTTTCTTTGAGTAGACAGTTTTTTCAACTCCATTGCAAGTCTCGGTGAAGAATTCAGGGATAGTGTTGTTGTTCAAAAAATATTGAGATCTCTTCCATCAAGCTTCAATCGCAAAGTATTAACCCTTGAAGAATTAACACAAAACAATAAAATGACTACGAACATACCTCATCGAACAATCTCAACTTATGAACTGAGGATAAAGGAGGACAAATTGGGGATTAAGGAAGCAACATTCAAAGAATCCAAAAAAGGGAAGAAGTGTGAAAGCCAATTAGACTCTAATTCTGATGAAGAAAATCCCAAGTTTGTTCGGAAGCTTGAAAGAGGAACCATAAATTTAAAAGGTAAGCTCATTTTCAAGTGTTTTGAATGTGGAGGAATAGAACATTATGCTTCTAACTGTCCTTATGAAAAATGAATGATAGTGATAATGAACCAAGATTCAAATATAAGCATAAAAAGAATAAGCAAGCTAACAAGAAGAAGAAATTCCTCTCAAAATAAGGACGAGACTCCAAAACCTGATTGATGATGAAAGAGGTGAAATATGGTTTTTTGTTGAAATAGAAGAACTTGAAGCAAAAATAGATTATGAAGGAGAAATTAGAAGTGAATTGAAGGAAATAAAAACCCTTAGAAAGGGGGAAGTTCAAATAATGTAGAAACATTAAGACATAAATCTAAATGAAGAGACCATTCTTGTTCTCAAAGTTGAACTAGAGGAAGCTAAAAGAGTAACGGAGTTTCTGTCTGAATCATTGAATGAGAAAGAACAACTTTGTGAAAGGCTCGAAGAGGAATTTATAATTTTAAAAGAAGAGTTGGAACAACTCAAATACAATATAAAGCTTCACAAAGGGACGGAATCTCTGGATCATATTCTCACCATGCAAAGATCCCCTCTCATAAAAATAGGTCTTGATTATCAAGAAAGTTGTGAGACATACAAGAATAAAGTGTTTCCAAGCACATCAAATGAAGATAGTCCCAAGAAGCTTGATCATACATTCATCGCATACAACGACAAATCATTTGAAGATCCTTGTGACATTCCCTGTCCTAATCCATCTTATAAATATTATTATGAATTGTAAATTCATGTAAATTATAAAAGATGATTGGACTGAGAGTGGACATGGTTTCAGACTCTAAGGTTGAGGGGGAGATGGCTTGTAAGTGCACGCCTACATTAATTTTGTCACTTTCTTCTTGATTTCACTCTGGTGAAATAATTAGTTGAGTGATGGAAAACTGCCAAGTCAGAGCCTGCATTTAATTGGATTTCATCTCCCTGATACAATCCATAGAACAACTAGAGGAAAGGCATTCAACCATGTGTATGGGGATCCATTATGGATGAGGAAAAATGTTCATGCTCAAATTTAAGATAACATATACCAATAAAGAAAAGGGGGCAAGCCACTTTTTATTGTGGTAGGAATGGCATTGGTTAACACAGGTCCATAGGTGACGTGCGGGAAAACAAGAAAATAAAGAGAGAACACACAAAACAAAGGAAAAGGGGAGAGAATGAAAAGAGATGAGTTTTGGAATTTGGGTGGCTCTGCCTGGGAGATGGGATTACCCATTAACCTATGTTCTGTGTTGTGTGTAATGAGGTTATGTTTGTGCCTTTGTGATGGTTATTGAGACATATGTGTGCATGCATGTTGTGCACCAGAGAGAGTTCAGTGGAACAATGATGCTATGGTGATAGTTGAGTTGATAAACCCGCAGGGGCTTACTCATCAATGATTACTTGAGAAGTGGCTTTCCTTGGGGCTGATAAACCACTAGGAACTAGTTGGATTGAAAAACTACTAGATAGGTTGAGGTACCCCAGTACTAGTGGGACTAATAAACACCTAGTGTAGCCTTGGGGATGATAGTACTAGTGTTAGTTCCCACTGATAATTTATTGGATAGGTGTTCTCTTGTCCCTATAGTATCTATCCAACTGATAAAGCTACCATTACACATGCACACCCTTCTCTAGAATTGAACTGAGACTCTCTATGCTCTATTGGAACCCTTGAGGTTGTCTTGTCGTTGGTTGAGATTCACTGTGGTGTCATGGCTGGGAGATATTGATATATGATCTAAGAAATGAACTCTATCTCTTAACATTTGGTGACTAGTTTAGATATCCTAAGCAACTATCTCTTCGAGATCTAAATTTGGCTCGGTGGTGCTTAACTGCAAGAAAGAGTAGCAGTGCAGTTGGTTTATGGTTGGGAGGAGAGTTGAAGTCTCTCTCCCAATTTCTAGTCATTTAAATATTAAGATAAGTGATCTATTGTGTTGTCATGCTTATCTTTGTGATGTGGATGATACTTATGCTACTATATGGTATTGGGTCATTGGATCTTCTGAGGAATGTGTATCTTTTTGTATCGAAATACAATGGTATTAATTATGATTATTTCACTTGTGAGAGGTTAGATAATCCTGAATAGTGAGTTTCCTTGAGTGATGAGTTGATTATGTGTTCATGTCATTTTACTATATAAACATGCATGAAAATATATATTCAAGGCTTTGAGGCTGGGAGGGTCGTGAATTAGAAATCAAAAGGTTTTAGCCAAGGCTTTCCATGTGGATCTATTACAGTGTGAAGAGACCTTATGCTTTGCATGTGCATAATTGAGGCATGCTCCTTGTGGCTTAGTCATAATCCACCGTGCAGGAGGGGATGAACATAAGGAAAACTATATAAGTGTTGAAGGGATTGACAGAGAATTATTCCCGTCACTTGACATAGGGCTTATCAGTTCGTGGTTCAAGAGGAAGTTGGATTTTCCATTTCAATAAGACCATGGGAGATGGGATTTGTTCAATGGACATTACATCCATTCAGTAACATGAATAAATCCTATTCACAATTGTAGGCCTTACAAGGGTTCCCATTTTGTGTTGCAGCAATAAGGATTCATGGTGGGGGATTGCATGGAAGCTCTACAAATTGGGCCCCACAATAAACCCTGAGAAATTTTATAATGGAGAAATGTGGTTTTTCATGTGGATCTAAGACCCCAATGGGACCCATGTCAAAGCCTGGCTAGTAGAATGATGTGGAAAGGATGAGGATGTGGCACGCAGATGGAGTGACATATGTCGGGCACTAGAGGCCTCTTTTGAGGTCCAAGTGGCTTCAACTTAAGTGACATGTGACATCCTTAGAGGGGTCACATGGTGGTATGATGTCATCTTAACGTCAACATGACATCATCATAGATTGTGTATTTTAGGGTGTTTTAGAAGCAGGCATCATAGAGTTGACAGGAGCCATGAATGGAAATATTCCCATCACTTGATGGATAATTTTTCATCATAATGCCAGCATGGCATCATCACAGGGTGGTGTCATCATGGTCGTATGGTTCTGAGTTAGGTTCCTGAGAAGGGAAAGCCATGATAGATGGACCAAGGAAAGGGAATAATACTTAGTAGTTGATGTGAAATAATTTGGTTGTGCCCTGGAGTGTTGAGGAGGAGTGTCACTCTATTGTGGTCCTGATAGACTAGAACCATGAGACAGGGAGATTCCCATCGTTTAACGAATATATCACATCATGGAAAGTAAATAAAATGGTTGACGCACGATCCAGCCAAGGTGGCATAGCCCGCAACTATGTGGTAATCCCTATGGAAGTCAAGGATGACATGGAAAATTCACATGGGACACATGGTAGCACCATGAGGATGCAATAGCTCACATGTCAGGGTTAATGAGCCAAAACTTTAAATGGCTATAACTTTTGATCCATAAGTTGGATGTTGATAAAGTTTATATTGTTTGAAAACTCTTGATGAGTTGAACGTGATGGTGTAGTCCAAAGTTAATTCTGGTAGATTTGGAAAGGGAGGAATTTTGTAATCCCATTTCCATAATGAGACCATGGGAGTTGGGTTAGGGAAAAGTAACACCTCCCATTCAGCTTGGAGAGTATATGGGAGAGGGAAGTAGGGTCACAGAGTGGTATCAGAGATGAAGGTTCAAATATTATACTTCTAGAGTTAAGTTTGGATCTCTAACACCATGTGATGGAGTGTTAGGACCTATTACAGAGTATATCATTCATGTTAAATCGACGATTATTTTATCATTTGATTGTGATCTATATGTGGTATGTGTGTGTGTGTGCATGTGTGCTAATTTTGATATGATTATTATTTCTAATAGACATGCTCATCTGAGGTGTGATGCTTCAGATGGCTTGCAATGCCAGACTTAAAGTAATGTGCCATGATGATGTTAAGATTATGTGTTTATGTTTTGGATTGACTAACAGTTGTGTGTGTGTGTATGACAACACATAAGAAGACATCAAGGAACAAGGAATGAACAACAGTATGGAGCAATATAGCACTAATAGATCTCATCATGGGCATGAGGAGTCAATGGAGAAATGAAGAGGGGAAGGTTTTATTGACTAGATGGAACTCTTATAAGTCTAAGATCTAAATTGAGAAGTTACACGGTTGAAAACAAGAAGCTTGTTAGGGCCCAAGAGAAGCATGAAGAAATGAATGCATTCATACTACAAATTCTATCATACTTGTAGAGACAAAAGCAGCATGAATTAGGAGCCAACTACAATTTTAAGTAGAGTTCATTTTGACTTGGAAGATAAGATTTTAGGGATGATGGTGTAGAAGGAAGTGGGTCCAAAAATAGACACAAAAAAAGGAAGTTAAGAGATAGTGAGGGATGGAACTTCTCTAAGTACCTCCAGAAAGTAGGATGGAAAGTTATATGTAGCTATCTAGTGTGGAAACAAGGAGGCATGATCAACAAAGAAGAAATGGAAAGGATTTTATGCCTAAAGAGTTCAAGAAGGAAAAGTCCCCTAAATTTGATGGAGAGGTGAAGAAGGTTGAATAAGTAGAGGCATGGATGATAGGGTTGGAGAAGTATTTCAAATTCCATAATTCCTATGAGAACATGAAAAAATAGTAGCCATCTTCAGCCTAAAGGGAAAGGTTGATGTCAAGTGGGAGGATTTGAGGAATTTGAAGGATATTAGAGAAAATTTTATTTTAGGAAAGGTTTGAGAGATACTTCAAGAAGAAGTATCTATCTAAAGAATATTATGATAACATGGCCAAAGAGTTCTACAAGCTCAAACTTGGGTAGCTGACAGATGAAGAATATAATACTAGGTTCTTAGAGTTGTTAAGATACATGAGAAGGAAAAGATTAAATGATATATCAGTGGGCTACCTTGGGCATTTAGGGACAGAATTGAGTTTATTGAACCAAGGAAATTAGAGGAGGTCATCAAGAAGATGAAGCACTACTATGAACAATCAAATCGTAAGTAATATCAAAATGACAAGAAGGTAAAGGGAAAACCTATTTCTAAAGGGAGAGGACAAAAATATGTAGGATACCAAATAGGGAGAGGAAAAATTAAATTTTCCACTACCACCAATGGTGAGCTTCAGTAGAAAACTTCCACTGCTGAAAAAGACTAGTTCTCTAAGTCTATAAGAGAGGAAATAGGTGGATCCAGAAGAAAACCCATCGAGTGTTGGGAATGTGGGGAATACCACTTAAGAAGGGATTTCCATTAGCTATAGAGGAACCGCCTAGAATTGTATGCAGTGCAAGAGGTTGAGATAGTGAACGATGTGGCCCAAGGTATGTCACACATCTATGAAACATTAGACAATAGACAGGGTGACCATTAGGCATCAATTATTGAGATGGAAGGTACGATCAACACCCAACCTATTTTAGTTTTAATTGAACATGGTTCAAATTTTATCTATGTAAGCCCTCGGGTTTCTGAGAATTGTAACTTACCAAGAATAACAAATAAGAAATCTTGGCTAGTCCAGTTGGCCATTGGAACCAAGAATGAGTGGATTTTGCAGCCCAGTAATTCTCAATCTCTCTAAGTGGCATGCCACCATAATGAATTTAAATCTATTTCCCATGGGTGCTTATAGCATCCTCATAGGGAAGGACTGGTTGGCACAACACAAGGCTAAGGTTGACAACTAAAAAAATTCAATCGAGTGCCTCAGTGATAGCGAGGAAAGGATAACGTTGCAGGATAAGGCCAAACTGGTATCAGTTAGATTAGTGATGACGTTGCAGCTAAAGCATTATGGCTAGAAAGGGTGCAGGATATTTGTTGTCCACATCACCAGTCAATTTGAAGATAGTAATAACAGTATGAGGGAAAATTTGATTTTAAAACAGTTTGAGGATATTTTCCCTAAGGAAATCCCAGGATTACCACCGCACTGGGAGGTTTATTTCTCAATCAAATTAATGCATAGAACAACGCCATCATTTAAAGTCTCTTATTGAATGATCACACTAGAAATGATGGAGCTGAAGTTACAATGAAAAGAAATGTTGGACACGGGTCACATTAGGCCGAGTATGTCGTCATGGGGAGTGCTAGTCCAATTTGTGAGAAAGAAAGATGGCACGTTAAGGTTGTGCTTTGACTAGAGACAAATCAATAACTCCATCGTTAAGAATAGATATCCATTCTCGCGGATCAAAGACTTATTTGATCAGCTAAAGGAAGCAACAATCTTCTCAAAAATTGATCTAAGATCTGGATACCATCAAGCACGCACTAGGGATGAAGATATTCATAAAATGGATTATCAAAACAAGTATGGGCACTATGAATTCGTGGTTGTACCGTTTGGGCTCACAATTTCTCTTGCTACCTTCATGTGTTTGATAAATGTCTTGTCTATATTTAGATAAGTTTGTGTCAGTATTTGTTGATGGCATCCTAGTGTATTCTAAGAAAAAGGAATAGCATGAGAAGCACCTAACAATTGTGCTACAATTACTAAGAGACAGTAAGCTCTATGAAAATATCAACAAACGTGAGTTCTTTGAGTCCTAGATCCAATACTTGGGGCACATACTCTTGAAGGAGGGTGTGGCAGTTGACCTCAAAAAAGTTAAGGAAATATGGAATGACTACTCCACAAAATGTCACAGAAGTAAGATAGTTTATGGGGCTAGAAGGCTACTACAAGATATTCATTAGGAACTTCTCTAAGATTGGACACCCAATCGCAGTGTTGCAAAGAAAGGGGAGTAAATTTCAATAGATAGCCAAAATGTGTTACAAGATTCGTGTAGCCAAAGCACTTACTTACACATGCACTAGTGCTAAGGATAACATATTTGGAAAAGGATTTTGTGGTATGCATGGATGCCTAGAAAGAAGGGCTAGGTGGAATTCTCATGCAAGAGGGACAAGTAATGTGTTATGAGTCCAAGAAGCTAAATGAACATGAATAGAACTATCTCACTCATGATCTAGAATTGGAAGAAATAGCATACGCACTGAAGATGTGGAGGAATTACCTTCTAGGGAGTAAATTTACATGGATAATAGACCATGGAGGGCTAAAGTACTTGTTTGAATAGCCAAAGATGAATGGCAAGTAGGAAAGGTGGTTGGCATTAATCAATGAGTTTGACTTTGAAATCAAATACATGAAAGGTAAGGAGAACAAGGCAATTTATGCACTCAGCAGAAGGATTCAAGTGGCTCATATAGCTATTATGAGTTATGAATTTAAAATTCAAGAAAATATTAAAAAGGTCGAGAAACAAGATAAACAATATCAGCAAATCAAGGAGTGTTTACAACAACAAATGGAAGTAGTAGTGAGCAAGGATTACTCCATTATGGAGGCTAGAATATTAAATTTTAAAGTAAGATGGTATATGCCTCTTGAGGGAAACTTAAATAAGCTCATCATGGAAGAGTACCATAAAACACCATATGTTGGTCATCCGGGATATCAAAAGATGATAACAACTACAAAAAAGTCATACTATTATCCAAGCATGAAGAAGGAAGTGGTCGAGTACATAGCCAAGTGCTTAGAATTCTAGTAGGTAAAGGTGGAATGTAAGCACCCAGTGGGATTGTTGCAGCCAATCCCCATTCTAGGGTGGAAATGGGAAGTTATTTCCATGGATTTTGTTACAGGGATACCAAGGACAACTAGGAAACATGATGCCATCATTGTTGTGGTGGACAAGTTGAGAAAGACAACACACTTCATGGATATCAAGTCTACTCATACAAAATGTGAGATTTCCCAAGTTTTCATGAAATAAATAGTGAGGTTACATGGAGAACCTAAGAAAATGATCTCTGACAAGGATACAAAGTTTACCTCTAAATTTTGGAAGGAACTGTTTGTTGTTCTGGGAATAGAATTAGCCTTTAGTATGACATGTCATCATCATATAGATGGAAAGACTAAGAGGGTAAACAGAGTGTTAGAAAACATGTTGAGAATGTATGCCATGCACTAGCCAAATAGGTGGGAAGAGTATCTACCTCTAGTAGAATTTGCTTATAATAATGGGTACTAAGAGTCATTGAAAATGAGTCCCTTTGAGGCTCCTTATGGTAGGAAATGTAGTACTCCTATCAGTTGGGATAATCTAGTGAACAAGGTACATATTGGACCAGATATGCTAAAAGAGATGGAGCGGGAAATGGAAACTATGAAGCATAATCTAAATACAACCAGACAAACATAAGAGTTATGTGGGAAAACATAGAATGCACAAATAGTTTAAAGTGGGAGGCCATGTGTATCCTCGTGTTAGACCAAAGAAAATTTCATTAAGAATTGGGTCTTATGCCAAGTTGGAACCATGGTTTTGTGGGCCATTTCAAGTTATAGAGAGAATAGGGCAAGTGGCATACAGATTGGCCTTGCCACCTAAATGAAGGTTCGTGATGTTTTCCATGTTTCTTTAATTAAAAAATATGTGCATGATGCTAATAATGTGATTGATTAGTCTATGCTATAGGTATAACCAAAGGGAGAATTACAGCTAGAACCCCTATGCATTCTAGATTGAATGAAGATCCAGCTCTGGAATCAAGTCATAGAGTTTTTCAAGGTGCAGTGGAGGCACTTTGGACAAGATGAAGCCACTTGGGAAATGGTTGAACAAATGAGGGTATCATACCCATTTTTGTTTTCTAATTAAACTAATGTCAATATAAATGTAAATGAATGTGAAAATTTGTGTATATATAAATCTCTTGTAAAGTGAATGTGTTCAGGCATAGAACACCGAGGAAGGTGTTACCTAAGGGGGTGGGGTTTTTGATAGCCCCTTTGTTAATCCCTATTGTAAACATCATTACGAATTGTGAATTCATGTAATTATAAATGATGAGTGGACTGGAAGTGGACACAGAAGCAAGTCTAAGGAGGAGGGGAAAATCGCTTGTAAACCCAATTCTGCATTGTAAATTCAGAGTTTGAGGAGGAGGGGGAGATTGCTTGTAAAAACAAGTCTACATTTATTTTGTCACCTGCTTCTTGATTTCACTCTGGTGAAATTATTTAATTGAGTGATGGACAATTCCTAAGTCTGAGCCTTCATTTAATCAGCTTCCATCTCCCTGATACAATCCACAAAACAACTAGAGAACATGCATTCAAGCCCATGTATGGGAAGCCACTGTGGATGAGGGACAATTTGCACAATAAAATTTAAGATAATGTATGGGAAATAAGGAAAATGGGACAAGCCACCCATTGTTGTGGCGGGAATAACATTGGTCAACACACCATAGGCGATCTGTGGGAAAATAAGAAAAGAAAGAGAGAGCACATGGAGGCAAAGGGAAAAGGAGGAGAATGCACAGACAAGAGTTTTGGAAACTAGGTGGATCTACATAGGAGATAGGATTACCCATTAACCATTGTTTTGTGTTGTGGAATGAACATTTGTGCATGTGATGAGGTTGTTTTTGTGCCTGTGTGATGCATACTAAGCCATATGTGTGCTTGTGTGTTGTGTGCCAAATAGAGTTCAGTGGAATGGTGATGCTCTAGTGATATTTGAGTTGATAAACCTGTGGGGGCTTACTCGTTGATAATCACCTAAGTAGTGGTTTTCCTTAGGGCTGATAAGCCAATAAGAACTAGTCAGATTGAGAAACTAATGGATAGGTTGAAGCACCGTTGTATTAGTGGGACTGACAAACACCTAGTCTAGCCTTGGGGTCGATAGCGCTAGTGTTAGTACCCACTGATAAACTATTGGATAGGTGTTCTCTTGTCCCTACAATAGCTAATCCAACTGATAAACCTCCCATTACACATGCACATTCTTCTCCATAACTGAATCGAGACTCTTTGTGCTCTGTGGGAACCCTTGAGATTGTTTTGTTGTTGGTTGAGAGTTACTATGGTATCACAACTAGGATCTATTGAGGAATCACCTGAGAAATGGACTCTCTTAACATTTGGTGACTGGTTGAGATCTCATGAGAAACTACCTCTTTAGGCTTTGAATCCAACTTAGGGTTAGTTAATTGCAAGAAAGAGCAGCAGTGCAATTTTCCTATAGTTGGGAGGAGAGTTCAAGTCCCTCTCCCAATTTCTAGTCATTTAAATATCAAGATAAGCGATCTATTGTGTTTTCATGTTTATCTCTGTGATGTGGATGTTACCTATGTTGTTATATGGTACTGGGTTATTGTCTCTTATGAGGAATGTGTATCTCTATGTATTGAAATGCAATTCCAGTAATTCTAATCATTTCACTTTTGAGGGGTTGGATAATATTGAATGCTAAGTTTCCTTGAATTATGATTTGACCGTGTTTTCTTGTCATTTTATTGTATAAACATGAATGAAAATTGATATTCAACGCTTTGATGTCTGATGGGCCCATGAATTAATAATTGGGAGGCCCTACGGATTTTTTATAGTGGACAAAGACCTTATGATTTGCATGCACACAGTGGAGGCATGCTCCGTATGCCTTAGTTGTTATCCACAATGTAGGGGGGAACAACATAAGGAAAAATATTTGAGTGTTGAAGGGATTTATGAAGAGTTCTTCCCATCACTTGAAAGAGGGTTTCTTAGTTCACGGTCTGGGAGCACGATAAGTTTGCCATTTTTATGTGGCCCTAGGAGACAAGAGCCACGAGACATACATTACATATGTCGAGTAACATGAAAAAATATTATTTGCAGTCACAGGCCCTATGGGGGTTCCCCTTTGGTGTTGCAACGGGAAGGTGCCAGGGCACAATTACGTGGAGGATCCGTAGACTAGGTGATGAGCCTCATCATTGGGTAATTATATGGGCCTTAATTCACCTCCTAGCTTAGTCAAACCAACTATTCTCACAACTTATTGCATACTTTTGATTATATTTTGTTTATGAGATGAGTTAGAGTTGGATATTTTGCTTTGTGGTCTAATGTGCATGTAATGCAGGATTAAAGGATAAAAGCAAGGAATTTTAGCAAAGACCTTGGTCAAAACTCGAATGGGACAAGGGAGAGGAATTATAGGAGGGAAATCATCCTCATTTACTACCCCTCCATTCAAATATTCCTCCATTAGCTCGGAGTGCAACCAGCAAAATCATGAGGACTAGAAGGTAGCCAAGCAAGTGGAAGTCAAAGCACCAGTTTATCTCTAGTTTGGGAGCCGAGCCTCCCTAATTTTAAGGAAGTCATTGGAGACTTCAGTCATATAAGTAGAGAGGCCTAGGACCTCAGTAGGATTCGATTTTTATTCGGACTTTTGATTGTAAAACTTTACTCTATTTTCGAGCTGCAAGACTTGTGACAGTTTTTGATGTAATCCATTGTTTTGATAATAAGAATGAGTTTTGTTTTGAGCCAGCACTGAGTTAACTCAGAGGGCTGAAGCTCTTGGGTTAGGGCCCAACCCTAGCAGCTAAGGCTCCTCTTTATTGTACATGTATGCTAGTGTAGATTCATGGTTTAATCGTTCAGTTGCTTAACTAGCTGCATTTCCATTACAGCATGGTAGTGCATAGATTCATGGTTTAATCGTTCGTTTGCTTAAGTAGTTGCATTTCCATTACAGCAGTGTAGCACATAGATTCATGGTTTAATTGTTCATTTTCTTAAGTAGCTGCATTTCCATTACAAAAGTATAGCGTAGATTGGTTCTATTTTAGTTTGCTTCCATTTGTGTCTTTTTCTTCAGTTAGCAGGTTAGCAAGGATTATAACCATAGATCTCCTTACCATCTGATCCACAATAAACTTGGTCAATCACCATTAACCCCATCCGATTCATTTCAACGCTTGACTTTATGCGCTTCAGATCTCCACAGTCAATCTGTCTAGCTTGATCCAACGGCTATCACGCAATCTCGCGCGGATTCTTGCATGGCCGATGTAACAACCCCAAAATAAACATGTAATTAATTAGATTAATCGAGTAGTTTATAATCAACATGTAATTATCAACTAATTAACATCAAATTACAAAACTATGAGTAGAGACAACTTACCTGTGATTTCAGTTGAAGTCTGCTAACTGCAACAAAGTCTTAGGGACAACTCTCCACCCAACCGTAGGCTCAATTGCACAAAATCTTGCTACAACTAGCCACCCCCGAGCCCTCAATCAACGTACTACTGCCAGGGAATCCTTTGTCTTAGAACACTATTCTCCCAAGAGAATGAATGCTAGAATCTTGGAATGATGGAATCCCTCCCATCTTCCTCACCATCTAATAAATAGAGAAAACATTGGAAGGGGAACCACATGCACCCACTCCATGTGTCCACATGCAACTTTATTGCTTTCTTGTTTTATTTCTTTTGTTTTCTTTTTACTTTTTGATAGCTTTACTGATTTTTTACTGCTTTCTTGTTTTATTTCTATTTATATTTATTTAGAGCTTTAGTATGGTTATTTATTATTTTATTATTATTTATTACTATTTTTTTTATTCATTGTTTATTATTTATTTTCTTCTATTTTTTTAATATTATTTATTATTAAGGGATTTATTATTTATTATTATTATTATTTATTATTTATTATTTTTATTATTTATTATTTATTATTGAAGGACATTACAGCCGATATCCGCCCGAGAGCACGTGAGAAAAGTGGTTTTTCCACTCTACGTGTCGTTCACTTAGGCTAATTGCGTGAAATTCAGAAATACAGCTTACAACTCTTAAGGCGGGTGAGAAACTGCTTACCACAGATTCATTACAACGTTTGACTTTAGGTTCTCCACATCTCCACCGTCGATCTATCTTTCTTGATCCAACGGCTATCGTGTCACCTGATTGCCAACTAGCTTAGCTGATCTCCACCATTGATCAACCCCGCCCGATCCAACAACTATCGCGCAATCTCGTGCGAATTATTGCACTACCGATATCCACCCGAGAGCACGCGAGAAAAGTGGTTTTCTCGTGCTACGTGTCACCTAGTTAGGCTAATCGCGTAAAATTTTGGAATTCCACTTACAACCTTGAGAGTGCATGAGAAACTACTTATCGCCTACGAAAACCCGCTCCATCATTCCACACATTTTTCCCACGATAAGATCTCTGTTGTTCATCCTCCGTTAATCATGTTCGTCCATCTCTTGACTTAACCTACGCGATAAGATCTCCGCCACTCATCTTCCATTAGTCCTATTCATTCATCTATTCACTAAATCACTCGTGATAAGATCTTCGTCATTCATCTTCCGTCAGTCTTATTCGTCCATCTATTCACGTAATCTTCTGCGATAAGACCTTCGCCACTCATCTCCCCTTAATATTGTTCCCGATCCATCCAACGATTCCTTTTCACTTCTGCCTCGTTACGTCCTCCTTTCACTAATTTCGATCTTCGCTTGCTCTTTCGCTTGACTCCTTGCATGCTTGATTTTACCAAAACACCAAAAACGCGAAAACATAATTAGTTTAGTTTTCTTGCTTACACATTAGTTTGGTTTGATTCTCTTTACTTCTGTAACTTAGATAGCGGCATTAGGTTAGTGTTGATTTATCAATTCTGCTTAGTTTAGTTGTTTAAATGGTTAATTAGGATATGGTGTGATTTAGAATTACATGTTGTTTTCTTTATTACTGTAGTAGAGTAAGCTCTCTTAGAATAGATTTGCTCTTCTTCCATCAAAGAATCAAGCTTCTTTTGACTACATAGAAGTCTGGCTTGGAACCCTTGGGGTCTCTTGCCAGATGAACAAGTGACAACGGGCAGGACCTTCACTTCTACTTATGCATATAGCACTATCACCTCCAAGTTTGTAGAAACCCCGGGTTGATAAGTAAAGCTGGTAGCCCAGGAGTTGCAACATCCTTGCTGCAATACTGGTGCTTATCACTAGGTTTCACAATAAACCTAGAGAAATTTTATAATAGAGAAATGCAGTTTTGCACATGGAGTCAAGCCCCTGGTGAGACCCAGGGCAAAGCATAGCTGGCAGAGTGACTAATCCAGGAGGATCCAAGAAACCTCAAAAATGAAAGTTCTACAAATTTTATGGAAATAATATCATGTCAAAGAGCTCAATGAGATGTTTCCAACATAATTTGAATCACGTCGAGTGGAGTCAGTATGAGGACATTATGGTAGTTTGAAGATTTTGACCAATAAGTTAAAAGTTAAACTTATTAGGACACATGGAAACATCTAGATGTGACATGTGGAAGTATGTAAAAGGTGATGTTACAGATGTAATATGACATGGAAGTGACATGTGGCATTTGTAGAATGATGTGGAAGGTTCTATAGTGACATGTGGCATCTTAGTGGCATCCAGTTGACAGTCAAGTCAAGTGACATGGCACCTTCACTTGGCATCCAGTTGGCAGCCAAGTCAAGTGATGTGGCATCTTCACTTGGCATCCAGGTTGGCAATTGTACATCTCATGGGAAGCCATGTGGCCCAATCCAGTGCCACCACGTGGCCACCCCTAGTTAGGTGGTTGTGTTCAACTATGTAACGTCCAAGGCTAAAAGAGGGAGGCATGCGATTTTGACCCTATGACCTCTCCCCAAAGGCTATATATACATACATTGGTTGCTAAATTAAACAATTGACCCACCAATTTCAAACTCTACACTAAAAAGGGGAGGCCCATGATTTTGACCCTAAGACCTCTCCCCCAATCAATGACTTAATATATCTCTGCCAGCCAATCCACCAATGGAATTTGTTATAAATTCTACCCACGAAAAAATATTTAAACCAATGTTTCCTCATAGTTGGGGGGGTGACCAACACACCCAGCCACGAGCACAAATTCCAAGGAGGAGAGAAACACACTCATTCTTGGGCATGGAATTCACGATCACCTGCATTAATTGCAAAGAAGGTATGTTTGTTTGGCACAAAGTCTGAGGTAGAGAAGCCTAGAGGGGACTAGAAGTGACGGTGACAGTGTCCTATGGTGTTTATATTCATTCTTCAAGATTTTTTGAAACGAATCCATTGGTGCAAATAGAATTTGGATCTAAGTAGTGGATCTAAGGGATCATAGTTAAAGCCCACATGTGTCATTAATTCTTAGCACAAATTTTGAGGAAGAGATGCAATCTTTAGAAGTTGGTTGTGTTTATAGTCAAAAGTTGCATAATGATGAAACAAACCTACGAGTGTTATGTTTGTTGAGTTTTGAGCAATAGATCTAAGGGTTCATGATTAGAGCCCATATGTGTCATTAATGCTTGGCAATAATTTTGAGACAGAGATGCACTTTTCAGAATCTAGTCGTGTTTACAATAAAAAAAATTGTAAAATGACGAGACATACCTATTGGTGTTATGTTTGCTAAGCTTTTAGCGTCAAATCTGAGGGCTCATGGTTAAATCCCATATGTGTCGTTAATGCTTGGCACAAATTTCAAGATAGAGATGTGTTTTTCATAAGTTGGTTGTGTTTACAGTCAAAAGTTGTAGAATGATGAGATGGACCTTCTAGAGCCTTGTTTTCTAGTTTTGAGCAGCATATCTGAGGGCTCATTGTTAAATCCCATGTGTCATTAATGCTTGGCACAAATTTTGAGACAGAGATGCACTTTTCTGAATTTGGTCATGTTTACAGTCAAAAGTTACAAAATGACAAAATAGACCTATTGGTGTTGTGTTTTCCAAGTTTTTAGCATCTTATTGAGTGATTTGGCATGGAAACCAATGTAAGTCTCATTTATTATTGACTTGCCCCTTTCTGATATTTATAAGAGGGAGAATACGTACTTCCAGATTCTTTATGATCTTTGTATGTTGTAGCAAGGCAACAAGATTTGAATTATTGCAAAAAAAACTTTGTTTGAACCTATGCATGCAAATAAAGACAATGTGGTATTGAAAAGGACATTTTTCCACTTGAGTGAGAGTTCAGTCCTTTTTTATTGTCAAAGGAAAATGTCTCTTTAAAGGAGAGACATTGCCACTTGAAGTGAGAGTTTAGTCCTTTTGTATTGAAAAATAAGAATGACTCTTTGAAGCAGAGGCATTGCCACTTGAAGTGAGAGTTCAATCATTTTGTATTGTCAAAGGAGAATGTCTCCTTAAAGGAGAGACATTGCGCCTTGAAGTGAGAGTTCACTCTTTTTGTATTTTCAAAGGAGGAATTTTATTTGAAGTAGAGACAATGAAACTTGAAGTGAGAGTTCAATCCTTTTGTATTGTCAAAGGAGAACGTCTCTTTGAAGGAGATACATTTCCACTTGAAGTGGGAGTTTGGTCCTTTTTATTGACAAAGATGAACATCTCTTTAAAGGAAAGACATTTCCACTTGAAGTGAGAATTCAATATTTTTGTATTAACAAAGATGAGCATCTCTTTGAAGGAGAGATAATGAAATGACTACGTGTTGAGTGGAGCTCAGAGACGTATCCCATACTAGGTGAAGTTCGTTACCAACTCGATGATCTTTTTTCTTATGTGATTGATATCTTGCCTCATGTTTTCTTATGCATATTATTTCTACAATTATAATCATTAAATGCATTATGTAATGAATTTGGAGACTATTATCACATTCAAAATTTTAATTGGATTCAATCATGTTAATGCAAACAATTAAAAAGATCTTAGTTAGGAGGAATGACCTGTTGTAGAGTTTTAGAGAACCCAACATTTCGGACTACCAAGTGAGTCCATCATCAGGGGATGCGTCAATAGATATTCTTCAGATCTTAATGATGATGGACTCACTTGGTAGTCCGAAACGTTGGGTTCTCTAAAACTCTACAACAGGTCATTCCTCCTATCTAAAAACTATCCTCACCTGTATGGATTCATTATTTAACAATTAAAAAAATCCCTATTAAGAATCGAGTCCTATTCAAGGGGATTTCAACCAGATTAAGTTTGGAACCAATTGCACTCTTGGATTTGGATTAGTGATGTGGAAAGGATGAGGACATGGCACGCAGAAGGAGTGACACATGTTAGGCACTAGAGGACTTTATGGAGGACCAACTTCCTTAAACTTATGTGACACATGGCATCCTCGAAGGGGGTCATGTGGTGGTATGATGTCATCTTGATGTCATCATGACATCATTGCAAATCTCGGACCATAGGGTGTTTTAGAAGTAGGCATCGCAAAGTCAACATGAGCCGCGAACAGAAATATTCTTATCACTTGACAAGAATTTATCATCATGATTACAACATAGTGTCATCGCAGGGTGGTGTTAGCATGATTTCATTGCGATTGAGAGGTTCTAATTTAGGTGCACTAAGAAGGGTAAGCCTTGATAGATGGGACCAGGGAATGGGAATTATATCAAACAATTGGTGTGAAAGGGTTTAGTCATGCCCCAGAGTGCTGAGGAGGAGTGTCACTTTGCTTTGGTCCAAGTAGATGAGAGTTGCGAGATGGGGAGATTCCCATTGTTTAATGAATATATCACACTAAGTAAGGTAAATGGAATGGTTAACTTGTGATTCGACTAAGGTAGAAGAACCCGCGACTACATGATAGCCTGCGTAAGAGTGGAGGTTGACATGGAAGAGCCACATGGGACACATAGTAACACCATGAGGCTGCAATAGCTAACATGGCAGGGTTAAAGAGACAAAATTTAAATGGCCATAACTTTTGACCCACAAGTTAGATTTTGATTAAGTTTATATCGCTAGAAATCTCTCAACGAGTTGAACGTGATGGTGTAGTCAAAAGTTTATTCTTCTAGCTTTGGAAAGGGATGAATTTTGGAACACCATTTCCCTAATGAGATCTTTGAAGTTTGGTCAGGGAAAAGTAACACATCCCATTCAACTTGG
The DNA here is from genome assembly GCA_031772625.1 of Pinus tabuliformis. Classification (NCBI taxonomy): domain Eukaryota; kingdom Viridiplantae; phylum Streptophyta; class Pinopsida; order Pinales; family Pinaceae; genus Pinus; species Pinus tabuliformis. The sequence goes on from CM062804.1 coordinate 955,793,658, forward strand.
AAATTCTAAGGGGTTGGGAGGTAGTGCTACAATCCTAAACAAGTAACGAATCAACCCAAGCATGTTCATTGCAACATCTCTAATGATTCTCATAATGATGGCAGGAATCAGTAGGTACATCTAATTCACAAGAGGGAAGGAACTAAAATGAAAGAATAGAACCCCCGATGATAGAAAAGCTTCACAAAGGATCCACAAGCAGTAATGAAGCAAGAGTTATTAATCAGCAGAAGGATGAGACTCTTCCAAGGAACAACTTCAAAAGATCAAGATCTCCTTATACCTCTAGGTATCAAAATATGTTCTTTGGTTATTATTTTTTATGCAAAAAATTTGGCCACAAAGCATAGGATTGTAGAACTCATGACATGATCAGGTATAGAGGACATGATTAAATTTCCTAGGCTTATACATTGGATCAAATTAAAAATAGATCATATGGGTCATTTCCATCAATGTTGAAGCCCAATGTTGCATGCTACATATGTCGCAACGAAGGACAATACAACATGTGATTGTAGACTCAACTTGAGATGGCATAAGTAAGAGGAACTCCATATTAATCCAATAATCAACTCTACATGACGGAAAATGAGATAGAAAAAACCAAGGTTAGATCTGACCCCTCATATCTAATCCCTTGGTGAAAGCTTTTTCAAGATCATAACTTGTTGAATCAAAACCTAATGCAAAGTTATGTAGAAAGAATGACCAATTGCATGAAGAAGTTATTGGTGTGGGTGTAGCACATGAAAAATAATAGGGGGAGATTCCATTTTTCATTTTCAAGTATGATTTGATGATTATATCTTAGATGTTAAGAAATGTAAGGATAGATGAAGATGTACATTAGCATATGGAAGCATATTGATATTTTATTGATCAGGTCCATAGGAAGCATGGTTTGAGGGGAAACTCCATCAGGTCTACAAGATAATTTAGGGGAAATGAGAGAATGCAGACATGGAAAGAACTTACCAATGAAGGAAGCATGGTCTCAAGGGGATACTTTATCACATCCATATGAAAGTCCAAGAACATGTGGAGAAGCATTGACAACATGGTCTTAGGGGGAGACTCTATCAAGTCCATAGGAAATCCCAAGAACAATTGGAGAAGAATTGGTAGGCACTTACAACATATTGTCAAGGGAGGCTCCACATATATCACGATCAGGTTCACACATAATCATAACAGCTTGGTTGGAAACCATGTCCCTTTGTCATTTACGTCAAAAGGGTACAGAATGTAGATATTGAAGATAGAAGAAAAAGAAGTAACAAGATCAAGAAATAGGTCAAAGTGAGAGAGAATGCAGACATAAAAAAAGACAAAAAAGGAAGAGAAGCAAAAAAATTAGGTAGAAGTCCCGAGCAGCCTTTCAGGGGGAGTTTCAACCCATTTCCATCAATGAACATTAATGTTTGGTGGTGTTTCCATCAATGACAAAGGGAGATATTGTTGCACATAATGTTTTCATTGATGACAACAAGTGTCATTGATGTCAAAGGTGTTTTGTAAGAAAGCAACAATATCATTCATAGATCAAAGGAAGTAGTATGGAAGCTATATCTCTTACCTACCCTCATCAGGTGAAGTCAAAAGAGATGTGACATTTATTGAGCTTTTTCACAAGTTTATGATGTCCTAATGAGTCTATGGATAACATTATTAGATAGTCTCCATCAAGACCTTTCCAACGATATATCACTCTCTTAAAAACTTCGCATGAATGAGAATTTATGGTCATTTGAAGATCAACAATAGTAAAGGGCCCAAACTATGGAGCCAAACCCACAAACACCAAATTTGTTAAATACTGCACATATTTTGGGTGGATCTATGTTTCAAGGATCATATTTATGGTGGAAAGCAACCAAAATTGCATGAAAGTTAACGCAGTTAAAAGTCGATCATCTATGCTCAGATCAGATGGTTCTAATAGTTGGATAAAGAATTGAATAACATAAGATGTGTCAAGGTGCCCGAAATTTAGCATTCCCAATGAACCTGTCCCATAGCAACACATGGAAACTAGTGATTAGATGATGTGGCAATGACATGTCCCTCATGCATAAGAAACTATGATGTGGTAGCAAAGATGACATGGTGGGATTTGATTGGATAGAGGAGATGATGTGGTAGTGAGGATGATGTGGCACTCACAGAGATTGACACATCATCAAGATGATGTCAGTTGGATGATGTGGAAACTCTAGGTACTGCCATATGGCAAGTACAAATGGTAATTTTTAGTTGATCAAAAGATAAAAAATGGGTGATATGTGGCACCCCTCACGAGTTGCCACATGGCATGATGACATCATGTTATGTCACCATGCAATTGACCATGGGCCCCTAGAGACACAGTCACATGGCATGGTTGTATGGTCACTTAAAGGCAATCCCCAAAGGACCAAGTTGCAAAGATTAAGGACAAATTCACATTGAGCATGGTTGTATGGTCACGGCCCAAAGGACCATGGCACAAAGATTAAGGAAAAGATCACATTGATCATGGTTGTATGGTCAAAGACCAAAGGAAGGCACAAATATTAAGGATAAGGTCATGTTGAGAATAGTTGTATGGTCTCAACCCAAAGGACCAAGGCACAAAGGTAAAGAACAAGGTTACTTTGAATGGTCACATGTCTACCCCGTATGGTCAAAGCCTCAGTCTGCAAGTGGAATCATGGGTCGGCTCACATGAGCTTAGGACCATGCCCTCATATAAATACATATGACCTCAGTTCAATCTAGACACATCCAATTCAACACATATACACCTATGATCATAGGTTCAAGTGTTAAGCAGTGTGGTGGTGATATATTTGTGAAGTTCAATCAGTTTGATTGGTGGAAGGGACAAGCCCTTGCACAATTATGTTTTTGTATAGTATGTATGGTTATTGGTTCAAACTCAAGTGAGCCACTACAGACTAATGCCTACGCGTGCTATGGTTCTAGATGACGTGTATACATATATGCTTGCTACTGAAAGGTAATGACTCACCGCGTAGTTCTGTTGGTCATATGACTTTGCTTGTTTTGTAAAGTTCGGGGGTTCAAGTTTGGTCATACTTGGTTAAATTTTTATATATGGGGTTATTGGCATGTCTAATTTGATCATTTTGTCGAACAATTAGTCATTTTATAGAGCCCTAAAATGCCATTTTGTAGAATGAACTTGGATTTTGTGATTCCAACGAATGATTAATTTTTGTATAGTTTTATATGGTTCTATATGGTTTTTGGATGTTTACGGACTCATTTTAAGGCCAAAATAGATTCTAGAAGAATTATGATGATCAGGGTTCAGTTTTGAATATTCATAGAGGCATGAAAAGTATTGATGATATATTTTGTCATTGTTATGTATTTTGGGGGTTCATGAGTAGATTGTATTGAATATTATGTATATGGCCAGAACAAGTTCCAAGAAGGGTTTTATGTGATCAGGTTGATGAAAAAATGGTAATAGGTTATGGACAAGATATGATCACAATATAACAACAATAATATGGTTAGTTTGAAGACTTGCATTAATTGAAAGCCAGGTGGATATGGTCTAAAATATTATGAAAAATGGTCCCCAAGAAGTTGAAGAAGGAAGTTTGTGCCTCCACTGAGGTTGGTGCCTCAATCAGGTTGTAGCCTATTGCAACTAATTGCTTGCATATCTTGGGGGTGGGTGCCTCTAGTAAGTTAGTGCCTGCAAATTGATGTAATGAATTGAAGAAGAAGAAGAAGAAGAATTGTTGGTTTTCTCTCGTAAGGGTTTCCATGTAAAATCTCGTTTCTTATTGTGTTGATGTGATGATGGCTTCTTGATGTATTGTTCATTTGTTGTTATACTGAAAATTGTTATGATACATTGCTACATGTTTTATTATTAATGAAAAGTTTTGAAATGAAAAGTTTTCCACTACACTGATTCTCCCCCCTCTTAGTGTGATCTTTGGTCTAACACTCAACAACAAATCCATTGGAATTTTTTTCATCCATACCTTTGCGGGCCAACAAGAACAAACAATTTTACAAGGTGAAAATTACTACATGGTGTTCATTGATGATTACTCAAGAATGACTTGGGTTGTGTTCCTCAAAGACAATATGAATTTGAGAAGTTTAAAGTTTTCAAAGCCTTAGTTGAAAACGAAACTAATTTAAAAATAAGGTGCTTGAGATCAAATCGAGGATGTGGATTTATCTCACATGAATTTAAGAGTTTTATGAGTTCCGTGGAATAAAGTGAATTTTTTTAGCTACAAGAGCTCCACATCACAATAGAGTGGTAGAAGGAAGAATAAAGAAGAAAGGAATAATATAGATTTCAGTCTATCTTGATTAGATTTGTTGCGATGAACTATCCAATGGAATATCCATGGCAGTTTACACATCACATTTTCGAGGCACGAAGTTACTTCTCTTCTTATTTTTATGTTGTTTGATTGTCTGGTGCATAACACGTCTTTAATAGGGAAAATTTTAAGGATGGAGAATTATCTTGAAACTTAAAAACATTGGCGAGTATCACTAGTCCCTAATATGCAAACTATAAAATGTTTATTGATATTTTTGTAAAATTATTCAAATTTATAATGATTTTACATATATTTTCTATATAATTTTGGCGATTTTAAGGTAAAATAATTTTATATTGTAAAATTTGGGCGAATCATTTTTAGAAAAAATGGAAATTGGCGAATCTTTTTTTTTGGAAAAATCATGGAAAATTAGCCCACCTCTGAATATTAGCCCCTAAAATTTTGCACACAAATCAACACAAAAAGATTAAGGGAATGACACATTCTTCAGTGGGACCTCTTCATTTGATCTCTCCAAATCATCCTAGCGAAATCTTTTGCTACTATTCCTAGCTTGCTACTCTTATCATCTCCACCTTCAATTTCTCTTCACCTTCAACTCCTCTCTTTTTCTCCTTATGTTTCTTCTTAAAATATCATTTTTCCTTTAAGACTAAACTATAAACCTCACTCATAGAATGCATCCCCATCACGCTAACTTATTCTTGAAGGACAAATTAAGGCCCTTGATAAATAAAAAATCTGTGCTTCTTCCTCCTTTACAAAATAAACAATAATGGCTACTCCACAAAATACAATAATGTATTCTTTTAAATATTTCTCCTTCTATTTTTATCCAATCATCCTCCTACACATTTTTTAAATGCGATTAGATGTCATATGCATAGCTCCAAGTTTAAATACGATCTTCCTTACATCTTGATCTTTTGCTTTCCTCTTCTTCATTTCTCTAACGACAAATCTTCTCACCATCTTCATGCATGTCTCTTCAATCTTGTGAATGAAAACTTCAGTCATTCAGAGTCCTCAACATGATTACTATGAAAGCGCTACCATATATGTCAAATCTAGTCCACCAACTCATCTAGAGTTGGACTACTAAAATGCATAGGAGTATTCAACTAACATCTCCTTCCCAAGCTCATCATGCCTTGATTCATCCTCTTTTGTTTCTTTGAACCACGCTCTTGCTCCCATTCATCTTCATTATCAACATCCACATGCCAAGTTGTTCTCTTCTTTTGAGATATTATTAGATTTTCTAATTGCATCAACATCTTTTTGACATCATTCTCATCATCATTAGCTCTACCACTATCTCTCATATACTTAACTTTTTATACCATATTATACACCATACTTTCCTGCAATACTTTATTTATTTTTTAATCTAGACAACCTCTATCATTGACATCATTAAGATTATATCTTCCTTTGATAACTAAACCTAAAAAACAATAATAAAAAAACATCATCTCTTCTTTATCATTTTGGTTTTTTTTGTAATCCAACATTTAAAAAAGCATTCAACTCCACTCTCAACTTTAAAAAAGCATTCAACTCCACTCTCAACTTGTTGCTAGATATGTTAGCTTAGATTTACAATCCACTTTCCAAAGTCACCAATTCTCACATGTTATCAAACTTAGACAACACCTACTTTTTATATATGACAAGTGCCCTATTTACCATTTCAACCATAGACCACCAATGAGGCATTATGTAAGATGAGAATTTGTTTATAACCACAAAATGATCATGTAAGCATAACCGTTTCTTATGTCGCCACAATTAAGATTTCCTAGGCTTATCATTAAGCAATGGAACACTATCAAATAATATGCCAGTGTTAGAGGAGAGGCGCTTATCCCTAGCAATTAAAATTAACACAATTATAAATGCCAGATAATTAAGCTTTGAGTACCATCTCAAACAAATCTCCATTACGTTTCACAGCTTGATGAACGGGAGCGCTCTCTGCTTGGGCATTTATCTCTTCTCATAACAGTTCTGCGATTGTCTTCCCCATTTTCTTGTCTCTGTAATCATGCAATTGCGGCCTCGGGTAGTCTGTTCAGGATTTTCACTCCCATCTCTGGAGATATAGTGCCCATTTTTCAAACCAGACTACTATCACCTGCTCTTTTGGTAAGTTGCGCTGTTTCTTTACACATTATTTTTTGTGTTTGTTGGGTCGTCAGTTTGATCGATGAATTTGTTACCCTTTTGATCAAACCTTTTTCTCAGTCAGTTTGGTGATTTGGGTTCCTGCCAGAACTTTGATCTGCAAATTGTAAAAAAGCAAGCACTGGTCTTGAGCAATGGTGGCTTCTTGATCGTATCAAGTTTTACTTTTGCAATTATCTTTAGTTAGGCCCGGCATGCTCTCCATATCTCTGATCCGTTCAATCTTCTTGGTAAAATGGTTGGTTAGTGATCCAGTTCTCTAAATTAGTTAGTGCAATTTGAGCCCTTGACCGGCCCTTGTACGCCTCTTTGAGGGCTCTGATCTTTGAGGAAGTTTGAGATAGTGTTGCATGGAAGCTTACCCAATGGAAAATTCCAATAGTATTTGGGAATGGTGCAAAGCTCGCAAGAAGCTTTTCACGATGAGCAAAATCCACCCAATTGCAGATGGATTCTCTTCAGTAGCTAAAATCGGTTCTCTTGCGGACGGGTCCTCTCCAAACATTAGTCGCAAGGGAAATCAATGCGTCAGGGATTCTCCCCTCTTCAGATCTTCCGCGACTTTGGAAGGAAATTCATTAAAATCGAGAGCTAATTGCAGGGACACATGCTTGCCATTCAAAAATTTAATTGCGGAGGTTGGTCCCTTCAAGAATGGAGATTCAATAAAATCCCCAATATCAGTAATTCGGCATCATGTGTCTTCATCTGAGACTAATTCAGATACATTGTCAAATCATCCAGACGGTGATTCAGGCCTCGATGGTCAGTTCTTGCCCCAGCTTTTGGGTGTTGCGGATCAAAATTCTGTGGAAGGTCCGGCTTTTTATGAGAAGAAGCAAGCATCCAAATCTCGAGTGTGGAGAAGGAGCCAAAAAGCAGCTCTTAAGCAGAACAAGTTGTTCTCTGATGGGGCAATGAAGCGCAGTTCAAGTCAGTATGCAGCCTGCAACAGGGGACCCTTGGTGAAGGCCTGTTCATCTTCTTCAATTTCTAAGATGATTGCAGAGGACATGGAGTTGCAGTCACCAAGTATGAATGGGGAAATGAGGGGTTTGAGTTCTAATTACATTGACTGGCCCTGCCATCCGCCTGCTACCAAGAACACCAAGAGGGATCGGGGCTTGGTCTCTGAAACCAGCAAGAACCCTTTCCAAATTGAGAATCAGAAGGCCAAATCTGAATTCTTATTTCCAGGGCTTCATCTTTTAGCTGATATGGCGGTTCGGTCTCCGGAAAATGACCAGTCCCGTTTCCCTGAGAATATCACGCAAAAGAAAAGGATTAGAAAGGCAATGTTCATCCCTACAGGGGTGCCTTTCTTGCAGAGGAGAGTAGTCAGAAGAACCAAAAGTGCCCTTAAGCATCACCAGCCGGATGCTCCGCAGATGCTTCATGATTTACAGAAGAACCCGAGTTCTGCCAATTCAAAGCCTATCTTGACAGCTGATAACATCTGTAGACTGATTGACACAGCTTGCATAAAGCAGAGTGAAAATCAAGTTGTAGGTAATGGAGTCAATGGAGATCTAATGGTGATCCCAGAATTGCGCTGCTCTAAGAGAAGTAGATCTCAGGGATTACCGTCCAAGTATTGTGACTCTGTTCTCCAGCCATGGAAGAGAGGCACTAGAAGATAATTCAAATCTTCATATTTGTTGATTCAGGGCTGAAATCATTGTATGATTTTTTTCAAGTTGGCACTGATTGTTTGATGTAAATATCTGAATGCTGCCTACTGAAATACTAACTACAATGGAGAGAGGGGAAATGCTGTCTATCTCCATACACTATATGTGATTGAGAGAAGACCATTGACAGGTATTTTTCCTTTTCTGGTTTTAGCTCTCTCTCCATTGTATTGAGTGTATATTATGAAACTTTTGCGAAAGCAGATTTGAGAATCCGTTAATTTACACCAGAGGAGTTTCAGATTTTTCTTTCAAGTTGTCATCCAGCTCTATTCTAATTATAAACCCTTGCACTTCTGCAAACTAATTATTCTTAACTATAAAGACCTCTGCTTGTAACATGTACTAGTAGTTGAATTTGACTAGTTGAACAGTGGGTAACATAAATTTTTGGTATCGGTTGGTGTTAATCAATTTTCTGATCTAGTTGAATATTGAAAGAATCTTTCAACTGATCCTCTATCAAGTAAAACTGAATCCATTTCTCGCCACTGCTTATAAGCAAAAATGAAGGAGATTCCTTGATGCCAATTTGTGCTGAATACTCTTGTTGGCTTTATTATGATATATTTAAAATCGCTGTTACAAGTTTTAGCTATTACTTAGTATTTATATAACTCGTAATAATTTGACTATTTTGTAAGTCTTTCTAATTATCCTAACCATAAATATATTTAATTAGAATATGAATATGGATGATGGATGGCTCGAGGGTCAGTCTTGCAGAAATTATAATACATAATATATAATATTTTTTTATGTGATTCATTCGGGGCCAAATATTCTAATTGTTGTTTCTCTTACAGAAAATGAGGGACAGTACATGCCATTGCTGTTTCTTTCTTTTCTTTTTTCCTGTTTTTGTGTTCCAACAAGGTATATATACATGAGGAAACCAAATTCATTAAAAGGTTGAAAACTTTCGTATGCTTGGAATTGATATTTTTTTATTATATATTTTTACTCAAAAAAAAATCTATTCAATGGAATAATTAAATATTGTTAAAAAAAATTAGTAATTTTTTTTTATTAATAGCTATGTATGATTAAATTTATTTATTTTTAAATAAATTGATTTTTCTTTTATAGTTGTATTTGTTTATATTAATAAAATAGAATAATTAGAATCATTTTTACAAATTTATTTATATTTATGAAAGATATATAAAAGTTTTTTGAAATAAATATTTTTCTTTTTTGTTATTTACTTTCCAGCAAAGTAGAATATGTTTGCTTATTGTTATTTACTTTCTGCAACTTAGGATTGGAGGCTTACCTGGATCTTTGCTCATTTGAAGTTGTTTTATTGCTTTTTTTCACCTTTGCTCATTTGAAGTTGTTTTATTGCTTTTTTTCCCTGGATAAAAGAAAGTTAGACTAGGAAGAGGAAGGTGTATGTTGCACATACAATGTCAGCCCCTCTTAATTTTGTACAAACTTCCCGTTGATAACTAAAGGAGCCTCTTAAGGTTGCAACAATCTTGCTACAATACTAAGACCTATCCGTACTCTTTTAAATATTTCTCCTTTTATTTTTATCCAATCATCCTTCTACACATTTTTAAAATGTAATTTGATGTCATATACATAGCTCCAAGTTTAAATACAATCTTCCTTACATCTTGACCTTTTCTTTCCTCTTTTTCAATTGTCTAAAGACAAATCTTAATGTAATTTGATGTCATATACATAGCTCCAAGTTTAAATACAATCTTCCTTACATCTTGACCTTTTCCTTTCCTCTTTTTCAATTGTCTAAAGACAAATCTTCTCACCATCTCCATGCATATCTCTTCAATCTTGTGAATGAAAACTTTATTCTCTTGGGGTCCTCAACATGATTACTATGAAAACACTACCACATATGCCAAATCTAGTCCAACTCATCAAGAGTTGAACTCCCAAAATACATAGGAATATTGAATTGACATCTCCTTCCCAAGCTCATTATGCCCTAGGTCATCCTCTTTTGTTTTTTCCTGCTTCCATTCATCTTCATTATCAACATCCATGTTATTTCTTCCTTTGATAACTAAACCCAATGCGTATTTGTTAGATTTACAACTTCCTTTGATAACTATCCTTGCTAGAGTTATCCTCATAATAGGCTCTTTTTGCTCTAATATACAATATGGTGCAACAATAAATTGTTTCTTAAAATTCACATTCAAAGTAATGAAACCAATAACACAAATAAAATAAAAAACCATTTAAACAATCAAGATTTACAAGCTTTTCATTAATCTACTAACACCATTATAGAAATTTCATTATAGAAATTTATTTCATTGAATAAGAAATCATAAACTCAAAAAAACAAAAATAACAATAATACATTATTACCATAACTAGCAAATTAACATCAATCCACATCATAAACTTCAAATTCTTATACCTTACTATAATTTTTTTTTTAACCCAACATTAAAAAATATCATTCAATCCACTATCAACTTGTTACTGGATATGTTATCTAAGATTTGCAATCTACATCCCAAAGCCACCAACACTCACATGTTATCGAACTTTATGCAACACCTGTTTTTTATATATTACAAGTGCCCTATTTACCATTTCAACCATAGACCACCAATGAAGCATTATGTAAGAGAAGAATGTGTTTATGACCACAAAATGATTATGTAACCCTAACCCGTTTCTTATGTAGCCACAATTAAGATTTCCTAGGTTTTTCATTAAGCAATGGAACACTATCAATATATCCTAGAGTTAGAAGAGAGGTGCTTATCCCTAGCAATTAAAATTAACACAATTAGAGAGGTGCTTATCCCTATTATAAATGCCAGATAATTAAGCTTTGAGTACCATCTCAAACAAATCTCCATTACGTTTCACAGCTTGATTCCCTACCTGGGCATTTATCTCTCTCACAACAGTTCTGCGATTGTCCTCCCATTTTGTTGCTCCGTTACCATGCAATTGCTGCCTCGGATAGTGTGTTCAAGGTTTCCGTTCCCATCTCTGGAGATATAGCGCCTATTTTTCGTTGCAAACCAGACTACTATCACCTGCTCTTTTGGTAAGTTGCGCTGTTCCTTTACACATTATTTTCTCTGTAATTTCAGTGATTCGATCAATCGATTTTGTTTGGTAGTCAGTTTGATCAATGAATTTGTTACCCTTTTGATCAAACCTTTTTCTCAGTCAGTTTGGTGATTTGGGTTCTTGCCAGAGCTTTGATTTGGAAATTGAAAAAAGCAAGCACTGGTCTTGAGCAATGGTGGCTTCTTGATCGTATCAGGATTTGCTTTTGCAATTCTCTTTAGTCAGACTCAGCATCCTCCATAGCTGTGATCCGTTCAATATTCTTGGTAAAATGGTGCTAGTGATCCAGTTCTCTAAATTAGTTAGTTCAATTTGAGCCCTTGCCCGGCCCTTGTACGCCTCTTTGAAGGCTCTGATCTTTCAAGAAGTTTGAGATACTGCTGCATGAAAAAATACCCAATGGAGAATTCTGATAGTATTTGGGAATGGTGCAAAGCTCGCAAGAAGCTTTTCACGATGAGCAAAATCCACCCAATAGCAGATGGATTCTCTTCAGTAGCTAAAATCGGTTCTCTTGCGGACGGGTCCTCTCCAAACATTACTCGCAAGGGAAATCAATGCATCGAGGATTCTCCCCTCCGCAGATCTTCTGCAACTTTTGAAGGAAATTCATTAAAATCGGGAGCTAGTTACAGGGACATATGCTTGCCAGTCAAAAATTTAATTGCGGAGGTTGGTCCCTTCAAGAATGGAGATTCAATAAAATCCCCAATATCCGTAATTCGGCATCATGTATCTTCATCTGAGACTAATTCAAACACAGTGTCAAATCATCCCAGACGGTGATTCAGGCCTCGTTGGTCAGTTCTTGCCCCAGCTTTTGGGTTTGCGGATCAAAATTCTGTGGAAGGTCCGGCTTTTTATGAGAAGAAGCAAACATCCAAATCTCGAGTGTGGATAAAGGCCCAAAAAGCAGCTCTTAAGCAGAACAAGTTGTTATCTGATGGGGGAATGAAGCGCAGTTCAAGTCAGTATGCAGCCTGCAACGACAGGGGACCCTTGGTGAAGGCCTCTTCATCTTCTTTAATTTCTTAGGCGTTTGCAAAGGACATGGAGTTGCAGACACCAAGTATGAATGGGGAAATGCGGGATTTGATTTCTAATTACATTGATTGGCCCTGCCATCCGCCTGATACCAAGAAACCCAAGAAGGATTGGGGCTTGGTCTCTGAAACGAGCAAGAGCCCTTTCCAAATTGAGAATCAGAAGGCCAAATCTGAATTCTTATTTCCGGGGCTTCATCTTTTAGCTGATACGGCAGTTCGGTCTCTGCAAAATGACCAGTCCCGTTTCCCTGAGAATATCACGCAAAAGAAAAGGATTAGAAAGGCAATGTTCATCCCTACAGTGGTGCCTTTCTTGCAGAGGACAGTGGTCAGAAGAAGCAAAAGTGCTCTTAACTATCACCGGCCGAATGCTCCCCAGATACTTCATGATTTATAGAAGAACCTGAGTTCTGCCAGTTCAAACCTATCTTGACATCTGATAACATCTGTAGACTGAGTGACACAGCTTGCATAAAGCAGAGTGAAAATCAAGTTGTAGGTAATGGAGTCGATGGAGATCTAATGGTGATCCCACAATTGCGCTGCTCTAAGAGAAGTAGATCTCAGGGGTTGCCGTCCAAGTATTGTGACTCTGTTCTCCAGCCATGGAAGAGAGGCACTAGAAGATAATTCAAATCTTCATGTTTGTTGATTTAGGGCTGAAATCATTGTATGATATTTTTTCAAGTTGGCACTGATTGTTTGATGTAAATATCTGAATGCTGCCTACTGAAATACTGACTACAGTGGAGAGAGGGGACATGCTGTCTATCTCCATACAATATATGTAATTGAGAGAAGACCATTGACAGGCATTTTTCCTTTTCTGGTTCTGGCTTTCTCTCTCCATTGTATTGATTGTACAGTATAAAACTTTTGCGAAAGCAGATTTGAGCATCCATTAATTTGTTTACATCAGAGGAGTTTCATATTTTTCTTTCAAGTTGTCTTCCAGCTCTATTCTAATTATAAGCCTTTGCACTTCTGCAAACTAACTATTCTTAACTATAAAGACCTCTGCCTGTAACATGTACTAGTAGTTGAATTTGAGTAGTTGTACTGTTTAGAACATGAATTTTTGGTATCGGTTGGTGTTAATCAATTTTCTGATCTAGTTGAATATTGAAGTAATCTTTCAACTGATACTCTATCAAGTAAAACTGAATCCATAGACTGATGTTCTGGTCATTGCTCATAAGCAAAATGAATGAGATTCCTTAATGCCAGTTTGTGCTGAATACTGTTGTTGGCATTATGATATATTTAAAATCTCTGTTACAAGTTTTACCTAGTATTATATGACCTCGTATATGACAGAAAATGAGGGACAGGCGTTTAATTACATGCCATTATTTTTTGGGGTAATTTTTGTGTTGAAACCAGGCATATATAAACAAAATCAAATTCGACAACTTTTGTTGGCTTGCAATAAGCTCGGCTAAAAATAGGAATAATAAAAAAAAAAATCAGTTATATTTTAAGTTTATTATTTAATAATTTGAAGTTTAAATTTAAAATTAATATGTGATATTGTTATCATTTGGCATTAACTTAATTGCTTTACAGAATTTGCAAAGAATCACTCATTAATATATATTTTTGGGAGTACGAGTCTCATACACATTGATGTGATGTGATGTATTGATTTAAAAAAAAAAATCAATTTACTCAATAGAATAATTAAATATTCAAAAAAATAATAATTATAACTTATTTTAGGGTTTATATACTTTAGGTTTATAATATTTATTTTTTTGGTTAAATATTATTTTTTGGGTTTTTAGTATTAATTTATTGGGTTTATTCTTCCATTGGATTTATAATATTAATTTTCTGGGTTTAATATTATTCCCTTGGGTTTATTATTAATATTATCAATATAAAAATCAACCATGGTCTGATGTGACAGCGTGACAAAGATTTTCTCAAAATGAAAATCAACCATGGTCCGATGTGGCAGCGTGACAAGGATTGTCTCAAAATGAAAATCAACCATGGTCCGATGTGGCAGCGTGACAAGGATTGTCTCAAAATGAAAATTAACCATGGTCAACCATGTTCCAATGTCGCATTGTGACAAAGATTGTCTCAATATGAAAATCAACCATGGTTAATGAAGGTCAACCATGGTCGCATTGTGACAAAGATTCTCTTCGTGTAATGTCACATTGTGACAACGATGGTGATCCATGGTCAACCATTGTTCAACATCGCATTGTGACAAAGAATGTCTCAATATGAAAATCAGCCATGTTTATTTTAGGGATTAATCGTATTTATCTTAGGGTTTATGTACATAGGGTTTATAATATTAATCCCTTGGGTTTTTTTGTATTAATCCCTTGAGCTTATTATTTCGTTGGGTTTATAATATTAGCCCATTGGGTTTATTAATCTAAGGATTCATTTTTCTAGGGTGTAATATTATTCATAGGGTTTATTATATAAATCCTTGGTTTTAATATAAATCTCTTGCATTTATAATCATGGTCAACCATGGTCCAACATCACATTTTGACAAAGATTCTCTCTATGAAAATAAACCATGGTCCAACATCACAATGTGACAAAGATTGTCTCGATATGAAAAATAAATAATGTTGAACCATGGTCAACCATGGTCCAACGTCAGTTTGTGACAAAGATTGTCTCAATATGAAAATGAACCATGGTCAACCATGTTTATTTTAGGGTTTATAATATTTATTTTAGGATTCATATAACTTGAGTTTATAATATTTATCATAGGATTTTTATACCGTGGGTTTATAATATTTATCCCTTAGGTTTAATATTATTCCGTTGGGTTTTTAATCCCTTGGGTTTATTAATCTAAATGTTCATATTTCTATGGCATAGTATTGTTCATAGGGTTCATAACATTAATATTTGGGTTTAATATAAATCTATTGGGTTTATAATCATGGTCATCCATGATCCAACATCACTTTGTAACAAAGATTCTCTCAATATGAAAACCAACCAATGTCTCATTGTAACAAGGATTGTCTTAATATGAAAATCAACCATGGTCAACCATGTTGCAGCATTGCATTGTGTTAAAGATGATCTAAATGGTCAATCATGGTCAACCATGATCAACCATGTGCCAACATTGCATTGTGTTAAAGATTGTCTAAATGGTCAATCATGGTCAACCATGTTCCAACATTGCATAGTGTTAAAGATTGTCTAAATGGTCAACCATGCTCAATCATGGTCAACCATGGTCAATAACCATGGTCACATTGTGAAAAAGATTATCTCTTGGTCCAACGTCACATTGTGACAATCAACCATGGTCCAACGTCGCATTGTGGCAAAGATTTGTCTCAATATGAAAATCAACATTGGTCAACCATGCCCAACCATTGTCCAACCTCGCATTGTG
Source organism: Pinus tabuliformis (assembly GCA_031772625.1). Taxonomy (NCBI): domain Eukaryota; kingdom Viridiplantae; phylum Streptophyta; class Pinopsida; order Pinales; family Pinaceae; genus Pinus; species Pinus tabuliformis. Next base: position 955,809,367 of record CM062804.1, read on the forward strand.
CCAAAGTTTGTCTCAATATGAAAATCAATCATGTTCAAACATAGTCCAACGTCACATTGCGACAAAGATTGTGTCAATATGAAAATCAGTCATGGTCAACCATGTTTATTTTAGGGTTTATAATATTTATCTTAGGGTTTATATACCTTTGGTTTATAATATTTATCCTTTCGATTAAATATTATTCCCTTGGGTTAAATATTATTCCCTTGGGTTTTTAGTATTAATCCCTTGGGTTTATTATTACCTTGGATTTATAATATTTATCTTAGGGTTTATATACCTTTGGTTTATAATATTAATCCTTTGGATTTAATATTATTCTCTTGGATTTATTATTAATATTATTATATATTTAATGATTAACTAATTAATTATTTTATTAATAATAATCAATTATTATCAATTAATTTTAATTATTAATAGTAGTTATGTGCTTTTAGCGTATATCAACCACATTTACTAATATGATTGTGCTAGTATATATTTTTTAAAGTATTATAGAATCACTTATTACTCTATATATTTTTGGGAATATCATACACATTGATATGATATAGTAACTTAAAAAAATCAATTTACTCAATAAAATAATTAAATATTAAAAAAAAATTATAAGTTTAGTAACTATTTTTTATAAGTAATTATATATAATTAAATTTATTTATTTTTCGAGAGAATTTTTAATACATATTTATATTAATAAAATAAAGTAATTCAAATATTTTTTACAAATATATTTACATTTATAGGAGAAATACATTTTTTCCTAAATAAATCATTAATTTTATTTTATTTTATAATTTCATTTTGTATTAAAATTAATGATGCTCCATAATCTAAAAATTAAAAGATTTTATATTAATAAAGTAAATATAAAAAACATATTGAATTTCATTTGATAAATGATAAAGTTTATCATATAAGTTTAGTGTAATAAAAATATTGATATTCCATGGTAGTTATAAGACCAATATTCATAAGACTAAACTCTTTAAATTTAAAGGTCTATTCTATCAAAAGAATTTTTAAAATCATTTGTTGAACCAAATATTACATTTAAGAATGTTTTTAGATTTTTTTAAAAAGATAAAGATATATTGCTTCCTAGAAAGAGAGCTAAGGACAAAGATACAAGTGCATATATATTATGATGAAAAATTGTGTATAAGTATTTACACCAAATACAAAATAAATGTGAAGTGCAACTTAGTGTTGGGAAAATGTGTTAAATGAAACAAAATAAACACAAAATTTTAACTTTAACAAATTTGCACATATTTATTTTAATTTCAAAGTTTTTAAGTGACAGGAAGTTCGTGTTGTTGTTGTTTTTTTTTTGAAAATTAAGATATCGTAAGTTAATATGAATCCATGTTAATAAAAAAAGTTGATCTTTAGATTTTTCTTATGTTATTAGAGGTTATAGTTCAAAATTTAGAGAATGTAATACTAATGTAAGATTATAAATACAAAAGAAGTTGGTTTGTTTTGATGGTGAGTATCACAACTTATATTGTGAATAGTATGTATCATTATTTTAAAATTTACAATAACATAATTTGAACTTATTTTTTTAAACTTGTATTGTAATGGACTTTTATGTTCCCTTACCATCAATCCATGAATTACTTGCCATTTATCACTACTAATAAATAAAATGTTAGCAAATGTTTTTGCAGAGGTGAATTTCAAGTTTCACATACGTGAAGGTCTTTTACCATAGGTATTGGGCATAACTTTTTGTAAAAATAGGATAATGCACTAAATTTTTGTAGATGCATTAGTGTAAGTGATAGAGAAGCATGTTGGTGCTATAGAGTATTTCCACTAGAGGGGTATAAGCACTGAAGGCACTTTCTATATGATGGCTCTTTAATAAGAAAACATCACATTTACTAAGGATGTTGAATCTCATAAAAGACCAAATGACATCGATACTTTTATATGGCATAGTAGAAACAATTCTCCATAACAATTCAAGCTCATTGATTATAACATAGTTTGCACTTATTGTCACTTATTAAACAACACACTTATTATTATACAACACATTGTGATATAATTTTACATAAAGAGTTATACTTGTTTATATGTCATTATAGCATAGGTGCACTATGAGTTGGTGCATCATAAAGTATTGGATGCAACATAGTTCAAGGAAAATAAAAATATATATTTACTCAATGTGTTGATCGTTTAGGTGCATCAGTAACTTGTTTATTGCTTAGGTGCATTTGTGTGCTTATGAGATAGGTGCACTATATAATGTATTAAAGTTTGAAGAAAAAATATATTTTTAAAAATTTTCCAAGTGTTTCACTATCAATGTTTCATTTTTATTTTTGTAGCACCAATGTGCCTCATTGGACTAAGTTATTGTCACTCGCTTGCTAGTAATTTACCATCCATCAAGCATTGTAGAACATTATTCAAGGGTTTCATGTTTTAAAATTTCCATCTCAAAAACGCTAATTTTAATTTCTTCTACCACTGTTATGGAACCTCAAGAGCAACCACTAAAATAGGTAACTGCTTAATTATTGTATTTAATTATTTTTACTTTAATTATTTCCCTTTTGTCTATGGGAATTTATTTTCTTTCTTTCATCTTGCAATGCCTCAACGATTGTATTAATGTACCATTTCTTGGTGTGCAATATTTTTTCATTTCAATGCATAGATCAAGAGATTTTATTAAACTCTTGCTCAAGGAAGAACTTGTGTGACAAAGGAATGAGATGATGGACAATCTCACCTAGATCCTTTCACAATTTCCAACAATGGCCAAGGCACCTTCAACAAGTGGCAATTTTGGATGTGTGACACCTTTCAAGGTACAAGTTAACTTTGATATCCCCTTATTTGAAAGCCAAATAGATTCATATGCTTTGGAGAAATGCTTAAATATGTTAGAGGGTTATTATTCTATCCAACTTTTTTTTCTGAAAATGAAAAGATCACCTTTGTGCTCTGTAAAGAACTTCTCCATGTCAAATATTAGTGGTAAGGGTATAGGGAGAGACACATTGAAGATGAGCCTGCGGTATTCACGGTAGGACCCACTTGGGAAACTTTTTTTGATGCCCTCAAGGAGGAATTCCACCTTGAAGGGAACTATGATTACTATAACACGATATCATAAATTCTACGATAGGAGAGAGACTGAAAGGTGTTGGATTAAACCAATATTTTCCACACCTTGTGCTCAAAATTGGATAATAGAGACTTTGGGATGCACCTGATCTTGAAGTACCATAGTCGATTACATAAATACATGGAGATGGATTTCTTAGAAATATCCTCCTTGAGAGTTACCTTTTTATATGTTTTCAAAATTAAACAAAAGTTGAAGCAGAGGAATAAATGGGAGTTCATGTCAGCAAATCCATCACAATAGAAACTTAGAAAAAGTGACACTGACACAAAGAAGGATAGGGTAAGGAAATCCAATGGCAAGACAACCATCCTGAGTCACAATAAAAAAAGGATAATGGAATGTCAAAGAAGGATAGTGGAAAGCGGTGTGATTCCCACAAAATCCCTTGGCACAACATTGATGAATATGCTCGATACAATAATTGTTGGCTGAGATTAAAGAAAAGAAATAGACTTTGCCTCAAATTTTGATTTGGAAAGGATAAATGAAAGTGGATCATTGATGTACAATCCAATCCTACCATCATGACCACAATGATACAACTTAAAGAGTCATAGGAGCCTAAGGATGAGGAGAGCCTCTTCCATTCACAAATGTTGGTGAAGGGGATCATTGTTGATAGTGAGATCCAAAAGAACCTAATCTAAGTTAAGGTCATAAATAGATTTAAGTTGTCGATAGTGATACACCCCAATACATACACTATTGGTTGGTTGAGCCATGGATGAGACATCCACGTCAGCTAGCAGTGCCACCTGTCCTATGACATTAAGCCCTTCAAAGATGAGGTACTATGTGATGTTTTCCCATTTGAAGTTTGTGATGCTCTTATAAGACAACTCATATGTGAAAAAATGAGGATTTTCATCCTCATAGTATCATTGTTACTTTAGAAGGTTAGCTTTATAGGGTACCAAATATAGTTATGAATACTATAATTTTACTGTTCTCACCAAAATAATGGTGAAAGGTAATCTATCATACTATAATATTTTCCTCTTCATGCTTTGGTTAGAAGATGAAAAGAAGGTAACTACAACCACCAAAGACTTAGCATAAAGCCTCTATACATGACAAAGGCAATTAGAATAGATTGTAGAGGCATATAGTGATATCTTATCTTCACCTATGGGGGTTCCTTTGCACTACCAGGTCAAACACTTAATTGACTTGATATCTGGTGCTTCTTTACCACATGGCCCAATATATAGACACTCTCTATTGGGGAATGAGGAAGTAAAATGTCATATTCATGATCTCATGCAAAAGGGCCACATTCAACTGAGATCATCACCTTATGGGGGCCCAATTTTGTTGGTGTAGAAGAAGGACAAGACATGGACTTTTTTATTGACTATAGAGCCCTGAAAAAAGTCAGTGTTACGAACAGATACACGATCCCTCAAATTGATGATTTTTTTATCATCATAAGGGTGTTGATTTCTTTAGTAAGATCAATCTAAAGTCCAACTACCACCATGTTCCAATTGAAAAAATCGATGTATGAAAGACAAACTTCAAATATAAAGGAGGACTTTCGAGTGATTGATCATGCCATTTGGCTTAACTAATGCTACATGAAGTTCATAAGGATGATGCCTGATATCCTATGGTCATTCACAAAATATTTTGTGGTTGTGTATCTAGATGACATCCTCGCCTTTAGCATAACCTAGGCTAAACATTTATAACACATTCAACAATTCCTAAGAAAATTGCGACAACATAAATTATATGCCAATCTAGAGAAATGCTCATTTGGCATGTGGAGGAATCGATATTTGGGATACATTTTGGATGAACATGCAATGCATGTGGATCCAACTGATATCCAAGTTATTCAGAATTGTCCAACCCTAAAAATTCTAACAAATCCCTCCATAGATTTATTGGCCACCATCCTTTTCAAATGTGCTTTGGTTCCAACCATTAGCCCCAATTGATGTATCTCTACCCATTGCATCTTCACCAAGAGAGTCCTCTCATGCTCAATATAAGGTAGATATGGGAGACAAATTTGTTGAATGGATTCAACACTTCCAACAACATGTTAATGATATTCTATAGAAGGTAAATTCCAAGTATAAGTAATTGCCTAACCAACATCGGGTTCGACACAAGTTTCAGGTTGGTGATAAGGCACAATTGCATTTACTTAAAGAGTGCATCAAATGACCCCATATGAAGTTCAAAACACTCCAATATTGGCCTTACAAAACCACAAAGGTTGTGGATGATAATACATCTTTTGAATTGATTATTCCCCTTTCCTTGGCTTGCGCCCAATAATTAATGTGGATTTTCTTCGACCATATTTTTTTCCTATGTTGGACACCTCATAGGTAACCAATCAATTCCCCCCATTGAAATGAATCCTAACTATATTGAACAGGATATAATGGATCATATCATGGAGACCAATATGAAGGATACCCACTATTAGAACATATAAATCTATTAGGTTATCAAAGCATGGAAGCTTCTTCAGTAGCAAGTGGCTTACCAAGATCTAAATTCTGCAAAATTTTCTCCATCTAATGAGGGTACTTAATGCAATGAATACAATTTCTTTCTAAGTGGGGAGGATCAATCTAATTGGATGTTGGTGGCCACCTACCTCTTCCAATAAATCAATGGTTCTCTATCTTCTTGGTAGTTGTTTTATGGTTTATTGGGTCCCAAACATTCGAGGTCATTTTGAGGTCCTATATGAAGTTTATTAGCCATTTAGGGAAGCTACAAGTTTCCTTGGAATGGCTTGGCCCTAGGAAAAAGTTGTAACCTTTGGATAGTTCTTTATAATGAACTATTGTGCACTCCAAATAGAGATTGTATGAAAAATTTGCATCCTAGAGAATTTGATGTATCAACTAACCACCTTGGGACCCACAAACCTTTTGGGACTTCATATTCTAGGGGTTAGGATTTTATACCTATATGTTTATTTATTTATGTTAAAAGTACATTCTATCATCCTCTTGTAATATACTTTTGCGAATGCATGTAGCCATTGTCTCTCTCCTTTCAAAGATAGCTACCATTCTTTTTTTTTCTTTTTTTTCACTTCTGGTTCACGGATACCCGGGTCAATGGGCAGCCACTACATCCAGGGTTGTTCAACACTGAGTGGATGCACCCGAAGGCATCAACAGCCCTCGGCCTATTTACTGACCTAACCCCAAGAGCTTTTGGGATTCGACCCTGTGACCTCCCATTGGCGAGGCACTTAATTTGACCGATTGAGCTAACTCTTGGGGCTTGATAGCTACCATTCTAAGTAGATTTGTTCTACATTTTTTTGTTATTTTATTTATTAACAGAAGTTAGGATTTCACTACTTTACTATGTCTCTATTATATCCCTTTTTGTTTCATTTCCTTTACTTCCTTTCATTTTGTTCCTTGTATAACTATGATCAGTAGTATGAGATCAATATTATTCTTGTAGTTTCTCGATGCATGTCTTCGATGCAGTCAATGTACATAAAGTTGGGCCTTGAGCTAGTTTCATTTGCAAATTATCACTCTTTCCAACCCAAGTGGCTTCCCATGGTGGAAGAAAATAGAGATGAAAGAGCAGTTGATCCTCCCAAGTAGTTGTTTGAGGAAGGACTCATATGATAGAGGAATGAGATAATAGACAATTTTTCCAATATCCTTTAATAATTGCCAACAGTGGTTGAGGCACATTCAACAAGTGATAATTTTGGAGGTGTGACACCCTTGAAAGTACATGTTAACTCTAGTATTACCTTATTTGAAGGAAAATAGATGCAAATTCTTTGGAGAATGGTTAAATATGTTTAGAGGGATATTAATATGTCAAAAAAAATGTTGACAGTGAAAAGATGAATTTTGTTCTCTTGAAAGCATTTGCCCATGTCAAATATTGGTGGGAAGGTTACTAGGAGAGACATGAGGAAGATGATTCTAGAATATTCAAGGTAGAACCCACTTGGGTAGCTTTTTTTTATTCCATCAAGGAGGAATTATACCACGTAGGGAACTATGATGGCCATAACACAAGATGGACAACTCTACCAAACAGTTTTGGAGTACACCAATATATTCCATACCTTGCACTCAAATATGGGCATTAGAGACTTCGAGTGGCACTTGGTTCTAAAGTAACATAGTGACCTATATAGGTAAATTCAAATGGAGATGGATTTCATGGAAATCTCCTCACTAGGAACATCTTATTGATATGTTGTCAAAATCGAGCAGAAATTGAAGCAGAGGAATAAGCAGGAGTTCGGATCTTCAAATCCACCAGAACTAAAGCCTAGAAGAGGAAACCTTCACTTGTAAAACAAGGGATAGAGAAAGGAGATACAACCACAAGGAATCCAATCAAAGTCCCAGGAAAATAAAGGCAATTGGAATCCAAAGAATGACACTAAAAAGTGGTGTGAGTTCCAAAAACTCCCTCGGCACAACACTAACAAATCTCACTCGAAATAATCATTGTTGGTAGATATTAAAGAAAATGAAATGGCCTCTAGCTCAAATTTTGATTTGGAACAGGATAAATAAATTTGGATCAACAATGCATGATGTGGTGCTACCATCATAGCTGCAAATATTTAACTAGAAGATTCAAAGGAGCCTAAGGAGTCTAAGGAGGGGGAGTGTCTCTCCCATTAATATATATGGATGAAGAGTACCCCACTAAATTTCATTATTTATAGTGGTATCTAGAATAACTTGATCTTAGCTAAGTTCATCAAGAGATTGAAGTTGTCGACAGTGCCACCCCCCAAGCGCACACCATCGACTAGTTGAGTCATGGATGAGACATCCACATCAATAACAATGCCACCTATCCTATGACATCAAGCCCTTCAAATATGAGGTATTGTGTGATGTTTTCCCACTAGAAGTTAGTAATGTTAATTTTAGGAAAACCTTAGATGTGGAAACATCATGTTATTTATGAGTCCCATCCCCATAGTTTCTTTACTACTCTAGGAGGTTAGCTCTACAAATACCAGAGCTAGTTCTAATTACTATAATTTCATTGATATTAACAAAAGAGTGCCAAAAGGTAATCTCTCATAGTGCAATTTTTTTCCTCTTCATGGTTTAGTCAAAAGGTGAAAGGAAGGTCACTATGACCACGACATACTCAGCATGGGGCCTCTATACACAACAAAAATATGTGGACGAGATTGTATAGTCACATAGAGATATATTCACTTCACCTATGGGGGTGCCTCTGCAGTACTAGTTCAAACAATCAATTGACCTGATATATGGTGATCCTTTACTTAATGGACCAATATATAAATGCTCTCTCTTGGAGAATGAGGAAATAAAATTCAGATTCATGAGCTCATCCAACAGGGCCACATTCAACTGACCTCCTCATCTTGCGAAACCCAATTATGTTGTTGGAGAAGAAGGATGGGGCATGGAAACTCTATATTTAGTATAGATACTTGAACAAAATCATTGTAAAGAAATAATACCCAATCCCATGGAATGATGATCTTCTTGATCATATTAATGGTTCCAATTTCTTTAGTAAGATTGATATAAAGTTAGGATACCAACAAGTTCCAATTGAACAAACCGATGTATGGAAGACGAACTTCAAATATAAAGAAACCATTTTTTAGTGTTTGTTCATTCCCTTGAGATTTAATAATGCTCCATTAACATTCTTAAGGATGATGGATGATATCCTATGACTATTCACAATGACATCATTATCTTTAGTAAAACCTGGGAAGAACATTTACAACACATTTAGTAGGTCCTAAGCATCTTGTGACAACACAAATTGTATCGCAATATAGAGAAATTCTCATTTGGCATGCAAATAATTCAATACCTAGGATACATCATGGATTAACATGGGGTTATTTGGGATTATCTAGGCTCAATGACTCTAATATAGCCTTCAATAGATCTATTAGCCACAATCCTTTTTAAGTGTGCTTGAGTTTCTGATCATTGACCCCAATTGAAGTAACTATACCATTGCATCTTCACCAAAAGATTCCTCCCATGCTCAGGACAAGGTATATAGAGTAGACAAATTTGTTGAAGGAATCCAACTCCTCCAATAATAGTTCCATGATACGCTCTAAAAATCCAATGCCAAGTAAAAGAATGATATGACTAGCATCAAGTTCTTCACAAGTTTCAAGTTGGTGATAAGGTGTGGTTGAATTTTTAGAAAGAGTGTCTCATAGGCCCTCAAAATAAGCTCAACCCATTATGTATGGACCTTAAACAATGAAAAATGTTGTGGGTGAATTGAATATTCCCCCTTATCTAAGGTTACACCTAGTATTTAATGTGGACCTACTTCAACCATATTTTCTACCTTTGTTGGACACCTCACAGGTAGTTGAACAATTCATCTCAACAAAAGAAAACCCTAACTACATTGAATAGGCTACAATGGATTAGATCATGGGCACCAAGATGAAGGATACCTACCAACAAAAAATACAACTACAACAAGTTGTCAAAGTAGGGCAACTTCTTCACCAAGGCAACTAACTCTTCTCAAAAGAACACACCTAAGAAATATTTCAAATATATATAAGGAAACCAAGGAAAGCATCATTAAAAATGTCATATCCATAGTAAGGAGAGAATTCTAGAATGATCTTCATTTAAAGTTTGACTATGAGGTCAAGAAAACCTAAAAGATCTTTTAATCACTCGTACTTTCACCAATCAAAGGAGTTAGTTACTATCAAACTTGAAATAGAAACATTAGAAAAAGTTTTGGTACTCAAGTTTAAAAACCAATAAAAAAAAATTATATAATAGATGTTCTTTTATGCATGGATTCCTAAGTTATTTTTCTATATAGGAGAAACATCCTTAGCCTTTTAACCTTTGTTTTCTGTAAAACTACAGCATGACATTTGTTTATTCATAATTTGGATTGATTTTAGTGAGGTTTTTAAATCCTTTGGAATTTCAATTATGCTTTCAATATGTATAAGAGTAATGCAATTAACCAAATAATATGTACTATGTTCAAAATTTCTGAATATCATGGGAAAACATTGGTTGGTGGTTTTTATATTTGGCATATATAAGGCGTGAAAAATGTCATTGTCCTTTATCTCCTTATCGTAAGGAGTACATGCTTGGATATATTTAGGTATTTTAAAATTTAGGTACAAAACATTATGAACTAGCTCTTCTCATGTCATATAGTAAGTTTATTGAAATTAACATCTCTAGGTAGGAAATAATTCCTGTCAATATTTGTAATTGTAGAGAAGGCCATGTAAGATGAAAGTTGGGGATGAATTAGGTCTACAAGAAAAAAAATGATCCTATCATGTGAAGTTGGACCTAAGAGCTTGTTGAGGCCTCAAAAATCGTTGCATCAACACGGGGGAAAACCACTCAGTCTGGACCTTAAGACAACTCCTTTTTCATTTAGGTAGTGGCTCTGACTGGATATAATGGGACCAATTTCCCAATGAAAGGTGATTGAATGAATGTGTAATGCTTATAGTGGAGTGAAATAGATGGATTTGCAACAATGAATCAAATGGAAAACATATGCATTAATCTACTCTATAACCCGGGATTGTTTAACATTTATCTAGATGCGATCTATAATGATTTTCCTTAGTAAATGACAATATAGATTGTTCAAACACCAATGGAAATGAAAATATTTCAAGATGATTATTTTGATTAAATAGTTAATCAAAATAATGTGTATAACTCATATCACATTTAGAATATCAAAGAAAATTTCTTAACATGTATTTAAAAATATCAATGGCAGCATGATCAGAAATGAATACATGTAACATTGTTCTTTAAATACCATGTAATAAGCAATCTAAAAAGATAAATTCACTATTTATTTATGAACAAAAAAGAGGTACAAAGATAGAAATACCAGATGCACATTGCTCATCTCATAAAATAAATAGCAGCAGTTTAGTCCTTCTCACAAAGATGATTTCAGGATTACAGAAATACAACTTCTCAAAATTCTTTATGAAAATTCCTAAAACAATGTTTGAGTCGTTCTATTGAGAAAAGTATGAAAGTACAATAGTGCGAGCTTTCGTAAACCTTTCTTCATAAAATTCCGGACCATAATTTCATACAAAAAGCAAGCTTAAATAGCAGAAAAACAATTGAATGTATTGTGCAGAGCATTGAGGGAATTTAAACAGATCCCTTCAATAAAGGTTAAAGGAAAACAATTTTTTGGTAGGAATTTCTAGATGTGATTTGTTGTCTTCAACGAATTTGTTTGTTCCATCAGATTATTTGGATGTTTGTTCGTTTGTTTGCACTGAAATGCCACTTATCAACACAATTGTCCTCTTCTGTCATGAACCTGAACATGGAAAACAAGAATCGATAAGATAAAAATAAATGAGACTGATAAGCGATTTTGATTTGAAACAAATCACATTTTGTAGAAAATCAGGATAAAAATGCAGAGCGTAATAAATCCCGAACACATACATCATGGAGAAGAATGCAGAGTGAGGTTTGTGATAAGAGAGGTGGAATCTACGGTATTATCGCAAATCGCAAAACATATGTTGATGAAAAGAGGAGGCTTAGCGGTTTTTTCGGAGGGGGTTCGAAGTAGTAAGTAGTTTGTGAAGAGGGTAGTCCGAAAGAATAAAGAAGTGACACGTAGATATAGGGCTAGACAGAAAAACCACTTTTCGGACCCCCCCTCTTTGAGAAACTTAACGCATGGGGGGTCTGAAATCTTCTTTGTCGTTGATCCGGGCAGATTAGATCTGATCTGTTTATTTTTATAAGACAAGTCGGGATTTTCGTATTATCGCAATTGGCGTTCGGAGCGAAGGCAAAGGAATAGGTAGGACTATGAAATTTGTGAAGGACCTGGACACGAAATGTTATAGATAAATTTTAAGTTATGTCTCGGGTCCGATCCTTATATCACAATCGCAGTCGGTGATATGTAGCGGGGTAGAACCTTTATACTTTTACGATTGTGCGGACACGAGGATTTATGGATTGCATTGTATAATCATGTTGGGTCCGATTTATATCGCATATCGCAATCGGTTAAGGCTGAGACTTAAGTATGTGGTCATTGCGATCCGCAGACGTTGGAGATTTATGGAATTGCATTATCTTTCTCGTCGGGTCCAGGGTGATATCAAAATCACAATGGAGTTGGAAGAGGGGTCTTTGCCTTATGTAACTTTTGCAATGTGGGGAAGCGGTGAGTCAGAGTTTAAAAAGATTTTGACCTTTGGGAATTCATAAAAACAAAAAACAAAAAACAAAACAAAACTATGAATATTTAAATAACCCATTATTATTTAATACTTAAGGTTTTTTGAAGCCTAAGTATAGTTTTGGTCTCGGGGCTATTTTAAAATTTTGTTTTTTGGATAATCAAGGTTTAATACTTTGGTTTTAGTTAAAAAGCCTAAGTATTAAACTTTGGTTATGGGATTTTATTAACAATTTTTATGTTGGTTTTCTATTTTTTAATTTTTTGGTTTTTTTTTAAGAAATAAAATCAAAGGCTTTTCTAAAATTAAAGGGTTCCTATTTTAATATAATAAATTTCATAGGAAATTTATAATATATTAAAATGGGGGTTGTTGAACAGTACAACAATTGACGATTCATTTGAAAAACTTTTATCTCTTATAAATGACGAATTTCTTCAAAGATTTAGTAAAAATAATTTAGGAAGTGGAAACTACTTTTTGAAACATTAGATAAATAAAATTACTATGACTATAAAACTCATTAAATTGCAATTTCCTTTAAAAACCTTTCGTGAATGAAAAACACCTATTTACTTGTATCAGTCATTAATCAATTTATAAAAATAAAGTAGGCGGCCTTTTACGACTTAGTTTGTAGTGTATTCGTTTGTCATAGGTAGAGCCACTATTGCCAACAAGTGTTCATAGCCTCGACAGGGTTACCTTTTAACCAACAACAATCCAGTGTCCCAGCCACTTAGTAGTGCAATAATTAGAGGTAAGTTTATTTTTCTTTTATTTTCTTTTTTGTTTTAACTAATGCTAAAAAGCCATTGTCCTGGTTTGGTGACCAGATAACGACAATGTCGTTCACTGGTAATAATCAAACTTAACAAGCTGGCTCCTGATGAGACTCCTTGTCTTATAATTGAAAAATCATAAGCCATTACCCTGATTTGGTATTCAGAATGGTAATGTCAGTTTAAGTGGTTCCCTATGATCATGGTAAGAAGGCTCGTGATGAGACCTATTATCTTTTTAGATTTATTATATTTTAGAATTACACTCTAAAAATTCTATTTTTAATGGATGGGGAGGATCATTGACTCCTTAAGAGTTTTGGATGACAAATTCGTGTTGAAAGTGCTTTAGTTGTAAGACAGTCTTTATTTTTTAAGGATAACATTTTTGACTGAAACTCGAGTAAAAGGATGTAATTTTTGAGGTTTTTAAAAGATTTCACAACTTAATGGAAAAATTTCTGAGTTATATAATTTTTATCTAGTTTTCAATTTTGGTAACCACTTCTTTAAAAATTCCTACCTTCAAATTGAAAAAATGAAAAATAACTTCGAGAGATGTTTGAAAATTAAATATACTATTTAAAATTTTTATTAACAAAATCTGTAAAGGAAAAATAAATTGTAGCGGGATGTACAATGGAAGTGATTTTTTACAGAATTTTTATTTTTTTATTATTTATTATTTATTTTTTAGTTAAAAGAAATTAAGAAAATAATTTCTTTAAGATGAGCTCATTTACAGGAAGATAATCTCTCTCTCCTGATAAATCTTGAAGTATAAATGTAGATGGGCTTATCTGTTCAGCAATTTGAAATGGATCAAGCCATAATTTTTGAAATTTGGTATGTTTCCCTTTTTCTTCATGTGCTTTGTCCCACTTGAGAACTAGATCTCCAACTTGGAAGGATCTTTGTGTGACTGAACTTGTATCAAAAGAATCTTTCACCATCTGTTGATGTTTGGTGTGTGTGAGTTTGGCCTTTTCCCTTTCTTCTTCTAGTTTTAGGATTTGTGAATTTCTTAATTGCAAGGAAGAAGAAGGTGTTTCTTCAATAAATTGAACTAGGGATAATGAAGGAAGAGATAAATGTGATGGCTTCCTTCCCATATAATAAGTTGAATGGAGAAGTGCCTATAGAGGCCTTCTAAGTTATCCTATCAATCCATAGAGAAAATATTAAAGCTTTGTGTCAGTTTCTTTGATTCTGATCAACAGTTCTTTTGATTGTTCTAAGGAGATTTTTATTAGTGGATTCTGCCAAATTGTTTCCCTGGGGATAGTAATTAGCGGAATATTTGAGTTTAAAATCTCTCATAATTGCAAATTCAATCATACTGGTACCTGAAAAATAAGATGCGTTATCAAATATAAGTGCAGAAGGCAAACCAAATCTTGTAATGATAAATTGATCAATAAATTCAATAACATATTTATAATTGACTACCTTTAGTGGAATTGCTTCCACCCACTTAGTGAAGTAATGTGTAGCAGTCATAATATATCTATGTTGTTTAGAAGAATGAGGAATGATATCACCTATGATATCCAGTCCCCATTGTTCGAAAGGTTGTTCAATGTTGACTGGCTGCAAAGGCAAGGCTGGTTTCCGTTGTCTTCCAGAAGCAGTTTGGCATGTTTTTCATTTCCTTACATATGCGTGGGTATCTTTGAAGAGAGTGGGCTAGTAGTATCTAGCATGTAAGATTTTGTGTGCAGTAGTATCTCCTCCAAAGTGTCCACCTGCTGGTCCATTGTGAAGTTTCGGAAAAATTGTTTGTGCTTCAAACTTTTCAAGGCATCTTAACAATATGGAATCATAGTTTCTCCTAAATAACACGTTATCAATAATCTCATAATGACTTGCTTTTAATCTTAAAGCTCTTTTTCTTTTATGATTGAGTTCGGGAGGAGCATATCCATTTTTCAAATAAAAAATTAAATCAGTTTATTGAGACTCAATATCAATTACACTTACCTCATAAATGTGTTCATTGTTACCTGTGTCCCCTTCGGCTGGTATGTTGGATTTTCCTGTAAGTAGCTTGCAGAAACCTTGCCTTCTGACAATTTTGGCTGATTTAATTTCAATATCATACTCCTACAGAGCTGTTGCCCAATTTTCTCTCTTTTCTCCTAATTCTTTCTGCATTAGTAATTTCCTCACTGTTGGGAATGGGATTATTACTTTCGTGTGTGTTTATAAAAGAAAAGGTCTAAAATTATTTAAAGATTTATATACAGCAAATGCTTGTTTTTCTACTTCTGAATAATTCAATTCAGCACCCTGAATTGAATTCAATAACATATCATAATTGAATTCTACTTCTGAATAATTCAATAACATATTTATAATTGACTACCTTTAGTGGAATTGCTTCCACCCACTTAGTGAAGTAATGTGTAGCAGTCATAATATATCTATGTTGTTTAGAAGAATGAGGAATGATATCACCTATGATATCCAGTCCCCATTGTTCGAAAGGTTGTTCAATGTTGACTGGCTGCAAAGGCAAGACTGGTTTCCGTTGTCTTCCAGAAGCAGTTTGGCATGTTTTTCATTTCCTTACATATGCGTGGGTATCTTTGAAGAGAGTGGGCTAGTAGTATCTAGCATGTAAGATTTTGTGTGCAGTAGTATCTCCTCCAAAGTGTCCACCTGCTGGTCCATTGTGAAGTTTCGGAAAAATTGTTTGTGCTTCAAACTTTTCAAGGCATCTTAACAATATGGAATCATAGTTTCTCCTAAATAACATGTTATCAATAATCTCATAATGACTTGCTTCTAATCTTAAAGCTCTTTTTCTTTTATGATTGAGTTCGGGAGGAGCATATCCATTTTTCAAATAAAAAATCAAATCAGTTTATTGAGACTCAATATCAATTACACTTACCTCATAAATGTGTTCATTGTTACCTGTGTCCCCTTCGGCTGGTATGTTGGATTTTCCTGTAAGTAGCTTGCAGAAACCTTGCCTTCTGACAATTTTGGCTGATTTAATTTCAATATCATACTCCTACAGAGCTGTTGCCCAATTTTCTCTCTTTTCTCCTAATTCTTTCTGCATTAGTAATTTCCTCACTGTTGGGAATGGGATTATTACTTTCGTGTGTGTTTATAAAAGAAAAGGTCTAAAATTATTTAAAGATTTATATACAGCAAATGCTTGTTTTTCTACTTCTGAATAATTCAATTCAGCACCCTGAATTGAATTCAATAACATATCATAATTGAATTCTACTTCTGAATAATTCAATAACATATTTATAATTGACTACCTTTAGTGGAATTGCTTCCACCCACTTAGTGAAGTAATCTGTAGCAGTCATAATATATCTATGTTGTTTAGAAGAATGAGGAATGATCTCACCTATGATATCCAGTCCCCATTGTTCGAAAGGTTGTTCAATGTTGACTGGCTGCAAAGGCAAGACTGGTTTCCGTTGTCTTCCAGAAGCAGTTTGGCATGTTTTTCATTTCCTTACATATGCGTGGGTATCTTTGAAGAGAGTGGGCTAGTAGTATCTAGCATGTAAGATTTTGTGTGCAGTAGTATCTCCTCCAAAGTGTCCACCTGCTGGTCCATTGTGAAGTTCCTGCAAAATTGTTTGTGCTTCAAACTTTTCAAGGCATCTTAACAATATGGAATCATAGTTTCTCCTAAATAACATGTTATCAACAATCTCATAATGACTTGCTTTTAATCGTAAAGCTCTTTTTCTTTTATGATTGAGTTCGGGAGGAGCATATCCATTTTTCAAATAAAAAATTAAATCAGTGTATTGGGACTCAATATCAATTACACTTACCTCATAAATGTGTTCATTGTTACCTGTGTCCCCTTCGGCTGGTATGTTGGATTCTCCTGTAAGTAGCTTGCAGAAACCTTGCCCTCTGACAATTTTGGCTGGTTTAATTTCAATATCATACTCCTACAGAGCTGTTACCCAATTTTCTCTCTTTTCTCCTAATTCTTTCTGCATTAGTAATTTCCTCACTGTTGGGAATGGGACTATTACTTTCGTGTGTGTTTTTAAAAGAAAAGGTCTAAAATTATTTACAGATTTATATACAGCAAATGCTTGTTTTTCTACTTCTGAATAATTCAATTCAGCACCCTGAAAATTTGAACTAAAAAAAGAGATGGGTGCTTCAATTTTCTGATTATCAATTTGTGTCAAAACAACGGCATAAGACGTTGAAGAAGCAAAGGTATATAAGATGAAATGATTGGAGAAATTCAGAGTATTTAAAGAAGGAGCATTGATAATTGCCTATTTGATTAAATCAAATACTTTCTTTTCATGATGACCCCATTTAAAAATTGTTTCTTTCTTAATCATTTGTTGTAACAACAAAATAATTTGTGAGAAATCAAGGACAAACCCTTTGACAAAATTGATCTGTCCAAAAAATGATTGCATGCTTTTTTTGTTATATGGTGGAGAAATTTCTTTTATTCTATCAGGGTCAATGTAAATTCCATTTTTTGACACAATGAATCCTAAAAGTTTCTCTTCACTAAGAGCAAAAAAATACTTTTCGGATTTAATGAAATCCCATATTTTCTATAGCGTTCAAAAAATTATCTTAAGTCCTGCAAATGATTATTTTTGTTCTTTGAATAAACAATAATGTCATCCAGATAAAAAACAACCGTTTCGTTTAACAGACCCTTGAAAGCTATATCCATGGCTCGTTGGAAAGTGGCCCCTGCATTTATTAAACTGAATGGCATTTTCTGGTAGGAATAAGTTCCCCATTTAGTTCTGAAAGCAGTCTTTAGCCTATTATCTGGGTGGACCATGATTTGATTATATCCCGAGAAACCATCAAGGAAAGACATAAGTTTGGGACCAAAAATTGATCGTAAAATCTGTTCCATAGTTGGTAGTGGGAAATTATCCTTTTGACTGGGCTTATTGAGATTCCTAAAATCTATACAAATGTGGATATCACCGTTTTTCTTCCTAACATGTACCAAGTTGGAAACCCATCTTGAATGCCTAACAGGAAAAATGATTTTAGCTTTAAGGAGTTTATTCAATTCCGTTTTGATTTGATTTTCTAAGTTTGGATGAATTTTCCTTAATTTTTGTTGGACAGGTTTATCATTAGATGTCATCGGAATTGTGTGTTGAATGATGGAGGTGTCAAATGTTTTGAGATCTTCGTAACTCCAAGAAAAGATATCCTTATATTTTTTTAACAAATGAATGAAGGATAATCTTTCTTCAGACAAGAGACCAAGTCCTAAATTGATGTTCTGAGGTTTAAGATCTATCCCAAGGTTTATTAATTCAAATCTCAAAGTTGAACTCTATAGTTTTGAATGAGTAACTCTTTTAAATCTGTATTTTAAATCATAGAGATCCTCAATTTTTACTACATATTTGGGTATGGGATTATCATCGATTTTCTTTTTTAATTTATCATTGTGTTCATCCTCATCAATTATTTGGTCATTGTATGATTTTTTAGAAGCTAAGAAGCTTAAAATGTCTTCATCATCATTAAATACCCACCAATTAGTGATATTATCAGGAATGGATGGTCTAAAGATTAACTCTACAAAAAATCTATCTGAATTGTAATATTCAGATGGGATCAGTTTTGATGCAACGTTAGCAAGAAGGTCAACGCTGACATTCTAAATCCTAGGAATAACAAAAATGTTAAACGCTAAAAAATGTGAAGTGAGAGACTGAACCAAAGACTGATAATGCTTCAAGTATGTAGAGATACAATGCATCATGTTTCTTAATTGTTTAATTACAATTTCTGAATCTCCAAAAACTTGAAGGTATTTAACGTCAAGACTAATTTCTTTGTATATACCTTGGACCAATGCCTTATATTCTGCAATATTATTTGTGCATATGAATTCCAATTTGCAAGTCAGCATTGTATTCACACCTTCAGGATTAATTAATATGCAACCTGCTCCTACACCATCACTTGATTTCGATCCATCAAAATACAATATCCAGAATAAAGAATTAACTAATGATTTTTCTAGTATATTTACACATTTGGAAAAAAAATTCTGTGAAACATTTTCAATTTGAGAAGTTACAGAATTACTCAAAAATGGCGACGTTTGTGCTTTAAAATTATCAAAAAATGATTCAATAGAGTAGTTTCCAAGAATGTTGTTATTAAATGCTACTACCTCATTTTCACCTTCGAAATCTATTACCGAATGTTCCATGTGTTTTTCTCGGTTGATTCTAATTTGATTCAGCTTTCCATTAAATGGGAGCCATAAGTGAGACCAATCAGTGGAAAAATAAGCGTGTAGTTTTTCTGACCAATCTCTACTAAGAATTAAAACATAGAAATCTAGGATATCAACAACTAGTATATCAATTATTTAACAAACTTCAGGATTCGAATATAATCTAATAAGAATTGAATTCATTTCTCCTATGACTTTGAATTTTGTCCTATCGAGTTGCACAATGTTAACTACATTTTTCTAGGGTGACATGTTTAATTTCATACAAACTGAATACGTCATGATATTCGAAGAAGCCGCTGAATCTACCAAGCAATTATGTACATTTTTATTGAATATTTCGAAAGTCAAAAGAAAAGGAGGGGTATGTGAATTAGACTTGTCACCTATCAGAATAGCATTAGAGGAATCAAGTAATGAATGACCAGGGGGTTTACCCATTCCATTTGAAGCTTTGGATACCGCAGCAACAGGAAGAGGAGAAGCAGGTACTACGTTCAATTATTTCAGTAAAAATCTCTTTTGTTGTTTGAGTTTAGTGAGTTCATGAAGGAAAATATTTGCTTTTATTTTTTTCATATCCTCAACTATATTGTAATAAATAGTATCTGAAACTACTAAGGTTCTAGGCGAAGATGGAGAATTGGATGAAGACGGAATTACTTGGGGGGAAGTGGAAATGTATTTTTTAACAACTGTTTTATCTTTAGTAGTGGAAGTTGAAGGTTTCTATTTTTGAATTGGTTGTATAGGATCATCTGGACCTTTCCTTCTTGTGCCAACAAGTAATGCTTCATATTCATTTTCACTATCAGAAATAGGAAGAATAAACTCCCACATTCCATTTAATTCAGCTATTTGTTCATCTTGGGATTCATCAACAGAAAATGTTGCTTCTTCCTCATCTTCATCATTGGTTTCTGCATTAGAGATTGTGTTTGGATGTTGTGGATTAGGCGGCCAATTTCTTTTGTATGTTCTAAAAGGTTCTCTAGAAGAAGATTCAGCTACTTGTTTTTTTATCTCTACCATCTCGTTAGAGAAATTTTTAAGGACTTGTTGCAAGCCTTCAAGATCAAAGGGATCTTTAAGTGCTTTCTTTTTAGATTCATCCTTAAATGTAACTCATTTTAATTTTCTATCTTCCTGATCCTTTTTCTTTTCTAGTGCATTTATCCTCTTCTCTACAGACACATCTTCTTTCATGTTTTCTACCAAGGTATTTTTATTAGCTCTATCTACAAAAATTTCTACGTTAGAAGGATGAGATGAAATATACCATTCAATTTGTACATCGACACTAGGCCTAGAAGTAGTTGGGATTTTATTTAACAAATTGTTAAATCTAGAATTGAAATCTTTTATCTTTTCCCCTGAATTTGTTTTTAAATTGGAAAGGTCATTGATAAGAGATGCGATTGAGCGATCATCACCAAATTTAGTCAAAAATTGTTCTTAAAAAATATCCCAACTAGTAATAAAATTGGTTGGTAATGAAAAGTACCAAGACCCTGCTGATCTTGTAAGAGTGTATGGGAATAATCTAAAAAAACGTCTTCTTCAACTACCTCATGAAGATTGATGGCTAAAATATAATTATGAAGGTGCTCTTCAATAGGTAACCCATCATCATGATTAAATTTGGGAAGCCATCTTTTAGGATGTTTTGGTAGAGGATGAAGTGGTGTTGGCATTTGAACAGCTCCCGGATTAAAACATGGTCTAGCTTCCATTGTAACAGTTGGGGAGGTGGATGTGATGAAAGAAGAACTCTAAGCTATGATAGTACTGCTTGAGGCAGCACTAGTCATTTGTGTAGAGGAAATGGAAATAGATGAAGTGATCGGTAGAGAAAAAGGAAATGAAAAAGGAATAAATGGAGATGTTTGTGAATGAGAGAATGAGGTAATCTCACTAGTAGATGTTTGGGAATTTGATGTATCAATTTTCATTCGGCGGGATGGAAGTGGAAATTCAAATGGCGAGATGCTAAGTTTTTCACTTTGGGACTGAGTCAAAACACTAGTTCTATGAAAAATAGAAGTTATACTTCCTTCAGATGATTCAGGCTTTTCTGCTGAAATGGAGACGTCTTCCAATTTCTTTATCGAAGTTGTAATTTTTGGTGATTCTAGAGTATAATACGTAGGGATTACCTCAGGAAGTATTCTAGGAGACTTGGGAGGTGATTGTACAACTCTTGATCTAAAAGTAGGAGATTTTGGAGGGGATCTAGAAGTTGTAGGAGATTTGGAGGGGAAATGACTCTTGGAATGGCATTTTGTTTTTGGATTGGACTTAATTTCCATTCATATTCTGCAGGCCCTCCTTCTAGCGCTAAAAGTGTTGAGGTCTCGAAAATCGATGCATCAACACAAGGGAAAACCACCCGGTCCGAACCTTAAGACAACTCCTTTTCTGTTTAGGTAGTGGCTCCGACTGGATATAATGGGACCAGTTTCCCAATGAAAGATGATTGAATGAATGTGTAATGCTTATAGTGGAGTGAAATAGATGGATTTGCAGCAATAAATCAAATGGAAAACATATGCATTAATCTACTCTATAACCCGAGATTGTTTAACATTTATCTAGATGCAATCTATAATGATTTTCTTTAGTAAATGACAATATAGATTGCTCAAACACCAATGAAAATGAAAATATTTCAAGATGATTATTTTGATTAAATAGTTAATCAAAATTATGTGTATAACTCATATCACATTTAGCATATCAAAGGAAATTGCTTAACATGTATTTAAAAATATCAATGGCAGCATAATCATAAATGAATACATGTAACATTGGTCTTTAAATATCATGTAATAAGCAATCTGAAAAGATAAATTCACTATTTAGTTGTGAACAAAGCAAAGGTACAAAAATAGAAATACCAGATGCACGTTGCTCATCTCATAAAAGAAATAGCAGCAATTTCGTCCTTCTCACAAAGATGATTTCAAGATTACAAAAATGCAACTTCTCAAAATTCTTTCTGAAAATTCCTAAAATAATGTTCTAGTCGTTCTATTAAGAAAAGTATGAAAGGACAATAGTGCGAGCTTTCGTAAACCTTTCTTCATAAAATTCTGGACCATAATTTCATACAACAAGCAAGCTTAAATAGCAGAAAAAACAACTGAATGTATTGTGCAGAGTGTTGAGGGCATTTAAACAGATCCCTTCAATAATTCTTAAAGGAAAATAGTGTAGAATTTCTGGATGTGATTTGTTGTCTTCATCGACTTTGTTCCATCATATTATCTGGATGTTTTTCCATCTATTTGAACTGTACTGCCACTTATCAGCACAGTTGTCCTCTACTATCATGAACCTGAACATGGAAAACAAGAATCGATAAGCTAAAAATAAATGAGATTGATAAGCGAGTTTCATTTGAAACAAAACACATTTTGCAAGAATTCAGGATAAAAATGTAGAGCGTAATAAATTCCGAAAACAAACATCATAGAGAAGAATGCAGAGTGAGGTATGTGATAAGAGAGGTGAACTTTATGATCTTATCGTAAATCGCAAAACAAATGTTGATGAAAAGGGGAGGCTTAGCGGTTGTTTTGAAGGGGTTCGAAGTGGTAAGTAGTTTGTGAAGAGGGTAGTCTGAAAGAACAAAGGAGTGACACATAAATATAGGGCTAGATGGAAAAACCACTTTTCAGACCCCCCCCCCCCCCCTGAGAAACTTAAAATTGAGCGCAGGGGGTCCGAAATCTTCTATGTCGTTGATCCGTGCAAATTAGATTTGAGCCGTTTATTTTTACAAGACAAGTCGGGCTTTTCGTATTATCACAATCGGCATTCGGAGGGAAGGCAAAGAAACAAGCAAGACTATGAAAGTTGCGAAGGACCCGGACGTGAAATTTTATAGATAACTTTTAAGTTATGTGTCGGGTCTGATCCTTATATCACAATCGCAATCGGTGGTATGTAGCAGGGTAGAACCTTTATACTTTTGTGATTGCGCGGACGCGGGGATTTATGGATTGCATTGTATAATCCCATCGGGTCTGGTTTATATCACATATTTCAATCAATTAAGGCTGAGATTTAAGTCTACGGTCATTGCGATTTGCAGACGCAAGAGATTTATGGAATTGCATTATCTTTCCCTTTGAGTCCGGGGTGATATCACAATCGCAATGGAGTTGGCAGAGGGGTACTTTCCTTATGGAACTTTTGCAATGCGGGGAATCGGTGAGTCAGAGTTTATAAAGATTTTGACCTTCAAAAAAAAAAAAAATTATTTAAATAGCCCATTATTATTTAATACTTAAAGGTTTTTTGAAGCCTAAGTATAGTTTTGGTCTCGGGGCTATTTTAAAATTTGGATTTTTGGGTAATCAACGTTTAATACTTGGGTTTAATTAAAAATCCTAAGTATTAAACTTTGGTTATGGGATTTTATTGACAATTTTATGTTGGTTTTCTATTTTTTTATTTTTTGGTTTTTTTTAAAGAAATAAAATCAAAGGCTTTTCTAAAATTAAAGGGTCCCTATTTTAATATAATAAATTTCAATAGGAAATTTATAATATACTAAAATGGGGGTTGTTGAACAGTACAACAGAGCCTAGGGAAATAAATCACTATTGCAATGAAAACTTTAGATGTAACACGCCTTTATCATTACATCCCTTAATTTTAGACATTATGTCATGTTATCACTTCCTTTCAATCTCAAGTATGTTAAAAATGAAGGATGATGAGGAACTAAGTACACCCTTCCTTGTACAACTCTTTCTTAAGCTTAGATATCATATTTTTTTGACACATATTTCCAAAATGTATATAAAGGGGTCATGGTTGTCCTATCATTTTAAGTTATAAATATGGATTAAAATGATCATCAAGCATCCTCATAGAAATAACTCACAAACACAATGTTAAATATCATAGGTTAGCATGCATTGCATTTGTCACACTTATTTTATAGGTTAACAATGTTGCCTTCTTTCATCGTTATACTTAAGTCATAAACCCCAACTTCCTTAGAGGCTTTACATGGTTATTATTTCTTCTATTATGCACAATTTGGATTGTGAATATGTGCTCAAATTAAATCATCTACAAACAATAATATTATAGACAAACTTTGTTGGCTTGTTGGGGCCTGACTTAGGTTCGGAGTTAATTATCCAAACAAATCCCTACACTACTGGCCCTTTTGGCATCAGCCCGCGGAGCGCAGACTGAAGTCTCACCCGATGCAGTATGGGGGGGATGCTTGAACCAAGTTTCCACACCCTTGAGATGTCTGAGGTGTCGATTTAGTCCAACTGTGCCTACCTTCGTGCAAGTCACTTCACACACTATGCTGACCTGCGAGACCTTTGCGATCTATTATAACCGCCTTCGCACAACCCTAACTAGGGGCTGAGGTGCTTTTGCGCTACTATGGCAGTGATTTGCGCTATTTCCCCAAACTATACCGTGGATCTTACTTATATTCTTAAAGATCTTAGGCAACTTCACGTAAACATATACTTTATCTCACATTCACTTAATTATCACAGTCACATATGTTCACACATCATATAAACAATAGAATTGCAATTCATACCCGATACAGTCAATGCAGAAAACATGAAATAAATACACAGGAATGATATAAAACTTCTCTTTATTAATGCTTCTAACTGTTACAGACTCGACTCGCCCTGTGCACTCAGCTGCAGGGGTCCGCACACTTAGCTGCGGACTACTAGGCCTTTGCACACTCAGCTGCAGAGCCTTCTCCTACTCTATGACCCAAAACTAGACTTTACACTTTAGATACTCTGCTATGCTTCTATTCCATGATCATCAATTGATTGATTCCATTCTTGATTTACAATTAGAGCCTCGCTCTATTTATACAATCTCTACAGCCGACATTACATTACAAAATTAAGGGTAGACAACCCTATGACTCATTTACAAGCTATGCGCTCCGTGCCCACAAAATGTGGAGTCTTTACATCGAAGTTACAATTTGTGACCAAAATCTGGGCTCTAAGCCCCAAAACTTCCCTTGGGGGATCCCGCGCCCAACAGGCCCCCAACACAAACATCGTGACTCGCCCTCGAGTCACTCTATTGGTGCGGAGATCTTTGCGCAAAGACCTCCCAACTCTACCTGGATCATTGCAAGATCGGCAGCGCACTAAGCAGCTGCCTGCTACACTTCCTGGACGCGTTGTTCAGAGATCGTTGTAGCTGAGCTGCTTTCCTGAACCTGTTCCTGCATTCCCTCCATTTGTGCGAGCTTGGATTCAATAGAGGCTATAATGACAAATGGCTCATCAATCCATGGTTGTACGCACGCCTTCAAAACAACTTCCTTGTGTCGAGCAGCATCCACCTGCTTCTTAAGCGCTTTCGCCTGCTGCATCCGCGCGAGCCTTTGTGTAAGGGAAACCATCTGCACAGATCCTTTTACTTCATCGTACTTTTTTTGTAGCTCGTGCACCTTTGTTTCTAGGCGTTGTATGTTCAGGTCCTCCTGCAAAGTAGTGAGAACCTCGAATGCCTCCTCGAACAGCTTGGTGCAGTCTTTCACTGCGTTGTTGACCTACGCTATGGCTGCTGTGATCGCGCTGGTGCACTGTTCTTTAATCTCTGGCGGAGTTGAAGGCTGCACCTTCAGTTTTAGTTTGGCTATCTGAAGGTTCAGCTCCAGCTGAACCTTGGCCATCTCTTCCTTAGCCTCGCGCACCCTTGCTGCTAGTTTCCGGATGCGCGCCTCCACTGGTTCCTCTGCTTGGATGTCCAGCTCCAGGACCATCTGGCAGGATTCATCGACCACCTGCACAATCTATCGATTCTATGCCAATACCTCGTCGCGCTGCACGATCAACTGTTCAATGTTGATGCACTGCTTGCTCATGACCTGGAGCACGCGACCTCCCCTGACTCGCAGTTCTGCAGTAACTCCATCCTGCAAAACATAGAGCATCTCCTGAGGGAGCGCAGCCATATTTATTTTGACTCCCTTCAACCCGTTGACCATAGACTTTTCAGCCTCATTTTCTGTCACGAGTGCTCCCTCTGGCAGCAATAGGGTTAGTCACCCAGGCACGCAGCATTTCCTCGGCCGCGGCCGTGCCTAGTGCAAGGCTGGTTGACACAGTACCATCCTATGGAGTGCTCACCTGCAACTCTTGTATCTGTGCTCAGAGAGTCCCCAACACCGTCTTGTGTTCCTCCACAAACTGCAGGAGGGCCTCCATGGTGGCGTCCCTCACCGTCTCCCCAATGTCATGTAGATCCCCCTCAGTGAGGGTGATCGAGTCGAAATAAGTCTTTGAGGACTTTGACTTCTTCCGCGGCCCTACCTGCTCTCTTGGGTGCTATCATATCAATTGTGTGGACGTTGTCTGTAGGTCCACGCCACCTTCCTTCGGATCTGTTTCTTGTTCAGGCGAAGGCGACTTCTAGCCTTCGCGCTCCTTCTCTGCTGCCTTTGCAGCGTCCCGCGCCGCCTGGGCCTTCGCTACTACTGCTTCGTTTCGACACTTCACTGCCAACTGCACCATATGCAGTTTTTCCTCCTCCTTCTTCCTCTATGTAGCAAACTTCTCTGCTTCCACCGTGGAGCTGGCTGGAGTGCGCCACTTTGGCGGCCATGACTCAAGCACGACGAATATGGCATCGTCCATCGCTAGGTAAGGTAGCTTGTGCCATGTCTTTGTGGGGTCCTTGCATGCCCTGATGTACACGTGATGAAAGTCTGCTTTGAAATCCACGAAGCTCTACAAACTTTTATAAACAGTGGGAGATAACCGCGGCTTGCCGTTAATCCGCATTTTGATGTTCATCACCATGAACACCCATAATATCTTATTGTCCCTAATCCACTGCACATCTCTGGTTGCCCATAGTGAAACGTACTTTTCTGCCTCCTGAAGATCCTACGCAATCGTTGGGAACTAGTTGTCCTCGAGCAATTCCCAAGCCACCAGAACTATAGATAGCAGAAGCCATGCATAGTGGAAAGTCTTCCCCTAATCCTGTGCCTCGCGGCAGTTCTCCAGGAATTCTCTGCACAAGTAGTCTGCCCATTTAAATTGGACCTCTTCTGCGCATTGCGCAACAAGTGCAACCACCGGCATGTGCACCTTATCCGCGCGGCACTTCCGCATAACCTTTCCGGCTAATATCTGTGTTGCGACTTTGACCGCAGTGTTGTTGATGCTAGAAATCTCGTATCCTCTCTTCTTCTTCTCCAGCTTGAACTTCTTCTTCATGGCCTCCGTGATGGCCAAATTGTCACTCTTACCCTCCAAGATATTCGCTGGATCCTCCCCTTTGCAAGGGAGCTGGGTAATTTTGTGGATTAAGTGGTCCATGATGAGGATGGGATCCTCCAGCCACAACCACCCATTATGCACTAGGCAGAGTAGTTGCCTAATGATGAAAATAGTCATTGGGGCACGACGTTAAGGCAACACCCAGAGCAAGTTTATAAATCCTGCCTTTTCTACACCTCTCAGCCACTGGCACAGCTCCAACTCGATGACTCCAGGCAGTGTGTTTTTCTTCTGGTGCATTAGCTGCGTGGTTGCCAAATGTGGGAACTTCTCATGGTCTACGAGATCCCAGTCTTCAAATTTCAACAAAAGCACTCACCCCAAGTGCGCTCCATCAAAAATGATGTTGTCGGGGAGCAACGGAGTCTGCAGAGAGCTTTTGCTCTCATCTAGGTCCTTGGGCACCCTTGCTTTCCCCTTCCGCGGAGGAACATACGTGGGAAGCCTGGTCAGAGGGTCCGCACCCTGGGTTTCCACCTCCATCTCTACGTCCTCCTCCTCCTCTACCAGGATTTCTTCAAAGTCTTCCTCCTCCTCATCGGCTTCCAAGTTGATAGCCTTCCCCTTTTCTTCCATAGTAAGCCTAGTTCTCAACGAGTTTCTAGGGGACACGTGCACTAGTACCATAGGCTGCTTGTCTTTCTCGGGTCTCAATGTGTGCAGTGATTTAGGGATTTTTGCAACTATCCCGACATTTTCTGGGGATTCTCCTACCGTTATGGCCTGCGTGGCCTCCTCAATGGTCATTTCTCCATTATCCATGGCTTCCTTAGGCATTTCCATACTGTTATTCCACAATTCTCTCAACGGCTCGGGTAAGTGCTCAAACAACGACTTCGACTTCAAAAGATCAAACAAATATGGGTTCATGAATCTCTGGGTGCGCAATAGCTGAATTCTCAAATGGCCAAGTGTTGTTTGTTGGATAGACCTTTGTAATTTATAGCACCTTTTGAATTCGAATTCGACTGTTTCCCCCACATTTGGTTCATTAATGCTCACTTGGAAGAATATTTTCAAGAATATGGTCCATAAATTTCGCCTTAAATGCCTGCCACCCACTCCATTTGGTCTCAAGCCAAGAATCACATCGTGAATAGTGACTGTAACGGTCACTTTCCAGCCAACCCACGCAGTAGCGCAGCTACCCTCGTGCTGTTGCGGACCCTGTGACATTTCGCTAGTACGCACAGTCCTGTCATCGTGCAACTCCCAGGCAGAGTAGTTTATAGTCCCACACCTCCTTTCAGCTACTTGGAGTGCTAAGACTGTGCTTCTTGTGGCTAGTCAGATGGTTGAGTCACTTGTGTATGGCTTCAAATGACTAGTATTTACTTTTCCTGGGAAGAGTTCGCCATTTAATATCACCAACTACACCACGCCACCATCTGTGATCTCCTTAATAACATATGGTCCCAACCAATGCATTCTAAGCTTCCCTGGGAATTGTTCAAACTTACTATCATATAGCAACACCAAATCATTCACCGTAAAGGTGCGCAATTTAATATGTCGATCGTGCCAGGCCTTTTCGCGTTGCTTCTGTACTTGCTGGTAAAATCCAGCCAAAAATCGTTCTTCTTCAATCTCCTCCAACTACGCGAGCCTCTCCTCCAGGGCTCTACAGTCTATCATGCCTGTGAGCGCTGCTATGCGCAGACTAGGCACAATGTATTCCATAGGCATTACAACTTCCACTCCATAGACAAGCCGAAAAGGTGTTTGTCCCATCAGTTTCTTGCATGTCGTCCTATAAGCCCATAATATTGTGGGTACGCTCAGGTCCCAATCACTTCATTGTGCATTGCATACCTTGTTCAACACATTGCATACCCTGTTGAACGCTTCCACACGGAGAGCCCTCTACGCAATTGTTCTTCCTACGTAATGTCTTCCCAACATTAAGATCCATTTGCACCTTTGCCCCCCCAACACATTCTTATTGATCATACCTTTTAGTGCAAAGTTTATGTGCATCCGCGTAGGTTGTTTTCCATATTCCTGTGCCCACTTGGCTAGACGTGTGCATGGATCATCCTGTCCATTGTACTTGTCTGTTAATCACACCCTAGGATTCCCAAATTGTGTGCGCATCATTCTTCTATATTCGCGCTAGTACTCAAAGCTCCCTTTGTGCGTACCCCACCACCTCGTGGGCGTAGCGCACAGTACCCAAGCCAAGGCCTGGAAGCATTGCTTTTCTGGCACCTCCCTTTCAAATTTATTCAAGAAGGTATCTACTTCACTTAGGCCATCATAAGTAGGCAGGTCTCTTACTTCTGTTGATACGCAACGCAACAACCTTGTCATCATATTACAATTCAGTGTAGTTACCTCATGTAACCGATTCTACCATCGCTCCGTTTCCTCGTCTGAATCTGAAGTACAGGAGCTTTCGTGCTCCCGTGCAATCCGCCCATGCACAGTGGGATTCACCCAGTCTTGGTTTTGCATTGTTATCTTATAGATTCAATACAAATCATCATTGCTTTCATAGTCGCGCACCGGCCCTGTATAGCGCGATCCTTTAGCAGGGTCCAGGGGTATAACTTCGCGTAGTGACTTCTTCTCAAAAATCATCTTGCGCTTCTTCAAATTAATCACCCTGTTCATGTTAGTGGCCCAATCAATTCCTAAGAGTGCAAGGTAGGGATTGTTGTCATCAAAAATCTCTATCACTTCAAAGTCTGCTAGCGTGCTCGCTCCCTCAATGTCCATAGTTATTCCCTGCAATCACCCCATGGGTATTATTTTATGTTGGTTTGCCATTCGCAGTTGAATAGGAGACCACTGTAGCATAGGTCTCCCCATTCGCTCCCATGTCTGCTTCGACAAAACATTCGCATCCAATCCTAAATCCAGGATAACTTGATCCATCTCATATTCTCCAATCTACATGGTTAGTCTCATTTCTCTTCCCGTTCTTGTCTTGTGTTTTCCGATCTTCCTGACTACGCGCGATTCTCCTGGTGCAGTCCCAGCGCATCTGTTAATGAGTTCCTATAACCCTTTTACAGCTTTACTATTGCGTAGTAACTTCATAAATGTTTCCGAGAACGTTGTGAGCATGGATGGGTCCATCTTCGGCTTTGGCCTATCTTTGCTTCCTGAAGTGGTGGCCTCAGCAAAGCTCTTCTTAGTTTCCATGAAGGTTTCCTGAGCGCGCTCCAAATCAAACTCTGCTTCCTTCACCGGAGCTTTGTGAACCCAAGTACTATCCTTTGTTTGTTTTTCTTTGTCATCTCCCGTTGCAATTCTACTTCGGAACATAATATTTACATTCAGATCTTCCTCGCATGGCTCAAACCTCATCATCTATAGGTTTTGAGTCGTGGGAGGCGGTATCGCTCCTTTATCGCATATCCTAGCTATCAGTGTAGGACAATCTTCGGCCTCATGATCGAACAATTTTCAATACAAACATGATGGGCGTGTTGGATTTGTACAATCGCGGGCATAATGTTCTGGACCTTCGCAATTGTAGCATATCAACTATCCGCAACCTCTTCCAGGTCCTCCTCCGCCTCGGTCTCGTCCATGCCCTTGAAATCCTGTTCGCGCCATTCCTGCATTTTGATCAAGGGGCCGCATTTCGGCCTGAACTCTGTAGATGGGAGTTATATCCATCATTAACTCATAGCTTCTACAAGTGCACTCATCGTGTCCCATTGAACTACAAAAGTTACAGAACAATTGTTGCGAATTTTGTGTATACTTCTGTAACAAATGGCAATTGTCCGTAGCATGTTTTCCACCTATTTGACAAATCATGCACCACAAAGAAGGAGCCGCGCTAGGTCCTGTTTGTGCTTCCGGCCTTAATGGCATCGGTCCTCCTTCGGTGAGGTAATTTGCAAAAACCGGGTAGTGGTCATTGTCATGACCCTGACCCTTGCATTTTACACATCACACTTCTTCGCGCACTTCTAGTTGAGCTGTTCTGTCCTGTTTCAGACTCTGCATCTCAAGGCATAAATTCTTCAGCTGCGTGTGGATCTACTAAACTCCCAAGTTAGGAGCCTGCATCGGGGTCTCATGCAACCTCATCACGATCTCTAGAGCCTCTGCCTGAGTCGTTAGCTTCTGTTGCGATAGTGCACTTCTCAGATGTGGCGTTAGCGACGCTACAAACCATTCACGATGTTGTCCATCCATTAGATTCATATTAGCTTCACAAATCATGCATTTCAGTCTCTGATCCAGCTCCCAAGGAGTCTTGCCTGGTAGCATTGTGATCTTTTTGAATCCAATGATCGATTGTGCTTCAGACTTCGGCCTGCTAAATTCCTTATTTAGCGCAATTTGGATATCCGTTATTCCTGCATTCAGATTATCATTAGAGTGCTTAATATACCAGGTCAGTGTGCGATCTTGTAGGGCGCTAACCAATGTCACTTTCTTGATATTATCATCTATAACTCCTTGCGCTTCCCATACAGCTCTTACAACGAACCAAAATTGGTCCGGATCCTCATTTCGCAATCCATTGAACATAGGCAACTTTATCTTGCTTTCCATATTGAATCGCGGTGGTGGCGGAGGTGGTACGGGTGAAGATGGAGGTGATGGTGGCGAAGCTGGTGGTGGTGTGGGTGGGGTTGGTATTCACGGAATTCTAGTGGTTTGGTAGATTCAAAATTTGTCAAAGTAATGTTATGTAAGTTGGCTCATGATGTATGGAACAAGCTTAAAACGTGTTATGATGGGGACACAAAGGTAAAAAGAACCAAGCTACAATCCTTCGAGGCCTAATTTGAATGTTTGAAGATGGAAGAAGATGACGATATTGCTTCATGTTTTCTTTGAGTAGACAATATTGTCCACTCCATTGCAAGTCTTGGTGAAGAATTCAAGGATAGTGTTGTTGTTCAAAAAATATTGAGATCTCTTCCGTCAAGCTTCAATCGAAAAGTATTAACCCTTGAAAAATTAACACACAACAATAAAATGACTACAAACATACTTGTTCGAACAATCTCAGCTTATGAACAAAGGATAAAGGAGGACAAATTGGGGATTAAGGAAGAAACATTCAAAGAATCCAAAAAGGGAAGAAGCATGAAAACCAATTAGACTCTAATTCTGATGAAGAAAAATCTAAGTTTGTCCGGAAGCTAAAAAGAGGAGCCAAAAATTTAAAAGGTAAGCTCCTTTTCAAGTATTTTGAATGTGGAAGAATATAGCATTCTGCTTCTAAATGTCCTTATGAAAAATGAGTGATAGTGATAATGAACCAAGATTCAAATCTAAGCATCAAAAGAAGAAGAAAGCTAAGAAGAAGAAGAACTTCCTCTGAAAATAAGGACGAGACTCCAAAACCTGATTGATGACGAAAGAGGTGAAATATGGTTTTTTGTTGAAATAGAAGAACTTGAAGAAAAAATAGACTATGAAGGAGAAATTAGAAGTGCATTGAAGGAAATAAAAACCCTTAGAAAGAGGGAAGTTCAAATAATGTAGAAACATTAAGACATAAATCTAAATGAAGAGACCATTCTTGTTCTCAAAGTTGAACTAGAGGAAGCTAAAATAGTAAAGGAGTTTCTGTCAGAATCGTTGAATGAGAAAGAACAACTTTGTGAAAGGCTCGAAGAGGAATTTGTGATTTTGAAAGAAGAGTTGGAACAACTCAAATAAAATCTAAAGCTTCACAAAGGGATGGAATCTCTGGATCATATTCTCACAATGCAAAGATCCCCTCTCATAAAAATAGGTCTTGATTATCAAGAAAGTTATGAGGCATACAAGAATAAAGTGTTTCCAAGCACATCAAATGAAGATCGTCCTAAGAAGCTCGATCATACATTCATCGCATACAACAACAAATCATTTGAATATCCGTGTGACATCTCCTGTGCTAATCCCTCTTATAAATATTATTATGAATTTTAAATTCATGTAAATTATAAATGATGACTAGGCTGAGAGTGGACATGGTTTCAGACTCTGAGGTGGAGGGGTAGATTGCTTGTAAGCACATGCCTACACTAATTTTGTCACTTTCTTGTGGATTTCACTCTGGTGAAATAATTTAATTGAGTGATGGAAAACTGCCAAGTCAGAGCCTGCATTTAATTGGATTTCGTCTCCCTGATACAATCCATAAAACAACTAGAGGAAAGGAATTCAAGAATGTGTATAGGGATCCATTATGGATGAGGGAAAATGTTCATGCTCAAATTTAAGATAAAATATACCAATAAAGAAAAGAGGGCAAGGCATGTGTTGTTGTGGTAGGAATGGCATTGGTTAACACACCATAGGTGACGTACATGAAAACAAGAAAAGAAAGAGAGAACACACAAAGACAAAGGAAAAGGGGAGAGAATGAAAAGAGGGGAGTTTTGGAATTTCGGTGGCTCTGCCTGGGAGATTAGATTACCCATTAACATATGTTTTTTGTTGTGTGTGATGAGTTTATGTTTGTGCCTTTGTGATGCTTATTGAGAAATATGTGTGCCTGCATGTTGTGCGCCAGAGAGAGTTCAATGGAACAATGATGCTCTGGTGATAGCTGAGTTAATAAACCCGCAGGGGCTTACTCATCAATGAATACTTGAGCAGTGGCTTTACTTGGGGCTGAAACCACTAGGAACTAGTTGGATTGAAAAACTACTAGATAGATTGAGGTACCCCAGTACTAGTGGGACTAATAAACACCTAGTGTAGCCTTGGGGATGATAGCACTGGTGTTAGTTCCCACTGATAATTTGTTGGATAGTTGTAATCTTGTCCCTACAGTAGCTATCCAACTGATAAAGCTACCATTACACATGCACATCCTTCTCTAGAATTGAACTAAGACTCTCTATGCTCTGTTGGAACCCTTGAGGTTGTCTTGTCATTGGTTGAGAGTCACTATGGTGTCATGGTTGGGAGATATTGAGATATGATCTAGGAAATGGACTCTATCTCTTAACATTTGCTGACTAGTTGAGATCTCCTAAGCAACTATCTCTTCAAGATCTAAATTTGGCTCGGTGGTGCTTAACTGCAAAAAAAGAGTAGCAGTGCAGTTGGTCTATGGTTGGGAGGAGATTTGAAGTCTCTCTCCCAGTTTCCAATCATTTAAATGTTAAGATAAGTGATCTATTGTGTTTTCATGCTTATCTTTGTGATGTGGATGTTACTTATGCTATTATATGGTATTAGGTCATTGGATCTTCTCAGGAATGTGTATCCTTTTGTATCAAAATGAAATGGTATTAATTATGATTATTTCACTTGTGAGAGGTTAGATAAGCCTGAATAGTGAGTTTCCTTGAATGGTGAGTTGATTATGTGTTCATGTCCTTTTACTATATAAACATGCATGAAAATATATATTCAAGGCTTTGAGGCTGGGAGGGCCCGTGAATTAGCAATAAAAAGGCTTTAACCAAGGCTTTCCATGTGGATCTATTATAGTGTGAAGAGACCTTATGCTTTGCATGTGCATAATTGAGGCATGCTCCTTATGGCTTAGCCTTTATCCACTGTGCAGGGGGGATGCACATAAGGAAAACTATCTAACTGATGAAGGGATTGATAGAGAATTCTTCCGTCACTTGACATAGGGCTTCTCAGTTCGTGGTTCAAGAGTAAGCTGGGTTTTCCATTTAAATAAGACCTTGGGAGATGGGATCTGTTCAATGGACATTACATCCATTTAGTAACATGAATAAATCCCATTCGCAATTGCATGCCTTGCAAGGGTTCCCATTTTGTGTTGCAGCAGTAAGAATTCATGGCAGGATTCCATTGAGGCTCTATAAATTGGGCCCCACAATAAACCCTGAGAAATTTTATAATAGAGAAATGTGGTTTTGCATGTGGATCCAGGATCCCAATGGGACCCATGTCAAAGCCTAGCTAATAGAATGATGTGGAAAGGATGAGGACATGGCACACAAATGGAGCGACATATGTCAGGCACTAGAGTCCTCTTTTGATGGCAAGTGGCTTGAACTTAAGTGACATGTGGCATCTATAGAGGGGACACATGGTGGTATGATGTCATCTTGACGTTAACATGACATCATCATAGATTGTGTATTGTAGGGTCTTTTATAAGCAGGCACCGTAGAGTTGACAGGAGAAATGAATGGAAATATTCCCATCACTTGATGGGTGATTTGTCATCATTATGCCAGCATGGCATCATCACAGGGTGGTGTCATCATGGTCGTATGGTTCTGCCTTAGGTGCACTAAGAAGGGAAAACCATAATAGATGGGACCAGGGAAAGGGAATAATACTTGGTAGTTGATGTGAAATAATTTGATTGTGCCCTAGAGCGTTGAGGAGGCATGTCACTCTATTGTGGTCCTAATAAACTAGAACCATGAGACAGGGAGATTCCCATCGTTTAACGAATATATCACATCAAGGAAAGTAAATAAAACGGTTGACCCGCAATCTAGCCAAGGTGGCATAGCTCGCGACTATGTGGTAATCCCTATGGAAGTCAAGGCTAACATGGAAAAATCACATCGGACACATGGTAGCGCCATGAGGATGCAATAGCTCACATGTAGGGATAATGAGCCAAAAATTTAAATGGTCATAAATTTTGATCCATAAGTTGGATTTTGATAAAGTTTATATAGTTTGAAAAATCTTGATGAGTTTAACGTGATGGTGTAGTTCAAAGTTAATTCTGGTACCTTTGAAAAGGGAGGAATTTTGTAATCCCATTTCCATAATGAGACCATGGAAGTTGGGTTAAGGAAAAGTAACACCTCCCATTCATCTTGGAGAGTCTAAGGGAGAGGGAGGTAGGGTTACAGAGTGGTATCATAGTTGAAGGTTCAAATACTATACTTCTAGAGTTAAGTTTGGAGCTCTAACATCGTGTGATGGAGTGTTAGGACCCATTAAAAAGTATATCATTCACCTCAAATCGATGATGATTTTAGCATTTTATTGTGATCTATATGTGGTATGTGTGTGTGCATCTGTGCTAATTTTGATATGATTATTATTTCTAATAGACATGCTCATCTGAGTTGTGATGTTTCAAATGGCTTGCAACGACAAACTTAAAGTAATATGCCATGATGATGATTAAGATTATGTGTTTATGTTTTGGATTGACTAATAGTTGTGTGTGTGTATGACAACACATAAGAAGACATCAAGGAACAAGGAATGAACAACAATATGAAGAAATATAGCACTAATAGATCTCATCATGGGCATGAGGAG
Source organism: Pinus tabuliformis (assembly GCA_031772625.1). Taxonomy (NCBI): domain Eukaryota; kingdom Viridiplantae; phylum Streptophyta; class Pinopsida; order Pinales; family Pinaceae; genus Pinus; species Pinus tabuliformis. The sequence goes on from CM062804.1 coordinate 955,846,268, forward strand.
TCAATGGAGAAATGAAGAGGGGAAGGTTTTATTGACTAGATGGAACTCTTATAAGTCTAAGATCTAAATTGAAGAGTTACATGGTTGACACCAAGAAGCTTTTTAGGGCCCAAGAGAAGCAGGAAGAATGAATGCATTAATACTACAAATTCTATCATACTTGTAGAGACAAAAGCAGCATGAATTAGGAGCCAACTACAAGTTTAAGCAGAGTTCATTTGGACTTGGAAGACAAGATTTGAGGGATGATGGTGTAGAAGGAAGTGGGTCCAAAAAGAAACACAAATAAGGAAGTGAAGAGAAAACGAGGGGTTGAACTCCTCTAAGTACCTCCAGAAAGTATGATGGCAAGCTATAGGTAGCTATCTAGTGTCGAAACAAGGAGGCATGATCAACAAATAAGAAAGGGAAAGGATTCTATGCCTAAAGAGTTCAAGAAGGCAAAGTCCCCTACATTTGATGGAGAGGTGAAGAAGGTTGAAGAAGCAGAGCATGGATGCTAGGGTTAGAGAAGTATTTCAAAGTCCATAATTCCTATGAGAACATGAAAAAAATAGTATCCATCTTCAGCCTAAAGGGAAAGGTCGATGTCAAGTGGGAGGATTTGAGGAATCTAAAGGATATCAGAGAAAAAATTATTTTAGGAAAAGTTTGAGAGATACTTCGAGAAGAAGTATATATCTAAAGAATATTATGATAACATGGCCAAAGAGTTCTACAAGCTCAAACTTGGGTAGCTGACAGATGAAGAATATAATACTAGGTTCTTAGAGTTGTTAAGATATGTGCCTTACATCAAAGAGGAGAAGGAAAAGATTCAATGATATATCAGTGGCTACCTTGGGCATTTAGGGACATAATTGAGTTTACTGAACCAAGGAAATTAGAGGAGGCTGTTATCACCCCAAGAAACTCTCCTAGGTTGTATCTCAAAGATGCTCGGGAACATTACAAACTCAAAAAAATGTTGGAAATGGATGAATGGAAGGAATGATGCATATTCAAGCCAGATAACCACTTCTACTATGCTTAACCCCAAACATGGGTGAACACACCCAGACTACAAGGCTTTAGACCACCAATTACTCACAGTTTGAGGATCAGGTGAACATGGAGAATACTGACCATACCAGCAGATGCACAAGACCATGTGATGGCTGGCTGCAACCAGTAAAGAGGTCTGCAAATCTGTTTCCTAATGCACAGACAGGATGACAGATCTCTGGCACTAAAATAATAGAAACCTGCACAACACATTCAATGATACATACTAGATTCTAACACAGAGGTGGGATGACAACCCCTCAAATGCTAAATATCAAGAGCACATGAAAAATGCATAACAGGCACAACCTAGAACAGAGAAGAAGTGGAAAGTGAGCAATTAAAAGCAAAAGAAGCTTGTATTAGCTAAAAATGAAGATCAGACGCTGCAAGTGTTAAAGTAGTTACAGTCTCCAGAAGTTGAACCTTACATCAAAACTACAACCATCAACCCTGATTACATCTCTTTTCTGGGTATATATAGAGTTTCATTACAAAGATATTTTGCTATTCAACGCGCGGAGGTGTCATAATGGATCACCAACCACTTTTAACTCTCTGATGTACTCTCTGCTACAATCTGCCTACTTTAATGAATGGATTTGATCTTTCTGCTACTCGTTCGTCCTTCCTGAACAAGTGGATTGTAATATTAAAGGCATTCCATGACTGATAAATGCTTGTAACTGCTTGAGGCACGTCCTTTTCTTCTCAGCCATACCTTCTGTTAAATGTATTCGTTGAGGAATAATTGCTCGGGTACTGGATACTGGTTATGCTCGTCCTTTAGAAGCATGGGACAGGCTGTGGGCGTGGACAGAATGGTGGAGGCATGACTCTGATGGGAACAGATATCAGCCGTCGAATCGCGCAGATGGACATCGGAGAGTGCTTGATAAGGAGTATCCAGAGGTATGTGAGCAAGGTAAACGAGGGCCATTGGATCTTATACGGACATATCCGACGACTATCGGACAGCAGAGGTGCACGAACGATAGCGAGTGGGTGGTAAGCGGTATTCCCCACACTGCCTACAAGGTCAGGCAGTATTCCTACAAACTTGTGCAATCCCACTAGAACGGCGACGCGTGGCAGATGCGACAAGAGGGAAAACGCTTTCCCCGCGGGTTAACGCATGGGCGGTTCACGGGGTAAGGAGGAGCGACCACCGTTGGATTGCAGCAACAAACGATCGGACGTCGGGGAAATAAACTAGGTTTAACAAGCAGGGAAAGCAGTGGAGACCGTCGGATCATGATGCGATGATCGAACGGTGCGGGTTTAATTTCACGGGTTTCCGATTGTTATGACAGGGAAATGATGAATTTGAGGATTAGGTGAAGGTGCGCAGTTACATGGGTTTGAAGCTTAGCGCCTAGGGGCTAAAAGATCCTGGATTTTCACAGAGTTATAGAGTAAAAATGGAGGTAGCAGGGTTTATAAAAGGCGAACGGAGTGAAGGAGTAGGAGAAGAATGACCGATGCACATCCCTTCTGAGCGTAAACGATTCGATCAGGCCTGTATTTGATCCTCGAATTGTTGGATTATAGCAGAGCTAACAGAGGCCATCAAGAAGGTGAAGCACTACTATGAACAATCAAATCGTAAGTAATATCAGAATGACAGGAATGTAAAGGGAAAACATATTTCTAAAGGGAGTGGACCAAAATATGTAGGATACCAAATAGGGAGAGGAAGAATTAAATTTTCCACTACCACCAAGGGTGAGCTTCAGTAGAAAACTTCCACTGCTGAAAAAAAACCAGTTCTCTAAGTCTATAAGAGAGGAAATAGGTGGATCCAGAAGAAAAACCATCGAGTGTTGGGAATGTGGGGAATATCACTTAAGAAGGGATTGCCATCAGCTACAGAGGAAGCGCCTAGAATTTTACGTAGTGCAAGAGGTTGATATAGTGAACGATGTGGCACAAGGTATGTCACACATCTATGCAACATTGGACAATAGACAAGGTGACCGTTAGGCATCAATTATTGAGATGGAAGGTACGATCAACACCCAACCTATTTTAGTTTTAATTTAACATGTCCAAATTTTATCTATGTAAGCCCTTGGGTTTCCAAGAAGTGTAACTTACCAAGAATAACAAATAAGAAATCTTGGCTAGTCTAGTTGGCCATTGGAACCAAGAAATGAGTGGATTTTACAGCTTAGTAATTCTCCATCTCTCTAAGTGGCATGCCACCGTAATGAATTTAAATCTATTTCCCATGGGTGTTTACAACATCCTCATATAGAAATATTGGTTGGCACAACACAAGGCTAAGGTTGACAACTAAAAAAATCCAATAGAATTCCTCAGTGATAGCGAAGGGATAACGTTGCAGGATAAGGCCAAATTGGTATTAGTTAGATTAGTGATGAAGTTGCAGCTAAAGAATTGTGGCTAGAAAGGGTGCAGGCTATTTGTGGTCCACATCACCAGTCAATTTGAAGATAGTAATAACAGTTTGAGGATGTTTTCCATGAGGAAATCCTAGGATTACCACCACACTGGGAGGTTTATTTCTCAATCAAATTAATGACTAGAACAAAACCATCATTTAAAGTCTCTTATTGAATGAGAATGCTAGAAATGATGGAGCTGAAGTTACAATGAAAATAAATGTTGGACAAGGGTCACATTAGGCCGAGTATGTCATCATGGGGAGTGCTAATCCAATTTCTGAGAAAGAAAGATGGCATGTTAAGGCTGTGTTTTGACTAGAGACAAATCAATAAGTCCATCGTTAAGAATAGATATCCATTTTTGTGGATCAATGACTTAATTGATCAGCTAAAGGAGAAGATTGTCTTCTCAAAAATTGATCTAAGATCTGTATACCATCAAGCACACATTAGGGATGAAGATATTCATAAAATTGATTATCAAACCAAGTATGGGCACTAGAATTCGTGGTTGTACCGTTTGGGCTCACAATTTCTCTTGCTACCTTCATGTGTTTGATAAATAATGTTTTGTCTATATTTAGATAAGTTCATGTCAGTCTTTGTTGATGGAATCTTAGTGTATTCTAAGAACGAGGAAGAGCATGAGAAGCACCTAACAATTGTGCTACAATTACTGAGAGAGAATAAGCTCTATGCGAATATCAACAAACGTGAGTTCTTTGAATCCTGGATCCAATAAGGTACATATTCTCAAATTAAGGTGTGGCAGTTGACCCTGAAAAAGTTGAGGCAATCATGGAATGACCTACTCCACAAAATGTCATAGAAGTAAGATCGTTTATGGGGCTAGAAGGCTACTACAAGATATTCATTAGGAACTTCTCTAAGATTTGACACCCAATCACAGTGTTGCAAAGAAAGGGGATTAAATTTCAATAGATAGCCAAAATGTGTTGTAAGATTCATGTATCCAAAGCACTTACTTACACATGCACTAGTGCTAAGGATAGCAGATTTGGAAAAGGATTTTTTAGTATGCATGGATGCCTACAAAGAAGGGCTAGGTGGACTTCTCATGCAAGAGGGACAAGTAATATGTTAGGAGTCCGGGAAGCTAAATGAACATGAACGGAACTATATCACTCGTGATCTAGAATTGGAAGAAATAGCCTATGCACTGAAGATGTGGAGGAATTAAATTCTAGGGAGAAAATTTACATGGATAATAAACCATGGAGGTCTAAAGTACTTGTTTGAATAGCCAAAGTTGAATTCCAGGCGGGAAAGGTGGTTGGCATTAATCAGTGAGTTTGACTTTGAAATCAAATACATGAAAGGAAAGGAGAAAAAGGCAACTTATGCACTCAGCACAAGGCTTCAAGTGGCTCATATAGCTATTATGAGTTGTTATGAATTTAACATTTAAGAAAATATTAAAAAGGTCGAGCAAAAAGATAAAAAAATATCAGCGAATCAAGGAGTGCTTACAACAACAAATGGAAGGAGTAGTGAGAAAGGATTACACCATTATGGAGGGTGGATTATTAAATTTTAAATGAAGATGGTATATGCCTTGTGAGGGTGACTTAAATAAGCTCATCATGGAAAGTACCATAAAAGACCATATGTTGGTCATCCGGGATATCAAAAGATGATAACAGATACAAAAAATTCATATTATTATCCAAGCATGAAGAAGGAAGTGGTGGAGTACATAGCCAAGTGCTTAGAATTCTAGTAGGTAAAGGTAGAATGTAAGCACCCAGTGGGATTGTTGCAGCCAATCCCCGTTCTAGGTTGGAAATGGGAAGTTATTTCCATGGATTTTGGTACCTGGATACCAAGGACAACTAGGAAATATGATGCCATCATTTTTGTGGTGTACAAGTTGAGAAATACAACACACTTCATGGATATCAAGTCTACTCATACAACATGTGAGATTTCCCAAGTTTTCATGAAATAAATAGTGAGGTTAGATGGAGAACCTAAGAAAATGATCTCTGACAGGGATACAAAGTTTACCTCTAAATTTTGGAAGGAACTATTTGTTGTTCTGGGAATAGAATTAGCCTTTAGTACGACATATCATCCTCATACAAATGGATAGACTAAGAGGGTAAATAGAGTGTTGGAAAACATGTTGAGAATGTATGCCATGAACTAGCCAAATAGGTGGGAAGAGTATCTACCTCTAGTAGAATTTTCTTATAATAATGGGTACCAGGAGTCATTGAAGATGAGTCCCTTTGAGGCTCCTTATGGTAGGAAATGTCATACTCCTATCAGTTGGGATAATCTAGTGAACAGGGTGCATATTGGACCAGATATTCTAAAAGAGATGGAGCAGGAAATGGCAACTATCAAGCATAATCTAAATACAACCAGACAAACATAAGAGTTATGTGGGAAAACATATAATGTAAAAATAGTTTAACGTGGGAGGCCATGTGTATCCTCATGTTAGACCAAAGAAAACTTCATTGAGAATTGGGTCTTATGCCAAGTTGGAACCATGGTTTTGTGGGCCATTTCAAGTTATAGAGAGAATAGGGCAAGTGTCATACAGATTGGCCTTGCCACCTACAGTGAAGGTTCGTGATGTTTTCCATGTTTCTTTAATTAAAAGATATGTGCATGATGCTAATAATGTGATTGATTGGTCTATGCTATAGGTATAACCAAAGAGAGAATTATAGATGGAACCCCTATGCATTCTAGATAGAATGCAGATCGAGCTCTAGAATCAAGTCATAGAGTTGTTCAAGGTACAGCGGAGGCACTTTGGACCAGATGAAGCCACTTGGGAAATGGTTGAACAAATGAGAGTATCAAACCTATTTTTGTTTTTTGATTAAAAAAATGTCAATATAAATGTAAATGAATGTGAAAAGTTGTGTATATATAAAGCTCTTGTAAAGTGAATGTGTTCAGGCATAGAACACCGAGGAAGGTGTTACCTAAGGGGGTGGGGTTTGTGATAGCCCCTTTGTTAATCCCTATTGTAAACATAATTATGAATTGTGAATTCATGTATTTATAAATAAGGAATGGGCTGAGAATGGACACAGAATCAAGTCTAAGGAGGAGGGGAAAATTTCTTGTAAACCCAAGCCTGCATTGTAAATTCAGAGTTTGAGGAGGAGGGGGAGATTGCTTGTAAAGTCAAGTATACATTTATTTTGTCACCTTATTCTTGATTTGACTTTGGTGAAATTATTTAATTGAGTGATGGAAAATTTCTAAGTCTGAGCCTTCATTTAATCAACTTCCATCTCCCTATTACAATCCACAGAATAGCTAGAGGACATGCATTTAAGCCCATGTATGGGAAGCCACTGTGGATGAGGGATAATGTGCACAATCAAATTTAAGATAACGTATGGGAAATAAGGAAAAGGGGACAAGCCACCCATTGTTGTGGCAAGAATAAAATTGGTCAACACACCACAAGCGATGTGTGGGAAAATAAGAAAAGTAAGAGAGAGCACATGGAGGCAAAGGGAAAAGGAGGAGAATGCACAAACGAGAGTTTTGGAAACTAGGTGGCTCTACCTAGGAGACAAGATTACCCATTAACCATTGTTTTGTGTTGTGGAATGAACATTTCTGCATGTGATGAGGTTGTTCTTTTACCTATGTGATGCATACTGAGCCATATGTATGCTTGTGTTTTGTGTGCCAAATAGAGTTCAGTGGAATGGTGATGCTCTAGTGATATTTGAGTTGATAAACTTGTGGGGGCTTACTCGCTGATAATCACCTAAGCAATGGATTTCCTTAGGGATGCGTTGATGCCTCGAAAATCGCTGCATCAACATTGGGGATAACCACCCAGTCCGGACCTTAAAGGCAACTCCTTTTCCGTTTGGTATGGTGGCTCCGACTGGATATAATGGGACCAGTTTCCCAATGATTGGTAAATGGGATGGATAAATGATTGATTTTCTAATATCTAACGATAATGGATGAATGATCTAATTTAAAAGTAAAATATAAACAACTATTCTTTCCCGGGAAATTGCTGCTTTTAGTGTAACTTTGGATGGTCTTTATTCACAAACAGGCATATAGATGACTCTTGTTGGTAAGAAAAGATGTTTATTCATATGATAATTACTAAGCCCAAATAGTTGAACAAAGCAATCAAGAAAACATTATTACACTATTTCTCATTTATATCATAGACATAGACATGAGTGAAAGAATAACAGTCCTTGGACATCCAATAGTGAAAAGTACAAGGCTTGTTGTTAAAGCACATATATATATTCAATGATAGCAAAATTTAAATGAATGCAGATTCACATAAAAATGACAGAAGAGCATAGATAATAGTACCATATGTTTATTCGAGTCACTCCCAATATCAATCGCATTCACATTCCTTTTTCCAACTTAGAAAACACTTCCACAAGAGGCAATAGTGCACAGATCATCAAAGCTTTCTTTGTCAAAAATCAGAATACTGGCCCAGTCTTTATAAAAAATAGATCAGAAGCACAATAGTGTGACTTCCTGATTTGAGTTTATACAAAAACTGAGGACCCTTTCCAAATGCATGAAAGGGCCTATAAATACTAATTAAGCTAACTAATTACAAAATAAAACTGCTAATAAATTGGTACAACTATGCTATGAAGATCTCCTCAAAATCAGCTTGTCTTCAGTCAGAAGCATGATTCATTGCTTCGAATGATCTCCCTTCGGCTTGAGCTGGTAGATATCTAACATCGGTTGCAACTCTGGGGGGCGGCTTAGGCGAGAATTCAGTTGAGCTGAATATGTGGCATCTTGTATCTCGGGGATCATACAACTGATAGCATTAGTTAAACACTTGAGCGTGACCCTCTGACTGTATGGCTTGATTAGGAAAAACCAAAAGGTATCCCAAGTTAAACTTTGGATGCCAGCGATTAATCTTCCTTTCTTTTCCAGCTCCTGGTTGCATGTTTGTTCCAAGGCTTTGGCCGATGTTAATTTTCTTGGATTACACTGTGAAATCATATTAGACAGACAAAGAGTGTCGTTAAAAAATTCAATTAAATTGCTAGTAGATAACCGACATCTCGAGGTTTCTCTTTCTTCTTTCATTAATTGAGTCTGCCACTCTAGGAACAGGATGTCTTTGTGTGCTTCAATAATTTTGGGCAGATCCGAAGCCTGTCCTTCAAGGGAGTCTTGCCAAGCGAGAAAATTGGTTAAGGTCTCATCGGCCTGTTCCAATTCCTGTCTAGCTTCAACTGATTTATCAACTATAGCTGTAGTAATTTCACAAAGAGGTTCAACCAAAGAAATTTTATGACATAGCAGTTTCAGTTGTGTAATCAATGCCTTATTGATTTATAGAGCTTCTGTTCTGAATTCTGCTATTTGAGGAAGGCTCCTGAACTTTTCCACTTCTTGTGACAGTTGAGCGATTTGCTCATCCTTAGTCTTGCTCATTTGTTCGTTCATTGCCTTTAATTTGGCCACTGCTTCAGACAGTTCCTTCTGTTTCTGCACTGCACTTGAATCTATCCTCTGTTTCTCTTTGTGTAATTGCTCAGTTAATTGGCTGTTTGTTTGCCGCTGTGTTGCTAGTTGTTGTTCCAATTGTTCTATTTTTCGTTGTGCTTCAGACACCTGCGACTGCAATGAATCAATCATTTGATCTTTTTCCTTGAGGAGACTGCTCACTTCTGAAGCCTTATCCATTGTGGCTGCCGAATATGCTCTAGCATACTGGGAGAGTTTCGTAAGGTCATCGGAAGGGTTCAGTTCCTCCTTCCACACCACGTTAGCCATCTCTGTTTGATCTGGCAAAAGGGAAGATTGATCAAGTCTTTTCCTTTTCCTCTGTCTTTTCACCACAGCCCTGTGTTTAGGACTGTAAAAGACGTCTAGTGGTGGTATGTCTTCTACCTGTAAAACAATTTGATCGGATGGATCTCTGGGGATTATTTTTGCATCCTTACTACTGGGTATGCCGCTGGTTCCTTCCATCGGAACTGTAGTTGTGGTTGTTTCTTGGCTGACTGTCACTTGAGGCATGTCGAATCCTGGTGGAGTCTCGGGATTATTAATAATAGAGTCAAATTGCTGCCACTATTGGAGGAGTTTAGGATCAATTTGAGTCTCCAAATCAATAACTTCACTGTTATGCTTCTTCCCTTTTTCCTGCTCTTTTTCCTGCTCCTTTCCTTTCTCCTGCTCTGTTTCTTTTTCGGGAATTTCCTCTGTAGCGGGAGGCTCATCAGTACTCTTCTGCCCAGGCTCGCTTGACTTAGTTGTTGGTGTAGTGGCCAACAAGTCCAGAGGCAGAGTTTGCAACCTCTGCTCTTTGAGCCTATTGAATTCCACCAGTGCTTCGTCATTATATTTCATTCTAGCCAATGTTTTAACCTGAGACAAAGATTCTGCTGAAGAAAATAAATCATCAAATTGATCTTTTTCATGGTCAAACTTGGTGAGTTTGGCCTGTTCAAGCACATTGTAGGCAACCTTTCGGGGATCGAATTTTATGCTAGGGATGGTCGCAAGGTTGAGCATATTAATTTTTCATGCCTCCTTCTCAGCATGTTTCCAATCAACTATGGTGTAAACACCACATCTTAAAGGGAATACGGGCATAGCTACTTTTTGGAAGTCCTAAGAGTTTTGGACGTTCTAGCGGTTGTGATTTGGTAGGCTAATTCACGTGCCAACAATTTATTGGGCACATATAATGGGAGAACATGGGGTTTTGTGGCGCTGCCAAACACCCGTATATACGTGAATTTATCTTCCCCGAACCAATTCCCCACAACAGTCAAATCAATCTCGGCCTCCTCGAAAATCCTTGGGGCAGGCCTATCAAAGATAGCATAATAGATGGGCAACATAAAAACATTAAATATTTGATATAAGTGGTCTTTATAATGTGCCTTCCATAACATCTGATGGTAGATGTGAATTGGTTTGGGGTCCTGTGGCGTCCACCTCCACCCGAGTATCGGATATTTAGAATTAAAACAAAGCATATCCATATCATAAGCACTGTAATAGAAGGGAGGGATAGTCCAGGTAGTTTTGCGTGAATTGAATCTAAAATCAAGAATTGCAGAGGCTAATTTATCATACAATATATTGGCCCAATCCATGATATAACTACTAGTTTCCGCTTCAATTAAAGGAACCATTGCGATATCAAATTTTTCATAATCATGCATCCCCCATATCCTACACATCATCGCCCGAGCGTAACAGTAAGGAGATGCTAAGGAATCCACGGAGTACTTACCCGATGACTCGTGTTTGTGCTTTGCTGGATTCTGTCTCCACTGTCTAATCGGGGCTGATTCTGTCTCATTTTCATCTGCGAATTTCTTTAGAAAAGCTTTGTTGTATTTCTTCTGCGGCTTGGGAAAATGGTACATTTTTCTCAATTCGTCAAGCTGAAACGAATCGAAAACTCTTCCATCAACTGTGCAAAAGGTCCTATTAGAAACAGGAATTTGTTCAACCACCCATTTGACCACATCAGTGTAAGGGAGAATTTTCTCTCGAGCTGCTATCCTGTGTAAAAACGAGTCGGCCAAATCCTTTAGCGAAGCTTCTGATTTGCTGGTTGAGTCTGCAGTAGCTTCTTCTTCTGTTTCCTCTGGTTCTTCAGCCTCAATCAGATTATAAATGCTTTGCCAACTGGTATTTCCCAGGTCGAGACATGTAGTGTCTAAAATAAATCCCTTCTTGCTTGGTCCTGGGTCACTGGTGGGCTGGACAATAACTGCAGGGGCTGTTGCCGCAGCGGACCTCTTAGATTTCTTCCCATTTTCTTAAAACTTGAAACTTCGACAGAATTCTACACAAGGAAGGAAAACCAGCGTAATACAGAGAAACAGATTGCAAGAGCCAATATGAAAGAGGTATGAATAATAAAAGATCGTGATAAAAATTGCCGCAGATAAAATCTAAGTGGAAAATCTCGGCATAACTCCTTCATTAATTGGTCGCTTCATCTGTCAGTGATGATAAGGGGGCTTTTAAATAATCCATCATAACGTATATTGATTCAAGCGTGGCTTATATTTTGGCAGTTAATCGCATTTGATGATTGGCGTCGTGAAAAGGAGGATTTACATAATAATCCAAAATATCGTTCAATCACTGAAGGTGATACAATGCATGCCAATCTTTATTATGTTTAGAAACACGCGCCCTGATTTAATGCGTCGCAATCGGGGCAGGGCTTGGGTCCCTTTATTTATGCCATTGCGAATCGCCGATCGCCAATGGCGATACGCCTTATCGCGTCGGGGAATTTGAGGGTGGCACAATTAACGCAATGCTTACCAATGTCGATTGCCGATAGCGATGCCTTTATCGCATCGGAGGAATGGGGAATGTTTTATAGGTGATGCGCTTTGTCTTTCCCCGATATCCGATAGCGATTTCCCTTTTCGGATCGGAATTATTCAATGTGCCTTTACTTATGTTCCTTTTATTATTGCGATATGCGATCTTGCGATCGCTTTATCGTAATAATAAAAGCTTTATCATTTGTTTTTTTTAAAAAGGCCTTTTTCTCATTGTTTTTAAAAAGGAAATCATATTTCAATTGGAATTTTTATGAGGGTTTTTCTAATAATAAGTAAATACCAATTTACTCACGCCTCTATGTTTAAAAAGGGACCCATTTCATATTATGATTTTAAAGAAAAAATTTATGAAATGGGGGGGTTGTTGTACAACACAACAATTGGAAATTCACTGGGAGAAACAATTATCTCTGGGAAAAGTTAAAATACTTAAACTTTTTAATTTGAAAATCTTATCTGAGTGAAAGATTCTAATATAACTAGGCAAACATAAATTCTGAATGTAATGGTAACTATTTCTGCTATCCTCTTCTCATGTTATAATTAAATACATTCTGTGTTTCAAACTAGCCTTGATTGGTTGCTAATGATAAAACAAAAACTTCTCATATTTTTGTATCATTTTCCTTTTTCTTTATTTTGTAAGATAAAAAGCCATTGTCCTGGTTTGGTAGCCAGCTGTTTGACAATGCCATTCACTGGTGATAATTTAACTGAACAAGCTAGCTCGTGATGAGACCCCTTGTCTTATAATTATAAGCCATTACCCTGTTTTGGTATGCAGTATTGGTAATGTCAGTTGAACTATTTCCCTATGATCATGGTAAGCAGGCTTGTGATAAGACCTCTTATCTTTTATCTCAAGTATATTTTAGAATTACACTCTGAGTAATTATAACTCTTGATGAATGGGATGAACAATTTTCTCCTTAAGAGAGGATGGATGACAGGATAAGAGTTGAAGATGCTAAGATTGAATCAGTATCTGTTTTGTATTGATAACCGTTTTCAGGCTGCTTAAAAACATTAAAATGGTTTACAGTACTTCTAATCTTTGAGAAGAGTTTACAGAAATAAAATGGGGTTTCAGAATCTAAATATACCTAACTTCCTAGAAATCTTCCTTTCATTTAAGGTTTCCATTTTAAAAGAAAATATCATAACCATTTCTTTTGAGAAACTTTTCAATATAGTAAAGACCAATGGAAGGCTAACTTTATTCTTCTAACATCTAAAATCTAAGCTATGTACAAAAGTTTAGCTGGAAATTGAATATTTACAAAGGGAGAAGGGGTTACCTTCTCAATTGAAGAATTTTTTCAAGATAAGGCTGTTAACAAGAAGAGAATCTCTCTTTCCTGATAGATCTTGCAAAATGAAAGTAGAAGGGTCTATCTTCATTTTGATTTGAAATGGTCCAAGCCACATTTTCTAGAACTTTGTGTGTTTTTCTTTATCCTCATGGGATTTGTCCCATTTCAAAACTAGATCACCAACTTGAAATTGTTTTGAACTGGTTGAAGTTGTATAAAAATATGACTTGATAATTTATTGATGTTTTGCATGTATAATCATGGCTTTTTCCCTTTCTTCTTCTAATTTCAAAATTTGATCGTGTCTTAGTTGAATAGAAGATGAGGGAATTTCTTCGATAAACTGCACTAAAGCTAAAGATGGAAGCGCTAAGTTAACTGGTATGACAGCTTCCTTTCCATACACTAGATTGAATGGAGAAGTGCCTATAGAGGTTTTCTGAGTTATTCTGTCAGCCCAAAGTGCAAATATCAAAGATTTATGCCAGTTTTTATGATTCTGTTCAATAGTTCGCTTAATAATTCTAATAAGGTTTTTATTGGTGGATTCTGCCAAACCATTACCTTGAGGGTAGTAATTTGCAGAATACCTCAATTTAAATCCCCTTTTGATAGCAAACTCAAACATATAATTTCCATAGAAATAAGATGCATTATCAAAAACAAGAGCATTTGGGACACCAAACCTGGTAATAATGAATTGATCTATGAATTCCATAATTGCCTCAGAATTTGTTGTCTTTAAAGGAATCGCTTCAACCCACTTAGTAAAGTAATCAGTGGCAGTAAGGATATACTTATGTTGTTTGGATGAGTGTGGAGTGATTTCTCCAATGATGTCCAATCCCCATTGCTCAAATGGTTGCTCAATGTTGACTGGTTGCAAAGGGAAAGCTGGATTTCTTTGTCTTCCACTGGAGGTTTGATAGCTTTGACATTTCCTTACATATTCATGAGTATCCCTGAACAAGGTGGGCCAATAGTATCCAGCATGAATGATTTTGTGAGCTGTGGTGTCAGCTCCAAAATGTCCTCCTGCTGGTCCATCATGAAGTTCCTGCAAAACCTTTTGTGCTTCAAGTTTTTCTAAGCATCTTAATAAAATTGAATCATAATTTCGCCTAAACAATACACCATCTATAATTGTAAAGTTTTTTGCTTTCAATCTAATGGCACGTTTGTTTTTATAGGAGAGATTGGAAGGAGCGTACCGATTTCTTAGATAGAAAATCAGATCTGTATACTGTGATTCAGAACCTGTGGTACTCATCTGATTGATTTCTTCAGTATCTTCTGTATTTTCAGGTTCTTGAAAGTTGGATGCTCTTGCTAACAACCTGCAAAAACCTTGGACTTTGACAATCTTTGCTAGCTTGATTTCCAAGTCATATTCTTGTAATGTTGTGACCCAATTTGCTCTCTTTTCTCCTAATTCCCTTTGAACCAGTAATTGCCTTACTACTAAAAAAGGAACTATAACTTTTGTATGAGTTTTTAAGAGGAAGGGCCTATAGTGTTTTATGGCTTTGTACACAACAAAGGCTTGTTTTTCAACTTCCGAATAATTGAGTTCAGCACCTTGAAGATTTGAGCTGTAAAACGAAATTGGTGCTTCCAAGTTTTGATCATTGATTTGAGTCAATACTACTACATATTACAAAGCGGATGCGAGGGTATATAGTATGAAATGATTAGAAGAATTGGGAGTGCTTAAAGCAGGGGCATTAATTATTGATTGCTTGATGGAATCAAATGCCTCCTTTTATGCAGATCCCCATTTAAACACTGAATTTTTCTTAATCATCATTTGCAATGGTAAAATAATCTGGGAAAAATCCGGAACAAAACGTTTAACAAAGTTAATCTGACCCAAAAATGACTGCATGGATTTTTTATTATGGGGAAATGGAATTTCAGAAATCTCTTTAATTCTATCTGGATCAATATAGATACCATATTTTGAAACAATGAAGCCTAAAAGTTTTCCTTGATTAAGGGCAAAAAAGGACTTCTTTGGATTAAGAGAGATACCATATTTTCTACACCGTTCAAAGATTTGTTTTAAATCATGTACGTGATTAGACCTTTTCTTGGAAAATACAGTAATATCATCTAAATAGACAACTACTGATTTATTAAGCAATCCTTTGAACGCTATGTCCATGGCTCTCTGAAATGTGGCTCCTGCATTGATGAGTCCAAAAGGCATCTTTTGGTAGGCATAAGTTCCCCACTTAGTTCTGAAGGTCGTTTTAAGCCTGTCATCAGGATGAACCAGTATTTGGTTATATCCTGAAAAACCGTCTAAAAAGGACATTAGTTCTGAACCAGCTACTGAATGTAATGTTTGCTCCATAGTAGGTAAAGGGAAGTTATCCTTTTGACTTGCCTTATTAAGATTTCTGAAATCAATGCAAATCCTGATATTGCCATTTTTCTTTTGAACAGGCACCATGTTGGAAACCCAGTTTGAATGTCTCACAGGAAAAATTATCTTAGCCTTCAAGAGTTTATTTAATTCAACCTTTATTTGACTCTCAAGGTTAGGATGAATCTTTCTTAACTTCTGTTGCACTGGTTTTTGTTCAGAAAGCATTGGAATAGTATGTTGAATAATTGATGTATCATATGTTTTCAAATCATCATATTTCCAAGCGAAGACATACTTGTTTTTTGTTAACAGCTTAATGAATGTTGTTCTTTCTTCTATAGAAAGTCCTAGTCCCAAATTGATGTTTTGAGGGTTCTCATCAGTACCTAGGTTTATCAATTCAAATCTTAAAGTGGAACTCTGGATTTTTGAATTGGTCACCTGTTTAAACTTGTCTTTAATATCATAAAGATCTTCAAGCTTGACCACTGGTTTTGGTATTGAGTTTCCCTCTTGCTTTTCCTTCATCTGAAGGTCATGATCGCTTTCATCAATGATTTTTCCATCATAGGACTTGTCGGAAGTCAAGAAGCTTAAAATGTCTTCATCATGATTGAACACTCTCCAATTGGTGACATTATCAGGAATCGATGGTCTAAAAATTAACTCTACTAAAAATCTATCTGGGCTGTAATCTTCAGATCGTAGGAGTCTGGAAGAAACATTACCTAGAAGGTCTGCTGCTGCATTCTGGGACCTAGGGATGGGAGAAATATTGAATGCTAAAAATTGAGAGGTGAGTTCCTGTACCAGAGACTGATAGTGTTTGAGATGACCAGAGAGGCAATGAATTGTATTTCTAACCTGTTTAATAACAATCTCTGAATCACCAAACACTTTCAAATATTGAACCTTGAGGCCAATCGCTTTGTAGAGTCCCTGGACTAGGGCCTCATATTCAGCTGTATTGTTTGTGCATTCAAATTCCAATATGCATGATAACATATTTTTTTCTCCCCGAGGGCTAACCAAAATACATCCTGCTCTTGAGCCTTCACTAGACTTAGAGCTGTCAAAATATAGTGACCAAAATAAAGAATTATCAACAATTTTATTTACAGTTCCTCAATAACATTAAAACATCTTGACCTATCTGTTTTGAAAAGTTTTCGATCTGAGATGTGAAATTATTAATTGGGAAAGGAGATGGTTGGGCAGTGAAGTTGCCAAAGAATGATTCAGATGAATAATTCCCCAAGATATTGTTATTAAATGCTATTGTTTGGTTTTCTTGTTCAAACTCGGTAACTGTATGAGTCATGTGTTTCTCCCGATCAATCTTGATCTGATTTGGTTTTCCTTTATAAGGTAACCACATATGAAACCAATCGGTGGAAATATAACCGTGGAGTTTTTCGGACTAATCTCTGCTTAAAATCAACCCATAGAATTCAGGTATATTAGCGATCAAAATATCAATTCTTTGAACTACTCTAGGATCAATTGATAACCTGATAGTTACTGAGTTGATTTCCCCTAAAACCTGGACCTTAATTCTATCCAACTGTACAATATGAATTTCAGATTTTTGGGGTTTAATGTTCAGTTTGGAACAAACTGAAGCTGGAATTATATTAGAGGAAGCCCCTGAGTCAATCAAACAGTTGTGTAGGTTTCTATTATAGATCTCATAGGTTAAGAGGAAGGGAGGAGTATGAGAATTTGATCTATCCCCAATTAAGACTGCGTCAATAGCTTCCACTCTACTAGAAGGCGGTTGGCCTGAATCATTAGCAGCTTTGGACAATACAACATTGGGAAGAGGTGAAGAAGGAACGGCGTTTAACTCTTTAAGAAGTAACTTCTGCTGATGTTTGAGTTTGCTAAGTTCAAACATAGTAATATTCGCCTTAGTCTTCTTCATGTCTTCGATAATATTGTAGTCCATAGAATCTGATACTACCAATGTCTTAGATGTTGAAGGTAGATTTGAATATGATGGTTGATTTTGGGATGGTCTTGCTGAAGCTTTCTTTGCAGGAATCTTTTCTTTGGTAGTAGAGGAACCTACATTCCTTTTCTTCGAAGCTGTCTGGACAGGTTCAGGAGTACCTTTACTCCTGGTAGTCACAGGGAAAGCTTCTTGTTTGTTTTCCGTATTGGAAGTGGGCAAAATAAAATCCCACATCCCATGGCATTCGATAGTCTCTTCTTCTTCGGGTTCCTCGGATGTCAAGACTGCTTCATCTTCTTCTTCTTCTTCAGGATTTGAATCGGCGTTGGATATAACATTTGGTGGTTTTGATTCAAGTTTCTTGAAATTCCTAAATGGCCCTTTTGTTGAGGTTTCTGCTACTTGCTTTTTTATTTCGACCATTTCATTTGACATAGTATTGAGGACTTTTTGTAAACCTTCCATATCATATGGATCTTTTGGGATTTTCTTCTTTGAATCATCTTTGAAAGAAATTTTTTTGGATTTTCTATCTTCAAGAGCAGCTTTCTTTTCTAAAGCATTAATACGTTTCTCCACAGCAAGTGCTTCTTTCATGTTTTCAGCTAAAGTTGGTTTTGCAGCCCTGTCTACGAAGATAGCTATATTGGAGGGTAGGGCAGTTATATACCATTCGCTTCTGATTTGCTCACTTGGTTTGGAGGCCGTTGGAATCTTATTCAAGAGTTTATTGAATCGTGAGTTGAATTCTTTAATCGGTTCCTTATGCTCTATCCTAAGATTGGAGAGATCATTGATTAATGTGGCTAAAGATCTATCATCGCCATACTTAGTAAGAAACTGTTCTTGGCAAATGTTCCAACTGGTAATGGATCCAGAGGGCAGGGAAAAATACCAAGATCCCGCTGATCCTTGCAAAGTATAAGGGAAAAGCCTAATGAAAACATCTTCCTCTGTTACTCCTTTCAAATTAACTAATAACATGAAGTTATTAATATGTTCTTCGGCTTGTGTTCCAGCATCTGGATTAAACTTGGGTAACCATTTTTCAGGAGAACCAGGCAATGCATGTAATGGTGCATGCATATTGACCGCTCCGGGACTATTCACAGATCTGCCATTGAAACACTAGTAGTGGATGATATTGTCGATGAAATTCCAGATGTTTGGGAAGGAATTGATATTGAGGATTGAGTAGGTTGGGATGTTGAAGTTCCTGATCCCTGATGAACAACAATATGTAATGAGGGAGTGGATGGCTGACTTCGCACTGGGGAAGATGAGATAGAAGATGTGGATGAGAATGTTTCATTGTCAGATCCTTCAATGTTCTTTTTCGCCCTTTTCCTTTTAGGTAAGGGCAACTCAGTAGGTTCGATACCGAGCTTTCCGCTCTGAAGTCTCATGAAAGGATGAGGTAGATTGAATTGCGAAGTCTCACTGCCTTGAGATACCTCAAATTTCTGTGGTGATATCAAGAAGCCTTGAAGTTTATGGATGAGTAACTGAACTTCAGGGGACTCAGGACTTAATCGTTCTGAAGTATGGTGGGTTTGAGCAGTGGTAGTTGATTCCTCTTCTTCTCGCTTGGATACTAGAGATCCAGCATGCAATTGGGAAGTACGAGGTGATGTGGAGGGAGATTTACTCTCAGAATGGATTGTAGGTTTGGGTTTGCTCGCCATTCATAGTTCATGCCCTCCTTCTAGCGCCAAAAATGTTGATGCCTTGAAAATCACTGCATCAACATCGGGGATAACCACTCGGTCCGAACCTTAAAGGCAACTCCTTTTCCGTTTGGTATGGTGGCTCCGACTTGATATAATGGGACCAATTTCGCAATGATTGGTAAATGGGATGGATAAATGATTGATTTTCTAATATCTAACGATAATGGATGAATGATCTAATTTAAAAGTCAAATATAAACAACTATTCTATCCCGGGAAATTGCTGCTTTTAGTGTAACTTTAGATGGTCTTCATTCACAAACAGGCATATCGATGACTCTTGTTGGTAAGCAAAGATGTTTATTCATATGATAATTACTAAGCCCAAATAGTTGAACAAAGCATTCAAGCAAACATTATTACACTATTTCTCATTTATATCATAGAC
Organism: Pinus tabuliformis; assembly: GCA_031772625.1. Taxonomy (NCBI): domain Eukaryota; kingdom Viridiplantae; phylum Streptophyta; class Pinopsida; order Pinales; family Pinaceae; genus Pinus; species Pinus tabuliformis. Next base: position 955,865,818 of record CM062804.1, read on the forward strand.
ATAGACATGAGTGAAAGAATAACAGTCCTCGGACATCCAATAGTGAAAAGTACAAGGCTTGCTGTTAAAGTGCATATATATATTCAATGATAGCAAAATTTAAACGAATGCAGATTCACATAAAAATGACAGAATAGCATAGATAATAGTGCCATATGTTTATTCGAGTCACTCCCAATATCAATCGCATTCACATTCCTTTTTCCAACTTAGAAAACACTTCCACAAGAGGCAATAGTACACAGATCATCAAAGCTTTCTTTGTCAAAAATCAGAATACTGGCCCAATCTTTATAAAAAATAGATGAGAAGCACAATAGTGTGACTTCCTGATTTGAGTTTATACAAAAACTGAGGACCCTTTCCAAATGCATGAAAGGGCCTATAAATACTAATTAAGCTAACTAATTACAAAATAAAACTGCTAATAAATTGGTACAACTATGCTATGAAGATCTCCTCAAAATCAGCTTGTCTTCAGTCAGCAGCATGATTCATTGCTTCGAATGATCTCCCTTCGGCTTGAGCTGGCAGATATCTAACATCGGTTGCAACTCTGGGGGGCGGCTTAGGCGAGAATTCAGTTGAGCTGAATATGTGGCATCTTGTATCTCGGGGATCATACAACTGATAACATCAATTAAACACTTGAGCACGGCCCTCTAACTGTATGGCTTGATTAGGAAAAACCAAAAGGTATCCCAAGTTAAACTTTGGATGCCAGCGACTAATCTGCCTTTCTTTTCCAGCTCCTGGTTGCATGTTTGTTCCAAGGCTTTGGCCGATGTTAATTTTCCTAGATTACACTGTGAAATCATATTAGACAGACAAAGAGTGTCGTTAACAAATTCAATTAAATTGCTAGTAGATAACGACATCTCGAGGTTTCTCTTTCTGCTTTCATTAATTGAGTTCGCCACTCTAGGAACAGGATGTCTTTTTGTGCTTCAATAATTTTGGGCAGATCCGAAGCCTGTCCTTCAAGGGAGTCTTGCCAAGCAATAAAATTGTTTAAGGTCTCATCGGCCTGTTCCAATTCCTGTCTGGCTTCAACTGATTTATCAACTATAGCTATAGTAATTTCACAAAGAGGTTCAGCCAAAGAAATTTTATGACATAGCAGTTTCAGTTGTGTAATCAATGCCTTATTGATTTGTAGAGCTTCTGTTCTGAATTCTGCTATTTGAGGAAGGCTCCTGAACTTTTCCACTTCTTGTGACAGTTGAGCGATTTGCTCATCCTTAGTCTTGCTCATTTGTTCGTTCATTGCCTTTAATTTGGCCACTGCTTCAGACAGTTCCTTCTGTTTCTGCACTGCACTTGAATCTATCCTCTGTTTCTCTTTGTGTAATTGCTCAGTTAATTGGCTGTTTGTCTGCCACTGTGTTGCTAGTTGTTGTTCCAATTGTTCTATTTTCCGCTGTGCTTCGGACACCTGCGACTGCAATGAATCAATCATTTGATCTTTTTCCTTGAGGAGACTGCTCACTTCCGAAGCCTTATCCATTGTGGCTGTCGAATATGCTCTGGCATACTGGGAGAGTTTTGTAAGGTCATCGGAAGGGTTCAGTTCCTCCTTCCACACCACGTTAGCCATCTCTGTTTGATCTGGAAAAAGGGAAGATTGATCAAGTCTTTTCCTTTTCCTCTGTCTTTTCACCACAACCCTGTGTTTAGGACTGTAAAAGACGTCTAGTGGTGGTATGTCTTCTACCTGTAAAACAATTTGATCGGATGGATCTCTGGGGATTATTTCTGCATCCTTACTACTGGGTAGGCCGCTGGTTCCTTCCATCGGAACCGTAGTTGTGGTTGTTTCTTGGCTGACTGTCACTTGAGGCATGCCGAATCCTGGTGGAGTCTCAGGATTATTAATAATAGAGTCAAATTGCTGCCACTCTTGGAGGAGTTTGGGATCAATTTGAGTCTCCAAATCAATAACTTCACTGTCATGCTTCTTCCCTTTTTCCTGCTCTTTTTCCTGCTCCTTTCCTTTATCCTGCTCTGTTTCTTTTTCGGGAATTTCCTCTGGAGCGGGAGGCTCATCAGTACTCTTCTGCCCAAGCTCGCTTGAGTTAGTTGTTGGTGTAGTGGCCAACAAGTCTAGAGGCAGAGTTTGCAACCTCTGCTCTCTGAGCCTATTGAATTCCACCAGTGCTTTGTCATAATATTTCATTCTAGCCAATGTTTTAACCTAAGACAAAGATTCTGCTGAAGAAAATAAATCATCAAATTGATCTTTTTCATTGTCAAACTTGGTGAGTTTGGCCTTTTCAAGCACATTTTAGGCAACCATCCGGGGATCGAATTTCCTGCTAGGGATGGTCGCAAGGTTGAGCATATTAATTTTGCCTGCATCCTTCTCAGCATGTTTCCAATCAAGTATGGTGTAAACACCACATCTTAAAGGGAATACAGGCCATAGCTGCTTTTTGGAAATCCTAAGAGTTTTGGACGTTCCAGCGGTTGTGATTTGGTAGGCTAATTCACGTGCCAACAGTTTATCGGGCACATATAATGGGAGAACATGGGGTTTTGTGGCACTGCCAAACACCCGTATATACATGAATTTGTCTTCCCCGAACCAATTCCCCACAATAGTCCAATCAATCTCGGCCTCCTCGGAAATCCTTGGGGCAGGCCTATCAAAGATAGCATAATAGATGGGCAACATAAAAACATTACAGATTTGATATAAGTGGTCTTTATAATGTTCCTTCCATAACATCTGATGGTAGATGTGAATTGGTTTAGGGTCCTGTGGCGTCCACCTCCACCCGAGTATCGGGTATTCGGAATTAAAACAAAGCATATCCATAACATAAGCACTGTAATAGAAGGGAGGGATAGTCCGGGTAGTTTTGCGTGAATTAAATCTAAAATCAAGAATTGCAGAGGCTAATTTATCAGACAATATATTGGCCCAATCCATGATATAACTACTAGTTGCCGCTTCCATCAAAGGAACCATTTCGATATCAAATTTTGCAGAATCATGCATCCCCCATATCCTACACATCATTGCCCAAGCGTAACAGTAAGGAGATGCTAAGGAATCCATGGAGTACTTACCCAATGACTCGTGTTTGTGCTTTGCTAGATTCTGTCTCCATTGTCTAATCGGGGTTGATTCTGTCTCATTTTAATCTGCAAATTTCTTTAGAAAAGCTTTGTTGTATTTCTTCTCCGGCTTGGGCAAATGGTACATTTTTCTCAAGTCGTCAGGTTGAAATGAACTGAAAACTCTTCCATCAACTGTGCAAAAGGTCCTATTAGAAACAGGAATTTGTTCAACCACCCATCTGACCACATCAGTGTAAGGGAGAATTTTCTCTCGAGCTACTATCCTGTGTAAAAACGAGTCGGCCAAATCCTTTATCTTGCTGGTTGAGTCTGCAGTAGCTTCTTATTCTGTTTCCTCTGGTTCTTCAGCCTCAATCAGATTATAAATGCTTTGCCAACTGGTATTTCCCCGGCCGAGACATGTAGTGTCTGAAATAAATCCCTTCTTGCTTGGTCCTGGGTCACTGGTGGGCTAGATAGTAACTGCAGGGGCTGCTGCCGCATCGGACCTCTTAGATTTCTTTCCCATTTGCTTAAAACTTGAAACTTTGATGGAATTCTGCACAAGGAAGGAAAACCAGCATAATACAAAGAAATAGATTGCAAGAGCCGATATGAAAGAGGTATGAATAATAAAAGATTGTGATAAAAATTGCCGTAGATAAAATCTAAGTGGAAAATCGCGACATAACTCCTTCATTAATTGTCTGCTTCATCTGTCAGTGATGATAAGGGGGCTTTTAAATAATCCATCATAGCATATATTGATTCAAGCGTGGCTTATATTTTGGCGGTTAATCACATTGGATGATTGGCGTCGTGAAAAAGAGGATTTACATAATAATCCAAAATATCGTTCAATCACCGAAGGTGATACAATGCATGCCAATCTTTATTATGTTTAGAAACACATGCCCTGATTTAATGCGTCGCAATCAAGGCAGGGCTTGGGTCCCTTTATTTATGCCATTGCGAATCACCAATTGTTGATGGCAATGCCTTTATCGCGTCGGGGAATTTGAGGGTGGCACAATTAACGCAGCACTTACCAATGCCGATTGCCGATAGCGATGCCTTTATCGCATCGGAGGAATGGGGAATGTTTTGTAGGTGATGCGCTTTGTCTTTTCCCGATATTCGATAGCGATTTCCCTTTTCGGATCGGAATTATTCAATGTGCCTTTACTTATGTTCCTTTTATTATTGCAATATGCGATCTTGCAATCGCTTTATCATAATAATAAAAGCTTTATCATTTGTTTTAAAAAAAAGGCCTTTTTCTCATTGTTTTAAAAAGGAAATCATATTTCAATTGGACTTTTTATGAGGGTTTTTCTAATAATAAGTAAATACCAATTTACTCACACCTCTATGTTTAAAAAGGGACCCATTTCATATTATGATTTTAAAGAAAAATTTTATGAAATGGGGGGGTTGTTGTACAACACAACAGGATGATAAGCCACTAAGAACTAGTCAGATTGAGAAACTACTGGATAGGTTGAAGCACCCTTGTATTAGTGGGACTGATAAACACCTAGTGCAGCCTTAGGGTCGATAGCACTAGTGTTAGTACCCATTGATAAACTACTAAATAGGTGTTCTCTTGTCCCTACAATAAGTAATCCAACTGATAAACCTCCCATTACACATGCACATTCATCTCCATAACTAAATCGAGACTCTTTGTGCTCTGTTGGAACCCTTGAGTTTATTTTTTTGTTGGTTGAGAGTTACTATGGTATCACAATTGGGAGATATTGAGGAATCACCTGAGAAATGGACTCTCTTGACATTTGGTGACTAGTTGATATCTCATGAGAAACTACTTCTTTAGGCTTTGAATCCAGCTTAGGGTTAGTTAACTGCAAGAAAGAGCAGCAGTGCAATTGTCCTATAGTTGGGAGGAGAGTTCAAGTCCCTCTCCTGATTTCTAGTCATTTAAATATCAAGATAAGTGATCTATTGTGTTTTCATGTTTATCTCTGTGGTGTGGATGTTTCGTATGTTGTTATATGGTACTGGGTTATTGTCTCTTATGAGGAATGTGTATCTCTATGTATTGAAATGCAATGCCATTAATTCTCATCATTTCACTTTTGAGGGGTTAGATAATATTGAATGCTAAGTTTGCTTGAAGTATGAGCTGATTGCGTGTTCTTGTCATTTTACAGTATAAACATGAATGAAAATTGATATTCAACACTTTGATGTTCGATGGGCCCATGAATTAATAATCGGGAGACCCTACGGATTTTTTATAGTGGACAAAGACCTTATGATTTGCATGCACACAGTGGAGGCATGCTCCTTATGCCTTAGTTGTTATCCACAATGTAGGGGGGAACAAAAATAAGGAAAAATCCCTGAGTGTTGAAGGGATTAATGAAGAGTTCTTCCCATTACTTGAAAGAGGGTTTCTTAGTTCATGGTCTGGGAGCAGGGCGATTTTTCCATTTTTATGTGGCCCTAGGAGACAAGAGCCATGAGACATACATTACATATATCGAGTAACATGAAAAAATATTATTTGCAGTCACGGGCCCTATGGGGGTTCCCCTTTGGTGCTGAAACGAGAAGGTGCCAGGGAACAATTACGTGGAGGATTTGTAGACTAGGTTCCACAATAAACCCAGAGAAATTTTATAATAAAGAAATGTATTTTTTCACGTGGAGTCGAGCCCCTGGTGAGACCTAGGGCAAAGCATAGCTGGGAAAGTGACTAATCCAGGAGGATCCAAGAAACCTCAAAAATGAAAGTTTTAAAAGAGTTCAATGAGATGTTTCCAACGCAATTTGAATCACGTCAAATGGAGTTAGTATGACAAAGTTATGGTAGTTTGAAGATTTTGACAAATAAGTTAAAAGTCAAACTTATTAGGAAAAATGGCAACATCTGGATGTGACACGTGGAAGTATGTAAAAGGTGATGTTGTAGATGTACGATGGCATGGCAGTGACATGTGGCATTTGTACAATGATGTGGAAGGGCCTACAGTGACATGTGGCATCTTAGTGGCATCAAGTGACGTGGCACCTTCACGTGGCATCCAGGTTGGCAATTTTACATCTCATGGGCAGCCATGTGGCCCAATCTAGGGCCACCACATGGCCACCCCTAGTTGGACAGTTGTGTTCAACTATGTAATGTCCAAGGCTAAAAGAGGGAGGCCTGTGAGTTTGACCGTGCAACCTCTCCCCAAAGGCTATATATACATACACTAGTCGTTGTATTAAACAATTGACCCACCAATTTCAAACTCTCCACTAAAAGGGGAGGCCCATGATTTTGACCCTAAGACCTCTCCCCCAACCAATGACTTAATATATCTTTGCCAGCCAATCCACCAATGGAATTAGCTAGAAATTCTACACACTAAAAAATATTTAAACCAATGTTTCCTCATAGCTGGGGGGGCGTAACTGACACACCCAGCCATGGGCACAAATTCCAAGGAGGAGAAAAACACACCCATTCTTGGGCATGGAGTTCGAGGTCACCTACATTAATTGCAGAGAAGGTATGTTTGTGTGGCACAAAGTCTGAGGCAGAGAAGCCCAGAGGGGACTAGAATTGACAGTGACAATGTCCTATGGTGTTTATATTCATTCTTCAATATTTTTTGAAATGAATCAACTGGTGCAAATATAACTTGGATCTAAGTAGTGGATCTAAGGGCTCATAGTTAAAGCCCACATGTGTCATTAATTCTTAGCACAAATTTTGAGGAAGAGATGCAATCTTTAGAATTTGGTTGCGTTTATAGTCAAAATTTGCATAATGATGAAACAAACCATTAGTGTTATGTTTGCTGAGTTTTGAACAGTAGATCTAAGGGTTCATGGTTAAAGCCCATATGTGTCATTAATGCTTGGCAAGAATTTTGAGACAGAGATGCACTTTTCAGAAGCTAGTCGTGTTTATAATAAATAAAAAATTAAAATGACGAGACATACATGTTGGTGTTATGTTTGCTAAGTTTTGAGCATCAAATATGAGGGCTCATGGTTAAATCCCATATGTCTCATTAATGCTTGGCACAAATTTCAAGACAAATATGCGCTTTTCAGAAGTTGGTTGTGTTTACAGTCAAAAGTTGTAGAATGATGAGATGGACTTTCTAGAGCCTTGTTTTCTAGTTTTGAGCAGCATATCTGAGGGCTCATTGTTAAATCCCATATGTGTCATTAATGCTTGGCACAAATTTTGAGACAAAGATGCATTTTTCCGAAGTTGGTCGTGTTTACAGTCAAAAGTTGAAAAATGACAAAATAAATATGTTGGTGTTGTGTTTGCCAAGCTTTGAGCATATGATTGAGTGCTTTAGCACGGAAACTAATGTAAGTCTCATTTATTATTGATTTTCCCCTTTCTGAGATTTATAAGAGGGATAATACGTACTTCTAGATTATTTATGATCTTTGTATGTTGCAGCAAGGCAACAAGATTTGAATTATTGGAAAAAAAACCTGTTTGAACCTATGCATGCAAATAAAGACAATGTGGTATTGAAAAGGACATTTTTCCACTTGAGCGAGAGTTTAGTCCTTTTGTATTGTCAAAGGAAAATGTCTCTTTGAAGGAGATACATTGCCCCTTGAAGTGAGAGTTTAGTCCTTTTGTATTGAAAAGAAGAATGTCTCTTTGAAGGAGAGGCATTGCCACTTGAAGTGAGAGTTCAATCATTTTGTATTGTCAAAGGAGAATGTCTCTTTGAAGGAGAGAGATTGCCACTTGAAGTGAGAGTTCAGTCCTTTTGTATTTCCAAAGGAGAAATTTTCTTTGAAGTAGAGACATTGCCAATTGAAGTGAGAGTTCAATCCTTTTGTATTGTCAAAGGAGAACGTCTCTTTGAAGGAGATACATTTCCACTTGAAGTGAGAGTTTGGTCCTTTTATATTGATTAAGATGAACATCTCTTTAAAGGAAATACATTTCCACTTAAAGTGAGAGTTCATTCCTTTTGTATTGTCAAATAAGAATGTCTCTTTAAAGGAGAGACATTACCACTTGAAGTGAGAGTTCAATATTTTTGTATTGACAAAGATGAGTATCTCTTTGAAGGAGAGATAATGAAATGGCTACATCGTTGAGTGGAGCTCAGAGACGTATCCTACACTGGTTGAACTATGTTACCAGCTCGATAATATTTTTTCTTATGTGATTGATATCTTGCCTCATGTTTTCTTATGCATGTTATTTCCGCAATTATAACCATTAAATGCATTATGTAATGAATTTGGAGACTATTAGAACATTCAAAATTTAAATTGGATTCAATCATGTTAATGCAAACAATAAAAATATCCCTATTAAGAATCGAGTCCTATTCAAGGGGCTTTCAACCAGATCGAGTTTGGAACCAATTACACTCTTGTATCTAGATCAGTGATGTGGAAAGGATGAGGACATGGCAGGCAGAAGGTATGACACATGTCAGGGGCTAGAGGCCTTTCTAGAGGGCCAAGTTCCTTGAACTTATGTGACACATGGCATCCTTGGAGGGGGTCATGTGGTGGTATGATGTAATCTTGATGTCATCATGACATCATTGCAAATCTCAGACCATAGGGTGTTTTAGAAGCAGGCACTGCAGAGGACATAAGCCGTGAACAGAAATATTCTCGTCACTTGACAAGAATTTATCATCATGATTACAACATGGTGTCATCGCGGGGTGGTGTTAGCATGATTTCATCACGATTGCGAGGTTCTAATTTAGGTGCATAAGAAGGGCAAGCCTTGATAGATGTGACCAGGGAATGGGAATTATATCAAACAATTGGTGTGAAAAGGTTTATTCATGCCCCAAAGTGTTGAGGAGGAGTGTCACTTCGCTTTGGTCCTAGCAGATGAGAGTTGTGAGATGGGGAAATTCCCATTGTTTAATGAACATATCACACTGAGTAAGGTAAATGGAATGGTTAACCTGTTATTAGACCAAGGTGGCATAACCCACGACTACATGACAGCCTGCATAAGAGTGGAGGTTGACATGGAAGAGCCACATGGGACACATAGTAGCACCATGAGACTGCAATAGTTGACATGGCGGGGTTAAAGAGCCAAAATTTAAATGGCCATAACTTTTGACCCATAAGTTAGAATTTGATTAAGCTTATATCACTAGAAATCTCTCAACGAGTTGAACATGATGGTGTAGTCCAAAGTTTATTCTATTATCTTTGGAAAGGGAGGACTTTTGGAACACCATTTCCATAATGAGATCTTTGAATTTTGGTTAGGGAAAGGTAACACCTCCCATTCAACTTGGAAATTCTAAGGGGGTGGGAGGTAGTGTTACAATCCTAAACAAGTAACGAATCAACCCAAGCATGTTCATTTCAACATCTCTAATGACTCTCATAATGATGGCAGGAATTAGTAGGATACATCTAATTCACAAAAGGGAAGGAAATAAAATGAAAGAATAGAACCCCCGATGATAGAAAAGCTTCACAAAGGATCCACAAGCAGCAATGAAGCAAGAGTTATTAATCAACAAAAGGATGAGACTCTTCCAAGGAACAACTTCAAAAGATCAAAATCTACTTATACCTCTAGGTATCAAAATATGTTCTTTGGTTATTAGTTTTTATGCACAAAATTTGGCCACAAAGCATAGGATTATAGAACTCATGATATGATCAGGTATAGAGGACATGATTAAATTTCCTAGGCTTAGACATTGGATCAAATTAAAAATAGATCATATGGGTCATGTCCATCAATGTTGAAGCCCAATGTTGTATGCTACATATGTCGCAATAAAGGACACACAACATGTGATTGTACACTCAACTTGAGATGGCATAAGTGAGAGGGACTCCCTATTAATCCAATAATCAACTCTACATGATGGAAAATGAGATAGGAAAAACCAAGGTTAGATCTGACCCCTCATATCTAATCCCTTGGTGAAATCTTTTTCAAGATCATAACTTGTTGAATCAAAACCTAATGCAAGGTTATGTAGAAGGAATGACCAATTGCATGAAGAAGTTATTGGTATGGGGGTAGCACATGAACAATGATAGCGGGAGATTCCATTTTTCATTTTTAAGTATGATTTGATGATTATATCTTAGATGTAAAGCAATGTAAGTATAGATGAAGATGTATATTAACATATGGAAGCATATTTATATTTTACTGATCATGTCCATAGGAAGCATGGTTTGAGGAGAGACTCCATCAGGTCTACAGGCTAATTTAGGGGAAACTAGAGAATGCATATATGACAAGAACTTACCAATGAAGGAAGCATGGTCTCAAGGGGATACTTTATCACATCCATAAAAAAGTCCAAGAACATGTGGAGAAGCATTAACAACATGGTCTTAGTGGGAGACTCTATCAAGTCCATAGGAAATCCTAGGAACAATTGGAGAAGCATTGGTAGTTACTTACAACATATTATCAAGGGAGGCTCTGCATATATCACGATCAGGTTCACATATAATCATGAAAACTTGGTTTGAAACCATGTCCCTTTGTCATTTATGTCAAAGGGGTAGAGAATGTAGTTATTGAAGATGGAAGAAAAAGAAGTAACGAGATCAAGAAATAGGTCAAAGGGAGAGAGAATGCAAACATAAAAGAAGACAAAAAATGAAGAGAAGAAAAAAATTAGGTAGAAGTCCCAAGCAGCCTTTCAGGGGGAGTTTCAACCCATTTCCATCAATGAATATTAATGTTTGGTGGTGTTTCCATCAATGAAAAAGGGAGAGATTGTTTCACATAATGTTTTCATTGATGACAACAAGTTTCATTGATGTCAAAGGTGTTCCGTAAGGAAGCAACAATATCATTCATAGATCAAAGGAAGTAGTATGGAAGCTAGATCTCTTACCTAACCTCATTAGGTGAAGTCAAAAGAGATGTGACATATATTGAGTTTTTTCACAAGGTTATGATGTCCTAATGAGTCTATGGTTAACATTATTTGATAGTCCCCATCAAGACCTTTCCAACAATATATGACACTCTTAAAAACTTCGCCTGAATGAGAAGTTATGGTCATTTGAAGATAAACAATAATAAAGGGCCCAAACTATGGAGCCAAACCCACAAACACCAAATTTGTTAAATAGTGCACATATTTTGGGTGGATCTATGGTTCAGAGATCATATATATGGTGGAAAGCAACAAAAATTGCATGAAAGTCAACGCAGTTAAAAGTCGATCATCTATGCTCAGATCGGATGGTTCTGACAGTTGGATAAAGAATTAAACAACATAAGATGTGTCATGGTGCCCGAAATTTAGCATTCCCAATGAACCTATCCCATAGAAACACATGGAAACTACTGATTAGATGATGTGGCAATGACATGTCTCTCCTACATAAGAAACTATGATGTGGTAGCAAAATGACATGGGCGGGATTTGATTGGATAGAGGAGATAATGTGGTAGTGAGGATGATGTGGCACTCACAGAGATTGACACATCATCAAGATGACATCAGTTGGATGATGTGGAAACTCTAGGGACTACCATATGGCAAGGACAAATGGCAATTTTAGTAGATCAAACAAAATAAATGGGTGACATGTGGCACCACTCACGAGCTACCACATGGCTTGATGACATCATGTTGATGTCATCATGCAATTGACCGTGGACCCCTAGAGACACAGTCACATGGCATGGTTGTATGGTCACTTAAAGGTGATCCCCAAAGGACCAAGGTGCAAAGATTAAGGAAAAAGTCACATTGAGCATGGTTGTGTGGTCACGGCCCAAAGGACCAAGGCGCAAATATTAAGGAAAATATCATGTTGATCATGATTGTATGGTCAAAGACCAAAGGACCAAGGCACAAAGATTAAGGATAAGGTCATGTCAAGCATAGTCGTATGGTCTCAACCCAAAGGACCAAGGTACAAAGGTTAGGAACAAGGTTACTTTGAATGGTCACATGTCTGCCCCGTATGGTCAAAGCCTCGATTTGCAAGTGGAATCATGGGTAGGCTCACATGAGCTTAGGAACATGCCCTCATATAAATACATATGACCTCAGTTCAATCCATACATATTCAATTCAACACATATACACCTATGATCATAGGTTCAAGTGTCAAGCACTGTGGTGATGATATATTTGTGAAGTTCAATCGGTTTGATTGGTGGAAGGGACAAGCCCTTCCACAATTATGTTTTATATAGTATGTATGTTTATTGATTCAAACTCAAGTGAGCCACTACAGACTAATGCTTGAGCGTGCTATGGTTTTGGATGACGTGCATACATATATTCTTGCTCCTGAAAGGTAACAACTCACCAAGTAGTTTTGTTGGTCATATCACTTTGTTTGTTTCATAAAGTTCGGGGGTTCAAGTCCGGTCAGACTTGGTTAAATTTTTATATATGGGGTTATTGGCATGCCTAATTTGATCATTTTGTCGAACAATTAGTCATTTTATAGAGCCCTAAAATGCCATTTTGTAGAATGAACTTGGATTATGTGATTCCGACAAATGATTAATTTTTGTATAGTTTTATATGGTTCTATATGGTTTTTGGAGGTTTACGGGCTCATTTTAAGGCCAAATTAGATTCTAGAAGAATTATGATGATCAGGGTTCAGTTTTGAACATTCCTAGAGGCATGAAAAGTATTGATGATATATTTTGTCATTGTTATGTATTTTGGGGGTTCATGAGTAGATTGTACTGAATATTGTGTATATGGCCTGAGCAGGTTCCAAGAAGGGTTTTATGTGACCAGGTTGATGAACAAATGGTAATAGGTTATGGACAAGATATGATCACAATATAACAACAATAATATGGTTAGTTTGAAGATTTGCATTAATTGAAATGCAGGTGGATATGATCTAAAATATTATGAAAATGGTCCCCAAGAAGTTAAAGAAGTAGGTATGTGCCTCCACTGAGGTCGGTGCCTCAATTAGGCTGTAGCCTATTGCAAGTAATTGCTCGCATATCTTGGGGGTGGGTGCCTCTAGTAAGTTAGTGCCTGCAAATTGATGTAATGAATTGAAGAAGAAGAAGAATTGTTGGTTTTCTCTCATAAGGGTTTCCATGTAAAATCTAGTGTCTTATTGTGTTGATGTGATGATGTGATGATGGCTTTTTGATGTATTGTTCCATTTGTTGTTATACTGCAAATTGTTATGATACATTGCTACATGTTTTATTATTAATGATAAGTTTTGAAATGATAAGTTTTCCACTGCACTAATTCACCCCCCTCTCAGTGTGATCTTTGGTCTAACACTCAACAACAAATCCATTGGAATTTTTTTCATCCATACCTTTGCGGGCCTATAAGAAAAAAAAAATTACAAGGTGAGAATTACTTCATGATGTTCATTGATGATTACTCAAGAATGACTTGGGTTGTGTTCCTCAAAGAAAATATGAAGTTGAGAAGTTTAAAGTTTTCAAAGCCTTAGTTGAAAACTAAAATAATTATAAGGTGCTTGAGATCAAATCAAGGATGTGGATTTATCTCACACGAATTTAAGAGTTTTGTGAGTCCCGTGGAATAAAGTGAATTTTTTTAGCTACAAGAACTCCACATCAGAATGGAGAGTTAGAAGGAAGAATAAAGAAGAAAGGAATAGTATAGATTTCAGTCTATCTTGATTAGATTTGTTGTGATGGACTATCCAATGGAATATCCATGGAAGTTTACACATCACATTTTCGAGGCACGAAGTTACTTCTCTTTTTATTTTTATCTTGTTTGATTGTCTGGTGCATAACACGTCTTCAACCATATTCACATTCTCTTCTTCTCCTCCACACAAATTAGCACAAAATATTAAGGGAATACAAAATTACCTTGGACACATTCTCTAGTGGGACCTCTTCATTTGATTTCTCCAAATCATCCTAGGGATATCTTTTGCTACTATTCCTAGCTTGCTACTCTTATCATTTCCACCTTCAATTTCTCTCCATCTTCAACTCCTCTCTTTTTCTCCTTATGTTTCTTCTTAAAAATATCATTTTTCCTTTAAGGCTAAACTATTAACCTCACTCATAGAATGCATCCCCATCACGCTAACTCATTCTTGAAGGACAAAGTAAGGCCCTTCATAAATAAAAAAATTTGTGCTTCTTCCTCCTTTACAAAATAAACAATAATAGCTACTTCACAAAATCCAATAATGTACTCTTCTAAATATTTCTCCTATTTTTATCCAATCATCCTCCTACACATTTTTTAAATGCAATTTGATATCATATACAGAGCTCCAAGTTTAAATACGATATTCCTTACATCTTGACCTTTTGCTTTCCTCTTCTTCATTTGTCTAATGACAAATATTCTCACCATCTTCATGCATGGCTCTTCAATCTTGTGAATGAAAAATTCACTCATTCAGAGTCCTCAACATGATTACTATGAAAGTGCTACCACATATGCCAAATCTACTCGACCAACTCATCTAGAGTTGGACTACTAAAATGCTTAGGAGTATTCAACTAACATCTTCTTCCCAAGCTCATCATGCCTTGGGTCATCCTCTTTTGTTTCTTTGAAGCACGCTCTTGCTCCCATTCATCTTCATTATCAACATCCACATGTCAAGTTGTTCTCTTCTTTTGAGATATTGTTAGATTTTCTAATTGCATCAACATCTTTTTAACATCATTCTCACCATCATGAACTCTACCACTATCTCTCATAGACTTCCTTTTTATACCATATTATTCACCATACTTTCCTGGAATACTTTATTTATTTTTTAATCTACACAACATCTGCCCATTAACATCATTAGAATTATATCTTCCTTTGATAACTAAACCTAAAAACAATTAAAATCAACATCTTTTTAACATCATTCTCACCATCATAAACTCTACCACTATCGCAACACCTACTTTTTTATATATGACAAGTGCCCAATTTACCATTTCAACCATAGACCACCAATGGGCATTATGTAAGATAAGAATTTGTTTATAACCACAAAATGATCATGTAAACATAACCGTTTCTTATGTCGCCGCAATTAAGATTTCCCAGGTTTATCATTAAGCAATGGAACACTATCAATATATGCTAAGAATTAGAAGGGAGGCGCTTATCCCTAGCAATTAGAATTAACACAATTATAAATGCCAGATAATTTTTGAGTACCCTCTCAAACAAGTCTCCATTACGTTTCACAGCTTGATGAACGGGTGGGCATTTATCTCTTCTCATAACAGTTCTGCGATTGTCTTCCCAATTTTGTTGTCTCTGTTATCATGCAATTGCGGCATCGGGTAGTCTGTTCACGATTTCCACTCCAATCTCTGGAGATATAGCGCCCATTTTTCGTTGCAAACCAGACTACTATCACCTGTTCTTTTGGTAAGTTGCGCTGTTTCTTTACACAATATTTTCTGTGTAATTGGGAGCACATTTCAGTGTTTCGATCAATCGATTTTGTTGGGTCGTCAGTTTGATCGATGAATTTGTTACCATTTTGATCAAACCTTTTTCTCAGTCAGTTTGGTGATTTGGGTTCCTGCGAGAACTTTGATCTGGAAATTGAAAAAAAGCAAGCACTGGTCTTGAGCAATGGTGACTTCTTGATCGTATCAAGTTTTACAATTGCATTTCTCTTTAGTTAGGCCCGACATGCTCTCCATCGCTCTGATCCGTTCAATCTTCTTGGTAAAATGGTTGGTTAGTGATCCAGTTCTCTAAATTAGTTAGTGCAATTTGAGCCCTTGACCGGCCCTTGTACGCCTCTTTGAGGGCTCTGATCTTTGAGGAAGTTTGAGATAGTGTTGCATGGAAGCTTACCCAATGGAAAATTCCGATAGTATTTGGGAATGGTGCAAAGCTCGCAAGAAGCTTTTGACGATGAGCAAAATCCACCCAATTGCCGATGGATTCTCTTCAGTAGCTAAAATCGGTTCTCTTGCGGACGTGTCCTCTCCAAACATTAGTCGCAAGGGAAATCAATGCATCGAGGATTCTCCCCTCTTCAGATCTTCCGCGACTATGGAAGGAAAATCATTCAAATCAAGAGCTAATTGCAGGGACACGTGCTTGCCATTCAAAAATTTAATTGCGGAGGTTGGTCCCTTCAAGAATGGAGATTCAATAAAATCCCCAATATCAGTAATTCGGCATCATGTGTCTTCATCTGAGACCAATTCAGATACATTGTCAAATCGTCCAGACGGTGATTCAGGCCTCGATGGTCAGTTCTTGCCCCAGCTTTTGGGTATTGCGGATGAAAATTCTGTGGAAGGACCGGCTTTTTATGAGAAGAAGCAAGCATCCAAATCTCGAGTGTGGAGAAGGAGCCAAAAAGCAGCTCCTAAGCAGAACAAGTTGTTCTCTGATGGGGCAATGAAGCGCAGTTCAAGTCAGTATGCAGCCTGCAACAGGGAACCCTTGGTGAAGGCCTCTTCATCTTCTTCAATTTCTAAGGCGCTTGCAGAGGACATGGAGTTGCAGTCACCAAGTATGAATGGGGAAATGAGGGATTTGAGTTCTAATTACATTGATTGGCCCTGCCATCCCCCTGCTACCAAGAAACCCAAGAAGGATCGGGGCTTGATCTCTGAAACCTTCAAGAGCCCTTTCCAAATTGAGAATCAGAAGGCCAAATCTGAATTCTTATTTCCAGGGCTTCATCTTTTAGCTGACACGGCGGTTCGGTCTCTGCAAAATGACCAGTCCCGTTTCCCTGAGAATATCACGCAAAAGAAAAGGATTAGAAAGGCAATGTTCATCCCTACAGGGGTGCCTTTCTTGCAGAGGAGAGTGGTCAGAAGAACCAAAAGTGCTCTTAAGCATCACCAGCCGGATGCTCCGCAGATGCTTCATCATTCACAGAAGAACCTGAGCTCTGCCAATTCAAAGCCTATCTTGACAGCTGATAACGTCTGTAGGCTGAGTGACACAGCTTGCATAAAGCAGAGTGAAAATCAAGTTGTAGGTAATGGAGTCGATGGAGATCTAATGGTGATCCCACAATTGCGCTGCTCTAAGAGAAGTAGATCTCAGGGATTACCGTCCAAGTATTGTGACTCTGTTCTCCAGCCATGGAAGAGAGGCACTAGAAGATAATTCAAATCTTCATAATTTGTTGATTCAGGGCTGAAATCATTGTATGATTTTTTTTTCAAGTTGGCACTGATTCTTTGATGTAAATATCTGAATGCTGCCTACTGAAATACTATCTACATTGGAGAGAGGGGAAATGCGCTCTATCTCCATAAACAATATGTAATTGAGAGAAGACCATTGACAGGCATTTTTCCTTTTCTGGTTCTGGCTTTCTCTCTCCATTGTATTGAGTGTACATTATGAAACTTTTGCGAAAGCAGATTTGAGAATCCATTAATTTACACCAGAGGAGTTTCAGATTTTTCTTTCAAGTTGTCATCCAGCTCTATTCTAATTATAAACCTTTGCACTTCTGCAAACTAATTATTCTTAACTATAAAGACCTCTGCTTGTAACATGTACTAGTAGTTGAATTTGACTAGTTGAACAGCTGGTAACTTGAATTTTTGGTATCGGTTGGTGTTAATCAATTTTCTGATCTAGTTGGATATTGAAAGAATCTTTCAACTGATCCTCTATCAAGTAAACTGAATCCATATACTGATTTTCTAGCCACTGCTTATAAGCAAAAATGAAGGAGATTCCTTGATGCCAATTTGTGCTGAATGCTCTTGTTGGCTTTATTGTGATATATTTAAAATCACTGTTACAGGTTTTAACTTTTACTTAGTTATATAACTCGTAATAATTTGACTATTTTGAAGTCTTTCTAATTATCCTAACCATAAATATATTTAATTATCATGCTTGCTTTCAAATCTTTTGCCTGTAGAACAAAGGCAATTAGAATATGGATGATGGATGGCTCGAGGGTCAGTCTTGCAGAAATTATAATACATAATATATAATATTTTTTTTATGTGATTCATTCGGGGCCAAATATTCTAATGGTTGTTTCTCCTACAGAAAATGAGTGACAGTACATGCCATTGTTGTTTCTTTCTTTTCTTTTTTTTCCATTTTTGTGTTGCAACCAGGTACGAGGACCAAATTCATTAAAAGTTTGACAACTTTTGTATGCTTGCAATTAATATTTAATAATTTGATTTTCTAATTGCTTTGCAAAATTTGTAGGAAATTACTTATTTTTTGGATCATATATTTTTACTCAATAGAATAATTAAATATTATTAAAAAAATTAGTAACTATTTTTCTTTTTTATTAATAGTTATGTATGATTAAACTTATTTATTTTTAAATAAATTAATTTTTTTTTTATAGTTGTATTTGTTATATTAATAAAATAAAAAAATTAAAATCATTTTTACAAATTTATTTATATGTATGAAAGATATATAAAAAAAATTTGAAATAAATTATTATTCTTTTCTTTATTTACTTTCCAGTAAAGTAGAATATGTTTGCTTATTGTTATTTATAGGAAGAGGAAGGTGTATGTTGCACATACAATGTTAGCCCCTCTTAATTTTGTACAAACTTCCTGTTGATAACTAAAGGAGCCTCTTAAGGTCGTAACAATCTTGCTACAATACTAAGACCTATCCGCAGTCTTCTAAATATTTCTCCTTTTATTTTTATCCAATCATACTTCTACACATTTTTAAAATGTAATTTGATGTCATATACATAGCTCCAAGTTTAAATACAATCTTCCTTACATCTTGACCTTTTCTTTTCCTCTTCTTCAATTGTCTAAAGACAAATCTTCTCACCAACTCCATGCATATCTCTTCAATCTTGTGAATGAAAACTTTATTCTTTTGGGGTCCTCAACATGATTACTATGAAAACACTACCACATATGCCAAATCTAGTCCAACTCATCAAGAGTTGAACTCCCAAAATACATAGGAATATTGAATTGACATCTCCTTCCCAAGCTCATCATGCCTTAGGTCATCCTCTTTTGTTTTTTCCTGCTTCCATTCATCTTCATTATCAACATCCATGTTATTTCTTCCTTTGATAACTAAATCCAACGTTTATTTGTTAGATTTACAACTTCCTTTGATAACTATCCTTGCTAAAGTTATCCTCATAATAGACTGTTTTTCTCTAATATACAATATGGTGCAACAATAAATTGTTTCTAAAAATTCACATTCAAAATAATGAAACCAATAATACAAATAAAAAAAACCATTTAAACAATCAAGATTTAAAAGCTTTTCATTAATCTACCAACACCATTATAGAAATTTATTTCATTGAATAAAAAATCATAAACTCAAAAAAAAAACAAATAATAACAATGATACATTATTACTATTAACTAGCTAATTAACATCTATATCATCATAAACTAAAAATCCTTCTACCTTATTATAATTTTTCTTTTTAAACCCAACATTAAAAAAATATTATTCAATTCCACTATCAACTTGTTACTCGATATGTTATCTTAGATTTGCAATCTACATCCTACTCGCATGTTATCTAACTTTAGGCAACACCTGTTTTTTATATATTACAATTGCCCTATGTACCATTTCAACCATAGACTACCAATGAGGCATTATGTAAGAGAAGAATGTGTTTATGACCACAAAATGATTATGTAAGCCTAACCCGTTTCTTATGTAGCCACAATTAAGATTTCCTAGGTTTATCATTAAGCAATGGAACACTATCAATATATCTAGAGTTAGAAGAGAGGTGCTTATCCCTAGCAATTAAAATTAACACAATTATAAATGCCAGATAATTAAGCTTTGAGTACCATCTCAAATAAATCTCCATTGCGTTTCACAGCTTGATTCCCTGCCTGGGCATTTATCTCTCTCGCAACATTTCTGCGAATTGTCCTCCCCATTTTGTTGCTCCGTTACCATGCAATTGCTGCCTCAGGTAGTGTGTTCAAGGTTTCCGTTGCCATCTCTGGAGATATAGCGCCCATTTTTCGTTGCAAACCAGACTACTATCACCTACTCTTTTGGTAAGTTGCGTTGTTCCTTTACACATTATTTTTTCTTTAATTTTCAGTGATTTGATCAATCGATTTTGTTGGGTAGTCAGTTTGATCAATGAATTTGTTACCCTTTTATCAAACCTTATTCTCAGTCAGTTTGGTGATTTTGGTTTTTTTTTTTTCAGTCAGTTTGGTGATTTTGGTTTTTTTTCAGTATGAAAAAGGCATGATTTTGTATAAATATCAGATGAGATTCATAAATTACATATTTATTGGCAAAAAAACCATAGCAGATAACAAAAATATAGACATATCAAGTCTATAAAAAAGTCACCAAAAAACAGAACCTCCTATGAGACAGTGCGTGGAGGGGAAAGAAAAGTATGTGACAATATATGGGGATATGTATACAATCCTAGAGGTTAGGAATGAGAGGAAGGTAAAAAACCTGTTGATATAGAAACAAATTCTGTAAGGAGAAACAGAACTTCTCACAGAAAACACATAGAGAACCCAAGAGACCAAATGCAAGATGAGAAAGGAAAAAACAGTAAGAAGAATGGCAGATTATGTTCCGGGCAGGGAGAAATCTTCGATATGATGAGTAATATTCCCCAGAAGAATGTCGATCTTCCAATTACCGGGCTGAAGTAGTAGTCTTTTCTTTGTCTGCTTGAGCATTTTGTGATCTGTCCTTGAATAGAAAAATCCTTTCTCCCTTTCCAGTAAACTTCTATTCTGGTGATTTGGGTTCGCTCTGGCAATTGAAAAAAACAAGCGCTGGTCTTAAGCAATGGTGGCTTCTTGATCGTATCAGGATTTGCTTTTGCAATTCTCTTTAGTTACGCTCGGCATCCTCCATGGCTGTGATCCGTTCAATCTTCCTGGTAAAATGGTGCTAGTGATCCAGTTCTCTAAATTAGTTAGTGCAATTTGAGCCCTCTTCCGGCCCTTGTACGCCTCTATGAAGGCTCTGATCTTTCAAGAAGTTTGAGATACTGTTGCATGGAAATCTACCCAATGGAGAATTCTGATAGTATTTCGGAATGGTGCAAAGCTCGCACGAAGCTTTTCACGATGAGCAAAATCCATCCAATAGCAGATGGATTCTCTTCAGTAGCTGGAATCGGTTCTCTTGCGGCGGGTCCTCTCCAAACATTACTCGCAAGGGAAATCAATGCATCGAGGATTCTCCCATCCGCAGATCTTCCGCAATTTTTTAAGGAAATTCATTAAAATCGGGAGCTAGTTACAGGGACATATGCTTGCCAGTCAAAAATTTAATTGCGGAGGTTGGTCCCTTCAAGAATGGAGATTCAATAAAATCCTCAATATCCCTAATTCGGCATCATGTATCTTCATCTGAGACTAATTCAAACACAGTGTCAAATCATCCAGACGGTGATTCAGGCCTCGATGGTCAGCCCCAGCTTTTGGGTATTGCGGATCAAAATTTTGTGGAAGGTCCGGCTTTTTATGAGAAGAAGCAAACATCCAAATCTCGAGTGTGGATAAAGGGCCAAAAAGCAGCTCTTAAGCAGAACAAGTTGTTCTCTGATGGGGGAATGAACCGCAGTTCAAGTCAGTATGCAACCTGCAACAGAGGACCCTTTGTGAAGGTCTCTTCATCTTCTTTAATTTCTAAGGCGTTTGCAGAGGACATGGAGTTGCAGTCACCAAGTATGAATGGGGAAATGCGGGATTTGAGTTCTAATTACATTGATTGGCCCTGCCATCTGCCTGATACCAAGAAACCCAAGAAGGATTGGGGCTTGGTCTCTGAAACGAGCAAGAGCCCTTTCCAAATTGAGAATCAGAAGGCCAAATCTGAATTCTTATTTCCGGGGCTTCATCTTTTAGCTGATACGGCAGTTCGGTCTCTGCAAAATGACCAGTCCCGTTTCCCTAAGAATATCACGCAAAAGAATATGATTAGAAAGGCAATGTTCATCCCTACAGGGGTGCCTTTCTTGCAAAGGAGAGTAGTCAGAAGAACCAAAAGTGCTCTTAAGCATCACCAGCTGGATGCTCCGCAGATGCTTCATGATTTACAGAAGAACCTGAGTTCTGCCAATTCAAAGCCTATCTTGACAGCTGAGAACATCTGTAGACTGAGTGACACAGCTTGCATAAAGCAGAGTGAAAATCAAGTTGTAGGTAATGGAGTCGATGGAGATCTAATGGTGATCCCACAATTGCGCTGCTCTAAAAGAAGTAGATCTCAGGGATTGCCGTCCAAGTATTGTGACTCTGTTCTCCAGCCATGGAAGAGAGGCACTAGAAGATAATTCAAATCTTCATGTTTGTTGATTTAGGGCTGAAATCATTGTATGATTTTTCCAAGTTGGCACTGATTGTTTGATGCAAATATCTGAATGCTGCCTACTGAAATACTAACTACATTGGAGAGAGGGGAAATGCTGTCTATCTCCATACACTGTATGTAATCGAGAGAAGACCATTGACTGGCATTTTCCTTTTCTGGTTCTGGTTTTCTCTCTCCATTGTATTGAGTGTACATGATGAAACTTTTGTGAAAGCAGATTTGAGTATCCATTAATTGGTTTACATCAGAGGAGTTCCAGATTTTGCTTTCAAGTTGTCATTTCAATTATAAACCTTTGCACTTCTACAAACTGAATATTCTCAACTATTAAGACCTCTGCTTGTAACATGTACTACCAGTTGAATTTGACTAGTTGAACAGTTGGTAACATGAATTTTTGGTATCGGTTGGTGTTAATCAATTTTCTGATCTAGTTGAATATTGAAGTAATCTTTCAACTGATACTCTATCAAGTAAAACTGAATCCATATACTGATGCTCTGGTCATTGCTCATAAGCAAAATGAATGACATTCCTTAATGCCAATTTGTGCTGAATACTGTTGTTGCCATTATGATATATTTTAAAATCTCTGTTACAAGTTTTACCTGGGATTATATGACCTCGTGTATGACAGAAAATGATGGACAGGCGTTTAATTACATGCCATTATTTATTATCGTAAACTGAACCATCGCATGTTTCAAGATAATTGATTTTTTTATTTTTATTTTTTGGGGTAGTTTTTTATATTGAAGGAAGGTATATATAAACGAAACCAAATTCATTAAAAATTTGACAACTTTTGTTGGCTTGCAATAAGCTTGGCTAATTTTTTTTTTTTTTTTCAATTATACTCTAAATTTATTATTTAATAATTTGAAGTTTAAATTTAAAATTAATATGTGATACTGTTACCATTTGGCATCAACTTAATTGCTTTACAGAATTTGCAAAGCAATTACTTATTAATATATATTTTTGGGAGTATCATGTAATCACTTATTACTCTTTATATTTTTGGGAGTATCAAACACCAATATGTGATATGTGATGTACTCATTTCAAAAAAATCATTTTACTCAATAAAATAATTTATTTATTAAAAAAATAGTAATTATAATTTATTCTAGGGTTTATAATATTTATTTTAGGCTTTATATATTTTGGGTTTATAATATTTATCTTTCGGTTAAATATTATGTAGGTTTAGTCTTGTATAGAAATTCCCTGTATACGAATTCTAAAACACATAAAATAAACAATGCGAGAGCATAACACATAAAATACATATACACAGAGATTTTCCCCTGGATCCCAAAATGGGGACTACCAGCTTGATTTTTCATTATGTTCCTTTCAATGTTACAATACATATTTATACATGCTGAAGCATCCAATACCATGGACTGAAAACCATCGCATCCAATACCATGGACCGAAAACCATCGGGTCCAAAATCATGTGCGGAAATCATGTACAAAACCATAGGTAGGTCCGCCCAACCTAACATAGGGTCGAAAACCAAAATTTTCCGGGGTGCTACCCCAGACCCCATAGAGGGGGGTTACCTGCACCCCTCAAACCCCCTGTGACCCCCCCGCTACGTAATCGGCACAACGAAGGGGGGGCTCTGCCCCCCTTCTAAACCCCCGGTTAACTACGTGGACTAGTCGTAGAAAGAATATAACACAACCCAACATTCTCCCACTTGTTGTTTTCTTTCCACAGGGGGCCACAAGAGAGATCAGTCATTTATCCAGCCCTGCAACGCCCATTGTTTCTCTACACCAAGAGAACTTCTCAAAGCTCACAGATTTTGTCAATGCATCTGCATTATTCTTCAAAGTGCCCACCTTTACCAGCAACACCTTTTTGTCTTCTATCATATCCCTCACAAAGTGATACTGAACATCAATGTGCTTTGTCTTTGAATAATATGCAGGGTTCTTTGCCAAGAGAATTGCACTTTGGCTGTCACAGTCTATCCTTATAGCTCCCTGTACTAACCCCGTACTTGAACACAATCTCTGCAACCAAACTGTTTCCTTGCTTGCATGAGTGGCTGCCATATATTCTGCTTCTGTAGTTGATAGTGCCACTACAAATTGTTTCTTACTCATCCAACTGACTGCACCTCCAAATAGGTTAAACACATACCCACTTGTAGATCTTCTCTAATCTAGATCTCCAGCCCAGTCTGCATCAACAAAGCTACGAATATCCAACACTCTGTCCAATCCTAGTCTCCCTTGGTAGCACAAACTATAATCAATAGTGCCACACAAATACCTGAAAACCCGCTTCACTGCTGTCCGTGCTCCTTCCCTGGTTTTGACATAAACCTACTCAATACTCCTATTACATGTGCAATGTCTAGTCTAGTACAAAGCATTACATACATCAGGCTACCGACTGCACTTGCATATGGAACACGAGACATGTCCTCTTCCTCTTCTTTTGTCTTGGGACACCGTTCAACAGATAACCTCACACCTATAGGAATATGAACCTTCACCGATTTACTATCCTGCATATTAAACCTCTGCAGTATTGTCTCGATATATTTCCTCAGGTTTAACCAGAGCTTCCTCTTTGCCCGGTCTCTTTTAATTTCCATGCCCAAAATATAGTTTGCAGCACCAAGATCTTTCATGTCAAATTTGGAGGACAATTGGGTCTTCAAATCATGGATAATTTATTTGTCATTTCCAACCAGCAACATATCATCCACATACAAGACCAGATAAATAGCACGGTCACCAATTAATTTAAAATACACACAGTGATCTGCTTTGCTTCTAGTGAAGCCAAGTCCCCATATAAATGTATCAAATTTCTGATACCACATCCTTGGTGACTGTTTTAACCCATACAGAGACTTCTTTAACTTGCATACCATTTCTTTCTTACCCTTCACCGCAAAACCTTCAGGTTTCTTCATGTAGATCTCTTCTTTTAGATCCCCGTGAAGAAATGTTGTCTTCACATCCATTTGTTCTACCTCAAAATCAAAAGCAGCAGCAACAGATAAAAGTAATCTAATAGAAGCTACCTTGGCAACAAGAGAAAAAATATCACCAAAATCAATTCCTGGCACCTAGGAATAACCTTTTTTATCAACCGAGCTTTGTATTTCTCCACCTTTCCTTCAGCATTTGTCTTCTTCTTGAACACCCATTTGTTTCCAATGGGTTTCCTTCCAGCCGGCAACTCCACCAGATCCCAAGCCTCATTTTTGTGCAAAGATGCCATTTCATCAACCATGGCCTCTTTCCAGAGTTTACCATCCTCTGAATCTACTGCTTCCTTCACAGTTTTGGGATCATCGTCAGTAATAGATAAAGAAAAATTTGAACAAAAATCAGATGGACTATACCTTTCTAGTTGCCTTCTTTCTCGAACTGATCTTCTCACACCGAAGTTTGTGGTTCTTCGTCTTCCGATTCCTCCTCTGTTGTAGAGTCTGATTCATCCTCCTTAAGCTCAAAATCTATCTTCTCAAGTTCCTTTGATTGGACTTCATGTTTAATAACATCTTTTACCTCTTTAAACACCACATCTCGGTTGTACATAGCCTTCCTTGTTACTGGGTTCCAAAGCTTATAACCCTTTAAACCATCCTTATACCCAATAAAGATGCACTTTTCATATTTACTATCCAACTTGGTTCGTTTCTCCTTTGGAACATGTACATATGCATCACATCCAAATACCCTCAGATGTGAAAGAGAGGGTTTCTTACCAGTCCATACCTCTTGTGGAGTCTTATCCTCCAACGCTGATGAAGGTGATCTATTGACCAAGTAACATGATGTCTCCACTGCCTCTGCCCAGAATTCTTGTCCTAACTCGGCATCATTGAGCATGCTTCTTGCCCTTTCCATCAACGTCTTGTTCATTCTTTCTGCAACTCCATTTTGCTCAGGTGTGTATGGAGTAGTCTTCTGCCATGCTATACCACACTTCTTACAAAATTCTTCAAATTCCTTACTACAAAACTCTCTACCGTTATCTTCCCTCAACACCTTTATCTTCTTCTCTGTCTGGTTTTCCACCAAAGCCTTAAATTCTTTAAATCTGTCAAAGACTTCAGATTTCTTCTTAAGGAAATATATCCATGTATTCCTTGAGAAGTCATCTATAAATGATACATAGTACACAGACTTACCTAATGATGGAACCTTCATAGGTCCAAACACAGCATTGTGCACAAGTTTTAATATATGTTTCGCCCTCTTACCACCAGAGGGGAAACTCACTCGATTTTGCTTCCCATATACACAATTTTCACAGAAATCAAAATCCAGAGAGCTATAACTCATACCTTCTACCATACCTTTACCATGAAGTATTTGAAGGCCCTTCTCTACAATATGTCCAAGCCTTTGATGCCACAACATGGTCTTCTCTCCAGAGACCACTAGATTTTCTGCTCCACTTTTAGAAACCACAGAGTTGTTGCACCCATCAACAACAGTGCTACCTTGCAGGTCGTACAGAGTTCCAATCCAAACTCCCCGCATCAATACCAGTGCTCCTCGAACCATCTTGCAAGTATCCTTCTTGAACACTGTTTTTGCACCTGCATCATCTAGCTTGCTTACGGAAGTCAAATTTCTGGCCAATGCAAGAATACGCAGATTACCCGGAAGTGTTCTAACCCTTCCACCTTGCAACTTCAACTTTAATTTTCCGCGACCAATGATTTTAGCCTTCCTATCATCCCCTAAGAAGACATCACCACCATCGTATTTCTCATACTCACAGAACCACTCTCTATGGGGATTGAAGTGAAAGGATGCACCTGAGTCAATCAATCATGCCTCATGATCTACATGTGTACTTGAAGAAGCCAAGTACACATCCCCACCTTCATCTGAGGTGGCTTTCACCTCTGCAGAAGGAGCATCATCAGATCCCTTTCCTTTATCATGAGATTTAGATTTACAGTCCCTTTTGTAGTGTCCTTTCTTTTTGCATTTCCAGCACACCACCTTTACAGGTTTTCCTGAAGATTTAGATATCCCACTCGATGACTTATTTTTGTTTCTATTCTGGGACTTTCCTCGTACAGATAAGGCATCACCATTCCGTCTCTCCATATTTTTCCGTCTCATCTCCTCCGTAAGCAAGGATGAGACTATTTCATCAAACTGCAAGGCAGTTGTATTGCTACCTATTGCAATAACCAGACTATCCCACGAATCTGGTAGAGAACACAACAAACTGATGCACTTATATTCATCTGAAATTTTAATATCAACAGATAATAACTGACTTACCACAGTATTAAATGCGTTTAGATGCTCTGTCACCGAGTCTCCATCTTTCATCCTCAGGTTATACAAATTTTTCCGCAGGAACAGTTTATTCACCAGAGACTTAGATTAGTACAAAGTCCCTAACTTATCCCACAAAGCCTTCGTTGTAACTTCCCCTTATACATTCAGCAATACTGAATCTGAGACACATAAGCGTATTGTACTCTTTGCCTTTCGATTCAACTTATTTCATTCTTCATCGGACACTCCCGTTGGTTTAGTACACAGATCTACCGCGATCCACTGATCTTTATCCACCAACAGATCCTCCATCTTGAGTTTCCACAACTCAAAACTCTGACCATTAAATTTCTCAATCTCTATCTTTCCACTGCTCGCCATCTTCTTTCACAACCAGAATCGATCTCGTAGATCTCTCACTGAACAGGGTTTACCACAGGCCCAAGTGAAACCCCTCAGCAACAAAGGCGTCCCCTTGAAGCCAAAACAACTCTGATACCAAATGTAGGTTTTAACCCTTACAAAAATTACCTGCATACGAATTCTAAAACACATAAAATAAACAATGTGAGAGCATAACACATAAAACGCATATACATAAAGATTTTCCCCTGGATCCCAAAACCAGGACTACCAGCTTGATTTTTCATTATGTTCCTTTCAATGTTACAATACATATTTATACATGCCGAAGCGTCCAATACCATGGACTGAAAACCATCTCGTCCAAAACCATAGGTAGGTCCACCCAACCTAACATAAGGTCCAAAACCAAAATTTTTTGGGGCGCTGCCCCGGACCCCATAGAGGGGGGTTACCTACACCCCTCAAACCCCCTGTGACCCCCTGCTACGCAATCGGCGCAACGAATGGGGGTTCCGCCCCCCCTCTAACCCCCCGGTTAACTACGTGGGCTAGTCGTGGAAAGAATATAACACAACCCAACATATTATTCCCTTGGGTTTTTAGTATTAATTTATTGGGTTTATAATATTTATCTTAGGGTTTATATACCTTCGGTTTATAATATTAATCTTTTGGGTTTACTATTATTCCCTTGGGTTCATAATCCCTTAGGTTTATTATTAATATTATCAATATGAAAATCAACCATGGTCAATAACCATGGTCGCATTGTGACAAAGATTCTTTTCGTGTAATGTCACATTTGTGACAACCATGGTGATCCAAGGTCAACCATTGTTCAACATCGCATTGTGACAAAGTTTGTCTCAATATGAAAATCAACCATGTTTATTTTAGGGTTTATCGTATTTATCTTAGGATTTATATACATAGGGTTTGTAATATTAATCCCTTGGGTTTATGACTCCATGGGTTTTTAGTATTAATCATTGGGCTTATTATTCCATTGGGTTTATAATATTAGCCCATTAGGTTTATTAATCTAAGGATTCATTTTCCTAGGGTGTAATGTTATTCATAGGGTTTATTATATAAATCCTTGGTTTTAATATAAATCCCTTGCATTTATAATCATGATCAACCATGGTCCAACGTCACATTTTGACAAAGATTTTCTCAATATGAAAATAAACCATGGTCCAACATCACAATGTGACAAAGATTGTCTCGATATGAAAAATAAATAATGTTGAACCATGATCAACCATGGTCCAACGTCAGTTTGTGACAAAGATTGTCTCAATATGAAAATGAACCATGGTCAACCATGTTTATTTTAGGGTTTATAATATTTATCTTAGGGTTCATATACCTTGAGTTTATAATATTTATCTTAGGGTTTTTATACCATGGGTTTATAATATTTATCCCTTAGGTTTAATATTATTCCATTGGGTTTATAATCCCTTAGGTTTTTAGCAATAATCCCTTGGGTTTATTAATCTAAATGTTCATATTTCTATGGTATAATATTATTCATATGGTTCATAATATTAATATTTCGGTTTAATATAAATCCATTGGGTTTATAATCGTAGTCATCCATGATATAACATCACTTTATAACAAGATTTTCTCAATACGAAAACCAACCAATGTCTCATTGTGACAAGGATTGTCTCAATATGAAAATCAACCATGGTCAACCATGTTCCAACATCACATTGTGTTAAAGATTGTCTAAATGGTCAACCATGTTCAATCATGGTCAACTATGGTCACATTGTGACAAATATTATCTCTTGGTCCAACATTACATTATGACAACCATGGTCAACCATGGTCCAACGTCGCATTGTGACAAAGATTATCTCAATATGAAAATCAACCATGGTCAACCATGCCCAACCATTGTCCAACCTCGCATTGTGCCAAAGTTTTTCTCAATATGAAAATCAATCATGTTCAAACATAATCCAACGTCACATTGCAACAAAGATTGTGTCAATATGAAAATGAGTTGTGGTCAACCATGTTTACTTTAGGATTTATAATATTTATCTTAGGGTTTATACACCTTGGACTTATAATATTGATCCCTTGGGTTAAATATCATTCCCTTGGGTTTTTAATATTAATCCCTTGGATTTATTATCCCTTTGGATATATAATCCCTTGGGTTTATTATTAATATATTATTATTAATTATTAATTATTAATTATTAATTATTAATAATTAATAATACTTAATAATTAACTAATCAATTAATTAATTCTTTAATTAATAATAATCAATTAATCAATTCTTTAATTAATAATAATCAATTAATTAGTTCTTTAATTAATAATTAATTAATTAATTAATAGTAGTTATGCGTCTTTGGAGTATATCAATCACATTTACTAATATAGTTGTGAGTATATATTTTTTGGGGTATCATAAAATATTAAAAAAAATAGTTGTGAGTATATATTTTTTGGGTATCATAAAATATTAAAAAAATAGTAATTATTTTTTATAAGTAATTATATATGATTAAATTTATTTATTTTTCAATAAATTGAGAAAAAAAATTATACATGTTTATATTAATAAAATAGAATAATTCGAATAATTTTTACAAATATATCTACATTTATAAAAGAAATACAAATTTTTTTAAAAATAAATCAATAATTTTATTTTATAATTTCAAATTGTATTAAAAATATTGATCTCCATATTTTAAAAATTAAAATTTTATATTAATAAAGTAAATAGAATCATTTAAATATAAATCAAATAGATTCATTTAAATCATTTATACACATATTTTTATAAAAAACATACTGAATTTCATTTGATAAATTATTAAGTTTATCATATAAGTTTAGTGTTAACAAAAATATTAATACTCCATATTAATTATAAGACCAATATTCATAAAATTAAAGTCTTTAAATTTAAATGTGTACTCTATCAAAAGAATTTTCAAAATCATTTGTTGAACCAAATGTTATATTTAAGAATGTTTATATATTTTTTTAGAAAAGAAAGATATATTACATCTTAGAATGAGAGCTAAGGACAAAGATACATGTGCATATATATTAGGGTGAAAATTGATGTTAAAGTATTTATACTAAATATAGAATTATTCTATATGTGAAGTGCAATTTAGTGTTGGTGAAAAATGTGTTAAATGAAACAAATAAACGCTTTAATTTATTTTTTAAAAATAAATAGAAAATTTTAACTTTAACAAATTAACACATTTTTATTTTTATTTCAAAGTATTTAAATGACAAGAAGTTTGTTTAATTTTTTTTTTCGCTTTTGAAATTTAATATGTCCCAGGAATCTATGCTAATAAAAAGGTTGATATTTACCTTCTTTTATGTTATTAGAGGTAATGTGTGTTATAGTTTAAACTTTAGAGAATATAATACTAACTTAAGGTTACAGATACAAAAGAAGTTGGTTTTTTTTAGATGTTGAGTATCACAGTTGTTTATTGTGAATAATATGTATCATTATTTTAAAGTTTACACCAATTTTATTTGAACTTATTTTGTCAAATTTGCATTATAATGGACTTTTATGTTTCTTTACCATCCATCTATGAACTACTTGTTATTTATCACTATTAATAAACAAAATGTTAGCCAATGATTTTGCAGAGGTGACTTTCATGTTTCACATTCGTGAAGGTCTTTTAACATAGGTATTGGGCATAACTTTTTATAAAAATAGGGTATAGTGCATTAAATTGTTGTAGATGCATTGGTGTAGGTGATAGATAAGCATGTTAGTGTATGTCCACTAGAGGGGTATAGGCAATGAAGGCACCTTCTATAGGATGGCTCTTTAATAAGAAAACATGACATTTACTAGGGATGTTGAATCTTATAAAAGACCAAATGACATCGATACTTTTATATGGAATACTAGAAACAATTCTTTATAGCGATTCAAGCCCATTGATTATGACAACATAGCTTGCACTTATTAAACAACACATTTATTATTATACAACAGATTGTGATATAATTTTACATAAAGAGTTATACTTGTTTATATGTCATTATAACATAGGTGCATCATAAAGTATTGGATGCAACATAATTAAAGAAAAATAAAAATATATATTTACTCAATGTGTTGATCGCTTAGGTGCATCAGTAAGTTTATTGCTTAGGTGCATTTGTGTGCTTATATATATTTTTTTTTCCTGTATAAAGACTATTCTATTAAGATTTAAAAGAGAAAAATATTTACAAAGAGGTTTGAACCTCTGAGGGGGCTGTAGCCTGCCCTCTGTCAAAAAAACTGTTGCAAGTAGCACATTGCCTTCTGTTTACAAAAATGAAAATCATAGACCCAAGACTAAACAAAGCTAGATAAGATCGACGCTTCAGAGTGAGCTGACCTTTTACAAAATGCTGTCCTTTGCCACTATTACAAAAAAAATGGAAAGCCAAAATTATGTCCTGGAGAATGTGAAATTTCATGCTGATAATAACAGAAGCCATGCACATTGAGAATTACACACAAAGCCTAGAAATCATAAGATGACTTGCTGTCATGTCGCTGAAGCCAAAAGCAATTAAGCCTGCGGTGGCGAGTCTGTAGCGTTCTCATTTTCCTGGTTGGGGGAGCTTACCCAGGTTACCATCACATTATCTTCAGCTTCCATCATGTTGCATTCTGGAGGAAGCACAAGGTGCAGAACACTACCAGAGAGTCGCGCCGGCTCACAAGCTATAATTTGCTCTTGAGGAGAGTCTGGCTGAGGGCGAGAGTCTTCCTGTTGGCCCTCTTCGAGCGGCGCAACGGAGTCATTGAGGACAACACCAGCCAAGCTACCCTGAGAATCACTGGAATTTTGAGAATGAGACTATTCCTTGGAGGTTTCATCTGAGCTTGTAAGCTCATCTTCTTCCTCCGAGAAGATAACTATTATTGTAGCTGAGATAAGAGGTTTGTTAAGCCTGCTTCTGAACTTGAACGGGTTGTGTGAAAAGAGCTATTTAGGGAAGGTCCAGAATAGTCAGAGGGCGGTGAGGATGGAGAGGCAGAGGCTAACGGAGTTATACGTCGAGGCACAGAGCCACCACGACCCCGAGAACCTCCACGGGACCCTGAGTTGCTACCACGCCTGGGGATGCCACGACGACGGGCCATTACAGTATAGATCAGCGGATTGAAGGTGCTGGAGGACTGAGGGTGAGAGAGAAGCGACTCGCCACAAACTAAATGAAACCAGATTGAATACCAGACCTCTGAACTGAAGACCCAAAAGCAGAGCACATAGTAGATAGAATCGACCACAAGAAAAAACCCAACAACGACTGAATAAACCCAATACCCGAACCAGACACTTTCAGCAAAGACTAAATCGAAACACCTTACAGAGATGGGCAAGAAGACTGACTTAATACACCAGACGCATATGGAGAAGACTGACTTAATGCACTAGATGCCGTCGAAGAGAAACAGAACCATATACCTGAAGCAGGCAAAATGGGAGCAATTATGAAGCCATGGGGGCTTCCAAATTCTCTGGGCTGCACAGAGGCTCTGAGGACATAACCACCAGAGGAGAACACTGCCTGAAGAACCCGGAGCGACTATGTCAATGCCTGAAGAGACCGGAGCAAATGTGCCGTGGAGAGTGCGCGTCATCTTGAAATCTTTCGCCTGCGTACCTCGAGCCCGATGATCCATAAATGCTTGTTAATGACCTACCTCGAACCGCCGAAACCTGCTCAGTGGATTGCCAGTTGCCGGCTTCGCATGCCCAAGCATTAACACATATTTAAAGCACCCGCATCCGAGTAAAAGGTAGTGGGCTTGGCCCGGTTTAGACTAACTACTCGCACGACGAGCTACGACCTTACTCAGGATTGAACACAAGACCGGTCCGTCATGACGAGGCCGACTTTACCACTATGACGCCTCCACGACCTTGCATTTGTGTGCTTATATATTATGTATTAAAGTTTGAAGAAAAAATGATGTGTTTCACTATCAATGCTTCATTTTTATTTTTATAGCACCATTGTGCTTCATTGGACTAAGTTATTGTCACTCACTTGCTAGTAATTTACCATCCATAATTGTAGGACATTATTCAAGGGTTTCAGGTTTTAAAATTTCCATCTCAAAAACGCTAATTTTAATTTCTTCTACCACTACTATGGAACCTCGAGAGCAGCCACTAAAATAGGTAACTGCTTAATTATTGTATTTAATTATTTTTACTTTAAGTATTTCCATTTTATCTATGGGAATACATTTTCTTTCTTGCAATGCCTTGATGGTTGTATTAATGCGCCATTTCTTGGTGCGCAATATTTTTCTCATTTCAAAGCATAGATCAAGAGATTTTATTAAACTATTTCTCAAGGAAGCATGTTATGAAACCAGCTCAAGAAAAGATAGAAAAGATAGATCAACGCCTTAGAATTCAACCTCTTCGAGGGGGCAACCTCCTTTACATTACATAAATGAACAATTCTTGGATGATACAAATGACAAAACCTCCTTTCTATATATAGGAGTCTAAGGAGTCACAATATAATCCAGCCGACCTAACAATAATAATATAAAGCCACAAAAATAACAATAGAGGGATTCTATGGGGCACAGAAATAACAATATGGGGGTAATATGGGCACAACAATATAAATAAGGGGTATAACTACAATAGTAATGGGGTAATCACTAGTATTATAGGGACCCAACATGCCCCTCTCCTTCAAAAAAGTGTTGTCCTCAACGCTTGAGTAGTTCTGGATATTTCTGCATAAAATTCTCATCCTCCCATGTGGAATCTTCAGCGGATAAGTTCTTCCACTTGATAAGATACTCTGAAATTGATCGATTTCGTAGCTGTCGAGTTCTTGTTTCTGTGACTGCTTCCGGTTCCAATATAATTTTTCCTTCCTCGTTAAGTTCTGGCAATATTGTTTGAATTGGGAGCTTGTCACCTATAACCTTCTTTAAACATGAAACATGGAAAACTGGGTGCAATCAAGAAGCTGCAGGAAGCTCCAATTTGTATGCCATAGTACCAATCTTTTGCAACACCTTGTACGGACCATAATACTTTGGTGATAATTTATTATCCTTCTTAGCTTGCTTTAGGGACATTTGCTTATATGGTTGTAGCCGTAGGAATACCCAATCACCTACATCAAAACTTCTTTCACTGCGATGTTGATCTGCTTGTTGTTTCATTCTATTTTGTGCCAACACGAGGTTATCCTTTAAGAGTTGGAGGACTTGTTGTTGATGTTCGATGTGATGTTCCACTGCCTGAACCTTAGAATTTTCTCTTAAATATGATGTGATGGATGGTGGTTGATACCCATAAAGTGCCATAAATGGGGTCATTTTTGTTGTTGTATGGAAGGAAGTGTTATACCACCATTCAGCCAGAGGCAACCATTTGACCCATTGTGTCTGTTTATCAGATACAAAGCAACGAAGATATCCTTCCAAACATTTGTTTACTATCTCAGTTTGCCCATCAGATTGAGGATGATAAGATGAGCTATGAGCTAACTGAGTACCAAGACAAGAAAATAATTTTGTCCAAAAATTTCCAGTGAAAATGGGATCTCTGTCACTTACAATAATCTTTGGGTTTCCATGTAGCTTTTGAACTATTTCCATAAATGCAGTAGAAACTGTACTGGCTTTAAATGGATGTGATAATGCACAAAAGTGTGCATACTTGGTAAGTCTGTCAACTACCACCATGATGACACTCTTTCCCTCAGACTTGGGTAAACCTGTGATAAAATCCATTGAAACCTCCTCCCAATGTTGGCTTGGAATGGATAAAGGTTGTAATAGACCCGGTGTCTTAATTGTTTCAACTTTATTTGGATGGCAAACCAATCATTCCGCCACAAACTTTTGAATATCTGATTTAAGGCCATCCCAAAAAAATTCCTTCTTAACCCTGTGGTAAGTTTTTAAAAATCCTAAGTGCCCTCCTAAGGGAGAAGTGTGCAATTCCATAAGAATCTTTTGTTTTAGCTGGGAATTCTTACAGAGGTATAAGCGATCTTTGTACCATAACGAATCATTTTGCCAGCTAAATGTATCAGAAGTACTGGAATCTTGTTGTAGCTTTCGAATAAGTGCCCACACTTCTTCGTCATTCTTCCATTCCTCCCTTGCTTCATTTATCCAATCTGGTTGGATAATAGAAATGGCACACAACAATGCTTCCACATCCTCATCCTTTCTTGAGAGTGCATCTGCCACCACATTTTGCTTCCCTTTTTTGTAGATGATTTCAAAGTCATAACCCAACATCTTTGTGACCCACTTTTGTTGCTCTTCAGAGGATAATCTTTGTTCTAAAAAGTATTTAAGGCTATCATGATCCGTTTTTACCTTGAAGTGTCTTCCCATTAGGTAGGGTCGCCATTTCTTAAGTGCATGGAGTATTGCCAACATTTCCTTCTCATAAATAGCTTTTCTTAAAAACTTTCCCTTGATTGGACGACTTTCAAAAGCAATGGGTCTTTCATCTTGCATTAGAACAGCACCAATTCCATTTCCTGAAGCATCACATTCCACAATAAAGGTTTTTGTGAAGTCCGGTGTAGCTAAGACCGGTGCTTGGCACATTGCCTCTTTAAGATGTTCAAAGGCCTTTGTTGCTTCCGGAGTCCATGAAAATGAATCTTTCTTCAATAATGTTGTTAGAGGTGCTGCTATTCTCCCATAATTCTTAACAAACTTGCGATAATACCCTGTCAACCCAAGAAATCCTCGCAGATGCTTTATGGATGTGGGGATTTTCCATTCCTTAATGGCTTTAATTTTGCTAGGGTCTACCTTAACTCCTTCATGAGATACAATATGACCCAAATATTCCACCTCCTGGACTCCAAAGAAACATTTGGATCTTTTTGCATATAATTGTTTCTCCTCCAATAGTTGTAGCACCCTGTCAACATGTTCAACATGATCCTTCCAAGACTTGTTGTAGATTAGTATATCATCAAAAAATACTAACACAAATTTTCTAAGGAATGGTTTGAAAATTGAATTCATCAAACCTTGAAATGTTGAAGGTGCATTGGTAAGGCCAAAAGGCATGACCAAAAATTCATAATGACCCTCATGAGTTCTAAATGCCGTTTTCGGAATGTCTTCAATCTTCATTCTGATTTGATGATATCCCGAACGAAGATCCAACTTGGTGAAGTAAATTGATCCATGCAATTCATCCAATAATTCATCAATAACAGGAATGGGGAACTTATCTTTAATAGTGAGCTTGTTGAGCTCCCTATAATCCGGACACATGCGCCATGATCCATCCTTCTTGTGCACCAATACTACTGGAGCTGAGAAAGAACTTTGACTTGGTTGAATTATACCAGCCTCTAGCATTTCTGCAACCATACGTTCAATTTCACTTTTTTGGGCATAGGGATATCTGTACGGCCTGATGTTTGGAGGAACACTTCCTGGAATCAGATGAATAGCATGATCATGATCACGCATAGGTGGGAGACCTTTGGGAGTCTCAAATACCTTGGAATGATTGTCCAGGACATTTTGGAGATCTGGAGAAATAGATGATTCCAATGTGGAAACATCTAGCGAACATAATTGTGCAATTACACCTCTTTGCTCCTTTTTAAGAAGCTTAGTCATGCCATTAGAGCTGATTATCTTTCCTGGTTTCCCTGCAATACCCCTTAATTCAACTTCCTTTCCTTCCGTAGAAAATTTGATGAAAAGTTCTTGAAAATTAAAAGCTATTGTAGCCATTGTACTCCTAGTACAACATCAGCACCTCCCATTGGAATGGAAAGCATTGGGCTAGTCAATACATATTCTCCCATGGATAGCTTGATATTATGGCACTTTCCAGAGCAATTTATTGTTCCTCCATTTGCAATCATCACTTGACACTCTGGTGTTGGATATAGGAAGCAATTCAATTCTTTTGCTACCCTACAATGAATAAAATTGTGGGTGCTTCCTGAATCAATCAACACTATTACCTTTTTCTTCTTGATTTTTCCTTCTATCTTGATGGTTTGAGGAGTGGTAATTCCCGCCAATGCATTACAAGATATGGTCGGATTTATTTGTTCTTCATCTAGGCTTTGTTCCTGGAGTATATCTTCTTCTTTTGACCTTTCTTGCTCCTTTTCTTCTTCCTCTTCACAATCTATGTAGAATAATTTCTTCTCAGCACACTTATGACCTTTAGTGTATTTGCTATCACAACTGTAACAAAGCCCTTTTTCTCTTTTTTCTTCCAATTGTTGTGGTGTCAACCTTATAGGTTGTGGAAGACTAGGGGCAACAACACTTCCATCTTTATAGTTGTGAGTGGTATGCTTCCTGGTTGCCATAATTTTGCTTTCCATTTTTCTTGCTAACCTGAATGCCTTCTCTAATGAATCAGGTTCCCAAAGGCGAACATCATGTTGGATATTATCCTTTAAAGACCCTATGAACACATCAATCCTATGCTCCTCTGGAATATCTTTTACCCTTATGTTCAATTTTTGGAACTCCTCAATGTGCTCCATTACTGAACCCTTTTGTTTGAGACTTATCAATTGGCTAAAAAAAGTGTTGCTTTTTGTATCTTCATAATGTGCTATCAATTCTTCCGTAAAAATTGCCCAAGTGATAAATTGTTTACGAGAGCAAATCCATTGATACCATACAAACTGATTTGGTTCCAAATATACAGTTGCCATACGTACCTTTTGTGCGTTTTGCACATTATTGAGATCGAAGAATTGCTCCATCTGTAATATCCATGTGGCGGGATCCTTGCCATCAAACTTCCTCATATCGATTTTTGGAATATGGTGATTCTTCGATCCAACATTAGCATATATGGAATCATGATTAACATTTCTTTTGTTCTCATCATGAGTTTCCTTTACTACCTTTTCACCATTAGTGACCCTTTCTTGTAGCAACTTCTTCAATTCTTCCATGTCTGTCTTCAAATCTATCTTCAAATCTGCCATCGAATCCTCCATCTTAGCTTCCATGCCCTTTATCTTAGATTCCACGGCATTTATCTTAGATTCCACGCCACTTATCTTAGCTTCTGTTAGCTTTTGTGAGCGTGACATTTGTTGCACTTGTTCTTGTAATTTTGATATATCATGTAGCATTTCTTCCTCTTCTTCATGAGTCATGCTAGAGCTTTCAGGTTCCTTACTAGGTGTTTGCATTTTCTTTCCTCGGGGCATCAATTACCGATAATAATGCTTTACTATGCCCTTTGAATTCCGTTAAACCAAGCTTACACAAAAATTTTAAAAAAAAACTACACACCTTTTTTCACTTTATAGAAGCCTGATATTGAATCTGATGTATCTCTGTAATTTCGGATCATCCAGTTCTGAAATTGCTACCTGTAGTAGCCTTCTACATCCTATTTCCAATGCCACAAGTCTGAGCCAAATTGGATTCTCCAATGAAGAGTTATGTGAAATCTCCCACAGTGACTTGCTTTTAGACTGGTTCAGTAGAGCGAACTTGTATGACGTGCCACGAGTTACTGTTTCAACCTTTGAATCTGAAACACACATACAAGAAACTACAGTTCGTCCTCTTTTTGTACCTTCTTATGAAATTTCAATCCGATCCCCAGAGATAAAGTTATGACGATTTTCCCCAGGTCACCTGTTTTGAATGTAATTCAGGAGTCTGCAAAAAGACCAACTTCCTCAGATCATATCGCCGCAAATATCGCGCGAAAAGCTCTGAAATTCGGACCCAAGGTTCAGCGCGATTTCTTCTCAAATGGGTTTTTTTTGCGACTTCTGAAACGTCACAGAAAAAAGTTATAGCGAAAATTCCACGATGACCTGTTTGGAGCAGCGAAACCCTAGAATCCAAAGCTCTGATACCAAATGTTATGAAACCAGCTCAAGAAAAGATAGAAAAGATAGATCAACGCCTTAGAATTCAACCTCTTCGAGGAGGCAACCTCCTTTACATTACATAAATGAACAATTCTTGGATGATACACATGACAAAACCTCCTTTCTATATATAGGAGTCTAAGGAGTCACAATATAATCCAGCCGACCTAACAATAATAATATAAAGCCACAAAAATAACAATAGAGGGATTCTATGGGGCACATAAATAACAATATGGGGGTAATAGGGGCACAACAATATAAATAAGGGGTATAACTACAATAGTAATGGGGTAATCACTAGTATTATAGGGACCCAACAAAGCATTTGTGTGACAAAGGAATGAGATGATGGACACTCTTGCCTAGATCCTTTCACGATTTCCAACAATGGCCAAGGCACCTTCAACAAGTGGCAACTTTGGAGGTGTTACATCTTTCAAGCTATAAGTTAGCTTTGATATCCTCTTATTTGAAAGCCAAATAGATTCAAATGCTTTGTAGAAATGCTTAAATATGTTCGAGGGCTATTATTCTATCCATTTTTTTTTTTATTTTTTTTTTAAATGAAAAGATCACCTTTGTGCTCCTTAAAGAACTTCTGCATGTCAAATATTCAAATATTTGTGGTAAGGGTATTGGGAGAGACACATTGAAGATGAGCCTGCGATATTCAAGGTAGGACTCACTTGGGAAACTTTTGCTGATGCCCTCCACGAGGAATTCCACCTTGAAGGGAACTATGGTGACTATAACATGACAGGATAAACTCTACGATAGGAGAGAGACTAGAAGATGTTGGAGTAAACCAATATTTTCCACACCTTGTGCTCAAAGTTGGATAATAGAGACTTTGGGATACACCTGATTCTGAAGTACCATAGTCGTTTACATAGATACATCCAAATGGAGATGGATTTCTTAGACATCTCCTCCTTGAGAGTTGCTTATTTATATGTTTTCAAAATTGGAAAAAAAAATTGAAGCAAAGGAATAAGTGGGAGTTCATGTACACAAATCCATCATAATAGAAACCTAGAAAAGGTGGCCCTAACACGAAGAATAAGGGATAGAGTAAGGAAATACAACATCAAGACAACCATCCTGGGTCACAAGAAAAGAAGGGTAATGGAATGTTAAAGAAGGATAGTGGAAAGTGGAGCAAGTCCCACAAAATCCCTTGGCACAACATTGATGAATATGCTCGATACAATAATTGTTGGCTAAGATTAAAGAAAAGAACTAGACATTGCCTCAAATTTTGATTTGGAAAGAATAAATGAAAGTGGATCATTTATGTAGAATCCAATCCTACCATCATGAGCACAATGATACATCCTAAAGAATCATAGGATTATAGGATGAGGAGAGCATCTTCCATTC
Source organism: Pinus tabuliformis (assembly GCA_031772625.1). Lineage (NCBI taxonomy): Eukaryota > Viridiplantae > Streptophyta > Pinopsida > Pinales > Pinaceae > Pinus > Pinus tabuliformis. The sequence goes on from CM062804.1 coordinate 955,907,084, forward strand.
ACAAATGTTGGTGAAGGGGATCATTGTTGATAGCGAGATCCAAAAGAACCTAATCTTAGTTGAGGTCATAAATAGATTGAAGTTGTTGATAGTGATACACCCCAAACCATACATCATTAGTTGGTTGATGCATGGATGAGACATCCACGTCAGCTAGCAGTGCCACCTATCCTATGACATTAATCCCTTCAAAGATAAGGTACTATGTGATGTTTTCCCATTCAAAGTTTGTGATGTTCTTATAAGACAACTCATATGTGAAAACATTAGGAGTTTCATCCTCATAGTAGCATTGTTACTTTAGAAGTTTAGCTCTATAAGGTATCAAATATAGTTATGAATAGTATAATTTTATTGTTCTCACCAAAAAAATGGTGAAAGGTAATCTATCATACTGCAAATTTGTCATCTTCATGGTTTGGTCAGAAGGTGAAAAGAAGTTAACTACGACACACCAAAGCCTTAGCATAAGGCCTCTATACACAACAAAGGAAATTAGAAAATATTGTAGAGGCATATTGTGATATCTACGCTTCACCTATCGGGGTTCCTTTTCACTACTAAGTCAAACACTTAATTGACTTGATATCTATTGCTTCCTTAACACATGACCCAATATATAGACACAATCTATTGGGGAATGAGGAAATAAAATGTTAGATTCATGAGCTTGTGCAAAAGGGCCACATTCAATTGAGCTCCTCACCTTGTGGGTTCCAATTGTGTTGGTGTAGAAGAAGGACAAGACATGGACATGGACATTTTTTATTGACTATAGAGCCCTAAAAAAAAACAGGTTAGGAACAGATACACGATCCCTCAAATTGATGATCTTTTTCTATCACCATAAGGGTGTTGATTTCTTTAGTAAGGTCAATCTAAATTCCAGGTACCACCATGTTCCAATTAAACAAATCAATGTATGAAATACAACCTTCAAATATAAAGGAGGACTTTTTGAGTGGCTGATCATGCCATTTGGCTTAACTAATGCTCTAGTGAAGTTCATGAGGATGATGCCTGATATCTTATGGACATTCACAAAATATTTTGTGGTTGTGTATCTGGATGACATCCTCACCTTTAGCATAACCTAGGCTAAACATTTATAGCACATTCAACAATTCCTGAGCAAATTGTGGCAACACAAATTATATGCCGATATAGAGAAATGCTCATTTGGAATGTGGAGAAATCAATATTTGAGATACATTGTGGATGAACATGTGGTGCATGTGGATCCAACCAATATCCAATTCATTCGGAATTGGCCAACCCTGAAAAGTCTAACAAATCCCTCCATAGCTCTATTGGCCACCATCCTTTTCAAAAGTGATTTGGTTCCAACCATTAGCCCCAATTGATGTAGCTCTACCCATTGCATCTTCACCAAGAGAGTCCTCTCATGCTCAGGATAAGGTAGACGAGGGAGCCAAAATTGTTGAATGGATTCAACAATTACAAAAACATTTTAATGATATCCTATAGAAGGGAAATTCCAATTGTAAGTAATGACCTAACCAACATCAGGTTCCACACAAGTTTCAGGTTGGTGATAAAGGCATGGTTGCATTTACTAAAAAAATGCATCAAATTGCCCCATATGAAGTTCAAAACACTCCAATATGGTCCTTACAAAACCACAAAGGTTATGGATGATAATACATCTTTTGAATTGATTATTCCCCCTTTCCTTGGCTTACACCCAATAATTAATGCAGAGTTTCTTCGACCATATTTTTTTCCTATGTTGGACACCTCAGAGGTAGTCAATCAATTCCTCCCCATTGAAATCAATCCTAACTATATTGAACAAGATATAATGGATGAGATCATGGACACCAAGATGAAGGATACCCACTATTAGAACATATAAATCTATCAGGTTATCAAAGCATGGTAGCTTCTTCAGTATCAAGTGGCTCACCAAGATCTAAATTCTGAAAAAAGTTCTCCATATAATGAGGGTACTTGATGCAATGGAGACAATTGCTTCCTAAGTGGGGAGGATTGATTTAGTTGGATATTGGTGGACTCCCACCTCTTCCACTAAATCAATGGTTCTTTATCTTCTTGGTAGTTTTTCTATGGTTTATTGGGTCCCAAACATTCGAGGTCATTTCAAGGTCCTGTATGATTTTTCTTAGCCATTTAGGGAAGCTAAAAGTTGCCTTGGAATGGCTTGACCTAGGAAAAAGTTGTAACCTTTGGATAGTTTTTTCTAATGAGCTATTGGGCACCCAAAATAGAGATTGTATGCAAAATTTGCATCCTAGGGAATTTGATGTATCAACTAACCACCTTGGGACCCACAAACCTTTTGGCACTTCATGTTCTAGGGGTTAATATTTTATACCTATATGTTTCTTTATTTATGTTAAAAGGTTGTTTTTCAACCTCTTATAATATACTTTTGTGAATGCATGTAGTCTCCATCTCTCTCCATTCAAATATAACTACCATTCTAAGTATATTTGTTCTAAAATTTTTTGTTATTTTATTTATTAATAGAAGTTAGGTTTTCATTATGTTGCTATGTCTCTATTATATCCCTTTGTGTTTCATTTCCTTTACTTCCTTTCATTTTCTTCCTTGTACAACTTGGATCAGTGGTATGAGACCAATCTGCTCCTTGTAGTTTCTTGATGCATGTCTTCGATGAGGTTAATGTACATATAGTTGGGTCTTGAGATATTTTCATTTGTGAATGATCACTCTTTCCAACCCAAGTGGCTTCCCATTGTGGAATAAAATAGAGATGATAGAGTAGGTGATGTTACCAAGTTGTTGCTTGAGGAAGCACTCACATGATAGAGGAATGAGATAATAGACAATTTTGCCAAGATCCTTTAATGATTGCCAACAATGGCGAAGGCACATTCAACAAGTGATCATTTGGAGGTGTAACACCCTTGAAAGTACATGTTAACTCTAATATTCCATTATTTTAAGGAAAATAGATGCAGATGCTTTGGAGAATGGTTAAATATGTTAGAGGACTATTACAATGTCCAAAAAAATGTTGACAATGAAAAGATGAATTTTTCTATCCTGGAAGATTTTCCCCATGTCAATATTGGTGGGAAGGTTACTAGGAGAGACATCATGAAGATGATTCTACAATATTCAAGGGAGGACCCACTTGGGTAGATTTTTCTTATTCAATCAAGGAGGAATTATACCTTGTAGGGAACTATGATGGTCATTACATGAGATGGACAACTCTACCAGAAACTTTTGGAGTACACCAATATTTTCCATACCTTGCACTCAAAGATGGGTGTTAGAGACTTCGAGTGGAATTTAGTTCTAAAGTAACATAGTGTCCTACATAGGTACACTCAAATGGAGATGGATTTCTTGGACATCTCCTCACTAGGAACATCTTATTGCTATGCTGTCAAAATTGAGCAAAAATTAAAGCAGAGGAATAAGCAAGAGTTTGGGTCTTCAAATCTGCCATAACTAAAGCCTAGAAGAGGAAACCTTCACTTGTAAAACAAGGGATAGAGCAAGGAGATCCAACCACAAGTAAACTAGTCAAAGTCCTAGGAAAATAAAGGCAATGGGAATCCAAAGAATGGCACTAAAAAGTGGTGTGAGTTCCAAAAACTCCCCCGGCATAACACTAAAATCTCACTTGAAATAATCATTGTTGGTGGAGCTTAAAGAAAATGAAATGGACTCTAGCTCATATTTTGATTTGGAACGGGATACAGAAATTTGGATCATCAATGCAGAATGTGGTGCTACCATCGCATCTGCAAATATTTAACTAGAAGATTCAAAGGAGCATAAGGAGGGGGAGTGTCTCTCCCATTCATATATATGAATGAAGAGGACCCCACTAAATTTCATTGTTGATAGTGGGAGCTAGAAGAACATGATCTCAACTAAGTTCATCAAGAGATTGAAGTTGTTGATAGTACCACCCCAAGCGCCCACCATCGACTAGTTGAGTCATGGATGAGACATCCACATCAACAACAATGTCACATATCCTATGACATCAAGCCCTTCAAAGATGAGGTATTGTGTGGTGTTTCCCCACTCGAAGTTTGTGATTTTATTTTTAGGAAAACCTTATATATGGAAACATCATGCTATTTATGAGTCCCCATCCCCATAGTTTCATTATTACTCTAGGAGGTTAGCTCTACAAATACTAGATCTAGTTCTAACTACTATAATTTCATTGATATTAACAAAATATTGCGAAAAGGTAATCTCTCATAGTGAAATTTCTTTCCTCTTCATGGTTTAGTCAAAAGGTGAAAGGAAGGTCACTATGACCACCACATCCTTAGCATGGGGCCTCTATACAATACAAAAATAGGTGGAAAAGATTGTATAGGCACATAGAGATATCTTCACTTCACCTATCGGGGTGCCTCTGCAATACTAGTTCAAACAATCAATTGACCTGATATATGGTGATCCTTTACCTAATGGACCAATATATAAATGCTCTCTCTTGGAGAATGAGGAAATAAAATGTCAGATTCATGAGATGGTCCGATATTCCGCATTAAATTGGTCTCCTCACCTCGCAGAACCCAATTATGTTGGCGGAGAAGAAGGATGGGACATGGAGACTCTATATTGAGTATATATACTTGAACAAAATCCTTGTCAAGAAATAATACCCAATCCCATGGAATGACAAACTTCTTGATCATATTAAACGTTCCAATTTATTTAGAAAGATTGATATAAAGTAAGGCTGCTGAAAGGTTCCAATTGAACAAACTGATGTATGGAAGACAACCTTCAAATATAAAGAAGCCCTTTTTTAGTGTTTGGTCATGCTCTTGGGCTTGACTAATTCTCCATTAACATTCTTGAGGATGATGGATTATATCCTATAACTGTTCACAATGACATCCTTATCTTTAGTAGAACATGTGAAGAAAATTTACAACACATTTAGTAGATCCTAAGCATCTTGTGACAACACAACGTGTATCACAATATAGAGAAATGCTCATTTGGCATGCAAATAATTCAATATATGGGATACATCATGGATGAACATGGGGTCATTTTGGATTATCTAGGCTCATTGGCTCTAATAGAGCCCTCCATAGCTCTATTGGCCACAATCCTTTTCAAGTGTGCTTGAGTTTCTGATCATTGGCCCCAATTAAAGTATCTATACCATTGCATCTTCACCAAGAGTCCTCCCATGCTCAGGACAAGGTATAGAGAGTAGCAAAATTTGTTGAAGGAATCCAACACCTCCAACAATAGTTCCATGATATCCTCTAAAAATCCAATTTCATGTAAAGAAATGACATTACTAGCATCAAGTTCTACTCAAGTTTCAAGTTGGTGATAAGGCGTGGTTGCATTTTTAGAAAGAGTTCCTCATAGGCCCCCAAAAGAAGCTCAAACCACTATGATATGGACCTTAAACAATGAAAAATGTTGTGGGTGAAAACACTTTTGAATTGAGTATTCCCCCTTTCCTTAGGTTACACCTAGTATTTAATGTGGACCAACTTCAACCATATTTTCTACCTCTTTTGGACAACTCATAGGTAGTTGAACAATTGATCCCAACAAAACAGAATCCTAACTACATTGAATAGGCTACAATGGATTAGGTCATGGGCACCAAGATGAAGGATACCGACCAACAAAAAATACAACTATACCAAGTTGTCAAATTAGGGCAACTTCTTCACCAAGACAACTAACTCTTGTCAAATGAACACACCTAAGAAATATTTCAAATATATATAAGGAAACCAAGGAAAGTGCCATTAAAAATGTCATATCCATAGTAAGGAGAAAATTCTAGAATGATCTTCATTTAAAGTTTGATTGTGAGGTCAAGGAAACCTAAAATCTCTTTTAATCACTCATACCTTCACCAATCATAGGAGTTCGTTACTATCAAACTTGAAATAGAAACACTAGAAAAAGTTTTGGTACTCAAGTTTAAAAATCAATAAAAAATTCTTTTACAGTAGATGCTCTTTTATGCATGGATTCCTAAGTTCTTCTTTTATATAGGAGACACATGTTTAGCCTTTTAACCTTTGTTTTCTCTAAAACTACAATGTAACATTTGTTTATTCATAATTTGGATTAATTTTAGTGAGGTTTTTAAATCCTGTGGAATTTCAATTATGCTTTCAATATGTATAAGAGTAATGCAATTAACCAAATAAGACGTACTATGTTCAAAATTCTGAATATCATGGGACAATATTGGTTTGGTAGTTTTTAGAATTTGGCATATATAAGGCATGGAAAATTTCATTGTCTTTTATCTCCTTATAATAAGGAGTACAAGCTTGGATAAATTTAGGTATTTTAAAATTTAGGTACAAAACATTATGAACTAGCTCCTCTCATGTCATATAGTAAGTTTATTAAAATTAACATCTCTAGGTAGGAAATAATTCCTATCAATATTTGTAATTGTAGAGAAGGCCATGCAAGATGAAATTTGGGGATGACTACAAGAAAAAAATGATCCTATCATCTGAAGTTGGACCTAAGAGCCTAGGGAAATAAATCACTATTGCAATAAAAACTTTATATGTTACACCCCCTTATCATTGCATCCCTTAATTTTAAGAAGTACGTCATGCCATCACTTCCTTTCAAGCTCAAGTATGTTAAAAATGAAGGACGATGAGGAACTAAGTAGGCCCTTCTTTTACAACTCTCTCTTAAGCTTAGATATCCTTTTTTTTACACATATTTCCAAATTGTATATAAAGGGGTCATGGTTGTCCTAACATTTTAAGTTATCAATATGGATTAAAATGACCATCAAACATCCTCATAGAAATAAATCACAAACACCATGTTAAATAGCATAGGTTAGCATGCATTGCATTTGTCACAGTTATTTTATAGGTTAACAATGTTGCCTTCTTTCATCGTTATACTTAAGTCGTAAACCCCAACTTCCTTAGAGGTTTTACATGGTTATTCTTTCTTTTGCTATGCACAATTTGGGTTGTGAATATGTGCTCAAATTGAATCACCTACAAACAATAATATTATAGACAAACTCTCTTCATATGTGACTATTACTTGTCTTTTTACCATTTTTTTACCAAAATATATTTTTTTCTTCCCCTGTGTCAGCTTTGTGCATTTAATCTAAATGGGTTACTTGTTAATTGGGTTCTCAATTATAATCATTAATTGGGATTTCTTTTAAGAGAATAAAAGATGATAATGCCTTTACAAAGATGGAAGATAAATCCTAATCAAGGTATAAAATAAATATATCCAAACACATTCATGCTAAAAACATGAAATTATGTCATCCTCAATGTGCTCCTTTTACTCAACAACAGAATCATCAAGAAGACAATTTTAAATTTATTTACTTATGGTGGGGGGGATTTCTCTTGTAGAACATAGGAAACTTATGGAACTATAGTTGGAGAGGAAGAGAATAGGAAGAGTGGCGTGAGGGATAAAAGAAGACAAAAGAAAGAGTGGGAGGAAAAGAAAAAATAAAAATAAGAGAATGTTGTGGGGTGGAGGGGGGGACATGGGGTGTAGAAGAAAAAGAGGAAGAGGTATTGGGTAGAATTTTCTACTAGGGTATAAAAATTACACTACCTTAATTTTTGTATATTAATCCTAGATAAGATGGTGTTTAGATAAAGAAAACCAAACGCAAAGTGTACTTTATTGTCTTCAAGCCCTAACTTATTCATGCAAGGAAGAAAAAAAAGGATAGAATCATTACATTAAACATGAACAATTAATTTGAAAGAATGTGAATATTCTTCCATCACTAGTGTGAAGGCCAAATATACTCCTATTGGATGAGCATGTTGGATTTGATGAACTCCAAATCCCCTCCTTGGGATGGGCCTTGGCTTCCTCAATGTTTAATGACTCCCTCTGTAGTGGATAAGGAAGATACCTAAATAAGAAATATGATATCAAGAGAAAGAAACCCTCCATATTTCTGCTTACATTTTAGAAGCATAACCCTACTTGTGACAATGGTTGAATGGAGATCTCAAATGATTTATTTATAATGAAGATAGTGGTTAAAACCCCTTGAAATTGTCTTCCAAATAGTGGTTATATATGGCCAAATAAATATTAATAACATCAATTAAAATTTAGGATTTTCCACATATAATTAACCTCCCATAATTCCCTGTTGGGCACATCGATGAAGGTTGGAAATGAAGGATATGTTAGATCATAATGGTCAAAGAAAACCATGAACAATGGTGGCATAGTTGAGGAAAAAGTGATGTAATAAATTAGTTTTTACATTTTATTTGTTTTGGATCTTTATATTATTTTCCATCCATCGTGATGCTTTTTGAGTGGAAAAATTGAAGGAATTAACTCATAAGACCATTTTTATCTATGGGTCTCAGTTTGGAAAATTGGGGTTTGAAACCTTCCAAAAGAAATTTGAGGAATTATATGGTGTTTATAGGGTTAAAATTTTCCACTTAAGTGTGGAAACCCCTAGCACTATTATACACTCATATATTCTTCCAACAGTGCATGAAAAACCTCAAACATAGTCCATATGCAAAAGTTATGCCACTTGGAAGTTGACCTTTATGTTTTAACCACCATGATTTCAGAGGATTCCACATTAGCCCCTGTTATTCATGGAAAATGGACTAGTCATATGATCATAATGAATAATACTTTAGAAGAGTCAATATTGTAACTTTATTTAAGAGTCGAAGGAGTCAAACTTAACCACTAGCAGGTTATCGGTCTATGTTATAATTGGGCCACTAGCTTGGAAAAGGGGTTCCATTCTATTGGAGTGAATTTTGATCCATAGATGAGTAGAGTAGTGGAAAGTGGATAGAGATAGAGAGAGAAAACATAGACGGTTTGTATATTATAGCAACCCATAGACCACATGTTTCACTCCTTTGTACTTGCATCCATTTCCATTCAGAGAAAGAGAGAGCAGAGCAGCCTCACCTTCCAGTTGCGTTTTCTCCTATAAGGGTTTCCTAGATCATATCTTTTTCCATTATGGTTTCTAAGTTTTATTTCATATTTTTCTATTTTCCATATTTTATCTATAGCATGCATAAGCATAAACCAATAATTAACAAATCTAGAAATTGAAGGAGAAACTAAACCTAATATTGTACATTTCAGATGTTCAAATGTATTTTAGTAGAGGTGTTGTCAAAAACTATCATGTGGAATATCCATGATAGTTTATGAATCACTTTTAGACTTTTCAATTGACATAGATTGTGTGGTAGAGGTAGTTCAATGATAGTTTGAAATTTTAAAAGGCCTACAGTAATGTTAGCTTTGGAAAGTATGAATCCCAATAGCTAATGAATTGAGATGAAAAAGAAACACTTAATAGGGTTTAAGTATATGTTATACTTATCCCATGTAAGGACTATAGTACAAAATTCGTGTAAGTGTTGTGACTATTTTTCCAAATGAGTATTGAGATTATGGAGTAGGCCAAGATAATGTGAGCCGGGTCATGAAAACAACATGACATGACATGTTGAAAAGTGGCTCCAAAAATATTTAATATGAAGGGCATAAAACTATATGAAAAGTCTCCCCCATGGAGTAGTAAATATAGTCTTGTATTGATATCGAGGTCAACACTGAATTTGATTATATCCTAAGAATCCATCCATAGATGAGATGGTCTCATGGCCAACAAATGCATCAATAATTTGATAAATAATGGAATTGTGTAATTTTCATTAGGATAGGCTTGATTTAGATTGTAGAAATTAGTATAGACATGAATGGTGTCTTGTTTCTTCACAGCATGGACTTGATTAAAACCTCATGAAGTGTAAGCAATAGGGTGAACAAATCTTATTATGTTTCCTTGAAAACCATTGATACAGCTAAGAAGTGATCTAAAGCTTAACATGATTGAAAATTTTACCGTTGTGTCTTACACAAAAGGGATCTATTCCTTTTGTATGACCAAGGTTATTATATCTTAGGTTGATGGAAGTTTGAAAAAATATGGTAGGGACCTTACGTTGTCAAACAATGTTTAAGAAATATGACATATTTGCTTGTGGGGCCAAAAGGGGAACTTATCCCTAATCCCCTCAATTCACTCTACCTTAAGAGGCTTTACTCATGATAGTCTCTCTTAGAGCATTCTTGCATATTTTATTTAGGTTAAGATGAGATTTGACATCCCTTTTGTAATATTTGTATCTCATGCATTGTTTTCTTGTGTCATTATGATGAACCCTTCATCACATTGGTAAATAGGTTATGCTAATGGTATGAGTCATTATTCATGGAATCATTCCTTAGAAACTTGGGTTATTTTTACCCCCTCACATTCCCTTTCCATTCTAATGGAATTTGCATTGAACCTGCCACCAATAACAATGTTGAATACAATCATGTGATTGGATTATTAGCTAATTCCCTTGATCATTGTGTAAATCACCTTCACATTTGTCTTGATTCCTAGTTGCTCATCATATGGTTGAATGATGTTTATCATGTGCATAAACCTTACATTTTTTAGAAAATATTTAAAGTTAAACTTTTGGTGTAGCCATTTGAATCAATTTCATTTATCCATGTCCCAAAATCTAGAAAATTTTCATAGATACAATTGCAAATAACATTCTAGATGGGCATTTAGCACACACGCACACACACACACACACACACACACATATATATATATTTGATTCACATATGATCTATCATTCATCATCATATGTAATTACAAACTGATTAATAGTCTACATTTCAAAAACTATAACCATAGTGCATATGTATATATCCATCATAAAAAACCATTTATATGGAGTCCATAACTCTACATATGGTGTATGCTCATAACATTCTAAATACAAAAAGTGGGGGACATCTTGCTCATCTATTCATCCCTCATTCCATTATGAAAACTCATGTCTCCAACTACCCCCATTATTAGTATCCTAGTGAGAAAGTAGATATCCTAGACAATCAACTCTATAAAATATCTCTGCACCACAAATACCCCCATCTCTACATCCTAACACCAAAAAATGTGAGAGAATATCCCCTCCCCTTCTCCAATTAATGAATTCCTAATTGTATATTTGAGTAATCTATATCGAGCCAATGCCCCATGTACCACTTTGTTCCCACTTATTGCAATTAGAATATCCTCAAATTCTCATTCACACCACAACACTCTAAGCTTGTCCTAGTACAAAAAAACATTTATTTAGTTATATTTCACCTTCTCATATTTTACCCAAGACCAATGTAGCCACCTACCCCTAAAAATTGTGCTCCTAATAAAGATTTTGGCCAAAACAAAAATTCAAAATGTAGAAAAGACCCATATTTTCTACACTAGGCTAGTGCAAAAATAGGGGGTAGTGTTTGCACTCCCAATGTAGAAACTACCCTGATTTCTAGTGCTATACCCAAAAAGTTGACTTGCATTCCCTTGAGGTCAAATAGACCTAAGATATGAAAGTAAATTGTTGGAAATGAAGAAGAGTATCATAACATTCACTTTAAACTTACAAACTGAAATTTTGTTAGTTAGTTCATTCAAAATGAGCACACAAAAATTTAGGGCCTCTTTCATTCTCCAAGTTCAATGTGCACAAATGAAATTGAATTTGGGGATATTCCCCTATTTATAGAAAATCCTTAGCTTTTCCTTTTCCTCATGCAACTTCATACAAACTCCAATTAATGTGTCATCTACATCTTTGAATTTGTACTTATGAGCCCTTTGAAATGGTATTGATATATTTTATTGCTTTGGCACTTCATTTAGACATTTTTTCCCCTTAAATGATTAAAGAAACTTCATTTTTAACGTGAATTTTTGTGTTTGGTTTTATTTTCACAAGAACCTTTATGCTTTGATATCAGTTAACCTATCTGCAAGAATTTAGCATGGGATCCATCACCTATATATGGTATGTGACTCTCTTTAGGAATTTCTCACTTAGAATTTATCTTAGCATAGCTCCCTTTAGCATGCTTCTTTTTAAAATCATTTCCCTTAGAATAACATGCATAATTATCATTTAGGTACTTTAGTAACCCTTGTTGCATTCTAGCACCCTTGTTATTATATCCTCTTTAGGATGAAGAGTCTATATAGTTTACATACCATAATTAAGCATCATTCGTATTTACTCCTTTTGTTAACAACCTTACCCCCTAGACTCCTACTTTTTAGTTTGATATCTTATCTATTCAATTATGCCATTTGACAATCCCTTTGCTTCATTCATACTATGGAAATTCTTCATTATTATACTACCATTCATCGACCATAGAAAATATTACCACTCATGCCGCTACCTTTGATCTCTTCTATTTGGAATTTTCTTCTTTAACATTATATTAATTTGGTTGCTTACTAACGATATTTATCTCCTTGTAACCCCCTTATTTGTCAACCTAGTTTCCCCCTCAAGATTCCTATTGGATAGTGTGTTTCTCAACACATTAATTAGATTCTTTTGTGGGAGCCTTGTTACTTTGCATTAACCTTTGATAACCTCTTGGCACCCCTTTCGAAATACCAAGAGAATCTTATGCTTCTTCGATGCAGGTTTCACTTGTGGTTTCATCTCTTTGTTGCCCTTATTTAAACCATTTGCTAAATATGTTTTGGACATTAGGGTTGTGGACTAGTCCTCAAATCAATCTCAAATGGGCATTCTTAGTAAAATAATCATTACAAGAAATCTTTAAAAGGGAAATTAAAGACAAAACAAACGATTTGATGGATCAAAAGATGGAAGTTGAAGATATAACGGAAAAGTTGATGGATCAAAAGATGGAAAAGTGGATGGATAAAAAGACATTAGAAGTTGAAGATAAAAAATAGACATTTATGGATCAAAATATGGAATGATTACAAAATTACATGGAAGTAATGCTCTTACATACCCTATATGAAAGGTTCCCTAAAGGTGGTATTGTGACCCAAGGAAAACATGAAAATAAGGAGAACACAATTATTGAGTCCTAGTCACACATGGGTAATATTTTAACACATCTGGAGAACATAAAGATTAAGTTTCAAAATCATTATCATTCATCCCTCCAAGATCCACATCATAAAGGGTTCAATTTGGAACCAAGCAACTACTTAAGTCCCAAGATTGATATGAAGATGGTTGATGGGAAAGATCTTATAACATGGATATCTAGATGGAACAATTCTTTGATTTGCACTAAATTCCAACTTTACAAAAGGTAACTCTTGGATCCTTGTATAGAACCGAGTTAGATTTTTTGGCACCAAAGGCTTTGTGAATGAAAAAATTATTCTATATTCTCTTGGTCCATTTCCATTGATGAGTTGGTAACACATTATGGGGATAATAAGAGCAACATGTCCTTTATTTAATGGATTAATCTACAACAAAGAGGTCAAATTATGGAGTACATTTAGCACTTCCAAAAGTTTGGGATTAGAATAAAGAACATTCTAGACGATAATACCCTAAATGAAAGCATACAACATGAGGTGTGTCTCTTGGAACTTAAATCATTAAAGCATGCTTTCAATGGAGTAAAACAAAAATAAAGTAAAAATGTGGCTACTAGAAGGGTGGCCATTAACAATTATATAGAGCACCATGTTCCCTCTCCTAACCTCACTCAACCTACAAAGTTGGCACCTTTGCAAATAAATGAAAGAAGAAAAAAAGGACCATGTTTCAACTGCAACAATAAGTTTAATAAGGGGCATATGTGTAGCGAGATGAAATTATTCTACATAGACTATGAAGAGGAAGAAGATCAAGAATTGGAATTATCATAAGCTATAGAATTAAAGGAGACTACTCCAACCATATCTTGTCATGCATTGGTTGACATTAACACTCAAACTCTCAAGATAGAAGGATACATAAAAAAATAAAAAAGTAATAGTATTGATGTATTATGCTAGTACCCATAACTTAATTAATCGCAAATTAGGCAAACTTCTGAATTGATTTATATATCCAACACCATAGTTTCATGTAATGATTATAGATGGAGGCACCACAAAATATTTAGATAAGTGTCATAGTATTAAACTCACTATGGGGGAGTATATATTGGATAGTCCAATGAACGCAATCTAAATAGGTGGTGATGGTTATGTATTAGGGGTCTAATGGTTACAATAATTGGGATAGTGGCTCTTAGTTTTGAGTATGTTTCAAAGAGATTTCTCTTGGAAGACAAGGAAATTGAACCTAAAGGTATCCAAGGGAAACTCTTTAAAGTGATAATCTTGAAAGACATGAAAAAATTGCTATAAGAGGTACACCATGGTGTAATTACATAATTATTCTCATTAGATGTTCAAACATATAAACCATATATTCTTGTGTATCTACAAAAGTTATTGATAATAATTCCAAGGTATTTGGAAAGATTCCTAAAGGTTTTCCACCTACTTAAGATCATGACCATGTTATCCATTTGCAACCAGAAAGTGCAATGACTAAAATTAGACCTTATAGATACGTATGAAAAAAAGAGTGTGATCGAGCATATCGTTCAAGAAATATTAGAGGTTTGCATCATTAAATCTAATCAAAGTGATTTCTCTTCACAAATGATGATGGTTTATAAAAGGAAAGGCTCATGGAATATGTGTATAGATTATAGAGATTTGAACAAGATGACCATTAAAGATGGGTTTCCTATTCCTTTCATTGATGAATTATCATATGAAGAGTGGAAAGAAATTTCATTTACTAAGTTGGATCTCTTTTTTATGGGTATCATCAAATTAGAAGGAGGTAAGAAGACATTGCCAAAACAACCTTTAGAACACATGAAGTCCATTATCAATCTTTCGTGATGTCAGTTGGCCTTACTAATGCACCTTCCACATTTCAAAGCTTTATAAATTATATTTTCAAACCCACCTTAGAAAATTTGTGTTAGTAATTTTTTATTATATAGAACTCAACAACAAATCTTGGGAAGATCATGTACAACATGTTGACATGGTATTAAAACTATTGTAGGAGAAATAACTATATATAAATCCTTTCAAGCATGTCTTTGTGATTTAGCCACTAAAGTGGACCATAACAAAATTAAAGCTATGATGGAATTTCCAATCCCCAAAACCTTGAATAATTTTAGAGGATTGTTAGGATTGTTGCTATTACCAAAAGTTTGTCAAGAATTATGGTCAAATAGAAGAAACTTTAACAATTATTGAAATGGCTTAATTTTCTTGGAATCAAGAAACAATCAAATCTTTTTTGAAAAACATAAGGAATCTACATGTACAACTCCAATCCTAGCCATGCCTAAATTCACAAAAACCTTTATTGTGGATTTTGATGCCTCAAGGCATCACATTGGTGCAATTTTAATGCATGAATGTCCCTTGCCTCTTGAAGTAGCTACCTTAAAGGAAATAACTTGCTCAAACTCATTTATGAAAAAAAATGTTGGTCATACTATGTGCAATTAAGAAATGGCACCCTTAGCTAATAGAAGACAACTCAAGATAAAAAATAGATCATAATATTCTAAAATACCTCTTCAAACAATTATTATTTTTGAAAGAGAAATAAAAATGGGATACAAAGATGCTTTGGTCATGAGTTTGAAATTATCTACAAAATTGGGAAAAAAAATGTAGCGTGAAATGTGCTTTCAAGGAAAGAAGAAGACATAGAGGGATTATTTTGTGTTATTTTCATTCCACAATTTGATTGGATGGAGGCAAGGATATAATGGAAGCAAGACTCAAATTAGTGATGTAAGATCATTAAAAAACTATAGGAGGACATGGGTGCAATAGATAAATTTGTGTGGAAGGATGATTAATTGTGGTACCAGGATCCCCTATATTTATGTAAGAATTCCCAACCCAAATAGAAGGTATTTTTGGAATTGCACACTTTATTATAGGAGGACATTCACGATTCCTAAAAACTTACCATGTGATCAAGAATGATTTTTGGGGAAGGTCTTAAAATTGATGTTCAAAATTTTGTGGTTGAATGTTTGGTTTGATAACAAAATAAGGGGGAGACAATCAAGGTCTTGAGCCTTATACAACCATTAGCCATACTAACTCAACCTTGGGAAGAGGTCTTAATCAATTTTATTACAAGTCTACCAGATTTTGAAGGAAATAATTTCATCATTGTAAAGGTGGATCAACTCAAAATGTATGCCCATTTTTGCTCTCTTTCTCACCCTTTTAAAACAAGTACATTAGATGCACCATTCATGTAAATAGTTCAAAAGCTACATGGAATCCCTATGATTATTGTAAGT
Organism: Pinus tabuliformis; assembly: GCA_031772625.1. Classification (NCBI taxonomy): domain Eukaryota; kingdom Viridiplantae; phylum Streptophyta; class Pinopsida; order Pinales; family Pinaceae; genus Pinus; species Pinus tabuliformis. The sequence goes on from CM062804.1 coordinate 955,923,335, forward strand.
GATAGAGATCCAATTTTCACTTGTAATTTTTGGGTTGTATTATTTTCTTGTTTGGGTACTCAATTGGCTCACAACTCCTCTTACCATCTTTAGTTTCATGGGAAAGTTGAGATTATGAATAAATTTCTATAAGGGCATCTTCATTTCTTTGCATCTAATACATATACATAATAGTTAAATGGATTCCTTTATTAGAATGGTGGTACAACATGTCCTTCCATACTTCATAAAAAAATGACACCATTTATGGCACTTTATGGCCATTATCCTCCATTTATCATGTCACCCTTGAGAGAGCAAGCAAAGATTCAAGTAGTGCAAGACTAGATAGAGCACCAACAAGAGGTTCTCCGACTATTGAAGGAAAACATGTCTATAGCACAAAATAGGAACAAATAAAAAGTAGATCAACATCACAATAAAATTTAATTTGACGTGAGTATTTTAGTATTTATGCAGGACAACCATACCAATATATGTCCCTCATGTAACAAAAGAATGAGTAATTAATACCTAAGTGCTATGGTATCTATAACATGTTGTAGAGGATTGGAAGTATGTATTTCAAATTGAAGTTACCTCCATCTTCACATGTACATCCAATATTCCATATTTCTTGCTTAAAGAAAGAAATTTACAACAAGATCATAGTTCAAACTCTTTTACCAAAGATTAATGAAGAAAGGAAAATCATACTATAACTCATGAAACAATCCTTGAAACATATATTTAGCATGTGATCTCCAAGTAGTTAACATGTGTCATAGTGCATATATTCATGGGGTATCAGAATACCTCTAACCTCTCTAGATATTAATAACAACCTCCCAATATCTTTTCGTTGAACCACCCCCGCCCCTCCCCCTCACCCCGAATACATCTCTCTAATAAAAATAACCCCTAGTTTTAATAGATATCCCCTACTTTTACCAAATTCTCCTTTTTACACCCCTTGATATTGATAACCCCCACCAACCCCACATCCTCCCAAAATTACAATATATTGACTATATTTTTCACACTTTTGAAAACCACTTTATGAATGAACATGGTAAGATATCAGTCGATAGAGATTAAGCAATTGAGAAATAAAGCAATTACTAAGTATTTCATCAAGTGGAAGAACCTGCTAGTAGAAAAAATGACATGGAAAGATGAGTTCTTCACACAAAAACATCCACAAATGATCAAGTGTTGAGAGAAACACTTGTTTGAAGTGGAGGGGCATATTAAGCACTAGATATTGAGTTATTATGTTTCATTGGTTATATTAGTGTTGTGTTTATTGGCTAGCTAGACCATTTAATTGTAATAGTTCCCTTTGCATCATACATATACCAAGGAGACCTAATTTAGAGATCATGTCAGCTGGTGCATTTGTTATATTGTAAAAGGAGGTTTCCCCCTTGAATAGGATTCTCATTCATTCCTCTCTTTTATTCTAAAGGCATGGAGTTACTTGTTTTTCTATTTTTATTCTATTTGGGTATTTGGTTCATAACACATCTTCAATCATATTCAAGTTATCTTCTTCTCTTGTACACCAATCAACACAAAAATAATTAAGGGAATAAAAGCTTACCTTGAGCATAGTCTCCAATGAGGCCTCTTCTTTTGATTCCTCCAATAAGCATTTAATCATATTTTAATCCTCCATTTCTTTAGGCATGCATTCAATCACATGCTCCACCTTCATCTATCCTAACATGTAATCAATCACAAACTCTTCCCAAACATGTTTATGATTCTCGTAGACTGTCACTCTCAACGTCTTGTCTTTCTCATAGTTTCTCTTCACCTTCAACTCCTCTCTTATTCTCCTCAAGCATCTTCTTAAACACTTTATTTTGCCTTTTATACTGATTATAAACCTCACTCATTGAAGCATCTCCATCATGTTAACTTCTTTTGAAGAATAAATTAAGGCCCTTCACAAATCTAACAATACTCTCTTCATCCCCCTTTACAAAGCCTATTGTAATGTATGTTGTACACATTTAAGCCATGTACCCTTCTAAAGATTTCTCCTTCTACACTTTCCTTTCCTCTTCTTCATTCCTCCAATGAGAAATCTTCCCACCAACTTCATGCATGTCTCTTCAATCTTGTGAATGCAAATTTTACTCACTTGGAGTCCCCATTATGATTGTTGTAAAAGCACTACTACATATTCCAAATCTAGTCCATCAACTCATCTAAAGTTGAAACCCCAAAACACATAAGATTATTTAATTGACATTACCCTCCCAAGCTCATCATAGTTTTGATCATGCTCTTTTTTTTTCCATTCTGAAAGCCTCCTATTCTCATTCCTTTTCACTCTCAACATCTACACGTCAAATTATTCTTTTATTTTGGGCTATTGTTAGGATTTCTAACCATATCAACATCTTTTTGGCATCATTCTCATCATCATGAGCTTTGCCTCTATCTCTTATAACTTGTAAGGTTCCTTTCTATACATATTATTCTTAGTACTTTCTTGTGATAATTTTATTTATTTATTAATCTTGACAACATCTACACAATGACCTTGTTGGAGTTTTCCTTTCCTCAAAGAACTCTACCCAACACTTCTCTGTTGGATCCACATATTCCTTAGACAACTAAGTAGTGCTATCCTTGCCATAACTATCCTCGTCATAGGTTATTCTTGCTCATGATGTAGTGTAAGTTTCCTCTTAAAGTGCACATTGAAACTAATGAAACCAATAACATAAATAAGAAAGTCACTTAAACAATCAAAACTTAAAAGTTTTTTATTAATTTGCAAATAACATCATAGAAACTTACTCCATTAACAAAAATCTAATAATCTCAACCACAAGAATACACAAACAATGCCAACAACAAGAATACATGGTTGTTAATGAAATCCCTAATCAAGATCGATATTATCACAAGCTTAAAGCCCATGTATCCAACTACAGTTTCTTACAACAAAATAACCCAATCAAATGCCTAATGTCAAGAATAATGCATACCAAAACTCAAACAAAGGAATTCATCTCCATAATCAACTTGTTCCTCGATATGTTATCTTGGATTTGCAATCTACATCTTAAATTGCCAACGGTAGCCCCTTAACATCTTGGAATTGTTTAACAGCGCAAATGACCAAGGCCTAACTAAGCAACGGAACAATGTCAACCTATGCAACAGTCAGGAGAGAGGCGCTTGTCCCTAGAGCGGGGGCCTCAATCAAAATTAACATAATTATAAAATCCCAGAGAATTAGGCCTTGAGTCCCATCTCAAACAAATCTCCATTACGTTTCACAGTTTGATGAACGGGAGCGCTACCTGCCTGGCCTTGTATCTCTCTCTTCTTACACAAGTTCTGCGATTGCCTTCCCCATTTTGTTGGCCCTCATATCATGCAGTTGCTGCCTCGGGTAGTCCGTTCAGGGTTTCCGCTCCCACCTCTTGAGATATAGCGCTCATTTTTTGTTGCAGATTGGACTACCATCACCTGCTCTTTTGGTAAGTTGCGCTGTTTCTTTTCACATTATTTTCTCTGTAATTTGGAGCACATTTCAGCGTTTTGGCCAATTGATTTTGTTGGGTCATCAGTTTGACCAATGAATTTGTTACCCTTTTGATCAAACCTTTTTCTTAGTCAGTTTGATGATTTGGGTTCCTGCCAGAGCTTTGATCTGGAAATTGAAAAAAGCAAGCACTGGTCTTGAGCAATGGTGACTTCTTGATTGTATCAGGATTTTGTTTGGCAGTTCTCTTTAGTTGGGCTCGGCATGCTCCATAGCTTTGATCTGTTCAATCTTCTCGGTAAAATTGTCGGGTATTGATCCCGTTCAGTAAATTAGTTAGTGCAATTTGAGCTCTCGCCCGGCCCTTGTACGGCCCTTTGAGGGCTCTGATCTTTGAGGAAGTTTAAGTTTGTGTTGCATGGAAGTATACCCAATGGAGAATTCTGATAGTACTTGGCATTGGTGCAAAGCTCGCAAGAAGCTTTTCAAGATAAGCAAAATCCAGTCTATGGCAGATGGATCCTCTTCAGTAGCTAAAATCGGCTCTCTTGCGGACGGGTTCTCTCTAGACATTATTCGCAAGGGAAATCAATGCATCAAGGATTCTGCCCTCCGCAGATCTTCCGCAATTTTTGAAGGAAATCCATTAAAATCCAGAGCTTATTGCAGGGACATATGCTTGCCAGTCCAAGATTCAATTGCGAAGGTTGGTCCCTTCAAGAATGGAGATTCATTAAAATCCCCAATATCAGTAATACGACCTCATGTATCTTCAACTGAGACTAATTCAGATACACTGTCAAATCATCCAAACGGCGACTCAGGCCTCGATGGTCATTTCTTGCCCCATTTTTTGGGTATTGCGGATGAAAATTCTGTGGAAGATCCTGCTTTTTATGAGAAGAAGCAAGCATCCAAATCTCGAGTGTGGAAAGCAGCTCTTAAGCAGAACAAGTTGTTCTCTGATGGGGCAATGAAGCGCAGTTCAAGTCAGTATGCAGCCCGCAACAGGGAACCCTTGGTAAAGGCCTCTTCATCTTCTTCAATTTCTAAGGTGATTGCAGAGAAAATGGTGTTGCAGTCAACAAGTATGAATGGGGAAATCAGGGATTTGAGTTCGAATTCCATTGATTGGCACTGCCATCCGCCAGCTACCAAGAAACCCAAGAAGGATCAGGGCTTGGCCTCTGAAAGCAGCAAGAACCCTTTCCAAATTGAGAATCAGAAGGCCAAATCTGAATTATTATTTCCAGGGCTTCATATTTTAGCTGATGTTGCGGTTCGGTCTATGCAAAATGACCCGTCCCGTTTCCCTCAGAATATGACGCAAAAGGAAAGGATTAGAAAAGCAATCTTCATTCCAACAGGGGTACCTTTCTTGCAGAAGAGAGTGGTCAGAAGAACCAAAAGTGCCCTTGAACATCACCAGCCGAATGATCCGCAGATGCTTCATGATTTGCAGAAGAACCTGAATGCTGCCAGTTCAAAGCCTCTCTTCACAGCTGATGACATATGCAGACCGGTTGACCCAGCTTGCATAAATCAGAGTGAAAATCAAGATGTGGGTAATGGAGTCGATGAAGATCAAATGTCAATACCACTACTGCGCTGCTCTAAGAGAAACAGATCTCAGGGATTGCCACCAAAGTATTGTGATTCTGTTCTCCAGCCATGGAAGAGAGGTACTAGAAGATAACTCAAATCTTCATGTTTGTTGATTTGGGGCTGAAATCATTGTATGATTTTCTCAAGTTGGCACTTCATTGTTTGCTGTGAATATTTGAATGCTGCCTACTGAAATTCTGAGTACATCAGAAAGAGAGTTGGGGTGGGAAATGCTGTCTATCTTCATACACCATATGTAAATTACAGAAGACCATTGACAGGCATTTTTCCTTTATTTGGTTCGGGCTCTCTCTCCGTTGTATTGAGTGTACATTCTGGAATTTTTGTAAAATCTGGTTTGAGTATCCATTAATTGGTTTACACCAGAGGAGTTTCAGAGTTTTCTTTCAAGTTGTCTTTAGTCTTTATTCCAATTGTAAACCTTTGTAAACCTTTGCATCCCTGCAACTGCAAAGACTTCTGCTTGTAACATATACTTGTTAAATTTGAGTGGTTTGTTTGGTAAGATTATATCTTCTTCGTATTTTGGTCTCAGTTGAAGAGATAGCACAAGATTGAATTTTTGATGAATTTTTATTTCCACGACCATTACCAATTAAACTACTCCAAACAAACTATAATATAAATTTTGATATCCTAATCATCGACTTTTCATCAATTTTATTTGGTACTCATCCATTTTCGTTTTTTCATCAATTTTATTGGATACTCATCAATTTTCTTTGGTACTCATTAATTTTCTTATCTGGTTAAATATTGAAGGAATCTTTCAACTGATCCTCTATTAAGTACACTGAATCCAGATTCTGATGGTGTAGCCATTGTTCATAAGCCAAATGAACGAGATTACTTGATGCCATTTTGTGTTAAATGACATTACGATAAATATTTAAAATCTCTGTTAGAAGCTTTTTCGATTCTGTGTGCTTTTTTTTTGAGTTTTTCTAGTTCTCTTTGCCATAAATATATATATTTTCTCTCAATATATTTCTCCTGCTTTCTTTCAACTCCTCTGCCTGTAGACGAAGGCAAATTGGACTATGGACTATAGATGATGGATGGCTTGAGGATTACACTTGTAGAAATTATATCTCATTTTTAATATAATTCATTTCAATCCAAATATAGTTATAATAATGGTTTCTCTAACGGAAAATGAGGGAACATGCAATTATTATTAATTTTAAAGAGAATCATATAGCCTGTTTCAAGACCATTGAAATACTTGTGCCATTTTGTCTTGAAACAAGATAGAGATGACAAAACCAAATTATTTAAAAATTGAACCACTTGTATGAAATTAGATAAAGATTATTATTTTAATTAATTTTATATTTAAATTTAATAATTTAAAATTAAAATTTAGAATTAAATATCTAATATTTTTATTTTTATTTTTATTTTTATTTTATTTTGAAAGGTTGATAGGATAAAGATGATAGGTTTGATATTTAAAATATAAATTCAAGATTAAATATTTAATATTGTTATTTTTATTTTGATAGGTTTGATATTTAAAATATAGATTCAAAATTAAATATCTAATATTGTTATTTTTATTTTGAAAGTTTTATAGGGTAAATATGCTTAATTGTTTTATAGCATTTGTAAAAATAACTAATTATGCATATGATGTATACAGGGGTATTTATTTTTTTTCATTTTCTTATGCCCATACTGCACACTACTCTATTGATTTTATTTTTCATTTATTTTTTTATAAATTTCAATTAAATTAATTATAATTTTTTCCATATATTAATGAAATGAAATCATTAAAAATATTTTTATAATGTATCGATATTTATAAAAGTTATATCGAATTTATTATAATAAATTATTAATTTTATCTTATAAATTTAGTTTTTAATAAAAATGTTTATATTAATAATTTAAACCATATATTAAAAGAGTATATATCAATAAATTAAATAAATAATTTATACAAATTTCTATATTTATAAAAGATATATCAAATTTTATTAATTTTATAATATAAATTTAGCTTTAATAAAAAATTTGATACTCTATGATCATATGTTTATAAAATTGATTTATGTGAATTTCAATATCTACTTTATTAAAAGGGTGCTCATGATAATTTGTTGATATCTAAATTGTTGTGGATATTCCGTTGGATAGTTCTTAAAAATAGATCTATGAAAATTTGAAAATAAACCGAAATATATTCTAGGAAGGTGTTGACGGTGCTGGAAATCCGTCAACGAAGGGGTCTCCTCAATTTGAAGTCTCAATTAGACCTCACACTGTTTGGAATAGGAGCCTCGTTTGGAGTATTAGCCCAGTTGCCATGTATTCTTACAGATTTTCCTTGGCTCTAATTGTCAATGAGAGAGAGGAACACATGGTGCATTCGAAAAGCAAGGTGTGCCTGGTGAGTGTTCGATTGTAGGTGTGTCAAAGTTCTTCTACTGCAGAAGAAATGAGTAAAGTTAGCCTCTAAGAGAGAGGTAATAGTATGTTAATTTTAGGTATGTTCTATGCTTAGAGCAATTTATTTCAATTTTCACAGTTAATTCAATATCTTTTCCAAATTAGCAATCACATCAGCATTAAAATAAACTGCAGATAGAACATAAACATAAATCGCAGAAGGCAAGCCAAGAGAGGACACAAGATGTGGCGCTAGCCAGGGACAAACCCCAATGTGGGGAAACCCTTGATCAATTCTTCTTATATGTTCTTCAATAGTTCAGCAGAGAGAGAGAGATAGTACATTTACATTAGAAGTCAACACTTTGACTTATCTAGATAAGAGCATAGATTATCTCTAAGAAGATGATACATGAGATCAGTTGAAGACACGTTGCTTCAACTGATTCTCCAATTTGACTCCTTCACCCATCGTTGTGCTGCATTTCGTAATTATGCTGCACCTCACCACACTGCACCATGCTGCACCCATCATCACTATGCTGCATCTCATCACGCTTCATTAATCATGACTGTACCCATCACTGTATTGCATTATGTGCCATTGTTGTACCATGTTGCCATACTAACCTATGTGTTGGTTGCATCTTGTTTGCTTGTTGTCCCTAGCACGCTAGCTGTAACATTGCATGCTTGGTGTATTTGTTGCTAAGTACCACACAATTGTCCTAATGTTAGTTAGTTGTCCCTTGCATGTTGCTCTCCTTCGGAGACAAATGCTCTCGCTGTTCCGGCAGTTTCCGACAATTCCCGCAATTCTGGTTGTTTCCGACAATTCCGGCAGTTCTCGGCAGTTCCGACAATTCCAGCTGTTCTTGACAGTTCCAGCAATTCCAGTTATTCCCGACAGTTCCTTCTTCTGCCTTCTGCGTCAGCTTTCCCGCCTGTTCCGGCAGTTCCGACAATTCCGGTTGTTCCCTACAGCTCTAGCAGTTCTGGCAATTCCGGCTATCCCTTGTAGTTCCGGCAGTTCCAACTATTCCCGACAGTTTTGGCTTCTTCCCTCTACGTCAGCTTTCCCGGCACTTCCGACTATTCCCGATAGTTCCGGCAGTTCCAACTTTTCCCAGCAGTTCCCGCAATTTTCGGCAATTTCGACAATTCCGGCAATTCCCAACAGTTCCAAAAATTCCATCAATTCCCGAAAGTTCCGGCAGTTCTCGACAGTTCCGACAATTCCGGCTATTCCTGGTAGTTCCGGAAATTCCGGATATTCCCGACAGCTCCAGCTTATACCCTTTGGATTAGGGCAACGTTATCCCTTAGGATCTCTCCTCCTACTAAAATCCAAAGACAAGTAGAGAGGAAGAGATCCCAAGTGTGTTGAAATGACTTAAAGTCCACCTCTGTTTATACTAAAACGTTGAGCACAAGTGCGGTTTATTTGATTGTTGGCCGACCTTGACAAATTCTCCCATAACACAAATAAATTCATATCTCCATGAATACTTATCGGAATCGGATGATCTTTAGATCAATCTTACACCTCTTGATGAGAGGGATCCAAGAAAAATATCAACGTCCATAAATAAGTTGACCCACATGGAGTTTGGCCCTAGTTACCAATTTTAACACTCCCTCTCAACTAGGAAGAACTCCATCCGCTGATCCATATGTCCGACTGTACTATCTCTGCCATCAGTGCCCTGCATTGCTCTGCTCTGCTCTGTTGAACCATGAACAAGAAGAATTGATCGAGAATGTCTCATACCATTCTCTACTGACCCGAAGTCAGTTTCATCTGAAGAGAGTGTGTCACATCACTCTTATTGGCCCGAAATCAGTTTTATTGATCCTAGATCAATATCACAAGAGAGTGTCTCAAACCACTCATACTGATCCCAGATCAATGGAGGTCATCCTAGCATAGGGAGTACGGTAGATACATCGATACGTCCATCGATAGTACTACTATGGTCCCTAACCCCATTTCCCTACTCATTGATCAGATGAGAGGTACTTCCCATGAGTCCCAGACTGCATGGATAGGATGCATCGACAAGAGAACTAATCATCCTGTTTCACAATTTCCACGGGAGAACTAATCATCCCGACCCACAGGAGAACTAATCATCTTGTTCCACAGTTTCCACAAGAGAACTAATCATCCCGGCCCACAGGAGAACTAATCATCATGTTCCACAGTCGCCACAGGGGTATCATACGGGAAGGTTGAACCTGTCACCCTGTACATAGCACACCACCAGGGGACGGTGAGTCGCCCTGTGGTCGTATGTCACTCCAGTAAGTACCCCAAGCCCCCCAGAGCTCCCAAAGCTCAATGCATGCAACATGCAGGTCCCTTTTACAAAGGTCTCTCAAGGACTCCAAGTCGTTCAGGAAAATCACAGATTTGATCTTTCCCCGGGGCTTTGACAAAGTGTGTCTGCGACATGTACATCAGTCTCAATGCGATGGAGCCTCCTCGCTCATCGACTTACCATATCCCAGATAAGGTAGTATCTGATGTCTATATGCTGGAGCAATCATCGAATACGGGATTCCTCAGTAATCGAATCCCCCCTCTGGTTGTCACAGAGAATCACAGTGGTATTCATCATGTGTACAAACTGCTCACTTAAGAGCTTTTGCAACCATGCAGCTTCACAAGAGATCATATTTGTAGCTATATATTCGGTCTCAGCGGTGCTTATAGCAACCGACTTCTGCTTCTAGCTCATCCATGATATCGAAGAAGAATCCAGAGAGAACCAAAACTGAGAAGTGTTCTAGCGATCCTCCACACTGCCTGCCCAGTTAGCATTTGAATAATCATGCAGCTTCATATTTCTGTCAGTGTATTTCAATCCATGAGAGATTGTGCCCTGAAGATATCTCAAAAGATTCTTGGCACCAATCTAGTGAGGCTCAACCAAATATGAGCTCACCATGCTAACTGCAAAACATATGTCCGGATGAAAGTTCATCAAGAACATCAATGCAAATGAGTTTATGAAACTTAGAGGCATTTCCCAAATCTAGCCTGGCATCATCACCATATAACTTCTAAAGGTTAAGATCCTCAAGGTAGTCACGGGCTTGCAGTTTACCATTCCACATCTGGAATCCAACTCCCTCTTACTTCTGCATTGAGAGGGTCTGCACCTATTAGAAATAGGTCGTCCTCAAAAGGTGCCGGTATGAGAGCTTTATCATCCACAACCTTCAAACAATGGTTTGGGTCGACTTTACTCTTAGTGAATCTCAGCTTCATCAAACAACTATCAATCCTCTCATATTAGGTTCGGGGTGTTTTACTTCAAGCCATAGAGGGATTTCTTCCACTTGCATACATGAGATTCCCGATCATCAATCTCAAACCCCTCGGGTTGTTCCAAGCCTGTGGACCTACTACATGAGGGGAATGGTCCCCTTGTAGGATTTTCCTTCGGTACATCTCAGATATGTACCTTCATGCTCTTCTTGAATTCAGGCATCCCTGTCATCATCTGACTCACATCGGGTTGGGCCCCATAGGTAGACCTCCGGTGTTATAGATGAGATATGTCAATTGACATGATCCCTAATGGACCATCCTGCAACTTGGTACAAATTTCCAACCCTGAACCCATGAGAAAAAGCATCTTTTGAAAATTCAATTTTCAAACACGTACCTTTCCATTGATGAATGCCACCCTCAAACATTTGACTTCCATTTCCGAGATGGATACCGGGTTCTTCTTGCGATTAGGTACATAAAAGATATTCTTGTAAATGAATAGAGTTACCATCATTCAATTGAGGGGCAACATTCCCTACACCCTTTCCAAGATAGGTGGCATCGACTCCAAGTATAATCCCACGGTTGTTTCCTTCTCTACCAAATTCGAGAGATCACCCTTCTATCCGATGAGGTGCCTTGAAGCACTACGATCAATAAGCCAAATTCCCAAGGAATCTGAAGGAGAGGACCAATACCAGATAACGCTTCTTTCTCTTATCAGAAACAACATTTGGTTCTTCATACCTGGGGTTCCTTGCTTTCTGTGAAGAGTCGGTCGTTTCTTTGATGACCTGCATTCCCTGTCATTCCTCTGACCACCGAATATGTCCCTGGAATGATTGTTATCATCATCAAGTGATGTGTCCCTGCCATTCGGACACTCCTTCGCATAATGGCCAAACAAGTCATCTGCCTTTCCTTCCACCCTTAGATCCGGACTTCCCAATGAAGTGATCTTTAGGTAGGCCATCATAAGCTTCCGTTGCGTCATTCTGATAATGTTCTCTGCTTCGATTTCACCCTTGGTGAATTTGAAGAGGGATGAGGAATCCATTGATCCTTTTGTCATTTCCCAACTGTCTTCGGTGATTGCTCTTTTACTCTTGTTTGGGCATTGTCTTCACCTCAACTCTGATACCATGTTAATTTTAGGTATGTTCTATGCTTAGAGTAATTTATTTCAATTTTCACAGTTAGCTCAATATCTTTTCCAAATTAGCAATCACATCAGCATTAAAGTAAACTACAGATAGAACATAAACATAAATCGCAGAAGACAAGCCAAGACAGGAGGACACAAAATGTGGCGCTATCCAGGGACAAACCCCAATGTGGGGAAACCCTTGATCAATTCTTCTTATATGTTCTTCAATAATTCAGCACAGAGAGAGAGAGATAGTACGTTTACAACAAAGTCAACACTTTGACTTATCTAGATAAGAGCATAGATTATCTCTACGAAAATGATACATGAGATCAGTTGAAGACATGCTACTTCAACTAATTCTCCAAGGTGACTCCTTCACCTATCGTTGTGCTACATTTCGTCATCATGTTGCACCTCACCGCACTGCACCATGCGCACCCATCATTACTATGTTGCATATCATCACGCTTCATTAATCATGACTGTACCCATCACTGTATTGCACCATGTTGCCATACTGACCTATGTGTTGGCTGCATCTTGCTTGCTTGTTGTCCCTTGCTTGCTTGTTGTCCCTAGCATGCTTGTTGTCCTTAGCATGCTTGCTATTGCATGCTAGTTGTAACATTGCATGCTTGGTGTATTTGTTGCTAAGTACCATACAACTGTCCCGGCAATTCCCGCAGTTCCGACAGTTCCGGCAGTTCTGCTTCTTCCCTCTGCGTCAGCTTTCCCGAAAGTTTCGGCTATTCCCAGCAATTCCGTCTCTTCCCGGCAGTTCTGGGTTCTTCCCTCTGCGTCAGCTTTCCCGAAAGTTCCAGCTATTCCCGGTAGTTCAGGCTATTCTCGGTGGTTCCAACAATTCCCGGCAGTTCTGGCAGTTCCGGCAATTCCGACAATTCTGGCAATTCCCGACAGTTCCGGATTTTCCTAGCGGTTCCGGCAATTCCCAAAAGTTCCGGACGTTCTGGCTTTTCCCGGAAGTTCTGACAGTGCCGACAATTCTAGTTATTCCTAGCAGTTTCGGCAGTTCTAGAAATTCCGGCTGTTCCCGACAGTTTCAGCTTCTGCCCTCTGGATTAGGGCAGTGTTATCCCTTAGGATCTCTCCTCCTACTAAAACCCAAAGACAAGTAGAGAGGAAGAGATCCCAAGTGTGTTGAAATGACTTGAATGCCACCTCTATTTATACTAAAACGTTGAGCACAAGTGGGGTTTATTTGGTTGTTGGCCAACCTTGACAAATTGTCCCATAACACAAATAAATTCATATCTCCATGAATACTTATCAGAATCGGATGATCTTTAGATCAATCCTACATCTCTCGATGAGAGGGATCCAAGAAAAATATCAACTTCCATTAATAAGATGACCCACATGGAGTTTGGCCCTAGTTTCCAATTTTAACATAGTATGACGCAAGTAGAGACACACGCGAACAAGAAGGATTCATCTGACATCCAACGCAATAGTTAACAAAAGATGCGACGATCATTACAACTAATGAATGAGAAAGATTTCTCTAGTATCATGCGGAATAGCCCATAAGGATGGGACAACAATAACAACCATTACAACACATTCTCAATAAGATAAACATAAATAGTTCAACTACTTTAGCACAAATGAAAGCAAGCATGAAATACAAACATCTGCAGAATAGTCTTACAAATATTCATATTCCATGCATGAAGAACGAGTTGACCATGTAGGCTTATGTTATTAAGTAAAAGTCCCAATACACATGTATACAATGAACATCACTAGTTCTAATAGTGGAGAGTTGGAGCCACTCCTTGCTCCTCAAAAGAACTATTTTGTCTCTCTAATGCCTTGCGAGAGGAGCCAAGGTGAAAATTTATTTTCCTCATACAACGAGAGTGTATATATAACCAAGAGGTGATGCTTCACTTTCCTTATGACTCTTTGACTACCCTCATGATTGTTTGACTTCCTATGACTTTTCAACTTTACATGACTCTTCATACTCTGAATGTGTCCTTTGGACTTCCACTTTGCAATACATTTTGAATAGGTAACTACATAATCCACAATAATGATGTGGCATATGATGATTTGTGACAGGGCATGACATGACGCTGATGACATGGACTGCATGATGATGTGATAGTGCCAAGCTATCCTTCTTGTTGCTTCTTTCTTTGTGTCTTCTTGAAAATATGGTATGTGTTCTTCTTATTCCTCCTCCTTATGAATTGAAGATGAAGACTCTTCCATGTGATCTTGATCTTCATCTTTTGTTATAGTCTAGTGTTTCTTCGTCTTCTTACTTGATGATCATCTTATCTCTTCAGCTCCATATGTGTATTCTAGCATATCCTCCTCCATCTCCCTCTTCATCATTTTGCCATAGCATGATAGAGTACCTGCATCTGCAATCCACTCATGACAAGATGACATCAGTCTGATAAACCCCTAGTCTACGATGGTGCATATTGATCCACTGATTGAGCTGGAACTGGGTGATAGGTTGGGAAAGAGGCTCAGTAACTGCACAATTACGCAACTTAGGTAGTTAGGGGTGAAGCTTGAGCTTTGAGACTGCACAATGTGCAAGTCAAGCTGGACTAAGGAAGAATATTGTAGTTTGGGAGCTTAGTGAACCTGGCTGAGGGGTTGGGCACTGTTTCAGCCAACTGCACAGTTCTGGGAGGCAAAACAGATTTGGTCATTGCGCAGTTATGCAGCTCAAGAGTTCAAGGATTGGGCTTGAGGTTTGAGATTGCGCAATGAGCAGTTCAGGCCTGGCCAGAGGGCATGATTGTGTAGTTTTGGAGGCTAGAGCACTGAAAATGTGAAATGCACAACACTGATAATTAGACTTCAAGATCAGATTCATAATTAAATTAATTGAATGCATTTGTACACAACGTCACCGCCTTATCTTTCAGCAAATTCCAAAAGTGAAGTGGACAGTGGAGAAATTAGTTCAATTGCTTAAAAGAATTCAAATTGATGGATGAAACTTGTCATTCTTTTCAAGGAGTGAATGCAGTGGGATATGTTGAACAATCAATAACTTTGTTTCCTCCAATTCCACATTAAATGTTATCTAGAAGTAAAACATTGAATTTACAGGTCATCGTTTGTGTATCACACCGAGGTTCTTGAGGTCTTGTAGATTCAACACCCTTAAATTGTCTTCACATTAAACATTTTATCGGAGTATGCTAACATAATGGTATCTAACAACATCATTGATTGACTAAATAAACTTGCAAGTAGCAGAGTTAATTACAATGTGTATATACAATTATGTGAAATAAGTCATATATTAGTATGTGGAGTACTAAGATATCTATTGTAGAGTAGTAGGATGAGATTTGGGTGAGGATAGATCTATGTCAGTGCTTTTAATTTTTGTTACATAGTCCAGTCAAAAGTGCTTTGTACTCTGGAGCAACTTCTAAATTATCCATCCCATTGTGATGAATGAGGTATTATGAATAACATTTATATATGAGATAGAAAATGGCATGACATAATGATATATAAAAACCAAAAGAGAAATCTCTATTTTTAATTTAATTTACAAACTAAAATTTGGTTGGAAATAACTGTGTTCTAAATTTAACATTTTACTTTGATATGTAATCTTTAAAATAATTCTAATTACATATTTGGTTCGTTAATTTGTAAAAACCATTTTTTTTTCAATCCCTCTACTATAGGCCAAAAAAAAGTTGGCACCCTACCAAACCCCTACTGCCCCTCTAGAACATCATGTTTTTGGAATATACCATTTTATTTACACAAGTTGAAAGGAACGACAAAAAGATATCTCGTGGGATCCCATATCCACTTCTACTAGTTTTATACTAAACTTCTTAGTAGTTTTATATTTTAAAAGAACCATTTTTTAAATTATTAATACATTATAGAAAAAATCATTATTGATGTTTATTTTAATAAGACTTATAACGAAATAAAAAATTATAAATTTTTTTTTTTTTGAGAACATTTAGGATTTTAGGTAGTTCTAATGGCCAATGGTATGTAAGAACAAATGCTTAGTCAACCATTTGCATTGAAGGTAACTTTTTAGTACTTCCTATGGTCGTTATCACTATTTGAAATTAATGGATGTCACTATTTGAAATTAATGGATGTTAATTTTGAGATTTGATTTTTGTGGAACTTCTTTACTTAAAATGAACTTGTAAGGGGTTCAAATACTTGATTATTAAGGATTAAGATTACAGGGTGTATGGCTTGTGAATTTGGGGTTTAAAGAGGTATAATAATGAGTAGCTAGAGTTCTAGTGATTTGATATTTATGATTTTAAATAGCTAAAGTTTATGATTTTAGAGAGTGGATAGAAAGATTAACTTAATTGAAGTTTTTATGAAGAAGTTATTTTTCACAAATTGATGTGTTTTTTTATGACTTTGGTATTGAGTACGTGTTATTTTAACTCTTATTATTCATACATGTGGATCTAGTCATCCATGGACTTCCAAGAAGATCTTAGAGGGGACAATACCCTAACCCTAATAAGGAGTTAAGGCATGTAAAAACCCTAACCCAAAATCAAAATGGCTATTAGAAAATGTTAAAATATTAGACCACTACGAAACAAAGGGATTTTGTTCTTGTTGCTTTTGTGTTTCATATTTGAGCAAAGAGAACGAGGGGGATATTATGTGTATAGCAGAGGAAGTTGAAGAATTTTTTTAACAAAAATGAGAATCTCTAGAGAACCAGTAACTTCTAAAGATCGACTACCACTATTACACTAGATACAACTATTCATAAATGTCACTAACAAGTCGATTACAACATGTCTCCAAAGACTTGAACCCACACAATTTGTAACAACCCTAGTGAAAAGTTCATGTAATAAAAGTTAATAAAGGCAAAAATAAGACCACGGTTAAGGGACACTTATTCCAAGCTGAATGTTGGGCAAATATATCCTAGTGGGCATCACTGGATGTGTGTTTATGGCTAAGGCAAATGCAAAGGCATTAAAAGGCAAAAAGGCATTTTTGGCACATTTATTTATGAAAATAAAGGAAATTAGGAGAAAAGTAAAGTGAAAGGTCACAGGTTGCATGTGAGGAGGAAAATGAAGAAATTAGAGGCCTCATTCATAAAAAGGCTTATGAGGATCAGTTCATGGCTTTTGTCAGTTCAAGTTTGGAGCTCTCTCATTATTCTTTCTCCCTCTCTCACTTTCTTGGTCACTTAGATTTTTCTTAGAGCACTCTAGTTTGGAGAAAGGAAAGGAAAAGCAAGCAAGGATCAAGGAAAGGAATGCAGGATCAAGCAGCTTCAGCAAGAATACTTGCAGGTAACCTTTTGCATGTGTGATTTTCTAGCTGGTTTGGACATGCATGGCTTTGCATGTTCGTGTATGGTTCTCTTGCTGTTGGTGGCATGGTTTTGCTGGGTTATGATAGTGGATTTTACCCTAGCCTAGCCTTTTTCCAGATCACATGGTATGTTGGGATGTTTATTTCGTTTTTTGAGCTTTGGTTTGTTGGATGGATTTCAGAATTCGGGGCGAAGGTGGTCTCAAGTTCCATTACCAAAGGCCTAGGAATCCCTTGATTGGTTTTGGCGGGATACATGGTAAACCCTGAGTGAGAAGTCTCGGTTTAGGGCCTAGTGACCCGGGTTTGGATTGTGGTAAAGCCTGAGAGATTAGTCTCGGTTTAGGACCTAGTGATCCGGTTTGGACTACAGTAAAACCTGAGAGACAAGGAGATGGAAAATTCCTCAAGGATAGTGATGGATTCCAGATGGCATTCCAATTTTTGTTCGATTGTAATTGGAGCACCGGTTTTGGTGTGATCACAGTTTGATGAGGGTGGAGGTGGTTTAACCTATGGATTCCCTTGGTTGTTCTTGGATTGGTTGTTCTATGAGATCCCACATTCATGCTTGGAATATGGCATGGGAGTGACTGGCTGAAAGAAAGATTTGGTTCAGCCATGTCTATGGCTGGGTGGTACATGGAAGTCCTGAACCTAGTTGGATTTGCCTATGATTAATAAAAGCTAAGTTCTCTTACTTTTGCACTGGTTTATATGTAGATTTAATGGCTAAGATATCTCTGATATTTATATGGTTTTATGTTGGTTATAAGCATGGTTGAATGACTAGTTTATGTCATTGTTATTTCATATATTTACTTGTAACTGTTAAATGGAAAGATGCAAGACCTAATTGATGATGTAGTAGTTCAATGGAGAAGGATTTGATCCTTTTGGTTATGTTTCATAAGTTGTTTCAGTTGTTTATGCTCTGTCTTGTATCCTAGACTTGTAGGTTGCATTGATGCCAAGTGTTTGACAGAATGTCAGTCTCGGTTGGGGATGCTCAGGCCTAGTCCTGAGGGTGATTTTTGATTGATTAACATTTTTATTATGTTTTTAATGAATTCTGGAAGTTACAACAAGTTTTGGGCAGAGGCCAGGATTCTGGGCTAGAAAAGTGGCTTAAATCCCGAGGTCGTTGGCATAGAACTAGCAATTTTGGTCCACAGTCGCTGGCAGGCAGGCCTGTGAGAGCGACTTTGGGTTTTTGGTCACTCCCTTGCCCATAGCATGAGAGCGACTATGGCCTAAGAGTTGCAGAATAAAACTGGGACCGAGGAACAAGATGTCTGAGTGGTTAACTTATCTCCTGAGGGTTCTGTTGATGATGTTGGATGACTATATGTGATGTTCTGTCTATTCCACTTCCTTAATGTGACATAGGAGGTTGAATCTGATTGTAG
The DNA here is from genome assembly GCA_031772625.1 of Pinus tabuliformis. Lineage (NCBI taxonomy): Eukaryota > Viridiplantae > Streptophyta > Pinopsida > Pinales > Pinaceae > Pinus > Pinus tabuliformis. The sequence goes on from CM062804.1 coordinate 955,942,018, forward strand.
TAGTATCTCTCCTCATGTTTATCCCTGTTGGCATGGTTACTTTGGGTAGACCTGAGAGGGGGTGTTACACATTGGTATCAGAGCACGGTTACGCTCTCTTTGGGTCATATATGGTGCTACAGATATGGATGAGTGTGTTGGTCCTACATGCATGTCAGTTGTGTGGGTGGCTCTTACACTTGCGTTCCATGTGCTTGTTGCACTGCATCATATTAATCATGGTAGTAGTAAGGTTATCATGAGGAACTTGATGTCGATTTTATGTAATGCATCGTCATGAGTATATGACTGGTTATACAATTATATGCAACTTGATTACATCCTTGTACATTCGTGGTTATTTGATTACATGCATCAATCTTGTAGGTTGATTACAAGAATTGATCATTTATGCTCAACTACATGCAGTTATGCATATGTGTAGTTGATTAGGCATTGCTTATGCAGGTGGATAGTTACATGAGGCAATGTGTATACTAGAGTAATGGTTGTTGTCATGCATGAGGTCATAGCATGCATTGTTGATATGGCCTTGCATTGATGACTAGACCCTAATTAGTATGATGGTTATGCGTTGATGCACTTATTGATATATGTCTATATGTTATTATGGTTATGTTGTACATGCATCACGATTATTTGATGATCTTGCAGACAAGGTATCCTCCCCAACTTATGTTAAGGTATGTTGATTTATGGTGATTTGATTTAGCTAACATAGTATTCCTGGTAGGAAAGAGATTAGATGGTTAGCAAGGTGGTAGACTACATAGAATCTCCCTATGCATCAGATGGGAAGCATGGTGTGGGGCACTCTTCTGACTTGGCAGACACATTGAGAAGCCTAAAGGAAGAAATAATGAGTTGCAAAGCAGAAAATGACAAAATCATGCAAGCACAAGAGAAACAAGCAGAGGTGAATGCAATATTACTTCAAAGTTTGTCAGATTTGCAGCAACAGGGAACTCTTCGGATCAACCATGGACATGGGGACATAACAAATGGGGCATATGGCAGCGGGTATCATAGTAGACATGGGTCAGATAGATCTGACACTATTAGAGATGGCAGGATGTTGGACACTTCGGATAGGAGGGGTGACAAACATAGGTATTACTCTAGTTCTGGTTCTGATAGACATCATTACCGTCACCATTATCATTCGTACAGGAGGAATGATAGGGGATACTTGTCGGATGAGTTCAAGAAGGAAAAGCCACCTACCTTTTATGGAGAGATGAAGAAATCGCAAGATGTAGAAGCTTGGTTGCTTGGCATGAGGAAATTCTTTACGTTGCATGTTTACTCAGAAAACATGAAACCAAGGATAACCCTTTTTAGTCTCAAAGGTAAAGAAAATATTTGGTGGGAAGACGTGAAGAATGTCAAGGGCATACATGAGGATGATTTGACTTGGGATGTGTTTGAAAGGCTTGTCAAGAAGAACTACTTGTCTGAGAGGTATTATGATAACAGAGCTGAGTTCTATGAGTTGTGAATGGGTTCTATGACAGATGATGAGTATACTAGCAAATTTTTGGAGTTGCTGAGATTTGTGCCTTACCTCAGAGAGGATAAGGCCAAGGTTCAGAGATTCATTAGTGGATTTCCAGTTGCATACAGAGACCGGATTGAGTTCGATGAGCCTATATCGTTGGAGGAGGTCATCCGAAAGTTGAAGCATTGTTATGAGTAATCGAAGCGCAAAGTTGAGCCTAAACATGACTTGAAGAGAAACGACAAAGCTAAAGGAAAATGGCCACCAAAACGAGGAAGACCTAAAGATGCAAGTGAGAAAGATAATGCAATTCCTTACAAGAGATTCAATACAACTGAGAAAGGACATGGAGTGCAAGAGGCTAGAGGCGGTGGTAAAGAACCATTGCAGTGTTAGATATGTGGTAAGGATCATCGTAAGAGGGGTTTTCCGCAGTATCAGAGTGGTGGTAGACCCCATATCTACAATGCTCAGGAGGTGCATACCGTTGGTGATGTTGGTCATAACATTTCTCGGATTTATGCAGTTGTGGACAACAGGCAGGTGGATAATCAGACATTAATCATTGAGATGGACAGTAAGCTTTGTGATCAAGTTGTTTCTATTTTGATTGATCCTAGATCTAACTATAGTTATATTAATCCTGACCTGGTGGATAAGTGTGGTTTGAGAAAAGAAGTGCATGCAAAATCTTGGTTGGTATAGTTGGCTACTGGTACAAAGAAGCAAGTTCCCCATTGGGTAAGAGCTTGTGCATTTGAGCTAAATGGTATGCCTGCAACGGCGCAATTGAATGTATTGACATTGGGTTCGTATAGTATGCTTTTAGGTATGGATTGGTTATACCTTCACAGAACCAAAGTGGATTGCTTCTACAAAGCCATTGAGTGTGTGGATGATAGTGGGGAAAATAGGACCTTGTAGGGAAAGAAGAAGCCTACATCAGTGAGGATGGCTATCGCTATGTAGGCTAAGCGTAGTTGCAGAAAAGGTTGTATGATGTTTGAAGTACACATTTCCAATGACAAGGGTAAGGAGGTTGAGGATGTTGATCTGTTGAGCAGGTACCCAGTATTGCAGCAATTTCGGGATGTATTCCTAAGGACATTTCAGAGTTACCACCTCACTGGGAGGTAGACTTTTCTATTGAGTTAGTGCCAGGGGCAGCTCCAACATCGAAAGCACCTTACAAGATGAGCACACCTAAGCTGATCGAGTTAAAGTTACAGTTGAAGGAAATGTTGGACAAAGGATACATTAGACCTAGTGTATCACCTTGGGGCGCATCAGTGTTGTTCATAAAGAAGAGAGATGGTACTCTTAGATTGTGCATTGATTACACGTAGCTGAATAAGGTAACGATCAAGAACAGTTACCCTTTGCTGAGGATTGATGATTTGTTTGATCAACTAAAGGGAGCAGTAGTGTTCTCTAAGGTCGACTTGAGATTGGGATACCATCGGGTACGCATCAAGGAAGAGGATATCTTCAAGACTGCGTTCAGGACCAGGTATGGGAATTATGAGTTTGTTGTTGTTCCATTCAGTTTGACTAATGCTCCACCTACATTCATGTGTTTGATGAATAGTGTGTTGTGTCCTTTTTTGGACAATTTTGTTATTGTATTCATTGATGACATACTGGTATATTTCAAGAATGAGGAAGAACATGCCAAACATTTAGCAACAATGTTGAGATTGCTAAGAGAGCATCAGTTGTATGCTAAGCTTAGCAAGTGCAACTTCTTTCAAATTGAGGTACACTACTTGGGACATGTTGTCTCAAGGAAGGCATAATAGTAGATCTAGAAAATATATGGGCCATCGTGGAATGGGTAGCTCTTAATAACATAGATGAGGTGAGATCATTCATGGGATTTGCAGGTTACTACAGGAGGTTCATCAAGAACTTCTCACGCATTTCATATCATATCACATCATTGCAGCGGAAAGGTAAGAAGTTTGAATGGACGGCGGAATGAGAAGATAGTTTTGTGTAGCTTAAGCAGTTGTTGACACATGCACTAGTGCTAAAGATTGTGGATCCAGACGCGGAGTTTGTAGTGTGTACAAATGCTTGCAAGAGGAGACTTGGTGGAGTTCTCATGCAAGAAGGGAATGTAGTGTCCTATGAGTCATGGAAACTGAATGAGCACGAGAAAAACTATCTAATGCATGATCTTGAGCTAGCAGTGATTATACATGCATTGAAGATGTGGAGAAATTATCTTTTGGGCAGGAGGTTTACATTGATGAGTGATCACAATGGGTTGAGGTATTTGTTTGACCAGCTGAATCTAAATGTTAGGGAAGCTAGGTGGTTGGCTACCCTTAGTGGGTTTGAATTCGAGATTATATACATCAAAGGGAAGGAGAATCGAGTTGTCGATGCTCTTAGCAAGAAGGTACAGGTAAATCATATAGCAATTATAAGCTCCTATGGAATAGAGTTACACGATAGGATCTTGTAGGCAGGACAACGGGATGACAAATACATGGAGATTATGTACAAGTTACATCAAAATACAAGCACAGGTACATGTTTAGGTGCAGGTACAGGTACAGGGGGTCAGGATGCAAACTATCGTCTCACGACAGATGGCTTGGTGAGGTTTCGAGACAGGATCTATGTGCCGAATTGCAGTGAGCTCAAGAAGCTTATCTTGAGGGAGTTTCATGTGAAATCGTATTTGGGTCATCCAAGATATCAGAAGACATTGACAGCAGTGAAGAAGTTCTACTATTGGTCGAATCTGAAGAAGGAAGTGGCTAAGTTCGTGGCTATATTTTTAGACTGTCAACAGGTAAAGGCGGAATGCAAGCCTCTAAGTGGTCTACTACAACCTATTGCGATTTTGGAATAGAAATGGGAGGTAATTTCTATGGATTTCATCGCATTTCTTATGAGGACAGTGAGGCAGCATGATTCTATTATGGTCATGGTTGACAAGTTGAGCAAGGTAGATCACTTCATTCCGGTGAAGACAACATATTCAGCCAGTGAGGTAGCACAAGTGTTCATCAGATAGATAGTGAGACTACATGTTGTTCCAAAGAAGATTGCCAGATAGGGATGCAAAGTTCACTTCCAAGTTTTGGAAGGAGTTATTTGCAGGTTTTGGAAGGAGTTATTTGCAGGTTTGGGTACAGAGTTGGCCTTTAGTACAATTTATTATCCGCAGACAGATGTTTAGACAAAGAGGGTCAACAAGATCTTGGAAGATATGTTGAGGATGTACTTGATGCACCAACAGAGGAAATGGGAGGAGTATCTTCCATTGGTGGAGTTTGCATACAATAATGGTTATCAGGAGTCCTTGAGGATGAGTCCTTTCGAGGCATTGTATGGACGAAATTGTAACACTCCTATCAATTGGAGTGATCCAGTGAACAGGGTACTTATTGAGCCAGACATGTTGAAAGACATGGAGCAGGAAATGTAGGTTATAAAGAAGAATCTCAAGGCAGCACATGATAGACAAAATATTTATGCAGATCAACACATGGTATTCAAAGAGTTTCAGGTTGGGGAGCATGTGTATTTTCGCATCAAGCCCAAGAAAATATCTTTGAGGACTGGTTCATGTTCCAAGTTGGCACCACAGTATTGTGGTCCTTTTGAGATCCTTGAGAGGATTGGACCAGTGGCATATCGACTTGCATTACCTCCAACAGTGAAAGTCCATGATGTTTTCCATATTTCATTACTTAAGAAGTATATAAAGGATGTTGATCATGTTATTGATTGATCTGTATTGTAGGTGGAGCAAGAATGAGAGTTCTAGCCATAGCCTCAGTTCATATTGTAGCGGAAACATCTCATGCTCAAAAACAAAGCCATAGAGCAAGTTAAATTGTAGTGGAAGCACTTTGGGCCTGAAGAAGCTACATGGGAGATGGTGGAAGTGGAAGCACTTTGGGCCTGAAGAAGCTACATGGGAGATGGTGGAAGTGGAAGCACTTTGGGCTTGAAGAAGCTACATGGGAGATGGTGGATCATATACAAGCCCTATATCCTTCATTGTTTGTCAGTTGAGGCAAATCAGTTTTGGTTTGATGTTGGTTTATGTTTGGCATATGTTTTGCTGATGTTTTGATGTTTGTATATGTATATGTTTATGGATGTAAATACTGCCATGAGCTAAGTTATAAAGCTCCAATTATTATCTTGTCATGTTGTCATGATGTTTTGCGTTTGAGCACATTCTTCATTGTAAATATTGCAAAGAGCTAAGTTATAAATCTCCATAGGCAGTATGTTTTCTTTTTAGCGATGTTGCTAGGTATTGGTTTGGTTTAACACCAAGGGCAGTGTTCGCCAAGGGGGAGAGTTTTGTAACAGCCTTAGTGAAAAGTTCAAGTAATAAAATTTAATAAAGGCGAAATAAGACCACAGTTAAGGGACACTTATTCCAAGCTAAATGTTGGGAAAATATATCCTAGTGGGCATCATTGGATGTGTGTTTATGGCTAAGGAAATTGGCAAAGGAAAAGGCAAAGGTATTAAAAGGAAAAAGGCATTTTTAGCACATTTATTTGTGAAAATAAAGGAAATTAGGAGAAAAGTAAGGTCAAAGGTCATAGGTTGCATGTGAGGAGGAAATTGAAGGAAAATGTTGGAAAATGAAGAAATTAGAGGCTTCATTCATAAAAAGGCTTCTGAAGATCAGTTCATGGCTTTTATCAGTTCAAGTTTGGAGCTCTCTCATTATTCTCTCTCTCTCTCTCTCACTCTCTTGGTCACTTAGAGTTTTCTTGAAGCACTCTAGCTTGGAGCAAGGAAATGAAAAGCAAGCAAAGGAAAGGAAAATAAATCAAGGATCAAGAAAAGGAAAGCATGATCAAGCAGCTTCAACAAGAATACTTGCAAGTAACCTTTTTCATGTGTGATTTCCTCGCTAGTTTGGACATGCATGGCTTTGCATGTTGTTGTATGGTTCTCTTATTGTTGATGGCATGGTTTTGTCGGGTTATGAAAGTGCATTTCAGCTAAGCCTAGCCTTTTCCGAATGCCATGGTATGTTGGGATGTTTATTTCGGTTTTTAAGCTTTGGTTTACCGAATATATTTCAGAATCTTGGGCGAAGGTGGTCTCAAGTTCCATTCCCAAAGGCCTAGGAATCCCTTGACTGGTTTTGGCGGGATACATGGTAAAGCCTGAGGGAGAAGTCTCGGTTTAGGGCCTAGTGATCTGAGTTTGGATTGTGGTAAAGCTTGAGAGACTGGTCTCAGTTTAAGGCCTAGTGATCCGATTTAGATTGCGGTAAATCCTGAGAGACAAGGAGACTGAAAATTCCTCACAGATAGTGATGGATTCCGGATGACATTCCAAGTTCTGTTCGGTTGTGATCGTAACACCGGTTTTTGTGTGATCACGATTTGATGAGGGTGGAGGTGGTTTAACCTATGGATTCCCTTGGTTGCTCTTGGATTGGTTATTCTATGAGATCCCACATTCATGCTTGGAATATGGCACGGGGGTGACTGGCTGAAAGAGAGATTTGGTTCAGCCATGTCTATGGTCAGATAGTACGTGGAAGTCCCAAACCTAGTCGGATTTGCCTATGATTAATAAAAGCCAAGTTCTCTTACTATTGCATTGATCTATATGTGGATTTAATGGTTGTCATATCTCTGATATTTATATGGTTTTATGTTGGTTATAAGCATGGTTGAATCACTGGTCTATGTCATGGTTATTTCATATATTTACTTGTAACTGTTAAATGGATGGATGAAAGACCTAATTGATGATGTAATAGTTCAATGGAGAAGGAGGTGATCCTTCTGGTTATGTTTCATAAGTTGTTTTAGTCATTTATGCTCTATCTTTTATCCTAGACCTGTAGGTGCATTGATGCCAAGTGTTTGAGAGAATGTCAATCCTGGTTGGGCATGCTCAGGCCTAGTCCCGAGGGTGATTTTTGATTGATCAGCATTGTTATTATGTTTTCAATGAATTCCAAAACTTACAACAAATTATGGGCAGAGACCAAGATTCTGGGCTAGAAAAGTGGCTTAAATCTGCGGTCGCTGGCACAGAACTGGCAATTCTGGTCCATAGTCGCTGGCAGGCAGGCTTGTGAGAGCGACTTTAGGTTTCTGGTTGCTCCCTTGCCCATAGCGTGAGAGCGACTATGGCCTAAGAGTTGCAGAATAGAAGTGGGACCCAAGAACAGGCTGTATGAGTGGTTGTCTTGTCTCATGAGGGTTTGTTGATGATGTTGGATGACTGTATGTGATGTTTCGTCGATTCCACTTCCTTAAGGTGACATAGGAGGTCGAATCTAATTGTAGTAGCATCTCTCCTCATGTTTACCCCAGTTGGCATGGTTACTTTGGGTAGACCTGGGAGGGAGTGTTACACAATTGGGGAAACAAATTGTTCACCAAACCACTCAAGCTATGATCCTTTCATAAAGGAAGTTGAAGATTTAGGAGTGACCATACAAAGCACAATCATTATGAAGACTATGTAAAGAGTTCATCCTTTTTTATATTTGCAATTCATATTTTAGAAGAGAAGAGTAAGGCATAGATCTCACCTTTGGCTAGGTTTTCCCATATTGGGTTTCCTAATGTATATCTTATGTTGAATGTGTGGAGGGTGGGGTGTTTTATATTTTTAAATACATTTATTATAGTCTCACTTTATTTCAAATTTGAGCAGTACACTTGCAATAATAAGTTGTATATATATATATATCCCAAACAAACCCAACAACCCGCTTGATACGTAGCTACTAGTAAATCTCTAGGGGTCTACGAGGTCACAAGCGGGGGTATTTGAACATTGGATCTCTCTATTTTCTCAGGACTCACATTAGTTCGATCACCAATTTAGTTGCCCCCTGTGACAATAATAAGTTATAATATTAAATAAAGACTATATAACAGAAATATTTTGCAAATACTTGTAAGATCTATTATAATAAGTTGTTTTAGTGAAATATTCATGGTAGTTAATAGATCATGATGGCATCAGAGCAATTAGACTTCAAGGTTTTTGTAGGAAATTACAGGATCCATAAATTGGCTTAAAGAAAAATGTCTTAAAACCCTAGCCATGGAAAATGAGTATAATCACAATCCCAAGAATGATATAGAGGGGCAATTTCAAAGTTGTAAGGACAAGTATTTAATATCTTTCACAACATGTTGATCCTCATGGTATCTCTAGAGAGAAATAAAAAAAGAGGAGCCAAAGAAAGAAATATAAGTCCCAACATCACCTATTCCTAATCTTTTTTCAAAGTGGAAATAAAAATGGACATCAAACTTGATCAAAGTGACAATGTTGAAATTAATTAGTGGTTGCAACAATTAGAAGTCTATTTTAGTATTCAAAACATAGAAATACCAAAATATATCCATTGTTCGATTAAAGTTGGAGGGAAATGCTAAAAACACATTGATATGTTTAGCATGGATGATTTCCCCAAGTACCCAAGTGGGGAGTGTTTAAAACTTCTATATATGAAGAGAACCAAAGGACCTCAGTGTATACCACTAAGTATGATACAATAAACCATTATGTTGGGAATATCTCTAAAGAACTAGATGTACTCTTCAAGTACTTGGGTGGTCTCCATAATGATTTAAGGAAGCAAGTTCTTTTCTTTAAACCTAGGACTATTGGGAGCCCAATGTGTAAGTATGACATCTGGAGATGGGTAAGAAAAAAAGACAATCAAATGATTCTGATGACACAAATCACCAAGACACTTTCCAAAGATAGGAACATAATTATTATTAGACATGAATGCAAGGATGCAAACAACCACTATAATCATTATAATATCAATGGTCATACTTATGTGTTGGAAGCTACATTTAGAGCTAAATTCAAAGAATTTTAAGGAGACCAAGAACAAGAGCATGTAGCAATGGATTCAAGAAACTAATTAGAATAACTCAAAAGTAGATGAAAATATTATCTACACATCCCAATGTGAATGGGAATAGAGACAAACAAAAAGCTTCGGACGAACCCACTGCCCTATTAAAGAGATAGACATCTATGACCAAAAGACATTTCTCACTCATGCAAGCACAAGCATGTGAAGACCAGAGGCGTATTTAAGCACAAGCATGTGAAGACCAAAGGTGATTTTAAATATATGATGTGGAGAAAATGACAAGTCAAACATATAATATTTAATATCTAACCATAGATTTCATATATAGATTTTTTAAATCATGACAATATATTCAATATGCCAAATCCTTATGATAATGACTGCTCATGACAATATATTCAATATGCCAAATCCTTATGATAATGACTGCTCATTCACCTAAGAAAACATAGGTTCTAAATTTGTCCAAGCAAATCTCATGCACCCTTTTTGGAAATAAATGTTACACAACCACAAAACCATCTTCCACGATTGTTCGCCTTTTAAGGGGACTTTACATTGACATTTTTCCATCACCACCTTAACAAAGACACATGATACAATTGTCGACCTTTTTTGGGTTTTTTTTTCGTTTTTTTTCCATAAGTTTCTAAATTTATTGTTTTTACAAAGTGTGTTTATTTATAGCATACAAGTGGAGTTAGATTGTGTTTTAAATAAAGATTTTTATGTGATTGTTTTATAAATTATTTTAAATATATTTTAAATAATAAAAAAATACCCTTTTAATTTCATTAAAAATATATGACCAAATTTAAATAAATAAAAATTACTTAATTAAACTGTCCCATTCACTTCCAAAACATAAAGTCTATGTATTGTTACAGTTGTCATCAAGAACTTTTCCAAACAGAAGATGTATTGTTACAGTTGTCATCAAGTCCAAATAGATTAACCACCAGTGGAGTAATTTGAGTGGGAACGTGCAGATTTAACACTCCATTGACCTTTGATTGCAGTGGTGGGCTGATATTACAGAGTCGAGGAAATGCAATGTTAAGATGGACATGCCATCTATACTTTAGGATTCAAACAACACTGAATCTGCAATTTGAACCATTTCCATTTATTGCTGGTGTTTCATCTGAGATTCAATGCCATGACCTGTAGAGGGCCAGATCTATGAACAGATGAAAGACTCTTTTGAAATTAAGACAGCGTAACTATGGATTAAAGCCTCCAGGAAAATTGGAATAGTCACACTTATGGCAACCATTTGAATTTGAATCTCAACAACAAATCTTTGTCTATAAATTGCAGAAAACCCTTGCACAGTTATGGTGGATCTTTCTTAATCTCATTCAATGTTACCAGACTCGAAATGGGCAATAAATTGGCAGGCAAAAGTGCAAAGAGGAGTTTTAATCGGATTGGGGAAAAATTGAGTCGTGACAAAAAGGTTTTGCTGCTCGTGCGCGGTCTCAGGCGCTCTCGTCCGTGGGCTTCGTCTCTGTAAAAGGGGACTTAAATCTAACGCTGAGTCCGGACGAATGTTGGGGGAACTGTAAGAAAAAAGACTCTCTTGCAGATAAAATAAAGCTTGAACTTCTAAAAAACAACTTGGTAGACATTGTCCCACAGCGAAAATGAAGCCAACCTGGGTGAATGGCCGTACTGATAACGCCTATATCGCAAAAAGAATCGATCGGTTCCTTGTGCACATCAGCATCATTGATAATATGGGCATGCCATATTCTTCAATTGGGAATACACATGTTTCGGATCACAGGCCCATATTGCTTTTTTGGCAGGAAAGGGGCTTCAGATTTGGGTATCCCTTCAAATTTAACAGATATCATTTACAGGATCCGAATTTCAATGAATTCATCTCAAAAGCTTGGAAAGACCTGTCAATAGGTTCAGCCCCCTGTCTATTAACTTTTAGAGACAAAATGGAGGCCATAAGAAAAATGGTTAAAAAATGACAGACTGAAAAAAGGAAAAAGGACAGAATGGAACTCTTGCAAGTGCAACAAGAGCTGGACGCCATTCTTTCAGACAATGGCAAGTGCTCACTCGGCATGAAATGCAGAATAATGGAGCTTGAAAGGAAAAGACTAAAATTACTGAAGCAGGAGGAATTATTTTGGAGACTCAAAAGCAGAGCCTTATGGCTTAAAGAAGGCAACAAGAACACGAAGTTCTTCCCTAATTTTGCTAATGCCAGACGCGAGAAAAATGCCATCTGAAAGATAAAGAATGGGAACGGAGAAACGCTTGTATCCCAACAGGATATCACAAAAGAAGCGGTAGAACATTTTAAAAAACAATACAGTAGAAAGTCAGATGCTGCTTTCCAGGATATCCTTTGGGGTATTGAGGTGGCCCCACAGATGTTCGACGATGAAAAAAATGAAGCCCTGTTCAGACCTGTTACCGAAGAGGAACTTCTTCGAACTATAAAGTCTTTTAAGCCAGATAAAAGCCCCGGCGTCGATGGCTGGACTATCGAATTCTTCTCCCATTTTTTTGACCTCATCAAGCTCAACTTGCTGAGGATGGTAGAGGCGACTAGGATGTTGGGCAGTGTTCACAATCTCACCTCTTCCACTCTGATTGCCTTAATTCCGAAAAAGAGGGAGGCGGAAACTTTCAGCGATTTCAGACCAATATCTTTATGCAACATCTCATTCAAGATTATTACCAAAATTATTGCAGAAAGAGTTAAAGGCACTCTGGCTTCACATTTAACCAAGGATCAGTACGCTTTTCTGAAGGGCCGTAATATTATGGATGCAGTCGCAAACACCCAGGAGTGCCTTTACTCTATGTCTACAAACAATATTGAGGTGGCTATTATGAAGATAGACCTGCAGAAAGCCTTCGATTGCCTCGATTGGGGATTTATCAAATGCCTTCTGGCTAAGATTGGACTGAGGGCATGTGCCATCCGATGGATCATGGCGTGCGTGGAGAACGTGAATTACGCAGTCATCATAAATGGAATCCCCTCCCATTTCTTTCAGGCTGAAAGAGGCTTGCGTCAGGGATGTCCCCTTTCACCTCTTCTCTTCATCTTAGCCATGAATTCTCTAAGTATACACATCAACAAAGCGGTTGCGGACAACAGATATATGCCTATTAAGATTTGCAGACAAGTCTACATCTCACATTATCTCTTCATTGACGATGTTCTCCTTTTCGCAATGCTCTGTAGGATGTCGTGGACTTGCTTGAAGTACATTTTGGACAGATTTCAAAAGGCTACAAGACTCTATATCAACAAAGGGAAATCCTCCCTTTATCACAACAGCGACAACCTAGAGATGGTAAAATGGATATCTGATTTATTTGGCATTGAGTCTAGACCAATCAATGAGGGATTTAAATATTTAGGCTTTCACCTCAAGGCAAAGGGCTACTCTAAGCTAGATTGGCTCTGGTTAACCGCAAGATATTATAACAAGATAGCCGCCTGGGAACATCGGAGCTTATCATTGGCAGGCAGGGTCATTCTTTCCCAATCAGTACTTGTTGCAGATGGTCGTTTATTGGGCACACCTCTTCTTTCTCCCGGCAGGTATTGTCCACAAGCTGAACAAGATCACGGCCAATTTCATCTGGGGCGGCAAGTCTGAGAGATCGAAAATCCACCTCTCCAAATTGGAATATATCTCTTTGCCTAAACGCCTGGGCGGTTGGGGTTTAAAGGACCTGAGATCTTTTGAAAAGGCCCTCTTATGCAAAACGCTCTGGCGTGGGATCTTCGGGGAAAGTCCATGGAGCGACACTATCAAATTTAAATACTTAAAAGGTAAAAATCTTGAATTTTGGTACAGAACCAGATCTATCGGCTCCAAACAGGGATCAACCATTTGGCTCAGTCTCCGAAAAGTTCAGCATCTCTTCCTAAAAAATCTCAAGTGGAGAATTCATACGGGTCATCGCATCTTTATCAGATTCAACTCCATCGCCTGCAACCAGGGATCCATTTCTTTTCCTGAAACTCTTTTATTTGCTCTTCACAGACAAGGCTTCTTCACATGGGACCATATCATCGCTGATTGGTGTGGCTCTGTCCCCCAATGGAAGGACGTGGATGACCTTCTCCTCCCTGTTGAACTCTACTCCTCATGGAATGTCGTCCAATCCTCTCTTACAGGCAGCGGGATTCGTCGACATGGCACATCTGACTGCCTAGTCTGGTCAAACGCTCAGGTTCCAGCTCGTGTGAAGGATATCTACCTTGACCTCATCTCTTCAAGGGCGCCGCAAGCAACCTCTATCTTTCCCACGTCCTTCTGGAAATCAGGATGCCCCCCCAGGACGATCTTCTTTGCATGGCTGGTCTACAACAACAAGAACCTTTCGTGGGACAACCTGAGGAAAAGAAGTTGGCAAGGCCCAAGCCGTTGCCCGATGTGCGAATCCGACGAAGAATCAAATCTTCACATGTTTGTCCAATGCAGGTCTTCACAACATATCTGGTATGATTTAGCAAATATTTTTGGTTTTCCTCATATTGTTTTTGACTCTATCCATGCAGCTTTCGCCTGGTGGTGCAACCAACAGAAGCCAATGTGTTTTCTCATCATCATTATGATATGGTGTGCCTGGATCTGGAGGAACCACAAAATTTTCCGTGATTCCAAAGTTCCCTATTCTAATATCCTCCATCGCATCATTGCTATATATGACTCTATTTCAATTTAGCTGGATTTATAATTCCATCTAAATAGTTTTTTGCTTTTTGTAATATGGCGATACTGACTCAAAATGCGGCTGCATATATGCCCCATTGTAAATGGCAGAATATCATGTCAATCTGCTTTTTGGAGTTTTTTTCTTTTGAACCATCTGTCTCAGTTTATGCTCTACATCCTAGATCATGGCTTCATAAGCCAACTTTATGTATCTCATGAAGACTGTTATATTATCTTAATATAATAAAATTCTGCTTTTTTTTCTCTGAAAAAAAAGATAAATACACGCATTGCATAATATCAATAGATGTCCAAAATATTATGAATGAATAAGTATCACATATATGTTATGAGTCCAAACATGATCCAAAGTACTAAATCCAGACTAGTAACCAATGACTACATAGAATCAAAAGCATCTACTTCTAAAAGTTTATAAAACACTGCATTCTAATTAATGGAAATGCAGTAACTGAAATCTCTTGATTGCTGCTGAAATGATACCATAATGGTTTGCTATTGAAATCTCTGACAGAGCACACGTGCACAGGTTAAAACTACACCAGAGCACAATGCACATTACCCCTCTATTACACTACAACTCTATTACGCACTACACCTGTATTATACTACCAACTCTATTAGGCGGAGTAAACTGAAACTAAAACCATGCCTCTATTACCTTCTCAGCATATGAGTTGCGGACCTACACAGTGACTTTCTCAGCATATGCGTTGCGGACCTGAGCAGTGAAAAGTCAATTACAGACTGACGTTTAATTTTTAACCTAACTAAACCACACAACGAAAAATGGAGGAAACCTCAAAATTAAAACCTGTGCTCGCGGAGTTGAGGGCTGAAAATCACCTCGGTAGCCTAAATTGCAATTAATCAGTGAGTTCGTAAGGCAAACTCGTGTTGACCATGAGTCAAACTCAGTCAACGTGAATTTGACTCACCCAAAATTGAATCTGATCGTTTGAGGGAAGAGCAGAGTTTGACTCGTGATTAATCGCGAGTGATCAGAGATTCATGTTTCACTGAATTTCTCATTAGATACTTAGGGTCAAGTTAAAATAGATCCGCTGGAACATGATACAATTCACATATGGTCAGTGTTCAGGAATACAAAGATCAAAAGTTGAATAGACCTGAAAGACAACAAAAAAAAAGTCATAGAGCTTCTTATCTGCAGTCTATTTAATGGACAATACTTAGAGCAGATTGAGCAAGTAATGTAGTTGAAACAGTTTCATGACGTACACTCATAATGGACAATACTTAGAGCAGATTGAGCAAGTAATGTAGTTGAAACAGTTTCATGACGTACACTCATTACAATTTCTGGGAGAAAAGAGAGAAAAATTTATCTGCCATTGTGGCCTTTTTCATTTACTCATTGTCAAGATTTAGCAAGCAATGTAATTGCTACAATTTCGTGTAGTACACTTGTTACAAGTGGGATAGAAAAGAAAAACAATCGCCTGTCACTGGCCTTTTGCATTTACACTCTGAGGAGACAGAATTCTCTCTATTTCAATGTTTCAACGGGTAGCATCCAGATTCTCTAAATATTTTCAGATACTTTTTATTGCTAAAGGTTTTTTCCAAATAAACAACTGTAAAAATGATATAATGATTTCAGCCCTATGGCTTATTCAATCAACACAGAGATGAGGAATTGAACTCTCTTCTGGTACCTCTTCCATGGCTGGGGAACTGAGTCAGAATACTTTGGTGGCAATTGGATCTTCCTGCGATGGACATGTGCAACAACTATTGGATCTTCATCAAACCCATTACCTGCAACTTGATTTTGACTTTGCTTTATGCACCCAGGGTCACCCAGCTTGCAGTTGTTATCAGCTGTCAAGAGAGGCTCTTCTGGGTACTCTCTTCTGCAGAAATGGTGCCCCTGAGGGATTGAAGATTGCCTATCTAATCCCTTTTTCTTCAGGGACACTGTTATCATCGAAAGCAGCCACATCCTTCTCCTGCAACCACTCTGCAACATCAGCTAAAAGATAAAGCCCAGAAAATAGGCTTTCAGATTTAGCCATCTGGTTCTCAATTTCCAAAGGGTTCTTGCTGGCCTCAAAGACCAAACTCTGATTCCTCTTGGGTTTCTTGCTAGCAGGCGGATGGCAGGAGGAATTAATATAATTAGAACTGGTTTCACGGCTACCAATAAGCCCTAAAACCCTCATTTCTACATTCAAATTCCCTGCCTGCAATTCCATGTCCTCTGCAATAGCCATAGACATTGAACAAGATGAAGAGGTCTCCAACGAGGGTTTGCTGTTGGAGGTTGCATACTGACCTGAAATGCCCTGTTCATCCGAGAACGACCTATTCTGCTTAAATACTGCTTTTTGCCCCTTTGATGGCTGCTTCCTCCCACAGAAAGCCGAAACTCCGACTGGATTTTCATCCCCAATAACCAAAGGCCGGTGCAAGAACTGACCATCGAGACCTGAATCACTGTGCGGATGATCTGACATTGCATCTGAACCAGTGTCAGAGGAGGATGCATGATGTCGAATTACTGACAGTGGGAATTTTGTCGAATTTCCATTCTTGGAGGGACCAACCTCTGCAATTGAATTATGAACTGCGAAGCACATGTCCCTGCAATAAGTCCTGGATTTCGATAGATTTCCTTCAAAACTCGGGGAAGATCTGTGAAGGGGAGAATCACTTATACATTTCTTTTCCTTGCAATTACTATTTGCAGACAACCCGTCTGCCATAGACAGGATTTGACTCATTGTGAAAAGCTTCTTGCGAGCTCCGCACCATTGCCAAATACTCTCAGATTTTTCCATTGGATACTCTTCCATGAAGCACCAACTCAGACTTCCTCAAAGACAAAGATCAAAGCCCTGAATTAGGCGTGCAAGGGCCGAGCGAGGGCATAGATTGCATTAACTGGTAAAAAAAAGTTGGTTCAAAAGACAACCATCTCACCAAAAAATTCAAAAGCCCACACCTTTGAGCATCCTCAACCAAACAAAAATTGAGCGCCAAGTTTTTATTTTTGTTTTGAATTTTGTGAAATTTCCCAACTTCTTCTTAACCATCTCTTTTGAGCTGGTGAAGATTCCATTTTTAGATTATGTTGCAGAGAGACTATCAGCTTTCACGAGTTGGGAACGTGCTGTGGGAGTAATTTGACACTACAACAAAATTTCCATATTTAAATTCAGTGGAATAGTCAAAGTTTACAAGTTCCACTAAAATTAGTTACTCCAGTTTTGTATCCTTAGTTAAATGTAATTTTTCCCCTTACAAATATTTCAATTTTAATTTTTATAGAGTTTTATAACCAAAATTAATTATAAAATAATCTTTACCTTTCTGAAGTCACGTTTGATTTTTTCAGCATCAAGATAAATATGTTTATGTTGAATTTTTCAACATCAAAATAAATATGTTCATGTTACAAATATGATTAGCAATGTGGCTTTCTCAATTTAGGT
The DNA here is from genome assembly GCA_031772625.1 of Pinus tabuliformis. Taxonomy (NCBI): domain Eukaryota; kingdom Viridiplantae; phylum Streptophyta; class Pinopsida; order Pinales; family Pinaceae; genus Pinus; species Pinus tabuliformis. The sequence goes on from CM062804.1 coordinate 955,959,556, forward strand.
TTAAAACATATATTTTAAAAATAATTTTATAATTCTTATTAATGCTTTAAAAACTAATTTCTTATGAAATAGTGTAATTGGTGATTGTTATGTTATGAAATATTATGCAAATCATTACATTCAAGGTTCACCTCCATCTTAGGTCAAGCTAACAATTTTTTTCATTTAAATCAATTTTAATTATATTTTAAAAAATTATCATTTTAATAAAATTATATCTGAAGATTAGCATTAGTGAAGAGTTTCCTAATTATATCATGACATTAATTGAAGACTATTCCATCATAAATTCAAAATAATAATAATAAAATGTTATAATACCATATTAGTCCTATTTTAACTTTGGATTTACCTAGTATGGAGAGGGATCAAGTCTCCTTTCACTCTAAAAAAAGTTTGCACCTTAAGAGATTTGATCCATCTAGGACTTTGGTAGATCCCGAGTTACCATAGATTTAGGCTACTTTAATTATTAATTATATTATATTCTATTTTATTTTATTTTTATGCAATTTGACCTAGTCAAATTGTTTAATAACATAAGACGTAGTCTAACTTATACACAAAATGACCTTTCACAAAGCATTTTTTACATGGTCTGATTTCGATGAGCCCTTGACAACCAAGGTTATTTCGTCCATAAATTAGACAATGTCATAACATAATGGGACACGATATTACAACATCTCTTCCATACCAAGCCAGAGAACATCTCTCGATGTAATAAAATTTGTCAAATATATAAATTATTTGAAATATTTTTGTCTAATAATGTTAATCCCTTAAAGAGAAAATAATTGAATTTAATAAACCTAAATGATCATAATCAATGGAGAAAAAAGAAATATAGAGAAATTACAACCAACAACACTAATTCGAGTACCAAAATTGCCCTATGAGGGTTGTGATCTTGATATGGATTCAACATCTCCCTCTTCAATGAACGTAGTTTCAATTGACAAACTCTTCAATGCACTGAAGAGGTAACATGAATCTCACAAGTCATATTTGAAATAAGAAACAATGTCTCCACTTGATTCAATGAATGTAAGATGTCAAATGCCAACGATAATTACATTAGCTAGAGAGCTACCTATCAATAGGTGAATTGTGCAAAAATCGAAAAGAAATATGGGGAAAAAATAACTTACGTTGTTTTGTTCAAATTTTCAGCTTAATCATCCGAAAGTACAAAAATCATCTTGAGAACTTGTAAAAATAGTTCAGTTTGCAACTAATTTTGGTTTATTCAAATCGATCATGATAAACTTCAACCAAAATAAAATGTTACAAAAATGTATTATCAACCCTATTCTAATTGAAAAGGAGTCAAATCTTCAATGTGCAACCTTTAGTAGTGAAAACCACAACTAAATCCAGATTATTATCAATCGCAAGGATATCTTTATATGCATTATTCCATAGAGAAAAAATTAAAGCCATCTAAAATCCCCTGCTTAATCAATGCATGGCTACCTTACATTTACCATTTACCATCTAGTTTTGAATATGTCATGACCTTCAAATTAATTTTACACTAGCCATGGGGAAGGATTCAAATGGAAATGTTTTTTAATAGTTAATTGAAAATATTTAATTTTTTTCTGTAATAATTTAAGGTTAATGAACTTTTAGGAAGGATTCAATTGGAAATAATTTTTAATAGTTTATTCAAATTTTATTTTATTTTTATTTTTTTATGTAATAATATAAAGTTAATGAATTATTAATAGCAGATTTATCTAATGCTCTATGTTTCTACAAATAACCTAGAAACTACAACAAGAAAAGTGAATGTAACACCTAAAAGCAAACTCTAAACATTCTCAACCAGGTGGATGACCAACAAAGAAAAATCATTCCAATGGACAATCTAATGATTGAGTGCAATGAAAGGGTTAAACCAAGATATAAAACTCATAGAGAAGTTCCTTATAGCATAAATATGTATGAACATGTTAAATTAATGTACTATTTATAACATGTAAAATATAAAAATGGTTCACATATTTTAAATTCAAAACATTTTAAAATGCAATTTAAATTTCATGCACTAATCCCTATACTTCGACATGTGATAACTCTTTTCCAAAAAATGAATGGGCCAACACTCCTTAAATCATTATGGTGATCACCACTATACATGGGAATTCATTATGAGCATTTATAAATATACTCAATATCATGGCCTTTTTCTAGACTCAATGGGTTATTCTTGTACATTCTTCTATTGCTACTACCAAAGTAATATCGATAAGTTCATTGGCCTTGTTGGAATCCAATAAGGTAGAAATGTGACTTAACAAGGGTTTTAAACACCTTACACTAAGTTATTGGGGGCATTACCCTCCAACACAAGCATCTTTATGTGTTTTTCCTACCAATTTTGGGCAAGACCTTTAAGTTTAGTTAGAAAAATGGTACATTTTGCTTTTCTCTTAGGTTGTGAAAACTACAATAGTCTTCTAACTATTTCAACTATTGATTCAACTTAACAACATCAATATGACCTTGATAGGGTTTGCTATCTATTTTCATGTCCACTTTGAATAGGGACTAGGAAGAGTTGATGTTGGAACTTGGTCTCTTTTTGTATAAATCATTTTTTTTCATTTATTTTCTAGCGCCTTTTTGGGTCTTCTTTGTCTCCATATTTCTAGTTCGAGACATCTTCCAAGTTAGAGCTACCCAAATCCCAGTTAAAACTCCTAAACTCACTCTTTAGATTTGCCATGAGGGTCTTCATGTTATGAGAGATCTTAGCAACTTGTGATTCCATATTTGAAAATCTCTCCTATGGTTCATTCCTAAGATGTTTATTGCACTCATCTACCATGGCTAGAATTTGAGATTTCTTTCTTTAATTTCTAGATATTGCAATTTCTCACAAAATCCCCAAAGAATTTTTATCTAATACCAATATGATATGTAAATATCACGAATATTCCATTGGGACACTTCAACACAACTAATTTTACAAGTTTTTGCAATTTCTTGGTATGCAATTTCTTATATAAGATTCAAATTTAATAAAATTATCTTAGCACAAAAAATAGTGAAATAAAAGAAGCTAAAATAAGATCACACCATCCATACAATAAACACAAGATGTACCCAAGGAAACCAAATATGGGAAAACATAGTCGAAATGTGAGGACTATGCCTTGCTTGTTTCTTCCCAGTTGTGAACTACAACTACAAAGCCAAGGTGAACACATCTAGAGTTGACATGGACATTGTGGCCTATATGGTTGCTACATGATTTTCAATTTCCTATTTTTTGCTCCTAGATAACTTGTTTCGTTACTCTTCTCAACAATGGAACAATAATCAATAAAATAAGAATGGAACCCCCTTTTTTTTCTAGTGGCACAGTCTATAGAAATGTCTTGATAGTTGTATATGGTTAAGATTAGGGTTTTCTCATACCTCGAATCCCAATTAGAGTTAGGGTTTTGGACCCTTTCAACCCCTAAGACCTCTTTCTTCCTCTCTCATGAACTCATATCTCCCTTTTATTTTTCACTCTTTGTTTGTAGTTGTTGTGGTATTTATATTATATTTTCAATATAGATATTTACATATTCCATAGTCATTCTTTATTTAAACAACATATGTTTGACTTAAAACCATTTCATTATTACATATGCATGCTTAATCTAGGGGTCAAAATTGGGGTGTTACACTAATTGAGGTGATTTTTGTGTTCTTAAAAACCTCATGGTGTGTAGAACAACATCAACAGGTTAGGAATTTTGTTTACAAAGCTTTGACTTCAAAAAATGTCATTTAATGCCTCAAATGGGCTCTAGAATTTCTCTACCCCAATTCACCAAAATATGAACTACCCCTAAAATGGACCCTACAAGCCAATAGCTATAAGCTTTTCCACCTACAAAGTACCAAAATAGATGACAAATTATATAGTGATTCATTTGTAATCATTGTTTTAAATATTTTATTGCATTCTCAATTTAATTTGATGATTTAAGCTTCGAAGGCATGTAAGCTCTATTTTTTTTCAAAGGATGGGAAAACCTAGCATAACTCAGTTGTCAAACCAACAGTGAGGACAACCATCTCTCATTGCTATCCACAAATGCAGGCTGACTCATCACAGTTATTCAAGGAAAACCACACCACTTGGAACGACCCACTGGTGGTCCGTAAGGGGGCAGGGTTTCACTCCTGCCAGATGCCTCTAGGTCTTGGGTCGTTAACCTGTTTCCTTACATCCGAGGAAGACGATCTCTTAGCCAAGCAGAAGCAGTTTTAGGGAATACTCTAGACCCAACATGTAAACTCTATTATGTCACATACCCATGCCAATATATATATATAAATATAATTTATCAATAAATTTTTATTTTTCTATAAAATAAATGTTAGTTGATTATCTATTTATGTAGAATTGAGATTTATCGCTTGCTAATAAATTAAATTTGTTCTAAATAATATAAGTAAAAAAATATTTATATAAAATATCTACATTGAATATATAATGAAAAAATATTGTGTTCTTGTGATTGAACGTTTAAATTGGGATATTCTCAACGTGCATTTGAGTTTTCAATTATAAAGAACCAAAATAAATAACAAATTATTTAGTCCACATGGGGTAGCTCAAGCGGCAAGGGCCGTGGAAATGAAGTCTCACCGAACCGGAAGTCTTGGGTTCAAATCTTGGGCTACCCTTCCCCCGTAGAGGGGTACATAATGGACATGTAAATCAGAGAGTCCCGCCCCAGCTTACAAAAAAAAAAATAACAAATTATTTAGTTATCTTGGAATCATTGTTTTAAATCCTTTTATTACATGTGTTATTTAGTTTAGTAATTTGAGCATTGTACCTTTTTTTTCTTTTTTCTTTTTTCTATGTTGTTCACTAGAGATCAATGACCTCTACATCCATGGAATATTTACAGTACTAGGTGGATCCTAAAGGGATCACTTCTTGTTGGCTCAATCATGGAGCTTAACCTTGGGAGTCTCGAGAGAAATGAGTCTGTGACCTCTCAATAGCAAAGGTACTTTAACGACGAGGAATCAATCAATTGAGCTAACCCTTGGGGATTTTGAGCATTGTACTTGTAATAATAAGTTAGAGATATTTTTCAAAAAAATGTAATATTTATTGTGATGCTTACAAATTGTATATAAAAACTTTATATTGTTTATAATTTTATTAGTAAAATTTTATTTTGCCTTGAAAATTTACTAAGATTTAATTTTTTATTTATCTAAAATTGGGATCTATGACTTACTACTAAATTGAAATTGTTTCTAAATACATAAAGTAAAAACATGTTTACATAGAAATCCACATAAGGTAAATAATGTAAAACTATTGTGTCCTTATCATGAAACATCCAAATTGAGATGCTCTAAGGGAGTATTTTGATTCTTGGCTATAACAAATACATAACCGTTCAATTTTGGTTCCATTTTCGTTGTAGTTTCTTTCAACGAAATGAAAAGTTACTATACACGGAGCTAGGTATATGTAAGTCCAAAAGTGAATTTTATATTATAGATACCTTTTAGAACCTAACATTTAAATCAAAGAAAATGTGTATTGTGTATTACAACACTTCAAGGTATGTTTCTAAAAATAATTTCCAAGAAACTCACAAAATCTCATTTATATATATATATATAATTGAAATAACCCTTCTCACTTCACCACAAAGAAATGCATCCACTAGTTTTATATTCACGTGCAAACACAAACCACATAGATGAGGGAGGGGAAGGTCTAGTAAATGAGCTTATAAGCCTTGAGTAATCAATCATGTTAGTTGGGAATACTGTCTTTATAGGCACCTCTATTGGTATAAGGTTCATGGCATATTGAGGTTTTTATGCTACCCTAAACCAAGTCTCACAATAATTGTGGAATGGGATGATCCTCATGCTTAATGTTTAGGATGTGTGATGTGGAGATCAACCAAAAACATAAGAAAGTTATAACTATAAAATAACCATAAAAATACATGAAACTAGATAAGTAAATAAACTAATACATTTTCACATTGAGATAGAAATAGAGCAATAGGAAGCTCTTCCATTTAATTATAAAACTAGGAATATATATGATAATACAAGCAATGAATTTTGGGCAATACAAAAATCTTGTATGTTGAATCTTGAAGCTCTAAGAAGAATTGTGACATATAATCTCATATACTAGGTGACTAAATGATACTAGAGAAGAAAAAAATGCATATACAATTATTCACATAAGAGTAACAAGATTCATTGATAAAAATAGTTAAGATTTTGTAATCGTTCTTAAGGGGCTATTTTGCATTCATGTGACAGTTGACAATCTTGGTTTTAGGAGCATGTAGATAACATTGAAGGTCACACACACGGGGGGATGCTAAGTTGTGCACACATAGTTTGTTGAGATTTGTGTGCTTGTGTTATTTAAATGTGTGTTCTCACTCTAGAACTAGGCACAATAGTATGAACTTAATGTGTTAATTGTTATAGAGGCTTTACAATCATGTAAAGGGATCCTAATGTAGAGTCCCAATTAATAGAAATAGAGAACTTATGATTGAACTATAAGGCTGACAAGGGAAATAATAACACTACCCCAAGACCAACTCCTAAATCCAAAGGCCAAACAATGAAATACTAGAAGAATTTTGTACCCAAAAATAACCAGAGCTAAAACCCCTATTTATCCAAAACAATTTGGAGCTGCTAGGGCTACCTCAAGATACAAACTCCTCTCCTTCCAATATCCACCTTGTCGATAATATCCCATAATGAAGGAAACAAGTACTAAAGCAAAGATCAATTCTCATATGCAATGCATTCGGGAGTATTTCCTTGCAAGTCCTTTTCTAACACTTCAAAAAAAGTATGAGGATTGTGGTGATATGTTTTTTATCAAATGAGAAGTGATATGGCTTCAAATATAAGAAGGTTATAAACATTAGGGCCTATGAAAAAGAATACCTCTCTTTTTTCTTCATGACCCCTTGCAAAAGAGAGGGTGCTTCATTAGCTAATTTATTAACCTAAGTATAGAGATTTGTGAATGCTCAATACAATAAGACCTTGTTTAGATTTTGGGTTACATTATTAACTCTTACAATGATTGAGGCTAATTTAATATCCTTCAAAGTTGAGAATTGAATCAATAATTTGATAATGACAGTAGAATCTCCAATTGCGATTATTTATTCTATATTAGAGTTGATTGGAAAGAAAACAATCTTGGAATAAAGCATAGACTTAAACTTGATCATTGAATAAAATTCCTTATACAAGAAAAAAAATATGATTCTTTTTTTCCCTCAAGATTAATGAAATCATTTTATGATTTTTTTTTGTACAATTTCAAATTATTTTTTATAATTTTTTACTATAACAAAATATTTATATATTATTAAAAATATTAATATTTTTTTATTATTTTTAATAAAAATATTGTAATTATTTAATTTTTATTTTAAAATCATATAATTTGTTATTATTATTTTAATAGAAAAATAATATTTTCCTTGCAGTGAAAAGAATATTTTTTGCTACAAAGAATAATTTGATACAGAATGATATATTTAACCTAGATGTAGAAGAAAAATGAAGGTAAATTATATGCCTCTACAATTAACTTGGTAGCCACAACAAGAAAAGTCAAGGTAAAACCTGAAAGCAAACCCTAACCAATGTCAATAAGGTGGATGACAGAAGAAGCAAAATCATCCTAATGGACAATTTAATGATTGAGTGCAATGAAAAGATCAAAGCAAGATATAGAACTCATATACGAGTGCCTTACTGCATAAAAATATATTAGCATGATAAATTGGTGTACTATTTTAACATGTAAAAAATAAAAATGGTTCACATAGTTTAGATTGAAAACATTTTAAAATGCAATTTATATTTCATGCATGTATCCCTATGGTGTGTTGTCGTGTATTTTTTCCATCTCTTCTTTCATAGCTCTTTTCCAATAAATGAAGGGGCCAACACTACTAAAATCATTATGGTGATAAAGCATATACTTGAGAAGTACATCCAAGTTATTTATAGATACACCTAATATAATGGCCTTTTTCTAAACTCCTTGGTTTACTCTTGTACACTCTTCCCTCACTTCTACCAAAAATAATGTCAACAAATACACTATCCTTGTTTAAACCTAAGCAAGTAGAATTGGGACTTAACGAGGGTTTTGAACACCTCCCACTTAGTTTTTGGGGCAATTTCCCTCCAACCTAAGTATCTCTATGTGTCTTTCCCACCAAGATTGGGCATAGACCTTTAACTTTACTTGTAAATATGGTATCTTTTGCAATTCTCTTATTTTATGAAAATTGAAATTGTCTTCTAACTATTTCATGCATTGATTCAACTTAACAACATCAATATGACCTTGATAGGGTTTCATACACACTTTGATGTCCACTTTCAATAGGGATTGACAAGAGGTGATGTCGGAACTTTGTTTGTCTTTGTCAGCATCCTTTTTCAATTTCTTTTCTAACTCCTTTTTTGGTTCTTCTTTGTCTCCAAATTTCTAATTTGAGCCATCTTCCAATTTAGAGATACTAAAATCTCTAAAAAGCTTTCTTGTTTTTCCATGATAATCATCATATTATGAGAGATAATAGTAAGATGTGCTTCCATATTTGAAAATATATCATATGATTCATCCATTGGTTGTGATTGTACTCATTTATCATGGCTAGGGTTTTAGATTTCTTTCTTTAAGCCAATTTCTAGATATTGCAAATTCCCACAAATATGAAATGTAAACTATCATGGATATTCCACTAGAACACTTCATCCTAACTAATCTTACAAGTCTGAAATTTCTTGGTATGTAGTGTTTTGTATAAAATTCAAATTTCATATTATTATCTTAGCACACAAAACATGGAAATAAAATAAGCTAAAACACCATCCATACAATGAACATAAGATTACCCAAGGAAACCAAATATGGGAAGACCTAGCTAGAAGGTGAGGACTATGCCTTGCTTGTTTCTTCCTAGTTACGAATGACAAATTCAAAAATGGTGAATCCACTATTGAGTTGACATGGACATTGTGCCCATATAGTTGCTACACGATCTTCTATTTCCTATATTTTATTCCAATGACCTACTTCATGAATCTACTCAACTATGGAATAATAATCAATAAAATAAGAATGAAACATGTTTCTTTCCTAGTGGCCCAATCTTTAACAATGTCTTGATAGGCATCTATAGTTAGGGTTAAGGTATTTTCATGCCTCAATTACTAATTAGAATTAGGGTTTTGGAACCAAGCTATAGAATCTTCTTAAAAATCCATATGTGAATATTCCAATTGTGTGAGTAATATGAGCTAATGTGGCATCCACTTGTTATACTCATGGTGATCAACAAGATATGTCAACTTGCATGAGGATTAACTTTCTCATAAAAATTTAAATTGTAACACACCTAACCACCTTTGTATTGTTATTGAGGTGATGCAGTGCCTTAAAAACACTCTAGTTACATAAAACAAGGATTAGAATACATATTTGATGCAAACATAAGTAAATAAATCAATTTATGAACTTGTAAATATGAATATAAGAAGTCTTCTGCAATATACAAAAAGAATAAATTCACTTAAGTGGAAGGAAACCAAAAATTAACCAATAAGGCTTACACGAGTAAAAACAATATAACTTTCATATTAATAAATAAAAAAGAAGTACTTATCTTTCTAAGAATTGTCCTTTAACTAGATGTAGACAAAGAACATTCCACCTAACCTCAAGCTCTCTATCACATATATGTTCTATGCCACAAAGACCACCCCTGAGCTAGGGCTAGTAATCCACAAGCTAAATTCCCATGGCCTAGTTCTAAATCTCTTAGTCCACTTGATTCCTGAATTTTTCAAAGCAATTTCTCACTACAACATTCTCAATCAACTAGCCCTCTTCCTCATCATACTACACAACACCAAGAATAGGATTTCCTTCTTAAATAACCAATCCCTTAGGCTATCCTTCTTCCATCCAATGCTCTAGCATAGGCTGGCCAAGGAATAGCTATTACTAGGAATAAGGGATTTTCAATTGTAAATTATGCTCCCATTTGTTTTAGCCATCACCCAAAATTTAATCAAATTTTTCACAAAGTTTCGTAACACAAACAATAACAACCTTTAGCATAAAGAAGAAATCCAAGGGAATAATGAGTAGGAACAAACGTGCATGCCACATTCATAAATTATATTTGCATGGAAACAATAGACAACATGCCTTCTTATGAATTCCATATAACACTTTTTTCTGAAGCTCATCTCAAGGTAGGAAACCATTTAAGAAGAGGTTAAAGGGCTTAGGATAAGAATAAAATAATAATAATATCTTTTATCCCTTAAGGCCCCTTTCTTCCTCTCTCATAAACTTGTATCTATATTTTACTTTTCATTCTCGATTGGTAGCTTTTGTGGTATTTATATTCTATTTTCAGATATAAATATTTACAGAGTCCATAATCAATCTTTATTTAAAGTTCATATGTTTGACTTAAACCATTTCAGTATTACACATGCATGGTTAGTATTACACTAATTGAGTTGATCTTTGTGTTGATAAAATCTCTTTGCAGACTAACATCAAGAGGTTAAGAACTTTGTTTGCAAAGTTTTGGCCTCAAAAAATGCCATTTAATAGCTTAATAAGGCTCTACATTTTTCCACCTATAAATTACCAAAATCAGTGAAAAATTATATACTTATCCATAATTCAAAATCATTCTTTTTAATGAGTTATTGCATTCCCAATTTAATTTGGCAATTTAAGTTTGTAAGCTCTATTATGGCTCATACCCATGAAAAGTTACAAATTAAATATGGAAAAAGTATATTATTTATACTTCATTAATACAACTTTATTTTTCTTAAATTTTAATTTTCTGTTTATGCAAAAACAAGATTTTAAAATTGTTTCTAAATACTTAAAGTAAACAAATGATCAGATAAAGTATTCACATGTAATAAATAATATAAAAATCTTGTATTTTTGTGATTGAACATCTAAATTGGCATATTATCATGGAGAATTTGAATTCTTGAGTATAAAATTCCAAAATAGATAACAAAACATAGAGTTATCTATTTTAATTCATTGTTTTAAACATTGATTTAAAACATTTAAATCCTTGTATAATGCAAAATAGAGATATTTGTTACAAATATATAGATGATATTTTTTCAAATATATAATCTTTACTTTGACACAGATTTTATATGGAGATATTATATTATTTATAATTAATTGATAAAATTTTATTTTGCTATAAAATGAATGTTTAATTTTAATTCTCTATTTATGCCAAATTAGGATCCACTACTCACTAATAAATCAAAATTGTTTCCAAATACATAAAGTAAAGACATAATTACATATAAATTCACATAATGTAGATATGTAAAAATGTTGTGTCCTTATGATTGAACATCCAAATTAAAATACTCTAAGGGAGCATTTGAGTTGTTGGGTAGCATATCCCTTCCACTTTGGTTCCATTCTCGTTGTAACCTATCTCCCCACAATGAAAAGTTACTATAGAAAGAGTTAATGATAGGTGTAACTCCAAAAGTGAACCTTACATGATAGATATATTTTGAAACCTAGAATCTAACCCAAAGTAAATGTGTATCATGTATTGCAACAATTAAAACATTTCTAAAAATCATTCCAAAAAACTATGCATGCATTAGGAGATAGACTCACTGAATCACACATATTTGTTATTCAAATAGGACTTACCACCCCGCCACAAAAAGGAACATATTGGTTTTCTATTGACATGCATACAATAGCCACATAGATGAGGAGGGGAAGGTCGAGCAAACAAGCATATCAATTGTAAGTAATCAACCACTGTGCTAGTTGGAGAACACTACCTCTACGGACACCCCTATTGGTGTAAGGATCATGGCATATTGAGGCTTTTATGCTACCATGAACCAAGCCTCACAACTACTATGGAATGGGATGATCCACATGCTTAATGCCTAGGATGTGTGTTGCGAACAACAACCCCAAATGTGAGAGAGTTCACAATTATAAAGCAACCATTAATATACAAGAACCTAGATAAGTAAATATAATAATACATATCCACATTGAGATAGATTATTATTATTATTGTTATTATTATCCAATTTGGTGTATGAGAACCCCTTGTTTGTGGGACAAGGGACCCACCTCCGCACAATGATTTCATTGTTAAGTCTACGAAGGCATAAATACTCTACCCCCCTCTTGTTTTGAACCTGTGACCTCTTTGGAGGAAACACATTCTCTTAACCATTAGGCCCACTCAACCATTAGCAATAGGAAACTCTTCCAATTAATTATCAAACTTGGAATACATAAAATAATACAAATGATGATGATTGAGCAATGAAGAAATCTTGTATGTTGAAGCTCTAAGAAGAATTGTAACATAAAATCTCATATACTAGGTGATTAGATGATCTAAGAGAAGAAAAAATGTACATAGAATTATTCATACAAGAGCAATAAGACTCAATGAGAGAAATAATTAAGCTTCGATAATGATCTTAAGGGACTATTCGCATTCATGTCACTTTTGATATTCTTGGTTTTTGGTGCATTTGGAGAATGTTGAAGATCATAGACACAGGCTGCTAAGTTGTGCATACATATTTTGTTGAGATTTGTGTGCTTGTGTTATTCAAATGTATGTGCTTGCTCTAGAACTAGGCACCATAGCATAAACTTAATGTGTTAATTGTTATAAAGGTTTTGCAATAATATAAAGGCATGGTGGCTAGGTGCACGTTAAAGGTGAGTGAGAAGGTTTAGTTGTAAACATCTACATCTATACTCATATTATCTACATTCATATCATAAGATAGAAAATTTTATGATCATAAAACCAATTCCAAAATATCATAAAACTGTTTTTAATTGACACACAAACCCATATAAAAAAAAAAACACATTAACCTGAAAACCAATCAACCATAAATAATTGTACTCAATAACTTCTTTTGCAAAAAAAATCAATTTATAAATTATGTAAATAAACCCATAATCTTATATCTCTATTTTTATTTAAAATACAATGATATATCAAAAGTAAACCAATAAACTTATTTACTTTATTTAAAATAAAATTAAAAATTAAAATACACCATAAATATCCAAAAGGAAAAATTAAATTGCAAGATATTGAAACACATATCACATTGAATTTTTTATATATTAATTTTAAATAAAGAAATTATTATATTTTTTTAAAATAATATAAACATAAAACTACTTAAAAAAAAAAATAAGGCAAGCAGTAGATCTCCTTATGTACAATGCAAGAAATGGAGCTCCTTATGCACAGTCAATTTAATGGAGCTCCTTATGCACAGTCAATTGTAGTAGTTTTCCAATATATATTATTTTTGGAGTTTTAATTTGTAAGTCCCTAGATATAAGTTGATATGTCCAAGGATTTCACATGAAATAATCGTAAAAATTGTATATTGATTTCAGGCCTGTGGATTACTCGATCAACACAGAGAGATGAACTATATTCTAGCGCCTCTCATGCATGGCTGGAGAGGAAAGTCACAATACTTTGATGGCAATGCCTGGGATCGAATTCCTCTTAGATCGCCGGACATGTGGCATTGTCATTGGATCTTCATTAGCTCCATTACCCAGGACTTGATTTTCACTCTGTTTTATGGACGCAGGGTCACCCAGGTTGCAGATGTCAGCAGACAAGAGAGGCTCTGAATTGGCAGCACTAGGACTTTTCTCTAAATCATGAACCATTTGCTGATCATGGGGTTCTGAATTGGTAGCACTAGGACTTCTCTCTAAATCATGAACCATTTGCTGATTATGGGGTTCTGAATTGGCAGCACTTGGACTAAGACTCTTCTCTAAATCATGTTTGAAAGCACTTTTGGCTCTTCTGGGTACTCTCTTCTGCAAGAATGGTACCCCTGTGGGACTGAAGATTGCTTTTCTAATCTCTTTCTCTTTTGCAAGACTGTTCTCTGGGAGACCTGCCCAACCGAACTGAATTGCAACATCTGCTAAAAGATGAAGTCCAGAAAATAGGATTTCTGATTTAGCCTTCTCATTCTCAATTTCGAAAGGGCTCGTGCTGGTCTCAGAGACCAGGCTTTGATTTATCTTGGGTTTCTTGCTGGCAGGAGGATGGCAGGGCCAATTATTGCAATTAGAACTGGTTTCACAACAAGAAACATCCCTCAAATACTTCATTTCTCCATTCATATTCCGTGACTGCAACTCCATATCCTTTGCAAACACCTTAGATATTGAACAGGATGAAGACGAGGGTCCCCTGTTGCAGGCTGCAAATTGACCTGAACTGCCCTTCATTTCCTCACCAGAGATCAACCTGTTCTGCTTTAGAGCTGCATTGTGGCCGCTTCTCGTCATTCTCGATTTGGATGGACGCTTCTTCTCATAACAAGCCCCATCTTCCACAGCATTTTCCTCCACAATTCCCAATTTAGGCCATAGCAAGAAAGGACCACTCTGGCCTGAATCACCTTGTGGATGATCTGACATTGTATCTGACTTAGTCCCAGATGAAGATACATGATGCCCAATTACTGATACTGGCGACTTTGTCGAATCTCTATTCTCAAAAGGACCAACGTCTGCAATTGAATTTTGAACTGGCAATGGATTTTCTTCAAACGTAGCGGAAGATGTGTGGAGGAGAGAATGATGTTTACATTGCTTGCCCTTGTGGATAATGTTCAGAGAGGACCCATCTGTAAGAGAAACGATTTTAGCTACTGAAGAGAATCCACCGGCCATAGACTGCATTTTACTCATTCTGAAAACCTTGTTGCGAGCTCTGAAAATATTATCGGAGTTCTCCATTGGATACTCTTCCATGCAACACAAACTCAAACTTCCTAGGGCCAGGCTAGGGCTTAAATTGCACTAATTAATAAAAACTGGATCAAAAGACAACCATCTTGCCCAGAAAATTCAAGGGATCACAACTTAAGGCCAAGTAAAGAGAATTGCCAAAGAAAATCTTGATCCGATCATGAATCCACCATTGCCTAAGACCACAGTTTGCCTTGTGTAATTTCCAGATAAAAGCCCACCAAATCACCGAACTGTCTAAGAGCGAGATTTTGATTTGAAATATACCCTCACTTTACCATGGAGGTTTTGATTTGAAAATAGGAATGTTACAATACAACGGGCAATACCATGGATTATTAATACCATATGACCAAAAAACCATTACTCACTTCATATGACACTTGTTCATATGATTTTTTTTAATCAATCAATTTAGTTAAAAGGGGAAAAATTACATATTTACTTTGGTCATAAATCTCAACGATTTGTGTATACTACTAAGAATATTCTAAAATATTATGTGAGGTTAAATCCATACCATCCACTTTCTTGAGAGGATCATGATGGAAACCCTAAATCCTTTGGTTTCCACCCTATATATGTGGAATTTTCAGCTTCATCATTCTTCCCTTTGTCCAAAGCTCCCCCATTGTGTCGTCATCACTACAAATCCATTAAATTGCGATGAATCTTTTTTGCAGCGAGGTGCTTCTCTCCTTCAAGGTGATGCCATCACTTCAGATCACTTCAGCTTTTCGGTCTTCATGAATCCGTTCTTAGGGGGCACACTTTGTGTACAGGTGGGAGCCATTGACTTTGTCTCTACACTTACAATAAGAATCCAAGATCGAATAGGAATCCCTTCCGTCTCAATGTAGATTCTACATAGTAGTAGGCAGCTTCAGAAAGGGATTTTGTTTAAATATTATGGCATAGTGAAGAACGTCTTAATCCTCTTAGTCTCCAAATTGAATAGAGGAACCAAAGGTTGGGGTGTGCCTTCTTCCTCTTAGTTGTGATCCTTTAAGGATGCTCTAAAGCTAGGGCTCTCCCAACCAACTCCCAAAAATCTCTTAGGGCCAGCGTTCATTGTAGAATAAGCAAAATTTATTCCAAAACTAAAAGTGGAAGACCCAGATCTGATATTTTCAGCTTATCCTATGAGAAAAATACCATAATTTGTCATTTAATGGGATTTGAATATCAACATTCGTACTCAGAATGGGTGCAACAAACTTGGTCCCCAAATACAGATCCATATTTCTATTTAAAGGAATTCTTTGTGGTTTTTTCATTTTCTAGAGGACCATCAAAGAGCTTTTAATCATGATCCCTAGTTTTGGGGCCGCTTGATGCAGGAGCATCCGACACTCTTCATCAAAAGGAGGAATCCAAAGCGGAGAACTAGAGGGCGTGGACCATCGAGCTGAATAGGGGACAAATCTGTTTAAAACGAGCTAAAATGATGGAATGGATAAGTCTCTCGAAGACTTTATTAAATGTAATACTGCCACATATGTATGCATGTAGAGAGAGTTAGGGACAGTTGAGAGATTTGAGGAAAGGATGTGATCGGATCCTTCACAATGATCTGATCCAATGTTCCTTATATATATATATATATATGAGCTTGCATGTTCAATAAAGAGATATAGAGGAATAGACAGTAAACTGTGAGATATAGATATAATGTAGTCGAAGGAGAGCTTGTTCTAAGGCTGAAATGCCTTAGGATGTACTCATACAATATATAATAAATCGTTGTGCATTGTGTGAATTCTGTTATCTATGTATAACGCATTTTCCGTGTTATGTTGTATATATGCGAGAATGGCTTAAACCCAGTGTTATAGAGTGTTGATCGACCATCGATCACTGTAGGATAGAAGGTGATCCAATGATATTGAGTTAACTATTGTATGTAGTGATGTTGTGTGTAGATAGAGCTGGTGGTAGAACCATGATTTTAACATAAATCCATCAAACAGTAAATGGAACAAAGTCCTAGAGAAGGTTGAAGAAGTGATGCATAGGAACTATTAGATCTGGGAGATAAATGACCGAGATCAAATCAGAACCAGAATGTCGCATCGCAATCATCCAAGTGGAGGAATGAACCTTGGCCAAAAGAAAGAGCGATATGCGATTTGGTAGTCGGACCCGAAACATTATCGAACGTAACCGATAATCTTATCGGGTCCGTAAGGTAATCAGGGATCGACGCATTCAAGTGGAAGCGCTTTGGCTGAAGGAAGTGCCGATTGTGATGATCCAATACTCTGATGGTCGATATGCGATATATCGATATGCCGATAGCGATCAGAGCGATCGTTGATTGGGGATCGGAGGTTTCGGAGGTCAAAGCGCTGCGGAAAAGTAACAAAGGTGCAGACCCGACGATTCAAAGATTCGGGTTCATAATATTTAAGATCCGACCCAAGGGTAAAGTGGGGTTTCCCCGTGTTTCCTGTGTAATTGCGCTAAAGTGGTGCAGCCCCAGTTTTAAAGGAAAATCCCCATAGTTAAATGGCCTGGGGTTTTAAAGGCTAAACTCATATTTAAATGCTTCTGATAGTTGTATGGTCCACGGTATAAAGGCTTATGGAATAAGTGATTAAATAAAATACTTCCGATAATGAAATGGGCTCATAACCCATAGGTCCTAGGGTCGAAATATGTAAAGAAAAGGGGTTTTGGCCTTACCCCAAAATCTCTTTTCATCAAGTGGTATCAGAGCCGAAGAAGATGCTGCGTGCAAAAGCAAGGAAAGGTTAAGGGAAATTTTTCTTGCGAGAAGGAAGAAGGGAAAGGAGGTATAGTTGTTTAAAGCTGGAGAGTTTGTGGTCTTATTATCATGCAGAGAACGGCAACCGAAGGTGAGAAGATTTGCAGCAATCTAGAGCAAGGAGTGTTCAATTGGTTCCATAGAAGAGAACTAGAAGGATGCCAAAAGACTGAGTGAGGAGAGCTTGGTGAGGTATTGTGTAGCAGAGGAAGACTGTTACTGCAGAGGTTGGTTGCAGCTCATAGAAGATCATAAAAGTAGTTCCACTGAGAAGTGAGTAGAATTGCTAAGGACAAGGAGAAGCATATGACCAGGAGGTCATAAATCTTTGTGCCTCAGGAGCCTGATGCAGGAGCATCCGGCACTCTTCATCAAAAGGAGGAATCCAAAGCGGAGAACGAGAGGACGTGGACCATTGAGCTGAACAAGGGACAAATCTGTTTAAAACGAGCTAAAACGATGGAATGGATAAGTCTCTCGAAGACTTTATTAAATGTAACACTGCCACATATGTATGCATGTAGAGAGAGTTAGGCACAGTTGAGAGATTTGAGGAAAGGATGTGATCGGATCCTTCACAGTGATCTGATCTAATGTTCCTTATATATCTATATCTATATATATATATATATATATATATATATATATGTATGATCCAGTGTGTTCAATAAAGAGATATAGAGGAACAGACAGTAAATTGTGAGATATAGATATAATGTAGTCGAAGGAGAGCTCGTTCTAAGGCTAAAATGCCTTAGGATGTACTCATACTGTGTATAATAAATAGATGCGTGTTGTGTGAATTCCGTTATCTGTGTATAACACCTTTTCCGTGTTATGATGTATATATGCATGAATGGCTTAAACCCAATTTTATAGAGTGTTGATCAACCATCGATCATTGTAGGATCGATGGCGATCTAATGATAGTGAGTTAACTGTTATATGTACTGATGTCGTGTGTAGACAGAGTTGGTGGCAGAACCATGAGTTTAACATAAATCCATCAAACAGTGAGCGGAACGAAGTCCAAGAGAAGGTTGAAGAAGTGATGCACAGGAACCGTTAAATTTGGGAGATCAACAGCTAGGATCAAATCGGAACCAGAATGTCGCATCGCAATCATCCAAGGGGAGGAATGAACCTTAGCCAAAAGAAAGAGCGATATGCGATTTGGTAGCCGGACCCGAAACCTTATCAAATGTAACTGTAGGTTTTAACCCCGTACAGAAATTACCTACATAAGAATTCTAAAACACAAAAAATAAACAATGCGAGAGCAGAACACATAAAACACATATACACAGAGATTTTCCCTTGGATCCCAAAACCAGGACTACCAGCTTGATTTTTCATTATGTTCCTTTCAATGTTACAATACATATTTATACATGCCGAAGCATCCAATGGCATGGACCGAAAACCATCGCGTCCAATACCATTGACCGAAAAACCATCGCGTCCAAAAAAAACATGTGTGAAAATCATGCATAAAACCATAGGCGGGTCCGCCCAACTTAACATAGGGTCCAAAACCAAAATTTTCCAAGGCGCTGCCCCAGACCCCATAAAGTGGGGTTACGGGTGCCCTTCAAACCCCCTATTAATCTACGTGGAAATAATATAACACAACCCAACATTCTCCCACTTGTTGTTTTCTTTCCACAGGGGGCTACAAGAGAGCTTAGTCATTTTTCCAGCCCTAAAATGCCCATTGTCTCTCTACACCAAGAGAACTTCTCAGATCTCACAGATTTTGTTAATGCATCTGCAGTATTCTTCAAAGTGTCCACCTTTACCAGCAACACCTTTTTGTCTTCTATCATATCCCTCACAAAGTGATACTGAACATCAATGTGCTTTGTCTTTGAATGATATGCAGGGTTCTTTGCCAAGAAAATTGCACTTTAGCTGTCACAGTCTATCCTTATAGCTTCCTGTACTAACCCCATACTTGAACACAATCTCTGCAACCAAACTGCTTCCTTGCTTGCATGAGTGACTGCGATGTATTCTGCCTCTGTAGTTGATAGTGCCACTACAGATTGTTTTTTACTCATCCAACTGACTGCACCTCCAAATAGGTTAAACACATATCAACTTGTAGATCTTCTCTGATCCAGATCTCCAGCCTAGTCTACATCAACAAAGCCACGAATATCCAAGACTCTGTCCAATCCTGGTCTTCCTTGGTAGCACAAACCATAATCACTAGTGCCACACAAATACCTGAAAACCTGCTTCACTGCTATCCAATGCTCCTTTCCTAATTTTGACATAAACCTACTCAATACTCCCACTGCATGTGAAATTTCTGGTCTAGTACAGACCATTGCATACATCAGGCTATCGACTGCACTTGCATATGGAACACGGGACATGTCCTCTTCCTCTTCTTGTGTCTTGGGACATTGTTCATCAGATAACCTCACACCTACAGGAATAGGAACCTTCACTAGTTTACTATCCTACATATTAAACCTCTGCAGTATTTCCTCGACATACTTCCTCTGGTTTAACCAGAGCTTCCTCTTTGCCCGGTCTCTTTTAATTTCCATGCCCAAAATATAGTTTGCAACACCAAGATCTTTCATGTCGAATTTGGAGGATAATTGGGTCTTCAAATCCTGGATAATTTCTTTGTCATTTCCAACCAGCAACACATCATCCACATATAAGACCAGATAAATAACAAGGTCACCTATTAATTTAAAATACACACAGTGATCTGCTTTGCTTCTGGTGAAGCCAAGTCCCCATATAAATGTATCAAATTTCTGATACCACATCCTTGGTGACTGTTTTAACCCATACAGAGACTTCTTTAACTTGCATACCAGTTCTTTCTTACCCTTCACTACAAAGCCTTCAAGTTGCTTCATGTAGATTTCCTCTTCCAGATCCTCGTGAAGAAATGTGGTCTTCACATCCATCTGTTTTACCTCAAAATCAAAAGCAACAACAACAAATAAAAGTAATCTAATAGAAGTTACCTTGGCAACAGGAGAAAAAATATCACCAAAATAAATTCCCGGCACCTGGGAATAACCTTTTACTACCAACCGAGCTTTGTATTTCTCCACTTTTCCTTCTGCATTTGTCTTCTTTTTGAACACCCATTTGCTGCCAATGGGTTTCCTTCCAGCCGGTAACTCCACTAGGTCCCAAGCCTCATTTTTGTGCAAAAATGCCATTTCATCAACCATGGCCTCTTTCCAGAGTTTTCCATCGTCTGAATCTACTGCTTCCTTCACAGTTCTGGGATCATCGTCAGTAATAGATAAAGAAAAATTTGAACATAAAGCAAATGGACTATACCTTTCAAGTTGCCTTCTTTCTCGAACTGATCTTCTCACAGCGGGAGTTTGTGGCTTTTCATCTTCTGATTCCTCCTCTGTTGTAGAGTCTGATTCTTCCTCCTTTAGCTCAAACTCTATCTTCTCAGGTTCCTTTCGTTGGACTTCATGTTTAATAACATCTTTCACCTCTCTGAACACCACATCTCGGTTGTACACAACTTTCCGTGTGACTGGGTTCCAAAGCTTATAACCCTTTAAACCATCCTTATACCCAATAAATATGCACTTTTCAGATTTACTATCCAACTTGGTTCGTTTCTCCTTTGGAACATGTACATATGCATCACATCCAAATACCCTTAGATGTGAAAGAGAGGGTTTCTTACCAGTCCATACCTCTTGTGGAGTCTTATCCTCCAACGTTGATGAAGGTGACCTGTTTACCAGGTAACATGTAGTATCCACCACCTCTGCCCACAATTCTTGTCCTAACCCGGCACCACTGAGCATGCTTCTTGCCCTTTCCATCAACGTCTTATTCATTCTTTCAGCAACTCCATTTTTCTGAGGTGTATATGGAGTAGTCTTCTGTCGTGCTATACCACACTTTTTACAGAATTCTTCAAATTCCTTACTGCAAAACTCTCCACCGTTATCTATCCTCAACACCTTTATCTTCTTCTCTGTCTGGTTTTCCACCAGAGCCTTAAATTCTTTAAACCTGTCAAAGACTTCAGATTTCTTCTTAAGGAGATATATTGATGTATTCCTTGAGAAGTCATCTATAAATGATACATAGTACATAGACTTACCCAGTGATGGAACCTTCACAGGTCCAAACACATCACTGTGCACAAGTTCTAATATCTGTTTCGCCCTCTTACTACCAGAAGGGAAACTCACCCGATTCTGCTTCCCATATACACAATTTTCACAGAAATCAAAATCCAGAGAGCTATTACTCATACCTTCTACCATACCTTTACCATGAAGTATCTGAAGGCCCTTTTCTCTAATATGTCCAAGCCTTTGATGCCACAGCATGGTCTTCTCTCCAGAGACCACTAGATCTTCTACTCCACTTTTAGGAACCACAAAACTATTGCACCCATCAATAATAGTGATACCTTTCAGCTTGTACAGAGTTCCAATCCAAACTCCCCGCATCAATACCAGTGCTCCCTGAACCATCTTACAGGTATCCTTCTCGAACACTATTTTTACGCCTGCATCATCCAACTTGCTTACAAAAATCAAATTTCTAGCCAATGCAGGAATATGTAGAACACCCAGAAGTGTTCTAACCCTTCCACCTTGCAACTTCAACTTTACTTTTCTGCAACCAATGATTCTAGCCTACCTGTCATCCCCCAAGAAGACATCACCACCATCATATTTCTCATACTCGCAGAACCACTCTCTATGGGGAGTGAAGTGAAAGGATGCACCTGAGTCAATCAACCATGCCTCATAATCTACATGTGTACTTGAAGAAGCCAAATACACATCCCCACCTTCATCTGAGGTGGTTTTCGCCTCTGCAGAAGGAGCCTCATCAGATCCCTTTCCTTTGTCAGGAGCTTTAGATTTACAGTCCCTTTTATAGTGCACTTCCTTTCCACATTTCCAGTACACCACCTTTATAGGTTTTCCTAGAGATTTAGATCTCCCTTTAGATTTAGATCTCCCACTCGATGACTTATTTTTGTTTCTGTTCTCGGTCCGCCCTCGTATAGACAAGGCATCACCATTTTGGCTCTCCATATTTTTCTGTCCCATCTCCTATGTCAGCAAGGATGAGACTATTTCATCAAAATGCAAGGTAGTTGCATTGCTACCTATTGCAATAACTAGACTATCCCACGAATCTGGTAGAGAACACAACAAACTGATGCACTTATCTTTATCTGAAATTTTAATATCAATAGATGCTAACTGACTTACCACAATCTTAAATGCATTCAAATGCTCTGTCTCCGAGTCTCCATCTTTCATCCTCAGGTTATACAGCTTTTTCCACAGGAACAGTTTATTCACCAGAGACTTAGATTGGTACAAAGTCCCTAAATTGTCCCACAAAGCCTTCATTGTAGCTTCCCCTGATACATTCATCAATACTGAATTTGAGACACACAATCGTATTGTGCTCTTTGCCTTCCGATCCAACTTCTTCCATTCTTCATCAAACACTCCCGTTGGTTTAGTACCCGGATCTACCGCAATCCACTGGTCTTTATCCACCAACAGATCCTTCATCTTGAGTTTCCACAACTCAAAACTCTAACCATTATCCAACTCTTCCATTTAATTATCAAACTTGGAATACATAAAATAATACAAATAATGAGGATTGAGCAATGAAGAAATATTGTATGTTGAAGCTCTAAGAAGAATTGTGACATAAAATCTCATATACTAGGTGATTAGATGATCTAAGAGAAGAAAAAATGTATATAGAATTATTCATACAAGAGCAATAAGACTCAATGAGAGAAATAATTAAGCTTCCATAATGATCTTAAGGGACTATTCACATTCATGTCACTTTTGATATTCTTGGTTTTTGGTGCATTTGGAGAATGTTGAAGGTCACACACAAGCTGCTAAGTTGTGGGGCCAACACTCCTGAAATCATTATGGTGATAAACCATATACTTTAGAAGCACATCCAAGTTATTTATAGATACATCCAATATAATGGATTTTTTCTAAACTAAATGGTGTACTGTTGTACACTTTTCCATTACTTCTACCAAAAGTAATGTCAACAAATCCACTATACGTAGTTAAACCTAAGCAAGTATAATTGGGACATAATAGCCACATAGATGGGGAGGTGAAAGTCGAGCAAACGAGCATATCAATTGTAAGTAATCAACCACCATGTTAGTCAGGGAACACCACCTTTATGGACACCTTATTGGTGTAACAATCATGGCATATTTAGGCTTTTATGCTGCCATGAACCAAGCCTCACAACTACTATTGAATGGGATGATCCACAAGCTTAATGTTTAGGATGTGTGTTGCGAACGACAACCCCAAATGTGAGAGAGTTCACAATTAGAAAGCAACCATGAATATACAAGGAACTAGATAAGTAAATATAATAATACATATTCACATTGAGATAGAGATATAGCAACAGGAAGCTCTTCCATTTAATTATCAAACTTGGAATACATAAAATAATACAAATAATGAGGATTGAGCAATGAAGAAATATTGTATGTTGAAGCTCTAAGAAGAATTGTGACATAAAATCTCATATACTAGGTGATTAGATGATCTAAGAGAATGTTGAAGGTCACACACAAGCTGCTAAGTTGTGCATACATATTTTGTTAATATTTGTGTGCTTGTGTTATTCAAATGTATGTGCTTGCTCTAGAACTAGGCACCATAACATAAACTTAATGTGTTAATTATTATAAATATTTTACAATAATGTAAAGGCATAGAGGCTAGTGCACGTTAAAGGTACTCATATTATCTACATTCATATCATAAGATAGAAAATTTTATGATCATAAAACCAATTCCAAAATATCATAAAATTGTTTTTAATTGACACATAAACCTATATCCAAAAAAAAAGTAAATAAAAAACACATTAACCTGAAAACCAATCAACCATAAATAATTGTACTCAATTAAAAAAAATCAATTTATAAATTATATAAATAAACTTATTTATCTTATTTAAAATAAAAATTAAGATACACCATAAATAACCGAAATGAAAAACTAATGGCACAATATTGAAACACATATCACATTGAATTTTTTATTTTTTATTTTTAATTGCATAAGGTATACTGTGTTGGGTGAGATTGGATTGTTCACCAATATTTTCTCTGAAACATAAACATTTAACTATAATTGGCAGTGGGATCAGTGATGAAGACGCTACAACTATAATTGGGAGTCGAATCAGTGATGAAGACACTTCTGGTGTGTAAGTGAACAAAACACCCACGAACTTGAAAATACATCTCTTATTTTCAGGTGAATTATCTCGAATCATATGTATATATACATAGACTCGAAGAGTGAAAAACATCTTTCGCCTCTGAGTTAAAACCATTAAATCAAATTACATATATAATGTGTATATATGTATATCTATATATATGTGAGTGCCAAAAACATCATATATATAATGTGTATATGTATGTATTTTCAGAAAGAAAAGCTTTAATATTATATTGAGGCAATATATACAACATATGCTTGTTGAGCACACATGGAGAGAGTAGACTGCCTCTGTGAAAGAAGCAGATAAACCCCATAGAATGAAAAAGATAGTTAAACAGGATAAGTGCATAATTATCTCATGGAAGAACAAATATAGCCCATACCAGACTGCCATACAAAAACTGCCAAAACAAATATATCGGCATTATGACCTTCAGCAAATTATCTCATGAGATAGGCAAATGAAGCCCATACCAAACTGCCACACAAAACTGCCAAAAACAAATATATCGGCACTATGACCTTCAGCAAATCTACTGTCCAGCACTGGAAGGATGAAGAGCTAAAACTGATGATAACACATAGTTGAAAGATATGTTTGAATTCTCAAAAACTTTTAAGTTCCTCCATTTCCATATACTCCATATAGTTATCGGGAGGATTGGGCGTTTGTGAGGGTGTTGATTTCCCCACCAATGAAAAGCTGCATCCACAGAAGAGAAGTTAGGGATTTGAACAGAATAAATCATAGCAAGTTCATACCAGATAAGTAAGGAGGTCCTGCAGGAGAAGAACATATGGGAATTTGTTTCCTCATCCATCTTGCATAGAACGCATCTGCTGGGGCCATTTCAATCACGTTCCTTAAATTTTCCCAAGTCAGGTTCTTGTTATAAAAGACGAGCCAGGAAAAAATAATCACTTTTAGGGGGCATGAGAGCTTCCACCATTTTAGAGGGAAAATCTTCCTGGACGGAGGAATTTTTTTGAAGATGAGGTCCAAATAAATATCTTTGACAGTTGTTGTAGATGATGGGATTGACCAAACCATGTGATCCTCCAACGAAGCGCGCTTCAAGGCCATCTGTTCAATAGATCATTTTTGAGAGAGCCATAAAGAAGATAAAACCTGAGGGATGCCCAGTTCTGCTGCATTCTTAAGGATAGAGAAGAGGCCATTCCATTTCTCTATAATTCTGTTCCACGTGAAGCAACCTGACCTGTGTAGATAAAACAGAATAGGATCCGGGAACTTTAGAGGATCTTTGACATCAGCGATAGGGTCAAGGCCAATAAGGATCTTGGAGCCAGAGAAGACCCTCCATTTAAGGTTACATAAGAAATATTGTTCAATTCTCTTGAAACTTAGCCAGATGGCTGATCCCTGATTGATTCCGATAGCTCCAGACCTGTACCAGACCTCCACAGTTCTCCCTTTTTGATATTTATGGCGGATAATGGCACTCCATGGATTGGAGTGAAAACAGCCTCTCCAAAGAGATTTGCAAAGCAGGGCTTTCCCGAAAATCCTTAAATCTTTTATACCCCAGCGGCCCATATTTTTTGGCATCGATATATGGTCCCATTTAGATAGATGAATCTTGTTCCTTTTCACATTGGCCCCCCATATAAAATTGGCTGTTATCCTGTTCATGGACTGAAGAATGCTTGCCGGAAGAAGAAACAGATGACCCCAGTACACCGATAGCTGCATGAGAACTGCTTTAGCTAGGATAAGCCTTCCACCCAGAGATAAATATCTATTCTCCCATAAAGATATCTTGCTGTGAAAACGTTCTATAAGCCATCTCCAATCCTCTTTTGAGTATGCCTTTGGCTTTAGGCGGAAACCAAGATACTTGATTCCTTGAGATAGCGGTCTGGAAGAAATGCCAAAGAGCTGTGTGATCCAGCCAACAAGATCCTCGTCAGTATCATTGTGAAACAAGATCGATTTTGCTTTGTTGATGGCTAGCCCAGTTGCTGTTTGAAAGCGATCCAGAATGGATTTGATGCAGATCCAGGTAGATTTATACAGCATGGCAAAAAGCAGCACATCGTCTACAAAAAGATTGTGTGATATGTGTATATTTTTGCAGATTCTGATCGGAGCATAATCTTTTTTCTCCACGGCCTGATTGATGAGCAAACTTAGGGAGTTGATGGCTAAAATGAACAGAAGGGGCGAAAGCGGGCATCCTTGCCGCAATCCTCTTTCCGCCTGAAAGAAGGGAGAGGGGATCCCATTTATCAAGACAGCATATTTTACGTTTTCATAACATGCCATTATCCAGCGAATGGGACCCTGCTGAAGGCCAATTTTCACCAGGAGACTTTGCAAATATCCCCAATCCAGAACATCGTATGCTTTTTTGATGTCTATTTTCATAATGGCTGCGTTTGAATTTAGCTTGGCCATGGAATGGATGCATTCTTGCGTGCAGGCAACAACATCAAGAATGTTTCGACCTTTTAAGAATGCATGCTGATTAGGGGAGAGAGAAGAAGCCAGTGTCCCTTTGATTCTTTCTGCGATAATCTTTGAAATAATCTTAAAAGTGATATTGCAAAGAGATATGGGCCTGAAGTCCAGAAAGGATATTGGCTCTTCCTTCTTGGGGATAAGCGCGATGTAAGTAGATGAGGTGTATGAATGAATGCTCCCCGAAATCCTGGATGCTTTCACCATGCTGAGCAAGTCCCTTTTGAATATATAATGTGTATATGTATGTATGTGAGTGTGAAAAACATCTTTGCCTGTTTGGTGAAACCATTCACCATTAAATCAAACTGTGCCTCAGACCCATTCACTACAATAGCCATAGACATTCCATGTCCTCTGCAATAGCCATAGACATTGAACAAGATGAAGAGGTCTCCAACGAGGGTTTGCTGTTGGAGGTTGCATACTGACCTGAAATGCCCTGTTCATCCGAGAACGACCTATTCTGCTTAAATATTGCCTTTTGCCCCTTTGATGGCTGCTTCCTCCCACAAAAAGCCGAAACTCCGACTGGATTTTCATCCCCAATAACCAAATGCCGGTGTAAGAACTGACCATCGAGACCTGAATCACTGTGCTGATGATCTGACATTGCATCTGAACCAGTGCCAGAGGAGGATGCGTGATGTCGAATTACTGACAGTGGGAATTTTGTCGAATTTCCATTCTCGGAGAGACCAACCTCTGCAATTGAATTATGAACTAGGAAGCACATGTCCCTGCAATAAGTCCTGGATTTCGATAGATTTCCTTCAAAACTCGGGGAAGATCTGTGAAGGGGAGAATCACTTATACATTTCTTTTCCTTGCAATTACTATTTGCAGACAACCTGTCTGCCATAGACAGGATTTGGCTCATTGTGAAAAGCGTCTTGCGAGCTCCGCACCATTGCCAAATACTCTCAGATTTTTCCATTGGATACTCTTCCATGAAGCACCAACTCAAACTTCCTCAAAGACAAAGATCAAAGCCCTGAATTAGGTGTGCAAGGGCCGATCGAAGGCATAGATTGCATTAACTGGTAAAAGAAAGTTGGTTCAAAAGACAAACATCTCACCAAAAAACTCAAAAGCCCACACCTTTGTAGCATCCTCAGCCAAACAAAAATTGAGCGCCAAGTTTTCTTTTTGTTTTGAATTTTGTGAAATTTCCCAACTTCTTCTTAACCATCTCTTTTGAGCTGGTGAAGATTCCACTTTTAGATTATGTTGCAGAGAAACTATCAGCTTTCACGAGTTGGGAACGTGCTGTGGCAGTAATTTGACACTGCTGCAACAAAATTTCCATATTTAAATTCAGTGGAATAGTCAAAGTTTACAAGTTCGACTAAAATGAGTTACTCCAGTTTTGTATCCTTAGTTAAATGTAATTTTTCCCCTTACAAATATTTCAATTTTAATTTTTATAGAGTTTTATAACCAAAATTAATTATAAAATAATCTTTACGTTTCTGAAGTCACGTTTGATTTTTACAGCCTCAAGATAAATATGTTTATGTTGAATTTCTCAAACATCAAAATAAATATGTTTATGTTATAAATATGATTAGCAATGTGGCTTTCTCAATTTAGGTTTAAAACATATATTTTAAAAATAATTTTATAATTCTTATTAATGCTTTAAAAACTAATTTCTTATGAAATAGTGTAATTGGTGATTGTTATGTTATGAAATATTATGCAAATTATTACATTCAAGGTTCACCTCCCTCTTAGGTCAAGTTAACTATTCTTTTCATTTAAATCAATTTTAATTATATTTTAAAAATTATCATTTTAATAAAATTATATCTGAAGATTAGCATTAGTGAAGAGTTTCTTAATTATATCATGACATTAATTGAAGACTATTCCATCATAAATCAAAATAATAATAATAAAATGTTATAATACCATATTAGACCTATTTTAACTTTGGATTTACCTAGTATGGAGAGGGATCAAGTCTCTTTTCACCCTAAAAAGAGTTCGCACTTTAAGAGATTTGATCCATCTAGGACTTTGGTAGATCCTGAGTTACCATAGATTTAGGCTACTTTAATTATTAATTATATTCTATTCTATTTTATTTTATTTTTATGCAATTTGACGTAGTCAAAATGTTTAATAACATAAGACGTAGTCTAACTTATACACAAAATGACCTTTCACAAAGCATTTTTTTTTACATGGTCTGATTCCGACGAACCCCTGACAAGCAAGGTTATTTCGTCCATAAATTAGACAATGTCATAACATAATGGGACACGATATTACAACATCTCTTCCATACCGAGCCAAGCAAGGTTATTTCGTCCATAAATTAGACAATGTCATAACATAATGGGACACGATATTACAACATCTCTTCCATACCGAACCAGAGAACATCTCTCGATGTAATAAAATTTGTCAAATATATAAATTATTTGAAATATTTTTGTCTAATAATGTTAATCCAAAGGGAAAATAATTGAATGTAATAAACCTAAAGGATCATAATCAATGGAGAAAAAAGAAATGTAGAGAAATTACAACCAACAACACTAATTCGAGTACCAAAATTGCCCTATGAGGGTTGTGATCTTGATATGGATTCAACATCTCCCTCTTCAATGAACGCAGTTTCAATTGACAAACTCTTCAACGCACTGAAGAGGTAACATGAATCTCACAAGTCATATTTGAAATAAGAAACAATGTCTCCACTTGATTCAATGAATGTAAGATGTCAAATGCCAAAGCTAATTACATTAGCTAGAGAGCTACCTATCAATAGGTGAATTGTGCAAAAATCGAAAAGAAATATGGGGAAAAAATAACTTACGTTGTTCTGTACAAATTTTCAACTTAATCATCCAAAAGTACAAAAATCATCTTGAGAACTTGTAAAAATGGTTAAGTTTGCAACTAATTTTGGTTTATTCAAATCAATCATGATAAACTTCAACCAAAATAAAATGTTACAAAAATATATTATCAACCTTATCCTAATTGAAAAGGGCTCAAATCTTCAATGTGCAACCTTTAGTAGTGAAAACCACAATCAAATCCAGTTTATTATCAATGGCAAGGATATCTTTATATGCATTATTCCATAGAGAAAAAAATAAAAGCCATCTAAAATCCCCTGCGTAATGAATGCATGACTAACTTACATTTACCATCTAGTTTTGAATATGCCATGACCTTCAAATTAATTTTACACTAGCAATGGGGAAGCATTCAAATGGAAATATTTTTTAATAGTTAATTGAAACTATTTAATTTTTTTAATGTAATAATTTAAGGTTAATGAACTTTTGGGAAGGATTCAAATGGAAATATTTTTTAATAGTTTATTTAAATTATTAATTTTTTTTATGTAATAATTTAAAGTTAATGAATTATTAATAGCAGATTTATATAATGCTCTATGTTTCTACAAATAACCTAGAAACTACAACAAGAAAAGTGAATGTAACATTTAAAAGCAAACTCTAAACATTGTCAATGAGGTGGATGACCAACGAAGAAAAATCATTCCAATGGACAATCTAATGATTGAGTGCAATGAAAGGGTTAAACCAAGATATAAAACTCATAGAGAAGTTCCTTATAGCATAAATATGTATGAACATGTTAAATTAATGTATTATTTATAACATGTAAAATATAGAAATGGTTCACATATTTTAAATTCAAAACATTTTAAAATGCAATTTAAATTTTATGCACTAATCCCTATACTTCAACATCCGATAACTCTTTTCCAAAAAATGAATGGGCCAACACTCCTTAAATCATTATGGTGATCACCAATATACATGGGAATTCATTATAAGCATTTATAAATATACTCAATATCATGGCCTTTTTCTAGACTCAATGGGTTATTCTTGTACATTCTTCTATTGCTACTACCAAAGTAATATCGATAAGTCCATTGGCCTTGTTGGAATCCAATAAGGTAGAAATGTAAGTTAACGAGGGTTTTAAACACCTTAAACTAAGTTATTGGGGGCATTACCCTCCAACACAAGCATCTTTATGTGTTTTTCCTACCAATTTTGGGCAAGACCTTTAAGTTAGTTAGAAAAATGGTTCATTTGGCTTTTCTCTTAAGTTGTGAAAACTACAATTGTCTTCTAACTATTTCAACTATTGATTCAACTTAACAACATCAATATGACCTTGATAGGGTTTGCTATCTATTTTCATGTCCACTTTGAATAGGGATTAGGAAGAGTTGATGTTGGAACTTGGTCTCTTTTTGTATAAGTCATTTTTTTTCATTTTTTTCTAGCACCTTTTTGGGTCTTCTTTGTCTCCATATTTCTAGTTCGAGACATCTTCCAAGTTAGAGCTACCAAAATCCCAGTTAAAACTCCTAAACTCACTCTTTAGATTTTCCATGAGGGTCTTCATGTTATGAGAGATCTTAGCAACTTGTGCTTCCATATTTGAAAATCTCTCCTATGGTTCATTCCTAAGATGTTTATTGCACTCATCTACCATGGCTAGAATTTGAGATTTCTTTCTTTAATTTCTAGATATTGCAATTTCTCACAAAATCCCCAAAGAATTTTTATCTAATACCAATATGATATGTAAATATCACGGATATTCCATTGGGACACTTCAACACAACTAATTTTACAAGTTTTTGCAATTTCTTGGTATGCAATTTTTTATATAAGATTCAAATTTAATAAAATTATCTTAGCACACAAAATAGTGAAATAAAAGAAGCTAAAAATATATCACACCATCCATACAATAAACACAAGATGTACCCAAGGAAACCATATATGGGAAAACATAGTCGAGATGTGAGGACTATGCCTTGCTTGTTTCTTCCCAGTTGTGAACTACAACTACAAAGCCAAGGTGAACTCATCTAGAGTTGACATGGACATTGTGGCCTATATGGTTGCTACATGATTTTCAATTTCCTATTTTTTGCTCCTAGATAACTTGTTTCGTTGCTCTTCTCAACAATGGAACAATAATCAATAAAATAAGAATGGAACCCCTTTTTTTCTAGTGGCACAGTCTATAGCAATGTCTTGATAGTTGTATATGGTTAAGATTAGGGTTTTATCATACCTCGAATCCCAATTAGAGTTAGGGTTTTGGACCCTTTCAGCCCCTAAGACCTCTTTCTTCCTCTCTCATGAACTCATATCTCCCTTTTATTTTTCACTCTTTGTTTGTAGTTGTTGTGGTATTTATATTATATTTTCAATATAGATATTTACATATTCCATAGTCATTCTTTATTTAAACAACATATGTTTGATTTAAAACCATTTCAATATTACATATGCATGCTTAATCTAGGGGTCAAAATTGGGGTGTTACACTAATTGAGGTGATTTTTGTGTTCTTAAAAACCTCATGGTGTGTAGAACAACATCAATAGCTTAGGAGTTTTGTTTACAAAGCTTTGACTTCAAAAAAATTCATTTAATGCCTCAAATGGGCTCTAGAATTTCTCTATCCCAATTCACCAAAATATGAACTACCCCTAAAATGGACCCTACAAGCCAATAGCTATAAGCTTTTCCACCTACAAAGTACCAAAATAGATGACAAATTATATAGTGATTCATTTGTAATCATTGTTTTAAATATTTTATTGCATTCTCAATTTAATTTGATAATTTTAGCTTCAAAGGCATGTAAGCTCTATTTTGTTTCAAAGGATGGGAAAACCTAGCATAACTCAGTTGTCAAACCAACAGTGAGGACAACCATCTCTCGCTGCTATCCGCAAATGCAGGTTGACTCATCACAGTTATTCAAGGAAAACCACGCCACTTGGAACAACCCACTGGTGGTCCGTAAGGGGGCAGGGTTTCACTCCAGATAGATGCCTCTGGGTCTTGGGTCGTTAATCTGTTTCCTTACATCCGAGGAAGACGAGCTCTTAGCCAAGCAGAAACAGTTTTAGGGAGTACTCTAGACCCAACATGTAAACTCTATTATGTCACATACCCATGCCAATATATATATATATATATATATATATATATATATATATATATATATATATATATAATTTATCAGTAAATTTTTATTTTTCTATAAAATAGATGTTAGTTGATTATCTATTTATGTAGAATTGAGATTTATCGCTTGCTAATAAATTAAATTTGTTCTAAATAATATAAGTCCCGGATGTGGGTGTTAATGCTGCGCATTTATGAGGGTTCTTTCATTGCAGGCAGTTGTCCCTGCACCTGGCTCACGGACGAGGATTGCATATCTCAATGGCATGTGATATCAATTGGACAGAGGATGGAATGATGGTCGCACAGATCGTCTTCAATGCGCGCTTGGTTCGAGAGTTTATGCTCGAGGTTTTATTCATGGCTTGGTGTCTGGTTCACGTCATTGCCCTCAGCTCTTTTCACCTCCGCCTGATTTTCTTCCCGCACCCCTGTTTCGTTCAGATAGTCTGGAAGCACGCTTGGGTTTTAAGTATTGCCTGGTTCCTCTGTGCTCAGTTCTTCCCCCTTCAGCTCTGCCATTTTCCCTTAATTGGTTGCTCAGATAATTCGAAGATGCCTCGCCATCGAGGAGTCTCTCGCCGTGGAGGCAATACTGGTAATAGAGGTAGGGCCTCTCATTCTGCTCCTCAGAACGTAATCCCCATTGCTTCTGCCTCCCCGTCCTCTCCGCCCTCCGGCCATGCTAGACCTCTCCCGCACAACTCCTTTCAAACAACTCGCTTCACCTTCCATAGCAGGCTCAACAGGCCAGTGTTGTCAGCCAGTATCACTGTTATTCTTACTGAGGAGGAGGATAAACCCAACAGCTCGGCCCACACCACCACCTCTTAGTCTCAGGATGACAGTGTCCTTCAAGGGGAGATGGCTGGGGTCGTGTTTAATGAAGACAACATGCAGGAAGATAGCATTGTTCCTGAGGCGCCTCAGCCTCCGGCAGAATCGAGTCAGCGCGAGGTCCTTGCTTGTGGGCCAGTTCATCATCCAGGTAGCATCTTGAATCTGGTAATTCCTCCAGATGGTGGTATCGAGGGGAATGCAGACAATGAATTCGTCACTTGGATTGCCTCGTCCAGCCAGGTGGACAAGGATGCGCCCGACTCTCCGCAACATGCCGAATGATGCTGGTTCATTGCCTACGGGTGGCACTCTTGCCTTTGCTCTGTTTTATTTTATGTTATGTGTCTATGTTTTGGGTCTCTGGTTACGGGTCTGGTCTCAGTTCTCGTCTTGTATCGGTGCGAGCCAACTTGATCTGATGTGCAACAACAATTCTTGGCTCGGCAAGCTTTGTTTTTGCCTCAATTTTGTCCATGGCGGGTATGACAGAATGTTTACCAGTAAAGCCATTATAGGCGATAGTAATGCTGTGTTAGACTCAGAACATGATTATTTTTTTGTATGTCAGGGTCTAACAAATCATGTTTTGAAGTCTCTTAATCCTGGAAGGGCAGATAGCAGGATATGTATGTCTCAAAATCTCTGGCTGAGGGCTGGCTTCTGCCCCCTCTAAGGTCTCGACCTCCATGTACATATTTTTCTCTTTTTTAATAGAATTAGTCTTTACGCAGAAAAAAAAAATATATAAGTAAAAAAATATTTATATAAAGTATCTACATTGAATATATAATGAAAAAATATTGTGTTCTTGTGATTGAACATTTAAATTGGGATATTCTCAACGTGCATTTGAGTTTTCAATTATAAAGAACCAAAATAAATAACAAATTATTTGGTTATCTATTTGGAATCATTGTTTTAAATCCTTTTATTACATGTGTTATTTAGTTTAGTAATTTGAGCATTTTACCTTTTTTTTTTCTTTTTTCTTTTTTTCTATGTTGTTCACTAGAGATCAATGACCTCTACATCCATGGAATATTTGTACTAGGTGGATCCTAAAGGGATTACTTCTTGCTGGCTCAATCATGGAGCTTAACCTTGAGAGTCTCGAGAGAAATGAGTCTGTGACCTCTCAATAACAAAGGTACTTTAACGACGAGGAATCGATCAATTGAGCTAACCCTTGGGAATTTTGAGCATTGTACTTGTAATAATAAGTTAGAGATATTTTTTAAAAAATGTAATATTTATTATGATGCTTACAAATTGTATATAAAAACTTTATATTCTTTATAATTTTATTAGTAAAATTTTATTTTGCTTTAAAAATTTACTAAGATTTAATTTTTTATTTATCTAAACTTGGGATCTATGACTTACTACTAAATTAAAATTGTTTTTAAATACATAAAGTAGAGACATGTTTACATAGAAATCCACATAAGGTAAATAATGTAAAACTATTGTGTCCTTATCATGAAACATCCAAATTGAGATGCTCTAAGGGAGTATTTTGATTCTTGGCTATAAAAAATACATAACCGTTCAATTTTGGTTCCATTTTCGTTGTAGTTTCTTTCAACGAAATGAAAAGTTACTATACACGGAGCTAGGTATATGTAAGTCCAAAAGTGAATTTTATATTATAGATACCTTTTAGAACCTAAAATTTAAATCAAAGAAAATGTGTATTGTGTATTACAACACTTCAAGGTATGTTTCTAAAAATAATTTCCAAGAAACTATGTGTGCATTCGGAGATAGACTCACAAAATCTCATATATATATATATAATTGAAATAACCCTTCTCACTTCACCACAAAGAAATGCATCTACTAGTTTTATATTCACGTGCACACACAAACCACATAGAGGAGGGAGGGAAAGGTCTAGTAAATGAGCTTATAAGCCTTGAGTAATCAATCAAACATCATGTTAGTTGGGAATACTATTTTTATAGGCACCTCTATTGGTATAAGGATCATGGCATATTGAGGTTTGTATGCTACCCTAAACCAAGTCTCACAAAATTGTGGAATGGGATGATCCTCATGCTTAATGCTTAGGATGTGTGATGTGGAGATCAACCAAAAACATGAGAAAGTTATAATTATAAAATAACCATAAAAATACATGAAACTAGATAAGTAAATAAACTAATACATTTTCACATTGAGATAGAAATAGAGCAATAGGAAGCTCTTCCATTTAATTATAAAACTAGGAATATATATGATAATACAAGCAATGAATTTTGGGCAATACAAAAATCTTGTATGTTGAATCTTGAAGCTCTAAGAAGAATTGTGACATATAATCTCATATACTAGGTGACTAAATGATACTAGAGAAGAAAAAAATGCATATACAATTATTCACATAAGAGTAACAAGATTCATTGATAAAAATAGTTAAGATTTTGTAATCGTTCTTAAGGGGCTATTTTGCATTCATGTGACAGTTGACAATCTTGGTTTTAGGAGCATGTAGATAACATTGAAGGTCACACACACGGGGGGATGCTAAGTTGTGCACACATAGTTTGTTGAGATTTGTGTGCTTGTGTTATTTAAATGTGTGTTCTCACTCTAGAATTAGGCACAATAGTATGAACTTAATGTGTTAATTGTTATAGAGGCTTTACAATCATGTAAAGGGATCCTAATGTAGAGTCCCAATTAATAGAAATAGAGAACTTATGATTGAACTATAAGGCTGACAAGGGAAATAAGAACACTACCCCAAGACCAACTCCTAAATCTAAAGGCCAAACAATGAAATACTAGAAGAATTGTGTACCCAAAAATAACCAGAGCTAAAACCCCTATTTATCCAAAACAATTTGGAGCTACTAGGGCTACCTCAAGATACAAACTCCTCTCCTTCCAATATCCACCTTGTCGATAATATCCCATAATGAAGGAAACAAGTACTAAAGCAAAGATCAATTCTCATATGCAATGCATTTGGGAGTATTTCCTTGCAAGTCCTTTTCTAACACTTCAAAAAAAGTATGAGGATTGTGGTGATATGTTTTTTATCAAATGAGAAGTGATATGGCTTCAAATATAAGAAGGTTATAAACATTAGGGCCTATGAAAAAGAATACCTCTCTTTTTTCTTCATGACCCCTTGCAAAAGAGAGGGTGCTTCATTAGCTAATTTATTAACCTAAGTATAGAGATTTGTGAATGCTCAATACAATAAGACCTTGTTTAGATTTTGGGTTACATTATTAACTCTTACAATGATTGAGGCTAATTTAATATCCTTCAAAGTTGAGAATTGAATCAATAATTTGACAATGACACTAGAATCTCCAATTGCGATTATTTATTCTATATTAGAGTTGATTGGAAAGAAAACAATTTTGGAATAAAGCATAGACTTAAACTTGATCATTGAATAAAATTCCTTATACAAGAAAAAAAATATGATTCTTTTTTTCCCTCAAGATTAATGAAATCATTTTATGATTTTTTTTTTTGGTACAATTTCAAATTATTTTTTATAATTTTTTACTATAACAAAATATTTATATATTATTAAAAATAATAATATTTTTTATTATTTTTAATAAAAATATTGTGATTATTTAATTTTTATTTTAAAATCATATAATTTGTTATTATTATTTTAATAGAAAAATAATATTTTCCTTGCAGTGAAAAGAATATTTTTTGCTACAAAGAATAATTTGATACAGAATGATATATTTAACCTAGATGTAGAAGAAAAATGAAGGTAAATTACATGCCTCTACAAATAACTTGGTAGCCACAACAAGAAAAGTCAAGGTAAAACCCGAAAGCAAACCCTAACCAATGTCAATAAGGTGGATGACAGAAGAAGCAAAATCATCCTAATGGACAATTTAATGATTGAGTGCAATGAAAAGATCAAAGCAAGATATAGAACTCATATACGAGTGCCTTACTGCATAAAAATATATTAGCATGATAAATTGGTGTACTATTTTAACATGTAAAAAATAAAAATGGTTCACATAGTTTAGATTGAAAACATTTTAAAATGCAATTTAAATTTCATGCATGTATCCCTATGGTGTTGTCGTGTATTTTTTCCATCTCTTCTTTCATAGCTCTTTTCCAATAAATGAAGGGGCCAACACTACTAAAATCATTATGGTGATAAAGCATATACTTGAGAAGTACATCCAAGTTATTTATAGATACACCTAATATAATGGCCTTTTTCTAAACTCATTGGTTTACTCTTGTACACTCTTCCCTTACTTCTACCAAAAGTAATGTCAACAAATACACTATCCTTGTTTAAACCTAAGAAAGTAGAATTGGGACTTAACGAGGGTTTTAAACACCTCCCACTTAGTTTTTGGGGCAATTTCCCTCCAACCTAAGTATCTCTATGTGTCTTTCCCACCAAGATTGGGCATAGACCTTTAACTTTACTTGTAAATATGGTATCTTTTGCAATTCTCTTATTTTGTGAAAATTGAAATTGTCTTCTAACTATTTCATGCATTGATTCAACTTAACAACATCAATATGACCTTGATAGGGTTTCATACACACTTTGATGTCCACTTTCAATAGGGATTGACAAGAGGTGATGTCGGAACTTTGTTTGTCTTTGTCAGCATCCTTTTTCAATTTCTTTTCTAACTCCTTTTTTGGTTCTTCTTTGTCTCCAAATTTCTAATTTGAGCCATCTTCCAATTTAGAGATACTAAAATCTCTAAAAATCTTTCTTGTTTTTCCATGATAATCATCATATTATGAGAGATAATAGTAAGATGTGCTTCCATATTTGAAAATATATCATATGATTCATCCATTGGGTTGTGATTGTACTCATTTATCATGGCTAGGGTTTTAGATTTCTTTCTTTAAGCCAATTTCTAGATATTGCAAATTCCCACAAATATGAAATGTAAACTATCATGGATATTCCACTAGAACACTTCATCATAACTAATCTTACAAGTCTGAAATTTCTTGGTATGTAGTGTTTTGTATAAAATTCAAATTTCATATTATTATCTTAGCACACAAAACATGGAAATAAAATAAGCTAAAACACCATCCATACAATGAACATAAGATTACCCAAGGAAACCAAATATGGGAAGACCTATCTAGAAGGTGAGGACTATGCCTTGCTTGTTTCTTCCTAGTTACGAATGACAAATTCAAAAATGGTGAATCCACTATTGAGTTGACATGGACATTGTGCCCATATAGTTGCTACACGATCTTCTATTTCCTATATTCTATTCCAATGACCTACTTCATGAATCTACTCAACTATGGAATAATAATCAATAAAATAAGAATGAAACATGTTTCTTTCCTAGTGGCCCAATCTTTAACAATGTCTTGATAGGCATCTATAGTTAGGGTTAAGGTATTTTCATGCCTCAATTACTAATTAGAATTAGGGTTTTGGAACCAAGCTATAGAATCTTCTTAAAAATCCATATGTGAATATTCCAATTGTGTGAGCAATATGAGCTAATGTGGCATCCACTTGTTATACTCATGGTGATCAACAAGATATGTCAACTTGCATGAGGATTAACTTTCTCATAAAAATTTAAAATGGTAACACACCTAACCACCTTTGTATTGCTATTGAGGTGATGTAGTGCCTTAAAAACACTCTAGTTACATAAAACAAGGATTAGAATACGTATTTGATGCAAACATAAGTAAATAAATCAATTTATGAACTTGTAAATATGAATATAAGAAGTCTTCTGCAATATACAAAAAAAAAAAATTCACTTAAGTGGAAGGAAACCAGAAATTAACCAATAAGGCTTACACGAGTAAAAACAATATAGCTTTCATATTAATAAATAAAAAAGAAGTACTTATCTTTCTAAGAATTGTCCTTTAACTAGATGTAGACAAGGAACATTCCACCTAACCTCGAGCTCTCTATCACATATATGTTCTATGCCACAAAGACCACCCCTGAGCTAGGGCTAGTAATCCACAAGCTAAATTCCCATGGCCTAGTTCTAATATCTCTTAGTCCACTTGATTCATGAATTTTTCAAAGCAATTTCTCACTACAACATTCTCAATCAACTAGCCCTCTTCCTCATCATACTACACAACACCAAGAATAGGATTTCCTTCTTAAATAACCAATCCCTTAGGCTATCCATCCAATGCTCCAGCATAGGCTGGCCAAGGAATAGCTATTACTAGGAATAAGGGATTTTCAATTGTAAATTATGCTCCCGTTTGTTTTAGCCATCACCCAAAATTTAATCAAAGTTTTCACAAAGTTTCATAACACAAACAATAACAACCTTTAGCATAAAGAAGAAATCTAAGGGAATAATGAGTAGGAACAAACGTGCATGCCACATTCATAAATTATATTTGCATGGAAACAATAGACAACATGCCTTCTTATGAATTCCATATAACTCTTTTTTCTGAAGCTCATCTCAAGGTAGGAAATCATTTAAGAAGAGGTTAAAGGGCTTAGGATAAGAATAAAATAATAATAATTTCTTTTATCCCTTAAGGCCCCTTTCTTCCTCTCTCATAAACTTGTATCTATATTTTACTTTTCATTCTCGATTGGTAGCTTTTGTGGTATTTATATTCTATTTTCAGATATAAATATTTACAGAGTCCATAATCAATCTTTATTTAAAGTTCATATGTTTGACTTAAACCATTTCAGTATTACACATGCATGGTTAGTATTACACTAATTGAGTTGATCTTTGTGTTGATAAAAGCTCTTTGCAGACTAACATCAAGAGGTTAAGAACTTTGTTTGCAAAGTTTTGGCCTCAAAAAATGCCATTTAATAGCTTAATAAGGCTCTACGTTTTTCCACCTATAAAGTACCAAAATCGGTGAAAAATTATATATTTATCCATTTCAAAATCATTCTTTTTAATGAGTTATTGCATTCCCAATTTAATTTGGCAATTTAAGTTTGTAAGCTCTATTATGGCTCATACCCATGAAAAGTTACAAATTCAATATGGAAAAAGTATATTATTTATACTTCATTAATACAACTTTATTTTTCTTAAATTTTAATTTTCTATTTATGCAAAAACAAGATTTTAAAATTGTTTCTAAATACTTAAAGTAAACAAATGATCAAATAAAGTATTCACATGTAATAAATAATATAAAAATCTTGTATTTTTTGTGATTGAACATATAAATTGGCATATTAT
Source organism: Pinus tabuliformis (assembly GCA_031772625.1). Taxonomy (NCBI): domain Eukaryota; kingdom Viridiplantae; phylum Streptophyta; class Pinopsida; order Pinales; family Pinaceae; genus Pinus; species Pinus tabuliformis. The sequence continues at coordinate 956,001,034 of CM062804.1, forward strand.
CATGGAGAATTTGAATTCTTGAGTATAAAATTCCAAAATAGATAACAAAACATATAGTTATCTATTTTAATTCATTGTTTTAAACATTGATTTAAAACATTTAAATCCTTGTATAATGTAAAATAGAGATATTTGTTATAAATATATAGATGATATTTTTTTAAATATATAATCTTTACTATGACACAGATTTTATATGGAGATATTATATTATTTATAATTAATTGATAAAATTTTATTTTGCTATAAAATGAATGTTTAATTTTAATTCTCTATTTATGTCAAATTAGGATCCACTACTCACTAATAAATCAAAATTGTTTCCAAATACATAAAGTAAAGACATAATTACATATAAATTCACATAATGTAGATATGTAAAAATGTTGTGTCCTTATGATTGAACATCCAAATTAAAATACTCTAAGGGAGCATTTGAGTTGTTGGGTAGCATATCCCTTCCACTTTGGTTCCATTCTCGTTGTAACCTATCTCCCCACAATGAAAAGTTACTATAGAAAGAGTTAATGATAGGTGTAACTCCAAAAGTGAACCTTACATGATAGATATATTTTGAAACCTAGAATCTAACCCAAAGTAAATGTGTATCATGTATTGCAACAATTAAAACATTTCTAAAAATCATTCCAAAAAACTATGCATGCATTAGGAGATAGATTCACTGAATCACACATATTTGTTATTCAAATAGGACTTACCACCCCGCCACAAAGAAGAACATATTGGTTTTCTATTGACATGCATACAATAGCCACTTAGATGAGGAGGGGAAGGTCGAGCAAACAAGCATATCAATTGTAAGTAATCAACCACTGTGCTAGTTGGAGAACACTACCTCTACGGACACCCCTATTGGTGTAAGGATCATGACATATTGAGGCTTTTATGCTACCATGAACCAAGCCTCACAACTACTATGGAATGGGATGATCCACATGCTTAATGCCTAGGATGTGTGTTGCGAACAACAACCCCAAATGTGAGAGAGTTCACAATTATAAAGCAACCATTAATATACAAGAAACTAGATAAGTAAATATAATAATACATATCCACATTGAGATAGATTATTATTATTATTGTTATTATTATCCAATTTGGTGTATGAGAACCCCTTGTTTGTGGGACAAGGGACCCACCTCCGCACAATGATTTCACTGTTAAGTCTACGAAGGCATAAATACTCTACCCCCCTCTTGTTTTGAACCTGTGACCTCTTTGGAGGAAACACATGCTCTTAACCATTAGGCCCACTCAACCATTAGCAATAGGAAACTCTTCCAATTAATTATCAAACTTGGAATACATAAAATAATACAAATGATGATGATTGAGCAATGAAGAAATCTTGTATGTTGAAGCTCTAAGAAGAATTGTGACATAAAATCTCATATACTAGGTGATTAGATGATCTAAGAGAAGAAAAAATGTACATAGAATTATTCATACAAGAGCAATAAGACTCAATGAGAGAAATAATTAAGCTTCGATAATGATCTTAAGGGACTATTCGCATTCATGTCACTTTTGATATTCTTGGTTTTTGGTGCATTTGGAGAATGTTGAAGCTCATAGACACAGGCTGCTAAGTTGTGCATACATATTTTGTTGAGATTTGTGTGCTTGTGTTATTCAAATGTATGTGCTTGCTCTAGAACTAGGCACCATAGCATAAACTTAATGTGTTAATTGTTATAAAGGTTTTGCAATAATATAAAGGCATGGGGGCTAGGTGCACATTAAAGGTGAGTGAGAAGGTTTACTTGTAAACATCTACATTTATACTCATATTATCTACATTCATATCATAAAATAGAAAATTTTATGATCATAAAACCAATTCCAAAATATCATAAAACTGTTTTTAATTGACACACAAACCCATATAAAAAAAAAACCATTAACCTGAAAACCAATCAACCATAAATAATTGTACTCAATAACTTCTTTTGCAAAAAAAAATCAATTTATAAATTATGTAAATAAACCCATAATCTTATATCTGTATTTTTATTTAAAATACAATGATATATCAAAAGTAAACCAATAAACTTATTTATTTTATTTAAAATAAAATTAAAAATTAAAATACACCATAAATAGTAAACCAATAAACTTATTTATTTTATTTAAAATAAAATTAAAAATTAAAATACACCATAAATAGCCAAAATGAAAAATTAAATTGCAAGATATTGAAACACGTATCACATTGAATTTTTTATATATTATTTTTAAATAAAGAAATTATTATATTTGGTTAAAATAATAAAAATATAAAACTACTTAAAAAAAATAATAAGGCAAGCAGTAGATCTCCTTATGTACAATGCAAGCAATGGAGCTCCTTATGCACAGTCAATTTAATGGGCAATCGTCCATGCAGATTTAATAGGAAATATAATTGTAGTAGTTTTCCAATATATATTATTTTTGGAGGTTTAATTTATAAGTCCATAGATATAAGTTGATATGTGCAAGGATTTCACATGAAATAATCGTAAAAATTGTATAATGATTTCAGGCCTGTGGATTACTGGATCTACGCAGAGAGATGAACTATCTTCCAGCACCTCTCTTGCATGGCTGGAGAACAAAGTCACAATACTTTGATGGCAATGCCTGGGATCGAATCCTCTTAGATCGCCGGACATGTGGGATTGTCAATGGATCTTCATTAGCTCCATTACCCAGGACTTGATTTCCGCTCTGTTTTATGGACGCAGGGTCACCCAGGTTGCAGATGTCAGCAGACAAGAGAGGCTCTGAATTGGCAGCACTAGGACTTTTCTCTAAATCATGAACCGTTTGCTGATCATGGGGTTCTGAATTGGCAGCACTAGGACTTCTCTGTAAATCATGAACCATTTGCTGATTATGGGGTTCTGAATTGGCAGCACTTGGACTAAGACTCTTCTCTAAATCATGTTTGAAAGCACTTTTGGCTCTTCTGGGTACTCTCTTCTGCAAGAATGGTACCCCTGTGGGACTGAAGATTGCTTTTCTAATCTCTTTCTCTTTTGCAAGACTATTCTCTGGGAGACCTGCCCAACCGAACTGAATTGCAACATCTGCTAAAAGATGAAGTCCAGAAAATAGGATTTCTGATTTAGCCTTCTCATTCTCAATTTCGAAAGGGCTGGTGCTGGTCTCAGACACCAGGCTCTGATTTATCTTGGGTTTCTTGCTGGCAGGAGGATGGCAGGGCCAATTATTGTAATTAGAACTGGTTTCACAACAAGAAACAACCCTCAAATCCTTCATTTCTCCATTCATATTCCGTGACTGCAACTCCATATCCTTTGCAAGCACCTTAGATATTGAACAAGATGAAGACGAGGGTCCCCTGTTGCAGGCTGCAAATTGACCTGAACTGCCCTTCATTTCCTCACGAGAGATCAACCTGTTCTGCTTTAGAGCTGCATTTTGGCCGCTTCTCGTCATTCTCGATTTGGATGGACGCTTCTTCTCATAACAAGCCCCATCTTCCACAGCATTTTCCTCCACAATGGCCAATTTAGGCCATAGCAAGAAAGGACCACTCCGGCCTGAATGCCCAATTACTGATACTGGCGACTTTGTCGAATCTCTATTCTCAAAAGGACCAACCTCTGCAATTGAATTTTGAACTGGCAAGCTTTCAACTCTGGATTTCAATGGATTTTCTTCAGACGTAGCGGAAGATTTGTGGAGGGGAGAATGATGTTTACATTGCTTGCCCTTGTGGATAATGTTCAGAGAGGACCCATCTGTAAGAGAAACGATTTTAGCTACTGAAGAGAATCCACCGGACATAGACTGCATTTTACTCATTCTGAAAACCTTGTTGCGAGCTCTGAAAATATTATCGGAGTTCTCCATTGGATACTCTTCCATGCAACACAAACTCAAACTTCCTAGGGCCAGGCTAGGGCTTAAATTGCAGTAATTAATAAAAACTGGATCAAAAGACAGCCGTATTGCCCAGAAAATTCAAGGGATCACAACTTAAGGCCAAGTAAAGAGAATTGCCAAAGAAAATCTTGATCCGATCATGAATCCACCATTGCCTAAGACCACAGTTTGCCTTTTGTAATTTCCAGATAAAAGCCCACCAAATCACCGAAGTGGCTAAGAGCGAGATTTAATAAATAGATGGCAGGGCAGAGAGCGTTCTTCATGAAATTGCTATTCGAAATGGGAGATTTGAGAGGGTGGACAAACCTAATGATGTAACATATAGTGTGAATTAAGATCGGTCACTTCACTTTCATTTTAAGGAATTCCATCGTACTGCGAGACGACCCTGAGAAAATTCGTGGAGAGCAACATAACGACCAGTTAAGTTGGGCCGGGGGTTGGGCCCCGGGTTTTTCGATATTCTAACATATTCACTTCCACTCACTTCCACCCTTGGCTTACAAAAATTTGTATCCTTATTTATCAAGCTGGCAGTATATGCTCACCATTTTGTCCATTTTGTATCCAGCGTTTATGGCGAGATTTATTTATCGAGCCATTAGTATGCGGGCAATATATTTATTTTAATACAACGGTAAACATATATTGACCCACGTATTTATGATTCAATAAACTTAAATGATATATCTAACCACATGGATGATATATCTAACATACTTAAGTGTCATAGGAATCCAAACCTGGATGATATATCCAACATACTTCAATATCATAAGAATCCAAACAATTAATAGATTTGATAAGTTTGTAGTAATGAAGAATGTAGGGTCCTTTAACCATTTGATGTGTACACAAAGAAAATGGTTGGTTGATATAGTTCCTTCTCTCTAGAATCATTTTAGTTGGTGGTCATTCTTCCTTAGGCCTTCATGGGCAAGGATGACATTTTATAGAAAATTTCTATGTTGGTTCATGTTGTTTCAATTTCTAGCAAGAAAGTGACACAAACATCTATACAAGGTCTACCAATCCACTAACAAGCTACCAGAGTTTGAATATTGAAAAACTATAAACTTGCAACCCATATACTAAAATTATGATATAACATCCAAAGTAAAAGGAAAGCTCTTACCAAGGCTACTCAAACTTCATTGCACTTCCAAAAAAATTTGATACATGGATTGAGATACCCTAACGATCACGTTCTAGTTAATATAAATATAGAGCTTATACTTGACTAATAACAATGAAAAAGACAATAACAACAATACCTCAAACCCAACATCTAAATCTAAAGGCCAACTAATGAAATACTAGAAGAATTTTGTAGCAAAAAATAACCAAAGCTCAAACCCATATTTACTCAAAACAAATTGGAGCTACTACGGGTACCTCAAGACCTAAAATCCACTCCCATTGTCCCACCTCATTGGTGATATCTCATAATGAAGGAAAAAAACTCCAAAGCAAGGATCATTTCTCACATGCAATACATTTGGGACTATGTCCTTGCAAGTCCTTTCTTCACACTCAAAAATAGGTATGAGGATTATTGTGACATGTTTATTAAATGAGAAGCAATGTGGCTTGAAATCCAAGTGGGTTATAAAACATTAGAGGATATGGAAAAAATAACACACTCCATTTTTTATCATGACCTCTAGCAAAAGAGAGGTTGCTTCATTAACTAGTTGATTGACCTAAGCATTGAGATTTATGCATGCTTGATAGAATGAGACCTTGTTCACATTTTGGGTTATGAGGCTAGTTTGATATCCTTCGATGTTGCGTATTGAATCAATAATTTGATAATGACATTAACGATCATTGTTTTATATTGGAGTTAACTGAAAGGAAAACCTTTCCTTAGAATAACGAATAGGCTTCAACTTGATTATTGGTTAAAGTTCCTAATCCCCAAGAAAAAGTTGGTTTCTTTCTTCCCTTGAGATAATTTGATAACGACAATAGAATCTCCAATTACAATCATTGATTTTATATTGGTTAAAATTCCTAATCACTAACAAAATTTTGATTTCTTTCTTCCCTAGAGATTAGTGAAATCTTTTTATTATTTTATGTAAAATTTCAAATAAAATTTTAGAAATTATTTAATTATTTTTTATTAAATATACTTAGATATTATTAGAAGATTTATAAAACCAACATAGATCCATTTTAAGTACGATCTAACATGAGAGCCGAGAGTGGTCAAATTTCTTCACGTGCTTTTTTAGAGTGCAAAATACAATTTGTTATTTTTCATCGTTTAAATTGTATTTTGAATGCTAAATAGAGTATATATAGGACCAAATAAAAATTTTGACCATAAAAACTTATTTTTTTTCTATATATGGATAAATTAATTAACATACATCTTCAAAAAGTTTATTTAAATCTCTTGTTGAAATATTTTTGAAAAGTATAAGATTTAAACTTTTGTTTCACACATTTTTTTTACTTCTAATTACTTTACAGCATATTCATTTTCATTCAATTATAGTCGACATTATTTTTCTATTTAGAACATAATTTTTATTTTTTATTTTACTGCCCCTACAATGAGCCTCTTGCGGCAATACTCTTAATTTTTTAATTAAAAATATTTAAATTTTATTTTACAAATTACATAATTTTATTTTAGGTTAGTTTGATATCCTTCAATGTTGCGTATTGAATCAATAATTTGATAATGACACTGACGACCATTGTTTTATATTGGAGTTCATTGAAAGGAAAATCTTTCCTTAGAATAAAGAATAGGCTTCAACTTGATTATTGGTTAAAGTTCCTAATCCCCAAGAAAAAGTTGGTTTCTTTCTTCCCTCCAGATGATTTGATAATGACAATATAATCTCCAATTACAATCATTGATTTTATATTGGTTAAAATTCATAATCACTAAGAAAATTTTGATTTCTTTCTTCCCTAGAGATTAGTGAAATCTTTTTATTATTTTATGTAAAATTTCAAATAAAATTTTAGAAATTATTTAATTATTTTTTTATTAAATATACTTAGATATTATTAGAACATTTTTAAAACCAACATAGATCCATCTTAAGTACGATCCAACATGAGAGCCGAGAGTGGTCAAATTTCTTCATGTGCATATTTTTTTAGAGTGCAAAATACAATGTGCTATTTTTCATCGTTTTAATTGTATTTTTGAATGCTAAATAGAGTATATATAGGACCAAATAAAAATTTTGACCATAAAAACTTATTTTTTTCTATATATAGATAAATTAATTAACATACATCTTCAAAAAGTTTATTTAAATCTCTTGTTGAAATATTTTTGAAAAGTATAAGATTTAAACTTTTGTTTCACACGTTTTTTTACTTCTAATTACTTTAGAGCATATTCATTTTTATTTAATTATAGTCGACATTATTTTTCTATTTAGAACATATTTTTTATTTTTTTATTTTACTGGCTGTACAATAAGCCTCTCGCGGCAATAATCTTATTTTTTTATTAAAAATATTTAAATTTTATTTTACAAATTACATAAATTAATAAAATAAAATTTTATTATCAATATTTAAAATTAAAAAAAGAGGTTAATGGGCACAAATCCAAACATGACTATGGGTTGGTGTGGTATCCTCCCTTGGTGAGTTTAACGTCTTAAAGGCCCATACTTTACAGTTTCTTAAACAATAAGTTAGTCTACTCTATGTATATATATATACACTAATACTACTACTACTAGTAGCCTAACCATATAAATTAAAGAGCTAGTAAAAGTCGATAGGCATCAGCCCTGTCAGGCCAGGATAACTCCAGAATAAGCAGAAGAGAAACTGATTGCTTAATTCATTAGCTAACTATCATTTATATACATAAATGGGACGGATCAGTTCATCTTCTTGATGATTGTTCGCGTTCCAGTTCACCCATCCGTTGAGGATTAGGTGTCAACATTCCCCCCCTTAATCTGAAAGGATGTTGGTGAGTCCAAGCATTGTTCTGAATCTTTCAAGCTTTTCTCTTCCAAGCGCTTTGGTGAAGATGTCTGCAATTTGCTCGTTTGTGGAACAATGACGGAGATGGATTGTTTTGGCCTCAACATGATGTCGGATCAGATGATATTTAGTATTGATGTGCTTAGTGCGATCATGGAACTTTGGGTTCTTGGCCAACTTTATTGCAGAGGTGTTATCAATCATGAGTGGAGTTGATTGTATTTGTTTTACCTGCAAATCTTCAAGAATTTTCCTGAGCCACACAATTTCTTTCGTTGCTTCAGCTGCTGCCACATATTCTGCTTCTGTTGTGGAATCTGCTGGTACTGATTATTTGCATGATCTCCAGGAGACAGCTCCTGATCCAAGACTCATAGCATATCCTGAAGTAGATACCCCAGTTTCTTTGTCTCCATCAAAGTCTGAATCAGAGTATCCAATCAAGTTGAAGTCGTCCACCTGTGTATACTTGATTCCAAGGTCTTGAGTTCCCTTCAAGTACCTTAGAACTCTTTTTGCAGCAGACCAATGTCCCTCACAAGGCTTTTGCATAAACCTGGAGAGGATTCCAACATCAAATGAAATGTCTGGTCTGGTAGTAGTGAGGTAGATGAGACTTCCTACAAGCTGTCTGTACTTTGTTGCATCCTCAAATTCCTTTCCTTCAATAGATGTGAGCTTCAAGTTTTGTTCCATTGGAGTAGAAAGAGGATTGCACTCTGTCATGCAAAATCTGTTTAACAAATCTCCAATGTATTTCTTTTGAGAAAGAAATATGGATTTTGGATGTTGGGTTACTTCAATGCCAAGATAGTAATGAACATAGCCCAAATCAGTCATTTCAAAACTTTTTCCTAATTCTTTCTTTATGGATGCAATATAGCTTTCATTGTTCCCTATCATTAAAAGATCATCTACATATACCACAAGATATACAACTTTTTTGCCAACTTTCTTGACAAATAAAGTTGCATCATCAAGATCAAAATGTTTGAAGTTGAGTTTCAGAAGATGCTCAGTTAGTTTTTCATACCAGCCTCGTGGTGCTTGTTTGAGGCCATACAAGGACTTCACAAGTTTGCATACTTTGTGTTCATGTCCTTTCACAGCAAATCCTTCAGGCTGGGACATAAAAACATTCTCTTTTAGATCTCCATTCAAGAATGCAGTTTTTACATCCATTTGATGGACTTTCCAACCGTTCTGAGCAGCTAGTGCAAAGAGTGTCCGGATGGTGGCCCATTTTGCTGTGGGGGCAAAAGTTTCCTCATAATCGACCCCTTCTTTCTGTGAAAAACCTTTTGCCACAAGCCTAGCTTTGTGCTTGTCAAGTGAGCCATCAGCTTTGTACTTGTTCTTGTAGACCCACTTGCAGCCAATTGGTTTGGTTCCAAATGGAGGATCAACCAGCTTCCAAGTGCCATTCTTTATGAGGGCATCATACTCCTTCTGCATCGCTTCTTTCCATTCATCATGAGTAGCAGCTTCTTTGAAGGAAGTTGGTTCAAAATCTGTAGACAAGTTCAATTCACAATCATAAGTAACATCCATATCAACAGGTGAATTAGAGTCATCTACATCACCTCCATCTTGTCGGTTTGTATTTCTGGTTCCTGTTTTTCCAATTTCATCAGGATGAACACTTTCAAGTGTCTTTGTCAGCCACTTTGGGGGACCTTTCTGAGATGGTCCAGGCTGCTCTGTTGATTGAGTTGGGACTGAATCAAGATTGAGTCTCCCAATTCTATCAATTACATCACTTAAAGGATCATCCGGTGTTGGAGTTTCATGCAAGGGAGATTGTTCTTCAGAAGAAGATTCCACATGTTGATCTAGTATAGGAATCCCCCCTTCAAGATGTGGAATCTGATTATCAAACTCTTGAAATGATTTTATTTTTGTGAATCTATCCAAGCGATCAAGTTGCCGCTCAACAACACTGTCAGATTTGGATGATTCAAGAAAAATGACATCTCTAGATACAACAAACTTTTTATTTACTTCATCATAGAGACGGTATGCTTTAGATGTGTTTGAATATCCCAGGAAGATACACTTACGACTTCTAGCACCAAGTTTGTTTCTATGTACCTTTGGTATTAAAGCATAACAGGTGGAACCAAAGATCCTGAGATGTTTTACCGAAGGAACATGTCCATACCACAATTCATAAGGAGTTTTGTTTCTTATAGCACTAGATGGACATCTATTCTTTATATATGCAGCACATAGAACAGCATCAGCCCAAAACATTATCTTTACATTTTTTAAGAAAATCATGGATCCTACCATATTCAAAATTGTTCTGTTCATTCTTTCAGCTACACCATTCTGTTGAGGATTATAAGGCACAGTTGTTTGATGTTTAATCCCATGTTGGCGAAGATAGTGTTCAAATTCATTTGATGTATATTCTTTTCCATTATCAGTGCGAATAGACCCAATATGAGATTGTGCATCATTTTCAATCCATTTATGAAAATTCTTGAATGTTTGAAAAGCATCAGATTTGTTCTTCAATAAATAAACCCAACACATTCTGGTGTAATCATCAATAAATGTCATGATATATTTATTTCCATTTGCAGAAGGAACAGGCATTGGACCACATAAATCTGAATGAATGAGTTCAAGCTTCCTATGTGCTCTTGAATGTGAATCATGAAAAGATTGTTTGCTATGCTTTCCTAGAATGCAAGCATCACATTGCTTATGTTTTCTAGGAATTGTAGGCAAACCAGCAACACCATTTTTCTTCAACAAGCGGAGACTATCATAGTTTAAATGTCCAAATCTAGCATGCCATAATAAACTTGACGGAAGTGTACCTTCTTCATGATGAGAAATATATGAGAAATGTTGTGCATGAGCAGAGGTTCCTTGCAGTTTAAGAAGTCTTTCTTCTTCTATACCCCTCATGACAAGTGAGTGGTCAGATGCCTTTCTTACCTCAAGCTTTCCATCAAACATATGAATGGAGTGACCTTGCTGGCGGATGTGGACCAAAGGACGGCAAGTTTCTCTTGAGCTGTGGGAGATATAGAACATGATCCAGAAGAAAGTCTGGAAGACCGGGCAGTTTAAGCCTGATTGTGCCAAGCCCTGATGGCTTGATTTTTGACTGATCTGCAAAGTATACTGCTCCATCAACATTGTCAGTGAAATATTCAAAAAAATCTTTCCTATGAGTCATATGACAGGTTGCTCCTGAATCAAGCAACCAGTCATTTTTCGAAGAAGCAAGTGAAGCATTAAACAAATCTTCATTTACTCCAATGTTACATTGTGCCTCAATATAGTGGGCGGATTCAGGTGCTTTACCTTTGTCTGTGTCATCAGTTTTACCTTTCTGCTGATTTCTTCTCTGCTCAATTTTGTCCCATGGTAGCTTGCATGTAGAAGCATCATGTGATCCATTTCATTTGCAGCGAATGCAATGCAGATCTGCCTTTTCTGTTTGAGAATGTCTGCCCCCCTGCCTCTGAAGTATCTTCCTCTTCCTCTTCCGCCACCTCTTCCTCTTGTAGAATCTTGAGCTGGATGCTTTTCTTTATGAGCAAGGCAAATAGTCTCTTCAGAAGATTCAGGGACTGTTTTCTTTCCAAAGGCTTTCTCTCTTTCAGCAAACTTTTTCACAAGAGACTCAAAGGTTATGTCTTTAAGATTTCCATTTGCTTGTAAAGACTCAAGATAATTGGAGTGGGTAGGATAGAGTGCTTTGAGAAAGGCAATAAGAGATGGTCCAGGCTGCTCTGTTGATTGAGTTGGGACTGAATCAAGATTGAGTCTCCCAATTCTATCAATTACATCACTTAAAGGATCATCCGGTATTGGAGTTTCATGCAAGGGAGATTGTTCTTCAGAAGAAGATTCCACATGTTGATCTAAACACTCAAAAATCATAAAGACTAACTAAAATATAGCTTAATTTTAAATTATTATTGTTATTATTATTATTATTATTATTAAATGAATTAATATATAATTTAAAAATATGTACATTAAAAAAATAGGGAATAAGATTCTTAATCGTGGAAATATACCATGGAGGTTTTGATTTGTAAATAGGAATGTTACAATACAATGGGCCAATACCATGGATTATTAATACCACATGCCCAAAAAACCATTACTCACTTCATATGACACTTGTTCATATGAATGTTTTTTAATCAATCAATTTAGTAAAAAGGGGAAAATTTACATAACTACTTTGGTCATAAATCTCAACGATTTGTGTATACTACTAAGAATATTCTAAAATATTATGTGAGGTTAAATCCATAGCATCCACTTTCTTGAGAGGATCATGATGGAAACCCTAAATCCTTTGGTTTCCACCCTATATATGTGAAATTTTCAGCTTCATGATTCTTCCCTTTGTCCAAAGCTCCCCCATTGTGTCGTCATCGCTACAAATCCCTTAAATTGCGATGAATCTTTTTTGCAGCAAGGTGCTTCTCTCCTTCAAGGTGATGTCATCACTTCAGATCACTTGAGCTTTTCGGTCTTCATGAATCCGCTCTTATGGGGCACACTTTGTGTACAGGTGGGAGCCATTGACTTTGTCTCTACACTTACAATAAGAATCCAATATCGAATAGGAATCCCTTCCGTCTCAATGTAGATTCTACATAGCCGTAGGCAACTTCAGAAAGGGATTTTGTTTAAATATTATGGCATAGTGAAGAATGTCTTAATCATCTTAGTCTCCAAATTGAATAGAGGAACCAAAGGTTGGGGTGTGCCTTCTTCCTCTTAGTCGCGATCCTTTAAGGATGCTCTAAAGCTAGGGCTCTCCCAACCAACTCCCAAAAATCTCTTAGGGCCAACGTTCATTGTAGAATAAGCAAAAGTTTTTCCAAAACTAAAAGTGGAAGACCCGGATATGATATTTTCAGCTTATCCTATGAGAAAAATACCATAATTTGTCATTTAATGGGCTTTGAATATCAACATTCATACTCCAAGAATGGGTGCAACAAACTTGGTCCCCAAATACAGATCCATATTTATATTTAAAGGATTTCTTTGTGGTTTTTTTCAAAATTCCAGAGGACCATCAAAGAGTTTTTAATCAAGGTCCCTAGTTTTGGGGCCGCTTGATGCAGGAGCATCCGACACTCTTCATCAAAAGGAGGAATCCAAAGTGGAGAACGAGAGGACATGGACCATCGAGCTGAATAGGGGACAAATCTATTTAAAACGAGCTAAAATGATGGAATGGATAAGTCTCTCGAAGACTTTATTAAATGTAATACTACCACATATGTATGCATGTAGAGAGAGTTAGGGACAGTTGAGATATTTGAGGAAAGGATGTGATCAAATCCTTCACAGTGATCTGATCCAATGTTCCTTATATATATATATATATATATATATATATATATATATATATATATATATATGTGAGCCTGTGTGTTCAATAAAGAGATATAGAGGAATAGACAGTAAACTGTGAGATATAGATATAATGTAGTCGAAGGAGAGCTTGCTCTAAGGCTGAAATGCCTTAGGATGTACTCATACTGTGTATAATAAATTGCTGTGTGTTGTGCGAATTCTTTTATCTGTGTATAATGCCTTTTCCATGTTATGCTGTATATATGCGTGAATGGCTTAAACCCAATGTTATAGAGTATTGATCGACCATCAATCACTATAGGATCGATGGCGATCCAATGATATTGAGTTAACTGTTGTATTAGTGATGTTGTGTGTAGACAGAGTTGGTGGTAGAACCATGATTTTAACACAAATCCATCAAACAGCGAAGGGAAATAAGTCCTAGAGAAGGTTGAAGAAGTGATGCACAGGAACTGTTAGATCTGGGAGATCAACGACCAAGATAAAATCGGAACCAAAATGTCGCATCGCAATCATCCAAGGGGAGGAATGAACCTTGGCCAAAAGAAAGAGCGATATGTGATTTGGTAGTTGGACCCGAAACCTTATCAAACGTAACCGATAATCTTATCGGATCCGTAAGGTAATCGGGGATTGACGCATTCAAGTGGAAGAGCTCTGGTTGAAGGAAGTGCCGATTGTGATGACCCGATACTCTGATGGTCGATATGCGATATATCGATACGCTGATAGCGATCGGAGTGATCATTGATCGGGAATTGGAGGTTTCGGAGGTCAGAGCGCTGACCCGACGATTCATAGATTCGGGTTCATAATATTTAAGATCCGGCCCAAGGGTAAAGCAGGGTTTCCCCGTGTTTCCTGTGTAATTGCGCTAAAGTGGTGTGGCCCCGGTTTTAAGGGAAAATCTCGATAGTTAAATGGCCCAGGGTTTTAAAGGCTAAACTCATATTTAAATGCTCCTGATAGTCTAAAAGGTTTCGATAGTTGTATGGTCCATGGTATAAAGGCTTATGGACTAAGCGATTAAATAAAACGCTTTCGATAACAAAATGGGCGCATAACCCATAGGTCCTAGGATCGAAATATGTAAAGAAAAGGGGTTTTGGCCTTACCCCAAAATCTCTTTTCATCAAGTGGTATCAGAGCCGAAGAAGATTTTGTGTGCAAAAGCAGGGAAAGGTTAAGGGAAAGTTTTCCTGTGAGAAGGAAGAAGGGAAAGGAGGTACAATTGTTTAAAGCTGGAGAGCTTCTGGTCTTACTATCGTGCAGAGAGCGGCAACGGAAGGTGAGAAGATTTGCAGCAATCTAGAGCAAGGAGTGTTCAATGGGTTCCATAGAAGAGAACCAGAAGGATGCCAAATGACTGAGTGAGGAGAGCTTGGTGAGGTATCGTGTAGCAGAGGAAGACTATTCCTGCAGAGGTTGGTTGCAACTCACAGAAGATCACAAAGATAGTTCCACTGAGAAGTGGGTAGAATTGCTAAGGACAAGGAGAAGCATATGACCAGGAGGTCATAAATTTTTGTGCCTCGAGAGTCTGATGCAGGAGCATACAACACTCTTCATCAAAAGGAGGAATCCAAAGCGGAGAACAAGAGGACGTGGACCATCGAGCTGAACAAGGGACAAATCTGTTTAAAACGAGCTAAAACGATGGAATGGATAGTCTCTCGAAGACTTTATTAAATGTAATATATATATGAGCCTGCATGTTCAATAAAGAGATATAGAGGAATAGACAGTAAACTGTGAGATATAGATATAATGTAGTCGAAGGAGAGCTTGTTCTAAGGCTGAAATACCTTAGGATGTACTCATACTGTGTATAATAAATAGTTATGTGTTGTGTGAATTCTATTATCTGTGTATAACACATTTTTCGTGTTATGCTGTATATATGCGTGAATGGCTTAAACCCAGTGTTATAGAGTGTTGATCAACCATCGATCATTGTAGGATTGATGGCGATCCAACGATAGTGAGTTAACAGTTGTATGTAGTGATGTCGTGTGTAGATAGGGTTGGTGGCAAAACCATGATTTTAACGTAAATCCATCAAACAACGAGCAGAACGAAGTCCAAGATAAGGTTGAAGAAGTGATGCACAGGAACCGTTAGATTTGGGAGATCAACGACTGGGATCAAATCGGAACCAGAATGTCGCATCGCAATCATCTAAGGGGAGGAATGAACCTTGGCCAAAAGAAAGAGCGATATGCGATTTGGTAGCCGGACCCGAAACTTTATCAAACATAACCGATAATCTTATCGGGTCTGTAAGGTAATCGGGGATCGGTGCATTCAAGTGGAAGAGCTCTGGCTGAGGGAAGTGCTGATTGCGATTACCCGATACTCCGATGGCCGATATGCGATATATCGATACGCTGATAGCGATCGATGATCGGGGATTGGAGGTTTCGGAGGTAAAAGTGCTATAGAAATGTAACAAAGGTGCAAACCCGACGATTCATAGATTCGGGTCATAGAAAATTTTAGGGGCGAATGTTCGCCCTTTGGCGAAATTAAGGGGTTTTAAATTTTTAGTGGGCGAATATTTTGTATCATAGTAAATTTTTACAAATCACCTCAAATAGCCCACCTTATTTTAAGGGAGAGGGTAAAAAAGGTAAATTTAGCCCTTCAAATTAGGAGTTACAACCTTCCATTCGCCCATTTTCAAGAATAGGTTTTATTTAAGTGAATCCATTCGCCCATTTTCAAGAATAGGTATTATTTAAGTGAATCCTATGGGCCAAAGGCCCAAATACCATATTTATAAAAGAGGTATGGTAAATTAATAAAAATATAAATAAATGAGAGTTATGGTAAATAAATAAAACATTTTTTATATTTACTCCATAAGTCACCTTATATACATGAAAGGGTGTAAACAAATAAAAATATAAGTAAAGTGGAGGTATGGTAAATAAATAAAACGTATTTTTATACTTACTCAAAAGGTATGGTAAATAAATAAAAATATAAATAAACTAGACACATGGTAAATAAATAAAACCTCTTTTTACATTTACTCCATAACCTTCTTTCTATTTATGAAGGCTCAAGAAAGAGGTTTTATTTAAGTGAATCCTATGGGCCAAATACCATATTTGTAAAAGAGGTATGGTAAATTAATAAAAATATAAATAAACAAGAAGTATGGTAAACAAATAAAACATTTTTTTTATATTTACTCCATAAGTCACCTTATATTTACGAACACTCAAAAAATGCAATATATTAACGTGAAACCTATGGGCAAAATACTATGGGAAAAATACCATGGACTAGATTGTTATTAATAACATGCAAACAAAACATTATTAACCCTAATATTAGTATTAATAAAAATAAAAATGGCACATAGTATTGACCCATGGTATTCACCTGGAATGTAGCCTATTTAAATGGGGGAATTAAACCAACATATATCCATCTTTACTCTGGATCTACTAACCCCCGAGAGGATTAAACAAGCATAGATCCATCTTTACTCTGGATCTACTAACCCCCGAGAGGTATCAAATACATAGATTCATCTTTACTCTGGATCTACTAACCCCCGAGAGGTATCAAATATCGTGATATGCAAACTAGCATAGAGTGAAAAAATATTTGATCCGATCAAGAGTAAAAATGGATGTTGTAATTTAATGTATGTTAAACATTTTAGCTTGGTTAAAATAAAAATCAACTATCAATTTTATTAATTTTTATAAATTACTAATAGTAATTTTTAAGCTCCAGGTCTATGATAACCCATGGTATTGACCCATGGTAATACCATGGTATTCATGTGAGCATAGACTATTTAAAGGGGAAATTCTATCATCTTAGATCCATCTTAATTCTGGGTCTACCAAGTGCTCAGAGGGATAAATAGATTTCATCCCCCTAAGAGTGGTAAATGTGGAGTTAAGATGGATATAGGTTGGTTTTTATGATAATGAAGATATTAAATAGACTTAGGAAATTATATTGTAAAAACATCTTAAGGTGAATGGTTAAAGCATAGACATTGGACAAGTATATTTGTATACTTCTGTTTTATACTGAAACAAATCCAGGGCTAAAAGGAATGGATTGATTGCACTAGTCATCCTTATATAACTTTCCAACATATGTTGGAGTAAACAGATTGTAATTTGGGTAATTTTTCTAATTGCAAACAGGAACATACTTGTGTATTGGCAGGGTGGTTACGAGGTCCCTAGAAGTGACAAATTTGAATTTTTCTTGGTTTTATATATAGTATTAGGTTTTTTCTCATACTTTCTGTGAATGGCACGGGTGAATTTTAATCTACACCCACTAGGTTATTGATATGTAATTTCGGTAATTTTGATTTCAAAAGATATTTTAAAGAAATGCAATGATTTCATTTGTGTATTCAATAAACACAATATTTTATAATTGAGTAAAATATTTGCCATGCCTGGTGAAAGATTCACAAAAAAATTATATATACATATCATATTATTGATAAAATCGCCTTCCATTTTTCCTATATACCATGGAGATTCGCCCATTTATTATACATGTAAATTTGGGGGGGTTCTTAAAATTTTCCCTAATTCGGGTTCATAATATTTAAGATCCGGCCCAAGGGTAAAGCGAGGTTTCCCTGTGTTTCTTGTGTAATTGCGCTAAAGTGGCACGACCCCGGTTTTAAAGGAAAATCCCGATAGTTAAATGGCCCGGGGTTTTAAAGGCTAAACGCATATTTAAATGCTCCCGATAGTGTAAAAGGTTACGATAGTTGTATGGTCCGCGGGTATAAAGGCTTATGGACTAAGCGATTAAATGAAACGCTTCTAATAATGGAATGGGCTCATAACCCATAGGTCCCAGGATCGAAATATGTAAAGAAAAGGGGTTGAGGGAAGGCTATATATATATGTGGTTAAAGGGTTAACGAAGGTTGCATAAGGGTTAACGAAGGTTGTATAAGGGTTAAGGAAGATTATGAGGGGTTTTTAAGTCCCAATGGGAAGGACCTAATGAAAGGCTTTAATAAAGTCTTATGTGAAGGTTTGAGGGTTGATTAAGGTTCCGATAAGTGGATATTTCCTAAGGATTAGACTATGTGGGTTAGTCTATAGTTTATTACCATTGATGGTTGAAGATTTGACTCCTTGGTGAGTTAAATACCTGGGACAAATGTGCCTATGCATTTTACATGCATACTGTGGGTGTAAGTGGGGGTAACCTTGCACCACCGCTCTGCGTTCTCCTTTCAACAATGGTTTCTTGAATTTAACCCTTTATCCATGACATCTCTAGACACTCCAATTTAGGTAAGACTTCCTAATATGCCCATTCATTTGTTAACTCTGGATGCCTTTGCTTTTGTAGGAAGTTCTCTAGGCCATTTTATTAAGATAGATACAAACAATATTGAGAGGGGTATTGTAACCTTTGCAAATATTTTTGTCGAAATAGATCTTAGCAAGGGGCTTACTAATAGGATTGTTATCGATTGGAATGACATAACCTTTTCATAGTTGGTGCATTATGAAAACATAGATTTTCACTAAAGGTCCTATTAATAGCTAGGTCATCTCCAAAATGTTTTCCCATCTTCTCAAGGGAATTCTCATCCCCTTGATGTCAAGAGAAAGAATTGAGGATGGAAAATATCCAAAAGGATATAAGAATTCCTTAGCTCACAAGATAAAATTTTAGAAACAAAAGAAATTGTAGCCATATCTAGTCCTTTGGCCTCATCTCAACCCCTCGCATTTCCAACTCATCCCATAGAATTTGCAATCACTCCTCCTCTTTCACCATCTCCCCACTCTTGTTCGAATCCATTAGATGGATAAGAGAGAGATACAACCATGATACTAGACTTGTCCACGGGCAGACATACATGTCTTCGGGAAGCATATCACTTAGATAGTGATATGGAAGTAGCCACTATTGCATATCCTCTAGAAATGGAAATGTCCCAAGGAAATGCAATCATTTTGTCCATGCCATATGCTACTGACAACTTCGCGGGATGGATTAACGTTCACAAAGAAATATACCTTCTAACAGCTCAATAATCAAATTTTGACTCATGTTGCTAGTCTCCACCTGAGTGGGCAACTCATGGTTTTGGTCTTTATTTTTCATGGAATCTCCTCTAATTTTGCAAGTCCTTGACTCCCTACTTTACTACCTTTGATTTAGTTTCCAAGATGGTCGGCTAGAGACAATAATTTTTCTAAACTGATGTAAATATCTTTTATTGCAATACAACGACATCTTACCAAAAAAAAAATATAGAAGCCCTATTCCAACACACCTAGCTTAATAAAAAATAACTTTGATGTGGAATGGTATATTTCTTATTTAAAGTTTTAAATATCTAATAAAATGACAAAAATGAGTTTGGATATATATATATATATATATATATATATATATATATATCCCAAGGAAAGAAATTAGCCTCCCTCTTAGCTCAAGGTTCAAGGTTAACATACTAGCCCATCTCACGAGTATACTCACTTAAGAGTTCATAAGGCTCAAAGCCAATACAACAATATTTATTAAGGCATTATAACTCATCATGTCACTAGTTGAGATTTAAACTTGGGTGGGAAGATAACAATCATTCCACCAACCACTAGAAATAATCCTAATTGGCTTTTTATTTTTTAAATATATTATATACTTTAAAATAAATTAAACATGTATTTTAAATATTTAACTATTTAAATTTTATTTTAAAGAATGTATTTTAAATTTTAAATTTTACAAATTTAAATATTTAAAACCTCAAGAATTTATGTTCTTATTTTAAGGGGTATTGACATGTTATTAGGTAGTATTATTTTTATGAATACCTTTTATTGACATGGCGTGATAACATTTATATGATATTGCAAACTGAGTATCATAACTAAAGCAAAATAAAACAATGGGTGTTGTGAGGCAGTAAGTCCTTGCCTCGAGTGGGTAACAAATGTAGAATCTAAGTGTTTTTGGTAGAGTGTATACCTTGCAAGCTGGACATGGCTCACAACTCTTTGGGAATGGGACCAGAGAGTATATTGACATTCAGATAAACGTCCAGTAGCTCAATTAATTTAGAAATCTCCTTGGGTATCTCCCCTCCAAGGTTGTTATAATACAAATACAGTCTAGTGAGGCACTCACGCTTGCCAACTGCTAAGGATATTGAGCCTGATAATCATTTTCCCTACAAAGAAAATTTAGCGCTTGTGAAGGAACGTGAAGGAACGTCTAAAGTAACATTTAGATTTGTTTCATCTGGTTCCCACAAGCAAACAAGAAATAAGATTGGGCCTCTGAGAGTCTTGGATTTAATACTTGAAGATACACACTTCAACTGTTGTGACCACAAATGCAAAGTGCAATTTACAACAACCATATTCCTCAAAATCATAATCCAAGGAATGCAAGTCAATAACTAGATGAATAAATTATAACATTCAAACTGCTTGTATATATGGGAAAGACAAGATCCAAAATGTTGGTAGAGAAAATCTACAATTTGACCTTGCTACAGATAGCGGTTCAACTACATACCATTTCAATTGCTTTCTACCTGCAAAGATGCAAAATCATCACCCTTGATATAATAAAATAAAGTACATTTTTAAGAAATCAAAATAAGTCCCTAAAAATCAAACTTCCAGTAAAAATGAGATGTCATTAAATATGAGTAACTTTTATAAATTAGACGATTTTCTACACTCCTATGAAGAGCGCTGCTAGAATATTAAGCAACATCTAACATCTTCAAGTGTATTATAAGGTAGTCCTCATATAAATACGAGTGATTGAAGAATCCTCAATTATTTGACATCATCGAGGAGAGAGATGTGCTCCAATGGACAAACATACAATTCATTAAGATACACTCATCAAGTTCTCAAAATATAACCATTATGGCTTCCCATGTTAATCACAGTGATTAGGACATTTGTTGATTAATAACATATGGGAATCAATAACTTGCTCAAACTCATTTATGAAAAAAAATGGTGGTCATACTATGTGCAATTAAGAAATGGCACCCTTAGCTAATAGAAGACAACTCAAGATAAAAAATAGATCATAATAGTCTAAAGTACCTCTTGAAACAATTATTATTTTCGAAAGAGAACTAAAAATGGGATACAAAGATGCTTTGGTCATGAGTTTGAAATTATCTACAAAAATGGGAAAAAAAAGGTGGCGTGAAATGTGCTTTCAAGGAAAGAAGAAGACATAGAGGGATTATTTTGTGTTATTTTCATTCCACAATTTGATTGGATGGAGGCAAGGATATAATGGAAGCAAGACTCAAATTAGTGATGTAAGGTCATTAAAAAACTATAGGAGGACATGGGTGCAATAGATAAATTTGTGTGGAAGGATGATTAATTGTGGTACTAGGATCCCCTATATTTATGTAAGAATTCCCAACCCAAATAGAATATATTTTTGGAATTGCACACTTTATTATAGGAGGACATTCACGATTCCTAAAAACTTAGCATGTGATCAAGAATGATTTTTTGGGAAGGTCTTAAAATTGATGTTCAAAATTGTCTGCCTGAATGTTTGGTTTGCTAACAAAATAAGGGGGAGACAATTAAGGTCTTGAGCCTTATACAACCATTAGCCATACTAACTCAACCTTGGGAAGAGGTCTTAATCAATTTTATTACAAGTCTATCAGATTTTGAAGGAAATAATTTCATCATTGTAAAGGTGGATCAACTCAAAATGTATGCCCATTTTTTCTCTCTTTCTCACCCTTTTAAAACAAGTACATTAGATGCACCATTCATGGAAATAGTTCAAAAGCTACATGGAATCCCTATGATTATTGTAAGTGATAGAGATTCAATTTTCACTTGTAATTTTTGGGTTGTATTATTTTCTTGTTTGGGTACTCAATTGGCTCACAACTCCTCTTACCATCTTTAATTTCATGGGAAATTTGAGATTATGAATAAATTTCTATAAGGGCATCTTCATTTCTTTGCATCTAATAAATATACATATTAGTTAAATGTATTCCTTTATTAGAATGGTGGTACAACATGTCCTTCCATACTTCATAAAAAAAATGACACTGTTGTCCCTTGCATGCTAGTTGTAACATTTAATGCTTGGTGTATTTGTTGCTACGTACCATACAATTGTCCCAATGTTAGTTAGTTGTCCCTTGCATGTTGCTCTCCTTCGGAGACAGATGCTATGGTTGTTCCGGCAATTCCTGGCAATTCCCGCAGTTCCAGTTGTTCCCGGCAATTCCGGCAGTTCCTGACAGTTCCGGCAGTTCTGGCAATTCCAAAGGTTCCTGACAGTTCCGGAAATTCCAGCAATTCAGGTTGTTCCCGACAGTTTTGGCTTCCACCCTCTGCGTCAGCTTTCCCGCCTATTCCGCCAGTTCTGACAATTCCGACTGTTCCCGACAATTCCGGCTATTCTCGATAGTTCCAGCTTTTCCCAGCAGTTCTGCTTCTTCCCTCTGCGTCATCTTTCCGGAAGTTCCGGCTATTCCCGGAAATTCCGTCTATTCCCGGCAGTTCTGGCTTCTTCCCTCTACGTCAGCTTTCCTGGCAGTTCCAGCTATTCCCAGTAGTTCCAGCTATTCTAGGTGGTTCCAGCAATTCCAGGCAGTTCCCGGCAGTTCCGACAATTCCAACAGTTCCGGATTTTCCTTGCAGTTCCGAAAATTCCCGAAAGTTCTTGTGGTTCCGGCTTTCCAGCAGTTCCCGACAGTTCCGGCAATTCCAGCTATTCCTAGCAGTTCCGGCAATTCTGGAAATTCTGGCTGTTCCCGACAGTTCCGGCTTCTGCCCTTTGGATTAGGGCAGCGTTATCCCTTAGGATCTCTCCTCCTACTAAAACCCAAAGACCAGTAGAGAGGAAGAGATCCCAAGTGTGTTGAAATGACTTGAAGGCCACCTCTATTTATACTAAAACGTTGAGCACAAGTGGGTTTATTTGGTTGTTGACCGACCTTGACAAATTGTCCCATAACACAAATAAATTCATATCTCCATGAATACTTATCGGAATTGGAAGATCTTTAGATCAATCCTACATCTCTCGATGAGAGGGATCCAAGAAAAATATCAACTTCCATTAATAAGATGACCCACATGGATTTTGGCCCTAGTTGCCAATTTTAACATAGTACGACCCAAGTAGAGACACATGCGAACAAGAAGGATTCATCTGACATCCAACACAATAGTCCACAAAAGATGTGACGATCATTACAACTAATGAATGAGAAAGATTTCTCTAGTATCATGCGGAATAGCCCATAAGGATGGGACAACAATAACAACCATTACAACACATTCTCAATAAGATAAACAGAAATAGTTCAACTACTTTAGCACAAATGAAAGCAAGCATGAAATACAAACATCTGCAGAATAGTCTTACAAATATTCATATTCCATGCATGAAGAACGAGTTGACCATGTAGGCTTATATTATTAAGTAAAAGTCTCAATACACATGTATACAATGAACATCACTAGTTCTAATAGTGGAGAGTTGGAGCCACTCCTTGCTCCTCAAAAGAACTAGTTTGTCTCTCTAATGCCTTGCGAGAGGAGCCAAGGTGAAAATTTATTTTCCTCATACAATTAGAGTGTATATATAACCAAGAGGTGATGCTTCATTTTCCTTGTGACTGTTTGACTATCCTCATGATTGTTTGACTTCCTATGACTTTTCAACTTTACATGACTCTTCATATTCTGAATGTGTCCTTTGGACTTCCACTTTGCAATACATTTTGAATAGGTAATTACATAATCCACAATAATGATGTGGCATATGATGATTTGTGACAGGGCATGACATGACGTTGATGACATGGACTGCATGATGATGTGATAGTGCCAAGCTATCCTTCTTGTTGCTTCTTTCTTTGTGTCTTCTTGAAAATATTGTATGTGTTCTTCTTGTTCCTCATCCTTAGGAATTAAAGATGAGGACTCTTCCATGTGATCTTGATCTTGATCTTTTGTTATAGTCTGGTGTTTCTTCGTCTTCTTGCTTGATGATCATCTTATCTCTTCAGCTCCATATCTGTATTCTAGCATATCCTCCTCCATCTCCCTCTTCATCATCTTGCCATAGCATGATAGAGTACCTGCATCTGCAATCCACTCATGACAAGACGACATCAGTCTGATAAACCCCTAGTCTAAGATGGTGCATATTGATCCACTGATTGAGCTGGAACCGGGTGATAGGTTGGGAAAGAGGCTCAGTAACTGCACAATTACGCAGCTTAGGCAGTTAGGGGTGAAGCTTGAGCTTTGAGACTGCACAATGCGCAGGTCAAGTTGGACTAAGGAAGAATATTGCGTAGTTTGGGAGCTTAGTGAGCCTGGCTGAGGGGTTGGGCATTGTTTCAGCCAACTGCACAGTTCTGGGAGGCAAAACAGATTTGGTCATTGCGTAGTTGTGCAACTCAAGAGTTCGAGGATTGGGCTTGAGGTTTGAGATTGCGCAATGCGCAGTTCAGGCCTGGCCAGAGGGCATGATTGTGTAGTTTTGGAGGCCAGAGCACTGAAAATGTGAAATGCACAACACTGATCATTAGACTTCAAGATCAGATTCATAATTAAATTAATTGAATGCATTTGTACACAACGTCACCGCCTTATCTTTCAGCAAATTCCAAAAGTGAAGTGGACAGTGGAGAAATTAGTTCAATTGCTTAAAAGCGTTCAAATTGATGGATGAAACTTGTCATTCTTTTCAAGGAGTGAATGCAGTGGGATACGTTAAACAATCAATAACTTTGTTTCCTCCAATTCCACATTAAATGTTATCTAGAAGTAAAACATTGAATTTACAGGTCATCGTTTGTGTATCACACCGAGGTTCTTGAGGTCTTGTAGATTCAACACCCTTAAATTGTCTTCACATTAAACATTTTATTGAAGTATGCTAACATAATGGTATTTAACAACATCATTGATTGACTAAATAAACTTGCAAGTAGCAGAGTTAATTACAATGTGTATATACAATTATGTGAAATAAGTCATATATTAGTAGGTGGAGTACTAAGATATCTGTAGAGTAGTAGGATGGGATTTGGGTGAGGATAGATCTATGTCAGTGCTTTTAATTTTTGTTACATAGTCCAGTCAAAAGTGGTTTATACTCTGGAGTTACTTCTAAATTATCTATCCCATTGTGATGAATAAGGTATTATGAATGACATTTATATATGAGATAGAAAATGGCATGACATAATGATATATAAAAACCAAAAGAGAAATCTCTATTTTTAATTTAGTTTACAAACTAAGATTTGGTTGGAAATAACTATGTTCTAAATTTAACATTTTACTTTGATATGTATTCTTTAAAATAATTCTAATTACAGATTTGATTCATTAATTTGTAAATAACTAGAATATAATACAAAGAAATTATATATAAAATAATTTTTGTATTATAATTTAAAAAAATTATTAGTTAATATAAATTATTATTATATTAATATAACAATTAATTAATTAATTAATTTTGTTTTGATTTGTTTTATTGAAATATAATATAATTTTAAATAAATTTGGGAGTTTTTATTATTTAAAATGTGTTTGTAATTTTTTAATACATTTATATTATGTTATTATATAATTTAAACTTAATTTAATAAATTCACATTTAAAAATAATAATAATAATAATCAAAAAGTGAACTTACAAATTTTAATTTTAATTTTAATAAAAAAATAAAACATATTGTAGTTTGGCTATTTATCTACCAAAATAAATAAATTAACCACCAAAATAGATAAATCCCCAATGAGGGTTTTGGCATATTGGTTGATGTGGTTGTCTAAGGGATTTTATTTGGCAAATATGAAAATGTTGTGTGTGAAGACAAAGTCTTTTAAATAGTTTGTAATATGATCTAACTATCAAATCAATTTAGATTAAAAATTTTAGGTTGGATTTTGAAAGCTTTCCGATTCAGGAGTATATTATAAATTAGTGTTGGAGTATATTATAAATTAGTGTTGTTAGTAACTATTTATTCATATGCATTACTTGTGTTTGATGGGTATTTGGTATATGGAATTGTATTAAGAACGAATTTGTGGGATTAGTAGGAAAGTAATACTAGAAGTTGTTTCTCTATTATTACTTATTTTTGGTGTAAATTTAAAAATTAAAAAAAAAATATTGACGGGTTATTAAAAATATTGTTTTTTTTTTAAATATGAATAATATTTTAACATTCACGAACTTAAAAATAGTTATGGGATCATAGCGTCCCTGCTTTTGACTTTTTGCAATAAAAAAATTATTGACGGGTTATTAAAAATATTGTCTTTCTTTTGAAATATGAATGATATTTTAACATTCACGAAACTAAAAATAGTCTATGGGACCACGGGAGCGCCTAACGAGCCATATATCAAGTATTAAATGCATCCGGAGATGCACGCGACATAGCTCGTTAACACGCAAAATGCCTTTTTTTATTTAGTGACGAGTTTTGCATTTTGTGTGTTAACGAGTTATGTCGCGTGCATCTCCGGATGCATTTAATACTTGATATATGGCTCGTTAGGCGCTGCCATGGGACCACAACCTCCTCGCTTTTGACTTTTTGCAATTCAATCATTTTCTTATTCAAATTGATGATGAGTTGACCGAACCTTCTAACAGTCCCCTCACTGAAAAGAAAATGCTAAGGGACTAATGCTAATATATTGTCATTACTATCTCTGATGTCTCTGAAAGCATCACATTCCAAAATGAAATGTTTTTTTAGTTCCAATGCTCCAAAAGTGCAAAAAATACATATTCGTTCTTCACAAACTTCTTTAGGTTTTTTCCTTTGTCTCATTTTACACCGAAGTTGATGCAAGTTAGTTCTTAATTGAGAAATAAAAATATTTGCTCTCCATGGAATGTTAGTTCCAATGTACTCTTTTTATTGGAGATCACAAGTGGGGTCGAATTCTTGAACATAGTATTTCTTCTTTCTACCCAACTATTTTCCCCAAATACATTTACGAAACTTCTCCATAACAAAATTCTTTAACTCCTTGCTAACCTTAAAAATTTAAAAATTAACCCCAAAAATATAAAAATTTAGCCATCCAAAAAACGCCCCCACCAAAGCATCATGTTTTTGGAATATACCATTACACGCTGAAAGGAACGACAAAAAGATATGTCTCGTGGGATCCCATATCCACGATCATTTTTACTA
This sequence comes from Pinus tabuliformis, assembly GCA_031772625.1. NCBI lineage: Eukaryota > Viridiplantae > Streptophyta > Pinopsida > Pinales > Pinaceae > Pinus > Pinus tabuliformis. Next base: position 956,028,520 of record CM062804.1, read on the forward strand.
GTTTTATATTAAACTTCTTAGTAGTTTTATATTTTAAAAGAACAATTTTTTAAGTTATAAAATAAATTATTAATACATTAAAGAAAAAATCATTATTGGTGTTTATTTTAATAAGAGTTATAATGAAATTTAAAATTATAAATATTTTTTTGAGAACATTTAGGATTTTAGGTATGTCTAATGGCCAATGGTATGTAAGAACAAATGCTTAGTCAACCATTTGCATTGAACGTAACTTTTTAGTACTTCCTATGGTCGTTATCACTATTTGAAATTAATGGATGTTAATTTTGAGATTTGATTTTTGTGGAACGTCTTTACTTAAATTGAACTTTCAAATACTTTGATTATTAAGAGCTAAGATTATTGGGTGCATGGCTTGCGAATTAAGGGGTTCAAATACTTGATTTTTAATGGTTAAGATTACAGGGTGTATGGCTTGTGAATTTGGGGTTTAAAGAGGTATAATAATGAGTAGGTAGGGTTTTAGTGATTTGATATTTATGATTTTAAATAGCTAAAGTTTATGATTTTAAAGAGTTGATAGAAAGATTAACTTAATTGAAGTTTTTATGAAGAAGTTATTTTTCACAAATTGAAGTGTTTTTTTATGATTTTGGTATTGAGTGCATGTTATTTTAACTCTTATTATTCATACATGTGGATCTAGTCATCTATGGACTTCCAAGAAGATCTTAGAGGGGACAATACCCTAACCCTAATAAGGAGTTAAGGCATGTAAAAACCCTAACCTAAAACCAAGATGGTTATTAGAAAATGTTAAAATATTAGACCACTAGGAAACAAAGGGATTTTGTTCTTGTTGCTTTTGTGTTTCATATTTGAGCAAAGAGAACGAGGGGGATATTATGTGTATAGCAGGAGAAGTTGAAGATTTTTTTAACAAAAATGAGAATCTCTAGAGAACCAGTAACTTCTAAAGATCGACTACCACTATTACACTAGATACAACTATTCATAAATGTCACTAACAAGTTGATTACAACATGTCTCCAAAGACTTGAACCCACACAATTTGTAACAGCCCTAGTGAAAAGTTCATGTAATAAAAGTTAATAAAGGAAAAAATAAGACCACGGTTAAGGGACACTTATTCCAAGCTAAATGTTGGGCAAATATATCCTAGTGGGCATCACTGGATGTGTGTTTATGCCTAAGGAAATTGGCAAAGGCAAAGGCAAAGACATTAAAAGGCAAAAATGCATTTTTTGCACATTTATTTATGAAAATAAAGGAAATTAGGAGAAAAGTAAGGTGAAAGGTCACAGGTTGCATGTGAGGAGGAAATTGAAGGAAAATAATGGAAAATGAAGAAATTAGAGGCCTCATCCATAAGAAGGCTTCTGAGGATCAGTTCATGGCTTTTATCAGTTCAAGTTTGGAGCTCTCTCATTATTCTTTCTCCCTCTCTCACTTTCTTGGTCACTTAGAGTTTTCTTGGAGCACTCTAGTTTGGGGAAAGGAAAGGAAAAGCAAGTAAGGATCAAGGAAAGTAATGCAGGATCAAGCAACTTCAGCAAGAATACTTGCAGGTAACCTTTTGCATGTGTGATTTCCTAGTTGGTTTGGACATGCATGGCTTTGCATGTTGGTGTGTGGTTCTCTTGTTTTTGGTGGCATGGTTTTGCTGGGTTATGATATTGGATTTAGCCTAGCCTAGCCTTTTTCCGTATCACATGGTATGTTGTGATGTTTATTTCAATTTTTGAGCTTTGGTTTGCCAGATGGATTTCAAAATTCGGGGCGAAGGTGGTCTCAAGTTCCATTCCCAAAGGCCTAGGAATCCCTTGATTGGTTTTGGCGGCCTAGGAATCCCTTGATTGGTTTTGGCGGCCTAGGAATCCCTTGATTGGTTTTGGCGGGAACACGATAAACCCTGAGTGAGAAGTCTCGGTTTAGGGCCTAGTGATCCGAGTTTGGATTGTGGTAAAGCCTGAGAGATTGGTCTTGGTTTAGGACCTCGTGATCTAGTTTGGACTACAGTAAAGCTTGAGAGACAAGGAGATGGAAAGTTCCTCAAGGATAGTGATGGATTCCAGATGGCATTCCTATTTCTGTTCGATTATAATTGGAGCACCGGTTTTGGTGTGATCACAATTTGATGAGGGTGGAGGTGGTTTAACCTATGGATTCCCTTGGTTGTTCTTGGATTGGTTGTTCTATGAGATCCCACATTCATGCTTGGAATATGGCATGGGGGTGACTGGCTGAAAGAAATATTTGGTTCAGCCATGTCTATGGCTGGGTGGTACGTGGAAGTCCTGAACCTGGTCGGATTTGCCTATGATTAATAAAAGCTAAGTTCTCTTACTTTTGCACTGGATTATATGTGGATTTAATGGCTAAGATATCTCTGATATTTATATGGTTTTATTTTGGTTATAAGATTGGTTGAATGACTGGTTTATGTCATTGTTATTTCATATATTTACTTGTCACTGTTAAATGGAAGGATGAAAGACCTAATTGATGATGTAGTAGTTCAATGGAGAAGGATTTGATCCTTCTGGTTATGTTTCATAAGTTGTTTCAGTTGTTTATGCTCTATCTTGTATCCTAGACCTGTAGGTTGCATTGATGCCAAGTGTTTGCCAGAATATCAATCCCGGTTGGGGATGCTCAGGCCTAGTCCTGAGGGTGATTTTTTATTTATTAGCATTTTTATTATGTTTTTAATGAATTCTAGAAGTTACAACAAGTTATGGGCAGAGACTAGTATTCCGGGCTAGAAAAGTGGCTTAAATCCCAAGGTCGTTGGCACAGAACTAGCAATTTTGGTCCACAGTCGCTGGCAGGCAGGCATGTGAAAGCGACTTTGGGTTTCTGGTCACTCCCTTGCCCATAGCATGAGAGCGACTATTGCCTAAGAGTTGCAGAATAAAAGTGGGACCAAGGAACAAGATGTCTGAGTGGTTAACTTATCTCCTGAGGGTTCTGTTGATGATGTTGGATGACTGTATGTGATGTTCCATCGATTCCACTTCCTTAATGTGACATAGGAGGTCGAATCTGATTGTAGTAGTATCTCTCCTCATGTTTACCCTGGTTGGCATGGTTACTTTGGGTAGACCTAGGAGGGGGTGTTACATATTGGTATCAGAGCATGGTTATGCTCTCTTTGGGTCATATCTGGTGCTACAAATATGGGTGAGTGTGTTGGTCCTACATGCATGTCAGTTGTGTGGGTGGCTCTTACACTTGCGTTCCATGTGCTTGTTGCACTGCATCATATTAATCATGGTAGTAGTAAGGTTATCATGAGGAACTTGATGTTGATTTTATGTAATGCATCGTCATGAGTATATGACTGGTTATACAATTATATGAAACTTGATTACATCCTTGTATGTTGGGTTCCATTTTTGGTTATTTGATTACATGCATAAGTCTTGTAGGTTGATTACAAGAATTGATCGCTTATGCTCAAATACATGCGGTTATGCGTATGTGTAGTTGATTAGGCATTGCTTATGCAAGTGGCTAGTTGCATGAGGCAATGTGTATACTATAGTAATGGTTGTTGTCATGCATGAGATCATAGCATGCATTGTTGATATGGCCTTACATTGATGACTAGACCCTAATTAGTATGATGGTTATGCGTTGATGCACTTATTGATATATTTCTATATGTTATTATGGTTATGTTATACATGCATCACGTTGATTTGATGATCTTGCAGACAAAGTATCCTCCCCAACTTATGCTAAGGTACGTTGATTTATGGTGATTTGGTTTAGCTAACATAGTATTTTTGAAGAATTCTTCGGCGAAAATCACATGGAGAAATTTTTGTCGACGCTTTTCGAACCAACCAGTGTGGTTCATCGTCAAGACAAGTTGAATGAGCAATCTGGCTATGCACTTAAAATAGATAGGGCAGAAATCTCCATGTGATTTTCGCCGAATAATTCTTCATAAATTTGATATGGATCACAGAAGTCTCAATTCAATAACATAGTATTCTTGGCAGGAAAGATATTAGATGGCTAACAAGGTGGTAGACTACATAGAATCTCCCTATGCATCGATGGGAAGCGTGGTGTGGGGCACTCTTATGAGTTGGCAGATACATTGAGAAGCCTGAAGGAAGAAATAAGGAGTTGCAAAGCAGAAAATGACAAAATCATGCAGGCACAAGAGAAACAAGGAGAGGTGAATGCAATATTATTTCAAAGTTGGTCAGATTTGCACTAACAGGGAACTCTTCAGATCAACCATGGACATGGGGACATAACAAATGGGGCATATGGCAGCAGGTATCATAGTAGACATAGGTCAGATAGATCTGACACTATTAGAGATGGCAGGATGTTGGACACTCTGGATAGGAGGGGTGACGAACATAGGTATTGCTCTAGTTCTGGTTTGATAGACATCATTATCGTCACCATTATCATCCGTACAGGAGGAATGATAGGGGATACTTGTCGAATGAGTTCAAGAAGGAAAAGCCACCTACCTTTTATGGAGAGATGAAGAAATCACAAGATGCAGAGGCTTGGTTGCTTAGCATGAGGAAATTCTTTACATTGCATGATTACTTAGAAAACATGAAAGCAAGGATAACCCTTTTCAGTCTCAAAGGTAAAGCAGATATTTGGTGGGAAGACGTGAAGAATGTCAAGGGCATACATGAGGATGATTTGACTTGGCATGTGTTTGAAAGGATTTTCAAGAAGAACTACTTGTCTGCGAGGTATTATGATGACAGAGCTGAGTTCTATGAGTTGTGAATGGGTTCTATGACAGATGACAAGTATACTAGCAGATTTTTGGAGTTGCTAAGACATGTGCCTTACCTCAGTGAGGATAAGGCCAAGGTTTAGAGATTCATTAGTGGATTTCCAGTTGCATACAGAGACCGGATTGAGTTCGATGAGCCTAGATTGTTGGAGGAGGTCATCCGAAATTTGAAGCATTGTTATGAGTAATCGAAGCGCAAAGTTGAGCCGAAACATGACTTGAAGAGAAACGACAAAGCTAAAGGAAAATGGCCACCAAAACGAGGAAGACCTAAAGATGCAAGTGTGAAAGATAATGCAATTCCTTACAAGAGATTCAATACAACTGAGAAAGGACATGGAGCGCAACATGCTAGAGGTGGTGGCAAAGAACCATTGCAATGTTAGATATGTGTTAAGGATCATTGTAAGAGGGGTTTTCCGCAATATCAGAGTGGTGGTAGACCCCAAATCTACAATGCTCAGGAGGCGCATACTATTGGTGATGTTGGTCATAACATTTCTTGGATTTATGCAGTTGTGGACAACAGGCGGGTGGATCATCAGACATCAATCATTGAGATGGACGATAAGCTTTGTGATCAAGTTGTTTCTATTTTGATTGATCCTAGATCTAACTATAGTTATGTTAATCCTGACCTGGTGGATAAGTGTGGTTTGAGAAAAGAAGTGCATGCAAAATCTTGGTTGGTATAGTTGGTTACTGGTACAAAGAAGCGAGTTCCCCATTGGGTAAGAGCTTGTGCATTTGAGCTAAATGGTATCCCTACAACGACGCATTTGAATGTATTGCCATTGGGTTCGTATGGTATGCTTTTAGGTATGGATTGGTTATACCTTCACAGAACCAAAGTGGATTGCTTCGACAAGGCCATTGAGTGTGTGGATGATAGTGGGGAAAATAGGACCTTGCAGGGAAAGAAGAAGCCTACATCAGTGAGGATGGTTATCGCTATGTAGGCTAAGCGTAGTTGCAGAAAAGGTTGTGTGATGTTTGCAGTACACATTTCCAATGACAAGGGTAAGGAGGTTGAGGATGTTGATGTGTTGAGAAGGTACCCAGTATTGCAGCAATTTCAGGATGTATTTCCTAAGGACATTTCAGAGTTTCCACCTCACAGGGAGGTAGAATTTTCTATTGAGTTAGTGCTAGGGGTAGCTCCAGCATCAAAAGCACCTTACAAGATGAGCACACCTGAGCTGGTCGAGTTAAAGTTGCATTTGAAGGAAATGTTGGACAAAGGATACATTAGACCTAGTGTATCACCTTGGGGCGCATCAGTGTTGTTCATAAAGAAGAAAGATGGTACTCTTAGATTGTGCATTGATTACAGGTAGCTGAATAAGGTAACGATCAAGAACAGGTACCCTTTGTCGAGGATTGATGATTTGTTTGATCAGCTAAAGGGAGCAGTAGTGTTCTCTAAGATCGACTTGAGATCGGGATACCATCAGGTATGCATCAAGGAAGAGGATATCTTCAAGACTGCGTTCAGGACTAGGTATGGGAATTATGAGTTTGTTGTTGTTCCATTCGGTTTGACTAATGCTCCAACTACATTCATGTGTTTGATGAATAGTGTGTTGTGTCCTTATTTGGACAAGTTTGTTATTGTATTGTTTGTTATTGTATTCCTTGATGACATACTGGTATATTTTAAGAATGAGGAAGAACATGCCAAACATTTAGCAACAATGTTGAGATTGCTAAGAGAGCATCAGTTGTATGCTAAGCTTAGCAAGTGCAACTTCTTTTAGATTGAGGTACACTACTTGGGACATGTTGTATCCAAGGAAGGCATAATAGTAGATCTAGAAAATATATGGGCCATCATGGAACGGGTAGCTCCTAATAACGTAGATGAGGTGAGATCATTCATGGGATTGGCAAGTTACTACAGGAGGTTCATCAAGAACTTCTCATGCATTTCATATCATATCACATCATTGCAGTGGAAAGGTAAGAAGTTTGAATGGACGGTGGAATGTGAAGATAGTTTTGAGCAGCTTAAGTAGTTGTTGACACATGCACTAGTGCTAAAGATTGTGGATCCAGACGCGGAGTTTGTAGTGTGTACAAATGCTTGCAAGAGGAGACTTGGTGGAGTTCTCATGCAAGAAGGGCATGTAGTGTCCTATGAGTCATGGAAACTGAATGAGCACAAGAAAAACTATCTAACGCATGATCTTGAGCTAGAAGTGATTATACATGCATTGAAGATGTGGAGAAATTATCTTTTGGGAAGGAGGTTTACATTGATGAGTGATCACAGTGGGTTGAGGTATTTGTTTGACCAGCCGAATCTAAATGTCAGGCAAGCTAGATGGTTGTCTACCCTTAGTGAGTTTGAATTCGAGATCAGATACTTCAAAGGGAAGGAGAAACGGGTTGTCGATGCTCTTAGCAAGAAGGTACAGGTAAATCATATAACAACTATAAGCTCCTATGGGACAGAGTTACACGATAGGATCTTGCAGGCAGGACAACGAGATGACAAATACATGGAGATTATGTACAGGTTACATCAGAATACTGGCACAGGTACATGTTTAGGTTTAGGTACAGGTACAGGGGGTCAGGATGCAGACTATCGTCTCACAACAGATGGCTTGGTGAGGTTTTGACACAGGATCTATGTGTCGAATTGCAGTGAGCTCAAGAAGCTTATCTTGAGGGAGTTTCATGTGAAATCGTATTTGGGTCATCCAAGATATCAGAAGACATTGACAGAAGTGAAGAAGTTTTACTATTGGTCGAATCGGAAGAAGGAAGTGGCTAAGTTCGTGGCTAGATTTTTAGACTGTCAACAGGTAAAGGTGGAATGCAAGCATCCAGGTGGTTTACTACAGCCTATTGCGATTCTGGAATAGAAATGGGAGGTAATTTCTATGGATTTTGTCGCATTTCTTCTGAGGACCTTGAGGCAGCATGATTCTATTATGGTCATGGTTGACAAGTTGAGAAAGGTAGATCACTTCATTTCAGTGAAGACTACATATTCAGCCAGTGAGGTAGCACAAGTGTTCATCAGATAGATAGTGAGACTACATGTTGTTCCAAAGAAGATTGTTGGATAGGGATGCAAAGTTCATTTCCAAGTTTTGGAAGGAGTTATTTGCAGGTTTTGGAAGGAGTTATTTGTAGGTTTGGGTACAGAGTTGGCCTTCAGTACAATTTATTATCCACAGACAAATGTTTAGACAAAGAGGGTCAACAAGATCTTGGAAGATATGCTGAGGATGTACGTGATGCACCAACAGAGGAAATGGGAGGAGTATCTTCCATTGGTGGAGTTTGCATACAATAATGGTTATCAGGAGTCCTTGAGGATGAGTCCTTTCGAGGCATTGTATGGACAAAATTGTAACACTCCCACCAGCTAGAGTGATCCAGTGAACAGGGTACTTATGGGGCTAGACATGTTGAAGGACATGGAGCAGGAAATGTAGGTTATAAAGAAGAATCTCAAGGCAGCCCATGATAGACAAAATATTTATGCATATCAACACATGGTGTTCAAAGGGTTTCAAGTTGGGGAGCATGTGTATTTTCGCATCAAGCCCAACAAAATCTCTTTGAGGATTGGTGCATGTGCCAAGTTGGCACCACGGTATTGTAGGCATTTTGAGATCCTTGAGAGGATTGGACCAGTGGCATATCGACTTGCACTACCTCCAACAGTGAAAGTCCATGATGTTTTCCATATTTCATTGCTTAAGAAGTATATAAAGGATGTTGATCATGTTATTGATTGATCTGTATTGTAGGTGGAGCAAGAAAGAGAGTTCCAGCCATAGCCTCAGTTCATATTGTAGCGAAAACATCTCATGCTCAAGAACAAAGCCATAGAGCAAGTTAAATTGTAGTGGAAGCACTTTGGACCTGAAGAAGCTACATGGGAGATGGTGTAAGTGGAAGCACTTTGGGCTTGAAGAAGCTACATGGGAGATAGCGGATCAGATGCAAGCCTTATATCCTTCATTGTTTGTCGGTTGAGGCAAATCAGTTTTGGTTTGATGTTGGTTTATGTTTGGCATATGTTTTGCTGATGTTTTATGTTTGTATATGTATATGTTTATGGATGTAAATACTGCCATGAGCTAAGTTATAAGGCTCCAATTATTATCTTGTCATGTTGTCATGATGTTTTGCTTTTGAGCACATTCTTCATTGTAAATATTGCAAAGAGCTAAATTATAAATCTCCATAGGCAATATGTTTTCTTTTCAGCGGCGTTGCTAGGTATTGGTTTGGTTTAACACCGAGGGCGGTGTTCCTCAAGGGGGAGAGTTCTGTAACAACCCTAGTGAAAAGTTCATGTAATAAAAGTTAATAAAGGCAAAATAAGACCACAGTTAAGGGACACTTATTCCAAGTTGAATGTTGGGAAATATATCCTAGTGGGCATCATTGGATGTGTGTTTATGGCTAAGGAAATTGGCAAAGGCAAAGGCAAAGGCATTAAAAGGAAAAAAAGGCATTTTTATCACATTTATTTATGAAAATAAAGGAAATTAGGAGAAAAGTAAGGTGAAAGGTCATAGGTTGCATGTGAGGAAATTGAAGGAAAATATTGGAAAATGAAGAAATTAGAGGCCTCATTCATAAAAAGGCTTCTGAGGATCAGTTCATGGCTTTTGTCAGTTCAAGTTTGGAGCTCTCTCATTATTCTCTCTCTCTCTCTCTCTCTCTCTTGGTCACTTAGAGTTTTCTTGGAGCACTCTAGCTTGGAGCAAGGAAATGAAAAATAAGCAAAGGAAAGGAAAAGAAATCAAGGATCAAGGAAATGAAAGCATGATCAAGCAACTTCAGCAAGAATACTTGCAAGTAACCTTTTTCATGTGTGATTTCCTCGCTGGTTTGGACATGCATGGCTTTACATGTTGGTCTATGGTTCTCTTGTTGTCGGTGGCATGGTTTTGTCGGGTTATGAAAGTGCATTTCAGCCAAGCCTAGCCTTTTTCTAGATGCCATGGTATGTTGGGATGTTTATTTCGGTTTTTAAGCTTTGGTTTACCAAATATATTTCAGAATCTTGGGCGAAGGTGGTCTCAAGTTCCATTCCCAAAGGCCTAGGAATCCCTTGACCGGTTTTGGTGGGATACACGGTAAAGCCTAAGGGAGAAGTCTCGGTTTAGGGCCTAGTGACCCGAGTTTGGATTGTGGTAAAGCTTGAGAGACTGGTCTCGGTTTAAGGCCTAGTGATTCGATTTAGATTGCGGTAAATCATGAGAGACAAGGAGACTGAAAATTCCTCACAGATAATGATGGATTCCAGATGACATTCCAAGTTTTGTTCGGTTGTGATCGTAACACCGGTTTTGGTGTGATCACGATTTGATGAGGGTGGAGGTGGTTTAACCTCTGGATTCCCTTGGTTGCTCTTGGATTGGTTATTCTATGAGATCCCACATTCATGCTTGGGATACGACACAGGGATGACTAGTTAAAAGAGAGATTTGGTTCAGCCATGTCTATGGTCGGATGGTACGTGGACGTCCCAAACCTAGTCGGATTTGCCTATGATTAATAAAAGCCAAGTTCTCTTACTTTTGCATTGATCTATATGTGGATTTAATCGTTGTCATATCTCTGATATTTATATGGTTTTATGTTGGTTATAAGCATGGTTGAATCACTAGTTTATGTCATGGTTATTTTGATATATTTACTTGTAACTGTTAAATGGATGGATGAAAGACCTAATTGATGATTTAGTAGTTCAATGGAGAAGGAGGTGATCCTTCTGGTTATGTTTCATAAGTTGTTTTAGTCATTTATGCTCTATATTTTATCTTAGACCTGTAGGTGCATTAATGCCAAGTGTTTGAGAGAATGTCAATCCTGGTTGGGCATGCTCAGGCCAGATTTTTTATTGATCAGCATTGTTATTATGTTTTCAACGAATTCCAGAACTTACAACAAATTATGGCCAGAGGCCAAGATTCTGGGCTAGAAAAGTGGCTTAAATCCCACGGTCACTAGCACAAAACTAGCAATTCTGGTCCATAGTTGTTGGCAGGCAAGCTTGTGAGAGCGACTTTAGGTTTCTGGTCACTCCCTTGCCCATAGCGTGAGAGAAACTATGGCCTAAGAGTTGTAGAATAGAAGTGGGACCCAGGAACAGGTTGTATGGGTGGTTGACTTGTCTCATGAGGGTTCTGTTGATGATGTTGGATGACTGTATGTGATGTTTCGTCGATTCCACTTCCTTAAGGTGACATAGGAGGTCGAATCTAATTGTAGTAGCATCTCTCCTCATGTTTACCCCGGTTGGCATGGTTACTTTGGGTAGACCTGGGAGGGAGTGTTACACAATTGGGGAAACAAATTGTTCACCAAACCACTCAAGCTATGATCCTTTCATAAAGGAAGTTGAAGATTTAGGAGTGACCATACAAAGCACAATCTTTATGATGACTATGTAAAGAGTTCATCCTTTTTTATATTTGCAATTCATATTTTAAAAGATAAGAGTAAGGCACAGATCTCACCCTTGGCTAGGTTTTCCCATATTGGGTTTCCTAATGTATATCTTATGTTGAATGTGTGGAGGGTGGGGTGTTTTATATTTTTAAATAAGTTTATTATAGTCTCACTTTATTTCAAATTTGAGCACTACACTTGCAATAATAAGTTGTATATATATATATATATATATATATATATATATATGTATTCCAAATGAACCCAACAACCCGCTTAATACGTAGCTACTAGTAAATCTCTGGGGGTCTACGAGGTCACAAGTGGGGGTATTTGAACATTGGATCTCTCTGTTTTCTCAAGACTCACATTAGTTCGATCACCAATTGAGTTGCCCCCCTGTGACAATAATAAGTTATAATATTAAATAAAGACTATATAATAGAAATATTTTGCAAATACTTGTCAGATCTACTATAATAAATTGTTTTAGTGAAATATTCATGGTAGTTAATAGATCATGATGGTATTAGAGCAATTAGACTTCAAGGTTTTTGTAGGAAATTGCAGGATCCATAAATTGGCTTAAAGAAAAATGTCTTAAAACCCTAGCCATGGAAAATGAGTATAATCATAATCCCAAGAATGATACAGAGGGGCAATTTCAAAGCTGTAAGGACAAGTATTTAATATCTTTCACAACATGTTGATCCTCATGGTATCTCTAGAGAGAAATCAAAAAAGAGGAGCCAAAGAAAGAAATATAAGTCCCAACATCACCTATTCCCAATATTTTTTCAAAGTGGAAATAAAAATGGACATCAAACCTGATCAAAGTGACAATGTTGAAATTAATTAGTGGTTGCAACAATTAGAAGTCTATTTTAGTATTCAAAACGTAGAAATACCAAAATATATCCATTGCTCGATTAAAGTTGGACGGAAATGCTAAAAACACATTGATATGTTTAGCATGGATGATTTCCCCAAGTACCCAAGTGGGGAGTGTTTAAAACTTCTATATATGAAGAGAACCAAAGGATGTCGGTGTATACCACTAAGTATGATACAATAAACCATTATGTTGGGAATATCTCTAAAGAACTAGATGTACTCTTCATTATTTGGGTGGTCTCCATAATGATTTAAGGAAGCAAGTTCTTTTCTTTAAACCTAGGACTATTGGGAGCCCAATGTGTAAGTATGACATCTAGAGATGGCTAAGAAAAAAAGACAATCAAATGATTTTGATGACACAAATCACCAAGACACTTTCCAAAGATAGGAACATAATAATTATTAGACATGAATGCAAGGATGCAAGCAACCACTATAATCATTATAATATCAATGGTCATACTTATGTGTTGGAAGCTACATTTGGAACTAAATTCAAAGAATTTTAAGGAGACCAAGAATAAGGGCATGTAGCAATGGATTCAAGAAACTAATTAGAATAACTCAAAAGTAGATAAAAATATTATCTACACATCCCCAATGTGAATGGGAATAGAGACAAACAAGAAGCTTGGGACGAACCCACCGCCCTATTATTTTAAATAATAAAAAATTACCCTTTTAATTTCATTAAAAATATATCACCCAATTTAAATAAATAAAAATTACTTAATTAAACTGTCCCATTCACTTCCAAAACATAAAGTCTATGTATTGTTACAGTTGTCATCAAGAACTTTTCCAAACAGATTAACCACCAGTGGAGTAATTTGAGTCATTTTAGTGGGAACGTGCAGATTTAACACTCTATTGACCTTTGATTGCAGTGGTGGGCTGATATTACAGAGTCGAGGAAATGCAATGTTAAGATGGACATGCCATCTATACTTCTAGGATTCAAACAACACTGAATCTGCAATTTGAACCATTTCCATTTATTGCTGGTGTTTGATCTGAGATTCAATGCCATGACCTGTAGAGGGCCAGATCTATGAACAGATGGAAGACTCTTTTGAAATTAAGACACCGTAACTATGGATTAAAGCCTCCAGGAAAATTGGAATAATCACACGTATGGCCACCATTTGAATTTGAATCTCAACGACAAATCTTTGTCTATAAATTGCAGAAAACCCTTGCACAGTTATGGTGGATCTTTCTTAATCTCATTAAATGTTACCAGACTCGAAATGGGCAATAAATTGGGAGGCAAAAGAGCAAAGAGGAGTTTTAATCGGATTGAAAAAAAAAAAAAATTATTGATAATTAATAATGTCATTCCTGCAATGCATAATATTAATAGATGTCTAAAATATCATGAATGAATAAGTATCTCGCATATGTTATGAGTTTAAACATAATCCAAAGTATTAAATCTAGACGAGTAATCAATGACTACATAGAATCATAAGCATTTGCTTCTAAAAGTTTATAAAATACTGCAGTAAAAACGCAGTAACTGAAATCTCTTGATTGCTGCTGAAATGATATCATAATGGTTTGCTATTGAAATCTCTGACAGAGCACACGTGCACAGGTTACAGCTACACCAGAGCACAATGCACACTACCCGTCCATTACACTACAACTCTATTACTCTATTACGCACTGCACCTCTATTATACTACAACTCTATTACGCGGAGTAAACTGAAACTAAAACCATGCCTCTATTACCTTCTCAGCATATGAGTTGTGGACCTACACAGTGACTTTCTCAGCATGAGTTGTGGACCTACACAGTGACTTTCTCAGCATATGAGTTGCGGACCTGAGCAGTGAGAAGTCAATTACGGACGGACATTTAATTTTTAACCTAACTAAACCACACAACGACAAATGCAGGAACCCTTAAAATCAAACCCTGTGCTCGACAACGACAAATGCAGTAACCCTTAAAATTAAAACCTGTGCTCGCGGAGTTGAGGGCTGAAAATCACCTCAGTAACCTAAATTGCAATTAATCAGTGAGTTCGTAAGGCAAACTCGTATTGACCATGAGTCAAACTCAGTCCACGTGAGTTTGACTCACCCAAAATTAATCGGATCGTTTGAGGGAAGAGCAGAGTTTGACTCGTGTTAATCGCGAGTGATCAGAGATTCATGTTTTACTGAATTTCTCATTAGATACTTAGGGTTAAGTTAAAATAGATCCGATATAACATGATACAATTCACATATAGTCAATGTTCAGGAATACAAAGATCAAAAGTTGAATAGACCTGAAAGACAAAAAAAAAAAGAAGTCATAGAGCTTCTTATCTGCAGTCTATTTAATGGACAATACTCAGAGCAGATTTAGCAAGTAATGTAGTTGAAACAGTTTCATGACGTACACTCAATTTCTGGGAGAAAAGAGAGAAAAATTTATCTGCCATTGTGGCCTTTTTCATTTACTCATTGTGAAGATTTAGCAAGCAATGTAATTGCTACAATTTCATGAAGTACACTTGTTACAATTTAAGATATTTTTGATTGATGAGAGTGCTCCACGGACTGCTCCCATAAATGCCTCTGTGAAGAGATTTGCATATAAGCGCTTTTCCAAAATATTCCATGTTAAGAAGGCCCCATTCTGAAATAGTGTAATGGGTGATTGTTATGTTATGAAATATTATGCAAATCATTACATTTAAGGTTCATTTAAATCAATTTTAATTATATTTTAAAAAATTATTATTTAATAAAATTATATATGAAGATTAACATTAGTGAAGAGTTTCCTAATTATATCATGACATTAATTGAAGACTATTCCATCATAAATTCAAAATAATAATAATAAAATGTTATAATACCATATTAGACCTATTTTAACTTTGGATTTACCTAGTATGGAGAGGGATCAAGTCTCTTTTCACTCTAAAAAAAGTTTGCACCTTAAGAGAATTGATCCATCTATGACTTTGGTAGATCCCGAGTTACCATAGATTCAGGCTACTTTAATTATTAATTATATTTTATTTTATTTTATTTTTATGTAATTTGACCTAGTCAAGATGTTTAATAACATAAGACGTAGTCTAACTTATACACAAAATGACCTTTCACCAAGCATTTTTTTTTACATGGTCTGATTCCGACGAGCTCCTGACAAGAAAGGTTATTTCGTCCATAAATTAAACTATGTCATAACATAATGGGACGCCATATTAAAACATCTCTTCCATACCAAGCCAGAGAACATCTCTCGATGTAATAAAATTTGTCAAATATATAAATTATTTGAAATATTTTTGTCTAATAATGTTAATCCCTTAAAGGGAAAATAATTGAATGTAATAAACCTAAATGATCATAATCAATGGAGAAAAAAGAAATGTAGAGAAATTACAACCAACAACATTAATTCAAGTACCAAAATTGCTCTATGAGGGTTGTGACCTTAATATGGATTCAACATCTCCCTCTTCAATGAACGTAGTTTCAATTGACAAACTCTTCAATGCACTGAAGAGGTAACATGAATCTCACAAGTCATATTTGAAATAAGAAACAATGTCTCCACTTGATTCAATGAATGTAAGATGTCAAATGCCAACGATAATTACATTACCTAGAGAGCTACCTATCAATAGGTGAATTGTGCAAAAATAAAAAAGAAATATGGGGAAATAATAACTTACGTTGATCTGTTCAAATTTTCAGCTTAATCATCCGAAAGTAAAAAAATCATCTTGAGAACTTGTAAAAATAGTTAAGTTTGCAACTAATTTTGGTTTATTCAAATCCATCATGATAAACTTCAACCAAAATAAAATGTTACAAAAATGTATTATCAACCCTATTCTGATTGAAAAGGGGTCAAATCTTCAATGTGCAACCTTTAGTAATGAAAACCACAATTAAATCCAGTTTATTATCAATGGCAAGGATATCTTTATATGCATTATTCCATAGAGAAAAAATAAAAGCCATCTAAAATCCCCTGCTTAATCAATGCATGACTAACTTAGATTTACCATTTACCATCTAGTTTTGAATATGCCATGACCTTCAAATTAATTTTACACTAGCAATGGGGAAGGATTCAAATGGAAATGTTTTTTAATAGTTAATTGAAACTATATAATTTTTTTATGTAATAATTTAAGGTTAATGAACTTTTGGGAAGGATTCAATTGGAAATATTTTTTAATAGTCTATTCAAATTATTTAATTTTTTTTTAATGTAATAATCTAAAGTTAATGATTATTAATAGCAGATTTATCTAATGCTTTATGTTTCTACAAATAACCTAGAAACTACAACAAGAAAAGTGAATGTAACACCTAAAAGCAAACTCTAAACATTGTCAACGAGGTGGATGACCAATGAAGAAAAATCATTCCAATGGACAATCTAATGATTGAGTGCAATGAAAGGGTTAAACCAAGATATAAAACTCATAGAGAAGTTCCTTATAGCATAAATATGTATGAACATGTTAAATTAATGTACTATTTATAACATGGAAAATATATAAATGGTTCACATATTTTAAATTCAAAACATTTTAAAATGCAATTTAAATTTCATGCACTAATCCTTATACTTCGACATCTGATAACTCTTTTCCAAAAAATGAATGGGCCAACACTCCTTAAATCATTATGGTGATCACCAATATACATGGGAATTCATTATGAGCATTTATAAATATACTCAATATCATGGCCTTTTTCTAGACTCAATGGGTTATTCTTGTACATTATTCTATTGCTACTACCAAAGTAATATCGATAAGTCCACTGGCCTTGTTGGAATCCAATAAGGTAGAAATGTGACTTAACGAGGGTTTTAAACACCTTACACTAAGTTATTGGGGGCATTACCCTCCAACACAAGCATCTTTATGTGTTTTTCCTACCAATTTTGGGCAAGACCTTTAAGTTTAGTTAGAAAAATGGTACATTTTGTTTTTTTCTTAGGTTGTAAAAACTACAATAGTCTTCTAACTATTTCAACTATTGATTCAACTTAACAACATCAATATGACCTTGATAAGGTTTGCTATCTATTTTCATGTCCACTTTGAATAGGGATTAGGGAGAGTTGATGTTGGAACTTGGTCTCTTTTTGTATAAATCATTTATTTTCTAGCACCTTTTTGGGTCTTCTTTGTCTCCATATTTCTAGTTCGAGACATCTTCCAAGTTAGAGCTACCAAAATCCTAGTTAAAACTCCTAAACTCACTCTTTAGATTTTCCATGAGGGTCTTCATGTTATGAGAGATCTTAGCAACTTGTGCTTCCATATTTGAAAATCTCTCCTATGGTTCATTCCTAAGATGTTTATTGCACTCATCTACCATGGCTAGAATTTGAGATTTCTTTCTTTAATTTCTAGATATTGCAATTTCTCACAAAATCCCCAAAGAATTTTTATCTAATACCAATATGATATGTAAATATCACGGATATTCCATTGGGACACTTCATCACAACTAATTTTACAAGTTTTTGCAATTTCTTGGTATGCAATTTTTTATATAAGATTCAAATTTAATAAAATTATCTTAGCACACAAAATAGTGAAATAAAAGAAGCTAAAATAATATCACACCATCCATACAATAAACACAAGATGTACCAAAGGAAACCAAATATGGGAAAACATAGTCGAGATGTGAGGACTATGCCTTGCTTGTTTCTTCCCAGTTGTGAACTACAACTACAAAGCCAAGGTGAACTCATCTAGAGTTGACATGGACATTGTGGCCTATATGGTTGCTATATGATTTTCAATTTCCTATTTTTTGCTCCTAGATAACTTGTTTCGTTACTCTTCTCAACAATGGAACAATAATCAATAAAATAAGAATGGAACCCCTTTTTTCTAGTGGCACAGTCTATAGCAATGTCTTGATAGTTGTATATGGTTAAGATTAGGGTTTTCTCATAACTTGAATCCCAATTAGAGTTAAGGTTTTGGACCCTTTCAGCCCCTAAGACCTCTTTCTTCCTTTCTCATGAACTCATATCTCCCTTTTATTTTTCACTCTTTGTTTGTAGTTGTTGTGGTATTTATATTATATTTTCACTATAGATATTTACATATTCCATAGTCATTCTTTATTTAAACAACATATGTTTGACTTAAAACCATTTCATTATTACATATGCATGCTTAATCTAGGGGTCAAAATTAGGGTGTTACACTAATTGAGGCGATTTTTATGTTCTTAAAAACCCCGTGGTGTGTAGAACAACATCAAGAGGTTAGGAATTTTGTTTACAAAGCTTTGACTTCAAAAAATGTCATTTAATGCCTTAAATGGGCTCTAGAATTTCTCTACCCCAATTCACCAAAATATGAACTACCCCTAAAATGGACACTACAAGCCAATAGCTATAAGCTTTTCCACCTACAAAGTACCAAAATAGATGACAAATTATATAGTGATTCATTTGTAATCATTGTTTTAAATATTTTATTGCATTCTCAATTTAATTTGATAATTTAAGCTTCAAAGGCATGTAAGCTCTATTTTGTTTCAAAGGATGGGAAAACCTAGCATAACTCAGTTGTCAAAACAACAGTGAGGACAACCATCTCTCGCTGTTATCTGCAAATGCACGCTAACTCATCATAGTTATTCAAGGAAAACCACGCCGCTTGGAACAACCCGCTGGTGGTCCGTAAGGGGGCAAGGTTTCGCTCATGCCAAATGCCTCTAGGTCTTGGGTCGTTAATCTGTTTCCTTACGTCCAAGGAAGACGAGCTCTTAGCCAAGCAGAAGCAGTTTTAGGGAATACTCCCAACATGTAAACTCTATTATGTCACATACCCATGCCAATATATATATATCTATAAAATTTATCGATAAATTTTTATTTTTCTATAAAATAAATGTTAGTTGATTATCTATTTATGTAGAATTGAGATTTATCACTCGCTAATAAATTAAATTTGTTCTAAATAATATAAGTAAAAAAATATTTATATAAAGTATCTACATTGAATATATAATGAAAAAATATTGTGTTTTTGTGATTGAACATATAAATTGGGATATTCTCAACATGCATTTGAGTTTTCAATTATAAAGAACCAAAATAAATAAGAAATTATTTAGTTATCTATATGGAATCATTGTTTTAAATCCTTTTATTAAATGTGTTATTTAGTTTAGTAATTTGAGCATTGTACCTTTTTTTTCTTTTTTCTTTTTTCTATGTTGTTCACTAGAGATCAATGACTTCTACATCCATGGAATATTTGTACTAGGTGGATCCTGAAGGGATCACTTCTTGTTGGCTCAATCATGGAGCTTAACCTTGAGAGTCTCGAGAGAAATGAGTCTATGACCTCTCAATAGCAAAGGTACTTTAACGGCGAGGAATTGATCAATTGAGCTAACCCTTGGGGATTTTGAGCATTGTACTTGTAATAATAAGTTAGAGATATTTTTCAAAAAAATGTAATATTTATTGTGATGCTTACAAATTGTATATAAAAACTTTATATTGTTTATAATTTTATTAGTAAAATTTTATTTTGCCTTGAAAATTTACTAAGATTTATTTTTGTATTTATCTAAAATTGGGATCTATCACTTACTACTAAATTAAAATTGTTTCTAAATACATAAAGTAAAGACATGTTTACATAGAAATCCACATAAGGTAAATAATGTAAAACTATTGTGTCCTTATCATGAAACATCCAAATTGAGATGCTCTAAGGGAGTATTTTGATTCTTGGCTATAACAAATACATCACTGTTCAATTTTGGTTCCATTTTCGTTGTAGTTTCTTTCAATGAAATGAAAAGTTACTATACACAGAGCTAGGTATATGTAAGTCCAAAAGTGAATTTTATATTATAGATACCTTTTAGAACCTAAAATTTAAATCAAAGAAAATGTGTATTGTGTATTACAACACTTCAAGGTATGTTTCTAAAAATAATTTCCAAGAAACTATGTGTGCATTCGGAGATAGACTGACAAAATCTCATATATATATATATATATATATATATATATATATATATATATATATATATATATATATATCATTGAAATAACCCTTCTCACTTCACCACAAAGAAATGCATCCACTAGTTTTATATTCATGTGCACACACAAACCACAAAGAGGAGGGAGGGGAAGGTCTAGTAAATGAGCTTATAAGCCTTGAGTAATCAATCAAACATCATGTTATTTGGGAATACTATCTTTATAGGCACCTCTATTGGTATAAGGATCATGGCATATTGAGGTTTTTATGCTACCCTAAACCAAGTCTCACAACAATTGTGGAATGGGATGATCCTCATGCTTAATGCTTAGGATGTGTGATGTGGAGATCAACCAAAAACATGAGAAAGTTATAATTATAAAATAACCATAAAAATACATGAAACTAGATAAGTAAATAAACTAATACATTTTCACATTGAGATAGAAATAGAGCAATAGGAAGCTCTTCCATTTAATTATAAAACTAGGAATATATATGATAATACAAGCAATGAATTTTGGGCAATACAAAAATCTTGTATATTGAATCTTGAAGCTCTAAGAAGAATTGTGACATATAATCTCATATACTAGGTGACTAAATGATACTAGAGACGAAAAAAATGTATATACAATTATTCACATAAGGGTAACAAGATTCATTGATAAAAATAGTTAAGATTTTGTTATCGTTCTAAAGGGCCTATTTTGCATTCATGTGACAGTTGACATTCTTGGTTTTAGGAGCATTTAGATAACATTGAAGGTCACACACACGGGGGGATGCTAAGTTGTGCACACATAGTTTGTTGAGATTTGTGTGCTTGTGTTATTTAAATCTGTGTTCTCACTCTAGAACTAGGCACAATAGTATGAACTTAACGTGTTAATTGTTATAGAGGCTTTACAATCATGTAAAGGGATCCTAATGTTGAGTCCCAATTAATAGAAATAGAGAACTTATGATTGAACTATAAGGCTGACAAGGGAAATAAGAACACTACCCCAAGACCAACTCCTAAATCCAAAGGCCAAACAATGAAATACTAGAAGAATTTTGTACCCAAAAATAACCAGAGCTAAAACCCCTATTTATCCAAAACAATTTGGAGCTACTAGGGCTACCTCAAGATACAAACTTCGCTCCTTCCAATATCCACCTTGTCGATAATATCCCATAATGAAGGAAACAAGTACTAAATCAAAGATCAATTCTCATATGCAACGCATTCGAGAGTATTTCCTTGCAAGTCCTTTTCTAACACTTCAAAAAAAGTATGAGGATTGTGGTGATATGTTTTTTATCAAATGAGAAGTGATATGACTTCAAATATAAGAAGGTTATAAACATTAGGGCCTATGAAAAAGAATACCTCTCTTTTTTCTTCATGACCCCTTGCAAAAGAGAGGGTGCTTCATTAGCTAATTTATTAACCTAAGTATACAGATTTGTGAATGCTCAATACAATAAGACCTTGTTTAGATTTTGAGTTACATTATTAACTCTTACAATGATTGAGGCTAATTTAATATCCTTCAAAGTTGAGAATTGAATCAATAATTTGATAATGACACTAGAATCTCCAATTGCGATTATTTATTCTATATTAGAGTTGATTGGAAAAAAAACAATCTTGGAATAAAGCATAGACTTAAACTTGATCATTGAATAAAATTCCTTATACAAGAAAAAAAATATGATTCTTTTTTTCCCTCAAGATTAATGAAATCATTTTATGATTTTTTTGGTACAATTTCAAATTATTTTTTTATAATTTTTTACTATAACAAAATATTTAAATATTATTAAAAATAATAATTTTTTTTTATTATTTTTAATAAAAATATTGTAATTATTTAATTTTTGTTTTAAAATCATATAATTTATTATTATTATTTTAATAGAAAAATAATATTTTCCTTGCAGTGAAAAGAATATTTTTTGCTACACAGAATAATTTGATGCAGAATGATATATTTAACCTAGATGTAGAAGAAAAATGAAGGTAAATTATATGCCTCTACAAATAACTTGGTAGCCACAACAAGAAAAGTCAAGGTAAAACCTGAAAGCAAACCCTAACCAATGTCAATAAGGTGGATGACAGAAGAAGCAAAATCATCCTAATGGACAATTTAATGATTGAGTGCAATGAAAAGATCAAACCAAGATATAGAACTCATATAGGAGTGCCTTACCGATAAAAATATATTAGCATGATAAATTGGTGTACTATTTTAACATGTAAAAAATAAAAATGGTTCACATAGTTTAGATTGAAAACATTTTTAAATGCAATTTAAATTTCATGCATGTATCCCTATGGTGTGTTGTCGTATATTTTTTCCATCTCTTCTTTCATAGCTCTTTTCCAATAAATGAAGGGGCCAACACTACTAAAATCATTATGGTGATAAACCATATACTTGAGAAGTACATCCAAGTTATTTATAGATACACCTAATATAATGGCCTTTTTCTAAACTCATTGGTTTACTCTTGTACACTCTTCCCTTACTTCTACCAAAAGTAATGTCAACAAATACACTATCCTTGTTTAAACCTAAGCAAGTAGAATTGGGACTTAACGAGGGTTTTGAACACCTCCCACTTAGTTTTTGGGGGAATTTCCCTCCAACCTAAGTATCTCTATGTGTCTTTCCCACCAAGTTTGGGCATAGACCTTTAACTTTACTTGTAAATATGATATCTTTTGCAATTCTCTTATTTTATGAAAATTGAAATTGTCTTCTAACTATTTCATGGATTGATTCAACTTAACAACATCAATATGACCTTGATAGGGTTTCATACACACTTTGATGTCCACATTCAATAGGGATTGACAAGAGGTGATGTTGGAACTTTGTTTGTCTTTGTCTGCATCCTTTTTCAATTTCTTTTCTAACTCCTTTTTTGGTTCTTCTTTGTCTCCAAATTTCTAATTTGAGCCATCTTCCAATTTAGAGATACTAAAATATCTAAAAATAATCATGTTTTTCCATGATAATCATCATATTATGAGAGATAATACTAAGATGTGATTCCATATTTGAAAATATATCATATGATTCATCCATTGGGTTGTGATTGTACTCATCTATCATGGCTAGGGTTTTAGATTTCTTTCTTTAAGCCAATTTCTAGATATTGCAAATTCCCACAAATATGAAATGTAAACTATCATGGATATTCCACTAGAACACTTCATCATAACTAATCTTACAAGTCTGAAATTTCTTGGTATGTAGTGTTTTGTATAAAATTCAAATTTCATATTATTATCTTAGCACACAAAACATGGAAATAAAATAAGCTAAAACACCATCCATACAATGAACATAAGATTACCCAAGGAAACCAAATATGAGAAGACCTAGCTAGAAGGTGAGGACTATGACTTGCTTGTTTCTTCCTAGTTACGAATGACAAATACGAAAATGGTGAATCCACTATGGAGTTGACATGGACATTGTGCCCATATAGTTGCTACATGATCTTCTATTTCCTATATTCTATTCCAATGACCTACTTCATGAATCTACTCAACTATGGAATAATAATCAATAAAATAAGAATGAAACATGTTTCTTTCCTAGTGGCCCAATCTTTAACAATGTCTTGATAGGCATCTATAGTTAGGGTTAAGGTATTTTCATGCCTCAATTACTAATTAGAATTAGGGTTTTGGAACCAAGCTATAGAATCTTCTTAAAAATCCATATGTGAATATTCCAATTGTGTGAGAAATATGAACTAATGTGGCAGCTACTTGTTATACTCATGGTGATCAACAAGATAGGTCAACTTGCATGAGTATTAACTTTCTCATAAAAATTTAAATTGTAACACACCTAACCACCTTTGTATTGCTATTGAGGTGATGTGGTGCCTTAAAAACACTCTAGTTACATAAAACAAGGATTAGAATACATATTTGATGCAAACATAAGTAAATAAATCAATTTATGAACTTGTAAATATGAATATAAGAAGTCTTCTGCAATATACAAAAAAAATAAATTCACTTAAGTGGAAGGAAACCAAAAATTAACCAATAAGGCTTACACGAGTAAAAACAATATAGCTTTCATATTAATAAATAAAAAAGAAGTACTTATCTTTCTAAGAATTGTCCTTTAACTATATGTAGACAAAGAACATTCCAACTAACCTCAAGCTCTCTATCACATATATGTTCTATGCCACAAATACCACCCCAGAGCTAGGGCTAATAATCCACAAGCTAAATTTCTATAGCCTAGTTCTAATATCTCTTAGTCCACTTGATTCCTGAATTTTTCAAAGCAATTTCTCACTATAACATTCTCAATCAACTAGCCCTCTTCCTCATCATACTACACAACACCAAGAATGGGATTTCCTTCTTAAATAACCAATCCCTTAGGCTATCCTTCTTCCATCCAATGCTCCAGCATACGCTGGCCAAGGAATAGCTATTACTAGGAATAAGAGATTTTCAATTGTAAATTATGCTCCCGTTTGTTTTAGCCATCACCCAAAATTTAATCAAAGTTTTCACAAAGTTTCATAACAAAAACAATAACAACCTTTAGCATAAAGAAGAAATCCAAGGGAATAATGAGTAGGAACAAATGTGCATGCCCACATTCATAAATTATATTTGCATGGAAACAATAGACAACATGCCTTCTTATGAATTCCATATATCTCTTTTTTCTGAAGCTCATCTCAAGGTAGGAAATCATTTAAGAAGAGGTTAAAGGGCTTAGGATAAGTAATAAAATAATAATAATTTCTTTTATCCCTTAAGGCCCCTTTCTTCCTCTCTCATAAACTTGTATCTATATTTTACTTTTTATTCTTGATTGGTAGCTTTTGTGGTATTTATATTCTATTTTCAAAAATAAATATTTACAGAGTCTATAATCAATCTTTATTTAAAGTTCATATGTTTGACTTGAACCATTTCAGTATTACACATGCATGGTTAGTATTACACTAATTGAGTTGATCTTTGTGTTGATAAAAGCTCTTTGCAGACTAACATCAAGAGGTTAAGAACTTTGTTTGCAAAGTTTTGGCTTCAAAAAATGCCATTTAATAGCTTAATAAGGCTCTACGTTTTTCCACCTATAAAGTACCAAAATCAGTGAAAAATTATATACTTATCCATTTCAAAATCATTCTTTTTAATGAGTTATTGCATTCCCAATTTAATTTGGCAATTTAAGTTTGTAAGCTCTATTATGGCTCATACCCATGAAAAGTTACAAATTAAATATGGAAAAAGTATATTATTTATACTTCATTAATACAACTTTATTTTTCTTAAATTTTAATTTTCTATTTATGCAAACTTAAAGTAAACAAATGTTCAGATAAAGTATTCACATGTAATAAATAATATAAAAATCTTGTATTTTTGTGATTGAACATCTAAATTGGCTTATTATCATGGAGAATTTGAATTCTTGAGTATAAAATTGCAAAATAGATAACAAAACATATAGTTATCTATTTTAAATTATTGTTTTAAACATTGATTTAAAACATTTAAATCCTTGTATAATGCACAATAGATATATTTATTATAAATATATAAATGATATTTTTTAAGATATATAATCTTTACTGTGATACAGATTTTATATGGAGATATTATATTATTTATAATTAATTGATAAAATTTTAATTGAATTTTTTATATATTAATTTTAAATAAAGAAATTATTATATTTTGTTAAAATAATAAAAACATAAAACTACTTAAAAGAAAATAGTAAGGCAAGCAGTAGAGCTCCTTATGTACAATGCAAGCAATGGAGCTCCTTATGCAATTGCACAGTCAATTTAATGGGCAATCGTCCATGCAGATTTAATAGGAAATATAATTGTAGTAGTTTTCCAATATATATTATTTTTGGAGGTTTAATTTATAAGTCCATAGATATAAGTTGATATGTGCAAGGATTTCACATGAAATAATCGTAAAAATTGTATAATGATTTCAGGCCTGTGGATTACTCGATCAACACAGAGAGATGAACTATATTCTAGCGCCTCTCTTGCATGGCTGGAGAGGAAAGTCACAATACTTTGATGGCAATGCCTGGGATCGAATCCTCTTAGATCGCCGGACAAGTGGGATTGTCATTGGATCTTCATTAGCTCCATTACCCAGGACTTGATTTTCACTCTGTTTTATGGACGCAGGGTCACCCAGGTTGCAGATGTCAGCAGACAAGAGAGGCTCTGAATTGGCAGCACTAGGACTTCTCTCTAAATCATGAACCATTTGCTGATTATGGGGTTCTGAATTGGCAGCACTTGGACTAAGACTCTTCTCTAAATCATGTTTGAAAGCACTTTTGGCTCTTCTGGGAACTCTCTTCTGCAAGAATGGTACCCCTGTGGGACTGAAGATTGCTTTTCTAATCTCTCTCTCTTTTGCAAGGCTATTCTCTGGGAGACCTGCCCAACCGAACTGAATTGCAACATCTGCTAAAAGATGAAGTCCAGAAAATAGGATTTCTGATTCAGCCTTCTCATTCTCAATTTCGAAAGGGCTCCTGCTGGTCTCAGAGACCAGGCTCTGATTTATCTTGGGTTTCTTGCTGGCAGGAGGATGGCAGGGCCAATTATTGCAATTAGAACAGGTTTCACAACAAGAAACAACCCTCAAATCCTTCATTTCTCCATTCATATTCCGTGACTGCAACTCCATATCCTCTGCAAGCACCTTAGATATTGAACAAGATGAAGACGAGGGTCGCTTGTTGCAGGCTGCAAACTGACCTAAACTGCCCTGCATTTCCTGATAATGGGGTTCTGAATTGGCAGCACTTGAACCGAGACTCTTCTCTAAATCATGTTTGAAAGCACTTTTGGCTCTTCTGGGTACTCTCTTCTGCAAGAATGGTACCCCTGTGGGACTGAAGATTGCTTTTCTAATCTCTTTCTCTTTTGCAAGACTGTTCTCTGGGAGACCTGCCCAACCGAACTGAATTGCAACATCTGCTAAAAGATGAAGTCCAGAAAATAGGATTTCTGATTTAGCCTTCTCATTCTCAATTTCGAAAGGGCTCGTGCTGGTCTCAGAGACCAGGCTTTGATTTATCTTGGGTTTCTTGCTGGCAGGAGGATGGCAGGGCCAATTATTGCAATTAGAACTGGTTTCACAACAAGAAACATCCCTCAAATACTTCATTTCTCCATTCATATTCCGTGACTGCAACTCCATATCCTTTGCAAACACCTTAGATATTGAACAGGATGAAGACGAGGGTCCCCTGTTGCAGGCTGCAAATTGACCTGAACTGCCCTTCATTTCCTCACCAGAGATCAACCTGTTCTGCTTTAGAGCTGCATTGTGGCCGCTTCTCGTCATTCTCGATTTGGATGGACGCTTCTTCTCATAACAAGCCCCATCTTCCACAGCATTTTCCTCCACAATTCCCAATTTCCAGCATGGACCACTCTGGCCTGAATCACCTTGTGGATGATCTGACATTGTATCTGACTTAGTCCCAGATGAAGATACATGATGCCCAATTACTGATACTGGCGACTTTGTCGAATCTCTATTCTCAAAAGGACCAACGTCTGGAATTGAATTTTGAACTGGCAAGTTTTCAACTCTGGATTTCAATGGATTTTCTTCAAACGTAGCGGAAGATGTGTGGAGGGGAGAATGATGTTTACATTGCTTGCCCTTGTGGATAATGTTCAAAGAGAACCCATCTGTAAGAGAACCGATTTTAGCTACTGAAGAGAATCCACCGGCCATAGACTGCATTTTACTCATTCTGAAAACCTTGTTGCGAGCTCTGAAAATATTATCGGAGTTCTCCATTGGATACTCTTCCATGCAACACAAACTCAAACTTCCTAGGGCCAGGCTAGGGCTTAAATTGCAGAAATTAATAAAAACTGGATCAAAAGACAACCATCTTGCCCAGAAAATTCAAGGGATCACAACTTAAGGCCAAGTAAAGAGAATTGCCAAAGAAAATCTTGATCCGATCATGAATCCACCATTGCCTAAGACCACAGTTTGCCTTTTGTAATTTCCAGATAAAAGCCCACCAAATCACCGAACTGTCTAAGAGCGAGATTTAATAAGTAGATGGCCATGCAGAGAGCGTTCTTCATGAAATTACTGTTCGAAATGGGAGATTTGAGAGGGTGTACAAACCTAATGATATCGCTTCTTATAATTAGCGTATAGTGTGACTTCACTTTCATTTTAAGGAATTCCATCGTATTGTGAGACGACCCTGAGAAAATTCGTGGAGAGCAACATAACGACCAGTTAAGTTGGGCCGGGGGTTCGGCCCCGGGCTTTTCGATCTTCTAGCATATTCACTTCCACCCACTTCCACCCTTAGCTTACAAAAATTTGTATCCTTATTTATCAAGCTGGCAGTATATGCTCACCATTTTGTATCCAGCGTTTATGGCGAGATTTATTTATCGAGCCATTAATACGGGGGCAATATATGCTCATTGTTAAATAATATATTTATTTTAATACAACGGTAATCATATATTAACCCACGTATTTATGATTCAATAAACTTAGAAATATTAATTGCGGAACTTATATTGTGCAGAAGACTGATTTGAATGAAAGCACTTCAATAATATCATAATATAATAATGATGGTCCTAAGTGTTGGACTATGAGAGTAAAATATTGCATTTTATGTTTTGTCAATATATTAATCATTTGTCTCCATGGCAACTAAACCATAATCTCTTCATTTATGATCAACATTGTGATTAATAAGCAAGTGAAAGGGGATCAAGGATCCCCCAATTAGCACCAGCATGACAAAGGAAGACATGCAAGCATTAATGGGTACTTTTGTCTTCAAGATTCCCTGATCACTACCATATGGATGATATATCCAACATACTTCAGTATCATAGGAATCCAAACAATTAATACATTTGATAAGTTTGTAGTAATGAAGAATATAGGGCCTATTAACCATTTGATGTGTACACAAAGGAAATTGTTGGTTGATATAGTTCCCTCTCTCTAGAATCATATTAGTTGGTGGTCATTCTTCCTTAGGCTTTCATGGGCAAGGATGACATTTTATAGAAAATTTCAATGTTGGTTCATGTTGTTTCAATTTCTAGCAAGAAAGTGACACAAACATCCATACAAGGTCTACCAATCCACTAACAAGCTACCAGAGTTTGAATATTGAAAAACTATAAAATTGCAACACATATACCAAAATTATGAGATAACATCCAAAGTAAAAGGAAAGCTCTTACCAAGGCTACTCAAACTTCATTGCACTTCCAAAAAAAATTGATGCATGGATTGAGATACCCTAATGATCACATTCTAGTTAATATAAATATAGAGCTTATACTTGACCAATAACAATGAAAAAGACAATAACAACAATACCTCAAGCACAACATCTAAAACTAAAGGCCAACTAATGAAATACTAGAAGAATTTTGTACCAAAAAATAACCAAAGCTCAAACCCATATTTACTCAAAACAAATTGGAGCTACTACGGGTACCTCAAGACCTGAAATGCACTCCCATTGTCCCACCTCATTGGTGATATCCCATAATGAAGGAAAAAAAACTCCAAAGCAAGGATCATTTCTCACATGCAATACATTTGGGACTATGTCCTTGCAAGCCCTTTCTTCACACTGAAAAATAGGTATGAGGATTATTGTGATGTGTTTATTAAATGAGAATCAATGTGGCTTGAAATCCAAGTGGGTTATAGACATTAGGGGATATGAAAAAAACAACACTCCCCATTTTTTGTCATGACCTCTAGCAAAAGAGAGGTTGCTTCATTAACTAGTTGATTGACCTAAGCATTGAGATTTATGAATGCTTGATAGAATGAGACCTTGTTCACATTTTGGGTTATGAGGCTAGTTTGATATCCTTCGATGTTGCGTATTGAATCAATAATTTGATAATGACACTGACGATCATTGTTTTATATTGGAATTCATTGAAAGGAAAATCTTTCCTTAGAATAAAAAATAGTCTTCAACTTGATTATTGGTTAAAGTTCCTAATCCCCAAGAAAAAGTTGGTTTCTTTATTCCCTCCAGATAATTTGATAATGACAATAGAATCTCCAATTACAATCATTGCTTTCATATTGGTTAAAATTCCTAATCACTAAGAAAATTTTGATTTCTTTCTTCCCTAGAGATTAATGAAATCTTTTTATTATTTTATGTAAATTTTCAAATAAAATTTTAGAAATTATTTATTTTTATTTTTTATTAAATATACTTAGATATTATTAGAACATTTTTAAAACCAACATAGATCCATTTTAAGTACGATCTAACATGAGAGCCGAGTGTGGTCAAATTTCTTCACGTGCATATTTTTTTGGAGTGCAAAATACAATGTGTTATTTTTCATCATTTAAATTGTATTTTTGAATGCTAAATAGAGTATATATAGGACCAAATAAAAATTTTGACCATAAAAACTTATTTTTTTCTATATATAGATAAATTAATTAACATACATCTTCAAAAAGTTTATTTAAATCTCTTCTTGAAATATTTTTGAAAAGTATAAGATTTAAACTTTTGTTTCACACATTTTTTTACTTCTAATTAATTTAGAGCATATTCATTTTTATTTAATTATAGTCGACATTATTTTTCTATTTAGAACACAATTTTTATTTTTTATTTTACTGGCTGTACAATGAGCCTCTCGCGGCAATAATCTTATTTTTTTATTAAAAATATTTAAATTTTATTTTACAAATTACATAATTTAATAAAATAAAATTTTATTATCAATATTAAAAATTAAAAAAAGAGGTTAATGGGCACAAATCCAAACATGAGTATGGGTTGGTGTGGTATCCTCCCTTGGTGAGTTTGACGTCTTAAAGGCCCATACTTTATAGTTTCTTAAACAATAAGTTAGTCTCTCTCTCTCTCTCTCTCTCTCTCTCTCTCTATATATATATATATATATTCCTACTACTACTACTAGCCCAACCATATAAATTAAAGAGCTAGTAAAAGTCTATAGGCGTCAATCCATAATAAGCATCAAAACACTTAAAAATCATAAAAACTAACTAAAATATAACTTAAATTATTGTTATTATTATTATTATTATGATTAAATGAATTAATATATAATTTAAAAATATGTACATTAAAAAAATAGGGAATAAGATTCTTAATCGTGGAAATATACCCTCACTTTACCATGGAGGTTTTGATTTGAAAATAGGAATGTTACAATACAACGGGCCAATACCATGGATTATTAATACCACATGCCCAAAAAACCATTACTCACATCATATGACACTTGTTCATATGAATTTTTTTTAATCAATCAATTTAGTTAAAAGGGGAAAAATTACATAATTACTTTGGTCATAAATCTCAAAGATTTGTGTATACTACTAAGAATATTCTAAAATATTATGTGAGGTTAAATCCATACCATCCACTTTCTTGAGAGGATCATGATGGAAACCCTAAATCCTTTGGTTTCCACCCTATATATGTGGAATTTTCAGCTTCATCATTCTTCCCTTTGTCCAAAGCTCCCCCATTGTGTCGTCATTGCTACAAATCCATTAAATTGCGATGAATCCTTTTTGCAGCGAGGTGCTTCTCTCCTTCAAGGTGATGCCAAAACTTTAGATCACTTGAGCTTTTCGGTCTTCATGAATCCGCTCATAGGGGGCATACTTTGTGTACAGGTGGGAGCCATTGAGTTTGTCTCTACACTTACAATAAGAATCCAAGATCGAATAGGAATCCCTTCCGTCTCAATGTAGATTCTACATAGTAGTAAGCAGCTTCAGAAAGGGATTTTGTTTAAATATTATGGCATAGTGAAGAACGTCTTAATCCTCTTAGTCTCCAAATTGAATAGAGGAACCAAAGGTTGGGGTGTGCCTTCTTCCTCTTAGTTGTGATCCTTTAAGGATGCTCTAAAGCTAGGGCTCTCCCAACCAACTCCCAAAAATCTCTTAGGGCCAATGTTAATTGTAGAATAAGAAAAATTTATTCCAAAACTAAAAGTGGAAGACCCGGATCTGATATTTTCAGCTTATCCTATGAGAAAAATACCATAATTTGTCATTTAATGGGATTTGAATATCAACATTCTTACTCCAGGAATGGGTGCAACAAACTTGGTCCCCAAATACAGATCCATATTTCTATTTAAAGGACTTCTTTGTGGTTTTTTTCAAAATTCCAGAGGACCATCAAAGAGCTTTTAATCAAGGTCCCTAGTTTTGGGGCCGCTTGATGCAGGAGCATCCGACACTCTTCATCAAAAGGAGGAATCCAAAGCAGAGAACGAGAGGACGTGGACCATCGAGCTGAATAGGGGACAAATTTGTTTAAAACGAGCTAAAATGATGGAATGGATAAGTCTCTCGAAGACTTTATTAAATGTAATACTGCCACATATGTATGCATGTAGAGAGAGTTAGGGACAATTGAGAGATTTGAGGAAAGGATGTGATCGGATCCTTCACAGTGATCCGATCCAATGTTCCTTATATATATATATGAGCTTGCGTGTTCAATAAAGAGATAGAGAGGAATAGACAGTAAACTGTGAGATATAGAGATAATGTAGTCGAAGGAGAGCTTGTTTTAAGGCTGAAATGCCTTAGGATGTACTCATACAATGTATAATAAATCGTTGTGCGTTGTGTGAATTCCATTATCTGTGTATAACGCCTTTTCCGTGTTATGCTGTATATATGCGAGAATGGCTTAAACCCAGTGTTATAGAGTGTTGATCGACCATCGATCACTGTAGGATAGAAGGTGATCCAACGATATTGAGTTAATTGTTGTATGTAGTGATGTCGTGTGTAGATAGAGTTGGTGGTAGAACCATGATTTTAACATAAATCCATCAAACAGTGAATGGAACAAAGTCCTAGAGAAGGTTGAAGAAGTGATGCACAAGAACTATTAGGTTTGGGAGATAAATGACCGAGATCAAATCAGAGCTAGAATGTCACATCGCAATCATCCAAGGGGAGGAATGAAACTTGGCCAAAAGAAAGAGCGATATGCGATTTGGTAGTCGGACCCGAAACCTTATCAAACGTAATCGATAATCTTATCGGGTTCGTAAAGTAATCCGGGATCAACGCATTCAAGTGGAAGAGCTCTGGCTGAAGGAAGTGCTGATTGTGATGACCCGATACTCTGATGGCCGATATGTGATATATCGATACGCCGATAGCGATCAGAGCGATCGTTGATCGGGGATCGGAGGTTTCGGAGGTTAGAGCGCTGCGGAAAGTAACAAAGGTGCGGACACAACGATTCATAGATTCAGGTTCATAATATTTAAGATCCGGCCCAAGGGTAAAGTGGGGTTTCCCCGTGTTTCCTGTGTAATTGCGCTAAAGTGGTGCAGCCCCAGTTTTAAAAAAAAATCCCCATAGTTAAATGGCCCAGGGTTTTAAAGGCTAAACTCATATTTAAATGCTCCCGATAGTTGTATGGTCCACGGTATAAAGGCTTATGGAATAAGCGATTAAATAAAATGCTTCCGATAACGAAATTGGCTCATAACCCATAGGTCCTAGGATCGAAATATGTAAAGAAAAGGGGTTTTGGCCTTACCCCAAAATCTCTTTTCATCAAGTGGTATTAGAGCCGAAGAAGATTCTGCGTGCAAAAGCAAGGAAAGGTTAAGGGAAATTTTTCCTGCGAGAAGGAAGAAGGGAAAGGAGGTATAGTTGTTTAAAGCTGGAGAGTTTGTGGTCTTACTATCGTGCAGAGAGCGGCAACGGAAGGTGAGAAGATTTGCAGCAATCTAGAGCAAGGAGTGTTCAATTGGTTCCACAAAAGAGAACTAGAAGGGTGCCAAAAGACTGAGTGAGGAGAGCTTGGTGAGGTATTATGTAGGAGAGGAACATTGTTACTGCAGAGGTTGGTTGCACCTCATAGAAGATCATAAAATTAGTTCCACTGAGAAGTGGGTAGAATTGCTAAGGACAAGGAGAAGCATATGACCAAGAGGTCATAAATTTTTGTGCCTCGGGAGCCTGATGCAGGAGCATTCGACACTCTTCATCAAAAGGAGGAATCCAAAGCGGAGAATGCGAGGACGTGGACCATTGAGCTGAACAAGGGACAAATCTGTTTAAAATGAGCTAAAACGATGGAATGGATAAGTCTCTCGAAGACTTTATTAAATGTAACACAGCCACATATGTATGCTTGTAGAGAGAGTTAGGCACAGTTGAGAGATTTGAGGAAAGGATGTGATCAGATCCTTCACAGTGATCTGATCCAATGTTCCTTATATATATATATATATATGAGCTAGTGTGTTCAATAAAGAGATATAGAGGAATAGACAGTCAATTGTGAGATATAGATATAATGTAGTCGAAGGAGAGCTTGTTCTAAGGCTAAAATGCCTTAGGATGTACCCATATTGTGTATAATAAATAGCTGCGTGTTGTGTGAATTCCGTTATCTGTGTATAACGCCTTTTCCGTGTTATGCTGTATATATGCGTGAATGGCTTAAACCCAGTGTTATATAGTGTTGATCAACCATCGATCATTGTAGGATCGATGGCGATCCAACGATAGTGAGTTAACTGTTATATGTAGTGATGTCGTGTGTAGACAGAGTTGGTGGCAGAACCATGATTTTAACGTAAATCCATCAAACAGTGAGCGGAACGAAGTCCAAGAGAAGGTTGAATAAGTGATGCACAGGAACCGTTAAATTTGGGAGATCAACGGCTGGGATCAAATCGGAACCAGAATGTTGCATCGCAATCATCCAAGGGGAGGAATGAACCTTGGCCAAAAGAAAGAGCGATATGCTATTTGGTAGCCGGACCCGAAACCTTATCAAATGTAACTGTAGGTTTTAACCCCGTACAGAAATTACCCACATACGAATTCTAAAACACAGAAAATAAACAATGCGAGAGCAGAACACATAAAACACATATACACAGAGATTTTCCCCTGGATCCCAAAACCGGGACTACCAGCTTGATTTTTCATTATGTTCCTTTCAATGTTACAATACATATTTATACATGCTGAAGCATCTAGTACCATGGACCGAAAAACCATCGCGTCCAAAAAAAACATGTGTGAAAATCATGCACAAAACCATAGGTGGGTCCGCCCAACCTAACATAGGGTCCAAAACCAAAATTTTCCAGGGCGCTGCCCCATACCCCATAAAGTGGGGTTACGGGTGCCCTTCAAACCCCCTGTTAATCTACATGGAAAGAATATAGCACAACCCAACATTCTCCCACTTGTTGTTTTCTTTCCACAGGGGGCTACAAGAGAGCTTAGTCATTTTTCCAGCCCTGAAATGCCCATTGTCTCTCTACACCAAGAGAACTTCTCAGAGCTCACAGATTTTGTCAATGCATCTGCAGTATTCTTCAAAGTGTCCACCTTTACCAGCAACACCTTTTTGTCTTTTATCATATCCCTCACAAAGTGATACTGAACATCAATGTGCTTTGTCTTTGAATGATATGCAGGGTTCTTTGCCAAGAAAATTGCACTTTGGCTGTCACAGTCTATCCTTATAGCTTCCTGTACTAACCCCATACTTGAACACAATCTCTGCAACCAAACTGCTTCCTTGCTTGCATGAGTGGCTGCCATGTATTCTGCCTCTGTAGTTGATAGTGCCACTACAGATTGTTTCTTACTCATC
This sequence comes from Pinus tabuliformis, assembly GCA_031772625.1. Taxonomy (NCBI): domain Eukaryota; kingdom Viridiplantae; phylum Streptophyta; class Pinopsida; order Pinales; family Pinaceae; genus Pinus; species Pinus tabuliformis. The sequence goes on from CM062804.1 coordinate 956,064,332, forward strand.
CAACTGACTGCACCTCCAAATAGGTTAAACACATACCCACTTGTAGATCTTCTCTGATCCAGATCTCCAGCCTAGTCTACATCAACAAAGCCACGAATATCCAACACTCTGTCCAATCCTGGTCTTCCTTGGTAGCACAAACCATAATCACTAGTGCCACACAAATACCTGAAAACCCGCTTCATTGCTGTCCAATGCTCCTTTCCTGGTTTTGACATAAACCTGCTCAATACTCTCACTGCATGTGTAATGTCTGGTCTAGTACAGACCATTGCATACATCAGGCTACCGACTACACTTGCATATGGAGCACGAGACATGTCCTCTTCCTCTTCTTGTGTCTTGGGACATTGTTCAGTAGATAACCTCACACCTACAGTAATAGGAACCTTCACCAGTTTACTATCCTGCATATTAAACCTCTGTAGTATTGCCTCGACATACTTCCTCTGGTTTAACCAGAGCTTCCTCTTTGCCCGATCTCTTTTAATTTCCATGCCCAAAATATAGTTTGCAGCACCAAGATCTTTCATGTTGAATTTGGAGGATAATTAGGTCTTCAAATCCTGGATAATTTCTTTGTCATTTCCAACCAGCAACATATCATCCACATATAAGACCAGATAAATAACACGGTCACCAATTAATTTAAAATACACACAATGATCTGCTTTGCTTCTGGTGAAGCCAAGTCCCCGTATAAATGTATCAAATTTTTGATACCACATCCTTGGTGACTGTTTTAACCCATACAGAGACTTCTTTAACTTGCATACCAGTTCTTTCTTACCCTTCACTATAAAGCCTTCAAGTTGCTTCATGTAGATTTCCTCTTCCAGATCCCCGTGAAGAAATGCGGTCTTCACATCCATCTGTTCTACCTCAAAATCAAAAGCAACAACAACAAATAAAAGTAATCTAATAGAAGTTACCTTGGCAACAGGAGAAAAAATATCACCAAAATCAATTCCCGGCACCTAGGAATAACCTTTTGCTACCAACCGAGCTTTGTATTTCTCCACTTTTCCTTCTGCATTTGTCTTCTTTTTGAACACCCATTTGCTGCCAATGGGTTTCCTTCCAGCCGGCAACTCCACCAGATCCCAAGCCTCATTTTTGTGCAAAAATGCCATTTCATCAACCATGGCCTCTTTCCAGAGTTTTCCATCCTCTGAATCTACTGCTTCCTTCACAGTTCTGTGATCATCGTCAGTAATAAATAAATAAAAATTTGAACATAAAGCAAATGGACTATACCTTTCAATTTGCCTTCTTTCTCGAACTGATCTTCTCACAGCAGGAGTTTGTGGCTTTTCATCTTCTGATTCCTCCTCTGTTATAGAGTCTGATTCTTCCTCCTTTAGCTCAAACTCTATCTTCTCAAGTTCCTTTTTTGGACTTCATGTTTAATAACATCTTTCACCTCTCTGAACACCACATCTCAGCCATACACAACCTTCCGTGTGACTGGGTTCCAAAGCTTATAACCCTTTAAACCATCCTTATACCCAATAAAGATGCACTTTTCAAATTTACTATCCAACTTGGTTCATTTCTCCTTTGGAACATGTACATATGCATCACATCCAAATACCCTTAGATGTGAAAGAGAGGGTTTCTCACCAGTCCATACCTCTTGTGGAGTCTTATCCTCCAACGCTGATGAAGGTGACCTGTTGACCAGGTAACATGTAGTATCCACCGCCTCTGCCCAGAATTCTTGTCCTAACCTGGCACCACTGAGCATGCTTCTTGCCCTTTCCATCAACGTCTTATTCATTCTTTCAGCAACTCCATTTTTCTGAGGTGTATATGGAGTAGTCTTCTGTCGTGCTATACCACACTTCTTACAGAATTCTTCAAATTCCTTACTGCAAAACTCTCCACCGTTTTCTGTCCTCAACACCTTTATCTTCTTCTTTGTCTTGTTTTCCACCAGAGCCTTAAATTCTTTAAACCTGTCAAAGACTTCAGATTTCTTCTTAAGGAGATATATTGATGTATTCCTTGAGAAGTCATCTATAAATGATACATAGTACATAGACTTACCCAGTGATGGAACCTTCACAGGTCCAAACACATCACTGTGCACAAGTTCTAATATCTGTTTCGCCCTCTTATTACCAGAGGGGAAACTCACCCGATTCTGCTTCCCATATACACAATTTTCACAGAAATCAAAATCCAGAGAGCTATTACTCATACCTTCTACCATACCTTTACCATGAAGTATCCGAAGGCCCTTTTCTCCAATATGTCCAAGCCTTTGATGCCACAACATGGTCTTCTCTCCAGAGACCACTAGATTTTCTACTCCACTTTTAGGAACCACAAAACTATTGCACCCATCAATAACAGTGCTACCTTGCAGCTTGTACAGAGTTCCAATCCAAATTCCCTGCATCAATACCAGTGCTCCCTGAACCATCTTGCAGGTATCCTTCTCGAACACTATTTTTATGCCTGCATCATCCAACTTGCTTACAGAAATCAAATTTCTAGCCAATGCAGGAATATGTAGAACACCCAGAAGTGTTCTAACCCTTCCACCTTGCAACTTCAACTTTACTTTTCCGCAACCAATGATTCTAGCCTACCTGTCATCCCCCAAGAAGACATCACCACCATCATATTTCTCATACTCGCAGAACCACTCTCTATGGGGAGTGAAGTGAAAGGATGCACCTGAGTCAATCAACCATGCCTCATGCTACATGTGTACTTGAAGAAGCCAAGTACACATCCCCGCCTTCATCTGAGGTGGTTTTTGCCTCTGCAAAAGGAGCCTCATCAGATCCCTTTCCTTTGTCAGGAGCTTTAGATTTACAGTCCCTTTTGTAGTGCACTTCCTTTCCACATTTCCAGCACACCACCTTTATAGGTTTTCCTAAAGATTTAGATCTCCCTTTAGATTTAGATCTCCCACTCGATGACTTATTTTTGTTTATGTTCTGGGTCCGCCCTCGTATAGACAAGGCATCACCATTTTAGCTCTCCATATTTTTCCGTCCCATCTCCTCTGTCAGCAAGGATGAGACTATTTCATCAAAATGCAAGGTAGTTGCATTGCTACCTATTGCAATAACCAGACTATCCCACGAATCTGGTAGAGAACACAACAAACTGATGCACTTATCTTCATATGAAATTTTAATATCAACAGATGCTAACTGACTTACCACAATGTTAAATGCATTCAAATGCTCTGTCACCGAGTCTCCATCTTTCATCCTCATGTTATACAACTTTTTCCACAGGAACAGTTTATTCACCAGAGACTTAGATTGGTACAAAGTCCCTAACTTGTCCCACAAAGCCTTCGTCATAGCTTCCCCTGATACATTCAACGATACTGAATTTGAGACACACAATCGTATTGTGCTCTTTGCCTTCCGATCCAACTTCTTCCATTCTTCATCGAACACTCTCGTTGGTTTAGTACTCGGATCTACGGCGATCCACTGGTCTTTATCCACCAACAGATCCTCCACCTTGAGTTTCCACAACTCAAAACTCTAGCCATTATCCAACTCTTCCATTTAATTATCAAACTTGGAATACATAAAATAATACAAATAATGAGGATTGAGCAATGAAGAAATATTGTATGCTGAAGCTCTAAGAAGAATTGTGACATAAAATCTCATATACTAGGTGATTAGATGATCTAAGAGAAGAAAAAATGTATATAGAATTATTCATACAAGAGCAATAAGACTCAATGAGAGAAATAATTAAGCTTCCATAATGATCTTAAGGGACTATTCACATTCATGTCACTTTTGATATTCTTCGTTTTTGGTGCATTTGGAAAATGTTGAAGGTCACACGCAAGCTGCTAAGTTGTGGGGCCAACACTCCTGAAATCATTATGGTGATAAACCATATACTTGAGAAGCACATCCAAGTTATTTATAGATACATCCAATATAACGGATTTTTTCTAAACTAAATGGTGTGCTGTTGTACACTTTTCCATTATTTCTACCAAAAGTAATGTCAACAAATCCACTATCCTTAGTTAAACCTAAGCAAGTATAATTGGGACACAATAGCCACATAGATGGGGAGGTGAAAGTCGAGCAAACGAGCATATCAATTGTAAGTAATCAACCACCATGTTAGTTGGGGAACACCACCTTTATGGACACCCTATTGGTGTAACAATCATGGCATATTTAGGCTTTTATGCTGCCATGAACCAAGCCTCACAACTACTATTGAATGGGATGATCCACAAGCTTAATGTTTAGGATGTGTGTTGCGAATGACAACCCCAAATGTGAGAGAGTTCACAATTAGAAAGCAACCATGAATATACAAGGAACTAGATAAGTAAATATAATAATACATATTCACATTGAGATAGAGATATAGCAACAGGAAGCTCTTCCATTTAATTATCAAACTTGGAATACATAAAATAATACAAATAATGAGGATTGAGCAATGAAGAAATATTGTATGTTGAAGCTCTAAGAAGAATTGTGACATAAAATCTCATATTCTAGGTGATTAGATGATCTAAGAGAATGTTGAAGGTCACACACAAGCTGCTAAGTTGTGCATACATATTTTGTTAATATTTGTGTGCTTGTGCTATTCAAATGTATGTGCTTGCTCTAGAACTAGGCACCATAACATAAACTTAATGTGTTAATTATTATAAAGATTTTGAAATAATATAAAGGCATGGAGGCTAGGTGCACGTTAAAGGTACTCATATTATCTATATTCATATCGTAAGATAGAAAATTTTATGATCATAAAACCAATTCCAAAATATCATAAAATTATTTTTAATTGACACATAAACCTATATCCCAAAAAAAAAAAAAAACACATTAGCCTGAAAACCAATCAACCACAAATAATTGTACTCAATTAAAAAAAATCAATTTATAAATTATATAAATAAACTTATTTATTTTATTTAAAATAAAAATTAAGATACACCATAAATAACCGAAATGAAAAACTAATGGCACGATAGTGAAACACATATCACATTGAATTTTTTATTTATTATTTTTAAATAAAAAAATTATTATATTTCACTAAAATAATAAAGACATAAAACTATTAAAAAAAATTAATAACGCAAGCAGTAGAGTCAATTTAATGGGCAATCGTCAAAGCAGATTTAATAGGAAATATAACTGTAATAGATATCAAATATACATTACTTATGGAGGTTTAACTTATATAAGTAATAAAAGTAAATTTATTATTAATTTCGATTTCTAGAGTTTTGATGTTTAGAATTAATTTACTAATAAAACAAAAAAATATCTTTTATTTGCATAACTTTATTTACATAACTTGTGAGGACACAACATTGCACAATGTGAAAATAGAGTATTTTCACTTTGTCACTATTTGAGCTGGTAGCCTCTAGATTCTCTATAAGATACATTCATGACAATTGATATGTGCAAGGATTTCACATGAAACAATTGTAAGAATTGTATCATGATTTCAGGCCTATGGCTTACTGAATCAGCACAGAGAGATGAACTATCTTCTAGGACCTCTCTTCATGCCTATGGCTTACTGAATCAGCACAGAGAGATGAACTATCTTCTAGGACCTCTCTTGCATGGCTGGAGAACAAAGTCACAATACTTTAATGGCAATGCCTGGGATCGAATCCTCTTAGATCGTCGGACATGTGGGATTGCCATTGGATCTTCATTAGCTCCATTACCCAGAACTTGACTTTCAGTCTGCTTTATGGACGCAGGGTAACCCAGGTTGCAGATGTCAGCAGACAAGAGAGGCTCTGAATTGGCAGCACTAGGACTTTTCTCTAAATCATGAACAATTTGCTGATCGTGGGGTTCTGAATTGGCAGCACTAGGACTTTTCTCTAAATCATGAACCATTTGTTGATTATGGGGTTCTGAATTGGCAGCACTTGGACTAAGACTCTTCTCTAAATCATGTTTGAAAGCACTTTTGGCTCTTTTGGGAACTCTCTTCTGCAAGAATGGTACCCCTGTGGGACTGAAGATTGCTTTTCTAATCTCTTTCTCTTTTGCAAGACTATTCTCTGGGAGACCTGCCCAACCGAACTGAATTGCAACATCTGCTAAAAGATGAAGTCCAGAAAATAGGATTTCTGATTTAGCCTTCTCATTCTCAATTTCGAAAGGGCTCGTGCTGGTCTCAGACACCAGGCCCTGATTTATCTTGGGTTTCTTGCTGGCAGGAGGATGGCAGGGCCAATTATTGCAATTATAACTGGTTTCACAACAAGAAACAACCCTCAAATCCTTCATTTCTCCATTCATATTCCGTGACTGCAACTCCATATCCTTGGCAAGCAGCTTAGATATTGAACAAGATGAAGACGAGGGTCCCCTGTTGCAGGCTGCAAATGGACCTGAACTGCCCTTCATTTCCTCACCAAATATCAACCTGTTCTGCTTTAGAGCTGCATTTTGGCCGCTTCTCGTCATTCTCGATTTGGATGAACGCTTTTTCTCATAGCAATCCCCATTTTCCACAGCATTTTCCTCCACAATGCCCAATTTAGGCGAGAACCGACCACTCTGGCCTGAATCACCTTGTGGGTGATCTGACATTGTATCTGACTTAGTCCCAGATGAAGATACATGATGTCCAATTACTGATACTGACGACTTTGTCGAATCTCTATTCTCAAAGGGACCAACCTCTGCAATTGAATTTTGAACTGGCAAGCACATGTCCCTGGAATAAGCTGTGGATTTCAATGGATTTTCTTCAAACGTTGCGGAAGATGTGTGGAGGGGAGAATGATGTTTATATTGCTTGCCCTTGTGAATAATGTTCGGAGAGGACCCATCTGTAAGAGAACCGATTTTAGCTACTGAAGAGAATCCATCCGCCATAGACTGCATTTTACTCATTCCGAAAACCTTGTTGCGAGCTCTGCAAATACTATCGGAGTTCTGCATTGGATACTCTTCCATGCAACACAAACTCAGACTTCCTCAAATATGAACGAGCACAAGGGCCAGGCTAGGGCTTAAATTGCAGTAACTAATAAAAACTGGATCAAAAGACAACCATCTAGCCCAGAAAATTCAAGGGATCACAACTTAAGGCCAAGTAAATAGAATTGCCAAAGAAAATCTTGATACGATCACGAATCCACCATTGCCTAAGACCACAGTTTGCCTTGTGTAATTTCCAGATAAAAGCCCACCAAATCACCGAACTGGCTAAGAGCGAGATTTAATAAATAGATGGCCAGGCAGAGAGCGTTCTTCGTGAAATTGCTAATCGAAATGGGAGATTTGAAATTGCTAAATGATCTCGCTTCTTATAATTAGTATATAGTGTGAATTAAGATCCGTCCCTTCACTTTCATTTTAAGGAATTCCATCGTATTGTGAGACGACCCTCAGAAAATTCGTAGATAGCAACATAACGACCAGTTAAGTTGGGCTGGGGGCTTTTCGATCTTCTAACATATTCATTTCCACTCACTGAGCTTACAAAAATGTGTATCCGGAGCTATTAATACGCCCGGCAGTATGTTAATGGGTACTTATGTGTTCAAGATTTTCCAATCACCACCACATGGATAATCTATCCACCACCACATGGATAATCTATCCAACACACTTCAGTATCATAGGAATCCAAGCAATTAATAGATTTGATAAGTTTGTAGTAATGAAGAATATAGAGCCCATTAAGCATGTGATGGGTACACAAAGGAAATGGTTGGTTGATATAGTTAACTCCCTCTAGAATCATTTTATTTGGTGGTTATTCTTCCTTAGGCTTTCATGGGCAAGGATGTCTTTTTATAGAAAGTTTCTATGTTGGTTTCATGTGTTTAAATTTCGAGCAAGAAAGTCACACAAACATCCATACAAGGTCTATCAATCCACTAACAAGCTACTAGAGTTTGAATATTGAAAAACTATAAAATTGCAACCCATATACCAAAATTATGATATAACATCCAAAGTAAAAGGAAAGCTCTTACCAAGGCTACTCAAACTTCATTGCACTTCCAAAAAAAATTGATGCATGGATTGAGATACCCTAATGATCACGTTCTAGTTAATATAAAAGACAATAACAACAATACCCCAAGCCCAACTTCTAAATCTAAAAGTCAACTAATGAAATACTAGAAGAATTTTGTAGCAAAAAATAACCAAAGCTCAAACCCATATTTACTCGAAACAAATTGGATCTACTACGAGTACCTCAAAACCTAAAATCCACTCCCATTGTCCCGCCTCATTGGTGATATCCCATAATGTTTGAAAAAAACTCCAAAGCAAGGATCAATTCTCACATGCAATACATTTGGGACTATGTCCTTGCAAGTCCTTTCTTCACACTGAAAAATAGGTATGAGGATTATTGTAACATGTTTATTAAATGAGAAGCAATGTGGCTTGAAATCCAAGTGGGTTATAAACATTAGGGGATATGAAAATATCAACACACCCAATTTGTTATCATGACCCCTAGAAAAAGAGAGGTTGCTTCATTAACTAGTTGATCGACCTAAGCAATGAGATTTATGAATGAATGCTTGATAGAATGAGACCTTGTTCACATTTTGGGTTATGAGGCTAGTTTGATATCCTTCGGAGTTGAGTATTGAATCGATAATTTGATAATAACACTGAGGATCATTGTTTTATATTGGAGTTCATTGAAAGGAAAAACTTTCCTTAGAGTAGAGAATAGGCTTCAACTTGATTATTGGTTAAAGTTCCTAATCCCCAAGAAAAAATTGATTTCTTTCTTCCCGAGATAATTTGATAATGACAATAGAATCTCCAATTACAATCATTGATTTTATGTTGGTTAAAATTCCTAATCACTAAGAAATTTTGATTTCTTTTTTCCCCTAGAGATTAGTGAAATATTTTTATTATTTTATGTAATTTTTCAAATAAAATTTTAGAAATATTTAATTAATTTTTTTTTATTAAATATACCTAGATATTATTAGAAGATTTTTAGAATCAGGATATATTCATCTTAAGTACGGATATAACATGAGTGCAAAATACAATGTGTTAGTTTTCATTGTTTAAATTGTATTTTTGAATGCTAAATTGAGTATATATAAAACCAAATTAAAATTTTGACAATAAAAACTTAATTTTTTTTCTATATATAAATAAATTGGTTAACGTACATCTTCAAAAAGTTTATTTAAATATCTTGTTGAAAGTATAAGATATAAACATGCATTTTACACATTGTTTTTGCTTCTAATTACTTTAGAGCATATTCATTTTTATTTAATTATAGTAGACATTATTTTTCTATTTAAAACATAATTTTTATTTTTTATTTTTATTTTAAAGGGAAACTTACATATCCCCTCATACTGAGTTGTAGAATGAGCCTCTGGCTCAATAATCTTATTATTAATTTTTTACAAATTACATAAATTAATAAAATATAATTTTATTATCAATATTTAAAATTAAAAAAAGAGGTTAATGAGGCATAGAGCATGACACTCCATGGTGAAAAGGTCACTGGTTCAAACACTGTGGGCACAAATACAAACATGAGTATGGGTTGGTGTGGTATCGTCCCTTGGTGAGTTTGACATCTAATATATGTATATGTATATGTAGATGTAGATGTAGATATATATATAGACTACTACTACTACTAGCCCAACCTTGTAAATTAAAGAGCTAGTAAAAGCGGTTAGGCATCAAAATACTTAAAAATCATAAAAACTAACTGAAATATAACTTAATTTTAAATTATTATTATTATTATTAAATGAATTAATATATAATTTAAAAATATGTACATTAAAAAAATAGAGAATAAGATTCTTAATCGTGGAAATATACCCTCACTTTACAATGGAGGTTTTGATTTGTAAATAGGATTGTTACATTACCATGGGCCAATACCATGGATTATCAATACCACATGCCCAAAAAAACCATAACTCACTTCATATGACACTTGTTCATATGACATTTGTTTAATCAATCAATTTAATTAAAAGGGGGAAAATGGCATAAGTACTTCGGTCATAAATCTCAACGATTTGTGTATACTACTAAGAATATTCTAAAATACTATGTGAGGTTAAATCCATACCATCCACTTAATAATTATTGATAGTTAAATTAAAATTCTAAAGTCCTCAAGTTCATTTTATTTTCAAACCCTAGATATGAATAAGGGTTTTTTTCTTGAGAGGATCATGATGGAAACCCTCAATCCTTTGGTTTCCACCCTATCTTTGTGGAATTTTCAGCTTCATGATTCTTCCCTTTGTCCAAAGCTCCCCCATTGTGTCGTCATCGCTACAAATCCATTAAATTGTGATGAATCTTTTTTGCAGCAAGGTTCTTCTCTCCTTCAAGATGATGCCATCACTTCAGATCACTGGAGCTTTTCGTTCTTCATGAGGCCGCGCTTACAAGGCACACTTTGTTTGCAGGTGGGAGCCATCGACTTTGTCTCTACACTTACAATAAGAATCCAAGATTGAATAGGAATCCCTTTCATCTCAATGTGGATTCTACATAGCAGTAGGTAGCTTTAGAAAGGGCTTTTGTTTAAAGATTATGGCATAGCGAAGAACGTCTTAATCCTCTTAGTCTCCAAACAGAATGGAGGAACCAAAGGTTGGGGTGTGACTTCTTCATCTCAGTCGTGATCCTTTAAGGATTCTCTAAAGTTAGGGCTCTTCCAACCAACTCCCAAAGATCTCTTAGGGCCAACCTTCATTGTAGAACAAGCAAAAGTTATTCCAAAACTAAAAGTGGAAGACCTCAATATGATATTTTCAGCTTATCCTATGAGATAAATACCATAATTTGTCATTTAATGGGCTTTGACTATCAACATTCGTGCTCCAGGAATGGGCAACAAACTTGGTTCCCAAATACAGATCTATATTTATATTTAAAGGACTTCTTTGTGGTTTTTTTTCAAAATTCCACAGGACCATCAAAGAGTTTTTAATCAAGGTCCCTAGTTTTGGGGCCACTCCAGGTTCTCCTTTCAACAATGGTTTCTTGAATTTAACCCTTTATCCATGACATCTCTAGACACTCCAATTTAGTTAAGACTTCCTAATATGCCCATTCATTTGTTAACTCCGGATGCCTTAGTTTTTGTAGGAAGCTCTCTAGGCCATTTTATTAAGATAGATACAAACAAGATTGAGAGAGGTATTGTAACCTTTGAAAATATTTGCGTCGAAATAGATCTTAGCAAGGGGCTTCCTAATAGGATCATTATCAATTGGAATGACATAACCTTTTCGTAGCTAGTAGATTATGAAAACATAGCTTTTCACTATAGGTCCTATTAATATCTAGGTCATCTCCAAAATGTTTTCCCACCTTCTCAAGGCAATTCTCATCCCCTTGATGTCAAGAGAAATAATTGAGGATGGAAAATATCCAAAAGGATATAAGAATTCCTTAGCTCACAAGAAAGATAACATAGTAGCAACAAAAGAAACTGTAGCCAAATCTAGTCCTTTGGCCTCATCTCAACCCCTCACATTTCTAACTCATTCCATAGACTCTGCAATCACTCCTCCTCCTTCACCATCTCCCCACTCTTGTTCGGATCCATCAGATGGAGAAGAGAGAGATACAACCATGATACTAGATTCGTCCATGGGCGGACATAAATGTCTTCACAAATTAGATCACTTAGATAGTGATATGGAAGTAGCCATTGTTGCATATCCTCTGGAAATGGAAATTCCCCAAGGAAATGCAGTCATTTTCTCCATGCCATATGCTCCTGAAAACTTCGCAGGATGGATTAACGTTCACAAAAAATAATATACCTTTGAACGACTCAATAATCAAATTTTGACTCATGTTGCTAGTCTCCACGTGAGTGGGCAACTCATAGTTTTGGTCTTCATTTTTCATGGAATCACCTCTAATTTTACAAGTCCTTGACTCTCTACTTTACTACCTTTGATTTTGTTTCCAAGATGGTGGGCTAGAGACAATAATTTTGCTAAACTGACGTAAATCTTTTTTATTGCAATACAAAGACATCTTACAACAAAAAAAATCTAGAATTCCTATTCTAACACGCCTAGCTTAATAAAAAATAACTTGATGTGGAATGGTATATTTCTTATTTAAAGTTTTAAATATCTAATAAAATGATAAAAATGATTTTGGATATATATATATATATATATATCAAGGAAAGAAATTAGTCTCCCTCTTAGCTCAAGGTTCAAGGTTAACATACTAGCCCAGCTCACAAGTATCCTCACTTAAGAGTTCACAAGGCTCAATGCCAATACAACAATATTTATTAAAGCATTATAACTCATCATGTCACTAGTTGATATTTAAACTTGGGTGGGAAGATAACAACTATTCCACCAACCACTAGAAATAATCCTAATTGACTTTTTAATCTATAAATATATTATATACTTTAAAATAAATTAAACACGTATTTTAAATATCTAAATATTACTTTAAAGAATGTATTTTAAATTTTAAATTTTGCAAAATTTAAATATTTAAAACCTCAAGAATTTATGTTTTATTTTAAGGGCTATTGACATGTTATTAGGTAGTGTTATTTTTATGAATACCTTTTATTGACGTGGTGTGTTAACGTTTTTATGATATTGCAGACTGAGTATCATAACTAATGTAAAATAAAACAAGAGGGGTTGTGAGGCAGTAGGTCCTTGCCTTGAGTGGGTAACAAATGTAAACTCTGAGTGCTTGAGGTAAAGTGTATAACTTGCAAGTTGGACATGGCTCACAACTCTTTGGGAATGGGACTAGAGAGTATATTAACATTCATATAAACGTCCAGTAGCTCAATTAAGTTAGAAATCTCTTTGGGTATCTCCCCTCCAAGGTTGTTATAATACAAATACAGTCCAGTGAGGCACTTGCACTTGCCAACTGCTAAGGGCATTGAGCCTTATAATCCTTTTCCTTACAAAGAAAATTTAGTGCTTTTGAAGGAACGTCTAAAGTAGCATTTATATTTGTTTCATCTGATTCCCACAAGCAAACAAGAAATAATATTGGGCCTCCGAGAGTCATGGATTTAATCCTTGAAGATATACACTTCAACTGTTGCGACCAAAAATGCGGAGTGCGCTTTACATCAACCATCTTCCTCAAAATCATAATCCAAGGAATGCAAGTTAATAACTAGATGAATAAATTATAACAATCAAACTACTTGTATATATGAGAAAGACAAGATCCAAAATGTCAGTAGACAAAATCTAGAATTTGACCTGGCTACAGGTAGCAGTTCAAATACATAGCCATTTCAACTGCTTTCTACATGCAAAGATACAAAATCATCACCCTTGATACAATAAAATAGAGTACCTTTTTAATAAATGAAAATAAGTTCCTGAAAATCAAACTTCTAGTAAAAATGAGATGTCATTAAGGATGAGTAACTTTTATAAATTGGACGATTTTCTACACCCTTATGAAGAGCACTTCTAGAAGATTAAGCAACATTTAACATCTTCAAGTGTATTATAAGGCAATCCTCACATAAATATGAGTGATTGAAGAATACTCAATTATTCGACATCATCTAGGAGAGAGATGTGCTACGATGGACAAACATACATTCATTAAGATACACTCGTCAAGGCCTCAAACTCTAACTGTTATGGCTTCCCATGTTAACCACAATGATTAGGACATTTTTTGATTAATAACATATGGGAATCAATACATGGGAGTCTATTTAATATGTGACCACACATACCACTTATATAGCATATCTTGTAGTGGATGGTTGTTCAATAATGCAAATCGATTCCATACTATTTATTATATGGATTATGTACATTGCTATCAACTCACATTTACCTTTTGACAAGTTATATATGAGTTGACTTAGAAATATGGACGAGATGAGATATTCAAAGATAGATTGTAGGTAAAGTGATTAAGAGGAAGTATCTTACTTGTAGAAATTCGGTATATGAGTTGTTATACTTCTCTTTGTAGCGGTATCAATATTTTATGTCTAGTTTGGAGTAGCTAGCTGGTTTCATCAATCTGTCTCTCATACTTATATATCTGGGTAGGTTTCTTAGATAGCTTGCTTGTATGGTTGATGGTTATGACACAGGTCCAACAAAGCTTGCGATTTTTAGCTTGTTGTTGTATAGTTAACACTTTCGTTTTGATACTTACCATATGGGCTCATGTATCTTGCTTTGAATATATCATTAGTGAGTTAATAATCTTATAAACTGCAAGAAATATGTTACCAACATTCCTTTTGAAGGAATTAGCAATGCTATAATTTTGAGATTTCTATGGTGTCGCGTGGTTATTTGAACTGCTTGAAAATTTCATTGTAGTTATCTAGACCAAGGTTATCGTAGGTTACCAAAAAAAATTACATAGTAGTATAGATGAATTGGAATTTTCAATCTTCTTGAAGGGAAGAAGGTCTCACCCAAAGTGTGGATGAAACTTTGAAAGGTATAAGGAGACACAACAAGATGATCGTGATCTTATATCCATAGTTTATCTATTAATCCATACATTATACTTGCGGAAACATAAATTAATAGAATATACCAATGTGCAAACTCATATTCATAACCAAAGTAAATATACTACAAACTTGCTAACCAGTAGCCATAGACAATACATGCACATAAATAGCCATAAAAAATACATGCACATAAACTGAAAGTAGGGCCCAAGATCTCTTCATTCATTCATAAATATATCATACAATATAATTGTGTAGAGAGTCTCAAACCATTATTTTATTAGCAAGGATAAGAAATAACCCAACTTAGTATCCGACGACCATTGTGCCACACAGTGCTTTGCTTAATAGGTCATATGTTTTGGTTGTATTCTATGAATCTTTCATACGTCTTGCTACTAGTAACAAGTGTCATTGATGTGAAACCAAAGTTGTTAATACTAAGATTTGTGTAATAGAATCGACATCTACTCAGCTACGACCATGAGAAAAGAGGTGGGAACAAAGGGTAGGATAAGATCCCGAAAAAATCCAGAAGAAACTTAGAGCACAAAAAAATGCTTACAATAAATAGGCAAACACAGAGCACAAAAAACCCAAAAGAAACATATGTTGGCAGGAGTAAGTGGTAAAATCATAAAAACAAATGAGAAATACTAGAAAACATACAAAATTATTAAAGTAATAATCATAGAGTAATCATATTATTAAAAATATAAATAATAAGGTATGTTATTAATCACAAAAAAATAAAGCTATAATAGTAATACTCTTACTCCAATTGATGTATGTTTCTTATATGATTTTTTGTGCTTTATGTTTGCACATATATCACAAGGTTGTCTCTTCTCTTATTTGAGTCTTTTCCCTGATGATGGATCCAATTAGTAATCCAAAAGATTGAAAAAACAAGATGACTACTGTGGAATTTCCTAGTATTTTGAATAAATACTAAACTTGTTAAACAAGGGAAATTTAAATGGAAGTGCATCCAAGGAAAAAAAAAAACTATACAATAATTGACTAGCCATGGTGGGATGATCGAACCCTTTCGACAATGTTTTCCAAATATCTAATGAAGAACGATCAGTGTCCAATAAGTGACTAGCCATGGTGGGATGATCGAACCCTTTCTACAACGTTTTCCAAAAATATGATCAAGAGAGTTCAATGTCTAGTGACAAATTCAAACATGAGTAGTAACATGTAAGCAACTCTTTAACAACAAAATAACCAATAGGTAACAGTAAATAAAAAAAAACCAACATATTAGAATGCTACAAGATGTTTATTAAAGCACTTCTTCTACATAATCAAGCTTTGTTCCACCACTAAGACACCAAAAAGAGAAGTCAACACTTTAACTTTTTTGTAATGAAAATACAATCTAGTGAGGCACTTAATCTTGTCAACTGCTAAGGGTATTGAGCCTAATACTTTTTCCTTGCAAAGAAACATTAGCACTTGTGAATCCACACTTCGTTAAAAGGAAGAATGAATTAAATTTAAGGTTTTTTCCCTCTCCTAGGGTCTTTATGAATCCCCTGATGACTAGGGAATAATGGATGGAACAAGGTTGCTTCTATTCTATCCTCAGAAAGGTAAGGTCAAGCATGCTTTCCTCCCATTCAAAAACTAGCAGTCTTGTCGCACCATCATTGACCATCATTTGGTTGCAGAGAATGAATCAAACCTAGTAATGTCACAAATAAGCTCTCCCAAATCTTTGAACATTTCCTGCAACATAATATGCAAGCTTGAGACTTTTTCAAGAAGGATTTATTATTGTTGTATGAACAATAAGTTGAAGAGTACTTACAAGCTACAGGAGCTAGGTAAGTACAGTCACTATTCGCATCCACAGTTGAAAAATATTGGTTTTCAGGGCCTAAATGCAAGTAATTGAGAAATGCTCTCAACCAGATACAAGCTTTGTAGTGTCCAAATATTCCCTTGGATTCAACACATGTAATACATTTGCCATGTTCCAAATATTCCCTCAGAATTAACACATGCACTACATGCACCATGCTCCACATGTAACACATCCGTCATGCTTCATTCCCGGTGTTAAAAAATAATTAATCAACAATTTTATATAATTTAATTTAATTAAACATTAAATAAATTTATGGGCCCATCTCATGACCAGTTGTCCAACCTACCATAAGATCTACATGCATGTTCGACAAAGATGCATGCTTCCCCTTGCATGGTTAATATTATAATTAAAAAAAATTATTGGAACAATTTAATTAACAATACTCTTGTTATAAAGTATTATTCAACTGAAGAAAACCCCTTTCACTACATGGAATTAGAACCCGCACCTGGGGCTAACCAGGAGCACGAAGATTTTCAGACATCTGAGAGGCTTTTCAATGCTGCATATATTCTAACACATGTGAAACATAACAATCAAGAACCAAAGATGATTAAGGTTGATGGTCAAGAGACTCAAAATGAGTTGACTCTTGAGAAGCAATTTGAGATAACTTGGGTTGATTTGGAGAATTTGGGAAAGAATGTATGGGGCTAAGAGTAATTTTATTTTGATGAGCCTCCTTATGATTGGGTTGGTTTGGTTTTATTTTTGGTTGGCTCACGATTCAAATTAAGCCTGATTTTGTTTCAATCGAGCGAGAAATGTAAGAGGCATAACCCAAATGTCATATATGAGGAGGTTGGAATGTTTGTTGATGAAGAATCGGTGAAATATGGATTGATGAGGTCTAGGAAACTAATCTAATCCATTGGGGCGAAGGCCCTCTTTCGTCAAGTAAGAGGCTTTCCTAGACCCAGGCAACCTCGTCAAGTAAGTCTCTAAGGCTCTAATATGCTTTGAAGGCATACATTTATGGCCAACAATACTGATTTATGTTTCATTTTGTTTGGTAAAGTTTCTTGCAGGAGGTTACTTGGTTTAAGAATAAAGTTTGAAGTTGACTGTTGAACTTATGAAAGGATTACATCATATAAACTTACTAGTTCCGTAAATGCACAATTATAGAGATAGACATAGACACACTATAAATTGGAGTGATGATTCTCACACAAATAGGCTTGGCAAGAATTTAACAAAGTAAAATGACTAAAAAGGAAAGGCAGACAAAACTTATACCCCGTTAGCTAGTCCGATGAAGAGAGAAAGGCTAGCCAGAGCAAGGGTTGGGGGGGCAGCCAATAATTACTTAATGAAAATCCAATGTCTTTCTTTTTCTCATCTGGTAGGGGAGCATGCAGCTAAATTGGTTAGGTAGAGTGTCTAGTCAATGCAACAAGGAGAGGGGCATAATGAATCAATAGAAAAATTTTATAATACAAGTATTCTAGAATCAATGCTTCTACTACTCTATCTATATTAGTAATATGTGTAATGGGTAAGCATGTTCCATGTACTGAAGCCCCGATCTATAGAGAAGAGGCCTCTTACTATCCCTCCCTTCTCCAATAGATCAAGTGGTTTTTTAATCCATTACAAATGTTTTGGAGTAGAAATGAGAGCTCAATGGCATGAGCGAAAGCATCATATCATGATAAACCAATAGAAATTGCTTGAGGGATCGGGGAATAACACAACATGATGAATAGAGTTAAGTATGAGGCTCTCTTTGTGATCCATAATATAGAGGCTACCAATCTTGAAGGGGAATGCAGCAACACGGATGGCAACATACAAAGGGATAAGAAACTGGGACTACCCATGAAGGCGGAGTAATACCTTCAGGTAAGCGTAGAACGTCACTCAATTTCAAGACCTTGAAATAAAAATTTTCTCAAGCATGACTTGTCCGTATGATTTTCTTTTGGTACATGGAAAATAACATATGGATAATGTAATAACTAGATCACAGATAAAAATAGAAGAAGGTATATAAGAATAAGGGCGTCAGAAAAAGAAGCCAAAATCGCTGCTACAAGTGCATCTACTCAATTAATTTAGATGGTTGAAAATATTGTTGTATCTTTGATTGATAAAGTTGTACCTGGTTCCTTGGATTAGTATCCTCCTATAGCTAGGCATAGCTAGCATACACAGCATAACATTGATGGCACAACAAATCCAACATAAGTGACCTTGATCCTGTGATGATAGCATAAGGGCACAACATATTAGACTAAGAAAAACACAAATGTTCTTGAAAATGGCGTAGAGTTATGTAGGAGAGAGTGAGTAAGAGAACAAGTATGCTAGAATTCTAGTTCTATCAGTTCCAATTTGCTTAGATTTCCTATTTTGAATATTTTTTCTGCATGTGTTTACTATCATTAGTGTATGGTGAAAAGTGCAGAATCTTCTTACCATGGTTTGAAATCTTGACACAACCCACTACATATCTCATGCAAGAGGTGTTTTTAGCTACTGCAAGAAAGACACAACCGAGGAGGGTATTCGAAAATATAATGCCATGGTGTTATTTATGCCATGGGTGCTAGATTATCGTGACCATCACAACAAGCAATACAAAGAGACGTATAGTGGCTAAATTACCACTCCATTAATAGCCACACTATCTACATGTCGGTGGCCACTCCATCAATAGCCGACGAAGGGAACACTTCATCAATAGCGGAGACTAAGGGAACAAATAAATATTTTTGTTTTCATAATTAATGTAAACATTAACACTAATCAAGTAATGCTAGCATTACCGCCACTTGAGAAAATACCAATGGTGTAAACCCTTAAGTCTTAAGGAATATGTGAAGAATATAGACAGATGCCTCGGTAAGAGGCCAAATAAGATCATCCAATTTTCTATTGGTTAAAAAAATGATTGTAACTATATGATAGGTTCAAAAAAATACTTTTTGAAATATCAAATAAAAACTTTGCATAAAACTGTTTATGAACTAATGTAAAGTGAAAAAATGATTACTAATAGTCCCTGCCATAACGATAGGGACTAATAAGATGATTCAGAAGCTTCATGTTCATGATACTCGTTGCAAAAGACAACAAACACAAGAGAGTTAATAATTATAAAGTAAATAAGTATTGGGGAAAGTAGATATGACAACACATTGTAATTATAATTATATTTATTTTTATTTTTAATCATTAAGATAGAAATATAGTAATAAAATATTTTTGTTTTTAATTATTAAATTGGAAATAAATAACAAAGTGCAATCAATGAACATTGTGAGATGAAGAAATTATATATTTTAGAGTTTTAAGAAGAATTATTAAGGCAAAATTTCTTAGATGATTTATGAGAAGCCACAAATTGTATGTACAATTATATATAGAAGAACACCAAGTTTCAATGAAGAAATGGCTAGGTTTCCACAACAATCTCTTAGGGTTATTTGCATTCATGTTATTATTAACATTGTTGGTTGTGGGTACATGCAACGAATAATGAAGGTAATGCATGTGGGGTTGTTAAGTTGTACACACATATTGTTAAGAATATGAGCAAGGAAAGATAAATAAAATACAAGAAAATACGTCCATAAAGACAACAAGATTTTTTCCTAGGAATCTTTCGTAAGAAAAAACAACCATAAAGATCTATGATTACCCTTTGGTCAAATCTGGCCAAGCTAATGGCCAAGTGATCTTGACATACCTCGCTTCTGACACCATACAATGGAGGATCCTCAAGCCTTTTGAAGGTTCTATTACATATAGTGTCATAGGCAACATATCATGGGACACCAAAACCATGGGCTCAAAAACTATGACTATAGACTTAAAAATCTTTCAGTAATTCTTGAGGCATTGTTATCTAAGATTACACTTTTTAAACTTGAGTTGGGATATTCTCTTAATTCAAATCCCCTTAAAAGTTGATAACTAGAGGAGTCCCCTATACCCATTTATCGCTCTAGACTTTACTAGGGGTATGCATGCCTAACCATGTCTTACAATCATATGCCCATTTACAGGCAAATTAAAAAATTTCATCTTCAAAGTATTTTTTTTAATGATTGTTGTTATACTCCAAAAAATGGGAATGATCATTCCTTCATTGATTAGCACTTACACATTCCATTATTCTCTCACCTTGTCATGCTTGTCGTCCAGCATGTGTTGCACAACCTCATGATGTATCTTTCACTTGCAAATCCTTGAAAAACTGAACTACCTACTTCTAACTCATCCACGCTCAATTTGCATTCCATCTGACCATCTTCATGGTAGTCTAATGCAATAGCTAACCTAACTCAAAAACTTATTGTTGAGAATATGAGCAAGACAAAACAAAAAAAATGCAAGTAAATACATCCATAAGAACAAAAGCTTTTATCTTGGAAAACATTTTGCAGAAAACAAGTCATAAAGATATTTGATTACCCTTTAATCAAATAAAGATATTTGATTACCATTTGATCAAATCCAACCAAACTAATCACCAAATAAATTTGAAACCCACTCACTTCTCACACCTTACAATTAAAAATCATCAAGCATTTTTAATATTTCACTACATACAATATTATAAACAACATACCATAACCCATAAAATGAATTTAAAATTCTTCAATTCATCTTGAAATCAGATTAACTTAGCACATAAATTATTGAAATATATATACATGCATTTTTAAAATCTCTTTATATACTCTAAAACTAAACACACACAATGTTCTCTTTGTATATTCTAAAACTAATAATTGTTATAAAAACAAAAATATAAAAATGATATATGAATAATTAATACATGGAATTTTTATAATTATAAAAATAATTTATGAATAGCATAATTAAACCTAATTAGTTATTTTTTATACTTAAAAACATAACAATCCACCCATCCAAAAAAACCAAATTTCCAAGCATGCCATTATTTTTATACAAACCTATATTTATAAACCATAAAATAATATAATTTTAATATTGAATCATATAAACCATAAAATAATATAATTTGAATATTAAATCATAGAATAAAATCAATAAATATAAATATATATTTCTATTAAAAAATATTAAAAAATAATACAATTTTAATAATTTTATAAAATAATACAATTTTAATAATTTTATACATATAAATAAATAAATAATAAAAAACTTATATTCATAAATATTATATAAATATTATAATATTATTTTAAATATACAATCAATATAAAATGGTTTATTGAGGAGTTTTCTTAAGGTATTCTATGGTGTAAAGATTATTGGTTTAATTTTTTTTGGACAAAAATAAAGCCATACTAAGGATTGGTGTGACTAAGACTAAATGTAATCTCACGATGATTTTGAGATGCTCCTGATAACTACTACCCAAGCCACAATTTAGACATACTAATCATCTCAAGACTCACATAACCTAACAAAAAATAAAGAAAAAAATCAATATTAATTATAAAATAATATAATTTTAATATTATCCTGTATATCACCCATATAAAATTTCTTAAAAATTAAGATAAATTTTAATATAATAATATAGTTTTAATATTTAAAATATACCATCAATATACATTCAAATAATAATAATAATGATAAAAACAATTAAAAAATGTTTTTCTATGGGGTTACTATTTTCTTATTTCTTTCCATATAAGTGAACCTTCCACTTATATTAGTTATATTATAAAAGGAACACTTTAATAATTATGAGATTTTTTTTTTTTTTTTTAATTGGTGTATGTTGATACAATTTTAGATGAAATTGTGGTTTATATATATATATATATAAGAAATTACTTTAAAGAGGTTAAAGATAGCCTATGAGACATATTGTTTCTTCATTTGGTTGTTGTATTCATCCCTTTTCCCTCACAATAAACACTCCCAGCTTCTCGAAAAACCCCTCGCTGAATAGATTATCCCAAGAGCTAGTTGCCAAAATATCTGCATAACTTTCCCTATTGTCTTTGAAGATCTTGCATTCTAAAATGAAATGCTTTTTTGTTTCCACTTTTCTAGAAGAACAAAAAATACATACTCTTTCCTGCCACACTTCTTTTGGCCATTCCGAGCGCCCTGTTTCAAAATGGAGTTGATGAGAAATAATCCTTAATTGAGAAATAAGAATTTTGGCTCTCCAAGAAATATTGGCCTCTATGTACACTTTTTGTTGATGATTATGAGTGAGATTAAACACTTCAATATAGTATTTTTTCTTGCTACCTAGCTCCTTATCCCAATTATGCTTGTGGAGCTTATCCATAGCAAAAGCTTTAATCTCTTTACTGTTTATGGGACACATGTTCAAGCAAATACCCCATATACTAAACCATTTGTTATTTTGCTGCATCCAAGTCTTCTTTCTTTTGCACAATATGTCATTAAAAATAACCTTAGGCCCTCTGCCCTCTTCCATTTGCTCATTTTTAAAAAAATATCTTATGACTCGCACCATAGCAATTACCATAAGAGCAACCCATATTTCACTTAACAAGATAGCATAAGGAACCGCACTTTTTAATTTTGATTTTGTTTGTAATCAAACACTTTTGAATTTTCTCAATTTGTTTCCACTTCATGTTGGATGTACTACTAGCCCACAGTTCACAACCATAGAGAATCACCAGAATCCCCCAAAAAGAGTTTGAGTGGTTTTCCAGTTCCATAACTCTACTTCTCTACACCTATTTTGAAAAGCATAAAATGCTTTCCAACCCCCCAAAGTTCTTTTCTTTCTACAACCATCCCATCTTAGATTTCTATTGAAGTCAACTCTAAGGTATTTGTAATCTACAACTTCTTCCAGAATGCTACCTTCAAAGTAGAACTTATATTGATCATGTTTTTTTATATATAGATAAAATCACTACTTTCACTTTGCTAATATTGACTTTCATCCCCTCCCTTCAACAAAAATGCTCAAGGGATAATAAGTGCTCTTGCAAACCAAGAGCAGATTTAGCAAACATAATAAGGTCATTTGCATACAAAAGAAGCCTTCCTTGCGAATTTAGCCACTCCTCAAGCTTGTCAATATATAAACCAAAAATGGTAGGAGACAATGGGAAACCTTGCTTGACCCCGATATCGCTTCTAAAGATTTAAGAAATTCCTGTTGAAGTTCTAATTTTGACTTTCACCTCTTCATACAACATATGCACAATTTCTCTCAAATGTCTAGGAACCCCAAGTTCTTCCATTTTGTGCCAAAGCTTATCCCTAGGAACTGTGTCAAACGCTTTTCTGAAACAAAAAAACAAAAGACTTCTTCCCTCCCAAAAAATTTCAATGATATGCCTTAAAGTTATATAATGATCAACTGTAGAATGTTTAGGTATAAAACTTGCTTGCCCTTTAGGATGCTTATCTCTTTCTTTTGCCCACTTGCTAATTTTATTTTCTATCACGCTTCCAAATAACTTTGCAAACAAGGGGTTTATCATTATGGTCATATAATTGGAGGGATTATTGATGTCACCACTCTTGAAAAGAGGTATTGCTAGACTGGTTGTCCAATCTATGGGGAACCCTTGTTGTATGATGTTGTTGAAAATTTTTGTAATGTGAGGTGCAAGAATCTTTAAGCCCCACTTTAAATACTCTACTTGGAGTTCAGCTAAGCCTCTTTTTTTTTTCCAACACCCAACTTCTTCATACCCATCTCTACCTCTTGCACCATGAAAAGTTCAGTATTAATGTTGATCAAGGGAGGAGGGTCAACCTTGGGATCTTGCTCATAGAGTTGTCTTGCATAGTCAAACCATTTAGAAGTTGTACAAGTATTTTCAGTTTGAATCTCTCTCGGTTGGAGCTCCTTCCAAAATAATTTTGGGTTATTTTTTCCCGAGGAAGATTAGTTCTTCCCTCCTTGAAACCATGAAATCAACATTTTTCTTTCTTAATATCTACTTATAATCTTTGAGCTTTATGTTATCCTTGTTTGACTCTTTCCACATTCTCCTTGCCTTTTTGCTTTCCTCGTCAAACCAAGCATTAACCGGAAAGCAATTTGTTTCAGACTTTTTAATTTTTGTTCTTTTGCACTCTGCAAGTGCGCTTTGAATTAAAAGTGTTAATCTGTGACTATGAAGGTCGTGATTTGGGATTTTCTCCCTCTCGAAGAGCCTCTCTAGCGTCATTTTGAAGGTATTACAATTTTCTAGAGTCAAAGGAATTCTGCCCTTTGAGAGATTTTGTTGTACACACTAAGTTTTTGACTTTAATTGCTTCTTTCCGGTCCAAGAGAAACTTAAATAAATTGTCTTGTGATATGATTTTAAGTCCCAAAGCTGACCTCCAATCAAAACTTCCTTCATTTTCTCACACAAACCATGGTAGCAAATTACATAATCTACTACACTTGCTCCATTGTAAGTATTGCAAGTGAAATTACCGAATTTTGCCCATATAGTCAAACCATTATGTATTTTTGTTTATATATAAATGAATTCAAAGTTCTAAAAACTTATAGACATTTTAATTTTGTAGATTACATAACTCAAACTTATAATTCTAAGAAATCTTTACCAAATTTTAAGACCTATATATATATTTCAAAACTAGAGAGCTAGAGTATGTATGCCTTTGTAGTCAAATCACTGAGCGGAGATGGGTCCCTTATCCCGCAAACAAGGGGGTCTCATACACCAATTTAGTGTTTGACTTGACAGTGACTTTAAAATTAGATAATAATAATAATATATATATATATATATATATATATATCATATATATATATATATATATATATATATATATATATATATATATAAACATAAATAAATTAAACTAGCATCATTAAAAATTCATATATATATATATATATAAGGCATATATATATATAGTCTTAACATATTCATATATATATATATAATTTTTTTAAATACAAAATTATAAAGAGTACCCATGCAAAAAAAAAGGCCCATTGTATTTTAAAAAGTTCTAAATAACTCATGGTTCTTGGTAATCCTTTTTCCATTTTTAAAAGATAATAAAACATGTATCAGACCGTTTTCAAATATTTCAAAATAATAAATTGCAAACAAATTTTCAAACATAAAATCTAGTTTCCAGGTGCATAATGCTCAAATCTTAGATTTGTCTTATAGTTACTAGATGCATAATGCTCAAATCTTAGATTTGTCTTTCTAGTTGCCAGATGCATAATGCTCAAATCTTAGAGGTTTGAATCAAAGTCAAATCAGAGGTGATGATTTGGGAGCTAACAGCTATCCTTATATATGTGAATGTTCAAAATTCACCTTAAATCTGAGCTAGTGACTAACATTAGCTTTGAAAATTGACAAAGATATGATTAAAAATATTGTAAAGATATGATATGATTAAAGATAATCTTTCTGTTAACATGTTATTATGGTATAGGAAGGAACCTTTAGGAACTTCTAGCTGGGTCTATCTTCAAGACAGGAAGATGGATCCAGCTGGAGGTTCTGAAACATTGACTCAAATTTGTGAATCTCTGGAGCTTCTTTCATGTACTAACAATCTCAACCACAGAAATTTAAAAACTATAACATGTTTTTTATTAAAAAAATGTAGAAAAAGTTTCCATTAGCATGGTTTTCAATTCTACTCTCTCTATCTTGCCTGGCCTTCATTATTGTTCTGGCCATGAGTGTTAAATTTGAACTTGTATCTCCAAGTCTTCTCAAATACAATCTCTAATTTTATATTATTCTATTAATTTTTTTCATAACTCCAGCTTGATTGCAATATAAAAATATAAAATTATTTGTTAATCACTATTATATAAAAGATAAAAATCTACAAATTCATCTTTATTCCAATAATTTTAAGCAATTAACGTGGATATGTTTTTTCCCAAATCTTTCGAGCAACTAGATAGTGATAGGTTTCATACTTCACACATCCTACAATAAAATGAATCTATCTAATAAAACCCAAAATTGAGAGATAAAAGAGGTGATAGTCATGTTACTTTTGTTTAGATTGTTTACTTCAGTTGCTATGATGTATTCTCTTGCATGGGCTTGATACTTAGACATTGTGCTATAACTTTTGAGCTAGTCGTGAACTTGGTGAACACTAAAATGTGACCTAATAAACTTCAAAACATTAATGATTTTATTATTTGCCTTGTCATAACATAGGGCACATAATTATCCTTTACAAATGTCATTGGGTTTTAGATTGAGTTGACCATATCTACACCATTCAACAAGGGCTAGCTAGGAAATTCTAAGTCAAATGAAGTCAAAAGGGCTAGAGGTGAAGAACAACTAAAAAAATTAAATGTAACAAAGATAAAAAGTTTGAGCTATGCCACCTTGCTATGAAGTCAATGCCCCTAGTCTCATGCTTAAATGAAAGAAAGAAAGTAAAAGAAAAAGAAATATGCCAAAAAAGAGGTTGTAAGACATAGTACACAGGAAATGGTAACTCAAAGCTAAATCTCTCTCTTAAAGGCTTATGTCTTGAAGATTCCTAAGCCTTGAAAGCTAGTTGGACAAGATTAAAAACATATGCATTATTTTATGAGGGCAATGCATGAAGTTTCACTTCCTCTTCATTATGTTATCCATTATATCACTTACTTTTTCTTAATGATCTAGGAAAAACCTCTTGTTTTAAGTTTTGTCACATGTATAAGGGTTAAGGTTGTCCTCCCATGGTGAAATTTAGACAAATCTTAAAATTAAATTGTGTTATATTGTTGCTAGAAGAAATCAAAATAATTGTATCACCTCGTGACTTGTAAGAGGGTTAGGTCTACCACTATAAGTGGGCACCTTGTATTGGGGCCTGTGTACATGCCTTGAGTGTGGCATTTATGCCTTGGGATCTATACCATGCTTTGGGATTTATGCACTTGTTCTAGGATCCATGACATTGCATTGTGATACTAACCTTGAGTAATTAACCACCATGTTAATTGGGGAATAGTATCTCTATGGACATCCTTATTCTTGTAAGGATCATTTCATAGTGGGGTTTTTATAATACCATGAACCAAGCCTCAAAATTATTGTGGAATGGGATGATCCAAGTGCTTAATGCCTAGGATGTGTGATGAGGAGGACAACCTTAAACATGAGAGAGTTCATAATTATAAAGCAACCATGAATGTATAAGAAACTAGATGAGCCAATATAGTAATACATATTCACATTGAGATATAAATAGAGAAATAGGAAGCTTTTTCATTTAATTATCAAACTATGAATACATGTTCATATTGTGCAACAGTGAACAGATCGGCCGACAATGCAAATATTGGACCGTTAATCTCAGCAGTTAGATGTGGCTACTAGGGAAGGAGGTTTGTTGATTTACTTCTTTCATTTGAAGAGATAAATGTTGTTTTACAATGTTTGGTCCCTATTCATTTTGCAATTGGCGAGCAATGAAAAACAAATTCATGACAAGAAACTGTAACCAATGATTCATTAAATCTGGAGACTAAGCTGCAATCTGGCGAGCAGTTTCCTTTGGAAACTCGACAATAGAAATTGTGATTAGCATTCTATACCTCCTGTGAAAACTTGTGCCCAATATTTTCAGATAAGTAACGTGCATTTTCAAGAGAAATAATGGCAATAATTTCATTTTGTGTTTTAGTTGCTGAGAAAGTAGTTTTGTGGCTAAATGGTGGGGAAAGTGGTCCATTTAAAGAAAGTTGGTTCTTCGTTAAGCAATTTTCATGCGGGTTATGATTTGGAGTTCGGGTTGAGATCGTTGTTTGACCGTGATTTGAATATTTTGGTGGAAAGGAGGCAAAGTACATAGGAGGCAAGTATATAACCAAAATTAATTATAAAATAATCGCTACCATTATGAAGTCAGGTTGATTTTTTCAGCATCAACATAAATATGTTTAGGGATGTGGCTTTCTTGGTTTAGGTTAAAATATATATTTTAAAAATAATTCTATAATTTTTATTAATGTTTTAAAAATAAATTTTTCTTGTAATTAGTGATTACTATGTTATGAAGTATTATGTAAACTATTATTTTTTTCCTTTTGGAAAAATTGTAATTTTTATTATATAAGGAAAATTACATGTTGTAGATGTTGTTCGCATATGCAGTATATGAGGCTAAGTGCCTGTCAAGTAGAGGTGATACAAAAAATATAATCAGCACTCCACGTAGGGAGGCTCTGCCATCAGTAGAGTTCATATAATGTTATAAAAAAAATAACTCTGCTCAGAGAGTATGACTGTCTGTAAATACAACTGGTATAATATAAACATGATAATATTAACATAAAACAAAAAAGCATAGGCTCCTACTGAGCCTATACTATATGGTCCATGAAAGGGCGATGATAGTACTGGTAGTGTGCTTCATCCCTCTGCTCTTGTATCATCCATGTGTCACGTGGCCTGACCGCTACCTCCTTGGATAGCATATTGACAAGTGTGTTGTGTTCCTTGTATATATGACAACAAGCAAAGTTGTCAAATAATGAGATAAGTTTACGGGCCTCATCCAGGATAGGCCTCATAGTGTATGCATGACAATTTGATGATCTATTAATCCAATTGCACACTATTTTTGAGTCCCCAAATAGTTGAAGATTCCTGCATTGTTTTTCTAATGCAAATTGTATGAGATATTTTGCAGTGATGAGCTCGGCATAATTGTTTGTGCCCCCTCCAAGCCCCATTTGAATTTGAAAATGATGGGAGTCTGACAGATGTAGGATGGCACCATCCTCGCACCCTGCCTTTTGAGCAGATCCATAAAAAAAACCCATGGCTGGGTGTGGTCAATGGTTTCAAGGACAATATGCTTGGGAGGGGGGTTATCATTGTCGTTAGGAATGTTTTTAAAGTCTGCCTAAAGTCGAGCAGAGATGGTGGGCTAATGAGGAGCAATATCCTTAAATATGATACGATTACAAGTGATCCAGATTTCCCAGCAGATGAGGAGGGGAAGGTTCCTGGCCTTTGTCGGGGCTGCAGATGACCACCATGTGGTCCAAGCTTCTCTGGCAGTCTGTCCCCGCCATGTGCACTGTGTAGGGATGTTCGAGAGGACAGAGATCTATAGTGATAGGGCAGGTAAGGAAGAGGTGGTCCACATATTTTGTGTTGTCCTTGCATAAGCTGCACCAAAAAGGTCTGTGCATTCCTCTCTTGATCAGATTGTCACCAGTGGGAGTCTTGTTTTTCAAAATTGACCACATGAATACTCTGGTTCTAGGGGGAGCTTTGAGTTTCCACATGCCTTTCCACCATATTTCTATAGGCTGAGGTCTATGGTTGCTAGCTAAACAAAGGTATCCCTCTTTGGGAGAGTACCGCCCATTTTTTGCATGCGCCCAAATGATCTCATCCTCCCCTTCTATTATTCTGATGTGAGATTCTGTTAAGGCCGTTGTGTAATCTGACCACTGTTGATGCCACTGTTGTGGAATATGCAATCTGCGAGCAGATTTCCAGGCCTGATGGAGAAAGGTGGATCGTTCCATGTCAGCAATGTGGTGGATGTGAGTAATGCCCGAGTTGGAAAGGTGGAGCTTAAGTTCATCAGGGAGCATGTGGGCATTACCACACCCAATCCATGGGTCCAGTCCGATGCGCACATACCATCTTGAATTCTCCAAGTGAGTCCATCTCGGATGAGAGGCAATGAATTTAGCACTGCTTTCCAGATGATTGAGATTCTTGTTTTATTCCAGCTTGTCTATCTGAGCCATTTCATCAGGTTTAGGGGTGCAATGTACTTGGAGGTAGCCACCATAGTCCAAAGGCTATTGGTCGTGATCAACTGCCAACCTAGCTTGGCCGCCAGAGCTGATGAGAAGTCATCTAGTTTTTTTATTCCCCACCCTCCCCATTTCTTTGGGAGAGTAAGCAGATCCCATTTTGCCCATGCAAATATCCTCCCAGTTTGATTGCCTTTCCAGAGGAACCTGCAACAGAGATTTTGTATTCTAGTAAGGATTCCTCTAGGTATCCAGGCTAGGGACATCCAGTACACCGGGGTTGCTTCAAGAATTGCTTTGATAAGGACTAGTCTTCCAGCCCTGGAAAGATACTTATGGTACCAGATATTGAGTCTTCTTTCTAACTTTGATATCAACCATGTCTAGTCAACTATTTTGTAGCCATGTGGCTTTAGCCTGTAACCTAGATACCTTAGGCCATCCTCCAACTGAAGTAGGGTGAAAGGGAAACGATGGAGAGCAAACTGGACCTCATGAGGGGAGCAATCAAAAGCAGTGATGGTGGATTTTGAGTTGTTTATGACCATACTAGTTGCAGATTGGAAGAGGGAGATGGTGTTTTGTAGGGTAGTCAGATCCCCAATGCCACCATTTAGGAAAATCAACACATCATCCACAAAGAGTAAATGAGTTATTATGCAGCTGTCAGTGATCTTGATACCCATGAGTCTGCCTCTGAGATGCATATCTTTAATAAGTCTACTAAGTCCCTCCATGACCAGCAGAAAAAGTAAGGGGGACAGGGGGCACCCTTGCCTGAGGTCTATTTCAGAGTGAAAAAAGGTGAAGCCTCTCCATTAACCAAGACACTAAAGGATATGTTTGTGATGCAACACATGATCCATTTAATGAATTCGTATGGGAAACCAAGATGAGTTAGGAGAATTTGGACTTTGGAGGTATAACCAACTTACCCGATCAAAAACCTTTGAGAGGTCAACCTTGATGATCATACCTTTGATCTTCTTTGTCTGGATAGAGTGCATCACTTCCTGAGCAGTACCAACTGCTTCATGAATCTGACGGTCCTGGAGGAAAGCAAATTGTTCTGAGGAGATGTGGGTGGAGAGAATGGGTCGGAGTTGGTTTGCTATGATTTTTGCAATGATTTTATAAATGCAATTGCACAGGGAGATGGGGTGGAAGTGGTCAAAAGAGGTTGGATTGTCTGATTTGGGAATGAGGGAAATAAAAGTGGTATTGATGGCCCCATGCATACGACCTGTGGTCCTGCATTCTTCAATGACCTTAAGTAGGTCATCTCCAAGAGTTTCAAAAAAGGTTGTATAGAACTCCACCGACCATCCATCAGGTCCAGGACTCTTGTCTTGCTTAAACCATTTCAGAGTGGCCTCTAGTTCCCCTAGAGTGACTTCCCTATTCAGCTCCATAACATTCTCCTGATCTATGAACCTAGGGAAGAGTTGTGCTACTCTGATGACCTCAGCAAGAGTGGGTTAGGGGGAGCTTGATAAATCTGCTTGAAGTGAGATGTAGCCAGAGAGGCCAGTTGTTGGAAAGTATGCACTTCATCCCCCTGCTCGTTTGTCAGTTGCCAAATGGTATTGATTTCCTTGCAACCATTGGCAAATTTGTGGAAAAATTTGGTGTTTTCATCTCCCTCCATCAACCATATTGCTCTGCTTCTTAGCCTCCAGGTTTCTTCTCTATCTTTAAGTATTTTTCCCCTTTTCGATATTAACTCAGTGAGCTTATCCTTTTGATCTCTGGATATAAAAACCCCTCCTTGCTCGTCCTCCAAAGAAGCAATTTCTGATTCAATTTCGCTAAGGGTTTGCACTTCCTGTTCTCTCTTGTTGTGAGCCCAGATTTTAGATAGCCTTTTCAGCTCTTTCAAGTTGCTGACAAAACCTTCTGTAATGTTCCCTCCAGTAGCAGGGGGGTGGGACTTCCAGAAGTCCATAACCATTTGAGTATAGGAGGCATCCTTCAACCAGGTGGTATTGAATTTAAAAGGAGCTCTAGGTTTGCATGTTCCTCCCCTTATATCAAGGAAAATCGGCAGGTGGTCAAATATACCACCTGATCCAACCCATTTACAAAGATGTGGCCTAACTATAGTAATCGTTCCTTGATGAGGAAGAGATCAAGCCTTCTCGCAAGGCTGTCCTCTCCAATCCTTTTGTTTCTCCATGTAGGTAGAATCTTAGCAGAGGGGATATCAATAAAGCTATGGTTCTCTATGATATTTTCAAAGAAAGCAGAGAGGGGATCGACCTGGGCATGATGACCCCAAGATTCCAAGAATCCCATAGAAAAGTTAAGGTCCCCCCCCAGGATAATGTTGTCTTGTTGCAGGATGTTAGAGGTCAAAAGATGTTCCCAAAATATTTCTCGGTGATGACAAGGCCCATATACATTTATCAGTCTGATGTCTGTGCCTAGGTCGGATGAGTAGATGTCAGCCCTTATGTATCCAAAGCCGCCCCAAATGTTACACAGCTTGATAGAGCGAGGGTTGTAGCCCAAGGCTATGCCTCCAGAACGACCATTAACATCAAGGGCTTGAAAGGACCACCTAGGAAGCATGGATTCGAGGAGGTGGGTTATGGCTTCAGCAAGTCCCAGGGTTTCTTGTAAGAAAACAACATCAATGAGTTCAGACTTAAGTAGTCTTCGTAGAGCTAGTTTTTTCTCAGGGCTAGCTATCCCTCGGCAATTGAAGGAGAGCATCTTCATGGGGGGGATGAGCCCAGGGTATTCTGTGCTCTAAGAACCTGGTCTATAGTAAGTTGATGCCCCACTATAATCTCCTCCCCAGCCTGCTGCTTGGCTTTGGAGAGGGAGGATGGTCGACCTCTAGGGGGCTTTGGAGGGATGGGGGTAGATACCAAGCCAATGCCAATGGTGTCTAGGGCCTGTGATCTGGAATGGGAACAAAGATGGTATCTGTGGGGAAGAGATCCTAGATCAAAGTCAAAGGATGTTGATGGTTTTGCCTCCGGGAAGGATGGGGGGGTACAGGAGAACGTAGGAGGAGGGTGTTGCAGAGGGCAAGCAAGGGTAATGGGGGGGGATGATAAAAAACCAGAGCTCTGATGAGACCCCATAGAGACATCCATGCAATCTGATAAATGAGAGTTTTGTACAGAGCAGGGTTCAGAAGTGGACATACCCGAAGATAGCGCGGCTTCAACAGCCACCCTTGACCTAGTCAGAGGAGGAGAGGGTGGCCGATATGATGCTTTTCCGCGCTTCTTCGGAGTCTCCATGGCTGGGGAATGCTCTACTGCTTCAGGGGTTGTGTGCTCCGCTGCTTCATGTGAATGGTTGTGCCTTGTTGTTGCCTGAGGATTTTTAGTACGTATTGTCTGCCCCTTGTTCCCATTCCTCGCTTTCCCAATCAGAGGGTAGTCCTTGTAGAGGTGAGCCACTTTATGGCAACGCTTGCACCTAAATGTAACCCCCTCATAATCCAAGATCTGTGTTCGTGTGAAATTCATCCATCACAAAGTGAATTGCTCATGTAAACCTTCTCGGATGTCTATATGAACTAGGATCCTCGTGAAAGCCATGATTTTTGTGGAGAGGTATGACTTGTCAAATTACAGGTAGGTGCTGAGGGAGTTTCCTATGCGTCTGAATATGTCTTCGGACTAGAATTGTAGTGGCAGGTTGGGGAGGCAAACCCATAGTGGCCCGACCCCTAACTATTCCCTCTCTGGATCAAAAAAGGGGTTCCATCTCCTCAGCAACACAGGGGCTTGCTCTAGATGCCAGAATGATGACAAAACACAGTTCATATGCTTGGCCTGAGCAAATCGCAGAGCAAACCAGCCGTGAAGGAATGTTTGAACAAAAGGTAACTCAGCCAGGTGTTGTCCCCAAATTTTTTCCACCCATTTTTTTAACCTTGCTGTCGTATAGTTCCTGCCCTGGACTCTGCCCACCAAGACTTGTTCGGCGATGTCCGTGGCTTCACCCCACTGTATGTCTTCCTCCAGGCTAATGATAACATCCTATGATCTTGATTTTACGCACTTCTGTCCTTTCCTGGGCCTATGTCCCGCATTAGTGTCGTCCTCCTGTGAATCCCCGCAAGTAGGGTTAGTAGGGTTAGGGTTTGGGGAGTTCAGTCCAGGGCCAGAGGGGAAGGAATTCGATAGGGGGGGGACATTTGTGAAACTTCCAGATAGGGGAAATGATATTGAAGCCGAGGGGGATAGACCTTGAGAGGAAAAAAGTGACTCGTCGAGGGATGCAGTGGAGGGATAATAGGATCTGGTGGATGGCTGAAGAGGAGGGCCTCTAGAAGAGAAGGTTGTGAGATCAGGGCCAATGCAGCGTGCCACGAATTACAAGGAAGTCGACGACGTCGGAGGCGTAGCAAAAGGCGGCTAGGAGGGAGGAACAACGGGTAGTGTTATGAAACTAGCTCACAAAAAGATAGAAAAGATAGGTCAACGCCTTAGAAATAAGCCTCTTCGAGAGGGCAACCTCCTTTACATTACACAAATGAATAATTCTTGGATGATACAAATGAAAATAATTCCTTTCTATATATAGGAGTATAAGGGGTCATAATATAATCAGAGCCGACATAACAATAACAATGTAAGGGCACAATAATAATAATAGTGGGCTTCTATGGGGCACAATAATAACAATATGGGGACTACATGCGTACAACAATATAATAAGGGGCTTGTACTAATAACAATAATGGGTTACACTAGGAGTATAGGGACCTAACATGCCCCTCTCCTTCAAAAAGTGTTGTCCTCAATGCTTGAGTAGTTCTTGATGCTCCTGTATAAAATTCTTGTCCTCCCATGTGGAATCTTCAACGGCTAAGTTCTTCCACTTAATGAGATACTCTGAAATTGATCGATTTCATAGCTGTTGAGTTCTTGTTTCTGTGACTTCTCCGAGCTCCAATATGATTTTTCATTCCTCGTCAAGTTCTGGCAATATTGTTTGAACTGGGATCTTCTGCAACTTTTGAATGAGTGACCACACTTCTTCGTCCTTCTTCCATTCATACCTTGTTTCGTTTATCTAATCTGGTTGGATAATAGAAATGGTGCACAACAATGCTTCCACATCCTCATCCTTTCTTGAGAGTGCATCTACCACAACATTTTGCGTTCCTTTTTTGTAGATGATTTCAAAGTCATAACCCAACATCTTTGTGACCCATTTTTGTTGCTCTTCAGAGGATAATATTTTTTCTAAAAAGTATTTAATACTATCATGATCTGTTTTTACCTTGAAGTGTCTTCCTATTAGGTAAGGTCGCCATTTCTTAAGTGCGTGTAGTATTGCCAACATGTCCTTCTCATAAATAACTTTCTTGAGGGACATTTGTTTGTATGTATGTAACCATAAAAATACCCAATTGCCTACATCAAAACTTCTTTCATTGCGATGTTGATCTTCCTATTGTTTCATTTGATTCTGCACCAAAGTGGTGTTATCCTTTTAAAGTTGGAGAACTTGTTGTTGATGCTCGATGTGATCTTTCATTGCTTGAATCTTTTTCTTCTTGATATGCCCTTCTATATTGAGAGTTTGAGGAGTGGTAATTTCTTCCAGTGCATTACAAGATATGGTCAGATTCATTTCTTGATTCTCTATGTGATCTTTCACTTCTTGAACATTTTTCTTCTTGATATGTCCTTCTATCTTGATAGTTTGAGGAGTGGTAATTCCGGCCATTGCATTACAAGATATGGTCGGATTCATTTCTTCTTTCTTGATGTGGTCTTTCACTTCTTGAACCTTTTTCTTCTTGATATGTCCTTCTATCTTAAGAGTTTGAGGAGTAGTAATTATTTCCAATGCTTTACAAGATGTGGTCAGATTCATTTCTTCTTTCTCTAGGGTTGGTTCCTGGTGTATATACTCTTCTTTTGATGTTTCTTGATCCTTTTCTTCCTCCTCTCCACAATCAATGTAAAATAATTTCTTCTCAGCACACTTATGACCTTTAATGTATTTTTTATCACAATTGTAACAAAGCCCTTTTTCTCTTTTTTTCTTCCAATTGTTGCGGTGTAACCCTTGTAGGTGAGGGCACGATGCGGTCATGGGGAATATGCTCTATGCAGTAAATGGGGGGAGCGTTGTAACGGAGTTCGTGGGTGACGATGCCAGGTGGGGGGCAAAGCTAGACTAGATCGGCTGGAAGGGAGTTCCGGAAACTTGTCGTAAACAAACCCTAGCCTGTGTCTCGGTTGGGTCGCGTCCTTTGCCTCATCGCCCCTGGAAATGTCAGTTCCAAATAGGGACTTACTAGCCTTATGCAAACTATTATATTCAAGGTCCAAATTCATTTTAGATCAACCCAACAATTTTTTTCTTTTAAATCAATTTTAATTATATTTTAAAAAATTATCATTTTAATAAAATTATATCTCAAGATTAGCATTAGTGAAGAGTTTCTTAATTATATTATTACATTAATTGAAGACTATTCCTCATCATAAATTCTAAAAAATAATAATAAAATGTTATAATGCCATCTTAGATCCATTTTAACTTTGGATTGACCTAGTATTGAAAGGGATCAAATCTCTTTTCACTCTAAAAAAAGTTTTGCACCTTAAGAGATTTGATCCATCTAGAACATTGGTAGATCCCGAATTAAGATAGATTTAGGCACTTTAATTATTAATTAATTATAATTACTAATTTATTCTATTCTGTTTTATTTTTATTTTTATGTAATTTGACCGAGTCAAAATGTTTAATAACATAAGACGTAGTGATCTAACTTAAAGATGAAATTACCTTTTACAAAACATTTTTTTGGGTAAATTTTAATCAAAATTTACCAGAGAATTTTAAAATTTTTAGTTTAAGTTGGTTAATCTCTAGAATTTGAGTGCCCCAAGAGTTTTTCAAGGTGTTGAATCTTTATGTATTCAAAAATTTATTTTAAACAACAAAATATCATAATCTTTCTTGAAATCGCATGGCCTGATTCCATAAATTTTTTAGTTTAAGTTGGTTAATCTCTAGAATTTGAGTGCCCCAATAGTTTTTCAAAGTGTTGATTCTATTTATGTATTTTAAAATGTATTTTAAACAACAAAATATCATAATCTTGTTTGAAATTGCATAGCCTGATTCCGAGGAGCACCTGACGAGAAAGGTTATTTTGTCTATAAATTAGACTATGCCATAACATAATGGGACACAATATTACAACATCTCTTCCATATCGGGCTAAAGAACATCAGGTTATTTCATAGCCTGAGCCAGAACCCGACAAGGGGAATGGTAAAGGGAAGCAGATCATTGATGCGGATCCCAGCGCCACTGTTGCCACTGCCAAGATCCAGAAAGATGAGCCCGAAAATCCAGAGGAAGGGGAGCGTCTTTTCCACTCACAGATGTGGGTGAAGGGTTCGCCGCTACTATTCATTGTCGACAGTGGAAGCCAAAAGAACCTTGTTTCAGCAGAGGTCGTGAAGCGGTTGGGCCTACCGACTACACCACACCCACAGCCGTACAGTATCAGGTGGCTTCATGAAGGACGAGATCTCAAAGTTCGCCAGCAGTGCCGCCTTCCCTACAGCATCAAGCCCTTCACAGACGAGGTATTGTTTGATGTTACACCTCTGGATGTTTGTGATGTACTATTAGGCCAACCATACTTATGGAGGCGACATGTTGTGTATGAGTCAAGGTCTCACGCTGTCATTATTTCTTTGAATAATTCATTATACAAGATACCAGAGGTAGCCCCACCTACTGCCACCTCTTTGATCACTACTAAAAAAGGCAGCAAGCTTATCTCCCAGACCAGGAAATTCATCTGTTTGGTTCACTCCCAAAGTAAGGGGAAGATCGTTGCTACACCCATGACCCCTGCAAAGGGTTCCTCCATGCAGCAGCAGCAGCAAAGGGATACGGTCATGACAGAACACAGGAACAACTTCTCCTCACCCACAGGGGTACCACATAAGTTTTAGGTGGGCAACAAAGTTTGGTTACATCTGCAGAGAGAACGCCTTACTAGAACCCATCAGAAACTCAGACCACTCCGACATGGTCCTTACACCAATACCAAGGCTATGGGCAACAATGCTTTGAAGCACAACATTCCCCCATTCCTTTGCTTGCACCGAGTGTTCAATGTGGACCATTGTCGACCATGCTTCCCACCATTTCTGGACACATCAGAGATTGCAGAACAGCTCACCAGAGACCCAGATCAGCAGAAGCTTCCTCATCTCAGGGATGAACTCAACGCAATGGGGACCATTGCTTCCTAAGGGGGGAGGAATGATCCAGGTGGATGTTGGTGGCCACCCACCTATCCCATTTGGACCCCCACAACTGTCTCTTTCAGCATTTTCAGTTTCCTAAATTGTAGCACAATTTACTATTTTTAGCAGTTTTTCGGGTCCTGAACTTCCGGAGCCGTTTTGAGGCCCTAAACGACGTTTTTTGGGAAATCTGGGGCAACATGGGTCCATGGACCGATGTTGCCTCCCAAAGTGGTAATGCTCGGATAGATCTTTCTAACGAGCTATTGTACACGTCAAACGAAGATCGTATGCCAAAGTTACGACCCCGGGAAATTGATGTACCAATTTACCCAAACGAGGCCCACAATTTGGTGTTTTATCTAATAGGGTTAGATTTCAGGATGTGAAAGGTTTTCCATTGTTTCTCAACAATAAATAGGCCTTCGAGCCTCATTGTAACACAGTTCAGAGGCATGTAGCCACCACATCTCTTCTCAGAGATAAGCTACCATCGCCCTAGCTGGTTTATTTCCATTACTGTTTGTAAGCATATTTCAGTGTTTTACATTAATGAAGTGAAGTATTAGAATATCTATGTTTATGGTTATCTCTGTGTTTTATTGCGTTCCTATTTAAATCCGGATCATGCAATTTCTCACAAAATCCCCAAAGAATTTTTATCTAATACCAATATGATATGTAAACTATCACGGATATTCCATTGGGACACTTCAACACAACTAATTTTACAGGTTTTGCAATTTCTTGGAATCAAATTTTTTATATAAGTTTAAAATTTTAATAAAATTATCTTATCACACAAAATAGTGAAATAAAAGAAGCTAAAAAAATATCACACCATCCATACAATGAACACAAGATGTACCCAAGGAAACCAAATATGGGAAAACATAGTCGGAATGTGAGGACTATGCCTTGCTTGTTTCTTCCCAGTTGTGAACTACAACTACAAAGCCAAGGCGAGCTCATCTGGATTTGACATGGACATTTTGGCCTATATGGTTGCTACATGATTTTCAATTTCCTATTTTTTTCCCCAGATAACTTGCTTCGTTACTGTACTCAACTATGGAACAATAATCAATAAAATAAGAATGGAACCCCTTTTTTTCTAGTGGCACAGTCTATAGCAATGTCTTAATAGTTGTCTATGGTTAGATTTAGGGTTTTTTTCCTTCTCGAATCCCAATTAGAGTTAGGGTTTTGGACCCTAATAGCCCCTAAGCCTTCTTTCTTCCTCTCTCATGAACTCATATCTCCCTTTTATTTTTCACTCTTTGTTTGTAGTTGTTGTGGTATTTATATTATAATTTCAATATAGATATTTACATAGTCCATAGTCATTCTTTTTTTAAACACCATATGTTTGACTTAAAACCATTTCATTATTACATATGCATGTTTAATATAGGGGTCAAAATGGAGGTGTTACACTAATTGAAATGATCTTTGTATTCTTAAAAACCTCGTGGTGTGTAGAACAACATCAAGAGGTTAGAAACTTTGTTTACAAAGCTTTGACCTCAAAAAATGTCATTTAATGCCTCAAATGGGCTCTAGAATTTCTCTACCCAATTCACCAAAATAGGGCCTACCCCTAAAATGGACTCTACAAGCCAACAACTATAAGCTTTTCCACTTATAAAGTACCAGAATAGATGACAAATTATATAGTGATTCATTTGGAATCATTGTTTTAAATAATTTTATTGCATTCTCAATTTAATTTGGTAATTTAAGCTTCAAAGACATGTAAGCTCTATTTTTTTCAAAGGGTGGGAAAATCTATCATAACTCAGTTGTCAAACCAATAGTGAGGAAAACCATCTCTGGTTGTTATCCGCAAATGCAGACTGACTCATCACATTTATTCAAGGAAAACCACACCACCTGGAATAACACATTGGTGGTCCGTAAGGGGGCAGGCTTTCACTCCTACCTGATGCCTCTCAATCTTGGGCCGTTAACCTGTTTCCTTACGTCCGAGGAAGACAAGCTCTTAGCCAAGCAGAAGCAATTTTAGGGCATACTCCAGGCCCAACATGTAAGCTCTATTATGTCACATATCCATGAAAAATTACAAATCGTGTGTGTGTGTGTGTGTGTGTGTGTGTGTGTATATATATATATAATTGAGATTTATCACTTGCTAATAAATTAAATTTGTTCCAGATAATATAAGTAAAAAAATATTTATATAAAGTATCCACATTCAATAGATAATGAAAAATATTGTGTCCTTGTGATTGAACATTTAAATTGGGATATTCTCAATGGGCATTTGAGTTTTTAGTTATAAAGTACCAAAATAAATAACAAATTATTTAGTTGTCCGTTTTGAATCATTGTTTTAAATCCTTTTATTACATTGTTTATTTAGTTTAGTAATTTGAGTATTGTAATTTTTTTTTCTTTTTTTCTATGTGGTTCACCAAAGATCGATGACCTCTACATCCATGGAATATTTGTACTAGGTGGAACCACTTCCTGTTGGCCCAACCATGGAGCTTAACCCTGAGAGTCTTGAGAGAAATGAACCTGTGACCTATCAATAGCAAAGGTACTTTAACGACGAGGAATCGACCAATTGAGAAAACCCTCGGGATTTTGAGCATTGTACTTGTAATAATAACTTAGAGATATTTTTCAAAAACATGAAATATTTATTGTGATGCTTACAAATTATATATGGAAATTTTATATTATTTATAATTTTATTAGTAAAAAATTATTTTGCCTTAAGAATTTACTAGAATTTAATTTTTTATTTATCTAAAATTGAGATCTATCACTTACTACTAAATTAAAATTGTTTCTAAATACATAAAGTAAAGACATGTTTACATAAAAATCCACATAAGATAAAATAATGTAAAAATGTTGTGTCCTTATCATGAAACATCCAAATTGAGATGTTCTAAGGGAGTATTTTGATTCTTGGCTATAACAAATACATAACCGTTCAATTTTAGTTCCATTTTCATTGTAGCCCCTTTCAACAAAATGAAAAGTTAATATACATGGAACTAGATACATGTAAGTCCAAAAGTGACTTTTACATTATAGAATACCTTTTAGAACCTAAAATTTAAATCAAAGAAAATGTGTATCATGTATTACAACACTTCAAGGTATATTTCTAAAAATCATTTCCAAGAAACTATGTGTGCATTTGGAGATAGACTCACAAAATCACATATATATACTATTGAAATAACCCCTCTCACTTCACCACAAAGAAATGCATCCACTAGTTTTATATTCATGTGCACACACAAGTCATATAGAGGAGGGAGGGGAAGGTCTAGTAAATGAGCTTATAAGCCTTGAGTAATCGATAAAACATCATGTTAGTTGGGAATACTACTTCTATAGACACCTTATTGGTGTAAGGATCATGGCATATTGGGTTTTTATGCTACCTTAAATCAAGTCTCACAACAATTGTGGAATGGGATGATCCTCATGCTTAATGCTTAGGATGTGCAATGTGGAGGCCAACCAAAAACATGAGAAATCTATAACTATAAAGTAACCATGAACATACTTGAAACTAGATAAGCAAATAAACTAATACATTTTCACAATGAGATAGAAATAAAGCAATAGGAAACTCTTCCATTTAATTATAAAACTAGGAATATATATGATAATACAAACAATGAGGTTTGGGGAAGACATAAATCTTGTATGTTGAAGCTTGAAGCTCTAAGAATAATTGTGACATAGAATCTCATATACTAGATGGCTAGATGATCTTAGAGAAGAAAAAAATGTATATACAATTATTCACATAAGGGTAACAAGATTCATTGATAAAAATAGTTAAGATTTTGTAATCAATCTTAAGGGACTATTTTGCATTCATGTGACAATTGACATTCTTGGTTTTTGGGGCATGTAGAGAATATTGAAGGTCACAGACACAGGGGGATGCTAAGTTGTGCACACATAGTTTGTTGAGATTTGTGTGCTTGTGTTATTTAAATGTGTGTTCTCACTCTAGAACTAGGCACAATAGTATGAACTTGACGTGTTAATTGTTATAGAGGCTTTACAATCATGTAAAGGGATCCTCATTAGATAAATTTTGAGATCTAAAATGGGCCTCAAAACAAAAATGTACAACCAAAATCAACTTTATAAGAACCAGGAGGATTCAAGGTGATGATGTCAACCATGAGGGATGATTCACCATTTTTGGAGTAAAAAAATTGAAAAAAAAACTTTTTCAACTCTTTTTCAACTTATCTCCCCACGATTTTACTGAAATTTCGAGCGAGAGCACTCATTGGATGTGAAATTTAATTCCTCATCCAAGGAGTAGTCATGTTGCATACCTTCGATGGACCCTGCTACATGAAAAATGAGAAATACATGAAAAACATGATTGCAAACCCGTTTTTCATGTATTTCTCATTTTCGTATAGCAGGGCCCATTGAAAGTATGCAACATGGGTACTCCTTGGATGAGGAATTAATTCTGCATCCAACGAGTGTTACCACTTGAAATTTGACTAAAATCGTGGGGAGATAAGTTGAAAATACGAGTTGAAAAAATATGTTTTTCTTTTTTTCCTCTAAAATTTGATGATGTAATCTAATCTTATTTTATTATTTCCACTATTGTTTTATGATATTCCTTAGGAGGCCCATTTTAGACCTCAAAATTTCTCTAATGAATGATCGAGTCCCAATTAATAGAAATAGAGAACTTAAGGATCATCAATAAGGGTGAAAAGGGAAATAAAAACACTACCCCAAGCCCAACTCCTAATCCAAAGGCCAAACAATAAAATACTAGAAGAATTTTGTACCCAAAAATAACCAAAGCTCAAACCCCCATTTATCCAAAAAAAATTGGAGCTACTAGGGCTACCTCAAAATACAAACTCAACTCCTTCCAATATCACACCTTCTCGATGATATCCCGTAATGAAGGAATCAAATACTAAAGCAAAGATAAATTCTCATATGCAATACATTTGGAAGTATTGCATTGCAAGTCCTTTTCTCACACTTCAAAACAAGTATGAGGATTGTGGTGACAAGTTTTTATCAAATGAGAAGTGACGTGGCTTGAAATCCAAGAAGGTTATAAACATTTGGGATTATAAAAAAGAATACCTCTCTTTTTTGTTCATGACCCCTTGCAAAAGAGAGGGTGCTTCATTAGCTAATTTATGAACCTAAGTATAGAGATTTGTGAATGCTAAATAGAATACGACCTTATTTAGATTTTGGGTTACATTGTTAACTCTTGCAATGATTGAGGATAATTTAATATCCTTCGAAGTTGAGAATTGAACCAATAATTTGATAATGTCACTAGAATCTCCATAGGCATCCATAGTTAGGGTTAAGGTATTTTCATGCCTCAATTACTAATTAGAATTAAGCTTTTGGACCCAGGCTCTAGAATCTTCTTAAAAATCCATATGTGAATATTCCACTTGTGTGAGTAATATGAGCTAATGTGGCATCCACTTGTTATAACCATGGTGATCAACAAGATAGGTCAACTTGCACGAGGTTTAAGCTTCTCATAAAAAATTCAATTGTAACACACCCAACCACCTTTATACTGTTATTAAGGTGATGTAGTACCTTAAAAACACTCTAGTTACATAAGTAGATAAATCGATTTATGAACTTGTAAATATCAACATAAGAAGTCTAATGAAAAATAGAATAAATTAAATTCACTTGAGTGGAAGGAAACCAAAAGTTAACCAATAAGGCATACATAAGTAAAAACAATAAAGCTTTCATATTAATAAATAACAAATAAGTACTTATCTTTCTAAGAATTATCCTTTAACTAGATAGACAAGAACATTCTACCCAACCATAAGCTCTCTATCACATATATTTTCTATGCCACAAAGACCACACTTGAGCTAGGGCTTGGAGTCCACAAGGCTAAATTCCTATGGCCTAGCTCTAATATCTCTTAATACACTTGATTTCTCACTACAACATTCTCAATCAGCTAGCCCTCTTCCCTGTCATCCTACACAACACCAAGAATTTGATTTCCTTCTGAAATAACGAATCCCTTAAGCTATCCTTCTTCCATCCAATGCTCCAGCATAGGCTGGCCAAGGAATATATATTACTAGGAATAAGGGCATTTCAATTGTAAATTATGTTCCCATTTGTTTTAGCCATCACCTAAAGTTTTCACAAAGTTTCATAACACAAACAATAACAACCTTTAGCACA
Organism: Pinus tabuliformis; assembly: GCA_031772625.1. Lineage (NCBI taxonomy): Eukaryota > Viridiplantae > Streptophyta > Pinopsida > Pinales > Pinaceae > Pinus > Pinus tabuliformis. The sequence goes on from CM062804.1 coordinate 956,108,868, forward strand.
AAGAAGAAAGCTAAGAGAATAATGAATAGGAATTAATGTGCATGCCCACATTCATAAATAGACCACATGTCTTCTTATGAAGTCCATATATCTCTCTATTCAGAAACTCATATGAAGGTAAGTTAATAGTTTAATAATCATTTAAGAAGAGGTTAAATGGCTTGGAATAATCCATAAAATAATAACAATTTCTCTTATCCCTTAAGCCCCCTTTCTTCCTCTCTCATAAACTTATCTATATTTTCCTTTTCATTCTTAATTTGTAGCTTTTTTGGTATTTATATTCTACTTTCAAATATAAATATTTACACACTCTATAATCAATCTTTATTTAAAGCTCATATGTTTGACTTAAACTATTTCATTATTACACATGCATAGTTAATATTACACTAATTGAGGTGATCTTTGTGTTGATAAAAGTTTTGGTCTCAAAAAGTGTCATTTAATACTTTAATAAAGCTCTAAGTTTTCCCACCTATAAAATACCAAAATCCGTGAAAAATTATATACTTACCCTTTTCAAAATCATTGTTTTAAATTAGTTATTGCATTCCCAATTTAATTAGGTAATTTAAGTTTGTAAGCTCTATTGTGGCTCATACCCATGAAAAATTACAAATCAAATATAGGAAAAATATATTATTATACTTAGATAACAAAGCTTTATATTTCTATAAAAAAAAATGTTAAAGTTTAATTTTCTATTTATGCAAAATTAAGATTTTAAAATTGTTTCCAAATATTTAAAGTAATAAATTATCATAATAAAGTATTCACATGTAATAAATAATATAAAAATATTGTATTCACGTGTAATAAATAATATAAAATTCCCGTGTTTTTGTAATTGAACATCTAAATTGACATATTCTCATGGAGTATTTGAATTCTTAACTATAAAATTCCAAAATAGATAACAAATTATATACTATTATTTATTTTAAATCATTGTTTTAAACATTGATTTAAAACATTTAAATCTTTCTATAGTACATAATAGAGATATTTGTTATAAACTTATTAATGATATATTTTTTAAAGATATGTAATATTTATATTTGTTATAAACATATTAATCATATTTTTAAAAAAAATATGTAATATTTATAGTGACACAAATTTTATATGGAAATATTATATTATTTATAATTAATTGATAAAAAAAATAATTTTCTATAAAATGAATGTATAATTTTAATTTTCTATTTATGTAAAATTAGGATCTACTACTCACTAATAAATCAAAATTGTTTCCAAATACATAAAGTAAAGACGCAATTACATATAAATTCACAAAATGTAGATATGTAAAAATGTTGTGTCCTTATGATTGGACATCCAAATTGAGATGCTGTAAGGGAGCATTTGAGTTGTTGGCTAGCATATCCCTTCCACTTTGGTTCTATTCTCATTGTAACCTATCTCCTGACAACTAAAGTTACTATAAAAAGAGTTAATGATAAGTGTAACTCCAAAAGTGAATTTTACATGATAGATATATTTTAAAACCTAGAATCTAAGCCAAAGAAAATATGTATCATGCATTGCAACAATTAAGATATTTCTAAAAATCATTCCAAAAATTTATGCATGCATTAGGAGCTAGACTCGTTGAATCACAAATATTTGTTATTGAAATAGCCCTTCCCACCCCACCACAAAGAAGGGCATATTGGTTTTTTGTTCACATGCACACAATAGCCACATAGATGGGGAGGTGAAAGTCAAGCAATCGAGCATATCAATTGTAAGTAATCAACCACCATGTTAATTTGGGAACACTACCTTTATGGACACCCCTATTGGTGTAAGGATCATAGCATATTGAGGCTTTTATGCTACCATGAACCAACCTTCACAACTACTATTGAATGAGATGATCCACAAGCTTAATGTCTAGGATGTGTGTTGCGAACAACAACGACAAATGTGAGAAAGTTCACAATTATAAAGCAGCCGATCAACTATAAATAATTATACTCAATAACTTATTTTACAAAAAAATTCAATCTATAAATCATGGAAATAAACCAATAATCTTGTATTTTTATTTTTGTTTACAATACAATAATATATCAAAAATCAACGAATAAACCTTTTTTTTTTAATTTAAAATAAAAATTAACATACACAATAAATAACCTAAATGAAAAACTAAATTACAAGATATTGAAACACATATCACATTGAATTTTTTATTTATTATTTTTAAATAAAAAAAAATTATTATATTTTGTTAAAATAATAAAAAGATAAAACTATTAAAAAATTTAATAACGCAAGTAGTAAGTTCCTTATGTACAGTACAGTCAATTTAATGGGCAATCGTCACAGCAGATTTATTAGGAAATATAATTGTAATAGTTTTCCAATATACATTATAGTTTTCAAGTAATAGCAAGTTTATTATTAAAGTTTTCTAATATATAAGTAATATATAAGTAATGAAAGCAAGTTTATTATTAATTTTGGTGTCTAGAATTTTGGTATTTAGAATTAATTTACACATAAAATTAAAATAATTTACAAAGAAAAAAAAATTCAATAAATAAATTTTTTTATTTACATAATTTTATTTATGTAACTTGTGAGCACATAGCACTGCACAATGTGAATATAGAATATTTCCTCTCTGTCACTATTTCAGCTGGTAGCCTCTAGATTCTCTAAGATACATTCATGACAATTGATTTGTGCAGGGATTTCACATGAAACAATAGTAAAAATTGTATAATGATTTCAGGCCTATGGCTTACTGGATTAACACAGAGAGATGAACTATCTTCTAAGACCTCTCTTGCATGGCTGGAGAACAAAGTCACAATACTTTGATGGCAATGCCTGGGATCGAATCCTCTTAGATCGTCGGACATTTGGGATTGCCATTGGATCTTCATTAGCTCCATTACCCAGAACTTGACTTTCAGTCTGCTTTATGGACGCAGGGTCACCCAGGTTGCAGATGTCCGCAGACATGAGAGGCTCTAAATCATGAACCATTTTCTGACAATGGGGTTCTGAATTGGCAGCACTTGAACCGAGACTCTTCTCTAAATCATGTCTGAAAGCACTTTTGGCTCTTCTGGGTACTCTCTTCTGCAAGAATGGTACCCCTGTGGGACTGAAGATTGCTTTTCTAATCTCTCTCTCTTTTGCAAGGCTATTCTCTGGGAGACCTGCCCAACCGAACTGAATTGCAACATCTGCTAAAAGATGAAGTCCAGAAAATAGGATTTCTGATTCAGCCTTCTCATTCTCAATTTCGAAAGGGCTCCTGCTGGTCTCAGAGACCAGGCTCTGATTTATCTTGGGTTTCTTGCTGGCAGGAGGATGGCAGGGCCAATTATTGCAATTAGAACAGGTTTCACAACAAGAAACAACCCTCAAATCCTTCATTTCTCCATTCATATTCCGTGACTGCAACTCCATATCCTCTGCAAGCACCTTAGATATTGAACAAGATGAAGACGAGGGTCCCTTGTTGCAGGCTGCAAACTGACCTAAACTGCCTGCATTTCCTCACCAGAGATCACCCTGTTCGGCTTTAGAGCTGCTTTTTGGCGGCTTCTCCTCATTCTCGATTTGGATGGACGCTTCTTCTCATAACAAGCCCCATCTTCCATAGCATTTTCCTCCACAATGCCCAAATTAAGCCATAGCAAGAACGGACCACTCTGGCCTGAATCACCTTGTGGGTGATCTGACATTGTACCTGACTTAGTCCTAGATGAAGATACATGATGCCCAATTACTGATACTGGCGACTTTGTCGAATCTCTATTCTCAAATGGACCAGCCTCTGCAATTGAATTTTGAACTGGCAAGCACATGTCCCTGGAATAAGCTCTGGATTTCAATGGATTTTCTTCAAAAGTTGCGGAAGATGTGTGGAGGGGAGAGTGATGTTTACATTGCTCGCCCTTGTGAATAATGTTCGGAGAGGACCCATCTGTAAGAGAACCGATTTTAGCTACTGAAGAGAATCCATCCGCCATAGACTGCATTGTACTCATTCTGAAAACCTTGGTGCGAGCTCTGCAAATACGATTGGAGTTCTCCATTGGATACTCTTCCATGCAACACAAACTCAGACTTCCTCAAATATGAACGAGCACAAGGGCCAGGCTAGGGCTTAAATTGCAGTAATTAATAAAAACTGGATCAAAAGACAGCCATATTGCCCAGAAAATTCAAGGGATCACAACTTAAGGCCAAGTAAAGAGAATTACCAATGAAAATCTTGATACGATCAGGAATCCACCATTGCCTAAGACCACAGTTTGCCTTGTGTAATTTCCAGATTAAAGCCCACCAAACCACCGAAGTGGCTAAGAGCGAGATTTAATAAATAGATGGCCGGGCAGAGAGCGTTCTTCATGAAATTGCTATTCGAAATGGGAGATTTGAGAGGGTGTACAAACCTAATGATGTAACATATAGTGTGAATTAAGATCGGTCACTTCACTTTCATTTTAAGGAATTCCATCATATTGTGAGACGACCCTCGTGGAGAGCAACATAACGACCAGTTAAGTTGGGCTGGGGGCTTTTCGATCTTAGTGCCCACTTATTTATGATTCAATAAATTTGGAAATATTGATTACCGAACTTAGGTTATGCACAAAATTTGATACTAGTAAACTTTGCTCGAGTGACTTCTTACATCCAAATTAATTGGACTAATCAACTTCTCCCAAGTTTCTTTAAAGACTTACTACTGATTCCTAAGCTTTTGTTCCGCAAACTTTTACATTGTTCTTTTAATAAAGTTAAATAACAAAGATCAACTAACTTTAACATTCTTATTTTAGTCTTGCTAAATAACAAAGATCAATTAAGGAAACGTGATCATGGCTTTGGGGGCAATGTTCGAATTTTTTTTTGAAATTAACTTTAATCAGGTTGAAAATATATCATCACCTCAATGGAAATGTGTATGAAAGTTGACTTGAATGAAAATCTTTCAATAATATCATAATATAGTGTGAAGATTATTGTTGGTCTTAAGTGTTGGATTATGATAGTAAAATATTATGTTCTGTGATTTGCCAACATATTAGTCATTTGAGTCCCCATGACAAGTAAACTATAATCCCTTCATTTATGATCATCATGGTGATTAATAAGCAAGTGAAAGGGGGATCGATGATCCTCCAACTGGCACCAACATGACAAAGGAATGCATGCAAGCATTAATGTGTACTTATGGCTTCAAGATTTCTCGATCAATGTCACATGGATGATTTATACAACGTATTTCGGTATCATAGGAATCCAAGCAATTAATAGATTTAATAAGTTTGTAGTAATGAAGAATGTAGGGTCCATTAACCATTTGATGGGTACACAAAGGAAATGGTTGTTTGATATACTTCCCTCCCTCTAGAATCATTTTACTTAGTGGTCATGCTTCCTTAGGCCTTCATGGGTAACGATGTCTTTTTCTAGAAAGTTTATATGTTGATTTCATGTTGTTTCAATTTCTAGCAAGAAATCCACACAAACATCCATACAAATTCTACCAATCTACTAACACGCTACTAGAGTTTGAATATTGAAAAACTATAAAATTGCAACCCATATGCCAAAATTATGATATAAGATCCAAAGTAAGAGGAAAGCTCTTATCAAGGTTGCTCAAACTCATTGCACTTCCAAAAAAAATTGATGCATGGATTGAGATACCCTAATGAACAAGTTCTAGTCAATAGAAATACAAAGCTTATACTTAACCAATAACATTGAAAAGGACAATAACAACAATAACTCAAGCCCAACAACGAAATCTAAAGACCAGCTAATGAAATACGACAAGAATTTTGTAGCAAAAAATAACAAAATCTCAAATCCATATCTACTCAAAACAAATTGGAGCTACTCGGGCTACCTCAAGACCTAAATTCCACTCCCATTGTCCCACCTCATTAGTGATATCCCATACTGAAGGAAAACAACACCAAAGCAAGGATCAATTCTCACATGCAATACATTTGAGGCTATGTCCTTGCAAGTTTTTTCCTCACACTCAAAAATAGGTATGAGGATTATTGTGATGTGTTTATTAAATGAGAAGCAATGTGGCTTGAAATCCAAGTGGGTTATAAACATTAGGGGATATGAAAAAACAACACCCCCATTTTTTATCACGGCCCCTAGCAAAAGAGAGGTTGCTTCATTAACTAGTTGATCGACCTAAGTTTTGAGATTTATGAATGCTTGATAGAATGAGACCTTGCTCACATTTTGGGTTATTAGTCTAGTTTAATATCTTTGAAAGTTGTGTATTGAATCACTAATTTGATAATGAAACTAATGATCATTATTTTATGTTGGAGTCCATTGAAAGGAAAAAAAATCCTTGTAATAGAGAATAGGCTTCAACTTGATTATTGGTTAAAGTTCCTAATCACTAAGAAAAATTCAATTTTGATTTCTTTCTTCCGCAGAGATTAATGAAATATTTTTATTATTTTATGTACAATTACAAATAAATTTTTAGAAATCTTAAAAAAAAAATTAAATATAGAAGATTTTTATGATAATCATATTTTTTATTAAAAATATTTTAATATTTAATTTTTATTTTAAAAATTACATAATTTAATGAAATATAATTCTATTATCAATATTTAAAATTAAAAAAAAAAAAAAAAAGGTGAGATAGTTTAATTCCCCCTAAGGTGGTTCCCAAACCTCAAATCTGGTGAGGACTAAACCCCACACAAACCAATTGGCCTACACTTCATATATATATATATATATATATATATATATGAACTTCAAACCTTGAGGACTAAACCCCACACAAACCAATTGGTCTACACATTATATATATATATATATATATATATATATATATATTACTACTTGCCCAACCATATAAATTAAATGGCTAGGAAAAGTCAATAGACATCAATCTATAATAAGCATCAAAACACTTACTACATCTCATATTACTAAAAATAAATATAAAAAATCATAAAACCTAACTAAAATAAAACTTAATTTTAAATTATTGTTATTATTAAATGAATTAATATATAAGTTAAACATACGTACATTTAAAAAACATGGAACATGATTCTTAATCGTGGAAATTTACCCTCATTTTACCTTGGAGGTTTTAATTTATAAATAGGATTGTTACAATATCATGGGTCAATACCGTGGATGATCAATAGCACATGCCTAAAAAACCATAATTCACTTCATTTGCCACTTGTTCATATGACATTTTTTTAATTACTCAATTTAATTAAAAGGGGAAAATGACATAATTACTTTGGATATAAATCTCAAAACTTGATTTGTGTTTCCTTCTAAGGGTATTCTAAAATATTCTATGGGGTTAAATCCCTACCATCCACTTAATAATTATTGATAGTTAAATTAAAATTCTAAAGTCCCTAAGTTCATTTTATTTTCAAACCCTAGATATGAACAAGGTTTTTCTTCTTGAGAGGATCATGATGGAAACCCTAAAGCCTTCACTTGCCACACTATCTCGGGGAATTTTCAACTTCATGATTCTTGCCTTTGTCTAGAGCTCCCTCATTATGTCATCATCGCTACAAATACATTAAACTGTGAGGAATCTTTTTTGCATCAGGGTTCTTCCCTCCTTCAAGGTGATACCATCACTTCAGATCACACGAGTTTTTCATTCTTCATGAGGCCACTCTCAAGGGGCACCTTTTTTCTGTAAATGGGTGGGAGTCATCGACATTGTCTCTACACCAGCAACAAGAATCCAGGATCGAATAGGAATCCATTCCATCTCAATGTGACTCCTACATGGGGATAGGCAACTTTACAAAGGGCTTTTGCTCAAAGATTATGGCATAACGAAGGATGCCTTAATCCTTTTAGTCTCCAGACTTAATGGAGGAGCCAAAGGATGGGGTGCACCTTCATTAGAGTAAATTTCATCTTAAAAGTGCCCATGAAGTTTTCATGTAACCATGTCATAATATGTAAACCAATCAAAATCCTTTAAATTTAAAAAGAGATACAGGTCTTAAATAATTTTAAATTGTTTAATTTGGGTATCCTTGAAATATTTGATTATTAATTTGGTATTGCTCCTAAGCAGGCTCGTAGGCTTTTGGGGTCTAATATTTTCTCTATGAGGCCCTCTTATAACAATGTTCCTGGGCTTTAGGTGCACAACAAATCTTCGAAATAGGCTTGGTTCTGTGAGTCTTTACTTCTTTTACTGGCTCCAAGGCTTACTACTTCTAGTAGGACTAGATATAAAAAAGACTCCAAGCAGCTGACTCCTCTTCACGCTATTCTAATTGGAGAAGATCATAGGTTGGTTCTTCTTCCATATTTTGGAATTTGTACCTCTTATTTTGCTCCTAAGTTTCTCTGAAAGGGCTCAAAGAATTTCATTTCGAAATAATTAAGGCTATGATCACAAGGCTCCCGGGCACAGGGGCTTATGGCCAATCTCAAAAGGCTTCTGGAAGGACCTATTTGAACAAGCGGTAGTGAGAACTTCAAGTAAGCAGACAAAATCCCAGCACCAGAGCAAGCAAACCCTCTCTTCAAAGTGTAGTTTCTAAATGAAGTAAAGGGTAATTGAGTCGGTAAAAGGGAAAAAGTACATATTAGTAGCAGTAGGTCGTAAAACAGAAAGTATTGGTGGTGTAGGCCGGTGAATACCAAAGCAGTAAGTGTCAACCCAAGCCAGTCAAATCTCATAAGTAAGACAATAGTTCTAGGCAGTTCCTACGGTCCATGACTACTGGGTGCTGCAATTAATCTATATTTTTTTCAAGATTACGCGCTAACCTATTTCATGTGAGTTCTCCCTCTCCCTCCTAACCCAAGGAACTATCCATCTGACCCAGTGATCAATCCCATCCAGCCATAGTATGCCTCGATCTCAGAGAAATTCACTAATGAAAGTTGACATACAAAGCAAGTTGAAAGTGCTCAAGCACATATTCTGATGTTTTGACCATCGTTCCTAAATCAAAGAAGGTAGTTCTGAAAACCCATCTCACCCAAAACTTAGTTGTCCAACAAAAATTCTTCTTGTAGGCTTAACATGGCCCTCCCTTAAATAAGGGATTGTATAGTAAATAGGGAGTTTCCATGTACGTACGATCTAAGGGTTGTTCCTATGCCACCCACTTCCATTCTTCGTGTAAGCATCTAAAGGCTCTAGCAAAACTGTAAGAATTAATCAATCTTGGTTGGCCAAGTTTGACCTGTCCCGAACAAGAGCACTGGTGCCTAGGAACAATTCATTTAGGAAAGCAAGGTGTTTAGTAAGTTCATGAATGATTGGACTACTTTAAAGTGTCCAACATAGTGTAGGATTATAAATAGAATATGACTGGTGATAGTGCCGACCCAAGCACAAAATGGAATAAGGCCTTCCATTCAACAACATAGTTCTTACACACGATCTCATTAGCGCTGGAAGTAGTTAATCAATTAAAGAATGTGGTTCATTCTTTCCTCACCCACAACTGAGCTAATTGGTCTTTGAGTAGGCTAAAGTAGCCAGTGCCTATAATCAGAGCATATGGTAGGTGTGATTGTAATTAAGAAAGGAACCTCTTCCCTTCCCTCGGAGTTCTGAAAAGAGGTCAATCATAAATAAAGGTGGTAAAGAAGAAAAATTAGAGGATATATAAATGCCTTATATAACATAACTAGGTTCCACTTTGTTAGAACTCCATCCATCTTGAAACAGGCATCCAGGTTGGGTTGGTTCGTGAATTCGAATAAGGCGGGTGGAAGCATAACGAGGAAGCTTAAATCCAAGGAAACCTATTTTTTTAAGTCCATGAACTGAATAGCAAGTTTTTTATTTGTGGGGGGTTGGTCCGATCAATTCTAAAAAACTTATCAGATGTGTTTTTCCTATCGCTATGCCCCTTGCCTTATGAAGTCTTATGGGTACCAACTATTAACCACTTATGGAGCCTTATCTATTACTTTCTCTTAAGAAGCAACACCAGATGGATGGGATGGGATGAATGGATGGAATCACCTACCTAACATGCATTAAAGAATCAAGTTGGTTAATAAAGCAAAATGCAAGTTTGATACCTGGTTGGATCTTCAATTCCTCAAACCCTCTCAACACGAACGTTTGATATAGGTGTCACAAGGCCACTTGACTAACAGGAGAGGATGCCCCTGGTAGGGCTCGACCGTAAGGGAGAGGAAAAACAGCATCTGATCATATTTTTGGAAATCGACACGGATCAACCCAACCCAGGATGCCTTAATATGGAGCCCGGAATAACAAATGAGTTCACAGGCCGATCGGACAGGCGGGCTTTTATATACGTATTTATTTATACCACCTTTGTTTGATATTTAGAACATCTCGGGCGGGCTTGCTTGGGCTGGTTGGCCTTCACTTAGAGATTTTGGACAAATTTGCATATAGAACATGGGCTTCAATAACACCTTCTTGAGGTGCCATGCCACCTGTTCTACCAAACTTTTACCGCTTTACCCTAGTCGGTGAAGTCTCAACCCATTGATGAAGCCAGGAAGGATTACGAGGGAGGGGAGCCAGAATAACAACCCTTTGGTTGGTTCCACACAATCTCTTTACCTACCTGAAGAACTTAGACATGGTCTCCAATAATATGAACTTCATGAAGCACTTAAGAGGTACAACTATTGACTTATACAGGTGGATGGGTGGGAATGGCATAACATCTCTATGAACAACTCTTGCCTTACCTTTTATGTACATATTAACTATTCACCGGAATAGCTAGTAGGCATATTAGCCTTACATCACTTTATGAATGATGAACCTTAGTTACTTGGAGGGAGGGTTACTTAACCTTTATGAGTTGGATCGGATCACCTTACCCTTGGACTTTATTTACTTATTCATCCTAGGACATGGAATTATGCCCAACCCATTACCTTAGATTAGAAGTACCAGATTGGATGGGGTAGAATAGCCTAGGAGGGACTTTTAGTTGCATGCTCCTGCAAGGAAAGGATTATGGTACCCAAGAGGGAAGGATGGATTTACCTTTAGCTTATATCATGTAAGAATTGTTGGAACCTTTAGTTGATGGGATGGAAGGGAGGGGAGATTCTCGGAACTGAAGCTAATATCATCGGAATTGTTGCATGGATAGATTTATTGATTGATCACAGACAGAATGAAACATGGTTTGAACGGGCAGACTGGATAGATGGGATGCATGGGCCATTAGCCAAAAGGGAGAACTTTCGTAGCTCACCATGCTCCTGCAGGATAGGATAGTAGCCAATAACATATGGTTTACTTTAACAGATAGAGTGGAAGAACTGTTGGATTGATTAGACACATCCTGAACTGATTAGAACATGGATGGCATGGATGGATGGACAGATGGATAGGCTGAATGGATGGGTGGAAGGAGGGGATTGTTAGGATGGATTTTTTAGTAGCCCATAACATAGTACAATTTACTTTTAGTTGATATCGTTTTACTCCTGGCCAGATTCAATTAAAAAAGGCATGGTTCTGAAGATCCCACACCAGTTGGTCCAACCTATCTAACTGACATAGCTAAAGTAGGCACATGAGAATTTTAAGAAGAGAAGGTTCCCCTGACATATTCAACTGAATATTAGATGAGTTTCTCAAGAAGTTAAGTGGTTCTAGTTCATATAAAAAACCTAATCACATATGTTGTTTGTTCACTTAAAATTGAATAATGCACACCAAACTTGCATTGACTAGATTACATATATACATGAAGTGTTGTCTCAAGATATGTAAACTAACTTGGACACATAATCACTTAGTTGAGAGAATATCTCAACCACACACCAATCCAAGAAACATCTAGATCTTAACAACTCTTAAGGAATAGGAACAGACTCCTTTACATAGAAAGAGTCACAACTGAGACAAGTAGGAATTGTATTTCCCAAGTCACCCCCTTAATCACTACTTGTCTCACTCTCAATATGCAAATTCTAGTTGTGGTCGAACATGACAAAAGAATATGTCAACGTCCATATAAAGGAACAACCATCTATCGGAATGCATGGGTGCCCAACTGCTGCAACCGACAGTCTACTAGGATGCTCTTCGCATACATGGTTTTGTCAACCATTATAGCTACATACTTGTACTTGTACCTGTAAATCCCCCTCCATCATCGTCATCATGGGTTTTATCGAATTGCCCATAACCATGCTCTGGGTTTTATCGGCTCGCCCTCAACCATGCCTAGGATTTTCTCAACTCACCCTCAACCATGTCCGAGGTTTTGTCGGCTGACCCTAAACCATGCCTACAGGAATCCCTATCCACTTCACTCTCACATGTGGTTTTTGGCTTACCACAACCCTGCACTTCCCAAGTTGTTTATGGTTGACTACAAACCTACAATTACAAAGTGGTTTTAATATTACCATGAACTTCATGGGGGTTCGCATGCCCTATAAGGCTTACAACACATCTCGAACTCTAGGAGTTACCAAGAACATACTTTACAAAGACCACTATAAAACATCCTAGACTTGCTTACTAATAAACGTATGTGACATATAATACACCATCATCATGAGTCTATTCCACAAACTCACACAAACTTTAATTGGTTTTCCATCATCCCAAATTTTCTCTTTCGTTGTTGCACAAAATCAATATTTGTTTGCACTTCAACCTTGACCACCGAGTGCCTTTGGTCTCTTCTTTCTAGTTTAATTTTTGTCTCCCAAATTTTCAGTGTGGTTGTTGCACAAAATCAATATTTGTTTACACTTCAACCTTAACCACCAAGTGCCTTTAATCTCTTCTTTCTAGTTTAATTTTTGTCTTGGATTCACTTACACTATTTGTTATTTGTTAGAGTCGCTGATTCTAACAAAACCACTCCGTTGAATTAGCTAAACTCGATGTAAATATTTCAAATTCTAAAATATTTATAAACACCACTATTTATGCTTCTTTGGAGTTTCTAAACATGCAATTATAATTATTTCTATCCAATTGCATTTCTACATTGAGTTGAGCCTATCCTTCCAAACTCAAAGTAAATTAAAAAAAATACTTTTCATTTTATCATGGCACATGATCACTGAAGAGACTAGAACTCAACTGCGACCATGTACACCAAACTCAAAGTAAATTAAAAAAAATACTTTTCAGTTTGTCATGGCAGAAGATCACTGACGAGATTCGAACCCAACTGGGATCCACGTACACCTGGATACAATATACATATGACAGATGCATTATTCGCTACAATATCTGCCATGAAACTTGATCCAATCACCAAGCCCCTCTAGTAAATGATCTAGGATCTCGCCTGCAACATTCTCCATAGCCCTCGAATAATATCCCAATATCTTCAGGAGGAGTGCTCTTTTTTAAAAACAATGGCCGAGTGGACATCCCCATGGAAAGAGGCAGTTATGGTCTCAAGCACACACCCAATCACATAGTCAACGCAGTATTTTAAACCTGCAAAACTTGAACTCATCCTCCAACCGACGTTTTATTTCTCAACCAGAAAGGGAGCTTTGCAAGTGCAGCGCCAGTGGTCTCAACGCTTCAGGACAGCCACCACACGGTCGCCACACACAGGGATCGACTCACCACACCAGTACAGGTCATCCATTTGAACGTAACATTTAATCAGGTCTTCTTCAGCCCCTCTTGCTGTGGTGACCAGCATATCAACCATGCGATGCTCTGCCAAGAACCGAATAGTATTCTCGCAGATTGGAAGAGATGAGGTTCGAAGTAAAACCATAAATATTTTGCACTTTACACTTTGGATCCCTCTCTTCCTCGCTGCAACCTTCTTCAATCGGTATGTCATTTAACCTCCAGTCCAGCATATAAATCACCACCAGATTCTTCACCGTCGGCACCGCGTCAATGGCCCTCCTGGAGGCAGGCGGAGGCCCGCACCTGCCACCGTCAGGAAACTGCTGACTCAAGTGCTCCATAACCTCATGCAGCGTATACGCCACTATCCACAGGTTCCCCGGTTGAAAATCTCAACGCAACAAAAGGATATGATCAGACGGGGACATCAGAGGCAGCGAGATCCGCTCACGGAGCTGCTGTATCCTCCTACGGGATAATTCCACGTCACACAGCCTGTGCAGATGGCTCATCAAGGCATGCACAACTTCCACCATCTGTCAAGTGCAGCCGAGATTCGACAGACAGCACCATCGACAGAAAACACGATGCTTACAGAGACTTTACTCACTCTCCAACTCCCTTGGCCCGGGAGTAGTGCCAGAACTATTGGTGTTTCCATCCAAAGAATCCATGGTTTGTTCGAAACGTTGGTTGGTCCAGAGAGGTAGTGTAGTGTAAGTAGTAGTGTAATGGTTTGTTCGAAAGGTTGGTTGGTATATATTCCGTGTAGTGTAAGTAGTAGTGTAATAACTACTAGTTTAGTTTTTTCTGTAAGATCTACCACTGCTATATCCAATAGCCTAACTCTACTCTTCTCTGTGTTGCTTAACCTCTCTGCAGTGCCGAGACTCTCTATGTAGGAGTTCAAAAGGTCTCCTTTCTTCACTAGCCGATCAACCAATAGCATTGGTGTACCTCATCTACATTAATATAATGATATTGCATCTATACGTTTCAATTTTCCTTTCTATGAGCCATTACTACGACTAGGAGACATGTAAAGGTTACCTATCCCTATGATGACAACAGTTGGGATGGATTCATTTGCTTTTAGGTTGATCAACTCGTTGATCCTCTAACGTTTGGTGAGAGGAGCAAGGGAGGTCTATGTGTAGTGAGTTAATGGCTTGACAGGGTGAGTTCCCCATTAGGATGGAGCAATGCCGCTATAAAGTTAGAATCACATCGATATGTCCTTTCCACTGTAAGAATTTGTAATTTATCAAATAATATATTGTGAGAGCCTTTTCATACATAAAAAGTAGGTTGTACTTCACCTAATAAATAAATGCTCTTACTAAGACTAAGCGAGTAGTTCTATATCAAAAACAGGCATTTGGAACGAACAAAAGAGATATTTTGACTCTTCATTAGCATCTCTACGTTGAACTTTTCCTTCTCTACGTCTTTTCCATTAGTCCGATGATATGTGAAATACATCTCTAAATAATAAAATTAAGACTTATTATTGCCATGGAACTAAGGCTAACATTGTTGAACTAAGATATATCATCAGTGATAACCAATCCATTGAAACATTCTCACTCCCAACTAGTCTTCCTTCTTTGTAGCAACGATAATCAATCATTGTCGGGTCATAAAAACCATAGGGCATATACTATTAAAGAGACTAATGGGGAGGGGGAATACCATGGGAGCTACTCTAATCCACTATATCCCCCCAGGATTTATACTCCACCTTTATCCATATCCAAAGTTGGACTGTGTATATAAAAATTTATATTAAAGTAACTTTGGACCATGTTACATATTCCAAGTGCCATTTTTTTAGCAATAACATATTTGAAAGTGTCGTTTGTCTTCAAGTGTCATTTGTCACCTTTATCCATATCCAAAGTTGGATTGTGTGTATAAAACTTTATATTAAACTTTGGACCATGTTATATATTCCAAGTGCCATTTTTTTTTAGCAATATCATATTTGAAAGTGTCGTTTGTCTTCAAGTGCCATTTGTCTTCAGACCACCTCTCCATGACCTCACCCTTTCCTCACCTCACGACCTCATCCTTTTGTTGTATACTGGTGTAGCACATTGCTTGCTGATAATTATTTATGAAATTGTCGTTGTAACTTTGGATCTGAGAACCAAAAGAAAAGTAGAGGTCTGGAGAGGTCTCCGAAGACTCTTAATTTGCATCATTAGATCAAAGACTCTTCACCTGCATCATTGGACGCATGATAGGAATTTCTCATTTGCATCACAAGACTCTTCATCTGCGTCAAAGTCTGAGGTAAATCATTATAATATTCTTATTGCTAAATATTGTTCAATTTTGATCTAATTGCACTTTATGCATAAGAAATATCAGTAAACAAGCTAACAATCATGTGAAGCCATACCTACCAGATAGACAAAACCCTCCAAAGTAGAACACTATTAGGCACAGTTCCATGGATCAATTATTCTTTCCATCGATTTTGTAACTAACATGTTCTTTGTATTTTTTGCTTCATTCATTTATTCAGTGTGTTAGGTTTTTCACTTGCCTCCCTCCCGTATTTCTTTTCTTTTAGGGTTTTCTTCGTAGGTAGGGATGTTCTACAGATGTATGTTTTTCCTTGAAAAAGAAAGTGATGATATCTCACATGAATTATTATCTGTTTTCCTCATTAATCTAAGAAGAGAAATGAGGAACTTTTCACCAGCTTGGCACTTGAGACTTCAAACCATATTTGAAAGAAAACTTTCCACCTAAGCAGACAATTCATTGCAACTGTCTGCACCATGAAATTGTTAAAATCAAGGAAAGATAGAATATGAGATAAAATCAAGAGATTCTCCAGGTGATTCAACCTTCACCTGGAGAATGCCTAAGCACTCACAAACTACATTCATTCAAAGTCTTGTACATATAAAATCATACATTAGTTGGGTGGTTTGAACCACTCCCTAAATAATAGGATCTTGGACCTAAATAGAGGATCTCAATCCTCACGTACAACAACAAACAACCAAATACATTAACATAGACTAGCTTTCTCCATTAATCCAACTCTCCCCTTAATGGAGAAATTCACCCAAAGTCATATTTTTCCTTCCTTGGCTTAACATAGGCCACTTGATGTGGTTTGTCTTGATCAATGGTGATAGATAATGCTCCACGGAGTGCAAGCTTGAAGCAATACTTTCAGTATCAATCATCTGAGTATGAGAATCTTTCCACCCACACAAGGTTTTATCTGATTCCATGTGCTTCTTGTGGATCACCTCATTAAAGTCCATTCTCCTTATTATTAAGGATGTATAATATGATTTATTTTGTTCTCTATAGGTTACTTTGAAGCTTTGAGATGGAAAAACTTGAGAGGATGATTGGCTTACATAGGAATTGTTAGTTCCATTGAAGGCACCTTTGTTTCTTTTCTATCTTTGTTGTATTCTTAGTTATGTGTTTCCTTCGTCATCATATAGATCTTGAAAAATAGGTTCATGATTCAAGTGTTTACCCCTTCTTCGTGAACCACTAGTAGCTCTTCAATTGTAGAAACCCATTGAGCAAATTGTGGCTCATGATACTTCTAGTCATTAATAAAACCATATTGTTTGTCGGAGAACTCTTCTGACTGAAAAATACATATAAAATCATACATTAGTTCGGTGATTTGACAAACTCCTTAAACAATAAGATCTTGGACCTAAATAAAGAATCTCAATTCTCATACACAACAACAAACAACCAAATACATTAACATAGAGAAAACTATATTTCTCCATTAATCCAACTAGAATTGTTCATGACATTTGCAAACACGAATAAGTACGCTTCAAATACTCTTTTTATAACTTTCTATCTCATAATTGTGACTACTCAAGATCCAAGTAAGCTATATGCCCTTATGCGAAGTTTGTTTTTTGCCCCCTGTTTTTCTTTTCATTGAATTTCTCAGTTTATATGGATTCCTATGGTCCTGTGGTGACGATAAACGTTTTACCCACTTTTACATAGTTTGTTGTCTGCTTGTTTTGTTTCACTGCGTCAACTTCTTGGATACCTTCCGTTGAGTCTCATCTTTACATTGTGTTAGATGATAGTTGAGTTGCATGCTTATGATTCATCTACGCACTTCCATGCCTGGTTGAGCTCATCTAAATGCAAAGACATCCTCCGCTGATATACATTTTCCCATTGTAGATTCCACCATGATAAGTAAGTGACATGATTATAGACCCATTTCCTGCCTGTTGTCTGTCTTAAAACTGCATGCAACCTTCAAATGTAAACACTCGTTATGGATAACTTGTATTGTTCAAGATATTTCCTTTTGGTTTAATGATGGAACTGTGTGATGTATTAACAGAGAGTTATATTTGTAGGCAATCTGCTCTTCTGCATACAACATAACTTTCATTTATGCCTGGATATATTGCATATTATTTTTTTCTTTATTGATTTTGTTATGAGAAGCTAAGGTTATGCATACTAAGTTTCCTTTATACCCACTCTGTCTTCTGCAAATTTTACTGTTCCAGTTTATATGAATATAAAAGACATTTTTGTTTTTTGTGCACCGTTTTGGTTCTGCTAGATTCAAGATATTTGACTGTGATTAATATGCTTGACATTATACATTTTCGAAAATCTTCCCTTCATGGGTTAACATGATATACAAATTGAGCCTTGAAATTGTGTGAGACTGGAGAATGCATTGCACTCATGCAAATCTTCCTTTATGGATTTTGTGATGACAGGTACTGGGACATGCACATTTCCACAAAGGTATATACTAAGGAACCGCATTCCTCCTCCTATCTTTTGTTCATTTTTCTGTTCTACAATAAGTACTTTTTCAAGTTTTCATACAGAATTGAGAATCAAGATTTACTGGATTTTTGATATATTTTATGTTATATCTCAGCTTATAGTTTTGTAGCATTCTGATTTTTCCAAATTACTTGCAGCAGTAGCAGTTCATCACTTCTTAATACAAGCATACCTGCATCTGGTGGCTTGGGTGGTACTAGTATTCCACCAACATCGGGCAATAATGGTGATGCAACATCCATATTCTTCTGTGTTCCTGTTTTCTTTGCTTTGTTTTCTTTGATTGTATCTATGATGGTCGGAAAACAGCTTTAGATGATATCGATCTCTATTGGGTGAATCGAGGAGAAACATCAAGATGTTTTAGTTGGAATAGCTAGTGTAGACAGAGAGCTAGAGGATGTACAGGAAAAAATCTTCGGAGTTCGATCCCATTTGTCCCAACATTTTTTTTGATGTAATGGGGGGAACGCTAGGAGAGACTTTGAAAATGGGTACACCAGTGAAGTTCAGGTAATTCTTTCACTTTGTAGGAAAGAGAGGTTAAATATAGTTGGTATGCAGGTTTCACTGGGACAAATTGGTTCCACATTTTTTAGTTCACTATCAAGTAAAAGCTTTACAAGAGCAAACAATTGTCCATTTTCTGCAGCGTCCTGATTTCATGCTATACTCCTTAGTTTTCGGAATTAAGAATTTAATTAACAAACTTTGGCAGCAGAATAGCTCTGCAGTTGTCCTGCCTCAGGAGTGTCTGAGGTGTGAGCACTATGTGGCAACAGCTACTTATTTCAGTTGCATCTTCCTGTGTGTTGGAACATTGTTGGTAGAAGCAAAAATGCTAGCAGTAGCCAGTTCTGAAGACCTAAATGCCTGTATCAATTAAAATCCAATAAATGATATAGTGTAGCAGATTTCTTCTAGGAGCTTCTTGGTACTCAAGCAAACAAAGTATATCATTATCACTGTTATTAAAATCCATCTTGTATTCAAAGCCATGCTCATCTTCTGGGGTCTGGATGTTGTTGTTTGGATGGATCAATCATCAAACAGTGTAATTGACAACTATGGAGATGTGGGCCTTGATAATAAAACTGTTTTAAAAGAATGGTATCTCATTCTCATCTTCTTGCTAACCTTCATTCAAATATTTATTTTAGCTGTCTTTTGCATTTTCCTGTGCGTTATCGGTGGGGATGTATTTTTCACCGGAACCAACAGCTATATCTAAATACCCAATTGCCTGGTCATATGTTGTTAACACAACATAATGGTAATAGTGCAGTAGTTTTTTCTTAATAGATATTGGCATTTAAGCAAAGAGTGTGGACTGGACACCATTTAGAAGCAGGCATGCATGCAATGGAGTATTAATATGTAAATTGTGTGTGCAGGCGAGTGCCATTAAATTTCTGTTATGAACTCGTTGCAGTGGGAGATATTTTTATAAGAAAAATTGCAGCCTTGTCGGACAGTTCTTGCTTTATTGTTTCATTGCTTATACATGGATATTCAGCTCATACAAAAGGTTGTATCGATCTGGTTGGTATTGAGAGTACTTGGTCTCAGGTTGTATCGATCTGGTTGGTTTTCAGAGTACTGGGTCTCAGGCCTTTTGCAGTTTGGTTTGCCTTTCATAATTTTTATGATGTAGAACTTTCATTCTGTATCAAGTAGAACTATCACTCTGCAAGTACAGTTTTACTATTAGCTTTGTAAATATTTTTCCTTAGCAATAGCTTATGGCTTGGACAAGAAGGGTGGAGAGGAAAATATTGTTGTTTTTGATCTTGGCGGTGGCACGTTTGATGTCAGTGTTCTAACTATTGACAACAGAGCTTTTGAGGTTTTGGCTACAAACGGTGATACCCATCTTGGAGGTACTCTGTCTGAACTCTGTCTGGCAGTTTTACATTATGAATTTGAATACGTGAACAGTTTTACATTATGAATTTGAATACGTGCATGCTGGCTATGATTGACTTTTTTGGTTGGCTTTCGAGCTTTGAACTTACCAGGATGTACACTAATATGCAGGTGAGGACTTTGACCAAAGGATAATGGAATATTTCATCAAATTGATCAAGAAAAAGCACGGACAGGATATTAGTAAGGATAGCAGAAATGAAATAAGACATTCAATGTGTTCCTTGTAATATAGATATAAACAAAACATCTAAAGAAAAGTAATTGCACAATGATCCAATTCCAATTAAATAATCCTATCGGCCTCTCTTTGTACCTTTTGGGACAATTGCTAGTCATAATAAATATAGACTTATAGTGCCCCTAGGCATTAAGGTTTTGGAATACACCAAAACAAGCATACTAAACGGTTGTTATTTGTTTTTATTATTTATTATTTTTAATTATATAATATATGGAGGGCAGCATGCGGGTATGGTCAGTTTTCAGCCATTTCTTCACCCCATTGAAAATCGACACCAATTACCTGTCATGTGAAAGCGAAAGACAAAGGTACTCTGTGGGATTCGATATCAACACCTATGTCGACATTGCATTGCATTATTGTTTGATCCATTGTTTTACCCTTATAAAAGGTTTCGTGGGACCCTTGGAAAATAATATCTTCTCAAACAAATTTGATACCGAACATCTGTCTTTGAGCTTCATTTAACCTTGGGGTTGCCTTTGAACACACGTTATCAAAATTATAAAAGATATTACTTTACTCTAAAAATTATATTTACCATTTTGATAAGGAGTAAGATTTAAAATTTATTTATTTTAACAGAGAAATAGGGTAAATGATTTAAAACGAGAACTCTTTAGAGAGAATGAAATTCTAAATAATGATAATTAATAAATTTATTAACTATTAAATTTTATAATTTTATAAAAAAATCAATTTCATTTATTTAAAAAATAATTCATTTACTTTACTAAAATATATTATATTTATAAATAAAAGTAAACGTAATCACATTTTGGAATCTTGAGAACATCAGACATAAAATTCCAATTTTGTGAACAAGAAATTCCAGTTTCATTTGTCCTTGAATTAAACTGGCAATTAAAATTGATTTCTATTCTCATAGCAACTTGTAAATAGTTAATTAAGTTTAATTAATTTAATTAAGTTATGAATTTTGAGTTGGAAGTCTTTCTGTAGTCATGTATATGTTCTCCCTAAATTTTAGGGGTTCAGTATGACCTTAAATTGAGTTGGAAATTAGATCACTCAGTTTACTGAGTTAAGTTCAGTTAAATTAGTTCTAAATTGTTTTTGGAACTAATAGAGGACTATCAGTCAGTTGGTGCACTAATGCATCCACTAGTGCTACTCCAGTTAACTGAAGATTCCCTCATGAGAAACTCATGCATGTCAGTTCAGAGAAAGACCCAGTTGAGACTAGAGTGCAGAGATAGTGTACTATCAGTTGTATTATTTACTGGAGTGTAAATATCATCCATGCATCAGAGATTGATCCTATGTTTGGATTGTGTAGTTTTGGAAGCGTGAATTCCCTTTAAATATGAGCTATTAATCCTAGGAATTACACAAGAGATTATGAGCTTGGAGACATGTTGAATAGGCTAAGGATTTGGCTTGAGCTAGCTTGTGAGCTGAGAGATTTGAGCATACTTGTGTGGAATTGTTCTAGTGAGAACAAGCTTTGTATCTTCACTCATATTTATGATATATGCAATATAGATAGCAAGGTTTTGAGCAGTGACTTTCCCTAGATACATCTTGTGTTATGTGCCATTGATTTATCTTCTTCTTGTTCATATTGTTTTCATCGATCTATTGGCTTCCACTGGCTGAAAATAGAATTAGATTATTGTCCTGTGCTTTAGTACATTACATGAGCTTACGAATCTACATGATTTTCTACATGGTATCGGAGCTAAGAACAGTATATTAGAGGAGATTTCAAAGTTTTGAGTTTTGGGTTACATGTGAAATTCGAATTTGCAATACATACTTCAGGATTGGCATATGGCATTCTACAGTTTGAGGCTCGAGTATGCCTTGGAAGGCAGCTCAAATTTTATAGCCTGGAGGGAGAGAATGGAGGCTCTGCTAGAGGATAATGGCTTGAAGGAATTCATTGATCAAGAAATTCCTAAGCCAACAACATTGGATGCACAAAAATTTGGCGGAATGGAAGAAGTGTGTGACAAAGGCGAGGCGGATAATCCTTGAGGGATTTCAAGACCACACTATCTCGAGTCTCCATGGAAAGGAAACTTTGTATTCTATGTGGAAAGAATTGACAGACTTGTATTATAACAACAATTACCAAAGGAAATTGGCACTGAAAGACAAACTTCGAAAAATCAAAATGGAGAAAGGCGAGACTATTCCAAAATAATTGACCAAGTTCACTCAATGTCGTGACGAACTTGGAAGTGTTGGAATCACGGTTGCCGCGGATGATATGGTGAGTCTTTCTCTTCTAGGACTCCCAAAGAGTAGGCATAGTTATCAGGGCTCTGTCAATGGTCAGGAGAAGCTGTCAGATTGAGAACGACTATGGTCAGATTTGATGTAAGAGGAGATTAGGAGGAACACTAGGGATGGCTCTTCATCAAAGATTGATGATGAGGAGAATTGTGCCTTAGTGATTAAGGCAAAGAAGGGGAAATGGGAAGATTCTCATTCCAAATCGGATTCTTATCATGGAGGTAAGAAGAAAGACATGACGAAAGTTAAGTGCTTTCATTTTCATGAGCTGGCCCATTTTGCTACAAATTCTCCACTCAAGAAGTTCAAGAAGATGTCCTCAAGAGGAGTGGTAGGTGAGGCTTTTGCCTCTCAATTCAAATTAGAATTTTCCCTCATTACATGCATGGTGTCATTAATTATGGGAAGTGTATGGTACTTAGACAGTTGAGCTCATTCCACATGACTGGCAATAAAGAGTTATTCAGTGATCTGGAGGAGAAATTTCTCCATATGCATATCGAGATGGGTGATGATGGGAAGTATAATGTTACTAGATTGGGCACAATTACTTTTTAAAGGGAGCATGGGGCTCCACTCACCTTGAAGAATTTTATGTATGCGCCCGGGATGAAGAAGAACTTGGTATCCGTTGCCATGCTTGAGGATAGAGGCTATGATGTGATCTTCTCGAAAGGAAAGGCGTTCCTTCGACACATAACCACAGTTCAAGTAAAGAAGATAGAGATTCAGGTGAATAATATCTATAAGCTGGAGGTAGAGGAGCGTTGTTGCTTTGAGAACAAAAGTAGAAAGGGTGTAGAGTCGAGACGTTGACAAGTTGTGGCATAGGTGATTGGTCCTTTTGCATCATGGGGCTTTGAAGATATTGCAACAGATCTCTACCGGTCTTCCAAAAGGTATGCTTGAGAAATTTGATACATGAAAGGGGTGTACTTTGGGAAAATACACCAAGTCTTCCTTTCACGATAGAGATAGTCAAGCACAGGCTATTCTAGAGTGAGTCCATTCTGATGTGTGTGGACCATTCTCGACAACATCCATGACCAAACACATGTATTATGTTATATTTTTTGATGATTATTCTCGTAAAAGCTAGATATTTTTCATGCAGAAAAAGGATCACACTTTCACAAAGTTTTATGAGTTTAAAGAATTGGTGGAGAAAGAGTCGGGAAAGAAGGTTAAAGATCTACGAATTGATAACGGTGGTGAGTATGTCTCAAACGAGTTTAAGAACTTTTGTGCAGTGGAAGGGATTAAACGGGAGTTGACGGCACCCTTAACCCTCAGAAGAATGGGGTGGCTGAGAGGAAGAACAGAAGCATAGTAGGGGCAGCGAGGGTGATATTGCATGATCAGGACGTACCATTTCACTTGTGGGCTGAGGCATGCAACACAACGGTTTATGTTCAGAACCATAGCCCACATCGGATACATGAGATGAAGACAATAGAGGAGGCTTATTCCGGTAAGAGGCCAGATGTTGGTCATGTTAGGATTTTTGGGTAATTGGTAAATTTCCATGTGACCAAAGATGCACAGAAAAAGCTTGAGACAATAGTGGAGTTGGGGATATTTGTGGGGTACACTGATACACCTCATAACTATCGGGTGTACTTGCCAACCAATAGGATGACAGTGGTTCGCAGGGATGTTAGATTCGATGAAGAGAAGGCCATGCAAGTTTCCCTTGAGAGAGAGCTTTAGCTACATGTGGATGAGGAGCTTTTAGCTCCTACGGTTGAGGAACCTCAGATTGATGTGGAGAAGCCACATGTAGAGGATCCGGGAGTGGAGACATCCACTCAAGTAGAGTCTTCCAGAGAGGCTGAAAGATTGTTGGATGATGCACGGGAGAATGTGGAAGCACCCACTTCTCAGCGCAGGAAGAGGAGGCCACCTGATAGGTACACTGGATACATGGCTCTTATGGGAGAATGTGTTATGACAGAGCCATCTTCCTTTAAGGAAGCAGTGCAACAACCGGTTTGGGTTGATGCCATGGTGGAGGAGTATGACTCCATAGTTCATAATAGTGTTTGGGATGTGGTCCGAGACCAGAGGAAAAGTCAATGGTGAGCTCTAATTGGATTTACAAGGTAAAGCAAGTTGCAGATGGTAGTTTGGAGAAGCATAAGGCTAGATTTGTTGCCCGTGGCTTTTCACAGGTAGAGGGGATTGAATATTATGATACCTTTTCTCTTGTTGCAAAGTACTCGACAATCAAATCTGTATTGGCACTATAAGCACAAATGGGTTCGAAGATACATCAGATGGATGTGAAGATAGCCTTCCTTAATGGCATTATTGAGGAAGAGGTATACATAGAGCAGCTTGAAGGTTTTGAGACCTTTGATTGTGAGTCGCATGTGTGTCGGCTCAAGAGAGCATTGTATGGGTTGAAACAAGCACCCCATGCTTGGTACAACAAGATAGATAGCTACTTCACCGGGTTGGGCTTCACAAAGAGTGAAGCGGATGTGAAATTGTACCACATAGTGGTGGAAGGTAAACTGTTGATCATTTTATTTTATGTTGATGATCTCGTACTGGCAGATGATGATCGATTGATCAAGTCTTGCAAGGAGGACCTTGCAAGAGAGTTTGAGATGAAGGACACGGGGCTCATGAATTACTTTCTTGGCATGGAGGTATGGTAAGGAAATGAGGAGTTTTTTTTGTCTCATGGAAAGTATGCCAACGAGATACTCAGGAGATTCTGCATGGAGAGAAGAAAACACATGGAGACTCCTATAGAAGGTAACTGGAGGAAGGAGGATGCTACTTCGGGAGACGTAGTGGAAGCTACTATTTATAGGCAACTTGTGGGTTCACTCGTGTACTTGGTGAACACACGATCGAATATGTGCTATGCAGTTAACCAGCTTAGTCAAGTGATGGCCTACCAAGCTATATTGGAAGGCGGAAAATCATGTGTTGAGATGCCTTAGAGGCATTACTCAGTATGGATTATGGTACAGACGGATAGAGGGAGTGAAGCTTCAAGGCTTCACCGATGTAGATTGAGCAGGAAGTCCATTCGACAGGAAGATCACATCAGGAGAGATCTTCAGTATTGGATTAGCGATAGTTTCTTGGTACAACAGTAAACAGAGATCGGTTGCACTTAGTTTAGCAGAGGCATAGTACATGGTTGCGAGTGAGGCAACATGTGAGGCCATCTGGATGAGGAAGATCCTGGTTGGTTTGTTTGGTCAGCGTATGGATCCAACTGTGATTCACTGCGATATTCATAGTTGTATCAAACTCTCTGAAAATCCAGTTTTTCATGATCAGTCCAAGCATATTGATATCTGATATCATCATCTCAAAGATTTTGTATTGAGGCAGATTATGTTGTTAGAGTACATTCCCACGGAGGAGAAAGATGATGACATTTTGACAAAAGCATTGTCAAGATGTAAATTTGAGTTTCATAGAGACATGATCGGGGTAGCTGATAATCCCTTTCTTATTGAGAGGGAGTGTTGAGAGACAACAAGAAATTCCAGTTTAATTTGTCCTTGAATTAATCTGTCAATTAAAATTGAATTCTATTCTCATAGCAACTTGTAAATGTTTAATTAAGTTTAATTGACTTAATTAGCTTAAGAATTTCGAGTTGGAAGTCTTTTTGTAGTCATGTATATGTTCTCCCTAAATTTTAGGGGTACAGTATGAGTTTAAATTGAGTTGGAAATTAGATCACTCAGTTTATTGAGTTAAGTTGATTTAAATTAGTTCTGAATTGTTTTTGGAACTAATAGAGGACTAACAGTCAGTTGGTGCACTAATGCATCAACTAGTGCTACTCCAGTTAACTGAAGATTCCCTCATGAGAAACTCATGCATGTCAGTTCAAAGAAAGACCTAGTTGAGACTAGAGTGCAAGGACAATGTACTATCAGTTGTATTATTTACTGGAGTGTAAATATCATGCATGCATCAAAGATTGATCCTATGTTTGGATTGCGTAGTTTTGGAAGCATGAATTCCCTTTAAATACGTGCTATTCATCCTAGGAATTACGCAAGAGATTAGGGGCTTGGAGAGTTGTTGAATAGGCTAAGGATTTGGCTTGAGCTAGCTTGTGAGTTGAGAGAGTTAAGCATACTTATGCGGAATTGTTTTAGTGAGAACAAGATTTGTATCTTCACCCATATTTCTGATATATGCAATATAGATAGTGAGGTTTTGAGCAGTGGCTTTCCCTAGATACATCTTGTGTTATGTGCCATTGATTTATCTTATTCTTTTTCATATTGTTTTCATCGATATATTGGCTTTCGCTAGTTGAAAGTAGAAGTAGATTCTTGTCCTGTGCTTTAGTACATTGCATGAGATTTTGAATCTACAGGATTTTCTACAACTAGCATAGCTAGTCAGAGTGGAATACAGTATCCACAGCCAACCGTGGGTGAAGGATAATAAATTTCTTTCCGGTCGGAACTCCCCAACTTTCTTAGAATAGGACGGGGTAGAACTCTTCCTTCATCACTGGAACTCCATCTGAGCCATCCTTTCTTTACCCTATTCCAGTTGAGCCTTCCTTGCTATCACGTATATAATCTAGCCCTACTATTTTGGAAGGAAAGTTGGTGGTTGAGTCAGAACTCCGAACCTGGGGGAAGGAAGGCTTGCACCCAACCTCCCATCCATTTTATTTGATCTTTACTTGTCAGTTTGGCCTAATTGATTTGTCTCTTAGTTGGCCTTCCCTTGACCAATCCAACTTTGGAAGGAAGGAAGGACTACCAGTCGGGTAAACAAAATTCCTTCCTTCCGAAACTTCCTTACAGCCAGCCAAAATAGCTAGTTTCTTTAGCTCTTGAATTTTGCTCCTCCCACCCTAGCTAGCCATTCCACCCAACTATGTCGGATAGTCGAATAGGCGTTCCTATCTATTGGTCGTTCCCTATGCCTTGCATATAATTGGAAGAGCCCAATCAACCTAACCTCCCACAAGGGGTTCGTTCTTAATCCTCCCATCCTACTCCTACCGGGGGGGCTCAACATAATGAAGCTTGTCCTCCCATCGACTAATAGCTTGTTTGCACTAGCCAATCTTCTCTGAGTAAAGCCTTCCTTAGTAAGTTGATTTTATTAATCTGTTTATAGATAAAAAACTTGATTAAAACCCAAATGAGCAATCCACTTACTTCTCTTTTTAGACCACTTACTTCTGGTCGCACTGCTTGAAGCACTCTTTATGAAATCTATATTCTTCTATTTCTCTTGTGGGCTTATCTTTATGTCATAAAATAGATTATTTGGTCCTAAGTTCTTTTTGGCTCAATAAAGACCATTTCTGTCTAGTATAGTTTTGATGTCGGGATCATTGTTTTAGTGTAATAAATCCTGCATTGATGGGAAGTACGAGCACAATTGGCTATTGCACCTAAATTTTCTTTAGTGAGCATTGTTGTCAGAATTTCATTCATCTACATCTGGGATATGCGCTTCCAAGGGTGAAAGGTCATGGTGAGATATCATCTGATATCTATAATCCCCAATTAGCCATATTCGAGCTTAACTAGTCGACTTGAAAGACTTAGCGAACTGGAGACATTGGAGGAAGTAGCGCGGGTGGTTGGACCATGAAATGATCGAGATCCAGCAAGCGAAGGAAAAAAGGTAGAATGAATTCTTCGCGGAGTTATATATAGTCGAATCCCGCTACTCATGCTAAGGTTCGTTTTCCTTCATCTCCGAACAGTAGGGGTAATGCGCATGATCAGCCTAGCTATGAGATGAAATGTTAGTGCCTTTTGAAGCCCAAAAACAAATATCAAGTAAGTGTTTCACCTTTCTTATTCGTAGATAACTTCTTTTCTTATTATTTTGGCGGTTGGCTTAACCCCCTCCACTTTACAACTGGTACATCACACATGTTATCTTCCTGGTTTGGTTTTATTGAGTTCTTGAATCTGTTATATAAGAGTTTTTATCTATGTCTGAAACTAAGCCAACTCTGGAGATGCACCAGATGCTATGATATGGTTATTCCCAGGATACCCCACCATAGATTCTATTCTCATGGCTTGTTCCAATGCTTCTCTTGGAGTTGTAATCCTTTGCTACATTAGAGGTATTTTGATAAAAGGGAGTCTTCCTCCAATGAATCACTCTTTATGTTATGTATGGTGGATCCGATAAGTCAACCTACTCATTAGATCCCAAAACCTCTACGCATATTCCCGTGCAATCTCTCCCACCATCTTCTCAATATCCTTCAACTTGGAAATACTCTCTTGTTATGACTTAGGCTGTTGGAATTAAGAAAGAAATTGTTTCTTGACCTCATCCAAGGTCATAGTTTCTACACTTGTGGACCATGCATGAACTTCATATACCACTGCAAGGCTCTATCCCATAGAGTTTTCTAGGACTCCACCATATTTGCTAGCAGGGTAGTACCCTTAGGATTCTATATATCCTTGTAGATAAACCAATGTTTCTCTAATCCTCTTCACCTTTACCCAAGAACTGAGGTAATCTTAATGTAGATTGTACATGTGTTCCCACCATACAGCTAGAAGGAATTCCAATAAAAATGAATTTTCTAGGTCCTAGTTGTGCTACTCAATTTTGATTCTATATATGGGATGTGCTCCCACCCCCCTCATTAACTGTTGACTAATTTCAACTAATACCACTACTTTGACCACTATTACCCATTTCATTACATTCCAATTTTCTCTTCCGAGATTTTCAATGTACCTATCGACAACACCCACTGCATCTGAAATATCTAGTCTAGTACATACCATCACATGCATCAAACTTACTATTGCATTAACATATGGTGGATGAGAAATATAGTCCTTTCCTTCCTCACTACTAAGACATAAACCTGAAGGAAGCTTAAAATTGGAAGCAAAAGGGATATTTACAGGTTTCACATTAATATTCATACTAAATTTCACAAGTATTTTCTCAACACACTTCTATTGTGAAAGATCGAGCTTACCATTTTTTTTTTGTCTATGTGTATTTCAATGCCCAAGATTCTTTTGTTTCTCCTAGATCATTCATGTCAAAGGCCCTGGTCATCTAAGCCTTCAACCTTTTGATCTTGTCCATGTTTTTTCTTGCAACAAGCATATCATCAACATATAACACCAAGATAATGTATAGCATTCAAAATTTTGAAGTAAACAAAATGGTCATACTCATGAAGAAATCAAACTTCTTGTATCATTTCTTAGGAGACTACTTCAAGTCGTACAATGAATGCTTAAGCTTGCAAACTAACCTTCTTTTCCATGTTGAACAAAACCTTTGAGTTGTTCCATGTATATATTCTCATCAAAATATCCATGTAAAAATGTTTTTTTAACATCTAATTTCTCTAACTCCAAATCAAGCAAAGCGACTAGTGTCAACATTATACAAATAGATACAAGCTTAGCAACTAGTGAAAATATTTCATATAAGTATATACCTTCCATCTAAGAGTACCCCTTTGCAACCAATCTGCATTTATATCTTACAGTATTACCATCAACCCTTTCTTTAATTGGCAGACCCACTAACACCCAACAACATTTCTATGTTTAAGAAGTTCTACTAGGTCCCAAGCTTTGTTTTTCTCCAAGGCATCTTTTTTTTCTTTCATTGCTAGCTTCCATATGAAATGACTGATATCAGCTTCCTGATTATAAGACATTTCCCCATCGCCAGTAATCACAGATGAGATAAAATCGATATACCTTTTAGGAGGTTTTCTCTACTGTGCAGATCTTCTCGTTGTTGGTTGTAGAATTTCCACATTTTCATAACTATATTTAGCATATATGGCTTCTCTATCATCAAAGGCTTCTTATTGATTCCTTGTGTTTGTAGATGGTTGAGTGTCCAACTGAATTTGTTTATTTAATGGTACTTGTTGCTATTTCAAATCATCTTCTACACAATCTGACTTAGAGAGGATTCATCAAATATTACATCATTGTAAATGATGATTTTGTGGGCAGTAGGATCCCACAATCTATATCACTTAGATACATCATCATAACCAACAAAGACATATCTCTTCAATCTAGAGTCTAACTTAGAACATTGACTTTCAATAGTAGGAACATAAGCTTAAGAATTGAAATTTTTTAAATTTGAATAACCGCAAGGATGACTTGCCCATCCCTCTTCAGGAATTTTACAATATATTGCAACCTATGGTGATTGATTTACAAGATAACAAGAATAGTGATTGGTTCTTTCAACAACTCTTATTGCAAATTGACATTGTTGAGCTTGCTTCTTGCTCTTTTTAAAAGAGTCATGTTCATGCATTCTTCCATGCCCTTTCGTTAGGAAGTATATACAATGGTTTTGTGTCTTTCGATCCCAACTTCTTTGCAATATGTTTTGAACTCTAAAGACATTAACTTTCTTTCCTTGTTTTCTCTTAAAGATTTGATTTTTCTTTCAATTTCCTTTTCTACCATAATTCTAAAAAATTTTAATGTACTAAACACATCATCTTTTATTTTCAAGCCATTAAACCACACTTTTCTAGAGAAAATGTCTATAAATGTTACAAAATATGGTGATCGTTTGAAAGAAATTATAGGGAATGGCCCCAAGATATCTAAATGAATATAATCAAGAATACCTTTACTAATATGAATGTCTACATTAAACTTCTATCTATATTTTCCAAATATACAATGTTTACAAAAAATCAAATTCAAAGATTTTAAATTTGGAAGTAATTTGTGGTTTATCACTACCTATATCTCTTTCTCACTCATATGACATAGTTGACGATTCCATAAACAAGTGGATTCAATTTCCTCCTAAAAGATCATTGTTGCTCATTGATCTAATTAGTTCCATCCAACTTGTAAGGGTTTCTAGTCTTTGTAGCTTTCATCACCACCAAAGCACCCTTGGACACCTTTAGTGCTCCACGTTGACCTATAAAATTGTAACCTCCAAAATCCAAAGCTCCCAAAAAAATTAACTTCTTCTTTAATTAGGCACATGTCTAACCTTTGTTAATGCCCCCATAGTACTATCAAACATTTTAATTTTAATGCTTCCAACCCCAACAATAATACAAGAAACATTATTCCCCATAAGAAAAATCTCACCATAAACAACTAGATATAAAGAAAACCGACTTCTTTGTTGATATGTGTGATAAAAAGCACTAGAATCTAACAACTATTCTTCATAGTAATGAGGAACATTACAAATAGATCAAACTTCACCAATCATATCTGGACTTGATTCAATCGAATTTTCCTCCTTTTTGGAGTCTTCTTTGGATTCCTACTTCTTCCAACAATCCTTCTTGAGATGCCATTGCTTCTGGTGTGGAAGTTTCAATATTGAATTCCCTCCACACCTCCTTAGAAAACAACATAATCATATTTAATAGTATCGGTTGTACTAAATCTAATGGAAGTGACTAAATGATTCCATGCTCCAAGTAAAGAACACAACAATGTAATTTATTTATCTTTGTCATCGATTTTAACATCCATACTATTCAATTACCATATAAGGGTATTAAAAACATTCAAGTGATTTGCAACTTTTTTACCTTCTTTCATTCTTAGGCTATATGGTTGCCCCTTCAAGTAGTTCCAATTTGTCAAGGATTTTATCATATAAAAACTCTCCATCTTGATCAATAAGCTTGTTGTTGTTATTTCTCTGGATTTACTAAGCAAGATGTCATCTATAAGACAATTGAATGGTGTTGAGACCTCTAGTAGGTCTTCTTATTCCTCATTGGTCGTATTTGGAGATTTCTTCCTCTTGCAATCTAATGTTTTATGCAATCCTTGTTGTACTAACAAAACTTGCATTTAAAGTTTACATCATTTGAGTTTATTTTTACCATTAAATTTCTTCCCCTCGAATTTTGCATATGCCATATTTTCCATTATTCTCTGCAAAAAGACTCTAAATCCATTTTTTTTTAAATATGTCAATTCAGAAATTCAAGAATTTTAAATTATATATGGACTTTCACTAAATTATTTTTTGGCCTTCACCAAATTTGGCTTCTAGAAATAAATTGTAGACTTCCACCATTTTTTTAAAAACAATATATATATATATATATATATATATATATATATTCACCAATGAAAACCACTCCAAGAATTTTTAAAGTATATACTTTACCAATTCCATGGTCAATTTTTTTCTTTGCCACAACTCCAACAATGTCCTCCTTGGCTCAATCCTTTGTACAACGACTCCTCAATCCAGCTTGGATCTTCAGACCTAGCTCCTCCGCGTGCAAGCACAACCTCCTTCGCAAACTAATAATTGTTTGTGTGGCTCAGCCCTCTTCACATGGACTTGACTAAGTTACCTCCATGGATATCACCAAAATCCTCCTCCACGGGCCTCTTTCCGGTGCACAACTTAAATAAGCTAGGGTTTTGGTGGCTAGTTTTCTTTTTCCTTTTTTTGTTGCTCTCCACTATGATTACGCATTATCTTTGTTCAATGACTACAACCTTGTTAGTTGTGTGGCTAAACCTTTGTCCAGCTTGAACTCCTTTACTCGAACAACTTTTTGTGGACTTGGCTTCAACCACTATGCAAACTTGGCCACTTCTCGCATACTTCTTTCTCTGGATACTCCCTCTATGCACAAACTTACACACAAGATACTTTGATTGATATCTCTATCCTACTCTTGAATATGTGCTTTGATGCCACTTGTTGGTATTTAAGAGCCTAAATAATAGATATATGATAGGGAATTTAATGACAAGGAATGAGAATAACATACATAGCACAAGTAAGGTATTTTATTATTCAAAAAGAAAATGAAGAGCCTTACAATCCACTATGTCGTTTTGATACATCTATCTTGACACTATTAGTTTCGTGATACAAACCACCAATAATTTAATAAACGAATATTATTAAACAAATCACCTAATATTAATTTAAATAAATTTTATTTTTTTTATAATTTCTTTTAATTATTAAATGTTAATAATGTTTAATCCTTTAAAACAATAAATAGTTTTTAACACAACAAATTACATTTAATAACAAAACATACTCCCATCAACTTTACACTCTAGACAAATACAAATCATTCAACATATATGCCTAATATTCTTAACCCTTCTGAAGGCATGAAGTTCTAAACTTGTGAGAACATATCCTTAAGTCTCATTCTATTCTCCTCGGGTGTTATTCTATCCTTTTTTTACAACAACATACAATTTGAGTCCAAGAGTTTGTAAAATGACATGGAGGTCCACTTCATATTTTTGGGTTTAATTAAGTGGAGTTTAGGTAAAGTTTAGTTTTAATTTTGATTTGTTCATTTGTTTCAACTGTCATTGGGATTGAGCTATCATTATGATTATGTCATAAGTCTAAATATTTTATGAAACAGTTTTTATCTTTATGTGAGTGCCATTCTCAAATCTCTTTTTAAAAGATTAAGATTTAAAAGCACCATCAATCTTAAAAATAATAAATAAATAATTTTTATTTCTATCTACTGCAGCTTATGTTCAAGTATCAGTGCTTGAGGATTTCAGCAGAGTTTATTTCAAACATTAAATTCATGGTTATTCAGAACCATGATTTTTTGAATTCAAGTTAGAGTAACGATTTACAGGTGGATATCTAATTGTAATTGTTTCTCATTTCTGATGCTGAAATGGTTTCTACAACTATGTTGCCAACTCGGTCTGCATGAATAGTAAACTATTAAAAATTTTGATTCCTGTCATAAGCCAAACATTTCTCAATGATTTATCAACTAAAATTGCCCCGGGTCCTTTGGAAGTCTACCATTTCACCATTAATAATTTTTTTGGAGGGTTTAAGTTTCTCTTAATGATTTACTATTTTCTTGGAGTCCGTTGTTGAACGTACAACATGTTATGTTTTAGTTTGTTTTATCAGTGTAGTAGAAAAAAAGGTTTGTTTCATTAAATATGATATAAAATTCCTCATAGGGTTCTCCATATATGTGTTTTGAAATTAAATTTATTTATATAATAATGATCATTATTATTAAAATTGTAATCAATTTATTATTTATCATGATTTTAAATTTAATCGTATTATTAAATACTTTAAAATATTATATATTATTGTATAAAAGATAATTCAATAAATATATTTAATTTATTTAATAAAATATAAGATTAATATTAATTCAAGCTTTATATTAAATGATATTATTTCTTGAAAATTTAACTGATAATATTTTTGGAATTTTTGTTTTGTTGAATATTATTATTTATAGAGAGTTTTATATTTTATTTTATATTAAGTTCCAGCCATTATTTTAAGTGGTTTAGAATTAGATATGAAATTTTTTGATATTGTTGCTTATCACAAGTTTGACCATTTTCAATTTCTTTGGGGTGAGGCCCCATAATTAAGTAGACCGTTTACCTAGTTTATCATCCACAAAATATAAAAAAGCATTCCAAGTTTATAATTTTTCTATATCCAATTATTATTACCATTATTATTATCATTACTAAGGATTATAATCATAAGCATGATTTGAAAAGGTCTCAAATTATTCTTCTACATAGTATGTAAACCATGTTTATGGGTGACGTGGTATTCACTTTTAATATAATTCTATTGAAAACCTAATAAATTTATGAATTTTATAAGAATTATAGAAGCATTATTAATTATAAGACTTAATCCATGGTTTTGATTTGTTGTAAGTTCTAGGAAATTAATATTTTGTATTTTTAAGTATCACTATGAGTTGCAAATAGGCGTGCTATGTCAAACATAACTTCATTGACATTGATTTGGTGATATTCAAAGTCTATCTCTTAAGTATTTATATTATTGATAGAATTTCTAACTTTTCTAAAGTAATATGGACAATAATATTGATTTTTTTATTATCATTTTGTACATTTCTTCCTCATCAAATCCATGTGAAGCTTTTATTTTTATAATGCTTAGACAATTATGATTTTTTATAATAAAAAAATGAGAAAAATTATTATAACTCAATTGATAACTAATAGTAGAGACAATTATGACTACTTACTATCCGCAAATGCAATTTGAGTTGACCCATTATCGATAAAACCACATTACCTAAAATAACTTATTAGAGCATTGACTTTCAAAGACTTTTCAACTCTATTAATATTATTTAATCAAATTTTGATAATAAAAAAACAGTCATTTAATTTTAATAAAAAAGAAAAAGATAGCCCATATATTTAAATTTAATTTTAAGATTTTTTGAAATGCCTTCTTACTTTTAAGAATACCAATTTCATCTTCAATCCCACTCATACAACTTTATCCCATCATTTATCCATATTTTTTTTTAACTCTAAATAGTTTAACCACTTTTTCATTGGATAAGATGGTTTACAATTTTATTTATAAACCTAACATTGAAAAAACCCTTGATATTAAGCATCATAACTTATTTTAGATTTTCATCTTATTGATGTTTGTTTATTCTTTTCTTTTAAGTTTAGTTTTCCTCTTTTTCTAGAATTCCAACACTATTTTTCATATTCAAATACTAAAGATCACTTTAATCTTACTAGTAGAAGATTATTATTGTGACACATATTCTAGTCAAATTGTCCACTAGATGAGAGATCGTTAAAAATTTTAAGAGTTTGGTTTAAGATTAAATTTTTCTACAAGGTTATCTAACCAACTTCATTATAACGATAATTCTCTCATACATTTGAGAGGGTTTCTATTTCCATGTTATTTGAACTCATGAGATCAATATTTAATGCGATTATTTTTGCAAAGTTCAAGGTTTAACTATTATTGTTAGAGCACAATTTCACATTGTTACATTCATGTGTTGACCTTGTTACTTAGCTAACTATGGTTGTGGTAAGCATAGGCACCCTTTTCTTGTGCCTCTATTTTCTATTCATTTGGCCAAAGTGCAATTATTAATACTCTTGTTATGTAGACATTTCAACTTTTCCACACTCTTGGGTTGGATATTAACAATCTTCCTCCATCCAATATCTTTATTCTTGATCCTAGAGTAAATAAAAGAGATATATATAGAGTACTTATGGAGGAGGTTCACAAAGCATACATGAGGATGTTTGGATTTCACCAAGGGAACCACTTTCTTTCAAACTTCATTATTCTCATACTTATCTTGAGAGATGTAGTAATTCTTTAAGCTATTACAAGGCCACCTATGTCAAGACCTTTATTTATGGATATAGATCCTTAACCAAAACACCAAATCGAGGTGTTTGTCAAGGCACCTACTTCATTTAATCTTTTATTCTTGTATATGGAGTTGTCTAATCTAGAAAGAATTCTTCAGGGATGCAACTTGACACATTTTACGTGCATTTCTTTGCTTTCACCTTGAACAACTCAAATTTCTCAAGATGAGTGATCATTAAAAAATTTAAGAGTTTTTGTTTAAGGTTAAATTTTTCTACAAGGTTGTCTAACCAACTTCATTATAACGATATGAGATAAAACATATTGTACTTTGATAAACATAACACTCTCATACATTTGAGAGGGTCCTTATTTCCATGTTCTTTTGCGTGCATTTCTTTTCTTTCATCTTGATCAATTCAAATTTCTCACCGATAAAAAATGGAGATTTATTACCACCAAACATATCTCAGGATAAACATATATGTAAACTATATAACAAGGATCCCAAATAAAGAAACACCATTTTTATTGATTCGCTATTTAGATCCATGGTATATATTATTGTGTATTTAGAGATCCTCACACTGTAAAACCTTATATTGATTATAAAGCTTAGAGGCACTCTACGTTTTTTAGCAAATAACTCTCTTGATTCCTATGGAAGGTGTGACATACTATAAACCATGTTGCATCTAAGTACTTTAGATAGGAAAAGAACATGGATCTTATTAGATTTCAAAATAATGCTTAGTGACATATCTCTTGTAAAGTATAGAGTTCATGTTCCTCATAATGGAAATTCATTGTGTTAAATTGCTCATTTTTCCTCTACCTTAAATGTTAATAGAAATCACACTTCTCATCTTTCCTCATAGCCCTACGGGTAAGCAAAGCCTTATACCTTGTATTTCTTCTCAAACCACGTCTTAATGTGCCTTCTTGATTCTTTTTGTATGTCTTCTTTCTTGGAGATCTATTAACCAATTTTCTTACTTTGTTTTTCCCTGTTTATAGGTTCAACATACACAATTTATTTGGCCTAAATCCTCTACAAAGTCATCAAGGACTTTCCAATTACCACTTGGGAGATTGTACCTTTCAACGAAACTAGGGTCCTCCTGCTACATTAGAATTTAGTCACCATATTGAAAAATCCCCAACTAGTGCATGGACTCCATTTGCTAGCACTTGAACTTGAACCTAACTCCCTCTTAGCACTCTATAAGACTAGAGGATAGCTTTCACAATCCACCTAAATGCCTAAGCACAACCAATTTTCATTTCTTGTAAACATTAGTCTATCTAATTCACCCTGCTAAGCCATGATATTTCAATAGGGTCAATGAAAGAGGGGAAATGTTATAGACCCCACCAAGGCTTGATTTCTCAAAAAAGTGTATGGTGTGACTTGTGAAAAGGATGATAATATGCATATGTTAAATCAAGGCAAATGGTCACATCCCAATAAAATCGTGTACACAATGCCCCACCTATTGATTGGGCATGGTTACTCAATTAATAGAGTCAAAGGAATTTGCTTAAGACTAATCTACCATGCTTTGGTCATCCATTTTCATTTTCTTAATAAGTAAGAGGATAAAATTTATTGAATAAGACTCAAACTTGCGAGGAATGTAATTTTAAAGATATGAATAAAACTAGTAAGTTGTGCATGATACATCACAATAAGACTTGAACGAAAGAGGATAAAGATTGTCAAAAAGGGCCTAAGTTTGCAAGGGACTTGAGCATCATGATACATATCACATCTACAAGGTGTATAACATGTAACAATGGTATGTAATAGCATCAATAAGTTGTACCATTGGAATCTACATGTGTCCTTAGAGTTATGAAACATCATAGAGCACTAACACCTCTATAATGGCGTAGAGGATAACAATCATCATTGGGTTGGTGAGAGGAAGTGGAGGGGGGGAATATTTTGTAGTTGTAAAAGAAATTCCAAGATGCCACTAAGATAGGGCTATCTCATTATTTGACACACAAGCACCCACACAACACATCCCATATAGGAGGAGTGAAATATTGAGCAAGTGAGTATACTCACCTTGTAATCAATTAACAATTACATTAGTAATATACACCACTAACTTGTAACCACCTTGTTGATATAAAGGCTAGCATAAATCCATATTAACACCAAATATACGAAGTACCCAAAGGGATCAAATCTTTCAAGATGTTGGACAACTCAGGGTATTGTTTTACTCTTCTACCTCAATAGTTTATTCTTTGATTTTGTTTCTCGTTGGTGGAATATTGGTGGCTATGTTTTGAGTTCTATTATGTTGGGTTGCAACTTGCAT
This sequence comes from Pinus tabuliformis, assembly GCA_031772625.1. NCBI lineage: Eukaryota > Viridiplantae > Streptophyta > Pinopsida > Pinales > Pinaceae > Pinus > Pinus tabuliformis. The sequence continues at coordinate 956,148,208 of CM062804.1, forward strand.
TATGGTATCCCCTGGCGAACTCTAGTCCCTTCCATGAGTCTTTCATCTGCCTTATTTTTTCATTTATCCTCCTTTGTTTATTGGATTGGTCCACCCTGGATTCTAAGAACCCTTTGGTTTTTACTTCTTTTGACTTCCTTATCCCTATTCCTCTAAGTCTTAGGTTGGTGTTGCCAAGTTTATTACCTGGATATTTTTCTTTGGTTCAATATGGCCCAGCAACAAATGCGCAGCTATTAAGGAGCTAGGGGTAGAGACCCCCAGGCTAGGTCGCATGCCTAAGCCCATGCCCAAGAAGCTGCAACCATCTTACATTCTACTACTCCCCCCCCCCCCACAAGGTGGAAATTCACGAAGAAATATGCCAATTTGAAGCCCTCATTGCCAATGATCATCAAGCTTATTCAAATTCCAAAATCTTGGAGGAGGTAGCCAATTGGGTTCCTGACCCTTGCCATACCAGGGGAATAAGTATCTAGTATCTAAACTCCATCACCCTTCTTTAACATATGAAAACTCTTCTGGGTTGGGTCTTGAAAGAGAAGCATGAAGACTGGAATGAGATCATCTCTTCCTTGGACAAAATTAAGTGGGTACACCAATATCAACACTCATTTCTTGCTAGTTTGAAAGCCCGACTAGCTCACCTTGAAAGTCATTTTCAATGTGAACTAAAACCTTTTACTCCACTTGGTACACACGTTCAAGACCTAGCTCCAGTTACCCCTTCATACTCTTGATATCATGATATGCCATTTGGTAGTTATTGTACTTCTTTATGTAGTCCAATATATGGTAGTTTTAGTAATTTTAAGCATCATATGTTTTTACTTTGCAATACTTGATTTTCAGTTCATTATCAACATATTTGGTTTTCCTAAATGCAAATTGAGACCGAATATTGAATGAACAATGACATTCTCGATGATGTATGTTGAAATTTTGAGGTAATACAATCATACTTCAAAAAAAAAAAAACAAATGAAATAAAAAATACTTAATACTTATATTTGTTTTTCCTAAAAAATATAAAATATATACTATACATATCTCTTTCCCTCCCTCTCACACACACACACATAAAAAGTCAAAGAAAAATACCATAATAATACATATAATTATACACATGTTAGAAATATGAAATATATTAAAAATATAAATAGAACCATCTTATCATACAAATTAAAATAATGTCAATTCATATTTATAACCATGATATTTCAAAAGCTCAAGCTTTTGTTTGCTAGGTTATGTGAGTCCTGAGATGACTAGCACTCCTAAGTTGTGCTTTAGGTAGTCATGACCCAGGGGCATCTAAGCTATCAAAATCACTCGGGGACCGCACCTGGCCTGGGCCACACAAACTCTTAGCATGGTTGGATTCTTTCCCATGGGATTTCAAACTGATGATTATTACACCACAGAGTGCCTTAAGAGAAAACCTTGTCACCATCTACTCTATGCTCGATGGTTTAAAATTTCAAGCTTAAATTTAATTAATAAACATATAAAAATTTAATACTCTCTCTCTCTCTCTCTCTCTCTCTCTCTCTCTCTCTCTCTCTCTCTATATATATATATATATATATATATATATATATATATATATATATATATATATATATATATATATATATAGATAGATAGCTAAAAAATTAAAATTTAATTTAAAAAATAATAATAAAACATATGAAGGAAAATTCCATATGCATGTATATATGTAATTTGAAAGTTTTAATGGAATTAAAAATAAGAATATTTTTATATGTAGAGAAAAAAATAAATTTATATGTAATATAAATAATTACACCGAAGGTGTTTTCTTTGCCAGATTGGGTTGGGCAAACAGTGTTCAACCCAACCAATCCCAAGGCTCCATTTTCGTCGTCCCAGCAAATCACTTTTTACCATGTGTGTCATTGGACCAGGTCGACTCAGGTTCAATTCTCCATTTTCACTGACTCTTTGTAGTTGGTCGGGTAGAATTATGGCCTCAACCAATGTCACCTCAACGAAACGATGATGGAATATATGGCCACGACTAGGTATGTGCAGATCCAAGCAGTCATGTAAGGGAGTGTTGAGGGGAGTGTACGGATCTATGTGGAAGCAGTCTCTGAGAGAGAATTGGATGAATCAGGCGAAGCTGGAGCCCTTTTCAATCACCCAAGTCCACCTATCTAAGTCCTTCTAGTCGCCTAAGGCGTTGCAACTCAAATGTATGTCATTTGCGGGGATACAGTCATTGCCCAACGGATGTGGGGTCGCCCACAAGAATTTCATGACACTAATGCAGGAGCATTCAGCTCAAGGAAAAATCATTGTATTTTAGTAGACATAAGGGATCTTGTGTTTCAAGGAAGTTGGTTTCCTAAGTATTGAATTAATGTAATTATTAGGAGTTTTGAGTGATTTTAATGAGAGAAGCTAGAATATGATTTAATTGAATATAGTGAGGCATATTTGTAAATATTATCGAATGTAGGAGAATATGAGAGATTTAGGATAGTTGAGAGAACTGAGGGATTTGAGAATTGATTGTAAAATCCAGATTAGGAATTAGTTCATGATTTTGTGGATTTGAGAGAATCCTTAGGGATGAGAAATAGATTTTAGGATTTTGTTGAGAAGCTTATGGATCTAAACCAGGAAGAATTGGTTTTAGAATCCCTTTTGTATAAATGTAAGCCAAAAATGCATAGACAATCGTTGGAGAGAGAGTTAGAGAGTTAGATAATTAGATAGATTGGTGTGTTTGTAAGCCTACGAGCAGATGATGATCAGAGTCCATTAATTAGAAGATCAGGCCAAGGAGAGACAGAGAGTCTCATTATGTAACTGTTTGTTGATATATATATATATATATATATATATATATATATATATATATATATATATATATATATATATATATATATATATATATATATATATATATATATATATATATATATATATATATATATATATATATATATATATGCACAGAGATTCAATTTCCATTTGTATAAGTGTGTTGTTAAGCATTAATAGCGAATGATGAGTGAGTTAGTGTATTCTGCATATCATAGTTGCAGGCGAAGTGCGGCCATTACACCGAGAGGAACATGAGGAGGAGGGTCATAATGGATTGTTGAATCCACTAGAAGGATCAAATTCAAGCTCAGGAGGGAGTGAACAGTGAAACAGTCGAAGGACCAGAACCTGAAGAAAACCCAAAACCACAGAAACGATGAAGAAATAGCGTAAAACATAAGCAAAGAAGAAAAGCGGGTTTACAAGTGAAAGCAGGTTATTGGATGGAAAAAAAGGTGGTAAGTGGTAATAGAGGGGAGTCACCCGATTCCATTAAGCAACTAACACATAGCACGTCAAAGGAGAGAGGAAATCGCTTTATCGGGCGGGTAATCCTCGTTCAAGTTGTCCAGCCAATATTGTTGTGGAGCGTTGGATCAAATAAGGTTTTGATCTACGGCACAGGATCAACGACTAGTTTCGTTGATCGAATGTAACATCAACCGTCGAATTAAACAATGAGATCTATGGCGGAGGTTGAAGCCGATGAAGACTTGGGAAGAGCAGACCCAAAAGTTTATCGAACGTGAGTTAAAGTTACTTGGATTACGAAGGATGGATGGAGATCACGCGACAGTCGTTGATCTGATGGCATGAAATCAACGGTGGAGAGTGTGATTACGATAAAGGCATATATCGAGAAATGTGCAAAGGTTGAAGGAAAGTGCAGAAAAGGTAACATTTCATATGTTGTGGAGTACTTCTATTATTAAAGGATTATAATAGAATAAAGTGCCGATAATTGGGTTCATGGTTTAAGTCCGATATAACCAAAGTACAAGTGTGGGATTTGATTTATATGTGCGAACATAAAGTTTAATGAAGGTTTATGAAGGTGATTAAGTCCCGATGATGAAAGGAATGAATGAAGGGCTAGACTGTGGTTCATCATAAATTATTCCAAATAGTTCTAATGAAAGGGGCCTTAACCATCACCATTAATGAAGATTTGATCTGGTAGGTCATATTAATTCCTGGGGAAAATGGCTTATTGCATAGGTTTATGCATACTGTGCATAAAGCAGGGATAACCCTGCGTCAGATTGGTATCAGAGCAGAACAAAGAAATTATGTGTGAAAGTTTCTTTGAAAGAATTTAGAATAGAGACATGTGGAAAGATGTGTATGCAGGCAAGGGAGATCAAATTCTAATCTAACAATTAAGCGACCAGGGTAAAGCTGAGAGATTGGTAAGAGGAATACTAATCTTGATATTCCTACATTTTGATAGAACGTTCAGATTTTGAGAAAAGTAGAGCAAGTGATTTATGGCCAATGAATCTGTATAATTGGAATTGTGAAATGTTTGAAATTGAAATCGGAGAAGAACAGTTAAGTTCTTAGAGGAAGGTGAGTAAGAATTAAGGAGAGATTGTAGGAACATAAAAAAAATCCGCAACGATGTTTTGAAGAATGGAGATTCACTCGAATGTGAAGAGTGAATGGATACTGCTTGTGAAATCATGCAGGTATTGTTTTATTTAACTCTGATTTGGGTTTTGCTGGATAAAGAAATAGATTGAAGATTGATAGTCGTAGCTAATGAAGTATCTTAGCAAAAGAAGATCAAGTCTTAAGAAATAGTAATGGAAGAAACTGGTAAGGATTTTTTAGTGGAAGAAAACTTAGCAAAGGAGAAATTGTTGCCAATAGTTAAGCTTTGTGTTACACAGTAATTTGTCACCATTGGTCACCGTCCCCGTTACCCCTTTCCCGTACTTTGGAGGACTCATTCCGAGACTTGTGAGCAGTGACATAACTTAAAAACACTTGCATTATGTTCCCCTAAGTATGGACTTCATGTGCCCTGAAGACACCTCCTGCAAAATATCCCTGAAAAGTGCCCTTTTTTCATTAGCGCGGGTCCACAATGTACTTCCCGCGCCAATGAATGAGATCCTCAAAAGAAGGTGCGACCATTGGCGCTCTGTCTTAGAGTAACACCCGCGCCAACCAAGTTTGGAAAAGATTTTTAACAAACGCGCGCCCAGATGTTTTTTCCCTTCAAGTCATGAAGTCTTTTGAGGATAAATCTTATCTTCTAGATGTCGAGATTCATCATCTATCCTTTACATCTATCCACAGCGGCTTTTTGGAGATAATGCCAATCCATAATGGGTGTCCTGATGCATTGTATCTTCCTCCCCTTCTCCATCTATAAAAGTTTGTCCTCATGCATTTGACAAGCTAGTTTTTGAGTAGTAGTGATAACGCTTGTCTCGAGTGATAGTAAGAGTTTTGGAGCATGGGAAGGTTATGATGCCGGAAGTTTGAGAGAGAGAAGGTCTATTGCAAGACATGTATAGCTGCTCGCCCAGCCAGAGGAGAGATTCAACGTCAGAACCTTGGTTGTATCTTTCTCTGTTGATTATTCATTAATAAACGACTATCATTATGGTTCCGATCTTATTGCTCACTATGATAATGTTTGATCTATATCTTGTCTGACTGATATATAGTTGTATTTAGTGAATTTTATGCTTGTATTCGCTTCATTCTTTGCATGTGCAGGTATCCATTCGCGGAGATCTTGAGGATTGTGACCTGCCGGAGCAAGGGAACGGGAGTATCAACTCTTCTATGACACTAGCGTTGGACTCCAGGTTGGTTCTCATAATCCACTTTCAGTTTGCAACTAGGAACTTGCATGGTAGCGTGAATTGATTGTTGCTAGACCCATTTTGGGCTAGTGGGATCGCCTCTGTCCGCAGAGGGGATTTACCTCTCCAACAATTTGGCGACTCTGCTAGGGAGAAGCTATTTTTTGTTTGATTCATAAACCTTGGACGGAGCCTGAAGCATGGCCAGGCAGCCTTCGAGACACTATTGCTTTGCATTAGCGAAGTAGATCAACGCCACTTCAGTCAATCTCCGGTTTGGTTTATGAACCGAACAACTTAGAGTTTGTCTTGTGTTTTTGTTTTCTCTTGTCTGCTTGCTTAAATAAGCTTTCTGGGTTAGATTTTTAAGTTGTTTCTTGCTGCTTGATCTGTCTGGATACTGTCGATCAGACCCTGGACTGCTTGATTTATTTTTAAGCTAGCAAACTTGATTGGCGCTCTTTTTTGCATGACAGTCGCGCCAATTGGCGCCACTTGCCAGTGTATAGCCCGCGCCAACCCTCAATTAGCACAGTTTTCTTCCTGACAGTCGCGCCAACCCTGTGAACTTGTTCATTTTTCTTGTTTACAGCCTCCCAAGCTTGGGTTTCCTGTTTTGTTCAATCATCTGAATGTATCAGAGTCTTTTTTGACTAGTTTTGAGTCTTTTTCTGGCAAATTATTAATTTGATTTCCTTTGATCATTACTTGGAGGTTTGTCTCGATCTTTTCACAATTTTGCATCTTTTTGCTTTTGTTTTTGCAAAACAAAAGGAGGAAAATAAGATAAAGAATTATGAGTGTTAATCGCCTTTGAGTGTTTTTAGTTTATGATCTTTGGAACTCTCACCCGTTTTTCTTGGTTTGCACTTGATTGGTTCTTAGATTACATTAGAATCATCGTGTGTTTGAGAATTCTCTTGCATAGATCACACTTGCATAATTAGAATTCTCATTTTCAGGATATGAATGAAAAGTGTGCATAGTTTACATTTGCATACTTTGGGTGTTTGCCAGTTTCTATTTCGGTCTTCTCTTGACCCAGTCAACTTTTTGGATACTCTTTTGCATCTGTTTGGTGGTTGTTGAAGCTTGTTTTTGGGTTATTCGAGCAATTTAGTTCTTTTTGCTTGATTTCCATATGGCTTCGTTTTGAGCCTAGATCACATGGCTCATTGAGATTTTGGAGTTTTTCTTGGTTTGAAGGATTTCCTTTCTTTTCAAAGACTTGATTGTGTCCATTGAGTGAAATTTGCTTTTTTGCTCTCTGCTATCGTATCTCTCAAAATTTACTTAGTGCATTTTGCCAATAAAAGAAAAACGAACAATCTCTTTTGCGTTATATTAGTTAATGGAAATTAAAGTTTTTCGTCGTTGTTAGTGATTAATGACTTTAAAGAAAAGTTTCTTTTATTGCCATTAGCTGCATTAGAGTTATCATTGTTTGTTTTATGATCGTTTTGTTCGATTGAAAGATCTCAACTCTCTCGTAGTTAGCATTCATTGAATGAAATGATATATTTTGGCATATAGCTTGCATTTAGGAATTCTGAGAGATCACATACGGTAGGACCTGGAAACTGAAACCTAATCAAAGATCAACTGTAAAATGAACTGAATGAATCTAACAACGCATTGGAACTTAACGCAGACATTTAGAGGTCTAGGCTAGAGACGTGTTCCGGCGTCGTTAAACCTAGTCACTATTGTTTCACATTACGGTTGGGTGATTCCTCCTTTTGTGACTCGATAGTGGTCTAGCACGGATTTGCGCTCCCACGTACCGTCGAGTATATGTGGAGACCCCACTAGGTTATCATCCTTTATCCACAGGAAGCCGTGTCTGTCGCCTTACAAGCCGTAATGCACTGAACACAGTATTCGGGAAGATTGACTGCCGTACGGGAAGTCCTTGGTTTTCATCTGATTGCCAAGGTGTATAAGCAGTTTTACGAATTGTTTGGTAAACCTTTTGCCTAGTTCTCCAGAGTAGTCACTTTTGACCCTTTTCGGTCTCCCTAAAAGAAAAGGTTCACCTGAGCATTTTGTCACTTCGGGCTCACTAAATATTCGAAGGAGACTAGAGTCATCTTTTCGTCCTTTTCTCGACTCTTAAAACATGAAAAGGTCAAGTTAAGTCCGTGTGTCTTAAAATTTATTCGGCCACGATTCACATTTACCCAATTAGATCTTGTTTGCGTTAGCTTGAGTAGGGTTCTTTCTCGTTTTCAATGGCATCCTTCCCTGAGTCTACCGGCCAAGGTGTTCCCCCGGATGGAAACCCTAGTCCATTTCCTTCTTTTGGAAATGTCGGTGCTCCGTATATGGCAACTTTGTCTTTGCCTGGGTTAACCATCGGTTTGCCCGTATGATTGTTTTCGACCTCGGTAGTCCCGAGTGTGATGACTCTTGTTCCACCGTCTCCTCCACCCGAACAACATCATGTTGATTCCAAGGTGGACCTCTCCCCTTCTTCCCCTATCTCTGCGTCCTCATTTTCTACTTTGCCTGGCGAAAGTCTGGATTCAAGTAACCAGGTGGCTAAGAAGAAGAAGAAGAAGACGAAGAAGAAGAAGACTCCTAAGCGAGAGGTTAAAAGTACAACTCAAGTCGAGCCACCTTCTGCTCCTCCGCGGAAGGTCAAATTTCCTTGTAGGTTGTGCAAGGAGGACCATCTTCTTCGCGATTGTCCTGGCATTCCCAAGGTCTTAGAAGTATGGTCTCACGATCCGGTCCGCCCCTCATCGTCCTCTGAAGCTCACAGCGATGCTACACTATCAGTTGGAAATGTTAAGGGAAAAGGGAAGATTCGAATCCCCTGTAGACTTTGTGAAGGCAATCATCCCCTTCACCTTTGTCCGCTCATGGACAAATGTCCGATCACTCTGCTTCGAAAGAGCATAATTCCCATGTTCTTCTCGTCTCCTCAAATTCTCTTGAGTTCGGAAATGACTCTCCTATCCCAGCTGCTCCTGAGAGTCCTGCTTCGGTCCCTTTGGAGCAGGGGGGCAATCATACGATTCCCCCAACAAGTAGTTCAGTCGTTTCCTTCGACTGGATTCGTTTGACCACCTCCCGCCTTCCATCCCATGTGCCTTTCTGGATCACGGTACGCGCCTATAATAAGGTGATACCTATAACTGTTTTGGATGAGGGTGCATCTGTCAGTCTTATGCCTGCCACTACTTGGCAAGCTTTGGGTTCCCCACAGCTTCAGCCAGTCGCACCGAATCTGACGGCTTTTGACGGAGGAACTACTCAACCATTAGGGATCCTTCCAAAGTTCCCTATTACTTTGGGAGGCAAAACCGTCTATATAGACGTATCGGTTACCCAAGGTGCTTTAGATTTCAGTCTTCTCCTTGGCCGTGACTATGTATATGCCATGGGGGCCCTGATCTCTTCACTTTTCCGTGTGGTTTGCTTTCCACATGATGGAAGAATCGTGACTATAGATCAATTATCGTTCGTTCGTCCCCGGGTGCCTCTTGCGCAGTCGTCATCCCCTCCTGGATTTCGTCCACCAGTTGCATCTGCCCCACCGCAGATCAACTACGTGGCCACCTATCCCGTGCCTGTATCCAGCGATGCCGCCGTCGTGCACAGTGTCCTGGGGGCATTAGGTCCTAACTTCTGAGATGTGGTCCTTCCACCGAGAGTGGCATTCTCGGCAACACCGACTTCTTGTTCATTATGATGAAGGTCTATCGGAGCATAGTTCCTTTCCTGTGTCAAGCTCCTTAAAAAAATGAAACTGGTACTAGTTGGAGCATAGTTCGTTTTCTTGTGTCAAGCTCCTTAAAAAATGAAACTAGGTGTCCGAGGATAGTTTTGATTTGTGACGACCTCATTAAAAAATGAAACAAGGGTTATGAAGATAGTTCTTTTACTGCGTCAACCTCATTAAAAAATGAAACAATTCCCTTTCCAAATCGAGTCTTTTGATTGAGATCTCGTAAAATACAAGTCGAATCCTTCCTAGATCTCGAGGGTGAACCTTCATTCCATCCACTTTGTTGAATGCAATGAAGCTTGGGGGGCATGTACCTCGATTTGCGTTATTATGTTGGGGGCATGCGAACTGATAACAAGCATAGTTTTTCGTTTCAAGCTTATGTAAACATGAAACCGAATCTAAGCAGAGTTCTCCATGGTTCAAGATTGTGTAAAAATGAACCCATACCTGATTTACATCTCGTGATTGCCTTTTATCTACTAAATTCTGTTAGATGAGCCTTGGTTGTTTCATTCCATCGCCACCATCTCTTTGGCCGATCATATGCTTTCACTTGGTTGTTTATCCTTTCCTGAGGAACCGCAGCGATGAGTGGTTTTATTAGCCAACCTCTTAACTATTATATGTTTTGAGCAGTTCCATCATTGCCGGAACCAGTCGCTACCCTTTATACCACTCGTTCCTTCAGGACGAATCGCCATTACGCTCTTTTCTGACTCGTAAAAAATGAAAAGATTGCCGAGTATTTTTCCTTTTTTGACTCGTTAAAGAGAATAAAAATGGAGGTCCGCTTTCAGCTCTTTTCTGACCGTTTAAAGACGAAAAGATTGCCGAGTTACTCCTCTTGACTCGTTAAAAGTTAATAAGGGGCGGTCGTTTTAAGTTCTTTTTGTCGACCGTTAAAACATAAAAAGATTACCGGGTTTTTGTCGTTTCAGACTCGTTAATGGTTTCGAATCGACGTGATTCCGATCGCTTTTTTACTTTTTTAGGTCGAAATCACTACTTATGAAAAGTACTCCTCGATCGTAATGGTCGGGCGGTTCTTTCGAGCATTGTTTTATACTTTTTCGGGCTCGCGAGACACAACTTTACGAAAAAGGACACCCCTGGAGTTTCCTTTTCTGCTGTCTTTTCAAACTCTCTAAACATGAAAAGACGCTGAGTTCTTCCTTTGTCAGACTCGTTAAAACCTGATGACATCGGATTCTGTCGAAATGACGCACCACAAGCATATGATATCTCCATCAAGCTTGTTAAAAATAATTGGGGTACTCGCCAGAAATGGCGGGGGAAAATGGAACCATAATTATTGTCGTGTCGGCAGTATATCGCTCTTGAACATGGCACTTGTCTGCTTTCGTGTCTGGGTGGGGATATCTCATCTCATTTTTCACTTGCCTCCGTGGATTTGGGTAATCCTGTTTGACCTCTCATCTGCTCATTGCCTCGTCACCATGACCTCTGATCCATTGATGTCAAATACTGCCAATTCCACTATCGTGCCGCCGATATGTTCAAGAGAAGTTGACCTCTGCAGAAAAACAACCTCCCTCTGATAGCTCACATAATCTTGATTCACAACATTATCTCTCTGTCTCGTGTCGCTGATGTGGGAAACATCATGGCCCACCTTCGATCAAGGTCACTTCCTGTCGACTTCAGCTCATTATCCAGGAAGCTGATCTAGAGACTCCCTTCCGGTGCCTTGGAGCCTGCATGCCTCAATGGCAGGTTCTTCGTGTTCGACGTGAGGTTTTCATCATTGGCCTCCGATCGAATGATTCTACGGGTGTTCGACGCCAGATCACTAATTCGCACGCCGTAGATTGTACCTATAGTACCTTGAGGGCCATTGTCATTATTGGTGGTACCTCTCGCGTCTGTTAACAGTTTTCAATATTGACTGGTAATCAGACGATGTTCATGCATGTTCGACTTCAGCTCATATATTCGCATGCTTGAACTTGTACTTTTGTTCGGGTCGAGATGGAGCGCAAGACCCTGGATTTTGTCTGTTGTAATCCAGGTGTGATTCTTGGTACATGACTCATTCACTGGATGGCTGCGACCATACCTGAGTCGATTCATTGATCCTAACCAGATGGCTGCGTCCATACTATGGATCTAGATTATTCTGTACTCTCTTATGGATGGCTGCGACCATACCACATATTTTATGTACTTGAGCTATCAGTTGTATCTCTCAATGCAGATTCTCGGCGGCAGCTACATGTGTTCTTGTAAAGCATTTCACCCCTCTCTCTCTCGAGCCTCATGCTTTAGGGGGCATCTGTTACACAGTAATTTGTCACCATTGGTCACCGTCCCCGTTACCCCTTTCCCGTACTTTGGAGGACTCATTCCGGGACTTGTGAGCGGTGACATAACTTAAAAACACTTGCATTATGTTCCCCTAAGTATGGACTTCATGTGCCCTGAAGACACCTCCTGCAAAATATCCCTGAAAAGTGCCCTTTTTTCATTAGCGCGGGTCCACAATGTACTTCCCGTGCCAATGAATGAGATACTCAAAAGAAGGTGCGACCATTGGCGCTCTGTCTTAGAGTAACACCTGCGCCAACCAAGTTTGGAAAATATTTTTAACAAACGCGCGTCCAGATGTTTTTTCCCTTCAAGTCATGAAGTCTTTTGAGGATAAAGCTTATCTTCTAGATGTCGAGAGTCATCATCTATCCTTTACATCTATCCACAGCGGCTTTTTGGAGATAATGCCAATCCATAATGGGTGTCTTGATGCATTGTATCTTCCTCCCCTTCTCCATCTATAAAAGTCTGTCCTCATGCATTTGACAAGCTAGTTTTTGAGTAGTAGTGATAACGCTTGTCTCGAGTGATAGTAAGAGTTTTGGAGCATGGGAAGGTTATGCTGCCGGAAGTCTGAGAGAGAGAAGGTCTATTGCAAGACATGTATAGCTGCTCGCCCAGCCAGAGGAGAGATTCAACGTCAGAACTTTGGTTGTATCTTTCTCTGTTGATTATTCATTAATAAACGACTATCATTATGGTTCCGATCTTATTGCTCACTATGATAATGTTTGATCTATATCTTGTCTGACTGATATATAGTTGTATTTAGTGGATTTTATGCTTGTATTCGCTTTGTTCTTTGCATGTGCAGGTATCCATTCGTGGAGATCATGAGGATTGTGACCTGTCGGAGCAAGGGAACGGGAGTATCAACTCTTCTACAACACTAGCGTTGGGCTCCAGGTTGGTTCTCATAATCCACTTTCAGTTTGCAACTAGGAACTTGCATGGTAGCGTGAATTGATTGTTGCTAGACCCATTTTGGGCTAGTGGGATCGCCTCTGTCCACAGAGGGGATTTACCTCTCCAACACTTTGCCAAGATAAAGCCGGAAGGTTGGAAGAAGGAATCAGATCCTAAATCTGATTGACAATAGCTAAATGTTGAAAATTTGTGCATTGAAAGCATGAAGATCGGCTAAAACCGATTTGCAGGAGTGGTGAGATCCTGAAGGTAGGTGAAGGTATGCAAATTTGTCTAATGATTAACATATATTGAATGAGTGAAATTTTAGAGCAAGATTACAATAGTTAAACTGTAAGAGGGACTTTGTAAGTTCTTGAAGTAACAGAGTTTGAAGATACAACTGAAGGCTAGTGGAAAGAACAGTCCATTCAAAAGTGCAGTTGAATGGGAGGACAAGATCAGACAGAGATCTTGAAGGTAAGATGATATGGTTTTATTTTAATTGGATTTGAAGATTGGAAAGTTGTAGTCTTTGCATTGATGTAAAAGTATTGTTGCAACTCGCAAAGGCATTTCCACAAAGGATGTGGGTAGAATTGCTTAGAGATAAAGGAAGCTGGTAAGAGTTTCTAAGTGAAAGCAGAAATGTGGCAGAACCGTGAGGAATTCCAACAGAGATTGGATAAAGAGGACAATTGTGTTCTTGGAAAGTATAGATAAGTTGAATCCTAGAAGGAGCAAAGAGAATTGCTCAAAGGAGGTTCCAGAGATAGAGAACCAATTGCTTGCCAAAAGATCAAGCACAAAGGAGAGCTTGGTGAGGTAAGTGGCAGGAGGGTTGACTTGTTGTTGTAGAGGATTTAGTGTAGCTCATAGTGAGTGAGTGAGGAACTCATAGAGATGGAAAGGATGATGACTAGTAACAATCATATTAGAGGTTTTGAAAGAAAACACAACCAAGGACAGAAGAAAAGAGATGCCAAGGCAAATGGCATACAAAGACAATTAAGTAAAGAAGAATATGAGAGGGATAAGGCTGAGATAGCAGTTCAGCTTGAAGTATTAATGGAAATGTTGCAGAGAAATGAAACGAACCAAAAATATGGTTATGTCATGAGAAAGAAAGTGAAGTGGCATATGCTACAAGAGAAGAGGAATCAGCAGGTGAATATGCAGTTAATAAAGGAGCTAAGGGAACTTGAACATATTATAGATGTCAAATTGAAGACAAAGAAGCTCGAAAGAGTTGAGCTTCAATAAAAGGAAGATGCTGAAGAAGATGTTGAAGTTTCGATATGTGAACTAGAAAGTGGACCATTACCTTTTGAAAGTGATGAAGAGCCAGAGGAGTTGGATCATATGAATGGTTCAAAGCAGCCAGAAGACTTGATGACTGAAGCATCAAGTGAGACCAGAAGGTCTTGTATTTTTAAAATTAATGATTTGTGTATGATTGCAGGTTTGGAAGAAGATAGGCAGTCTTTTAAAGTTGTCAAAAATGTAGAAGAAAACCTTCCAAAAGATGAAAGTTTTGAAGCAGAATATGACAAGGACACTGGAAAAGAATCAATTCGCTACAGTGGAAAAGTGCTGAAAGACATCATTGAAACAGATGATGAGAAGGAGAGACTAGCTGACAGTCTCAAGAGTTCTTTGAGTTTGAATCAACATACTGATATGCTGACAGAAGAAGAGAGATCAGAGCAACATACTGAAGTGTTTCCAAAGGAAGAAGAGGTACAAAGGCCTTATATTTTTTATTATGATGATTGTCTTATAATTGAAGATTTTGTTGCAGAAACTAGAACATATTTGGCACAGGAGGACAGCCAAATGAAAGAAGAAGAGGAAGAACATCTACTGAAGGATGTTAAGAAATATTTAGCAAAGGAAGAAGGACCATGTGATGATGGGTCAATAACAAATGAAGAAATGGGAGATTGTGTAAAATTTCCAAAGTTTACTCCAAGTAAAATCATTGAGTTATATAGAGAATTAGACTTTCAAAGGAGGAAGTTAGAAGAGCAGAGGATAAATGCTTAGGATAAATTGCTAAAGAAGGATGACAAAGAAGTTGTCATAAATAATAATCAAGAAGAAGTTGACAGGTGCAGAAAACAGAAGCAGGAAATTGTTCTGAAAGATGATATAGCAGCAGTTGAAAAGGTGCAAAATAACAGTAAAGAAGAAGGTAAGGATGAAATGGAGGCGATCAGGATAAATGAAGAACAAGAAGAAAGGAGAGCTCATCAATCAAGAGGTGAAAACAGTCAGCAAACTGAGGTTATACTGGACAGAGAAATTGAACTGATAAGAAGGTTAATGACGAAAGTGTCTCAGAAGAAGACAACAACAAGAAAGGAAAGGAGTAACAACAAGAGGAAGACAACAACAGACTATGAAAGCAGGGAAAGTGGAGCATTGTAGCATAAGGTATGGAGACCTAGAGAACAGCAGTAGACAACAACAGTAATAGAACAATGGACAAGCAAAGACAGGTTACAAAATAAATTTTGGGAACCAGGAGGAATCAATTATCCGGACTTATGACCAGGAGGTCATAAATTTTCTTACTTGGGGAGTCTGATGCAAGAGCATTCAACTCTAGGAAAAATCATTGTATTTTAGTAGACATAGGGGATCTTGTGTTTCAAGGAATTTGGTTTCCTAAGTATTGAATTAATGTAATTATTAGGAGTTTTGAGTGATTTTAATGACAGAAGCTAGAATAGGATTTAATTGAATATAGTGAGGCATATTTGTAAATATTCTTGAATGTAGGAGAATATGAGAGATTTAGGATAGTTGAGAGAACTGAGGGATTTGAGAATTGATTGTAAAATCCAGATTAGGAATTAGTTCATGATTTTATGGATTTGAGAGAATCCTTAGGGATGAGAATGATATTTTAGGATTTTGTTGAGAATCTTATGGATCTAAACCAAGAATTGGTTTTAGAATCCCTTTTGTATAAATATAAGCCAAAAAGGCATAGACAGAGGTTAGAGAGAGAGTTAGAGAGTTAGATAATTAGATAGATTGGTGTGTTTGTAAGCCTACGAGTAGATGATGATCAGAGGCCATTAATTAGAAGATTAGGCCGAGGAGAGACAGAGAGTCTCATTATGTAACTGTTTGTTGATATATATATGCACAAAGATTCAATTTCCATTTGTATAAGTGTGTTGTTAAGCATCAATGGCGAATGATGAGTGAGTTAGTGTATTCTACATATCATAGTTGCAGGCAGAGTGCGACAATTACACCGAGAGGAACATGAGGAGGAGGGTCATAATGGATCGTTGAATCCACTAGAAGGATCAAAGTCAAGCTCAGGAGGGACTACACAGTGAAGCAGCCGAAGGACCAGAACCTGAAGAAAACCCAAAACCACAGAAATACTAAAGAAATAGCGTAAAAAATAAGCAAAGAAGAAAAGCGGGTTTACAAGTGAAAGAGGGTTATCAGACGGAAACAAGGTGGTAAGTGGTAATAGAGGGGAGTCACCCGATTCCATTAAGCAACTGACACGTAGCACGTCGGAGGAGAGAGGAAACTGCTTTATCGGGCGGGTAATCCTCATGCAAGTTGTCAAGTCGATATTGTTGTGGAGTGTTGGATCAAATTAGGTTTTGATGTATAGTGCAAGATCAACGATTAGTTTCGTTGATCGGATGTAATGCCAACTGTCGGATTAAACAATGAGATCTACAATAGAGGTTGAAGCCAATGAAGACTTGGGAAGAGCAGACCCGAAAGTTTATCAAAAGCAAGTTAAATTTATTTGGGTTACGAAGGATGGATGGAGATGTGACAGTCGTTGATTTGATGGCGTGAAACCAACAGTGGAGAGTGTGATTGCGATAAAGGCATATATCGAGAAATGTGCAAAGGCTGAAGGAAAGTGCAAAAAAGGTAACATTTCATATGTTGTGGAGTATTTCTATTATTAAAGGATTATAATAGAATAAAGTGCCGATAACTAGGTTCATGGTTTAAGTCTGATATAACCAAAGTACAAGTGTGGGATTTGGTTTATATGTGCGGACATAGAGTTTAATGAAGGTTTATGAAGGTGATTAAGTCTCGATGATGAAAGGAATGAATGAAGGGCTAGACTGTGGTTCATCATAAATTATTCCACAGAGTTCTAATGAAAGGGGCCTTAACCATCACCATTAATGAAGATTTGATCTAGTATGTCATATTAATTCCTGGGGAAAATGGTTTATGAATACCGTGGGTAAAGCAGGGATAACCCTGCGTCAGACACCTAGATACAATGTTAGGGCAATACTTTTATAGCAGTATCTTTGCCACCAAGATGCCCTCCTGCAACTCCACTGTGGCGTTCCCTGGGAGGAATGGCCGTATTATCCATTTGCGGTCGTTTTTATGCAAAATCGAATCCTTATATATCATTTGCTGTACTTCCGGGTGGGTATCTAACTATTGACAATTTTTTGAACCTTGGCTCACTAGGAGCTCCAATCTATTGCTTGCCCCAAATTTTAGTAGGGTGTGTCATTCATTAGGTGAGGTAAGAGTGTTTAGTGATTGAAGGATGTTTAATCTAAGAAGTATGTTTAATCAAGGGACTCTGACTGATCCTTCTTATTTGAGTCTGATCATAAAATATGGAGCTAAAAATAAGGGCTAAAATGTGGCAATAATGTGGTAGTCTAAATCATGGATTTATCCATTCTGTTGTAGTGTTTATGCTACTTCACGATGTTGAAGTGTGCATCCAGTGTTCTTTCCGACTGATACGGGGTCGTGGCCATGAATGGCTTAGCTAATGCGGCCTACATAATGAACAATGTCACCTTGTTTTCCCTCTGGCTACTCATGGCAGCGTTATTTTTCCAGGATCGGGGTCTCTATACAAATTCCTCTATGCCACAAAATTTCGTATATGCTACCCCACTTCTCTTAATTCATGATAAGGTCATGGAAGAGTTGAGGAAGAGGGATTGTAGGAGCTCTGACACAGTGGCGTTGCTGAAGGAAATTCACCAAATTTCTACATGTGTGCACCATCTCTTTGATCTGACAAGCACTGTGAAATTCCCATTGGTGGAACAATAGGATTATGAGATAAGGAAACTCGTTTTGGAAATCATGTATCTCTGGGCTGCTTTGGAGGTCACGTTGATGGAGTATTCATAGAACAATGAGTTCTAGTTTAGAACGTTGGTCATCTAGCAATAACTGAAGTTGTGAAGAAGCATGTAAGAATTACCCATGACTTTGAAGAGCGACCAACGATGGCGATGAGTCTCTTTTCCTTGTATGCATGGTAAGCTTACAAGGGCTATAATGGTTATTAATGTTTCTGTGTGTTTCATGCATTTCATTTTTTTGTATTGTTGCCATTATATGGAACCCAAATACATTTTGTTATATTTTTGAATTGTTTTATATTCAAACAATATGTACAACAATATAACTGAATAGATCATGGATGCCATTGGGTAGTCTTACCTCCATCCAGCGCATGGAACAATTTTCAAAGCAAGTTGTGGTGGTCCGGAGGTGCGTATTGCTACTAGTTAATTAGGGGAAATGCGAGCTTGGTGCAATCGTGATTGCAATCTCGTTGATACAGTCTAGCATGAACACTCAATCATAGCAATAATACCATGCTAAGGAGATTCTTCCATTAACGTGATTAGAAGTTGGAAGAAAACTTGGTAATTGTTGAGGGTGACATCTTGTGGCACGTTCGAATAGATCTCTCAATGATGCAATCGACATCATAAGTCCACAATGGCCCTTCTCATCTAAATCAAAGTTGATGAGTTTATGTGGCATTGAGTTAAAAAAAAAACAAACTTCTCAATGATTATGTCAGCATAACAAGTCCATAATGACATTTTTTTATTCAAAATAGGGTGCAAGTATATGGTCGAATCCATAATGGGACGATTTAGCATATGATCACAGTTCAGTTGAGGAATTATATATATATATATATATATATATATATATATATATATATATATATATATATATATATATATATATATATATATAATCCCACTTTTCTATCTGGAATATTTTTACAATTTATTTTTTATTAAGTTCGTATTCTAGCATTTTTTTTTTTGACAGAAATGGTTATGTTGTATATATATTCATCCTGGCTTGAAAGCCGTAAATCTGGTTACATTGAAGACTTCTATGTCTTGATGCATCTCTTTGGTAACAATGAGAGTGCTGTTGAATCTTGAAGTTTTTCCTTTTGATAGGGATTCTAGTTTATCAATTTCAGAGATATTCCCCAACTTGAAGATACAAACAAATTTATTTAGAAGCAAACAGATAAACATGGCAAAAGCTAGCTTATGGAATGGGTTCCCATGTTTCTTCTTCGTCTTTTATCTTGACCCTGGCAGAAAGGAGGACTGCTTTGTTGGATTCCTTGTCTGCCTGTTTGTTGTGCGTTCTCAGTACATGGAAATAATTCAGCTTCTGGAAAGCTTTTCCCAGGCCTTTGATTCTAGAAACCAGTCTAGCTAGATTAAGATCCAGCGCTAGAGAGTTGGAGATCATTGCATTTATGAGGACCTGCGAGTCGCCTATCACAGTAACTTCCCTTATGTTTAGCTCTTTGAGTATCTTTAGGCCTTGGAAGAGGGCCAATGCCTCAGCTTGTATGCTGGAAGCTTGGCCAAGTCCCCAAGAGAAGGAATGAATTTTTTCCCCCAAAGGATTTACAACAACACCTCCTGCTCCTGCTATGCCCGGATTACCCTTTGCTGCTCCATCAAAGAAGAGTGAGTGTCTTGAGTGCGATTTAAGCCAGTCATGGAATTCAGATTTAGGTCTCCTTATTTGCCAGTCTTTAAGGATGGGGGCAGTTCTGACTGCTGGTTGAAATTGCAGGCCTAGGGATGAGCCCCAGTCAATGTCTTGATGGCTGAGATTGGAGTCATCGTTTATATCTGTCAAGCACTCCTTTATGAGGCATTTGATTTTGATTTCTAAAACCTTCTGGTTCAAGCTGGCATTTCTGAAGATTCTTCTGTTCCTTTCAAGCCATATTTGCCAACAAATGATCTTTGGAAGAATGGCCCATGCAATTTTGATAACTTGATTTTTGGGTGGCTGTCCGGGGTACCTGTTTGTCCAATTTGAGAAGAGGTCTACCATAGATCTAGGCAGAGGGAAGTTGGGATCAAAATTGCTGGTGAAGGAGGCCCAGATCTGTATGGAAAATTTGCACTCAAGCATTAAGTGTAATGTTGTTTCTGCGTTTTCTGTGCACAACGGGCATCTGGAGGGGCCATGAAATCCTTTCCTCTGCAGAGTGTCATAAGTTAGAATTCTTCCATGGCAGAGAGTCCAAGCGAAGAAGTCGATCTTGGGCCAAGAAGGGACGTGCCAGACTCCCTGCCAAGGTGTTGGGTCAGGGGGGACGTGTGGCTTCTCGATCAGCTTGGAGTAGCCTTTAGAAACAACGTATCCGCCTTCCTTCAACCCCCATCCTTTTGTGTCTTTTTTCTTCATATGCGTGGGAGCCAGGCCGTGTAGAAGATCCAGCAAAGCGATCCATTCATTTATCAACTGATCCAGAATTTCAATTCTTTTCCAGCCTGCCCATATGAAGTCGCTCCATTGGGAAATGTCCCACAACGAGTTCAATCCTTCTTTGTTCATCCAGCGGTGCAAATCGTTTAGGGAAGCTCTATCTGTAACTGGATCCTTGTTCATAATTCTATCAGTCCATATGTTGATCTTTTTCCCACTTCCTGGGATCCAAAAGGAGTGCTCTTTAATCAAGGAAGACGCTTTAGCATACAATTTAAGGAAGGACGAATTTGGAAGCTGAATCGCGTTTTCTAAGCAGCAAGTGCATGGGCCTCTGAAATACTTTTTCCAGAGAGCCAGTTGGGCCCAACCTGGCTTGGGCGCAATGATTCTCCAGATCACCTTGGCTGCCATAGCCACATTTTTCTGACTGAGATTCTTGAAGTTTAGCCCACCCTCTCGCAGAGGCTTGGAAATGGTTTCCCAGCTGATGAGGGGAATCTTTTTTCCATTCTGGATTCCTCCCTTCTAGAAGAATCTGCGCATGAATTCTTCCATCTTTTTTAATATGGATGCCGGAGCGAGAAGCCCTGTGAATTGAAACAGTGGAAGACTGAAGAGCACGAATTTTATTAAGACCTCTTTGCCAGCAGCGTTGAGCCAGGTAAAGCCCCAGGCTTGAATTTTGGATTTGAATTTCTCAAGCTGGGGAAGCCAATCTTTGGTTGAGTGTTTCTTATGGAAAACAGGAAGGCCCAAATATTTAAATGAAGTCCATGAAGAGGAGGTTGCGAAGCCCAAGCATCTTGAGATGGCGGATAGAGTTCTGGGCGTAGTGTTCCAACTGAAAATATGACATTTATTCTTATTTACCATGCTGCCTGAGGCCTCACTGAATTTGTCCAGCACATCTTTAAATTTGGAGGCAGAGGAGAGAGAGGCAGTGTCTAATAGGAGGGTATCATCCGCGAATAAGGCGTGGTTTAAGTTCTTAACCCTTCTAGCTATACACAGCCCATTAATTTCTTGGTCTTGCATCTTTTTATCTAGCAGGAAGCTGAGTACTGAGGCTTGGATGACGAAAAGCAGGGGGGAGAGGGGACACCCCTGCCTAAGTCCTCTCGAGGCTTTGAAAAATTCAGTGGCTCTTCCATTAACCAGTGGGGCAATCCATGGCTCTGAGATGCATGCCCGGATCCATTTTATGAAGTTTGCTCCAAAACCAAATTTGCACATGACTTTTAACAGAAAACTATGATTTACTCGATCAAAGGCATTTGCTAAATCTAGTTTGATTACCATACCTCGTTCCTTTCTGAGAAGACTTGAATGTGTTGCCTCTTGAACGAGCGTGTAGTTGTCCACGATTTGCCTACCCTAGATGAAGCCTCCTTGATTTTCCGGGATTATTCTGGGCAGAATGGGCTTCAGTCTATTACAATGACTTTGGTGATTAATTTGTACCCTGTGTTGCATAATGAAATCGGACGGAATCTGCTGAAGTTATTAGCGCCTTTTTCCTTTGGAATGAGGGCTAAGAAGGCAGAATTTGTGTTGCCTCCTATTTTCTGAGTATTTTGTGACTTTTGTATCATTTTGAGAAGGTCCTTTTCGATAATCGGCCAGCAGATTTGGAGAAACCGGGCAGAGAAGCCATCTGGCCCCGGGGCCTTATCCGGGTCCATATCAAAGAGAGCCTTTTTAACTTCCTCTTTAGTAATTTTGGCCTCTAGAATCCCGTTCATGCGAGGAGAGATAACTTGAGGGATGATGTCAAGCAGCTCTTGATGATGAAATGGCCCCTGATCATCAATGTACAAGTTTTGGAAATGAGAGAAGGTTGCTTTCTTAATGTCTGCGAATTCCTTGTGCATGTCATTATCTTCCTTGATCTCAGAAATGGTGTTGAAGCATTTCCTGGCCTGGGCCTGCTTATGAAAGAATCCCGTGTTCCTGTCCCCTGCTTTAAGCCATAGGTTTCGTGACTTTAATCTCCAATATTCTTCTTCAGCTAAGCAGGCCTTATGGTATCTCTGTTGCAGCTGAGTTTCTTGATCTATCATATCCTCTGTAACAATAGCACTCTCCATATGGGTTTGATGAGAGACAAGAGAGTCTTTGATGGCTTTCCTTTCCGTTGAGGAATTGGACAAGGTTTTGGCTCAGATTTTCAGAGCTCTTTTTACCCTTCTGAGCTTTTCCTCCCAGATGAAAAAGGGCGAGCCTTTGACAGGCTGGCTCCAACAATCTTTGACTGTTTGCATGAAGAGAGGCTCCTTAACCCAAAGGGGACTAAACCGGAAGGGAATAGGTCCCAGATCTAGATGGGAAAGGAGCTCTAATTTTACAGGCTTATGGTCCGAGACGCTACTAGCGAGGATATGCATTCTGGGTTCTAATCCAAGTAACAGGAAAGAGCTTTGAATGAAAAATCTATCAAGCCTGGCAGCAATATGACCAGGACCTACTCTTTTATTAGACCAAGAAAACTTACCGGATGAGGGCTTGATGTCCAGTAAGTCCCAGTCTTGCAAAAGATCCTCCGCCCATTCTCTTGCCGGGTCTTGGACTGCACTTCCTCCCCTATTTTCAGTTGAATGAAGAGTGAGGTTGAGGTCTCCAGCAATGATTTTGTTTTCCAGGTTTTTCAAGTCTACCTATCGTCTTATAGTGTCCCAACAATCCTTTTTCTCCCAGATGTTGACTGGAGAATAAACATTAAAAAGACTGAAGGTTTCCTTTGTGTCCAGATTCTGCAGTTTTAGCAGCAACCAGTGAGTGTTGCTCGCTTCAAACATGACTGCATATTTATTGGAGTTCCAAAGTGTACCAATCCCTCCCGAGGCACCCCTGGCAAAGATTGCTCTTGCTTCACTTTTGAACCACAGATTTTTGCTTGCTTGCAGGAAGGTTTTGTCCTCCATCTTGGTCTCCTGGACTAGAAGTATGTCTAGGGTTTATGTTCTTATTAAGCTTCTTATTGCTTCTTCCTTAACTTTACTCCCCATACCTCTACAATTCCAAGAGATGACCTTCATTATTTGTGTTTCTGATGGGCTCCCTTAGAGCCTTGGGACTGATTTTTCAGCATCTTGGGCTTTGAGGCTAGCAATTTTTCCAGAGTTGGTTGGCTGCCCTGAAGCTTGTCTTTGTAGGTCTGCTGCTCTCTTTTTTCTTTGTCTATTTTACGACCTCTTGTAGATCTTCTTACCGAAGTTTGGGACTCTCCTATTTATCCTTCTTCTTCTCACTCTTCAGTTTCCTGCTCATCTTCCTCATCCTCTAAGGCCATGCCTTTGGGGTTTTCAGCTTCTTTGGTGGAAGTTGATGGAGTACCTTTATTTGGAGAGACTGATTTTTGGGTTTCTTCCTCCAGAATGTCTTCTTTCGGCTAACTTAGAGGAACGAATTTATTTTCTTGCATCTTTTTGGGAGGGGGACGTTGTACATTAACCTGGGGATTGCCTTTGCCAGAGTATCCACCCTGCTTCTGCCCCTTGTGATTGGCTCTTTCTCGCTTGACCTGGTTCCAACCCTCTTCATTCCCTTTCTCTGGCTCTGCATTTGTCGGACAGTTTCTAGCAAAATTCCCATAAACATGACATTTCCTGCATTTGAATGGCAGCTGTTCATAATCCAGGATCTGCACATGAGACCAGCTGCCGACTTTGATTTTGATTGCCTCTGGTAGACCCACCTCTAGATCTACCTCTACACAGATCCTGGCGCAGTCGTACTGATCCTTGTTGCTTGCCCGATCTATGAATTTTCCGAGGGAATTGCCAATGTGCTTCAAGGAATCCCAGTTCCAGCAATGGACTGGCAGATTTGGGAGACAAACCCATACTGGAACAGCTTTGGGAACATCAACCGCCGGATCGAAGTCTGGGGTCCATTTGTTCAGATAGAGACCCTGAGGGCCCATGAAGTACGGCCCATTTCGGAAGATCAGGTCTTTGTCCTCTTTGGAGGTGAATTCAAAGAGAAAATACCCTCGCCCTAGGAAGTATGAGGTTACACTTTGATTAATCAGGGGCGCCCAGTTCCTATTAACCCATTGCTCAGTGGTTTTCGGCGAGGGCCAAAGTCCCGTGAATTGGCCAATGAGCCCACGTTCCGCCAGAGACAGTGCTACTTGAATGGGGGTCTCCGGAGGCAAAGAGATCTCAGGAATTTCATCGAGTTTCTTTACGAATTTTGCTGCATCACTTCTTTTCTTCGGAGGTAAGCTAGCCAGGAGCTGATTGAAAGCATCCAAGGACGGATCAGGGGGCGGATCCGTATGATGGCCCAGTGACTCCATGGGATCTGGTTAGATGCCGGCCGCCACAAGGGCAGCCCCGCAGCAAAGACCAAACCCTAGCCAGAGAGTTGCTGGCTGTCTCGAATCTGGAACTGATCTTCTGCAGATAGGCCCGCAGTGGAGAGGAGCCGCAAAGTGCGGGCAGGGCCGCAAGCTTCAGAGCCTGCAGGAAGTGAATCGCGTGGAGGGAGCCGAGGCTCTCAGGTTCAAGTATCGTATTCTAGCATTAATAAATATGTTTTATTCCATATTTTCTTGTTGTTAGCTCTTGATAACTAGTGTTAGATCTTAACTTCTTACCACGAAATTAAGATAAATATCTTCTTCCCACTTCTTTATAAACATCTTGGGAAACATCTTGCCATATGACCATGATTGTGATGTTTCAACATTAAAAATAAAAACTAATATGTGATTAAAGTAACAAACATATAAAATCCTAAACACGAAGATATTTTGCATATGCACATTAATGTTTGTGCATTACTCTTTTGGTTGAAAATGTGAAATGTGAATTGTAATAATAATCAAGATGATTGAGTTGCACAATGTACTTGAACCTAGAGAGGTGTTTAAAAAAAAATCATCCTTGATTTAATATAGACCATCAAGATTGATGATGGTTTTATTGCAGTCAGCAAATAGTTAATATAGGAAAGTGGGTTTTATTGAGGTTGGTGAGAGCTACCTAAGTTGAGAAATGATTAGTGCATGACAAGTGATATATTTTGAAATTTACACTTGCTCAATAATTAATGTGTCCAATTATCAAGTGGATACATATCAATGAAGCTATTGCTCTCTTTGATGGTCATTTGCTAATGTGATAGATATGTATTAAAATATGGTTACCCTAATTTGAACATCATACGTCATGATGTGATTTTCCCACACATGTCAGTGTCTCGTCGTATATTTGCAACACATAGGGAAATTTGTTTTGCTTTGTTCCTTTGGCTTGAAATACATGATTTCCACGAATATTTTTCTACTTATGTGTGGTGGCATTACTAATTGTGCCAAAAAAACCTTGAGATTTCATGGCTGTGAATTTCCTAACAGATCTTTGTGCTCGAAATTCATGATGTTTGATTAAACTAGCTATTATAGCAATGTTTTAGAGTATAAAGGCTTATAAGATATCCCTAATTTATGAATGATAAAACTTTGTTAAAATAATAAGTTCATTGAATTCTCAAAGGAGTTTGCAAAAGATGACCCAAATTTTGCGAACATTATAGCAATATTATCATTATTAAAATATTAATTTTCATAAACTAGTTGTTATATGATCTTTTGGTCTCTACATCGCCCTCTATTTAAGCCCATGCCATGATCTACATCTTCATCTATCTTGATGATAAACCACACTAGCTGGTTCGAAACACGTCAGCAATTTTTTTTTCCTATGTGATTTCTACCGAAAAGACTCTTCTTAATGTAATATAGATCACAGAAACCTAAGTTCAGAAAATATTTATTCTATTAGAAATAAGGGCTTTTATATTTAGTGATTTAGTTTTTCAAGATGATCACAAGGTGATCTTCCCAAATCCTTTATTCCTTTGGTGTATCTTTGCACCTTTAGGGGAAATTGCTAGTATTATAAAGAACGAACATATATTCATCCTATCAAGTGTCTAGACGAATCAAATCTCTCCAAGGGCAAACATTTCCTTAAATTTTGCACTAAAAAAGAGGTTTGCATCTTGAGAAATTTTATCCATTTTTGCATATGGTACATCTACAATTATTACATATATTTCAAGTCTCTGTATATAGAAATATTATTATTTATAGTTCTATTAAAATACACACACACACACACACACATAAAACATGTTTTATAATTTTTTTATTGCAAATTTTTAATATGGTACGCTTATCATAAATTATGTTTATATAAAGAGAGTGTTTAGAAAATGAGTTTAGTGAAAGTATAAAGTCTTTATATGGTTATTAATTAAATTTAAACATAAAAATTTGAAATTTCATGGTTACAAATTTGAATGATCATTATTTAAAAAAAAATTAATGTGACATGCATATTATGATTTTTTGGGGGAAAATTTGTCTAAAACTTTATTAATAGAAACAAATTAAATTGAGTAGACTTATTATTTTAATTACTTTTTAATTTTTATTATTAATTTCAAATTTAAGGAGAAATTGCGGGGAAATAATGACCTACAAGGAAAAAGGAACTAAAAACTTATAAGGAGGTGATCAATCCCAATCAAGAAAACCAAAATATCTCTCTTGAGTAGTGTTTAGAAGAAAATGAACACTGCCAATATTAAAATTAATTCTCATAAGTTTCATAGTGAAACTTGACGTTGGTCAATTTCCAAGATATCATGGGATGAAAGAGTTTGTCACTTGTGCCATCCTAGGAGGGTTGAAGATGAAAACCACTGTCTCTTAGATTGTCCATCTTATACTCACTTCTTTTTTGGTATAGAATTAAAATTTTAAAGAATTCTAATCTCTTACCTTCTTAAGATTCAATAAACCATATAAATCTTAATGAATGTTAATAATCACCATTATATTAATTTATTAATTAAATTAAAATTGTGTTTTTTTTGGGGAGAAGAAAAACCTTGTATTTCATTATATATATAACAAAAACACATTTTGCAGATGCCAATGACATTTCACCTATTTTGAGAATACAAAGACCACCCATGTATATACCAAGAAATATTTACAAAATTAGAGAACCTAATATTCAAATTTCCTTTTACATGTTCCTACTTAGAGCATATCAAGTAATATGTGGAGAATTGTATCTCACCACAAAATGCTTCCTTCCAATTTGTTTTTATCAATCTAAGCAATATATGTAGTCACTTGAAACATAAATCATGACTTTTTGATTTTAAATATTTTACTACTACAATTTTGGTAAAATCTGTATTGGAGAATATCTCGGTGTTTTGGTTGTCTTTGGCAAAAATCCCTGCTTCTATTCTGGCTGTGATCAGACATATGATTTTTAATTTTTTGTGCGTTGGGAAAAGTAACAAAAGGAATATACATCTTGCAAATTGGTCCATCCTTTCTATCCCTAAAAAGCTAGGAGGATGGGGTTTTAAAAATCTTTCCTGGTTTGCCAAAGCATTAACTTTGAAAAATCTGTGGAGAAGTCTATTTGGGATTGGTCTGTGGAGTCATGTCATTAGAGAAAAATATATAAACAGAGAAACGGTTGTAGACTGGATCAAAAAACAATCATATTCTTTCCACAAAAAAGGTTCCATGGTTTGGAAAGCTCTTATGACATCATATCCCCATCTCTTCAATTGGTTAGCTTGGAAAGTGGGGGATGGAAGGCAAGTCATCCTTGGCAAGGATCCCTTCATTGGTGGGCCAAAGTATACAATTTATCTTCAAATTTAAGGCAAGCTCTTATAGCCAAGGATTTTACCTATCTACAAGATATAAACAATCCTTTCTATTCCCAACCACATCAAATTATTGGATGAAAGTAGCAGATTTGGGATTAGGGGATGCTTTAGCAAAGGAATGGAACTATTTCATAAAAGAGTTAAATCTTAACGTAGTAAGATTAAATAACTACAGGAACTCTTTGGTTTGGAGTTGGGAGTTCTCTGCTGGAAAGATCAAAGTTAGCTCAACATACGATGAGATTGTTCACTCAGAGATGGAAACATCTGATAGATGGTGGTATAGACATATCTGGAAATGGCATATTCCTACCAAGCTAAGATGTTTCATTTGGCTGGTACTTCACAATAGAATTTTGACCTGGGAAAACCTTCAAAAAAGAGGCTTTCTAGGACTCAGTGGATGTGTTTTATGCAAACAACAGCAAGAAACCACTGAACATATTTTGAACAAGTGCAATTTCATACAGGATATTTGGTCCTTTGTTCTGCAATTTTTGGGCATTAATGAAGATATGGAGAAGTCCTCCTTTGAAGTAACCCTTTTTATTTGGGCGAAGAAGTACAATCATCTTAGTACTCTACCTATATTTGTTGCTTGGAACATTTCACTATTGAGAAACAAGATAATATTCATAGATGATAAGATATATATTCTAGTTTTAATCTCCAAAATTGTTTCACAATTTCGGAAATTTCTTCCCCTTCAGAAAACATTATCACAGAGAAGAGTATAATTCCCACAAATACCACAATATCTGCCGATAAGCTTCTTTGATGGGGCAACACAAGCAAATGTGTGTGGAGGCGGAGGGATGATTAAGTTGACAGAAAATAGATCCATTCATTATAAAATTGGAATTGACTTTGGATCAAATACCAAAGCTAAATTGATTGTTGCATGGACTCTTTTGATGCTTGCAAAACATAAAAACATTAATCATTTTCATATACTTGGTGACTCAAAATGTGTTGTCGATTGGCTGAAAGGAGAGGCTCGCCTGGAGGTGCTACATTTAGAAGCATGGAAACTCAGAATAAGAGAAATTATATCGAAGTTTCGAGCTATTAGTTTTTCAACACATATATAGAGAGTTCATTTCCACAACGGATATTCTCTCAAAGAGAGCATTAGAATTGGAGTCAGGATTAATTATCTTTGATGAACTCATGGACAACAAGATTCAGAGCTCTTTTACCATTTCAATTGATCACTTGCCATAAAACACAATACTCTTGAGGCCGGTAAATTTTCAGCAAATATGATCAATAATCTACAGGACAAACTTGGACAACAGATAGTAAAAATGTCTTTTTTAAGTATCTCTGCTAAATGGCTATATTTTTCAAATTTGTACTTGCTGATTTCTCAAGATGTATACATGAACATAATTATTAAAGTCATATTGTCTTTATTTCAATCAATACAGTCACATAAAGAGTCCAAAACTATGCTTCTTTTGAAAGGTATAAATTTTCTCTCATCTCTATGTCAAGACCATGTTGGGAAGAATTTGTAACATTGAAAATACCTCTATAACTCAACTATAATATTAGAATTTAAATATTATTATATTTACAATTAATATAAAGTAATAAAAGAAAATTACAATTATACATCACATTTTAAGGAAACATAACATTATTTTATATCATGCATCACATTAAAAACCCCAAGAAGGAACATTGTCCATAAAACAAAGAAGGGGACACTAAACAAGTTACCCAACTAATACTGATTTGTGTGCTGTTGGCGTTATCAGAATCACATTGGGGACTCCGACTATAAATCATTAAAAAACTAATCCTAACCCATTGTATTATTGGTATTGGCATTTCTTGGAAACGGTGATTGTTGAAAACTTTGGCTAAAAGAATTCGATAGCATCTTCATTTTACTGAAAAAAATTCTGAAAGAGATCTGTGCAGCAAGGATGGCAGTTGCAGCGTTTGGAAAGAAGATTATTGGCATTCTACGCCCTCATATTACTCTCTCTTATTCCCCTTCGGCAGCAGCAGCTGTTACCTCCTCTATCTCCATGAGAGGAAGAAGCATCTCTTCACAGGACTCCCTCATCTCACGGCTGGCGGACGAGTTGGAGGACTTGGCAGAGGAGCAGCGTATTATAATGGGCGCTCCCGATTGGATGCCCTTTCGCCCTGGCTCTTCCTATTGGCTGCCCGACTCGGAAAATTACAAGACATTGCTCCTCAAGCAGGAGGAAGAGGAGGATAAGGAAACGATGCCTCCTCGTGATACATCTTACTTGGTACTCGTCGAGTACTCTTCGGACTCTGAGAATTAAAGGTAGTTTTCAGAAATTTCCCATTTACATCACATAATATAGTTAGGTTTAGATGATTTTAAACTTTCTTTGCCAATTTCACATAAATCAGACCATGGGTTAGCAGCTCTCTGGATGCCCTTAATCTTTAGGGTTTGTCCTGCATATCAGGCCTGAGAGAGATGGCATTTTTCACAATTAGACTGTACCTTGTTGTAAATTATAATCACATTATACATTTGTTGAATCTCTGACGTGATGCAGTTATTTGGGATTTCCTGGTCATGACCTCGTAATTTAGCACCCTTAATCTTTAGGGTTTGTACTGCATATCAGGCCTGAGAGAGCATTTTTCACAATTGGATTATACCTTGTTGTAAATTATAATCACATTATACATTTGCTGAATCTGGGATATGATGCAGTTATTTGGGCTTTCCTGGTCATGACCTCGTATTTTTGCTTTTCTGCTACCCATTTTATTGAAAGTTCAGTCTGAGGTGAGGTTGAATTTTATTTGCCATCAAGTTTCAGTTGTCTTGATGTGCATAACGTGTTCAGAGACCGGATTTCAATCTCTTGGTATATCCTCAAATAGAAATCTCGACCAAAAAAATTTGATTGAGGATGCACAAGGTGATTACTATGCCCAGAAATTGGGTTCTGGGGGAATTGTTCCAGGATAGGGCAAAGAATTGCATTAAAAACTCCGGCAGTGGTGTCATGTTTTTCAGTAATTTAAATTTATGTGCCAATAAATAATAATATGAAGGAACGCCAGACTGATTAATTAGGTGCTTGGGATTTATCGAGGCCATTAGCAGATATTAAAATTTTGAATAGGTGGAATAAAAGGTGGGTGTCAATATTTCTTAGGACCCCATTGGCAGTGACCTATATCCTGTGCCAAAATGGCGGCCTAACTGCTTTTGGAAAGATGGTACTTTGTTTGCTTCTGATTTTCCCGGGCTATTGCTGGTGTAGAAGCAACTGCACCAATTGGTAGAGACCTTCTAATTTCGTACAACCTGGTCTGGGGCACATGGCTTAACGTTCATACTGTTAGATTGGAGTGATGTTGGTGAATCCCACAAACGCACATCTAAACAGAGTATGATGAAAGATGATGGTTAACAATACAGTATGATTGTGTCTGTAGGGCTATGGTCTAGAACCAAGTTGATGTGATTGTTCCAATGATGAGACAGGTTCAAAACCTGGCAGGTGCACTTCCCATGATAATAAGCTTGATTGGGCCATTTCGAAATGTGGATTGTGTTAATGCGGATAAATTGTTTCCGTGATAATGCGAAGGTGCTGCAAATTACTAAATTGTCAGTTCCTGTGCTATTGCAATTCAATGATGACAGGTTAAAAAGGCTTTTCTGATAAAAAAATAACACCACCTTATAATTGTGGACTATGTCTAGGTTTTTCTCTTTCTGAGAAATTTTAAATGCACTAAACCAATCGGGGCTACTGCTACTGCTAGTTTGATTCTTGCCTGTTTTGTTCACTGTTTAATTAAGACAAGATTTGGAATACACATCACACAGCATTGCTAAGCATTTTTTAAAGATTAATCTCATTTAGATTTAACTGAATGTTGAGATGCGTGTGCCTTGTAAGTGGCAAAAGTTACATTTTTGACTGTTAGATTTTGTTTTATCCATGCATATTAGCAAGTGCAAAAAGCGCCTCGATTAATTTTAAATGACTTGGTTACTTCTGTGCATTGAATAAAACCTGTGTTTTTTAATCTCCTTAAAGTAACTGACGAACTCTTTACAAATTTTGCAAATTGTTGGTGGAATGTAATTTATCTGGAAATAATCTGTTGTCACTTGTAGTCATAGACATGTGCAAACAACCCTTCTAGCCTTTAGCTGAACGGCAGATAACATCTGGTAGTTTTAATTGATTGAATTGAAATTAATTGGTTTTTGTTCCAACTCCTCTATAAGTGGCAGATCCATTGTATATTTTGGATAAGACTACGGTCAACTCCTGGTTTCATATGTGTGCTTAATCAAAGCTGTTTGCTTAAAGATTCGTCATTTTAAAGATCTGTCAGTTGTCAGCAAATGCATTGTACTTCAAATTTTAATACTGCAGTGCAACTTGTTTATCGTATCATCAACGAATTATTTATTCCTAGACGTGGAAGGTCCTATGTTGACTTTTGTTGTAGTTATGCGTTTCAGTATCATATAATTGATCCAGTTTTCTGTGCATGGTAACTGCAAATCTTACTACGAGGGTGGTTATCCCTTCCTTAGGATTTCGTTCCACAGTAATCCTCTCCTCCCCTCTCTGTTGACTTTTGCAGTTATCCTTTTGGTTTGGTTTCAACTTTCATGTAATTGGTTTTTAACTTGTCTTTTGTCCATCGTTTTCAACGAGAGATTCTTTGTAGTGTACTTTCACACAACATGAGCTACTTTTGTAAGTTTTTCCTGAATCACTCACCTGAATTTTACACTTATATTCTGGATGCTATTTGTAAGGTTGCATTTTTGATATCTGCAGACCATTTCAGCACCCAGGTGAGTATTTGTCTTGAACACTTTTGATATGTAAATTCTGTAATTTTGATCTATACTCTATCTGGCATTTCTTATGTCTCATGTAAGTAACACCACACTGGTTGTTGAAATTTATTGAAAGATCTTTTCTGCATCACATCTATTCTTGGGATAAGAATCTGGTTTTCTTTGGTTTACTGGGGGCACATTTGGCAATTTCTGTTGGCCTCTGGCCTTGGTGTATCCCCACAAAAGTGGAGGTTTTGCGATCCTGCTTAAAGGAATTTGTCTCCACTCCTTGGTCGATTTCCTCGGGAATGCTTCATACACGTTGACTTAGAATTGAGATTAGTATAATTTGAGTGCATTTGCTCCTTTTTTAATAATAATAATAATAATTATAATCTATTTAAGGTCACAGCCAAGCCAGACACCAAATTGGTGTATGAGACCCCCTTGTTTGTCAGACAAGGGACCCGTCCTACTCAATGATTTGACTGCTAAAGTCTAGAAAGGTGTAGCTGCTCTACCTCTTCTGGATTTGAACTTGCAAGCTGTTGGGAGGGAACACATGCTCTCAACCATTAGGCCCAAATAAAAATATATAGTTTTTAAACAAATTCTTGATTTAGGTAATCATCCCAGTTTTGTCATCCTAAGAGATAGACTTGTATGACATTTTTTTTTTTGGCGTGGGGATCATTTTTGTGTTAAAAAATAATTTATGTAGTTTAGTTTGAGGAAGATGTGCAATTGCTTTGGTGTTCAACTTGTTGCTGACATAGCATGAATGATGTGTAAATCCCAACGTTTCTTTTCTTTTCTTTATTATAGACATGCACAATTTGATCTTCATGGTCATCTGATTTCTGCTGAGTATGTAAATGGAAAATGGCAAATGATGCCAAGATTATAATTATTAGTAGCCTGATTTACTTAATATCATTACTATTTGTATCATTTGTACAGTTACATAGCCTTGGATAAGATACTATTTGTTTATATCTTCTCGATAGCAATCACCTCTCCTTGCTCATCCAATTTAATGGCAAATTTAATGAGGTGCATCTGCAACTTAGATTGATTGAGATGATGTCGATTTTGTCATGAATGTAACAAATAATAGTAAATAGTATCACTGTATAAATAAAAGTGGTTGATATACTTAAACAGTAACTAATACAACTATATAAATAAAAGTGATTGATATAAGCTGAAAGTAATTAGCATATCCACATAAATAAAAGTGGTTGATAAAGTGATTAATATATGCTGATCAGCACCATTTTCCACTTATAAAACTAATCACTTTATTTTCAATTTTTTAGATATTGACAACATTTTTTTAACTATTTTCACATTTACCCAACTAAAGAATTTATTCGGTAATGTCAGCGAGAGTATAAAACATTTGAACATTGTTATATCACCGCATTTTGATTTAATTATGATATATAATTATGCTTACTAGGTTCGGTTAGCTTGTGTGCATTTTCTGTTGAAGATATTGTTGACACCTAATCATTAGCGGTTGGGTGTACCCGGAATGTGAACAGTCATCAAGAAGATGAATTGATCAGTCACATTCATGTATATAAACAATAGTTACCTAATGAAATATATCAATCAGTTTTTTCTGCCAAGTCTGGAGTTACCCTGGCCTGACATGGTATCAAAGCACAGGTCCCAGGTTCTAAAAATAGTCGTAACTCCCTCTGTCTTGAGCACTGCCACTGCCTCTGTCCATAACTGCGCTCTGTCCATAACGCTTGTCTCAGACCTGCTCCACTTGCGATTTAGCATTATTCATTGCTAGACCTGCTCCATCTGTGATTTTCCATATAATACGCTGCTCAATTTTCCATATAATAAACTGCGTTGCTGATGATGGTGTCAGCTGCCTGAAGCCGACTCCAAAACCATTTGGTCACACTCCTGCCACAGGGACATAATCTCCAGTCTCTGCATACCAATGTATATCTTCCTGTGGGCTGTAATATTGTTCAACTGGTTTTTATCTCAGTTTCTTTTCACGGTCAAATGCCATTTCTCATGTTCAATTATTTTCCAGTGAAGCAAGTGGATTGAGCATGCAAAGAGTTATAGGATTCGTTCCATTATCGTTAACGTTCCCTGTTGGTGCTCAACGCATGCTTCTGTTAGCTCTGGCTCTCCATTCACCTTTTATACTTTCTTATTTGCTAACCTTCTGCTCTAGAATTCTCTCTATTTTTTGGGTCTTAAGGGCCATTTTGCTGAAGGCTGACAGTAACTGTAATACGGTTTTGTTCAAGTGAGATTCCATTCTGAAATTATTGCATTGTTTAAAATATAAATTTTGATGTCCAAACGTATATTTTCTCTCGCTTCTGCGCTCGTGCAAAAGTTGGATCAGGGATCAATGACAATGGAGGATTGATTGGTCTGCGAAGATGCCTGAAAACTTCTTTTACCTTTGAATGACCGAAGCTGGGACTCCACTGCGTGGGAATGTGAAAAGATTGATGCGCTGTTTTTGCTGATGAGCGGTGCTCCTCTTTGCTAAGATAATGGTGCTTGATTGATGCGTTGTTTTTCTGATGCGTTGAAACATGGCTATCGTGCGGTGTTTTTTATTTGAGATAGAGTGCTGAATTAATGCGTGTTGCTGTGGCTATATTAAAGCAGTGATTTATATGTGCGCTAAAGCTGTGTGCTATATTGATCAGTATATATATATATATATATATATATATATATATGTGCGCTGTGGTTATATTAACCAGTATATATATATATATATTATGGTTTTCATTTGAATGAGTTATGAACTGAGTTTGTAGATATGGAATATAGTGGATACATTATCCTCGGAGGGATTTGAAGAAACAGTACATAAAAGTATTTGAAATCTGTTGCCTTTTTGAATACTACTTCACTGTATATCAGCAGAAGTTTTTTTTATCAACAGAAGTTTTTTATCAGCAGAGACATTTTTTTACAGAATGCATTCAATCATCTCTATGGTAGGGATAGTTCTCACTGGCAAGGAGAACTATCCTGAATGGTCCCGGATGGTAAAACACACCCTCATCTACAATGAGTTGTGGAAGGGAGTGTGTGTCGGAGAAGGAGACAATGACCCAGTGCAGCCTACATCAGACAAAAAGCTCGTCATTTGGGATAACAAGAACAGTGAAGCATATGCATTAATCGCAGCATCTGTAAATGAAGAAGTAAGTCGCCATATTTCATCTTATTCAACTGCCTTTGAAGCTTTACAAAAGCTGAAAGAACTCTATGACTCACATTCTGCACTTGAAGTTGTTCAGCGCATGATTAAACTCTTCACTCTTGAACTAAAAAATAATGATCCTCTTGCTCTTGCATCTGAAGTAAAGTCTATAATGCATGATATTAAATCCACTAAGGTTGAGCTGGATATCCCTCTTATTGCTTTTATCAAGGCACTCTATCCCAATGTTGTTAAAAGCGCGAGCGGGATTAAATCGGCGCTGGGAATGAAGCGGAAAAAATCGGAAAAAGTGGGAAAAAAACGGGAAAAAGCGTTTGGTACAAAAATATTCAATTTTTTTCATTTTTTTTCAATTTTTTTAATATCTAAACCATCTACAACATAAAATAAATACATTGACACATAAATATGATAAGAAAACTAATATATAAGATGTTTAATATCATTTCTAGCGCTAAAATCACACATAACATTGAATCATGTCCTGAATAGTAAGTCCTGACTTCTGAGTCCCAGCTCAGCCTCAAAATATCAACAAAAAATATGATAATGTATCTCATCATGTCATAATGTCATAGACTCATATACAATAAAATGAAAGTCTAATCCTATTGATTTCCTCTGCCTCTCTTGCAAGAAAATTTCACAGCTTTCTCTTTCCCTCTAGATGTAGAAGCTGGTGCCTGTGCTGGTGGAAATGGCAATGGAGTTTGATGTGCTCTAGAAGCTGAAGAACTAGAAGTATGAGCTACAGGAGGTAGACCACGTCCTCTACTGGTCCTAGTGGTAGCCCGGGTAGGCGGTGTCACCTCCTCCTCCTGCTCCTCCTCCTCCACCTGCTCCTCCTCCTGCTCCTCCTCCTCCTCCTCCCCCTCATCCTGCACTAACCAATCATCAGTAGAATCCATGAGAGGCCTCTCGGCCTCAACCCTCCATGCAGCAGTGGTGTCAATCCCATCCAATGAGATGGCATCCACATCAGGTGTCCTCTCAAGTTGCCTCACCCACAATCGAAGATTGTAGTAGACGTAGACCATGTCATTAAGTCGCTGGGACTCCAACTTGTACAAAGATCATGAAATAATAATTAATAAATCCAAATTTTCATTATAAATCGTGCTGCCATGGACCCCCGAGCTTTTTTACAAAAAAAGCGGGCTTTTTTCGAAAAAAGCGCACCTTTTTAAAAAAAAGCGGGCTTTTTTCAAAAAAAATCGGCAAAAAAAATTTTAGGCGCTTTTTTCCCATAAAAAGCGCGATTAAATCGGCTTAGGGAAAAAATCGCGTTTTTTTGAAAAAAGCGCGATTTAATCGCGCTTTTAACAACACTGCGAGTCTATCCTACCTACTCCAATTATCTTGAGTCTTTACAAGCAAATGGAAATCTTAAAGATATAACCTTTGACTCTCTTGTGAAAAAGTTTGCTGAAAGAGAGAAAGCCTTTGGAAAGAAGACAGTCCCTGAATCTTCTGAAGAGACTGTTTGCCTTGCTCATAAAGAAAAGCATCCTGCTCAAGATTCTACAAGAGGAAGAGGTGGACGAAGAGGAAAAGGAAGATACTTCAGAGGCAGGGGGGCAGACATTCTCAAGCAGAAAAAGCAGATCTGCATTGCATTCACTGCAAACGAAATGGATCACATGATGCTTCTACATGCAAGCTACCATGGGACAAAATTGAGCATAAAAGAAACCAGCAGAAAGGTAAAACTGATGATACAGACAAAGGTAAAGCACTTGAATCCGCTCACTATATTGAGGCACAATGTAACATTGGAGTAAATGAAGATTTGTTTAATGCTTCACTTGCTTCTTCGAAAAATGATTGGCTGCTTGATTCAAGAGCAACCTGTCATATGACTCATAGGAAAGATTTTTTTGAAGATTTCACTGACAATGTTGATGGAGCAGTATACTTTGCAGATCAGTAAAAAATCAAGCCATTAGGGCTTGGCACAATCAAGCTTAAACTGCCTGGTCTTCCAGACTTTCTTCTGGATTATGTTCTATATCTCCCACAGCTCAAGAGAAACTTGCTGTCCTTGGTCCACATCCGCCAGCAAGGTCACTCCATTCATATGTTTGATGGCAAGCTTGAGGTAAGAAAAGCATCTGACCACTCACTTGTCATGAGGGGAATAGAAGAAGAAAGGCTTCTCAAACTGCAAGGAACCTCTGCTCATGCACAACATTTCTCATATATTTCTCATCATGAAGAAGGTACACTTCCATCAAGTTTATTATGGCATGCTAGATTTGGACATTTAAACTATGACAGTCTCCGCTTATTGAAGAAAAATGGTGTTGCTGGTTTGCCTACAATTCCTAGAAAACATAAGCAATGTGATGCTTGCATTCTAGGAAAGCATAGCAAACAGTGTTTTCATGATTCACATTCAAGAGCACATAGGAAGCTTGAACTCATTCATTCAGATTTATGTGGTCCAATGCCTATTCCTTCTGCAAATGGAAATAAATATATCATGACATTTATTGATGATTACACCAGAATGTGTTGGGTTTATTTATTGAAGAACAAATCTGATGCTTTTCAAACATTCAAGAATTTTCATAAATGGATTGAAAATGATGCACAATCTCATATTGGGTCTATTCGCACTGATAATGGAAAATAATATACATCAAATGAATTTGACAACTATATTCGCCAACATGGAATCAAACATCAAACAACTGTACCTTATAATCCCCAACAGAATGGTGTAGCAGAAAGAATGAATAGAACAATCTTGAATATGGTACGATCCATGTTTTTCTTCAAAAATGTAAAGATAATGTTTTGCGCTGATGCTGTTCTATGTGCTGCATCTATAAAGAATAGATGTCCATCTAATGCTATAAGAAACAAGACTCCTTATGAATTGTGGTATGGACATGTTCCTTCGGTAAAACATCTCAGGATCTTTGGTTCCACCTGTTATGCTTTAATACCAAAGGTACATAGAAACAAACTTGGTGCTAGAAGTCGTAAGTGTATCTTCCTGGGGTATTTAAACACCTCCAAAGCATACCGTCTCTATGATGAAGTAAATAAAAAGTTTGTTGTATCTAGAGATGTCATTTTTCTTGAATCATCCAAATCTGACAATGTTGTTGAGCGGCAACTTGATCGCTTGGATAGATTCACAAAAACGAAATCATTTCAAGAGTTTGATAATCAGATTCCACATCTTGAAGGGGGGATTCCTATACTTGATCAACATGTGGAATCTTCTTCTGAACAACAATCTCCCCTACATGAAACTCCAACAACGGATGATGCTTTAAGTGATGTAATTGATAGAATTGGGAGACTCAATCTTGATTCAGTCCCAACTCAATCAACAGAGCAGCCTGGACCATCTCAGAAAGGTCCCCAAAGTGGCTGACAAAGACACTTGAAAGTGTTCATCCTGATGAAATTGGAAAAACAGGAACCAGAAATTCAAACCGACAAAATGGAGGTGATGTAGATGACTCTAATTCACCTGTTGATATGGATGTTACTTATGATTGTGAATTGAACTTGTCTACAGATTTTGAACCAACTTCCTTCAAAGAAGCTGCTTCTTATGATGAATGGAAAGAAGCGATGAAAAAGGAGTATGATTCCCTCATAAAGAATGGCACTTGGAAGCTGGTTGACCCTCCATTTGGAACCAAACCAATTGGTTGCAAGTGGGTCTACAAAAACAAGTACAAAGCTGATGGCTCACTTGACAAGCACAAAGCTAGGCTTGTGGCAAAAGGTTTTGCACAAAAGGAAGGGGTCGATTATGAGGAAACCTTTGTCCCCACAGCAAAATGGGCCACCATCCGGACACTCTGCACTCGCTGCTCAGAACGGTTGGAAAGTCCATCAAATGGATGTAAAAACTGCATTCTTGAATGGAGATCTAAAAGATAATGTTTTTATGTCCCAGCCTGAAGGATTTGCTGTGAAAGGACATGAACATAAAGTATGCAAACTTGTGAAGTCCTTGTATGGCCTCAAACAAGCACCACGAGCGTGGTATGAAAAACTAATAGAGCATCTTCTGAAACTCAACTTCAATCATTTTGATCTTGATGATGCAACTTTATTTGTCAAGAAAGTTGGCAAAACAGTTGTATATCTCGTGGTATATGTAGATGATCTTTTAATGACAGGGAACAATGAAAGCTATATTGCATCCATAAAGAAAGAATTAGGAAAAAGTTTTGAAATGACTGATTTGGGCTATGTTCATTATTATCTTGGCATTGAAGTAACCCAACATTCAAAATCCATATTTCTTTCTCAAAAGAAATACATTGGAGATTTGTTAAACAGATTTGACATGACAGAGTGCAATCCTCTTTCTACTCCAATGGAACAAAACTTAAAGCTCACATCTATTGAAGGAAAGGAATTTGAGGATGCAACAAAGTATAGACAGCTTGTAGGAAGTCTCATCTACCTCACTACTACCAGACCAGACATTTCATTTGTTGTTGGAATCCTCTCCAGGTTTATGCAAAAACCGTGTGAGGGACATTGGTCTGCTGCAAAAAGAGTTCTAAGGTACTTGAAGGGAACTCAAACCTTGGAATCAAGTATACACAGGGGGACGACTTCAGCTTGATTGGATACTCTGATTC
This sequence comes from Pinus tabuliformis, assembly GCA_031772625.1. Classification (NCBI taxonomy): domain Eukaryota; kingdom Viridiplantae; phylum Streptophyta; class Pinopsida; order Pinales; family Pinaceae; genus Pinus; species Pinus tabuliformis. Next base: position 956,188,766 of record CM062804.1, read on the forward strand.
AGACTTTGATGGAGACAAAGAAACTGGGGTATCTACCTCAGGATATGCTATGAGTCTTGGATCAGGAGCTGTCTCCTGGAGATCACGCAAACAATCAGTTCCAACAGATTCCACAACAGAAGCAGAATACGTGGCAGCAGCTGAAGCAACGAAAGAAATTGTGTGGCTCAGGAAAATTCTTGAAGATTTGCAGGTAAAACAAGTACAATCAACTCCACTCATGATTGATAACACCTCTGCAATAAAGTTGGCCAAGAACCCAAAGTTCCATGATCGTACTAAGCACATCAATACTAAATATCATCTGATCCGACATCATGTTGAGGCCAAAACAATCCATCTCCGTCATTGTTCCACAAATGAGCAAATTGCAGACATCTTCACCAAAGCGCTTGGAAGAGAAAAGCTTGAAAGATTCAGAACGATGCTTGGACTCACCAACATCCTTTCAGATTAAGGGGGGGAATTGTTGACACCTAATCCTCAGCGGTTGGGTGTACCCGGAATGTGAACAGTCGTCAAGAAGATGAACTGATCAGTGACATTCATGTATATAAACAATAGTTACCTAATGAAATATATCAATCAGTTTTTTCTGCCAAGTCTGGAGTTACCCTGGCCTGACAGATATTTCGCTGGTGTTGTTAGAAACCATGAGACCTTGGCGGATGGCACTAATCATGGGCGTTTCAAAGAAAATGATAAAATGTGGGTGGATCTTGTAGTTTCTGCCTCTGTCTTTGAGAGAATTGGAAAGTTTATTAGAATGGATAATATTGAGCTGTCATATCCCACCCAAAACCCCTAGAACCTTCCACACCAAATAGTTGAACAAAACTGGCATGTGATAATGGATGATGACCATCGACAAGGTGAACAAAACTAGCCAAAATTGAATGCAACAACAATGCAAATTTAGACCACTATTCAAATTTCTTTGATGAAACCACCATTATACCATGAATATTTATTGTTCGAGATCATAAGAATGCAGAGGCCTTTAAAGATTTTTATGATGTATGTGAATAATTGTCAATTTTTTTGTTTGTTAATATATGCAATTATTGCTTGTTAATGGGTTGAGAGGGTTTATAAAACACCAAGGCGTCAAATGGTATATTAACATCACTGATCAATAAACAGTGTTACCTCAATGGTGTCTTGTTGCTCTACCTCCCTTTTGCAAGCCTTGAAGAGCTACGTCTTTGGACAACATCACCCAACCCATCCAATGCCAGAGTCTTAAGGTATTTGGGAACGTATGGACATCCAAAAAGTGGCGTTCCTGGTTAAAGAGAAATCTCAGAAAACTAGAGGGGAGCGTTACTAACATAACACCCAGTGGCCATATGTGGTAGGTTCATGATCATCGGTATTAATTACTTGCAGGTCCCACTCCATTTTCCATATGCGGTAGGTTCATGATCATCGGTATTAATTACTTGCAGGTCCCACTCCATTTTCCACTCGAATCAACTCACTTCATAGTGTAATGGGTGAACAGAAAGTCAGTGAATCGATATTGGCTGATTGGATTTTGAAATGGCTGCAAATCGTGGATTGCTGGTAAAGGACAAAGCAGAAAGGACGTTCAAAGAATGTTCAACCGATAACAAGTGGATTACTAAGTGCAACTAATAGATTACACTTATTAATAACAAGTGGATTAATGAGTGCAAGGAAGTTAAACACATTTAATCTGATCCCTCGATACACTGGATGTGACTGAATATATTATATGTTTTTTGTGTGTCAGAATAAGATTTTATATGTATAAAAAAAGATAGTGATAGGCTTGATATATACAATTGATGTAAAAACTATTATGAGAGATACCGAGTTTTATAAATAGAAATAATATGGATTTGATATTATTGTAAGTTGTAACCATTTTCTTTATATGTATATATAGATTGAATTTCAATGATTAGATGATTAAAAAAATTATATTTTTAGGAGATTTGATTTTTTTTTGGTATTTGATAAATTAGGAGTTAAAATTGATATTTGGTAAATGTAAAGTTACTATAGATTAATGTCTATAGTTTAATAATATTATAGAAGTGATATATTTATAATACGCATATCTTAACGGTAAATTGGATATTTTATAAATTTGGAGTTAAGATAAATTTATCTTAATTATTAAGTAGCATTAGATATGTTACACTATTGAAAAGTAGCGAGGTCGAAAGGCACATTTGTAACATTATTGTGGAGCACGAGTTTATGTGAAAGTTGGTTGCTAGGAAGAGCGTACAAGGAGAGACCTATACACAACTTGTGATAGAAATACTTTCCTTGTAGAAGTGCACTGATATTTAGGAATTAATTCATAAATAATAGGGGTTGTCCAGTGCTAGGAAATAAGAGTCGAACAATGCAAGGAAATAAGGAGGTCGGTTTCTTGTAAGCAAGTTTCAACTAAATATTAGCAATGAGAACAAGCTTGTTCTCTAGTGAAACAAATTGCCTTGTAACGAATTCTATATTGCTCAATTTTGTCAATAAAATTCTACAACTAGAAGAGGGTTTTCCCAGTTGGGTTCCCTAGAATTTTTTTGTGTTGGACTGTGTTTCCTTATCTTTGCATCTTATTTTGTTTCTGTTGCTTATTCATTGTAGAGAAATCCCGTGTCTTGGTGCAACAAATTAGTTTCAGATTTGTTCATTCAAGTAGTTGCAAGATTCCAAGGAAAATCCACATGGTATCAGAGCAAGGAACAACATAAATACCAACACACAATGATCAGGTTTTTGGAAAATAGAAATCCGATTTGTAAAGAGTAGTTCCTTGGACAGGGAGGATGGCATACCAAGGATGAGAGTTGACCACTATTTAGAGGGAGCCTCTAATTTTGTCTCTTGGAAAGGGAGGATCATGATAGTATTGGAGGATAATGGAGTAGGAGAGTTTGTCAAGAACGCTATACCACCACCTCAAGATCCCCAACAGTTGGCCCAACATACTAAGAATGATGTCAAGGCTAGGAGGATTATTCTAGAAGGGGTGAAAGATCATATAGTTCCTCATATCCATGAGAAGAAGTCAACTTTTGAGATGTTCAAAGCTATTTTAGATCTATATCAAAGTTCTAGTGATATCAAGAAGCTTGCTCTTGAGAAGAAGCTAAGGAGTATCCAGATGAGACCAGGAGAGCCCATCGTCACATATCTTACAAAGTTCACTCAGGTTCAAGATGAGCTAGGTGGTGTGGGTGTCACTGTACCTGAGCATGACCTTGTTAGTTTTGCCTTACTGGGACTTCACAAGTCTTGGTATGGCTTACAAGATGTTGTCAGTGGTAGAGAAAATTTTCCTAGTTCAGAAAGGTTATGGACTCATTGCGTTAAGGAGGAGATCTGGAGAGGAACCCGAGATGGTAGATCAACAAAGATTGAGGATGAGGAGAATTTTGCTCTTGCAAGTAAGGCCAAGGGCAAGAAAGGCAAAGGGAAGGCTGAGTTTGGTTAGGAGCGTGAGAAGAAGAAGAAGGATCTAAGTAAGATCAAGTGCTTCCATTGTCATGAGTTTGGGCATTATGCTACTAAGTTTCCAAATCAGAATAAGAGGTCAAGTAAGAATCATGCGGCTACATCAACGAGGTAGATGGGTTTGCTTCTCAGTTTAAGAAATATTTCTCATTGATAGCTTGTATGGCAAGCTAAGTAGGGAGCAACATGTGGTATATTGATTCCAAAGCCTCTTTCCACATGACCGAGAACAGGGAGTATTTCAGCCCATTGAAGGAGCAAGACATGAAGTTTAGATCGAGCTAGGAGATTATGGCAAATATGCATCTAGGGGAGTTGGTACTTTCAGCTTTGAGAGGGACTTTGAGAGCCCTCTCCTTCTCAGAGATGTCCTTTATGTTCTAGGACTGAAAAAGAACATTATTTTAGTAGCTACCCTTGAGGAAAAGGGATATGATATCATCTTCAATGGAGGCAAGGCATACCCTCCTAGCACTTAACTTCTAAAGTAGTGAAGCAAATAGGTGTGAGGGTGAAGAACCTTTACAGATTACAGGTTGAGACATGCACAACCTTGAGTAGCAAGGTAGGTGGTGAGCATAGTAGAGATGTTGGGAAACTTTGGTATAGACGCATGAGACACTTGCATCATGGGGCGATGAAGATTCTTCAGCAGATCGCCACATGATTACTAGCATGCAGTTTCGTGTTGACAAATGCAACAAAAAATTCTCAATTTGATTTTGCCTTATTAAATTTCCACATCAGTAGACAACTTGGATGATGTTAACTTGTGTCACCTAGTTTACTCAGTAAATTTGAGTTGGAGGAGTTAGAGTTCAATTCAGCATGTGTGGTTGTTAATTTGTAGCAATCAAGGTCAGTTATCTCGGGTTGTTTTAAGTTAAACTAGTTCCAACTTTTGGAGGAACTAGTGGAAGGTCAGTTAAGCAGTGGGACTTTAGTCAAACTTAGTGATCATCTAGTTAACTGATCAATCAACCCAAAATAGCTAGTGCATGCAAAGAATTTGAGTTACCCAGTTGAGGTGGAGATTCCAAGGTAGTGTAACATTAGTTGTAGACTAGTATTGAGTGTATAGGTGCTACATGCAGTCAGATGATTAACCTAAGGAATTGCGCAATTCAATTTGAGGAATTTCTTAAATAAGAGGGGCTTAATTCCTCAAGGAACAACACAAGGAAATAGGAGCTCAAGCAGAGACAAAATTTGACTAAGTCTGGGTTAGAGGCCTTCAATGAGCAGAGAGATAGGTTATGCACTTGTAGGGTGTGCTTAGTTGAACAAAGCAATTGTAATACATCTCTATTCATTTGATTAATGCAAGCAGGCATTGGGGTTTTTAGCAGATTGCTTTCCCCAGATAAAAATATTTGTTGCATGTGTGTTATTTCTTCTTGCATGTCTGAGATTTTTGTTTTAAATTGTGAATTAATGTCTGCAAAGCAGTAGAGTAGGTTTGTGTCTTGTGATTTTGATTAAAAATTCATGAGAAGTTGCAAATCTACAACCTAATTTTTACATGGTATCAGAGTTGGATTCACATTAGAGCAGGAAATTCGAAGTTGTTTCTCAGAGGTTCGAATTTGAAGATCAGTGTAGCAGGATTTATTCAGAGTTGAGAAGATGGCCTTCAATGGACTAAGGCTAGAGTATGCCTTGGAAGGCACCTCAAATTTTGTTGCATGGAAGGACCACATGGAGGCAATATTGGATGACAATGGATTGCTTGAATATGTCAAGACAAATATTCCAAGACCACCAACAATTGATGTCCAAGACCTTGCATAGTGGAAGAAAGATGTAGCCAAGGTGAGGAGAATAATATTGGAGGGAGTACGGGATCATATTGTCTCAAATCTCCATGGAAAAGAAACTTCGTTCGTGATGTGGAAAGCATTGACAAAATTGTTCGAGAATAGTAGTGACCACAGGAAGCTGGCACTCAAGGATAAACTTCAAAGTATCAAGATGCAGAAGAATGACACTATACCACAATATCTGAGCAGGTTCACACAATGTTGTGATGAACTAGGTGGGGTCAGTGTTATTGTCCCTGAAGATGACTTGGTAAGCCTAGCCCTTGTAGGCCTTCCCAAGGGCTAGCATAGCCATCAAGATTAAGTGAACGAGAGGGAGAAACTACGGAATTAGGAGCGTTTATGGTCTAATTTAGTAAATGAGGAAATAAGGTGGAATACCAGAGATGGGACTTCATCCAAGGGCGAGGATGAAGAAAAAATTGCATTGGATGGAAAGGCAAAGAAGGGAAAAGGGAAGAAATCCCAATCCAAACCAAAATCCAGTCAAGGGGGCAAGAAGAAAGATTTGTCAAAAATTAAATGCTTCCATTGTCATGAATTTAGGCACTATGCCACGAAGTGTCCACACAAGAAGGCAAGCAAGAAGACCTCAGGAGGAGCAGCAGGTGAAGCCTTGGCTTCACAGTTCGAGCTTGACTTTACCCTCATTGCATGCATGGCCAACATAGTGATGGGGAGCGTGTGGTACTTGGACTCAGGTGCATCGTTCCACATGACAAGGTGTAGAGATTTTTTCAATGACTTGGAAGAAAAAGATTTGCAGATGCACATCGAGATGGGGGACGATGGAAGGTATAACGCGACCAGGATTGGTACAGTCACCTTTCAAAGGGAGTCAGGCTCCCCCCTCAGGCTCAAGGATGTCATGTTCATTCCAGGCCTAAAGAAAAATCTCATCTCTGTTGTAGTTTTGGAAGACCGTGGTTATGATGTGATCTTCAACAAAGGAAAGGCGTCCTCGAGACACATAGACACGGGACATGTGAAGTAGATTTTGTGTGAAGAACCTGTACAAGCTAGATATGGAGGATTGTGCTGCATTGAGCACAAAGGCAGAGAAGGTGTAGAGCCACAATGTTGGTGAACTTTGGCATAGAAGACTTGGCCATTTTCATCATGGCACTTTGAAGATCATGCAACAGATAACCACAGGCCTCCCCAAAGGAGCACTTGAGAAACAAGATGTATGCAAAGGATGTACTTTGGGGAAGTACACAAAATCCACATTCCATGATTGGGACAAGCACATGCGGTCCGAGAAAGGATCCACTATGATGTCTATGGACCTTTCTCGACATCGTCAATTGCTAGGCACAAATATTTTGTCATTTTTATTGATGACTTCTCATGGAAGTGTTGGATCTTCTTCATGGGAAGAAGGATGAGACATTCTCCAAGTTCGTAGATTTCAAGGCACTAGTTGAGAAAGAAATGGGCAAGAAAGTGAAGGCCCTCAAGAGTGATAATGGAGGTGAGTACTGGTCGAATGAATTTAAATTTTTTGTGCAAAAGAAGGCATTCGACCAGAGTTGACAACACCCCACAACCCACAGCAGAATGGGGTGGTTGAGAGATCACAACCCACAACAGAGTGGGGTGGCTGAGAGAAAGAATCGTAGCATTATGGGAGCGGCAAGAGCGATTTTGCATGATCAAGGCCTACCTCTGCATTTGTGGCCGAGGCATGCAACACAGTAGTTTATTTGCAAAACCAAAGTCCTCATCAGATTTTGGGCATGATTACACCAGAGGAGGCCCAAAAGCCGGATGTGTCCCACTTAAGGATTTTTGGAGCATCTGTTTACTGCCATGTCTCCAAAGAATCAAGGAAGAAGCTAGAGCCGACTGGAGAATTGGGGGTGTTTGTGGGATACAGAGGAACTCCCCACAACTACCGTGTGTACTTGCCATCCCTCAGAATGACATTTGTGCAAAGGGATGTAAAATTTGATGAAGATAAAACCATGTGGTGCTCTCTTGAGAGGGAGCTTCAGATACCACTAGAAGAGGAGCTTTTAGTTCCAAAGGAGGAGCTTCAGGAAGTTGTGGAGCAACCACAAATTGAGGAGTAGAGAGTGGAGACAACTACTCAAGCATAACCATCCAGAGAAGGTAGGAAAAGGACTAGGGAAGCTTAGAGACTTGTGTAGGATGCAAGGGAGAATGTAGGTGCTCCTTCAAATCATCGCAAGCAGAGAAGGTCACCAGATCAGTACATTGGCTACATGGCTCTAATGACTGAGCTTGTAGACACTGGGCCATCCTCTTTCGAGGAAGCAGTATATCAACCTATATGGGTTGATGCAATGGTGGAGGAATACAAATCCATTATAAAGAACAATGTTTGGGAAGTGGTCCCAAGACCAGCGGATAAATCAGTTGTAGATTCAAGATGGGTCTTCAAGGTAAACCATGCAGTAGACGGAAGCATAAAAATTACAAGGCCATATTTGTGTCTAAGGGGTACTCTCAGGTTGAGGGGATTGACTATGAGAAGACCTTTGCTCTTGTAGCAAGGTACTCATCCATTAGATCAATTCTTGCTCTAGTTGCGTAGATGGGGTGGAAAATCCACCAGATGGATGTAAAAGCAACATTCCTCAATGGAGTTATTGAGGAGGAGGTGTATATCGAGCAACCAAAAGGCTTCAAGACTTTTGATTGGGAGTCTCATGTGTGCAGACTCAAGCGAGCGTTGTACGGTCTCAAGAAATCACCCCATGCTTGGTACACCAGGATCGATAGCTATCTCACTGGTTTGGGCTTCACCAAAAGTGAAGCAGATGCAAACCTCTATCATATCTTGGTAGAAGGTAAATTGTTGATTATTGTCTTATATGTTGATGATTTGATTTTAACTGGTGATGAACAGCTAATCAGATCTTGCAAGGAGGACCTTGTAAGAGAGTTTGAAATGAAGGACATGGGTCTCATGCACTACTTCCTCAAATTGGAAGTATGGCAAGGTGATGGGGAACTATTTGTCTCTCAGGGCAAGTATGCTAATGAGATACTACAGAGGTTCCGCATGGACAGTTGCAAACCCATGGAGACATCTCTAGCAATCAATTGGAGGAAAGAGGATGCCACTTCAAGTGAGAAAGTGGATGCCACTGTTCACTGACATTTGGTGGGTTCACTAATGTATCTTGTGAAGACACGACCATATATGTATTATGCAGTGAACCAACTGAGCCAAGCTATGGTTAGACCAACCAAATTATTTTGGAAGGCAACTAAGCGTGTTCTATGGTACCTCAAAGGCACTACCTAGTTTGGACTATGGTATAGACGGACGAAGGGAGTGAAGCTATGTGGTTTCAAAGATACAGATTGGGCGGGGAGTCCATTAGACCGAAAGAATACATCAGATGGAATTTTCAGTGTTGGATCCGCAATAGTTTCTTGGTACAACGTGAAGCAAAGATCTGTGGCACTCAACTCGACAAAAGTAGAATACATGGCTACCAGTCAAGCAGATAGATATTTGTTGGATTGTTTGGTCAGATGATGGATCCAACTGTGATTTACTGTGATAATCAGAGTTGCATCAAGCTCTATGAAAATCTTGTTTTTCATGATCGATCCAATTATGTAGATATCTAGTATCACCATTTGCGGGATTGTGTGCAAAGGCAGATAATGATGTTGCAGTACATTCCGACAGATGAATAAGATGCTGACATTTTGACAAAGGCCTTGTCAAGAGGGAAGTTTGAGTTCCACATGTGTAGGATAGGGGTGGATGATAATCCCTTTCTTGCTAACTTAAAGAGGGAGTGTTGAAAAATGGAACAAGAAATTTTCAAATTGATTTTGTTAGGCACACATGAATGTGAACAATCATAAATGATAGAACAATGAATTACATTTCTTATTAACATAGATGTACATTTATAAAACATTGGTGTGACCGTTGGATTCATATTCCAACGTCTCTTGGACTCCCTTTGATTGTTCAGCTCCCACACCTTAAACCTTGGTAGATTAGGTGTCCAAAATTCCCCCCTTAATCCAAAGGGGTATGTATGAGTCCAAGAAGAGAGTTGTAATAAAAAATGTGCAAAAATGCATGGCAACACTTGGTTGAATGTGCTCTCTGAAATGTTGGCATAAGGTGGTGGTTTAAGGATGACCACCAACACTGGAACACTTAATGTAGTTCCTAGAACTCTTCCAAATTTAGCACGAAGTTGAAGTCTTCTGCTAGAGGAAGTGCTCCTAATGCTTTGAAGAGGGAGATCTTCAACCTCGAAGAAGGAGGTCTACAACCTGCATAAAAAGGGAGAACCTCAACCTGAAAAGGGAGGTCTCAACCTGTGCTGGTTTCAGGATGACCACCAACTCTGAAATTCTTAATGCAATTCGTGGAACTCTTTTAGAACTGGCAAGAAGTTGAAGTCTTCTGCTAGAGAAAGTGTCCCCAAATCTTTGAAGAGGGAGAAGCTCACCCTGAAAAGAGAGGTCTCAACCCTGCATAGATGGTTTAAGGTTGACCACCAACCAAAGGCATGCTCGGGGGCATCTCTGTCTTTGGCTATAACTTTGAATTTGGTATGGCAAGTTGTGGCTCAGGGTTGCTTGATGAGGCTTTGAAACTTCTAGATAAACATCATTACCCCCCTGTTAGATACAAGGTGAGAAGATGGAGAAAACTCAACTGCAAGACCTTTTAATATTCTATAAGAGATTTTGACATATGACTGAAATATCTTCTTGGCTCTTGAACCCCATTGCCAAGAAGTGATCCATCCAAGGTGAATCTTTGTTTTTGCAGGAGGCTTGTTTTTGAAGCATCTGTTTGAAGAATGAGTGGTTTTACGACAATGCTCCCATGGATGAAGATCAAAACAATGATCTTTCATATGGCCAACTCTGTCACAATGTTGGCATTTAACATTCTGTTGTGGTTGTTGTGGAAGAAGAGCAAGAACAAGTGAAGGTGAACTATCATGAAGAAACCCAACACTATGGAACTAAATGGGCTTTGAGTAATATGGAATATGAAATGACAGATCCTTATCATATCCAAGACCAGTTTTGTGCTTGTTATGGACAAGCTCTTCCCAAGGTCTGATGATGGGCTTGGGAAGTGTATGCTGAATTTGTGCTTCAACATGCAACTTTGCTCTTGAGATAGGTACTGTATCTGAATCAATCTTAATCTCATGATTACTTTTTGGCAGCTGATGGGAGTCTGACTTAATGTTCTGAACGTAAACAAGTTTAGAATGATGACTCCACTGTTGTAATTCTTCTTTTTGTAGCTTTGACTCGAGTTGAAGAAACTCAATTTTCTCCTGTGCATCTTTTAAACATATTTGAATATTAAAGTGAGGCTTTGTCAATTTTCATTATATCATGGTCAATGGAATGTATCAAAGTTTTTAGGAAATAGAAACTTCACCAATAAGAGCCATTTTTCAAACAAATGTAGTGTGTTGATGATACTTTGAGTCCCTCAAAAGGCTAACTAGATCAATTTATTTGTATAAAACAAGCTTCTTGGAAAAATCTGTCAAGTTTCTTGTAGAAATTTGTCAACCACTCCTTAGAAAACTGGAACATTCCTTTAATCTAAACTTTGACAAAAGGTAAACTACTCCAAATTGGAAAATTTTCCAATTACAGCTTAGCTAATAGCTCATTGAAGAACATAATTTATAGACTTTTCAAAGACCAAAAATTCTTTAGCAAAATCTTACTCCCTTTTGCGAAATGGTTTTCTTGTCCAACAAATATCTTCACCCAAATCTGCTCCTCGTAGAGCTTGCAAAACCTGACTGAGCTTTGACGAACATGAGCAACAATAGTTGCAAATAAATATTAACAAAGAATCATGTGCAGCTGCAGGCGTAAAAGCACCATCTACACCTCAACATGGGAAGCCACATAAAATCTACGCAACTATGAGAGGAGCGATAATCCATGTTTAATTATGGGAAATTATTGTCGGCAACAGAAACATCATATATACAGTCACCCTTTGTATAAGCCACAAGCCCAAAAATACATGCTCCAGTCAATGGAAACAACAAATATACAGAAACCCTTTGTACAAACCAAAATATGGCATGAAATATCCGCGAAGCTTTGTGCAGTTGGTGAGTTACTCAAATAGCGAGGACAAGACCAGGCATAAGATTCTGCTGGGCTTTCCCAATGTTGCTCTGCCACAGTGGTGACTGCGAGCACGCCTTCTTCTTTTGTACAACTGTCGGAGGCACAACTTTAAACTCTGATACTATCATTGACATGTTGAAGTACTCTCTTAGTTCATTGACTCTGCGGCCCTCCGCTAGCACCAAGTTATGTTCGAGCGCAGTGATGGAGAGCATGCTAAACGTGAAGGAACAATCAATGTGTCCCGTGAGTATTCACGAGTTGTTGACAGGGCGGATGAGGTGTTAACGCTGTGGGGTCAATGGATCACTGTACAAGCAGTGGTAATCGGTGGGAGGCATTAGATATTAACGGACATTGTTCATATAACAGGACAACGTTCAATGTATGGTGATAGCGGTATAGGCACAGGAGGGAGAAACCGGTGGTGTGGGGAGCGGTGTGATACTGCAACACAGAGCCATAAAGCCACAAATACACAGTTAGCAGTGGCATAGAGGAGAAATGATTTGGATGTCACAAGGGACACTGATGTGTGGAGGATTAAAATCGATATGTGGTATGGGAAGGGCCACGATGGGAACTATCATGTCAACCACTGTTAACATATGACAACGTTCAACGTAATTGGGAGGAGGCGGTATCATACAACAAAAGCGGTATTGTGGTATCACACTGTGGTATTGTGGTATTGTGTTCTACGAGTAGCGGTATGTAATATACAACAACGTTCAACCAACGTAATAGTAATACGACCAACGTGGAATCTTGTCAAGTTGATGTTATATATTTTGCAATAGAGGGACCAAGCGGGAGGACTGGAGTCATGATGAGTGGACTGTGGTATGTCGGAGGAGGTATATTTTTACCATGTTAACAAGATCACTGCATCACTGCATATGGAATTCAACAGTTCATGACATTAGCTCCAGTGCTTAGGTACCTCAGGTCGAGTAACAGGGTTGAAAATTCTTAACTGCAACAGAGTTTCGACCAATGTTCAGGAATCTCAAAATTCAACGCACTCATAACAATGCATACGACATATGTTTCATGCTCTAACCCAATGCTTCAAAACAAAGAAAATTAATTGCTACAAAAATCAATGTTGGCTTTCATAGCACAATGTTTTGGTATCCAATACAATGCACTACAAAATTTAACTGTTCAACGGAGTTCTATGTCTACTCAAAGCATGCATGGTCTCGCTCCTCCAAATGCAACCCACAACTTCCACATTAAAATGCACACACAACACTATTCAATGTATCAACAAATCAGAGCCTTCAACGCACCAAACACATAGGGACAAAGGGCAGGGACTGTTTCCCTTTTTTTTGTTTGAATTCATTTACAACACTGCATGCAACAGAGACTAGCGCTATTCAAGGAGAAGGAGAATCGAAAAAGTTGAGGAAATGCCAGGAGGAGGTGGTATCATACGACAAAGCGGTATTGTGGTATCGTATTGCGGTATTGTGGTATTGTGTTCTACTAGCAATGGTATGTAATATACAACAATGTTCAACCAACATAATAGTAATACGACCAACGTGGAATCTTGTCAAGCCGACGTTATATATTTTGCAATAGAGGGACCAAGAGGGAGGACTAGAGTCGTGAGGAGTGGATTGTGGTATGTCGGAGGAGGTATATTTTTACCATGTTAACAAGATCATTGCACCATTGCATATGAAATTCAACAGTTCACGACATTAGCTCCAATGCTCGGGTACCTCAGGTTCGAATAACAGGGTTGAAAGTTCTTAACCACAACAGAGTTTCGACCAACGTTCAGGAATCTCGAAATTCAATGCACTCATAACAATGCATACGACATATGTTTCATGCTCTAACCCAATGCTTCAAAACACATAAAATTAATCACTCCAAAACTCAATGTTGGCTTTCATGGCACAATGTTTTGGTATCCAATACAACGCACTACAAAATTTAACTGCTCAACGAAGTTCTATGTTTGCTCAAAGCATGCATGAACTCGCTCCTCCAAATGCAGCGCACAACTTCCATATTAAAATCCACACACAACACTATTCAATGTATCAACGCATCATAGTTTTCAACGCACCAAACACATAGGGACAAAGGGCAGAGTAGGGACCGTTTTCCTTTTTTTTTTAAATTGATTTACAACACTGCATGCAACAAAGACCAACAATATTCAAGGAGAAGGAGAATCAACAAAGTTGAGGAAATGCCAGGGTTGGCAAAGTTGGCAGGGAATTGCAGGGTCGAAAACCTAACACATAAATGGTGAGGAAGAAGACTACACAATTAGTGGTTGAGACACCCACGAAGAAGGCCACACATCATGGTTCTGATACCATGTTAGGCACACATGGATGTGAACAGTGATAAATGATAGAGTAGTGGATTGCATTTCCTATTAACATAGATGTACATTTATAATACATTGGTGTGACCACTGGATTCATATTCCAACGTCTCTTGGACTCCCTTTGTCCGTTCAACTCTCACACGTTAACCTTTGACAAATTAGGTGTCCAATAGATTTTTCCTTGATTAAATTGAGAAAATTTAAATTTCCACATCAACAGACAACTTGGATGATGTTAACTTGTGTGACATGGCTTGTATCACTCAATTTACTCAGTAAATTTGAGTTGGAGGAGTTGCAGTTTAGTTCAGCGTGTATGATTGCTAATTTGTAGCAATCAAGGTCAGTTATCTTAGGTTGTTTTTAGTTAAACTAGTTCCAATTTTTGGAGGAACCATTCGAAGGTCAATTAAGTAGTGGGACTTCAGTCAAACTCAGTGATCATCTAGTTAACTGATCAATCAACCCAAAATAGCTCGTGCATGTAGAAATTTGAGTTCCCCAGTTGAGGTGGAGATTCCAAGGAAGTGTAACATTAGTTGTAGACTAGTCTTGAGTGTACAGGTGTTGCATGCAGTCAAATGATCAGCTTAAGGAATTGCGCAATTCAATTTAAAGGAATTTCCTAAATAATAAGGGCCTAATTCCTCAAGGAACAACGCAAGGAAATAAGAACTCAAGCAGAGGCAAAATTTGACTGAGTCTCGATTAGAGGCCTTCAATGCGCAGAGAGATAGGTTGTGCACTTGTAGGGTGTGCTCAGTTGAGCAAAGCAATTGTAATACATCTCTATTCATTTGATTAATGTAAGCAGACATTGGGGTTTTTTAGCAGATTGTTGTCCCCAGATAAAAATACTTTTGCATGTGTGTTATTTCTTCTTGCATGTCTAAGATTTTTTTTTCTAAATTGTGAATTAATGTCCGCAGAGCAGTAGAGTAGGTTTGTGTCTTGTGATCTCGATTAAAACTTCATGAGCAGTTGCAAATCTACAACCTAATTTCTACATTTTGATCAACATTATGTGTGCAAGGGGTGCACACTTGGAAAGTATGCCAAGACTTGTTTTCAAGGTTGAGACAACAACGTCCAAGGGATTTTGGAGTCGGTGCATTCATATGAATGTGAGCCCTTCTCTTCTACATCTCTTGTGAGACACAAGTATCATGTTACTTTCATTGATGATTTTTCTCAGAAAATTTGGATATTTTTCATGAAGAAGAAATATGAGGTCTTAACCAAATTTATGGAGTTTAAGGCCTTGGTAGAAAACTAGACTGAGGAGAAGATCAAGGCAGTGAGGAGTGACAATGGTGCAGAATATGTCTCCAATGTTTTCAAGGAGTTGTGTGTGAAGGAGGGCATTAGGACAGAGTTGATAGCACCCTAATGTTAAAGAATGTAGGGAAAAGTAGTGTTGTGATGATTCTCCGAGACTTGATAACAATTTGTGAAGTCTTTTTATTTTTCTTGTTAGCTTATTCTTCTTGTTCTTCTTATTAGTGCATATGTGTGTGCTTCATCAAACTGCTATAAAAAAAAAAAAAAAAAAAAAATATGAACACAGAATTTGGCTCTCTTCCAGGGACAAACCCTCTCCACTCTTGAGAGGAAAACCCTTTGTAAGATTTCTGTTATTGAAGCTTCTTATTTGAACAACTGCCAAACCCTAGACCCTTGACTAGGATATCCTCCAAGCATCAGTCAAATCCTTCCTCTTCCTGCACTCTTACTTCGGCACATCTTCTGGCACTTTGTCTTCCAACACTTTGTCTTCTAGGTTAGGAAACCCTAGAATATTAAGGCTTCTTTATTTTGTTATAGATAAAGGTTCCTTTGCTTTCCATTGGATACCTTGTAGGGTGACGTATACATCTGAATGAGGCTATTCATGTTGCTGCCTTAAACTGTTGTAAAATTTGTAAGTGTTGTCTTGTTGCACGTGTGAATAGGAGCCCTAAAACAATCCTTTTATTCTCGCTGACCCTTTCTTCCTTCCTCGTTGATGGGAGAGGCCTTGTAGGCCTAATTTGCACCCAAAAATATTGCGATATGATGACCTGCACTTTTATGCTCCTATAGTCGCAGACAGACCCTTTCTCTTTGCACATGTGGCTGTAGGTTCACCCTATAAACAATCTTCGTTTCTCCTTCCCTTCGCTACCCTTACAGGGCTTCTTTTCCTCCTTCGTTGACCTTCTTTTCTTCCTTGTACCCTCACATATTTCAGAGTGAGATGATTTCCTTTTGAGGAGTGGACAACCTCTATAAATAGAGGTATGTCCCTCCTATTCAAGCTGACATGACTGTCCTTAAAGCCGACTTGACAGTTTTCTCTTAAATTCATTTTTATTCATTATTTTGTTGCTTGTAGACTTCGTCGTTGTTAGGACAGGATTTGACCATGCTTGGAGGTGTTCCCATGACCTTGTATTATGACTTACATGATGTAAAATGCCCTCAAAGGGTCTTATCATAATTACATTTTGACTTTGCCTCTCTAGAAGCACTTCAAAATGTGCTTGACCTAGTTTCAATGAGCAAGAAACTCATTGACAAATAATACAAAAACAATTTCTCTTTTCTTGAATAAGTACAAATATCAAAATAACATTTATGAAGACCTAGCCTAGTTACATTTCCTTCAACACCCATAACCCTTAGCAGAATGAGGTGGCTGAGAGGAAGAATCATAGTATTGTTGGAGCAGCCAAGGCCATGTTGCATGATCAGGGACTACATATGTTCTTGTGGGCAGAAACATGCAACACTACAATATTCCTACAAAATAGGAGTCCACACTGGGTTCTTGGACAAGTTACACTAGAGGAGGCTTTCACAGGCAAGAAGCTTGATGTTTCACATTTCCGTATCTTTGGCACAAAAGTTTATTTCCATGTGTCCAAAGATAGTAGGAAGAAGTTGGAGCCTATAACAAAGAAGGGTATTTTCGTGATATATAGTGAGAAAACACCAACATACAAGGTGTATCTACCACGACTCAAGAAGATGATATTTAGGCAGGATGTGAGGTTTGAGGAGTCTAGAGATTTGAGGGAGTCCTTATGATGAGAGCAGGTTGGAGTATGTGAGATGGAGGAGCTACTCGCTCCCAAGGAAGAGCCTCACCCAAGATCACAAATTGAGTCTCAGTCAGGTGGCAAGAGGCTCGAACAGGAGGATGCAGAGCAAGATGACGAGGAGAAGAGACTAGGACAAGAGAAAACAACTACTCAGTTAGAGACTCCTAACACAAGGAGGAAGAAAGCCAAGTGGGCTAAGAAGTTGATTCAGGAGGCCCAAGAGCAGGTTGAAGCTCCTAGCACCATGTTCAGGGAAAGCAAGCGGCCACAAAGGTACATAGGATATTGCACTGATGACAACGTTGGTGGACATTGAGCCTTCTAGTTATAAGGAGGTAGCCTCTTAGCAGGTTTTGCAAGATGCCATGGTGGAATAATATTCCTCCATCATGAAGAACGATGTCTGGCAGATTGTGCCACAACCTGAGGGAAAATTAGTAGTTGGGTCATGATGGGTGTACATGGTAAAGCATGGAGTAGATAGGAGTGTGGAGAAGTACAAGGCCAAGTTTGTGGGCAAGGGCTTCTCACAGATTGAAGGCATATACTATGACGAGACCTTTGCCTTAGTGGCATGATATTCATCCATCGGGACTACTTTGGCACTTGCAACACAGATTGGGTGGCAGATCCACTAGATGGACGTGAAGACATCATTCCTCTACAGAGTGGTTGAGGAGGAGATTTATATGGAGCAACCAGAGGGATTTGAGCAGTTTAGCTGAGACACAAATGTGTTTAGGCTGAAGAGAGCTCTTTATGGGCTCAAGAAAACTCTGACATCATGGTACACTCATATTGATAACTACAGTCGAGGATTGGGCTTCACTAAGAGAGAGGTGGATGCCAACCTGTACTACATCATGGTTGGAGGGCTTCCACCTATATTAGTGCTCTATGTTGACGACCTTATATTGACTAGAGTAGTCAACTTAATCCAAGATTGCAAGGAGGACCTTGCAAGAGAGTTTGAGATGAAAGATATGGGGCTTATGCACTATTTCCTTGGCTTGGAGGTTTGGCAAGGTGATGGTGAGATCTTCGTGAGATGGGAAGTACACTACAAAGATTCTCTGGAGATTTTATATGCAGGATTGCAGGCCCATGATCCGGATTGGATTTTTATATTGTTTTTCATCAATATCGATGCTTTTAGAGTGGAAAAAGTGGAGGAATCAACTCATGGGACCGTTTTTACTAGTGGGATCTAGTTTGGCAAAATATGGTCTAAAACTTTCCAGGAGCATTTTAAGGCATCAAACTGTTGAAATATGTAACTAGGTTCGGTCTTCATAATGGCATATGTAATCGTGATTTTATGTATTTAATAAAAAGAGAAAAATAAATTTATTATTTTTGTTCTTGAGGCATGGGTTTCATGCTTAAGGGAAATTTATTTTTAGGTCAAGCACCCATTGAGTGCTTTTAGGTTTGTCATAAAGTCAATTGAGTCATTGTCATGTATTGAAGACCCATTTGGGCATGTTACATATTGTAAAGAAAAAATTATTGAGTCAAAATAGAGTCAAAAGACCCTCCAAGACCTCGTCATGGCACAAAGATCAAGTCGACCTACATGAAGGGACAAGTCGGCCTCAAGATAGCAATTCGTACCCCTCACAAGCCTATAAATAAGAAGGAATTCGACCTCATTTGCACACTCACTCAAGCAAGTTCAATCTCCTCAAGATAGAAGTTGGAAAAGGATGAAGAAGAAGAACAAGATCAAGATTGAAGTTTTTGGGCCTCTCTCTCTCTCTCTCTCTCTTTTGTTAGGGTTTCTACAGTTTCTGGGCTAGACGAAATTTTGACGCTACATCGAAGATGTGAAGCTACAAGGTTGATGCTGTGAAGCTCCAAGGTCAAAGTTGTGACGTTGCAAGGTCGAAGCTATGAAGTTGCCTTTAGATCGAAGTTATGAAGTTGCATCAAGGTTGAAGTTGTGAAGCTGCTAGGTCAAAGTTGTTGAAGTTGCTAGGTCGAAGTTGCAGAAATTGTTGCTAGGGTCGAAGTTGCTGGAAGGTTGAAGTTTGTTGCTGGAAGCTGTGTAAGGAAAGCTCATCAAGAAGAAAGGATGACTAGGTCTTGAAAGGCCTTGGACAAGGGTCATTGGCCTTGGAATTCATCAATTGAAGTTCTATAAGAAGAGAAGTATGGTGGGTTTTCCTCTCAATTGGAGAGGTTTTGGCCCTGGATGATCACCTATATCTTGTGTCCTATTTTCTCATTGTTCTTTATGATTTGGTAGTTGTTTGATGATAGAAAACACTAATAATAATAAAGGAAAGAAGAAGTTAATCAAGTAAAATAAAAATACATCACAATTAGTTATCAAAGTAAGAGAAATCACCTACACTTGTTTACCCCTAGATTTCTCAACATGGTTTCAAAGCTAAGGTGACTACATCAAGGAAGGGCAACATGAAGAAGGATACTCTAGGGCGAAACTACAAATCGATCATCTTGGAAACATCAAGAGCATCAATCATCAAAAAGGACTAACCCTCTCATCATATTGAAAGGGAATAATTAAGATTATCAAAGAATACCTCAAAACCCTAGCTCATCCAAAGAAGGGTTCCACACTTAAAGCATTCTTAGGAAACTCACACATTCTATAATCATTATCACGAGGAAGGAAGAGAGAAGCACTTTTGGGTCTGTTTTTCTAGGTTATATTCTACACACATGCGAAGTATTAAGAGATCCTTTTGCAACAACAAGTATTGAATTGCAGCCACAATCAAGGATCAAGTTTTTTGCCAAGAAAGGTCTCCTTTGCAAGCCGAAATAACAAGAAAAAGAAGTCAAGTCAAGCGAAGTAGAAAGGAGGCAAATTTGTCCATCTTCTAGCCACGCATGTGAACTAGGGTTATTGTAGAAAAAGCCGAAATTGCAAAACTGCTACAAGAAGTCAAAATTCTGAAGAAGGGCCAAAATTTGAGGTTGTAAAACAAGTTTAACTAGTGTTGCCTTGAATTAAGAAAAGCTGGAAAAATCATTGTCATCATCATCAAGGAATCAATGTGATCTCCCTTTGAGCCAAGGATCACTTTTGAAGAAAGACATATTCTATTATCTACATCATCATCAAAATCAAGAAGGCATCAAGTTGAAGATTTCATCATCCAAGAGTATCTTCACTTGACAAGTAAGTATTTTTATATCTATATTTGAATATGTCAAAATGACTTCATATTGCAAGGAGATCAAAAAATTGGTTGGGTCGTCAAACTTTCTTGCATGGAGGAAGATGATAGGTTTGATCCCCATAGAAAATGAAGTCGTTGGTCATGTTAAGGGTTTAATTGTTGAACCACCAAAAGAAAAAGTTCAAGCTCTACAAGATGAAGATACCAAAAGGAGGAATAACCTGATACTTTATGAGGGTGTCAGAAATAAGAGACTGACTCCAAGAGTTGGGATAAATAATGTCCAACAAGAAAATGACTACCATAGTGCTCAATGCACTACTAGAGGAATGGGGCAACTTCACATCAAGCATCTATGGGAAGAAGGAAACTACTCCATTCAATGAACTATGGTCATTATGCAAAATCGAAGAAACTAGGCTGAAGGCAAAAATCGATGTAGGATCAAGCAAGCAAGCTCAAGCATTTGCGGCGATGGCTAGAAGAAAAGGAATGTTTGGGAAGCTTGGTCCTCAGAAAAAGAAGAACATGTTGAAGGTTCAATGTTATGGTTGTCGTGAATATGGGCACTACAAGAGAGATTGTTTAAATCTCAAGACGGACAACAACAAAAGACGAAGAGAAGAAACCCATATCACTGAAGAAGTGGAAGAAGCTGAAAAGAAGAAATCCAAGTAGGAGGAAGTAAAATATCTCTACTATGATTGAGATAGTCTTCCTCACCTAGTTCTTTCCAAGTTTATGTTTCAAGTTTTATGTTGTAAAGTATAACTATCATGGTAGGAATCATTAGAGGCATGATAGGATGCATCATAGAAGCATACGATTGAAAGCAAGAGGTCATGACATCATCATAAAGAAGCATGAAAGATATCTAAAATAGAAGTCTATAGTTGTCACCTATAGAAGGATGTAGCTCTTGATAACTTCATTAGAAGCATAAGTAGTACTTATGGGAAAAAGAAAGTCATCTAGTATATAGTTCATCATACATCATTCAAAAAGGAGCATTTGCAGGATGAGGATGATCAAGATCCTCCGTTGGAGTCTTGATCGGAAGGTTCACCTACTGGAAGAAGCAAGTTTCTCGCCAATAATTCCACCTTGTATGGGATTCATGGAATGATGGTATGATGTCAAAAGAAGTGAAGCAGGTCAAGGTGATTCAAGTTCTTTCAATCAAGGAAGTTGTTGAAGGAAGTCTAAATGACCAAAAGGAAGAGATGAGGTATGTATGAAGGGATATCCTCCTTTGGAAGGATGCATAAAGGCATGATTCACACATTGACTAAATGAAATAAACATAATAAGTCCTCACATGGAATACAAGGTGGTTGATAAAAATGAAAGAACTATGAATGGAAGTGCCCAAGAAGCAATATGTGAATAAAGTAAGGAGAGATTGTGAAAGATGCAACTATTGTCACATAGAAAAGGAAATCAACATTTGATAACTAGAAGAATTGACCGTGACATCTCCATGGAAAATGTATGATGACTTTGAAGAAGTTTGGAAAGGAAGATGACCCTTGACATTGAATATATTTTTGGAGAAGTGTCAATATGAATGCAGGATGTTGATACAAGAAGTAGATGTCATGATGTAAGACCATGACAAAGATAATTTGATGTTCATTTTTTAATTTTTGAACAATATCTGGATGGGCTAATGGAGGGCTATCAAGGGAAGAGTTGTAGATGTCATCTACAATTGATACTCATGTGGTGGGATGATAAGATCATGAAGAAAACATGATGTGGAGAAGGTAGTTGTATGAAGGAAAGTCAGATATGGATTAGTGAATCACTTTCCGATGAAAGAAAGGATGACATGACTGACATGATTCATGAATGAAAGTGATGGATGACCGATGCCCTACGAAGAAGTCCCAAAAGATGTAGGCTCCATAACAAAGAAGAAATTCATTACATCGAAAGAAAGATTCCTACAAGCGGCTGGTTGTCCCATGATCTCCACCTCGAAAGTTGCTCGAAGCAAGTCCCTAGTTAAGGGGAGGCTTGGTCAAGTCCCTGGTTAAGAGGGAGCTTGGGTACATTCTTTTTATAGGAATGGGTGCATTTCTTCATTGGAATGGATATATCCTCCCTAGTTGAGAGGGAGAGGTAGACACATCATTCTTGTCTTCACTTGGGAAGAAAGAATGGAGGATTACGTAAGCATTTGGCATCCGATACTCTTTGAGGATGTGGTAGGGCATCCAAGATAATAGTAGTCGTAGAGGACTAATATTCTTTGAGGACTAGGAATCCAAGATAAGAATAGTCTTGGTGGAACATACTCTGAGATAACCCAGGTGGGGTCTGGTCCGATAAAGACAATGATGAGGGTGTCTATAAATCATTAGTCTCACCAGCATTGTGCTCTGATCTTGCAAAGAGATAGTGTTGTTAGTCAAGGCCTCGCTACGTGACAATGTTGGATGATGTGATGCTATACAAATGAGTTACCAATCCGACTCTTCTTATGAGAAATCTTCAAATTGAGAATGTCCAAGTACATTGTATGGATTATGAATACCTCCTTAATTAAGAGGGAGTGTTGAAATATGTAACTAGGTTCGGTCTTCATAATGGCATATGTAATCATGATTTTATGTATTTAATGAAAAGAGAAAAATAAATTTATTATTTGTGTTCTTGAGGCATGGGTTTCATGCTCAAGGGGAATTTATTTTTAGGTCAAGCACCGATTGAGTGCTTCCAGGTTTGTCATAAAGTCAATTGAGTCATTGTCATGTATTGAAGACCCATTTGGGTATATTACATATTCTAAAGAAAAAATAATTGAGTCAAAATAGAGTCAAAAGACCTTATAAGATCTCGTCATGGCACAAAGATCAAGTCATCCTACATGAAGGGACAAGTCAGCGTCAAGATAGCAATTCATACCTCTCACTAGTCTATAAATAAGAAGGAATTCGACCTCATTTGCACACTCACTCAAGCAAGCTTGATCTCCTCAAGATAGAAGCTGGAAAATGACGACGAAGAAGAAGAAGACCAAGATCGATGTTTTTGTGCCTATCTCTCTCTCGTTAGGGTTTCTAAAGTTTCTAGGCTAGACAAAATTCTAAAGCTACAAGGTCAAAACTGTGTCTAGATCAAAGTTGTAAAGTTGCTAGGTCGAAGTTGCTGAAGTTGCATCAAGGTCGATGTTGTGAAGCTACTAGGTCGAAGTTGTTGAAGCTTCTAGGTAGAGGTTGTAGAAATTGTTGTTGGGGTCGAAGATGTTGGAGGTCGAAGTTTGTTGCTAGAAGTTGTGTAAGGAAAGCTCATCAAGAAGGAAGGATGACTTGGTCTTGGATGTTCTTGGTCAAGGGTCATAGGTCTTGGAATTCGTCAATTGAAGTTCTATAAGAAGAGAAGGATATTGGTGGGTTTTTCTCTCAGTTGGAGAGGTTTTGGCCCTGGATGATCGCCTATATATTGTGTCCTATTGTCTCATCATTCTTTACAATTTGGTAGTTGTTAGATGATAGAGAACACTAATAATAATAAATGAAAGAGGAAGTTAATAAAGTAAATTAAAAACACATCATCAGCAAAGTAAGAGAAATCACCTACACTTGTTTCCCCCTAGATTTCTCAACACAAATGATGTTTTTTTGGGGTAAAACTTTGGTACTTTAGCGTCACATCTTTTCATGCTATTCTACACACACAGAAATTTTCAACAATGCAAGAATCGTGTCAATTGGAATCCGAATGCAAAAGTTATGCCACTCAGAAGTTGGCCTTCTTATTTTCACTACCATAGTTCGAGAGGATGCCACATTAGCCCCCATTATACATGAAAAAAGGGATATCCACGTGATTATAATGTAGAAGACTTTAGAAAAGTCAATATTGTAACTTTAATTAAGAGTTGAGTTAGTCAAACCTAACCACTAGTAGGCTATCGCATTGTGTTATCACTGGGTCACTAGGAGGAAAAGTGATTCCATTCTTTCGAGTGCATTTGTTCCATAGTTCAACAAAAATAGCCAAGAGGAATAGGAGGTAGAGCACACAAAGAGAATTTGTGCACTGTAGTAGCCCACAAGCCACAGGCCATACTTCTTTATACCTGCAGCCATATTTCCATTTAGAGAAAGAGAGCAGAGTGAACTCACCTTCAAGCTAGGTTTTTCTCTCGAAAGAGTTTCTCAGAGCATGTCTTGTGTCAAATGTGTTGTGATCTTTTATTTTGTCATTCTCTATTATTTGCATAATTTTCATTCGCATGCTTGAAATCTAATAAAACTGTAACAATGTAGAATTTCATATTTTAAATATAATATTATCAAATTTGTTGTGACAAAATGTCCCATGTAATATCCACGAAAATTTACAAATCAACGCATGGCCATGCCTCTAGTCGCAAACCGGAGGAAGGTGGATGCTTGTAGCGCAGAGCGAGTGTATGCTACAATATATAGGTAACTCATTGGGTCGTTGATGTACTTGGTCAACACATGACTTGATATTTGTTATGCAATCAACCAATTGAGTCAATTCATGATGGAACCAACTAGAGTTCATTGAGTTGCTGCAAAACATGTTTTGAGGTATATTAGAGGCACAATGGATTATGGATTGTAGTACAGATAGGTCGATGGAGTGAGGCTTGAGGGCTTCACAAATGTAGAATGGGTAGGGTACTCCACAGATCAGAAGAGTACTTCAGGTGGTGTCTTTAGCATTGGTTCAGCGGTTGTTTCCATGTACAACAGGAAGTAGAGATCAGTGGCACTCAGTTCAACAAAGGTTGAGTACATGGCTGCCAGTTTGGCAGCATGCAAGGCTATTTGGATGAGGAAGTTACTTGTGGGACTTTTCAGACAAAGGATGGAGCCTGTCATTATACACTGTAATATTGTTGCATCAAGCTCTCAGAGAACCCAATGTTTCACGATCACTCAAAGCATATCGAGATCAGGTATCATCATCTCAAAGATTGTGTGCAAAAAGGGATAGTGAAGCTACCGTACATTCCAACAGAGGAGTAGACAACAAATATCTTGACCAAGGCATTAGCAAGAATCAATGTTATTCATTTCAAAGATAGGTTGGGAGTTATACAAAATCCCTTCCTTTCCAAGAGGGAGTGTTGAAAAGTAGCAACTGAAGGTATTCTTGACTCATGCCTTAGTCAAGATAGGCCTTGCTCAAGTCTTCCTTTAGCATGCACGTGTTCCTAGGAATTAAGACGAGTCATGGAGCAGTTTGATTCATGCGCAAAGTTGGAGAGGTAGTTGAGTCGATCTCCAAGAGCGAGTTATATTTGGAAAGGAATGAGTTCGAGAGCGTCAAGTTCTATTTTGAGGCAGGACAAGTTGAATAGTTGGTTCACCTTAGTTGACAAGTCGAACTCAACTCGTATTCCAAAATTAACTTGCCAAATTTAGCTAAGTTGAATTGCATAAAAGGAGGTCGAAAGGCACACTTGTAACACTATTGTTTGAGCACAAGTTTTGTGTGAAAGTTGGTTACAAGGAAGAGTGTACAAGGAGAGACCTATACAAGGCCCTTCCCTATGTGTCTTATGTGGATTTGCTAAAGAAGATATCAATCATGTGTTTCAACATTTTTCTTTCTCAATTCAGGTATGGAAACTCTCTTTGATATCAATTAGTGATATTCAAGGTATCCATGAGGATTGGACTAAAATGTTTGAAAGATGGAAATTTCAATTCGCTCATAAAAAAAACCTGACTCTATAATTTTTAGATGTTGGGTGGCATTGCCCAAATATATGTGCTAGTCCATTTGGTTAACACACAACCAAGCTATTTTTCAGTATGTTACTCCAACTCTTGCATCTTTAGCAGTGAAGGCGACCTAATTACTCTTTAATACAATTTCATCATGGGGATATGAAACATTGGACCTAGGTAATCTCTCGTCAGAGGAGAAAGAATGGTTCTGATTGGGGCCTCCTCTCAATCATGTTTGTAGCTTCAACAAAATCAATTCAAAGAAATATTATTCCATTAGGTTAGACAAAGGATGTCACTCTCTATTCTTTGATGGAGCTTTCAAGGGAAACCTTGGGGAGACATGAGCGGGAAGGGTTATCCTTTGCCCAAATGAAGAAACAAAGACGCAGTATGCTTGGTGTTTTGGAAGGACAACTAATAACCAAGCTGAATTCTTAGCACTATGACAAGTTTTGGAGACTACAATATCAAGGAAAATTTGAAACTTGGTGGTTTTTGGTGACTCAATAATCGTCATTCAACGGATACACCAAATTAAAAACAAACCAGTTCATGATCTACCTCCGTTGATGTTCAAAATAAGCTTGCAAATTCATAAATTTGAAAGCGTTGAATTTTACCATATTAAAAGACAACATAACCAGGGGCAGACTGATTAGCTAATCAAGAAGCCACTCTTTAACAAGGTTTGTCCATCTAGGACACGTGAATTCCAATATTAAAGTTTGTTCCATGAATTCATATAATTTTTTATATGTTTTGGGTTCACATAAACCAAATCCCTCCAATACATAGCTCAAGTGGCAAGAGAATCAAGTGAGCCATGCACATTAATGGTAACATTTATCAAATCATTTTCATATCAAGAATTCGACAACTCTCACTTAGGATGAAAGGCAATAATGGATTTGACATTTGGCTTATCAAGATGCACAACACCTCATTCTAGGATAGTTGGATACACCAAATTAAAAACAAACCAGTTCATGATCTACCTCCGTTTATATTCAAAATAAGCTTGCAAATTCATAAATTTGAAAGCGTTGAATTTTACCATATTAAGAGACAACATAACCAGGTGGCCGACTCATCAGCTAATCAAGAAGCCACTCTTTAACAAGGTTTGTCCATCTAGGACACATGAATTCCGATATTAAAGTTTGTTCCGTGGATTCATATAATTTTTTTTATATGTTTTAGGTTCACATAAACCAAATCCCTCGAATACAAAGCTCAAGGGGCAAGAAAATCAAGTGAGCCATGCACATTAATGGTAACATTTATCAAATCATTCTCATATCAAGAATTCGACAACTCTCACTTAGGATGAAAGACAATAATGGATTTGACATTTGGCTTATCAAGATGCACAACACCTCATTCTAGGATAGATGGCGGACACTTTAGTTCTACAGAGGAGCTTGACTGCAATATTCAAGCTCAGGGGTAGTTAAATGCACACGGAGCTCACTGAAGAATGGATGAAATATCAATGGCTCATCTAGTCCAACAGTTGTAGAGACATGACCCAACCAATGATGCTCATAGGGTTCAGATGAATGGAACGAGGTTGGAATAAGCAGATATAAATGGAGGTTCTTCACAATAGTTTATCCATCATTGAATTATAGTATAATAGAGGCCAATTATAGTTCAATGGAGTGATCCGATAGTGTGGAGAAAACTAGCGAGGCTCTCATGGCAACTCAACTAGATTCAAGTATGGCATTCATCGCCTATCTCATATCTGAGCAAAGTGAGTTGGTGATCTTTGAGGCGAGAATGCATTTCACCCTACTGAATCAAAAGCTTGAGATGTTGTAGGATAAGGTGGTTCGATTGCAGGACATGTTGGATAACTTAATTGATAAACTGGAAAGTATAGAGTTGATTGTTGAAGCAACGACAATTGGAATTCCGAAAGAAATTTATGGAATCGTGGACGAATCTCCAAGCAAAATGTTGGCTCAAATGGAGGCTGAAGGGCTTGCGATGCAAGGCTTGAATGCAACTACTCCTCTACAGGAAACAACTGATCATGTTGGACATGTAGGAAATGTTGAAGCAAGAATGAATGGTATTACTTAACATTATGTAATTAGCTTCATATATTTTTGCAAATATGTAGCGTATATAGATGGTAGAAGGTAGGGTAGAAAAGGGTGTTCTTATTTGAATTTGTGGAACTTAACATATGAACAATTTTATCTAGATGTAAAGGTGTTGGCCTGCAAACGAGTAGTTTAAATATAATATCATTGTTTCTTTAGAAGAAAAGAATGTTATTCAGATTATTACTTTATGATTTAAGATTCTCAACATATGATAATATTCAACTAATGTGAATCTTTTTCATTTTAGATATGTGACATCCCCATGTTCTATCCCTATTATTTCAAATCTAGCGTTGGCAACCACAATAGTGTGGATAGAGCCATGGTTGGCCAAAATTCTAATTAATAAATGATATTAATTAATTAAAAATAATTTAATTAACACAAACGAAGGTTGGACCACCTTATGGATCCCTATTACGAGGGAGAAATTGTTGGGTTTTGCTTGTTACCTCAAAATTCACAACCTTATCCTACCATAATTAATTCTAGAACCTCTCGCAACTGGGAAAAGCCAATTCTCCTGAAAAAAGATTTTAATAAAATGCAATTGAGCGATTTTAAATTTAGAAGATTGTTCGATGATTCATGCATAAAGAGATAAAATAGAGTCATCATAACTGCCCACTGTTGATGCATTGAAGAGGCAAAGCAGTTGGGCAGTGTGACCTAAAGAGACAAGACATGTGGACAAAGGATAAGTTAGTTGTGCCCCTCTGATAACTTGAAGAGCTAAGGTGCACTTATGAAGTCACCTTGGGCAAGCAATGCCTTCTCGACAGAGCCAAGATACACCAAGGGTTGTGGCACTAATTTATATATGCAACAAAGGGAGATACTAGGGGCATCACATTCATCCTTGCTCACCCTGGTTTAGTCAACACATTTTTGAATATGCCCATTCCTACTAAGATCATTGAATCACCTCAAGAGCTCTTCCAAGATTCTTCCCCATTCGTATTCCCTCTTACTCTTAAATTTCATCACACTAAGCTCTTTGATAATTCTCTAGTTCCTTCGTGGTAAAACCAAGCAGAAACCCATTGACTAGAGTGTTATCACTCCATATATGTTGGGAATGTAGAATTTGAACTCAAAACAACGCCCTTAGTGCCGATTACTGGGTGCTTTCTAATATCGTTAAAACTACTTACAAATTCCTCGGACCTTGGATTTGGCTCGGGTGCGATCAACTGCGAGATATATAACTGTGTAGTTGGTATATGGTTGGGAGGAGAGTGGAAGTCCCTCCTTCAATTACTCGATAAATAAACCAAATAAGTAATATAATTAATGTTCCTTTATTTTATAAATGTTGGATTTTCACATAAATACCTCTGTTTGAAATGTGTTGGACGTCCAATTTCTTTTTGGATAATTGACGAAGGTGATAATAGTGCATGAACTCATAGGAATTGAATATATGAAATTTATTACATGTTGATGTAATTTAACATTGCTTAGATTGTATTTCCAAAATTATGCATAATACCTATTGTATGGGTGTTAAGTCGAACCATGCATAATTTGGGTATTGTATGAATAACTACATATAAAAATATATATGCGTATATGACATATGTGGTGCCATAGTGAGTATCAACTTCTCAATTGTTTTACCTAAGGTGCAATGCATTAACTAGGATGTTTACTTGGTTAAGGAAGTTGAAGGATTCATTACCCCAATGATCTCAGTAATACTATGATTTGTTGTCTAAATGTTGGGGTTGTCTACACTAAATATTTATCTTCGTGTTCGCTCTTTTTTTATGTTTGTTGATTTATTAGGGTGCTTTGGACATTGCCTTGTGATATAGTGCATTTTTTCGGATCTCTTAAGGTGTGTTTTAGCTATTATGTTTCAACATGTAGGCCAAGTTCAGTGATTGTAGTTAAGTTTGCTAAATACTAATGTTTAAATTTAGCTGAAAAATGTGTCACTAAAACATTTTGAACAAACTCTGTAATGGTTTCAAAATTTTGATTACAAGAATGATGTGAACTATATTTTACATTGTAAATTACAATTTTTTTCCCGCAAATCTATACTCGAGGTCTTTATTTTGACACTAACCATGGTGTCTATTAAATAGATGATGTTAACAATATTTTGCATTACAAATAACAATATTTTAGCCTTTAATATATCTGAGAAATGTGACCTAATTTAAAGGTGTATTCAATTATATTTTACGTACGAGGGTAGCTTTTAATTTTGTTGATAGTAGGGTTATCTTTCAGAGAGTACATTTTTCATTCTTCATGGAGGGAGAGATAATACCAAAACTTGAGTTTGTGAAGAAAATGACTATAAAGCATGACAATACGGATTAGGATGTATTAAAAACATCTTATTTGTCACATTAATAATTATTCTATGGGTGGTGACAATTTCTGGTGGTGGGTCGATTACACCCTGACGCAATGTTTGTTGGCTTCACAAGCAATAGAACAAATCCATGTAATTAGTTTCGGCCTAGACCACAATTGATTTATACATTAGAACTCTTGTTGAAGTACATATATAAATATGTAAATGAAATGGGATCGCCGACCTATAAGGCAAACCCCGTATGCATTTGGTGGATGGTTAGCATAGTATTATTGAGCCTCAGAGCTTCCACCCTCGGACCTCCGATGAGCAATGGGGTGGGTCCCTCTTATTTTTCCATCACATTATGTTAAGTATGCCAATATAGTGGTGTGGCCATTGTGCGGGATAAACATTCTCGATACACACTATTTTGGCATGGGGCTTGGGAACTACTACAAGAGCAGAGACTATGTCTCTCTAGGGTCTACTTGGTGCATTTCAGAAAAGGGATGGAAAAACATCAACATCTATGGGGATTCAAAGTGCCTTATTGGAGGAATTCTTGGACTACATACATTTGATCCTCCACTACTTGCAGGATGGATTATGAGGATCAAACAACAACTTGCCACTCTATCCTCATATTCCATTCAACATGTTTTCCGAGAATTCAACATGGAGGTGGATCAGCTGTCAAAGCAGGGACTACAGGGTCAATATGGCCAGATGCATTACACACACTACATGGACCAGAACATCATCTAGGAGGGAGACATTAGATTGCCATATTGAACATGTTCTATCATTTTGGTTTTTGTTTTGGATGTGTGATCAATATAGTACTATGTTGTCTTTTGGTTTCATCCTATAGTGCACTTGACTGTGGTAAGAAGGATTTCTGTATGGTTTCTTATTTCTATTTCTGTCAATATGGTTGGTATCACTGCTTTCTGGTACATAGAAAGTCCACATTGATCTATTTCGGTTGCATCGAGTTATATTCAGATTCATGTACTGGTTTTCTTATATAATAGAAATGCCAACATGTTTTTCTTCTGAAAAAAGTATGCCAATCTAGTGGATGGGGTAAGTGTATTGTGATTCCCCAGGGCTTCCACCCACAGAGCCCCTAATGGGAAATGAGGTGGGCCCCCCATATTTTTCCATCAATGTTGTATTAAGTATATTCAATCTAGTGGATGGGGTATGTATATTTATGTGCCTCAGGGCTTCCACCCTCTGATCCTTGTTGGGCGATGAGGTGGGATTGCAATGGAATATACATTTTGTCAAAGCGTGAGTTTAAATTCATGTATATAGGTTAACCTATCACTATAATGTGGGACCTCTGATCCCAACGGGACAACAAGGGTGAATCCATGTCTTATGCCAGCCGGTGGCCACATGGCGTAAACCCCATGCATTAATGAATCGAGTCGACATGTGGTCATTGGTAGGATGTGAGAGTGATGACTCATTCAATATATGCATACATATGTATGGAATATTGATACATATATATGGTCAAACCCAAATGGTGATATTCCCACCAAATTGATGCCACGTGTGTGTGTCTATATATATATAGAATGAGGTGTAGCGCATTGGACCATTAGTCTATGTGGCATCTCCATGTGGCCCAGAATCCGAACCTCAAGGGCCACAAGGTATACTAGTGTTGATGTGGCCAACATTATTGAAATTGAATTTCTCATTAGCACAACATTTAATTTGGGTCTGTTATGCAACCAGATCAGAAAATAGAAGAATGAGATAGATCAATGACTTCAAAAGTAGCCTCTTCAAGGGGGCGACCTCTTTTACATTACACAAATGAATAATTCTTGGATGATACAAATGACAAGGCCTCCTTTCTATATATAGGAGTCTAAGGGGTCACAATATAATCAGAACTGACATAACAATAATAATGTAAGGGCACAGCGATAACAATAGTAGGCTTCTATGGATCACAATAATAACAATATGGGGACAACATGAGCACAATAATAACAATAAGCGGCTACAATGACAATAACAATAAGGGGATACACTATTATTATAGGGACCTAACATGCCCCTCTCCTTCAAAAAAGTGTTGTCCTCAACGCTTGAGTAGTTCTAGATGTTTCTGTATAAAATTCTCATCCTCCC
Source organism: Pinus tabuliformis (assembly GCA_031772625.1). Classification (NCBI taxonomy): domain Eukaryota; kingdom Viridiplantae; phylum Streptophyta; class Pinopsida; order Pinales; family Pinaceae; genus Pinus; species Pinus tabuliformis. The sequence continues at coordinate 956,221,103 of CM062804.1, forward strand.
ATGTGGAATCTTCAACGGTTAAGTTCTTCCACTTGATGAGATACTCTGAAATTGATCGATTTTGTAGCTGTCGAGTTCTTGTTTTAGTGATTGCTTCAATTTCCAATATGATTTTTCTTTCCTCGTCAAGTTCTAGAAATATTGTTTGAACTGGGAGCTTGTCACCTATAACCTTCTTTAAGCATGAAATGTGGCAAATTGGGTGCACTGGGGAAGATGCAAGAAGTTCCAATTTGTATGCCATAGTACCAATCTTTTGCAACACCTTGTACGGACCATAATACTTTGGTTATAATTTATTATCCTTATTAGCTTGCTTGAGGGACATTTGTTTGTATGGTTGTAGTCGTAGAAATACCCAGTCACCTAGATCAAAATTTCTTTCATTGTGATGTTGATTTGTGTGTTGTTTCATTCTATTATGCGCCAAAGTCAGGTTATCCTTTAAGAATTGGAGAACTTTTTGTTGATGCTCGATGTGATCTTCCACTACTTGAACCTTTGAATTTTCACTTAAATATGATGTGGTGGATGGTGGATGATATCCATAAAGTGTTGGAAACATTGAGATGGGGGGGCGAATTAGTATTTCTTTTCAATTGTTATTTTTACCAGTTAGATCACTTATAATTAGAACACAAAATGAACAATAAAAATAAATACTTTTATTAATCTAAATAAATCAAGTACAATATTTGTGTAGGGCTCCAACCCTAGATGAGAACACCGATCTTCAATCTCCTAGGCTCCAAACTGTATTTTTCCAAGCACCAACTTAGACTTCCCAAGGCTCCAACCCTGTCACTTTGAGGCACCAACCTCTAGGGCTCCAACCCTATCTCTGGTACAGGCACCAACTTCTAGGGCTCCAACCCTATCTTCCAAGGCACCAACCTTGTCTCTTTGAGGCTCCAACCTCTTGGGCTCCAACCCTTAGCTTTACTTCATCAAGATATGTTTGGTTATACTTCGTGGCTCCCAATGTCTTCTTAAACAAGCCCTATCAATCTTCACCTACGCCTTCACTTAAACTCCACGCCACATCATCAATGACAACCTTGTTTTTCAAATGAAGGTGTCACCACTGCTCTTCATATTACCTAAACAAAACTTCTTCAAGGTCACTTCATAATGGCTTAAATGGATCATGGTATTCAATTATCTCCACAAATATTCAATATGATGCTTCACAAAGTTCTCCAACTCTGCCTATTATGTTCTCAAGAGAAGACTTCAACAAGCTCTATTTGTCCAATCCCAATAAATCAACACTTCGACCATTACAACTATGACAACTTCGACCATGGTAGCTTCAACCATGACAACTATGGCAGCTTCGACCACGACAACTTCGACCTAGACAACTATGGCAACTTCGACCACGACAACTATGACAACGACAACTACGAAAACTACAACAACTTCAACCGTGGCAACTACGACAGCTTTGACCACGACAACTACAGCAACTTCGACCACGACAACTTCGACCATGGCAACTACGACATCTTCAACCAAGATTTTATGCCCAAACAGAATGATCCTTTTTTTCGTCCTAAACATTAGTCTCCTCGTTCTCCTCGGACTTCTATCTTCTATACTCTGTATCTCTAAATTCTTGCCCGAATTGTTGATGAAGTGTTTAGACGTCTATTTATATAGATTTTGTTTATAACTGAAGGGACACATCTATTTGAAGTGAGGTTGACTTGTATTACTGAGTGTAGGTCGGCTCACTGCTAGGAATAATTTCCTTAACTTAAAAATTCAATATCTCAATAACTATTGGGAGTTTCGGGGCAAATAAAGGCTCGTTAGAAAGAGGAAAAAATCCTCTTTAATATGGTCTAGGATCCATTTTGAAAGGATGCCTCCAAGGTGTCCAAAATAGTTTTTCTTTGTGACTATCCTTAAATTTTATGCATAAAAAGTTTGGGATAACATGAGGAATGTTTGGGACAGCGTGGCTTCTTCATTATTTGGCTTCTTCATTGTTATCAATGTCATCATAAGATCATAGAGTCATTATGTATGAGTGCAACATCCATGTGGCATGACACATGAACAATGTCATCATGTACTAGTGCAATCATAGTGCAACATCATTAGGAGAACTCCAAAATAATCTTCCAACCATCAAATGATCTCCAACCATGTTATCAAGACCTCATCAAGTGCCATCATCAATTGTGGTCATTCATTAAGAATATGGCATCATCAAATGTAGTCCTCCATATGTCATCAAGGGCCTAAAATACTTAGCACTTGGCACTTATTAAGACTTCTTCATTAGTGACTTGACATATTAATTGATGACATTCTTATCAAACAAGAGTTATGACATCATCATATGGAACGAGGCATCTATTGTCTTCAACCTTATCATCTCATTCTAGGGTTTCATGATTAGGAATATCAAGAATATTTGCCATCTCGGCCAATGCCATATTGACATCAATGACAACATGATTAACAATCTCCCCCTTTGTCATTGATGGCAATATTTTTTCCCTTCCAACATTCTCTCCCCCTTTGACATCAATGGCAAATGGGGTGCCCAAGTAATCCCCTTAAGTTGCTTCTTTTCATCATATTTTCTTTATCAATAGTAGTTCTTCATATGCATGTTACTCCCCTTGTCATGGTGCTCCTTATTCTAGCAATGTGGTCCATGATAGATGTGCTTAAATTCCTTCATGTGATGAACCAACTCCCCCTCATTAAAGATTACCTGCTAGTGATCAAGTGGAAGAGATCTTCAATGATAATCCATTGGATGAATAAGGATTATATTCTTCAAGGAGTGTTCCTGAGAGATGATCTATCAAAGAATGATTGTCCATATAATTGATCAAGGTTTTCATAAGAATCCATCCATGGTTAGCTCATGTTAAGATATCAAGACAAATGAAGAAACAATCTTGTACCTTGATAATCATAATGAAGGATTACCATACCACTGCACTTGATGAAGGTCTAGAAAATATACATGATGATGACACCACATGATGCCATATTCTACCTCTAATATGGACCATGATGATGACTAATAATTGGAAGACTACCCTTCATGCCTGGACTATGATGACTTATCCTACATTGAAAGATTGGACTATGATGATGACCCCATGTTGAAGAAGTTAAGTAATAAGGAAATCAAGAACATGTAGAGGGAAAAGACATAATGACATGAAGACAAGGACATGATCAAGGGCATAATGATGGTGACCCTACATTGAAGAAGACAAGGACATGAATTGTGAAGACAATTAACGAAGGAATCATCCATGAAGAAGAAGCCCATCTATGAAAGAATGTTGCTGTCCTATATTTTTGCACTCATAAAGATCAATCACATTAAAAAATACTTTTTGCTACCTTAGAGGAAGAATTCTTCCATGAGACCTACACCATCTTAAAGAGCATATTTTTCCCTTTCTAACGAGCTATTATATGCCTCCTAACTCCTTCTAGATTGTGAGAAATTGAATTTATAAGTTAGAAAAATTATTATTTTTTCCTAGCCGACCTAAGCCAACTTGTGTAGGCTCAACATGTCGTCCAAGAGACATGTCTCTTCGTCAAATGAAAAACCAGTATAAATAAGGATTCAGACACTTCATTTTCATCATCAAATTTGGTGAAAAATACAGAGAAGCAACACAGAAATAAGACAGGAGGCCGAGGAGGACAGAGAAGACATTGTTGTTTGGGCAAATTCTTTTTCTGATTTTCTGTGATTGATTGTTGGGCTAAACAATACTACAACAAACCTGTGACAAGTGTGTGTGGACAACATTGCAGAAGTTTGGAATTTCTGTTTGGGCTTAAAACTTACCACTGGACAACACCAAGAACGTGATAAATGGATGACTATCCTCATCTCCTTGTGGACTAAACCGTTGACACAATCCTGTGTTTTTTAGTGGCTGTAATTTTCGGATTGTGGAAAGATTCTTGTGGCTCGGACTATCTACCTTCAGAACATATTACAATTCAGCTGTAAAGGTCTTGAAATACACAACAACAAGCTCAGTTTAATCATTGTTGGATAGTCTCAGAGTGTGGGCTAAAATCTGTGAAGAAGACCTTATCTTAGGCTCAGACTTGTGTTACAAACTTGGACTGTGGTATGTTGTGAAGACACATACCTTGGACTGTGACTGAAGCATACATTGACTGTGGTGGGCTCATTCTAAGTACCTCAGGACCTGTGGAACCATACTATATGCCTGTGTTAGCACAAACCTTTTGTTGGAAGGCTTGAATCTTGATGAGTTGAGCCTTGTGTTCCCAACGTTTGGGAATTAATTGTAGCAGACCTTTGGAGTCGACTTGAAGTAGTATTTGGGGCTACCTTGGATCAGATTTGAAGAAGGCCTTGATTAAGGTGATCTTTGAAGAATTCCTAAAACCTTGTGAAGACCAAACAAGGACGTTGTGTGCAGAACTATTAAAGCCATCATGAGGTGACCTTGAAGAAGTTTTGTTTGGGTAACATGAAGAGAAGTGGTGACACTTCATGTGAAGAACAAGGTTGTCATTGATGATGTGACGTGGAGTCTAAGTGAAGGCGTAGCTGAAGATTAATAGAACTTGTTGAAGAAGACATTGGGAGCCGCAAAGTATAACCAAACATATCTTGATGAAGTAAAGCTAAGGGTTGGATCCCAAGAGGTACAAGGTTGGTGCCTTGGATGATAGGGTTGGAGCCGTAAAGGATAGGAGTCCTCAAGAGACCAGGTTGGTGCCTATACCAGAGATAGGGTTGGATCCCTAGAGGTTGGTGCCTCAAAGTGACAAGGTTGGAGCCTTGGGAAGTCCAAGTTGGTGCTTGGAAAAATACAGGTTGGAGCCTGGGAGATTGAAGATTGGTGTCTTCATCTAAGGTTGGAGCCCTACACAAATATTGTACTTGATTTATTGAGATTAATAAAAGTATTTATTTTTATTGTTCATTTTGACTATAGCTCTTGTTAAGATATCAAGACAAATGAAGTAACAATCTTGTACCTTGATGATCATAATGAAGGATTACCATATCACTGCACTTGATGACAATAAAAATAAATACTTTTATTAATCTCAATAAATCAAGTACAATATTTTTGTAGGGCTCCAACCCTAGATGAAGACACCAATCTTCAATCTCCTAGGCTCCAACTTGTATTTTTCCAAGCACCAACTTGGACTTCCCAAGGCTCCAACCTTGTCACTTCGAGGCACCAACCTATAGGACTCCAACCCTATCCCTGGTACAGGCACCGACCTGGTTTCTTGACGACAGGGCTTCAACCCTATCTTCCAAGGCACCAGCCTTGTCTCTTTGAGGCTCCAACCTCTAGGGCTCCAACCCTATCTTACATGGCACCGACCTTGTCTCTTTGAGGCTCCAGCCCTTAGCTTTACTTCATCAAGATATGTTTGGTTATATTTCACGGCTCCCAATGTCTTCTTCAACAAGCCCTATCAATCTTCAGCTATGCCTTCACTTAGACTCCACGTCACATCTTCAATGACAACCTTGTTTTTCACATGAAGGTGTCACTACTGCTCTTCATGTTACCCAAACAAAACTTCTTCAAGGTCACCTCATGATGGCTTTAATGCATCATGGTATTTAATGATCTCCACAAATCTTCAATATGCTACTTCACAAAGTTCTCCAACTTTGCCCTATTATGTTCTCAAGAAAAGACTTCAACAAGCTCTATTTGTCCAATCCCAATAAATCAACACTTCAACCATGACAACTATGACAACTTTGACCATGGTAGCTTCAACCACGACAACTACGGCAACTTCGACCACAACAACTACGACAACTTCGACCACGACAACTACCGCAACTCCAACTACGACAGCTTCGACCACGACAACTTCGACCACAAAAACTACTACAACTTCGACCACGGCAACTACGACATCTTCGACCAAGATTTTATGCCCAAACATAATGATCCTTTTTTTCGTCCTAAACAATAGTCTCCTTGTTCTCCTCAGCCTTCTATCTTCTTCTATACTCTGTATCTCTGAATCCTTGCCTGAATTGCTGATCAAAATGAAGTGTTTAGACGTCTATTTATATAGATTTTGTTTATAACTGAAGGGACGCGTCTATTTGAAGTGAGGGTGACTTGTATGACTGAGTGTAGGTCGGCTCACTGCTAGGAATAATTTCCTTAACTTAAAAATTCAATATCTGACAAACTATTGGGAGTTTCAGGGCAAATAAAGGCTCGTTAAAGAGGAAAAAATCTACTTTAAGATGGTCTAGGATCCATTTTGAAAAGATGCCTCCAAGGTGTCCAAAATAATTTTTCTTTGTGACTGTCCTTAAATTTTATGCATAAAAAGTTTGGGACAACATGAGGAATGTTCGAGACAACATGGCTTCTTCATTATTATCAATGTCATCATAAGATCATAGAGTCATTATGTATGAGTGCAACATCCATGTAGCATGACACATGAACAATGTCATCATATACTAGTGCAACATCATTAGGAGAACTCCAAAATAATCTTCCCACCATCAAATGATCTCCAACCATGTTATCAAGACCTCATCAAGTGCCATAATCAATTGTGGTCATTCATCAAGAATATGGCATCATCAAATGTAGTCCTCCATATGTCATAAAGGGCTTCTAAATACTTGGTACTTGGCACTTCTTAAGACTTCTTCATTAGTGACTTGACATATTAATTGATGACATTCTTATCAAACAAGAGTTACGACATCATCATATGGAACCAGGCATCTATTGTCTTCAACCTTACCATCTCATTCTACGGTTTAGTGATATTCATTAGGCATATCAAGAATATTTTCCATCTCGGCCAATGCCATATTGACATCAATGACAACATTGATTAACAATCTCCCCCTTTGACATCAATGGAAAATAGGGTGACCAAGTACTCCCCTTGTCAAGTTGCTTCTTTTCATCATATTTTCTTTATCAATAGTATTTCTTCATAGGTATGTTACTCCCCTTGTCATGGTGCTCTTTCTTCTGGAAATGTGGTCCATGATAGATGTGCTTAAATTCCTTCATGTGATGAACCAACTCCCCCTCATGAAAGATTACCTGCTAGTGATCGAGTGGAAGAGATCTTCAATAATAATCCATCGGATGAATAAGGATTATATTCTTCAAGGAGTGTACCTAAGAGATGATCTATCAAAGAATGATTGTCCATATAGCTCATCAAGGATTTCATAAGAATCCATCCATGGTTAGCTCTTGTTAAGATATGAAGACAAATGAAGTAACAATCTTGTACCTTGATGATCATAATGAAGGATTACCATATCATTGCACTTGATGAAGGTCTAGAAAATATACATGATGATGACACCACATGATGACATGTTCTACCTCTAATATGGACCATGATGATGACTAATAATTGGAAGACTACCCTCTATGCTTGGACTATGATGACTTATCTTACATTGAAAGACTGGAATATGATGATGACCCTATGTTGAAGAAGTTAAGTAATAAGGCAATCAAGAACATGTAGAGGGCAAAGACATAATGACATGAAGACAAGGACATGATCAAGGGAATAATAATGGTGGCCCTACATTAAAGAAGACAAGGACATGAATTGTGAACACAATTAACAAAGGAATCATCCATTAAGAAGAAGCCCATCTATGAAAGAATGTTGTTATCCTATATTTATGCACTCATAAAGATCAGTCACATTAAAAAATACTTTTTGCTATCTTAGATGCAGAATTATTCCATGAGACCTACACCATCTTAAAGAGCATATTTTTCCCTTTCTAACGAGCTATTATACGCCTCCTAACTCCTTCTAGATTGTGAGAAATTGAATTTATAATTTATAATTTTTTTTTTTTTTCCTAGCCGGCCTACGCTGACTTGTGTAGGCTCAACATGTCATCCAAGAGACATGTCTCTTCATCAAATGAAAAAATAATATAAATAAGGATTCAGACACTTCATTTTCATCATCAAATTTTGTGAAAAATATAAAGAAGCAACACAAAAATAAGACAGGAGTCCGAGGAGGACAGATAAGACATTGTTGTTTGGGCAAATTGTTTTTCTGGTTTTCTGTGATTGATTGTTGGGCTAAACAATACTACAACAAACCTATGACAAGTGTGTGTGGACAACATTGCAGAAGTTTGGAATTTCTGTTTCGGCTTAAAACTTACCACTAGACAACACCAAGAACATGATAAATGGATGACTATCCTCATCTCCCTGTGGATTAAACCGTTGACACAATCATGTGTTTTTTAGTGGCTGTAATTTTCGGACTGTGGAAAGATTCTTGTGGCTCGGACTATCTATCGTCAGAACATATTACAGTTCAGCTGTAAAGTCTTGAAATACACAGCAGCAGGCTCGGTTTAATAATTGTTGGATAGGCTCAGAATGTGGGCTAAAATCTGTGGAGAATGCCTTATCTTAGGCTCAGACTTGTGTTACAAACTTGGACTGTGGTATGTTGTGAAGACACATACCTTGGACTATGACTGAAGCATACATTGATTGTGGTGGGCTCATTCTAAGTACCTCGGGACTCGTGGAACGATACTATATACCTGTGTTAGCACCAACCTTTTGTTGGAAGGCCTGAATCTTGATGAATTCAGCCTTGTGTTCCAAACGTTTGGGAATTAATTGTAGCAGACCTTTGGAGTCAACTTGACGTAGTCTCTGGGGCTACCTTGGACCAGATTTGAAGAAGGCCTTGATTAAGGTGATCTTTGAAGAATTCCTAAAAACTTGTGAAGACTAAACAAGGAAATTGTGTGCAGGACTATTAAAGCCATCATGAGGTGACCTTGAAGAAGTTTTGTTTGGGTAACATGAAGAGAAGTGGTGACACCTTCATGTGAAGAACAAGGTTGTCATTGATGATGCGACGTGGAGTCGAAGTGAAGGTGTAGCTGAAGATTGATAGGGCTTGTTGAAGAAGACATTGGGAGCCGCGAAGTATAACCAAACATATCTTGATGAAGTAAAGCTAAGGGTTGGATCCCAAGAGGTTGGAGCCTCAAAGAGACAAGGTTGGTGCCTTGGAAGATAGGGTTGGAGCCCTAGACGTTGGAGCCTCAAAGAGACAAGGTTGGTGCCTTGGAAGATAGGGTTGGAGCCCTAGAGGTTGGTGCCTCAAAGTGACAAGGTTGGAGCCTTGGGAAGTCCAAGTCGGTGCTTGGAAAAATACAAGTTGGAGCCTGGGAGATTGAAGATTGGTGTCTTCATCTAGGGTTGGAGCCCTACACAAATATTGTACTTGATTTATTGAGATTAATAAAAGTATCTATTTTTATTATTCATTTTGACTATAGCTCTTGTTAAGATATCAAGACAAATGAAGTAACAATCTTGTACCTTGATGATCATAATGAAGGATTACCATATCACTGCACTTGATGACAATAAAAATAAATATTTTTATTAATCTCAATAAATCAAGTACATTACTTGTGTAGGGCTACAACCCTAGATGAAGACACCAATCTTCAATCTCCCAAGCTCCAACCTATATTTTCCCAAGCATTAACTTGGACTTCCCAAGGCTCCAACCTTGTCACTTCGACGCACCAACCTATAGGGCTCCAACCCTATCTCTGGTATAGGCACCAACCTTGTCTCTTGAGCACTCCTATCCTCTAGGGCTCCAACTCTATCTTCCAAGGCACCAAAATTTTCTCTTTGAGGCTCCAACCTCTAGGGCTCCAACCCTATCTTCCAAGGCACCAACCTTGTCTCTTTGAGGCTCCAACCCTTAGCTTTACTTCATCAAGATATGTTTGGTTATACTTCATGGCTCCTAATGTCTTCTTCAACAAGCCCTATCAATCTTCAGCTCCGCCTTCACTTAAACTCCACGTCACATCATCAATGACAACCTTGTTCTTCACATGAAGGTGTTACCACTGCTCTTCATGTTACCCAAACAAAACTTCTTCAAGGTCACCTCATGATGGCTTCAATGCATTATGGTATTCAATGATCTCCACAAATATTCAATATGCTACTTCACAAAGTTCTCCAACTCTACCCTATTATGTTCTCAAGAGAAGACATCAACAAGCTCTATTTTTCCAATCCTAATAAATCAACACTTCGACCATGACAACTATGACAACTTTGACTGCGGTAGCTTCAACCATGACAACTATGGCAACGTCGACCACAACAACTACGACAGCTTCAACCACAACAACTACTACAGCTTCGACCATGACAACCACGACAACTACGACAGCTTCGACCACGACAACTTCGACCACAACAACTACTGCAGCTTCGACCACGGCAACTACGACATCTTCGACCAAGATTTTATGCCCAAACAGAATGATCCTTTTTTTTCGTCCTAAACAATAGTCTCCTTGTTCTCCTCAGTCTTCTGTCTTCTTCTATACTCCGTATCTTTGAATTCTTACCCGAATTACTGATCAAAATGAAGTGTTTAGACGTCTATTTATATATATTTTGTCTATATCTGAAGGGACACGTCTATTTGAAGTGAGGTTGACTTGTATGATTGAGTGTAGATTGTCTCACTGCTAAGAATAATTTCCTTAACTTAAAAATTCAATATCTCACAAACTATTGGGAGTTTCAGGGAAAATAAAGGCTCGTTAGAAAGAGGAAAAAGTCCACTTTAAGATGGTCTAGGATCCATTTTGAAAGGATGCCTCCAAGGTGTCCAAAATAATTTTTCTTTGTGACTGTCCTTAAATTTTATGCATAAAAATTTTGGGACAACATGAAGAATGTTCGGGACAACGTGGCTTCTTCATTATTTGCCTTCTTCATTGTTATCAATGTCATCATAGGATCATAGAGTCATTATGTATGATTGCAACATCCATGTAGCATGACGCATGAACAATGTCACCATATGCTAGTGTAGTCATAATGCAACGTCATTAGGAGAACTCCAAATAACCTTCCAACCATCAAATGATCTGCAACCATGTTATCAAGACCTCATCAAGTGCCATCATCAGTTGTGGTCATTCATCAACAATATGGCATCATCAAATGTAGTCCTCCATATGTCATCAAGGGATTTTAAATACTTAGCACTTGGCACTTATTAAGACTTCTTAATTAGTGACTTGACATATTAATTGATGACATTCTTATCAAACAAGAGTTACGCCATAATCATATGGAACCAGGCATCTATTGTCTTCAACCTTATCATCTCATTCTAGGGTTTCATGATATTCATTAGGCATATCAAGAATATTTTCCATCTTGGTCGATGCCATATTGACATCAATGACAACATTGATTAACATAAAGTGCCATAAATGGGGTAAAGGAAGTGTTATACCACCATTCATCTAGAGGCAACCATTTGACTCATTGTGTCTGTTTATCAGATACAAAGCAATGAAGATATCCTTCCAAACATTTGTTCACTATCTTAGTTTTCCCATCAGATTGAGGATGATAAGATGAGCTATGAGTTAATTGAGTACCCAGACAAGAAAATAATTATGTCGAAAAATTTCTAGTGAAAATAGGATCTCTATTGCTTACAATAATCTTTGGGTTTCCATGTAGCTTTTGAATTGTTCCCATAAATGCAGTAGCAACTGTACTAGCTTTAAATGGATGAGATAATGAACAAAAGTGTTCATACTTGGTAAGTCTATCAATTACCACCATGATGACACCCTTTCCTTCGGACTTGGGTAAACCTGTGATAAAATCCATTGAAAGCTCCTCCCAACCTTGACTTGGAATGGATAAAGGTTGTAATAGACCTGGGGTCTTAACTGTCTCAACTTTATTTTGTTGGCAAACCAAACATTCTACCAAAAACTTTTGAATATCAGATATAAGGCCGTCCAAAAAAAATTCCTTCTTAACCCTGCGGTAAGTTTTTAAAAATTCTAAATGCCCTCCTAAGGGACAGGTGTGCAATTCTAGAAGAATCTTTTGTTTGAGTTGGGAATTCTTATAGATGTATAAGTGATCTTTGTACAATAAAGAATCATTTTTCCAGCTAAATGTATCAGATGTACTGGGATCTTGCTGCAACTTTTGAATGAGTTCCCACACTTCTTCGTCATTCTTCCATTCATCCCTTGCTTTATTTATCTAATCTGCTTGGATAATAGAAATGGCACAAAACAATGGTTCCACATCCTCATCCTTTCTTGAGAGTGCATCTGCAACAACATTTTTCTTCACTTTTTTTGTAGATGATTTCAAAGTCATAACCCAACATCTTTGTGACCAATTTTTGTTGCTCTTATGAAAATAATCTTTTTTCTAAAAAGTATTTAAGACTATCATGATCTGTTTTTACCTTGAAGTGTCTTCCCATTAGGTAAGGTCGTCATTTCTTAAGTGCATGTAGTATTGCCAACATTTCCTTCTCATAAATAGCTTTGTGTAAATACTTTCCTTTGATTGGACGACTTTCAAAAGCAATGGGTTTTTCATCTTGCATTAAAACAACAACAATTCCATTTCCTGAGGCATCACATTCCATAATAAAGGTTTTTGTGAAGTCTGGCGTAGCTAAGACCGGTGCTTGGCACATTGCCTCTTTAAGATGTTCAAAGGCTTTCGTTGCTTCTCGAATCCAAGAAAATGCATCTTTCTTCAGTAATGTTGCTAGAGGTGTTTTTATTCTCCCATAAATCTTAAAAAACTTGCTATAATACCTTGTCAACCCGAGAAATCCTCGTAGATGCTTTATGGATGTGCGGATTTTCCATTCCTTAATGGATTTAATTTTACTAGGGTCTACCTTAACACCTTCATGAGATACAATATGACCCAAATATTCCACCTCTTGTACTCCAAAGAAACATTTGGAGGTTTTACATATAATTGCTTCTCCTCCAATAGTTTGATCACTCTATCGACGTGTTGAACATGATCCTTCCAACTTCTTGTAGATTAGTATATCATCAAAAAATACTAACACAAATTTTCTAAGGAAGGGTTTGAAAATGGAATTCGTCAAACCTTGAAATCTAGAAGGTGCATTGCTAAGGCCAAAAGGGACGACCAAAAATGCATAATGACCCTCATGAGTTCTAAATGATGTTTTCAAAATTTCTTCAGTCTTCATTCTGATTTGATGATATCCTGAATGGAAGTCCAACTTGGTGAAGTAAATTGCTCCATGCAATTCATCCAATAATTCATCAATGACAAGAATGGGAAATTTATCTTTAATAGTGAGCTTGTTGAGCTCCCTATAATCCAAACGCATGCGCCATGATCCATCATTCTTGTGCACCAATACTACTGGAGCAGAGAAAGAACTTTGACTAGGTTGAATTATACTAACCTCTAGCATTTCTACAACCATACGTTCAATTTCACTCTTTTGGGAATATGGATATCTGTAAGGCCTGATGTTTGGAGAAACACTTCCTGAAATCAAATGAATAACATGATCATGATCACGAATAGGTAGGAGGCCTTTGGGAGTCTCAAATACCTTGGAATGATTGTCCATGACTTTTTGGAGATCTCGAGAAATAGATGATTCCGATGTGGGAACCTATAGTGAACATAATTGTGCAATTACGCCATGTTGTTCTTTCTTTAGAATCTTTTTCATGTCATTAGAGCTGATTATCTTTTCTAGTTTCCCTGTGATACCCCTTAATTCAAATTCCTTTCCTTCTGAATTTTTTTCAAGAAAAGTTCTTGAAAATTAAAATCTATCATACCCAAAGATTGTAGCCATTAGACTCCTAGTACAACATCAACACCACCCATTGGAGTGGAAAGCATTGGACTATTCAACACATATTCTCCCATGGATAACTTGATATTATGGAACTTTCAAGAGCAATTTATGGTTTCTCCATTTGCAACCATCACTTGACACTCTGGTGCTGGATATAGGAAGCAATTCAATTCCTTGGCTATCTTACAATGAATAAAATTATGGGTACTATTTGAATCAATCAACACTATTAATTTTTTTTCTTGATATGCCCTTCTATCTTAATAGTTTGAGGAGTGGTAATTCCGACCAATGCATTACAAGATATGGTCGGATTCATTTATTCTTTCTCTAGGGTTTGTTCATGGTGTGTATCCTCTTCTTTTGATGTTTCTTGTTCCTTTTCTTCTTTTTCTTCACAATCTATGTAAAATAATTTCTTCTCATCACACTTATGACCTTTAGTGTATTTGTTATCACAATTGTAATAAAACCCTTTTGCTTTTTTTTTCTTCCAATTTTTGTGGTGTCAATCTTGTAGGTTGTGGAAGGCTAGGGGCAAAAACACTTCCATCTTTATAGTTGTGATTGGTAGGTTTCCTTGTTGCCATAATTTTGCTTTCAATTTTTCTTGCCAACCTGAATGCCTTCTCCAATGAATCAGGTTCCCAAAGGCGAACTACATGTTGGATGTTATCTTTTAAAGTCCCTATGAACACGTCAATCATATGCTCCTCTAGAATATCTTTGACCCTTATATTCAATTTTTGGAAGTTTTCAATGTGCTCCACCATTGAGCCCTTTTGTTTGAGATTTATCAATTGGCTAAAATAAGTGTTTCTTTTTGTATCCTCATAATTTGCTATCATTTCTTCCATAAAAAATGTCCAAGTGACAATTTGTTTACGAGAGCAAAGCCATCGATACCATACGGACTGATTGGGTTCCAAATATAAAGTCGCAATGCGTACCTTTTGTGTGTTTTTCACATTATGGAGATCAAAATATTGTTCAATCTATAGTATCCATGTTACGGGATCCTTGCCATCAAACTTCCTCTTATCGATCTTTGGAACATGGTGGGTCTTCAATCCAACGTTAGGGTCTATGAAATCATGACTAACATTTCTTTTGTTCTCATCATGAGTTTCCTCTACTACCTTTTTGCCATTAGGAATAATTTCTTGTAGCAACTTTTCCAAACCTCCTTTCAAACATTCCATGTCTTTCTTCAAATCATCCATCTTAGCTTCCACGCCTTTCTTTAAACCATCCATCTTAGCTTCTGTTTCTTTTTGTGATATTGAAATTTGTTGCACTTGGTCTCGTAATTTTGATATATCATGTTGCATTTTTTCCTCTTCTTCATGAGTCATGCTAGAGCTTTCAGGTTTCTTACTAGGTGTTTCCATTTTTTTCTTCGAGGCAATTAATGATAAATATGCTTCACTGTGCCCTATGAATCACTTCAAACAATTTTTTCAAACCAAACTTTATGCAATTTTTAAAAAATGACTACACACCTTTTTTCTCTTCGCAGGATCTCGATATTGAATCTGTTGTATATCTGTAATTTCGGGTCCCCGAGGTCTGAAATGTCATCATGTGATAACCCTCTGCGTCCTCTTTCCAATCCCACAAGTCTGATCAAATTGGATTCTCCAAGAAAGAGTTATGTCAAATCTCTCACGATGACCTGATTATAGACTAGTACAAGAGAGCGAACTTGTACGAAGTTCCACGTGTCATTGTTTCGACCTTCAGACCTAAAACTGATACAAAGAAAACCATAGTCCATGCTCTTTCTGTAACTGTTTACAGAATTCAATTCGATGCTCAGAGAAAAAGTTATAACGATTTTCCCAAGGTGACTTGTTTGAGATCGAATTCGGGAGCTTGCACAAACCCTAACTTCCTTAGTTCATATCTCTGAAAATATAGTGAGACAAAGATCTGAAATTCGGTCCCGAGGTTCATCACGATTTCAGCTCAAATGGATTTTAATTTTAGCTTCTGAATCTTCATAGAAAAAAAGTTATAGCGAAAATTCCATGATGACCTGTTTAAAGCAACGAAACCCTAGAATCCAAAGCTCTAATACCTATTGTTATGAAACCAACTCACAAAATAGAAGAATGAGATAGGTCAATGACTTCAAAAATAGCATCTTCGAGGGGGGAACCTCCTTTACATTACACAAATGAACAATTCTTGGATGATACAAATGACAAGGCCTCCTTTCTATATATAAGAGTCTAAGGGGTCACAATATAATCAGAGCCGTCATAACAATGATAATGTAAGGGCACAACAATAACAATAGTGAGATTTTATGGGGCACAATAATAACAATATGGGGACAACATGGGCACAACAATAACAATAAGGGGCTAGAATGACAATAATAATAAGGGAATACACTAGTATTAGAGGGACCTAACAGGGTCTCGGATTGACGAAATAATTACGTCATTGAAATTCTCTCACTGAGTTGGTCACAATCACAATATCATTATCTAATTCTTGAAATTTAAAAACATGACATTTTTCCATAACCCCATTTTTTTCAGGCATTAAAAATTGAATTCAAGACATTAGTAACACCTTCCACAACCCACAATATCCAAGGAGATGGTTGGTAGTGTTACAAGATAATTATAAAATTAATTATTATTATATATTAATAAAATAATATTTTTATTCGTCAATTAGGGTTATGTTAGGTGGTTAGGAGGAAAGAATTGAATTGTCCCCACCCAGGTTCAATTCCCACAAGTGACATGAACAATGTTGATAGTATTGACAATATATGTATATTCCCCATATAGCATAT
This sequence comes from Pinus tabuliformis, assembly GCA_031772625.1. Classification (NCBI taxonomy): domain Eukaryota; kingdom Viridiplantae; phylum Streptophyta; class Pinopsida; order Pinales; family Pinaceae; genus Pinus; species Pinus tabuliformis. The sequence continues at coordinate 956,237,652 of CM062804.1, forward strand.
ATAGTGTTGTACTTGTGAATTAACAAAAAAAACCATAATAATTTTAAAGTTAATTTATTAAATTAATTAATGCTATTATCTTGATTTACCCAAATATATCATGTTTATTTTACTATATATATATATATATATAACTGAATTTATATTTTGAGCAAGATTGTCATTGTTTATTGTTTAAAATGCCATTTCGAATGCATAAATGGATTGTACACCCTAAAAAACCCCTGAGACACTCTAACTTTGCAAATTAAACCAACCTAGATCCATCTTAGCTCTGGTGCAAACCTCTTTTTTTAGTGCAAAACTTGAGGAAAGGTTTCCACCTCGAGATATTTGACCCCTCTCAAAGCTTGATAGATCTAGAGTTAAGATGGATCTAGGTTGGTTTATATATATATATATATATATATATATAACTGAAATGAGTACACATTTTTATTAAATTTGCGCCTGATCGCGACAAAATACCAGGAAATTACATAACCAACTTGCTTAGAGACATCTGGGATGTCAAATTATATGTAACTATCCTTGTCATATTACAAAAAATCCTAGTTCCAAAAGTACTCTTATTTGCCGAACAAAGAACATGCGACAAAATTGGAGCAAAAAACATATGCATCTAAAACCAAGCATTACAGTTTTGTATCATCTGAAGGTTTAACTAGCCTATTGAGGTCTATGTTGTGAGGAGGCTCTGTAGGTTCATTGATAGGTTGAACATCCAAAGCTGAAGACCCATGATAATTCTTCGTAGTGCATCCACCTCATCTTCTAGACAAGAAATTCGTTGTTGTAGGGTTGCAATTATATCTAGTGAATTGCATTCAGAGGCCTATTATTGATACATCATGATATGCAAATCATATATTTCTAAGTCAATTACTTCATGCTTCTTATTGTAGTGACTGCATGCTGAAGAGGAAGAGGATTGTGAGGCCGAGGTGTCCGAGTCCAGCAAGGAGTATGAATTTTGCATTGATTGGGCATAAAGGACTAATAATTTATGACAACTAAAGGGAGAAAGTCTGTGAGAGGGCTTTATGATGTTATAGATCCCACACAACCTCCCAATTGCACAATAAAAAATGAAAGGATAATTGATAATGCCTAGACTCGAATAGAGGGAGCAAACCAATACGAAATAGAGATTCAAAATGAGGGCATATGAGAGGGTCAAAGCATATAAATTGATTTTTTCTGAAATAAGACCACCCGAAGTTGATGATAACCAAAATTGGAAGGCTTACCTTAGACCTGAAAAGTCCAAATCGCTAGAGAACCCAACTACAATGATGTTGCACCCACCCAATGTTCCCACTACATAGGTATGCCTTCACTCGAAGCTCGTCATTGAGCTTCCAATTTTCTCGACGCCTAGACACCACCCTGGAAACAAAGGAGATTTTTTACAAAAACCACCAGAAATTTCACGAGTGAGACAAACTCCAACCTTCAATTATGGATGAACCTGAACCCCCCAAGTTGGATTTATGCCCTTCACACCATGGGAGCTGCAACCCAGCTATCATTTCACCATTATTGTATCTAGTACTCCAAGGCAGAAAATCCATCATGAGGCAATCCAATGTGATACAACAATAACTACTTAGGAGCTCGAACCAGTAAGCAAGTCTCTTCCACACAGAGAATTAATGCAAGCACACTTGCATGAAGCATGAGGCTTGCATCATCCACATATGCCTACCATTGGATCATCATTAACAAGCATTTGAACTTAGTGCTAACTTTGGAGAGGATTAATTTGTGAGGAGAGGGGACGGAGATGCGGGATCAGACTTAAGGGTTCTCTAGGGGGGAATATAGAACTGGGAGAAATAAGGGGTAGAGACATGGTTTTCTTAGGGGATTAAGGAAAAAAATCTTAAACCATTAATTTCATATTGTCCTTCCTCCAAGAGACAAGCTTTATTATCTTGGCCATCTCCCTTTGAATTTAAGCCTTTGAGAATATGAAATAATGAAGTGATAATGAAGGAGAGTAGATTTCTTTTGATACGATGATACAAAAGGTTGAGGGTACTGTCTTGGGAGGTGTATTAGATTGTAAGTAACAAATGGTTAGGAAGGAATATCCAAGAATGATAATGTCTCTAATGCCACATTTTTGGGCTACATATACCCCAAGAAAGAGTCCATACATGTATGCTTGGTTATCAGATCTTTTACTGAGAGCCCGTGAAAATTTACCCATAATGGTTCCTTTCGGATTTATTAATATCCCTCCCCCTCCTCTCACCCCTTAGGTTGGTTCAATTATTATTAATAATAATTATTAATTTAATTTTTATTTCTATGTAATTTTAGTGAGTCAAAATGCGCACACACATACACACACACACACACACACACACATATATATATATATATATATATATATATATATATAACCCAATCAAAATGTTTATATAACATAGCATAACAGGGTATTATGATATCTCTTCCACAGTTGGAGAGTGTATATATATAACCCAATCGAAATGTTTATATAACATAACATAACAGGGTATTATGATATCTCTTCCACAGCTGGAGAGTATGTCCCAAAAATGTAATAAAATTAAATTAAAAATGAGAGATGGTTTTTGGGTATGGTGATGTGGGCGTGAATATCCATGGTTAAAAATGTTGTTATATTGTAAGTTGATTGTAAGTATAAAAAAAATTATGTGCTTATTAATTAAATTTAAATATGGTTATAGTATTATTATTTTAATTTATATGGTAAAATGGATCTTAACTTATAGCTATTACTTATATGTTATATATTTTAATGTGATATATATATATATATATATATATAATGATTTTCTTTTATCTAAAAAGTTATTCGTAATTTTATTAATAAAAACAAAACTACAATATAACAAATTGAATTCTATTATTTTTATCACTTTAACTTTTTAAATACATTACAACATCTCCTTCATACTAGGCTCCATAATACTTTTAACCTTTTCTTATTATTGTTGCAGCAAAGTATCGGGTTAGATGTGTAGGTATAAATGTTTGAAAAATTTAACATTTGTCCTCCAAATAATTTTGAATATTAAATGTATGCTATATATATATATATATATATATATATATATATATATATTCAACACTACTCATGATAATTAACTAAATCAATTGATAACAAAATAATGTATCACAATTAGTAATAACATTTGTAATTAACTGAGAGGCTCCGCGGCTGCTGCTAGGGTTTACTCGGCTCTGGGCTGCTGCTTTCGCGCCTGCGGCGGCAGGGCCTGCCTCTGGTGAGGCTTTCGGACCGCCCTCCCACCTTCGCTTGGTGCTCCTTCCCGTCGTGCGGCAAAGTTCTGTGCCGGGGGTTGCTTCGTCGGGTGGGGTTTGCTGTTCATCGGATCCGGTTGCCGGTGGTGCGGTTTCGTCTTCGGCCTCTGCTCCCTTCTCTCCGGCGGCCCTCTTCCCTTGCGACGTGCTTTCCTCTGCGCGGCTCTGATACATCATTTTCGTCTGCCGTCCCAGTTTTTGGTGTGCCTGCTCTGCTTAGTCCATAGACAGAGTTCGCTTTGTGCTCTGTTTTGGGAGGCGGCGGAGTGTGACCTTTCTCTTCTGGTTTCCGGCGACTTCGGCTCACCTCCGGTACTCTATTTTGGTGGTTGTTCCTAGTTTGTGTTGAGCTGTGGTTGGAGGCGGGGGCTTCTTTAGGCCTCGTGGGGGCGAGGTGGCTGCCCTAGCCGCCTCTGCCCCCAGACCCGAAACGCCTCTGCTCTGGTTGAGCCCTGATGGGTTCCCTTGCTGAGGTGTGGGTTTCTTTTTTTGGTTTTTTGCTGGCTTACCTCGGCAGTCATTGGATGCGTTGAGGGATCTGTGGTGTGGAGTCTATCTCTGCACCGATTCGTGCCGTCTCTTCAATGGCTGTTTCTGGTTGGTTTTTTTCTTTGGGTTTCTTTGGTATATGGGCGGTACCTTCCTCAGGCTTCTTTGTACACAGATGGAGAGTTGAGGGGGTGGGGGGTGTGGCTACCTTGGCTGCTCCTTTCCATTTCGTGCCTCTCCTGTCTTGGCGGCATTTCGAACTACTGCGCTTTCCCCAGGAGCCATTGTTTTTTCTGTTTATTTTAGCTTGAGATGGGTAGGGGTTTTACTCCTGTATGGGGTTTACAGATCCATTCTTCTTGCTGCCCCGTTTGTGGGCTTTTCTGCATACTTCTCTTGAAGTATTTTGTAAGTGGTTTCACCCACACTACAGCATATGCGTTTCAGCATCTACAGCATGTAATTTTCTGAAATTAATGGAAATTACGAATTCTCTTTCTTCGGAAAAAAACATTTGTAATTAACTATTAACTAACAACAAAATATCTAGAAATTACCAAAAAAATATTAAAACAAATTATATCCAAAATTATAATAACATATTGAAATGGAAAAACTATAAATACGATTCAATACACATTATTAGCCACACTAATAACAACCAATTCCATTGATAATATTCTAAATCCAAAATTATTTATACCTTTTCATTGGAACTTGACAATACAATTTCAATCTAGAATGTGTTTTTTGTTGTTTAAAATACATTTTTGAATGCATAAATAGATTCAGCACCCTGAAAAACCCCTAGGGTGCTCAAATTCTACAGATTAAACAACTTAAACTCAATTTCTTTTTAAATCTATCTCGAAGTTTGGTTAAAATTAACCAGAAAAAAATATCGTGAAAAAAATTATTTCGTCGATAAGTTTGAGTGCCTCATTTATATACTAACTATTTAATATTAACCATAGGAAAATAAATATAATATTAATTAAAATAAATAAATAAAAATAGTTTGTAAAGCTTCACTCAAGTACAAAATTACGGTAACTGCAACTTAGTAAATGGTTAAATGTCAAATTATGAATGACAGTCAACTGCACTAATAGCATTTATGGTAGCGACACGAAAATCATTAATAATATGTGGAATGTCTCCAATTTTAAGAGTTTGAGGTGTAGTATAATTTGCAAAAATCCATAGTGTTGCTCAACATAATCTTTCCTTATATTTTTCGATCTAATGATGAAATGGGAGACTACCCATTGGGTTGATAATTTGCATTCCGTAAACTCTGTTCGCCATCTCCATTCAAAGACACTGAAAGCAAATGGTTTTTGATCAACAAGAAAACATATAATAGTATCAGTTTAATCTAATTAATAGATAAAACGGTTTCCCTTTGGAAAAAGATAAAATGGTTTCCATACTAACAAATAAAATATTTTTTTAATATAAAAATAATTTTAATCCAATACATATTACCAATGTAGAAGGAATTTACAAATAACAATGCATATGTCCTTACCCATATGAGAAGCCCTTCCCATATGCCAAATTTGACAAAAGAAAACACCTCTTTTCTCATGTACAACATTGACAATGGGTTGTCAGGCTTTCACTTGCTCCTCCTTCCATATTCCAAGTGTATTTGGATACTTATTGGTGCAATTACACATTTCATCATCCAATAACTTAGAAGCCGAGGCATATTTAAGATAAATAATATCAAGAGTATTTATGTAAACTATATATTTGTAATTCTTGATATAATCTTGCAAAAAAAAAAATATAATGTTCCACTCTATATCAAGACTATGAATGTAAACTATATATTTGTAGTTCTTCATATAATCTCAAATATATATATATATATATATAATGTTCCACTCTATATATATGCTCTACCTTTGAGCAGTATTTGATATGCTAGCAGCTTTTGCAATGAGAAAACCTCCATTTGAACAAGCACAAAACTTAAAAGCAATGTTCAACATGTATGTTCTTGGCCTAATGGATAAGAACAATCGTACTCTAACATGCAATTATACCCATGTTATGGGATAGCCAATAGAACATGTTAAGAAAATATCAGTTTCTCTTTTCACAGATGGAAATGCATGAGATGGCTAGGGTAGCGTAGTCCATGCCACTTAAGTGGAAATTATGCTTTCATAAAAATTGCAAATTGATATATGAAATGGAAAAATTAATTGTCAACTAAGATGCAAGGAGTTACATAAATTTTAGTGGGTAGAAACCACTAGTAAATCTACACATTTCGATATGTACTCTTACTTATTCAAGTGCTAAACAACACATAAATAATGGCGTGCACTAACTCTTGGTATGTATATTTATTTACATTGTGTTCCTATCCATATTTTATCCAAATACTAGCTTAAATTTTCGAAGATTTTAATTTTGGCTGGTTTTCCTATGAATCTTAACAATGAAAAATCACTCCACAAATATATAAAATTGATGGCATAAATATTGCAACAACATCCGAAACTTATGACAGAAAAATTTGAGGCAGTTATCCACATGGCACAAAGGCTACAATAAAACCTTAAGTTTATGGTCCAATCAAGTGTTTTTTGTAATAATATTGGAAAATAAATATTTGTTTTTTAAAGTTAAACATTATAAGTTGTATTGGTCAATGCTAATTTTGGTTGGTTTTCTATGAATCTTAACAATGAAAAAACACTCCACAAATATATAAAATTGATGGCATAAATATTGCAACAACATCCAAAAATTATGACACAAAAATTTGAGGCAATTATCCACATGGGACAAAGGCTACAATAAAACCTTAAGCTTATGGTCCAATCAAATGTTTGAAAAATGTTTTTTGTAATAATATTGAAAAATAAATATTTGTTTTTTAAAGTTAAACATTATAAGTTGTCTTGGTCAATGCTAAACTAATAGTGGTCAACACGCAAATTGATTGCTAGAGTCCAACCTTGGTAGGGGCTAATAATAAAAGGTTAACAATAATATAGAACCCATGGGGTAAATGTTGTAGTGTCTATAAATCGAGTGTAAACATTTAAACCTTGTCTCAATTAATAATAAAAATTAAAAGTAATAAAAATAATAAAATTCAATTTGTTATGTTGTAATTTTGATTTGGAGTGCGTAAATAATTATAAGTTACATTGGTCAATGATAAGTTAACAATGGTTGATAGACAAATCATCCTATAGTCTTGCTTTGGCATGAACTAATAAATTGAGATGTGAAATGGATAAGTAAATTGTTTGCTCAAGTAGAAGAACTTGCATAAATTTTGGTGGGTAGTAACCACTAGTAAATCTACCAATTTACAGTTTTACTCCTACATAATTGTTGAAGTAAACGTAAATAATGGTGGGAAGTAACTCCTGTAAGTATATCTTTTACATCTTATTCCTATCCAATTTTTATATGCAAAGACGACTTGTTTAAATTATAGTGGGAAGTAATTGATGGTAAACATTTTTTTTTGTCGATCAAAAATTTTCTATTAATTCAGCAAAATGTTACAACATGTCTGCCCAATATATAATCTTCCAGCCTTACTCCTATTAAATTTGTTGGCCAGAACGGAAACACAAAATCTAATTAAAAAGTGCAAAAAATTGTCAATAATCCAAAAACAAAATGCCCAAAAGACCTCTAAGATAAAGAGACAACCCACCAACATCAAGGAACGAGAGGATTTTCTAGTGTTGGAATACCATGTTCTTGCCCCAGAGGATCTAGAGACCTGTGATCACCATGAACATGGAATTATAAGTGTGCCAACCTTCCCTCTGTGTGTTCCACATGCTCCGCCAATCTATGTTGACCCTACTGAAGTGATGCCAAATGATCCAACATATTCCATTAGTTTTGTTGCAGATCATTCATGAAGCTTATGGCTTTGTTATGGTCATTGTGGTGATCCTGTTCTAGTTGTTCCAGAAGGAGGAGAATGCGTCGCAACTGGGAGTCCAGTGTCGAAAGGGGGAGGAAGATCAACATGACTAGGAGAAGGGGCATGGTTAAAGGCCACCTCCTCCTCTATCTATGCTTCCATTCCACCTTCTCCCCCTCCCTCCACGAATGGCCCTTTGTGGTCAACTCATTTCCCTCTTGGTCATAACCCCCTCCACGCCATGCCTCATTGTCTATACATTGTCAACCTGATTCCAACACGCTAAAATCCATGCCTTGCCTCCAACACTACACAAAAATTTTGCAGCACCTCAAAAATTTGTATCTTGCCGTGAAGTTCCCCCAATACCACGCCCAAGCCTTTTTAGGGGAGGTAACACCGAACATGTTGAGAAACCAAATGCAAGTAGATAATGATGATTTCTCTTAACTTGATAATTACTTGTGAATGTTCATTGGCTTATTATTAAATATTATGTTCTCTTCATCAAGAAATTACCAAAAACATAAAGATCACAAAGAGACAAAGAACACTAGAACTTAGGTTCCAGGCAAGGGAAAAACCCCACAAGGGGGAAAACCCAAAAATCCTATTCTTATAGAATCAAATAAAGTGAGATATCCAAAACCCAAGACCGAGGCGAAGACTGTCACAAAGTTCCCAAGTCAGCCCTCCTCCAAGTCTCCTCCAACAAAGTCAAAGTCAACACTGGTAAAACTTTGTCAAATCACAAAATTTCAGACCTGAAGTTTTGGTCTTGTAATTTCACAAAACTGCCCTAGAAGCATCGCATGTGTGAATAGAAACAAGATAATAAATCCAAATTTTTCTCTCCTTTGACTTCACTCATTTTTCTTGTATTTTGGCACAAAAATCGATGTGATGGGTGAGCAAGTGAATGATATTGAATTTCCTTATATTTATAGTTGTCTAGGAGGGTCGAATGGTTGTCACACATGCCTACTTGTCCAAGGAGGTGTTGACTTGGTCTCGTGTTGACTTTTTTGACTCAAAACAAAAATAATTTTCCTTTTCTTACAAAAACTTTAAATGGGACTTTGACTCAATTGACCTTATAAGCATGAAGAACATGCTTTGATTAGAAATAAAATAATAATTATGAATATAATAAATAAAGAGAATAAGTACATCAATGATATATTTGTATTACGTCATGAAGATCGATACTAGTTAAATTTTCAATATTCCCTCTTAACTAGGGGAGGTATTCATAATGACACAACAAGATATGCTCAAATTGAAATATTCGTATAACAAGGGTTCAGATTGATAGGCATAATCATATACAACAGTGCCAAAAATTGTAAGGCCTTGACTAACAAGCTCTATCTCTCCACTAGATCATAATGCAATGTTGGGAGGCATAAATTTTGATGCCACTGCCTCTCTAGGCACATACCCCATTCTAATGTTCACCAGGTATGTCCTCACAAGACTATTCTTATCTTGGATACACATCCTCAAAGAATATTAGTCCTCGAGGCTATTCTTATCTTGGATACAATCCTCAAAGAATATTGGTCCTTAATGCTTATCCAATACACCATTCTCCTTCGTGCTTTTACTAGGCTTACGGTTGTTAGTCTCAGCCACAATACATGACACAAGGAGAATATGGTGTCCACCCTCACACCCTCTCAACTAGGGATGAGATATCCACAAGCCCAAGCTTATCTCTCAAATACTTAATCTTCCTGTCAAGAAGAGACTTTGTTGTAGAAATTCCCATTGTAGATCAACAGATTATGCAATATAATAAAACAAAATACAAGATCTATTTCTACAACACTTTGCGGAAGCTTAATCAAATTGAGCAAGATCAAGAGAACACATATAACTGAGAATGAGAAATCAATCACACATAACACAGAAGAGATAACCCGGGAAAGCCTCAGCCTAAAACTCCAATCTCTGTATTATCATACAAGTGGAAAATAGTCACAGAATTACACAAAGCCTTAGCTCGGAAGCTATCAAGCTCTCAGTATAATCCCTCTGCTGCTCATAACAGTGAAAGGTCTCTCACAAACCTTCTCCTATGCCAACCAAGCCTCCTATTTCCTTGCGTAGTTTTTCCTGGGGTCCAGTGCTTCCACTTGTGTGAATTCCCACCTCACACTGCTCACTTGGCTCAGAAATAACTACACAAACTTGAAGGAGATAATTCATTCTGCATGGATGAGTTTCCTATATAGGAAAAATCCATCCAATTGATAGTACATTGTCCCTCCTCTAATCTCAACCGGGTCTCTGACTAAATTGACATGCATGAGTTATTTATGAGACAATATTCAGTTCTCTAAAGTGCAACAGTTACATGCATGCAAGCATTAACTAACTGAACTTACATTAATTCAACAAACTGTTTGAATTAATCTAGCTGGACTTCTAATTACAACTCATCCTTATCTCTTTAACTAAGGGATAAATTCCTCAATTAATGGGATAATTGTTGCATGTCCTCACATAGACTTCATGTTTGATTTTCTCCAACTAATTAACTCAAGATGAATTAATAAAATATTTTACAAACAACTGCTAAGATCAAATTCGAATTTTACTTCTTGTTACACAGTAATTTGTCACCATTGGTCACCGTCCCTGTTACCCCTTTCCGCACTTTGGAGGACTCATTCCGGGACCTGTGAGAAGTGACATGGCTTGAAAACACTTGCATTATGTTGGGTCCCTATAATACTAGTGATTACCCCATTACTATTGTAGTTATACCCCTTATTTATATTGTTGTGCCCCTATTACCCCCATATTGTTATTTTTGTGCCCCATAGAATCCCTCTATTGTTATTTTTGTGGCTTTATATTATTATTGTTAGGTCGGCTGGATTATACTGTGACTCCTTAGACTCCTATATATAGAAAGGAGGTTTTGTCATTTGTTTCATCGAAGAATTGTTCATTTATGTAATGTAAAGGAGGTTGCCCCTCGAAGAGGCTGAATTCTAAGGCGTTGATCTATCTTTTCTATCTTTTCTTGAGCTGGTTTCATAACATTTGGTATCAGAGCTTTGGATTCTAGGGTTTCGCTGCTCCAAACAGGTCATCGTGGCATTTTCGCTATAACTTTTTTTCTGTGACGTTTCAGAAGTCGCAAAAAAAAACCATTTGAGAAGAAATCGCGCTGAACCTTGGGTCCGAATTTCAGAGCTTTTCGCGTGATATTTGCGGAGATATGATCTGAGGAAGTTGGTCTTTTTGCAGACTCCTGAATTACATTCAAAACAGGTGACCTGGGGAAAATCGTCATAACTTTCTCTCTGGGGATCGGATTGAAATTTCGTAAGAAGGTACAGAAAGAGGACGGACTGTAGTTTCTTGGGTGTGTGTTTCAGATTCAAAGGTTGAAACAGTGACTCGTGGCACGTCGTACAAGTTCGCTCTACTGAACTAGTCTAAAAGCAAGTCACTGTGGGAGATTTCACATAACTCTTCCTTGGAGAATCCAATTTGGCTCAGACTTGTGGCATTGGAAAGAGGACGCAGAAGGCTACTACAGGTAACAATTTCAGAACTGGATGATCCGAAATTACAGAGATACATCAGATTCAATATCAGGCTTCTATAAAGTGAAAAAAAAAAATGTGTAGTTTTTTTTTTAATTTTTGTGTAAGCTTGGTTTAACGGAATTCAAAGGGCATAGTAAAGCATTATTATCGGTAACTGATGCCCCGAGGAAAGAAAATGCAAACACCTAGTAAGGAACCTGAAAGCTCTAGCATGACTCATGAAGAAGAGGAAGAAATGCTACATGATATATCAAAATTACAAGAACAAGTGCAACAAATGTCACGCTCACAAAAGCTAACAGAAGCTAAGATAAGTGGCGTGGAATCTAAGATAAATGGCGTGGAATCTAAGATAAAGGGCATGGAAGCTAATATGGAGGATTCGATGGCAGATTTGAAGATAGATTTGAAGACAGACATGGAAGAATTGAAGAAGTTGCTACAAGAAAGGGTCACTAATGGTGAAAAGGTAGTAAAGGAAACTCATGATGAGAACAAAAGAAATGTTAATCATGATTCCATAGATGCTAATGTTGGATCGAAGAATCACCATATTCCAAAAATCGATATGAGGAAGTTTGATGGCAAGGATCCCGCCACATGGATATTACAGATGGAGCAATTCTTCGATCTCAATAATGTGCAAAACGCACAAAAGGTACGTATGGCAACTGTATATTTGGAACCAAATCAGTTTGTATGGTATCAATGGCTTTGCTCTCGTAAACAATTTATCACTTGGGCAATTTTTACGGAAGAATTGATAGCACATTATGAAGATACAAAAAGCAACACTTTTTTTAGCCAATTGATAAGTCTCAAACAAAAGGGTTCAGTAATGGAGCACATTGAGGAGTTCCAAAAATTGAACATAAGGGTAAAAGATATTCCAGAGGAGCATAGGATTGATGTGTTCATAGGGTCTTTAAAGGATAATATCCAACATGATGTTCGCCTTTGGGAACCTGATTCATTAGAGAAGGCATTCAGGTTAGCAAGAAAAATGGAAAGCAAAATTATGGCAACCAGGAAGCATACCACTCACAACTATAAAGACGGAAGTGTTGTTGCCCCTAGTCTTCCACAACCTATAAGGTTGACACCACAACAATTGGAAGAAAAAAGAGCAAAAGGGCTTTGTTACAGTTGTGATAGCAAATACACTAAAGGTCATAAGTGTGCTGAGAAGAAATTATTCTACATAGATTGTGAAGAGGAAGAAGAAAAGGAGCAAGAAAGGTCAAAAGAAGAAGATATACTCCAGGAACAAAGCCTAGATGAAGAACAAATAAATCCGACCATATCTTGTAATGCATTGGCGGGAATTACCACTCCTCAAACCATCAAGATAGAAGGACAAATCAAGAAGAAAAAGGTAATAGTGTTGATTGATTCAGGAAGCACCCACAATTTTATTCATTGTAGGGTAGCAAAAGAATTGAATTGCTTCCTATATCCAGCACCAGAGTGTCAAGTGATGATTGCAAATGGAGGAACAATAAATTGCTCTGGAAAGTGCCATAATATCAAGCTATCCATGGGAGAATATGTATTGACTAGCCCAATGCTTTCCATTCCAATGGGAGGTGCTGATGTTGTACTAGGAGTCCAATGGCTACAATCCTTGGGTACAATAGCTTTTAATTTTCAAGAACTTTTCATCAAATTTTCTACGGAAGGAAAGGAAGTTGAATTAAGGGGTATTGCAGGGAAACCAGGAAAGATAATCAGCTCTAATGGCATGACAAAGCTTCTAAAAAAGGAGCAAAGAGGTGTAATTGCACAATTATGTTCGCTAGATGTTTCCACATTGGAATCATCTATTTCTCCAGATCTCCAAAAAGTCCTGGACAATCATTCCAAGGTATTTGAGACTCCCAAAGGTCTCCCACCTATGCGTGATCATGATCATGCTATTCATCTGATTCCAGGAAGTGTTCCTCCAAACATCAGGCCGTACAGATATCCCTATGTCCAAAAAAGTGAAATTGAACGTATGGTTGCAGAAATGCTAGAGGCTGGTATAATTCAACCAAGTCAAAGTTCTTTCTCAGCTCCAGTAGTATTGGTGCACAAGAAGGATGGATCATGGCGCATGTGTCCGGATTATAGGGAGCTCAACAAGCTCACTATTAAAGATAAGTTCCCCATTCCTGTTATTGATGAATTACTGGATGAATTGCATGGATCAATTTACTTCACCAAGTTGGATCTTCGTTCGGGATATCATCAAATCAGAATGAAGATTGAAGACATTCCGAAAACGGCATTTAGAACTCATGAGGGTCATTATGAATTTTTGGTCATGCCTTTTGGCCTTACCAATGCACCTTCAACATTTCAAGGTTTGATGAATTCAATTTTCAAACCATTCCTTAGAAAATTTGTGTTAGTATTTTTTGATGATATACTAATCTACAGCAAGTCTTGGAAGGATCATGTTGAACATGTTGACAGGGTGCTACAACTATTGGAGGAGAAACAATTATATGCAAAAAGATCCAAATGTTTCTTTGGAGTCCAGGAGGTGGAATATTTGGGTCATATTGTATCTCATGAAGGAGTTAAGGTAGACCCTAGCAAAATTAAAGCCATTAAGGAATGGAAAATCCCCACATCCATAAAGCATCTGCGAGGATTTCTTGGGTTGACAGGGTATTATCGCAAGTTTGTTAAGAATTATGGGAGAATAGCAGCACCTCTAACAACATTATTGAAGAAAGATTCATTTTCATGGACTCCGGAAGCAACAAAGGCCTTTGAACATCTTAAAGAGGCAATGTGCCAAGCACCGGTCTTAGCTACACCGGACTTCACAAAAACCTTTATTGTGGAATGTGATGCTTCAGGAAATGGAATTGGTGTTGTTCTAATGCAAGATGAAAGACCCATTGCTTTTGAAAGTCGTCCAATCAAGGGAAAGTTTTTAAGAAAAGCTATTTATGAGAAGGAAATGTTGGCAATACTCCATGCACTTAAGAAATGGCGACCCTACCTAATGGGAAGACACTTCAAGGTAAAAACGGATCATGATAGCCTTAAATACTTTTTAGAACAAAGATTATCCTCTGAAGAGCAACAAAAGTGGGTCACAAAGATGTTGGGTTATGACTTTGAAATCATCTACAAAAAAGGGAAGCAAAATGTGGTGGCAGATGCACTCTCAAGAAAGGATGAGGATGTGGAAGCATTGTTGTGTGCCATTTCTATTATCCAACCAGATTGGATAAACGAAGCAAGGGAGGAATGGAAGAATGACGAAGAAGTGTGGGCACTTATTCGAAAGCTACAACAAGATTCCAGTACTTCTGATACATTTAGCTGGCAAAATGATTCGTTATGGTACAAAGATCGCTTATACCTCTGTAAGAATTCCCAGCTAAAACAAAAGATTCTTATGGAATTGCACACTTCTCCCTTAGGAGGGCACTCAGGATTTTTAAAAACTTACCACAGGGTTAAGAAGGAATTTTTTTGGGATGGCCTTAAATCAGATATTCAAAAGTTTGTGGCGGAATGTTTGGTTTGCCAGCAAAATAAAGTTGAAACAATTAAGACACCGGGTCTATTACAACCTTTATCCATTCCAAGCCAACGTTGGGAGGAGGTTTCAATGGATTTTATCACAGGTTTACCCAAGTCTGAGGGAAAGAGTGTCATCATGGTGGTAGTTGACAGACTTACCAAGTATGCACACTTTTGTGCATTATCACATCCATTTAAAGCCAGTACAGTTTCTACTGCATTTATGGAAACAGTTCAAAAGCTACATGGAAACCCAAAGATTATTGTAAGTGACAGAGATCCCATTTTCACTGGAAATTTTTGGACAGAATTATTTTCTTGTCTTGGTACTCAGTTAGCTCATAGCTCATCTTATCATCCTCAATCTGATGGGCAAACTGAGATAGTAAACAAATGTTTGGAAGGATATCTTCGTTGCTTTGTATCTGATAAACAGACACAATGGGTCAAATGGTTGCCTCTGGCTGAATGGTGGTATAACACTTCCTTCCATACAGCAACAAAAATGACCCCATTTATGGCACTTTATGGGTATCAACCACCATCCATCACATCATATTTAAGAGAAAATTCTAAGGTTCAGGCAGTGGAACATCACATCGAACATCAACAACAAGTCCTCCAACTCTTAAAGGATAACCTCGTGTTGGCACAAAATAGAATGAAACAACAGGCAGATCAACATCGCAGTGAAAGAAGTTTTGATGTAGGTGATTGGGTATTCCTACGGCTACAACCATATAAGCAAATGTCCCTAAAGCAAGCTAAGAAGGATAATAAATTATCACCAAAGTATTATGGTCCGTACAAGGTGTTGCAAAAGATTGGTACTATGGCATACAAATTGGAGCTTCCTGCAGCTTCTCGATTGCACCCAGTTTTCCATGTTTCATGTTTAAAGAAGGTTATAGGTGACAAGCTCCCAATTCAAACAATATTGCCAGAACTTGACGAGGAAGGAAAAATTATATTGGAACCGGAAGCAGTCACAGAAACAAGAACTCGACAGCTACGAAATCGATCAATTTCAGAGTATCTTATCAAGTGGAAGAACTTATCCGCTGAAGATTCCACATGGGAGGATGAGAATTTTATGCAGAAGTATCCAGAACTACTCAAGCGTTGAGGACAACACTTTTTTGAAGGAGAGGGGCATGTTGGGTCCCTATAATACTAGTGATTACCCCATTACTATTGTAGTTATACCCCTTATTTATATTTTTGTGCCCCTATTACCCCCATATTGTTATTTCTGTGCCCCATAGAATCCCTCTATTGTTATTTTTGTGGCTTTATATTATTATTGTTAGGTCGACTGGATTATATTGTGACTCCTTAGACTCCTATATATAGAAAGGAGGTTTTGTCATTTGTTTCATCGAAGAATTGTTCATTTATGTAATGTAAAGGAGGTTGCCCCCTCGAAGAGGCTGAATTCTAAGGCGTTGATCTATCTTTTCTATCTTTTCTTGAGCTGGTTTCATAACACATTATGTTCCCCTAAGTATGGACTTCATGTGCCTTGAAGACATCTCCTGCAGAATATCCTTAAAAAGTCCCCTTTTTCCATTAGCGCAGATCCACAGTGTATCACCCGCGCCAATGGGGGAAATTCTCCAAAGAGGGCGTGCCAGTTGGCACTCTGCCTCAGAGTCTTACCCGCGCCAACCAAGTTTGGAAAAATTTTTTAACAAACGCACGCCCGGAAGTTTTTTCCTTTCGACTCAAGAGGCTTTTCAAGGATAATGCCAATCTCATAGATGTCGAGATTCATCGTATCTCTATCCATAATAGCTTTTCAAGGATAATGCTTATCCCATGGATGTCTGGATTCATTATATCTCTTCCTCCTCCTCCATCTATAAAAGCTTGTTCTGGTGCATTTGACAAGCTAGTTTTGAGGATAGGGAGAATGATATTGTCAGAAGTCTGAGAGATTGTTGTAAGAGTCTTCTTTGCATTCATAATCAAAGAGAGAGAGAGGCTTGTTCCCGATCCCGACAAGCTTTGCAAGACATATGTAGCTGATCACCCAGCCAAAGGAGGATTTGACGTCAGAACTATGGTTGTATACTCCTTTGTTGATTATCAATAATAGATGACTATCATTATGGTTCCATTCTTGTCGTTCATTGTGATGATGTTTGAGTTATATCTTTTCTGACCGATATATAATTGCATTTATTGGATTTTATGCTTGTATCCGTGTCGTTCTTTGCATGTGCAGGTGTCCATTCACGGAGATCGTGAGGATCGTGACCGGCCGAAGCAAAGGAACGGGAGTGTCAACTCTTCTACAACACTAGCGTTGGAATCCAAGTAGGTTCTCATAATCCGCCTTTGATTTGCAATTAGGAACTTGCGTGATAGCATTGTTTGATTGTTGCTAGACCCATTTTGGGCTAGTGGGATCGCCTCTGTCCGCAGAGGGGATTTACCTCTCTAACACTTCTCAATTTTAGTTCAAGGACTAACTAAAATTGGAATCCATCTCAAAATGCTATTTATAGCAATGTTATTTTTAGCACTTCCATTTTTCATTCCTTGTTGCTATGTCCAACACTGGTACTCGAACTGCTATTTATAGCAATGTTATTTTTAGGATTTCTATTTTTAGCATTTCTTGTTGCCATTTTTAACATTTGTCAATATATTTGCTACATGTTCGTCAGTGGAGATTAACCGTAGCTTCACGATCCCATCCTGCACAAGCTTCAAATGTAGTGATACTTGATATTAATGTGCTTTGTACTTGCATGGAAAACCAAGTCCTCTTTCAACCTTATTCAACTTTAGTTGTCACAACATATAATGGTAGAATCCAAAGGTCCTTCAAAAAAATTGCAAGCAACTTCCGTAGCCAAACTACTTCTCGACCAACTTCATTGGTTGTTATATATTCATATTTAGCACTACTCAATGCAATTGAGTCTTTTTTTATACTCATCCATGAAACCATAGAGGATCCCAAATAAAAACATCCACCTATAGTACTGTTTGGATCTACATCACTGCCTAACCAATCAGAATTTGTGTAGCCCAATAACTGAATCTTATTTCCTATGGTGTATCTCAAAAATGATGTATAATTCCATGAAGATATCTCAAAATGTGTTTTCCTGCCATCTAATGATCATGCCTTGGCTCCATCTCAAATTGGCTAAGAATGTTTACTACAAAACATATATATGGTCGGGTGTTTGCAAGATACATCAAGAAACCAATCAACTATCGGTAGGAAGTTGGATTAACAAAACTTGAGTTTGAACTTTTTAACTTCTTCAAATTGGTGATCATAGGAGTTGTCATCGATTGACTATCCATCATACCAAATTTATGTAAAATCTTGATCACATATTTTCCTTGACCAAGATAAATCTCACCAAGTTTTTGCCACACTTCGAGTCCCAAGTAATAGTGCATTAGTCCAAGATCTTTCTTATCGGATTCAAGTACTAGTTCATTCTTGCATTTACAAATATGATGTTCCAAGTGTATTATTAGTAAGTCATCCACATAAAGTAATATGATTATGGGTTCATTCTTTACCGCCTAGATGTAGAGATTTGGATCTGCAGTACTTTTGATGAAACCAAGTCTTGGTAGATAAGCATCCTTTATGGCATACCATGCTCTAGGGGCTTGTTTCAAGCCATGTAGAGCCTTATTTAACCTACAAACATGTTGTTTCCTTGCCATGTACTTTGAATCCTTGAGGTTGCTCCATGAAGACTTCTTCATTAATCGTCCCATTTAGAAAGGATGTCTTTATGTCCATTTAATCAATGTTTGATCCCCTAGTAGATGCAACAGAAATGAGGGATCTAATGGTTGCGTATTCGACCATTGGAGCAAAACTTTATTTGTAATAAATTCCTTCTTGTTGAGAGAATCCTCTTGCCACAAATCTTGCTTTATATTTGTTAATACTCCCATCAACTACATGCTTGATTTTGTACACCCACTTGGAAGTCACAACTAATTTTCCTTTTGGTCTAGGAAGAATTTCCCAAACATCATTCTTCATTATAGATTAGTATTCTTCTAACATTGCATTTTTCCATACTTGATATTTAACTGCTTTTTCATAAGAGGTAGGTTATGCTTCAATGAGTTTGGTCATGTATGTTGCATAGCTTGAATATCACTTGGGTTTCTTCTGAATGTCCATTTTGTTGTTGCATGTCCTCCAGCTTCTTCTAGAGTTGATCTTAACCAATCTAGTCTTTTCCAAGTTTTTGGAATGATGACTAGTTGTACTAGTTCATTTGGTCCTTCTGGTTCTTCATGATGATTAATTGTAGGTTCTGGAGGATTTTCTTGCCTTGAATTTTCTTCATTGGGAAATATAAGTTATTCTTCTTCTTCAGAGTCAATGAGGGTATCCTTGTACTTCTTGTATGCAATGCTTTCATCAAATGTAACATCTTTACTTACTTCAATTCAATGTTCTTCCTTCATGTAGACTCTATATCCTTTGGATGAGGTGCTATACCCAACAAAGATACCTTTCATACCTGCCAGGTCCAACTTCTTCCTTTTGTCCTTTGGAACGTGAATGTAAACATGACACCCGAAATTTTTGAGGTGATCAACATTCAAATTCTTTCTTGTAAATGTTTCAAATAGGGTTATGTTGTCAAGAATTCATTGAGGAATTCTATTTTGCATGTAGAATGTTGTCACAAAGACTTTTCCCTATAAGAATTTGGGAAGGTCTTGGTCATGTAGCATTACTCTCACACATACTTCAATGGATCAATTCTTCCTTTCAACCACACCATTCTGTTGAGGATTTTAAGGAATAATTAGCTCCGTCTTAAATTCCTGCTTCTTTATAAAAGGCCACAAGTTCTTTAGAAGTATATTCCCCACCATTATCTAATCTTCGGGTTTTGACCTTCTTTTCCGTCATATTTTCCACTTCTGCCTTGAAATCTTGGAACTTCTCGAATACTTCATCTTTAAACTTTAAGATATATATCCAAGCTTTCTGGAATAATAATCAATAAATGTTACATAGTATTGATGACCACCAAGGGAATTTTCTGACATGGATCCACAAACATCAAATGGTATTAGGTCCAATATTTCCTTGGATATTGTGTCACTATTAGTGAATGGTTTCTTCACATTCTTACCAAGGGCACATCCCTTACAAACTCCTTCTTTTTCTTCTTTTAATTGGGTTATACCAATAACCATTTGATTCAATGACGACAATACTTTGTAATCGAGATGACCATACATTTTGTGCCATAGACGAGGATTGATGTTTAAATGTATTAGAGCTTGAGGAGGAGGAGTTAGAAGTCTATACAACCTCCCCTCATGAATCCCAATAGTCCTTACATTTTATATACTAGATCCCTTTGCCCAAATAATAACTTTGCCATCAACAAATGCTACCTTATCTCCTTTATCTCTTAAGCAAGAAATAGAAAGCAAATTCTTTTTCAAATTTGGAACATGGAGGATGTTGTTCAAATGAATGTTACCACTGGATTCCAGCTATAAGGAGGTAGATCCAATCCCTTTGACCGAGTAGCTATTCTTGTCTCCAAGTTCAACTGTGTGAGAAGAGTTTCCTTTTCATAGAGTGTTGAGAAATGAACTTGATGATGCATCCTTTAATGGATTCAAAGAGATTCCTAAGAGTCTTGAGACCTTCCTTCATGTATCTTTCCATTGGAAAGGGGGAGAGATGATAGCTGCAACAAGAATGTCTTCAAACAAGAGTGCCAAAAAGATGTGATCTTTAAGCTTCCTTCCTTCACCTTAGCTTTGATACCATGTTGAGAAACCAAATGCAAGTGGATAATGATGATTTCTCTTAAGTTGATAATTACTTGTGAATGTGTGTAGACTTCTTTTTAAATATTGTATTCTCTTCATCAAGCAATTGCCAAAAACATAAAGATCACAAATAGACAAAGGACACCAAAAAATAGGCTCCAAGCTAGGGAAAAAACCCCACAAGGGGGAAAACCCAAAATCATCTTCTTATAGAATCAGATCAAAGTGAGATATCCAAGAACCAAGACCAAGACCAATATTGTCACAAAGTTCCCAAGTCAACTCTCCTCCAAGTCTCCTCAAACAAATTCAAAGTCAACAAAGTCAATGTTGGTCAAAATTTGTCAAATATGTTCAAATCACATAATTTCGAACCTATAGTTTGGACTTGAAGTTTCAAACCTGTAATTTCATAGAGCCGCCTTAGAACCTTCGCATGTGTGAACAAACAAGCTATGAAATCCAAATTTTTCTTTCTCCTTTGAATTCTCTCTCTCTCCCCTTTGACTTCGCTCCTTTTTCTTGTATTTTGGCACACAAATTGATGTGATGAGTGAGTGAGTGAATGAGGTCGAATTACCTTGTATTTATAATTGTCTAGGAGGGTCAAATGGTTGCCACATAGACTAACTTATCCAATGAGGGGCCAACTTGGTCTTGTGTTGACTTTTTGACTTGTCGACTCAAGACAAAAATAAATTTCCTTTTCTTACAAAAAGTCCAAATGGGACTTTGACTCAATTACATTTCTTTGACTCATAATAAATTCTATTTTGACTCAATTGACCCTATAAGCATGAAGAACATGCTTTGACTAGAAATAAAATAATAATGATGAATATAATAAATAAATATAATAAGTACATCAATGATATATTTGTATCACATTATGAAGACTGACACTAATTACATGATTTTCAACACGACCAAGGCTACCCCTTTGCTCTACTAGGATGCCACTACACATTGGCAACAAACTCCTTCCCTCAATGGTTTTTATTCCAACCAGGTTAAGACTGCAACTGCTGACAATTGGCTAGGAATTACCATCCATGACTAAATCACATAAGCTTAAAAATCCTCGAAGTAGAAGATAAAGCACAACGTGCTTGGAACCTCGCCAATCACTGACTCCAACTTCTAGTCGAGGCCTTGTGGATTCCAGACCAGACTTCCATAAACCCAATAAATAGACCATACAATATAATCCCCCCCTAACCAAGCAAAAAGATTGTCCTAAGAAGGTCACATGGACAATCAAAGATGTTTACCAGAATACCAAAAATGGAAAACTAATGTTGAAATGCCCCTTCAGCTATCGAATCCTGTGTGTTTCTTTCCTTTACAAAATTCTTCCAGCGACACAACAAACCCCAACTCTTCACCTCTTGAGGATCCCAAACCTGACACAATTTGACCCCTGTAGCACCACCCGTAATTCTCCAATTTCCCTCAAAAATCAGAAATGCAGAGAACCAAAGAGGAAGGGGAATGCACATGTTGACAACCAATGCATACTCTTCACATTCAAATCCCCCCTCCCAACCGCCCATAACCAAGCTTGCACTCTTCCAACCTACACTCGCCAACCTGCTAATAAACCTTTCATTTGACACCTCGAAGGTTCCATGCACAAGTACATGCTGTCAACTTGCCATTTCTAACTCATATCAATGCATTGGAGGGAATAATTCCCCTCCCCTATCCTCCTTATGCATGCATTCTTCCACCCCTATGGGGGATGATAAATATGTTATTTACTTGAGTATAAGTTATTTTCAAAATTTTTATTTTTGAATGGTTTTCATGTGAAGCTTAAGAATAAAAATTCACCACACAAATATCAAAAGTCATGCATGAATATTGCAAGCATATCCATAAATTATGGCATAAAATATGCAAGGCAATTATCCACATGAAATTATATTGTGCATGCAATAAGACCTTCAAGTTATGGTCCAATCAAATGTTTGAAATTTTTTATTTATTTTTTAACAATATTGAAAAGCAAATGTTTATTTTTCAAAGTTAAACATTATAATTTACATTGGTCAATGCTAAACTAATAGTAATCAACAAACATATCGATTGTTAGAGTCATGTCTTAGCAGGGACTAATAATTATTCCATAACCACATTGAAATTTAATTAATAAGCACATAAAAACTTAATACTTACTATAAACTTACAATATAACAAGCTTCTTAACCAATGATATCCACCTCCACTTTACCATGGATATTATTAACTTGTAAATATGTTTTGTTACAATACCATGACTTATCAATACCACATGCCCAAAAATCATAACTCATTTCACAATAAAAAATTAAAATGTAAAATATATTAGACATTACATATGTCATTGATTACATAGAGTGACAATTCTCGATCATATGAAGAGAGAGAGGGGGGAGGGGGAAGGAGAGAAAGAAAGAGGGATACATAGATATGGAGGGTGGAGAGAGAGGATGAGAGAGAGAGGGAGATAGTGACAGAGTTGGAGGGTAGAGAGAGAGAGAGAGAGAGAGATGGAGTTGGAGGGGGCGATAGAGAGAGAGGGGGAAGGATAAACATAAAGAGATAGATGTGGAGAGAGAAAATGAGTGACAAGGGAGAGGTGGAGAGAGAGTGAGTAGAGGAGAGGAGGGAAGAGAGAGAGAAGGAGAGGAGAGAGAGACATGGAGATGGATGAGGGAGAAAACATGAGAGAGAGAAGGAGTTAGGGAGGGATATAGTGAAAAAGTTGGAGAGAGAGAGAGAGTGATGGGGGGAGACAAAGGGAGGTGGGAGAGAAAGGGAGAGAGAGGAATTGATAGAGAGAAGGAGAGAGGGAGGGAAAAAGAAATACGTAGAGAGCAAGGTGTAGAGAGAGAGGGTGACAAGGGAGAGATGGAGAGAGAGTGAGAGAGAGAGTAAGAGCCGGAAGGAAGAGAGAAGGAGAGAGAGATAGGGAGATATGGATTCAACCTAGATATGGTATGTGTGCACATTAAAATCATCATAGATCCATCTTAACCTTGGATATATCAAGCATCGAGAGGGATCAAATCTCTCCAGGTGCAAACCTATTTTTTGAGGGCAAAACTTGAGGAAAGGTTTGCACCTTGAGATATTTGACCCATCTCAGCTCTTGATAGATCCAGGATTAAGATGGATTTAGGTTGGTTTAATTGAGCGACACATAAATGTTTACAAATCCTTTGTCTTATAAATTGAACATATTAATATTAATTGAACATATTGAGCCGACAAATAAAAATGTTTACATACTTTCTTACATTGCACCTATACATTTCCCATATACTGGAGCGCCTCTTGACCCAACAACTTAATATTATGGTTCTTAAAAATCTCTATCAAATTATAGACAAAATTAACTAAAAAAACTGTTTCGAAACTGACCATTTTATCTATTAATTAGACTACTCAATTACTAATTAACTAAGAGATAATTACAATTTCGACCTAATTACACCGAAGGTGTTCTTGTGGAGCGTGGAGGAGAGAAAGAGAGAGGGATACATAGATATGGAGGGTGGAGAGAGAGGAGGAGAGAGAGAGGGAGATAGTGACAAAGTTGGAGGGTAGAGAGAGAGAGAGAGAGAGAGATGGGGGGAGAGACAAAGGGAGGTGGGAGAGAGAAGAAGCAGGAGAGAAAGGACTTGGGAGAGAGGGAGGGAGAGAGAGAGAGATGGAGTTGGAGGGGGCGAGAGAGAGAGAGAGGGAAGGATAGACATAGAGATAATTAATTAGACTACTCAATTAATAATTAACTAAGAGATAATTACAATTTCGACCTAATTACACCGAAGGTGTTCCTATGATGGGTTTCGTTGGGCAGATTTAGCCAATCACATCTTTCGATTTTTGTCCTCCTCTGCCTAATCATTTTTTACCACATGGTGTCACTCAGATTCGAGTCTCCGCTTTTGTGGACTCTTCGTAGTTGTCGGGGTAGAATTTCTAAATTAAATATATTAAATTGTGTAAGAGCATATAGTCTTCTAGCAAATCTCTCATTGCCAGTTGGAAAAAGTTCCAACGCGTAGAATCCACGATAAATAGTTATGCTGAAGGTGTCATGTGATTTTATTCGCAGACGGACTATCTCAATATAGATTCTCCCAAGTTGTGCATTTCTCTGCCTTCACCAGGGTTGGATTGAAGGATCTAGTTGGTAATCTTTGTGGGTGTTTTGTAAGTGAGAGAAGTGTGAAAAATGGTTGTGAAGAAGATGGTGAAGGATGTGTTTGTGGTTGGGCTTGTAGTTATAATGATGAATGTGTGGGCTGTTGTGAGTGTTGAAGGTGCCATAACATGCAACCAAGTAGTGAGTGTTATGACTCCATGTGCTACTTACCTCATAGGAAATGCAACAACCCCTGCTGCCATTTGTTGTCCTTCCATTTGTGGGTTGGATTCACAAGTGAAAGCTACCCCTGACAGTCACGCTGTTTGTAGCTTCCTCAAGACCCAAGCAAAGTCGTATGAGGTCAAGTTGGGGAAGGCTGCCAATATCCCATGTCTTTGCGAGGTGACCGACCTCAACATGCCTATCAACCTAATGTTTTTTTTTTTATCGGTAAAACTAGCTACTTATATATTAATATGTACAGCAAAATAATTTACATCTTGATATGCTGGCTGCCCATGGCCACAGGCGTAACCATGGGTGACATTGACCGTTTCATGGAATTGCCGCGCAGGGCAATGTTGACAAAAGAAACAAAATACTTGACCCTGAGAGCTATTCTAAAAACACTTTGATGGCCTGCCCAGGGGCATCTAACACCATAATTATAGCCCGAGACACACTGTGACAGAAATTGACAAAGACTCGAAACATTACCACGCGCCTGCTGCGTTAGTGGAAACCGCCCGCAGGACTTGGCTCCTAGACACAAGATTAACATAACAGAAACATGAGATTGAAAATTAACCTGACACCCGAACCCAGCATGAAAGGACTCGACCTGAGCAAATAAGACAAGAACAGGAGAGCGATGGTGTGATTTAATCCTTGGTCTCTTCCTCCATACTTCTGCTGCCTCCGTCTCCTTCAGCCTCGCTATCTCCCGTGGCTGGTGTGCTTTGCGAAGGGGATGACAGAATGTGATATGGAGATTGGGGGTGAGGCGGCAGATAAGCACCTCCAGAAGTGCCCACAGCAGTGGATGACTCCCCCAACACAGCTTTTCCTTTACCCTTCTTCGAGGGGGCTCCCATCGTTGACGACTCCCCCAGAGGGAGTTTCCCCTTCTCCTGCCCTGCGACTTTCCCCATAAGAACCAGCGAAGACCCATTATCATCCACCTCAGGAGAATTGGTGAAAAGCACAGAGATGTGTGCGTTGACCCCTGCAGAGCCCTCAGAGCTGCCCAGCGAAAACACAACCGAACCAAAAGCTGGAAGACTGGGTGCCATCTCAACAGAATTACCAACTTCCAGAATTTGCCTTGCAGGAATTGGGTTGGCACCCCCCCGGCGATGGCAATAAACACAACAGCAGTGATGCTGTAAGTTTGCTGCGGGTGGGCGGGGGAATTGGCCATTCCCACTTCCCCTCCTGCACGGCATTCTTTCCCGAACCATCGTGACTCCAACTCCCCTAAACAGTAGGCGAACACCCTCCGTCTCTTGCCACTTCCTCGATACAGCCAGACAGAGCTCCGGAGAGCGTATACACAGGCAAAGGTGCTCAGGGGGGGACCTGATTTCACCCCTGCACTTCGCCACTCTAATGAAACATGAACAATAGACGCTCCCTGAACCACAATGCAATTCCTTTGCCGGCCAGCATTCATATTTATTCTCTTGCCCATCTCTTGATAAGATAACCACATTGAATGCCTTACGCAGGCCTGCCATCGTCCTCAGCTGCTCCATTAAGGATGCTCTGGGGCGGCTCGCTTGAACCAGAAATCCGCCGGCTTGAGTATTTAATACCCTCGTCCTCTTCACGTGGCATAGAGTGCTTGTCATGTGGCACCATGCCGTCAACCTTCAAGGCACCCGCATCCGGGAACTGAGCCTCTGCAAAGATGAGGTTTTGACACTCCTGTAACTGCTGTCTGTTAGTTATGATACTTGTATCCCCTGATAGGAGCGGCTTATTCGTTTCGGTTCCTATGTTGGCCAGGAGGTCCGCAACTTTGTTGCCCTCCCGTTTAGTATGAGTGAAGGAGATGGCTCTAAAATTGTTGATCCTCTGTGCTACCTCATTCATCCTTGCCTCAAGCCTCCAACTTGGCGCCACTTTTCTCGCATTCGAGCCGTTCTGTAGTCTGGTGGCTAAGTTGATCAGAATCTGGGAGTCCCCTTCGACAATCAAGGATTGAAGATTGAGAGTCTCTGCTTGCACCAAACCTTGCAAAAGGCCTTCCAACTCTGCGGAATTGTTGGTGTCCCACCCAAGATTTCCAAAATAGATCCTAATGGCTTGGCCTGTAGAATCTCGAATTAGTCCGCCGTAACCAGCTACCCCGGGGTTCCCTTTGGAGGCCCCATCGAAGTTTATCTTGAAGGTATTTTTGGGGGGAGCTTTCCACTGACTGTCGTCCCTGATGGTTGGGGAGGGAGAGTTGCTATTGAGAGAGTCAGGGGAGAGTTGTAGCTGCCAGTTGCCTAATATGTTGCGCTCGTTGTCAGTGGAGGGGAAGTCTTCCTTGGTCCAGTTCTGAAGAGCCATAGTTTCCTGAATGTTTTTATGAATTCTTCTCCAGATTTCTTCTGATGGTGAATGCTTATTTCTGAAGATTCGCTGGTTGCGTTCCTTCCAGATGTTCCAGAGAATTATGCCCGGTAAAATGATCCATAGATGGTTTAGGATCTTGCAGTTGAAGGGCTGCATTGGCCAGAGTCTTAAGGAATTGACTATATCGTCCTCTCCCTTACATCTTTTTTGGCATCGGAAGCTGGCCTTGTCCCATAGACACTTGGCCAAAGGGCAGGTATCCAGGAGATGGTTGAGAGTTTCTTCATTCTGAGCGCAATTCATACATATTGAAGGGCCACTAAAATTCCGTTTCCGGAGCTTATCCCAGGTGAGAATTTTTTTGTGACTTACCAACCACAGAAAGCAGGCAATCTTTGGCCAAGGTCCCAGCTTCCAGATCTTGCTCCACACAGGGTCAGGGGGAAAGGGAAAGTGACACAACAACCTGTAAGCTTCTGAAGTGGAGTAAGCCCCTTTAGGCAAGTAGCCCCATCTAAGAATATCCCTTCCATTATCTTGCCTTATCCTTCTTTTATTAAGTTCAGTAGTGAGTTCCTCTTGCCGCTGAGCGCCTTGGTGGTGGAGAATCAGGTCACTTCCCTTCCATTTCCGAAAATTGTGCTCCATCTCTGTGGCCCAGAATTGATGAACTGTTTTATGAAGTTGGTTTGGTTCATCAGGGATGAGGTCCGGGTGCAGATTGTCTTGAAGTTTGGGCTGCTGGTTCCAGGCATCAGTCCAAAAACGAGCTGAACGGCCATTCCTAATTTCCCAAAAGCTATGCTTTTGAATTAGCTGATAGTGTTGCTTCGCCGCATTCCATATGGTGGAACCCTTTTCAGTGGGGATGAAGCGAATGAGCTCCTCTTGGGGGCGGCCTTCTGCATATTTGGCTGTCCAGACTTTCCCCCAAGGCTTTTCTGGGCAGGTGATCCATTGCCACCATATCTTGGCGTTCATTATAGAGTTGCTGTGTTCAGGATCCCGCAATCCTATGCCGCCCTTATCCTTGGGCATGCAGGCAGTGGACCACTTGACTAATGCCCATTTACGGTTAGTGGCAGCGCTGCTCCAGAGGAAATTTCGCTGCAGATTTCTGATGCTTTTTAGCACCCATTTGGGCGCTGCTAAAATAGAAAACAAATACAGAGGCATAGCCTGCAAGACAGATTTAATGAGGACAATTCGTCCAGCCAAGTTAAGGGATCTGTAAGTCCATTGAGAGAGACGATTTTCCAGCTTCTCGAGCAGGGATCGCCAAGCTGGGAGTTTAAGGGCGGAGGCTGAGAGGGGAGCACCTAAGTATTTAGAGGGCAGAGAGGCTACAGGGAAGCCCAAAATGCGGGAGACGGCAGTTTTGACTGAGGATGGCGTGTGAAAAAAGTAAATCTGCGATTTTGCGTTGTTTATACACATTCCAGAGGCTTCCGAGAAGGCTTGAAGGAGGGATTTGAGGCGACGGGCTTCTTGGACCGAGGGGTATCCAAAAAGCATTGTGTCGTCCACAAACTGATGATGGGAGGTGGCTGGGGAATTATGAACAGAGATGCCTTTTATCTGATGCGAGTGGAGAGCATGCTTGATGAGCCTTCCCAGTCCTTCCGCCATTAGAACGAAAAGGAAGGGGGAGAGGGGGTCGCCTTGGCGAATACCTCTAGAAGGATTGAAGGGACGGGAGGGGAAGCCATTGACAAGAATAGAGAAATGTGTGGAGGTGATCATATTCATGATCCAACGAATCCAGGGGGCGCAGAAGCCAAAGGCCTTTAGCATCTCCTGTATATAATTCCAATTTAATTTGTCAAATGCCTTGGAGAGGTCAAGCTTGAGAAGCATACCTGATTGCTTTGAGTGCTTGAGGGAGTGTATAATTTCGTGAGAAAGCAGAATGCCGTCCATAATATGCCGCCCCTCCACATACCCTGACTGTTCCGGGGAGATGAGCCCGGGGAGAAGAGGTTTCAGGCGATTTGCTATCACTTTTGAAATGACTTTGTATATAACATTGCAAAGCGCAATGGGCCTGAATTTGTCCGGAGTGATGGAATCCTCCTCCTTGGGAATGAGCGTTATGAAGGTAGCATTGAGTGAGGGCAAGAGCCAGCGCGTTGCCCTGGATTCTTCAACTATCTGCCAGACCTCCTCCCTTAACATATCCCAGAAGGCGTGAAAGAAGGTGGTGGAGAAGCCGTCTGGTCCTGGGGCCTTGCCTTCCTTTAGCTGCCTCATTGCATCGTCTACTTCCTGAGGTAGAATGGGCCGCATGAGGTGCTCGTTTTGCTCCTCTGAGATAAGTTTTGGTATATGGTCCGTGATTTTGCTGATGGCCCTTCGCCTATCTTCTTTTTCGTCCTTATGAATCTGCTTGAAATGGTTCAGGAGTACCTCTTCAACCCCCTCATGCGTTTCCACTTTCTCTCCTGACGGTTTTTGGATGAAAGGGATTTTGTTGTGGATTCTTCTTTGCACCGTAGTTTTGTGAAAGAATTTAGTGTTGCGCTCTCCCTCCTTTAACCATCTGACCCGTGACTTTTGTTTCCAATAAATCTCCTCCTGCTTTCTTCTGTTGTCCAGCTGACTATGTATATGGCGTTCCTGTTCCAAGCTGGCATCAGTGTGCCCTTCCTTTATAACCTGTTGGTGAAGAGTCTCCAGGTCCTGAGTGAGCTTTTGCTGGTCCTGGAAGATGTTGCCGAAGGTTTCCTTGTTCCATCGTTTTAGATGGTCTTTAAGAAAGCGAAGCTTTTGTTGAAATTGATACATCTTGGAACCTTCGGGGGGAATGAAGGTGTCCCAGATGGATTTCACAAAATTTTTGAAGGAGGGATGCGTGAGCCAAAAACCTTCAAAACGAAAGGGACGTTTGAGAGTGTTACCTGGCCGTTGCCATTGAAGGGCGATTGGCCAATGGTCCGATCCCGAGTGAGCAAGGATTGCTGCAGAGAAATCCCCGCCTAGGTGGACTGCATTGTCCGAAAGGAGGAATCGATCCAGCTTTGAGGCGATTTGATATTTGCCTGATCTTCGATTACTCCATGTGAAGGTACCGTTACAGAAAGGCATGTCGATAAGAGAGGAGGCTTGAATGAAGTTCCGGAAGTGACAGTCTTCTGGCTCCAATCTGCTCCTGCCTCCTAGCTTCTCATTCGTCTTCGTAATCATGTTGAAGTCCCCTGCCACCATCCAAAGCGGGTGTCTTCTACTGTTACTGAGGGCTTCTATTGTATCAAGAAGCGCTATCTTGCTTCCTGCTTCTTGTGGGAAGTAAACATTTGACAGATTACCATAGACATTGGTACCCAAGATGTGAAACGTTGCCTGGATGAGGTGATGTGAAGCATGGAAGTCTGAGAGGGATACCGCTTGCGAGTTCCAAGCAATCGCCAGGCCCCCAGAAGCACCTGAGGCATCAACAGCTACCGATCGACAACCGGGCCAGGCTTTTGAGAGAATGCTGCCTAGCGTTTCACTGTTGCACTTTGTTTCTTGGAGAAAGCACATTTGTGGTTTTTCCATTCTAATCATATGTTTGATCATCCTGAGTTTTCCGGGGCTGTTGAGCCCTCTTACATTCCATGAAACTAGCTTCATCATTAACAATTGATGGAGGGTTTGAAGTACTTTGTAAGCTGAGCACATCTACCTGAATCTACCAGGATCTTACCTATCTCTATTGTCCTTTGCAGATCTGTTTTTCTGCCTCTTTTCTTAGGATTCTTCAAGTGCTGACTTCCATCCCATTGGCTGTCAGGTTGTATTCCCAGTTGACTTTGGTAATAGGCTCGAGAGATAACCATTTCGAGCTTGTTGAGCGTGAGTTCTGGTATCTTGTCAAAAGCTTGTTTTTTACACGCTATTTCCAGCTCTATAATGTCTAATCCATGCAGATCGAAACTCTCTGGTTCCTCTTCCATTTTTTGCACCTGATCTCCTTCTGCCTCAGGGTTTTCAAGGTTCTGAGGGCGCTCCCGCTCCGCTTCGTCTTCCATTGCTTTACCGGTGGCAGAGGATTCTTTCCTACTCCGCTGGTGCGAGGAGGGGGATAGGACATGCGAGGGGAAATGGGGGGGTTAGATCTGGAAGGAGAAGACGAGGAGGACGGATTATTTGGCTGGGTCATGGATTCATGCAAGGGGTTCTCTGGATCTTTGCCCAAAATGTCAAAACTGTTCTTGGTTACTGGGCCATGGGGCTTGGAGACTTGGGTGTGAGGCCCATTGGGGGGTTTTTTGTGAGGGCGCCTTCTGCTGGTGACTTTTGTGAAGCCGTCCTGAGCAGAGGAATCAGAAGAGCTAGGGTTACTGGATTGGGCATTTTGGGGACAGTCTCTAAATAAATGCCCTAGGGAGTGGCATTTACGACATCTGAAAGGAACATGCTCGTAATCAAGAGGCTGGATACACTCCTCATCCCGATGGGAGAGAGTGACTGAGTCAGGAAGGGCTTCGTTGAGGCGGATAAACACACAGATACGGGCATAGGAAATGTACTTGCGGGTCTTGGTTTCATCGGATGATCTGATATATTCTCCCACCCCATCTCCTATCCTTTTGAGAGAGTCCTCCTCCCAGTATTCATCTGGGAGGGAGTATAACCTGATCCAGACAGGTGCCAGGGTTAGGTCTTCTTTGTTTGGGTTGAATCGAGGGATCCAATCCCTCAGATAGAGCCCAGCCGCGTTAAAGAAGTAAGGTCCTCCCACTAGAATACGGTGCTTGTCCTCCAGGCAATAGAAGATGGCTGTGAAGAAACCTTTTGGTCCCAGCTGGAGCGTGACATCCCCTTTCGGTTTCCATTTCGCCTTTATCCATCCGGATAGGGCTTTCTCCGTGGGCCAGAACCCTATGAACTTCCCTATGAGGGCATGATCTTGCATGAACTGTATTCTTGCTTCTATTTTGTCTCCTGGTAGTTCTATGCGTGGTCTTTCCTTGGCCACCGGTCTGCAAGTGGAAGAGATTACCTTCTGCCCTTTTTCAGGCATGTCAGAACCATTCTGATCGTTCCTCTCCCCCCTTTCATCATTTTCGTTACCCGTGGTATCCTTTCGAATATTATTTCGTGTGTGCAGAATCTCACTATCCACAGATCCGAAGACAACCCCATGCTCCGGATCGAGCTGTGACGGGGAGGGCACTGACGCCCCCCCCAGCGGATGAGCCATATTAAGGGCCTGGTGCAGCGCAGTTTCGCACACCTGGAAAGAGTCTGTTACTGCGCCGAAGAGCTTAGCTGAAGCGCAGACGGCGCCGTTGAAGAAAGACTCTGAACGCTAGCAAACCCTAGCCCGAAATCCCCCAGCGTCAAGTTCTCGGAAACACTATGTCCACTGTGATTGACCCACATGGAAATCTTCTTGATGAGTTTGTTATAGGCTACTTCACCTATCAACCTAATGTTGATTGTTCTAAGGTTCACTAATAAACTTTGATGACAATGGAATTTGGGTTGGTTATCATAGTTCTATACTATTAGGTATAGGTGGTGACTGTAGTTAGTTTATGAACTAATGTGTTTTGTAACGATGGAATCTGGGCTAGTTTTCTTAGTTCTATAATATTAGGTATAGGTGGTGACCGTAGTTATACTATGAACGAATGTGTTTTGTGATTATCGTAGCAATGATGCACTGTTTTCTGTGTATTAGTTACTTATGTGAGCACCCACATTCTGTGCTTTTGTAATGCATTTGAATAAATAAATGATGATGCCAGCCGGTTTTAGTAGTGATTATTGTTGCACTCAATATAGATTCTCTTGTCGACCCAAATGTTTCCAGCCTCTATACATATAGCCAGACTGACCTTTCAAAGTTGCTAATGACATTGAGCAATGCAAGATACCTTTCTCTCTCTGTTAAATTTTAAATACACTTGTGAATTGACAAGTCAATGAGAGCTTACAAAGAACCCAAAGAAGCATATTGAGTGCAATGCTCTGAAAGATTGATATACACATCAAGTTTCTGTTCTACAATTTGCTTCACAATGGGATCAAGGTGAAATTACAATGTTAGCTCATTGTGCTCGTATTGTAGGGAAATGCTCACTTAACCTGGTCAAAATCACATAAATTTGTCACAAGTACACTTGCAAAAGGTCCATGTGCATCTTCTCAGGTTCAAAATCCTAGGCTTCCTCAGAACTCAATTACTTCTTCAAAGGGAGTCTCAAAGGTTGCAACAAAAAATGGCATGGATACGATTGGAAAGCAGAAGAATAATCACCATCAAGATTCCCAGATTGAAGGCACAAAAGTCACATCTCCTGCTTCAAATGGTTCACTTCCTTTATCAGCTAACCATGTGACTGCTCAGTCAAATTGCATTGTTCCACAACCCTTTTCCCTTGCAACTAATAAGAGATCTTCCACTGGAGTGCAAACTTCTGATGGTAATGCAGCTAGACGCATGAGCACAACTAGTGCCACATCCTCCTCAACTACCAAAAAGCAACAGGTAAGGTTGTGAAATATATTAGCTCCCTTGAGCTCCTGATTTTTTATAGATGTTTAAGTGTAGTGTGGACCCTTATAGGGGACGATGGCCTAGATGAACTTCACTATTTGAGTTCTGAAAATTCAAAGTGTGCCCTTAGGTGTTTACTATTTACTATTTTGTGATGTCAACAAAAAGTTGGTTTTTAATACTCCTTACTTGAGCAGGTAGCCACGAAATCTGCCTCAATACGAGCATATACAAAGTTTTCATGCTCTAATAACATGAAGTAAATCATTCATTAATCTCGTTGTTATTAGCGGTGAGCTGAATATTTTCCTTCCATTGGCTTAAAAATGTAGTTATTCTATAAAGTTGAATTCTTCTAAGCATGAGGAAAACTTATTAATCATCTGTTGTAGATCCAATATCCAAAATGAGAAACCTTTCATGCAAGACAAAATGAAGGAGAAGTATGAAGATACTCGTTCAATTACCTCATCATATCTTTTGACTAGCATGTGATTAATTTAAAGGAGCATGAAATAATAGACCAATTTAGTTTAACAAGTATTTCATTATGGTGTTACATGTTTTCTTTATGAATACTTAATTTTGTTCTATACTCATAATTTTCAGAATAAATGCACTTGAGATCCTTAATTATTCCTAGGACTTCCACTGCCATAGGTTCTAAAGCAAGACCAGGCAGTGCTTCTTCTGCTTTTGGTTTCAATTTTAGATGCAATGAACGAACGAAGAAGCGAAAAGAGGTAATGCATTTTTCTAGGATTTTGTTTCAATTTTATGTGCCTTTCCAGTATTGTCACTTAAAAAATTATCTATTTGACTGTTAAGTTGTAGAGTACTATGTTGATGGTTGTTCTCTGCACTTGTTCAATTTTTCTCAAAGCTAGAGGAAAAGATTCAAGCAAGGGAGATGGAAAAAAGCCATTTGAAGGCCAAGTCAAATGTCTTCTTAATAATGCATGAGTAGACTCCATAACAACATAGAAATCTGGGGTAGGGATCACCATGTGCTAGAAAACACAGATAACCAGGTGTGTCACACCTAGAGCAAAGTCGATCAACACTTTGTACTCACGCATAGGTTTTGAGTAATTGGTTTGCCTTGTGCCGCTTCCATTGGAAGGTTTGACAAACCTTATATACATGTATTCAACCATGAACCCGGTTCGTGGCGAGATGATCTTCCCAACTCTTCTATTCCTTCAATATACCTTCACACTTTAAGGAACAATGACTAGCTTCAACGATAAGGAAAGAAAAACATGTACGTATCCTCATTGAACTTGGAAAAGACTTCATGCATATCTCCATCACTGATCCCCTGGCTGTTTGCCACGTGGATAATTGATATCGACAAAGCATGCAATGTCAAAAGATTAATTCAAAAGATCAAGGAAATCCAAATCACAAGGCATCTGACGTGGCAAAACGGTAATCCAACGCACAGGGGGAGATACCGATGATTATATATACGAGGACACCGCTTTTGAAGGACCTTGCATTCCTATTATACAGCCGTCCTCCTTCAACCCTCTGAGATCAAAGGAAGGAAATATTACCTCATTCCATTCCATCCTTCAAATCTCAAAGGCGTCCTCCTTCA
This sequence comes from Pinus tabuliformis, assembly GCA_031772625.1. Taxonomy (NCBI): domain Eukaryota; kingdom Viridiplantae; phylum Streptophyta; class Pinopsida; order Pinales; family Pinaceae; genus Pinus; species Pinus tabuliformis. The sequence goes on from CM062804.1 coordinate 956,273,049, forward strand.
ACCCTCTGAGATTAAAGGAGGAAATATTCCCTCATTCCATTCCATCCTTCAAAATCTAAAAGGCGTGTTAAACAGGCGATGGCGATTGCGGCCATTGGAAAATCATCAAGCCTCTTGCTGAGTATTCATATTCTCCGTTCACCTCAGATTCTTCATGATATTATTGTTCGTCACTCTGCAACGAACTCCACCAGAAGAAGGAACATATCCTCACTCTCTATGGAAGACTCTCTGATCAAACGCCTGACCGAGGAGTTGAAGGAATTGGCGGAGGAGCGACGTGTTAGAAAGGCTGCTCCTGATTGGCTGCCTTTCCGCCCTGGGTCCTCCTATTGGCTGCCGGGCAGCAGACACCTTGGCTATGAGGATTCCGAGAGGTCTCTTGAGATGCAAGATGATAGGGAAAATATGGTACTGTTCGACTCATCTTTGGACTCTGAGAATTAAATCTGGGTTTCTCAAGGGCGCTACTTCTGTTTTGTGAATATGATGTATTTATCTGGACTTTCGTGGTCATGGCCTTGTAATCTTGGATTTTTGATACCCATTTGAATGAAACCTCGATCCGAGGTATGCTTGCCTTTTATTTGCATAAATAGGTACCGTGATAGAGCCATTGTAACCTGGTATTTTTAAGCACCGAGAAAATTCACATCCTACGTATTTTTATCTCTTCCGGACTTAATAGATCTCGGGTGGATTTTCCTTCTAGGGTTCCAAGGGCCTGAAGATCGGGGTTTCAACAGATCTAGGTGATGAAAGATGTATGGCATTTTAAAAGCTCCAAGAATTGTTATAGTCATTTATACACACTGGTTTGGAGCACATATATGTCAGATATGTAAATGCATTGTACTTCAAATTTCAACACCGGAATGCAACTTGTTTCTTGTATTATCTACTATCATTTATTAATAGAATTGGACGATCCTGTGGTAAATGGGTGCTAGGGTTTCTCCACTGAACCAGGTCTTAATATCTGATGCCTTTGCATCTTACTTCAGGAATTTTCGTATGGGTCAGTTTTGGTGGTAAACAATTCATCAACTCTCGCCCAACAACAAGGGGTGTTACTTTTAAAGGTTAACTTTTATGGGGTTCTTCTGGTTTCATATGATTGGTTTCTTGCCAGTTGTTCTTTTGGTTCTAGATAGTTACCATAGTTTTTCCATTTTTTTTTATGAGTGTCCTTTTAGTGGTTCTAGATAATTATCATAATTTTTTCCATTTTTTTTAATGAGAGTCCTTTTAGTTGGCTATTGACTTAGTTCATAACATTATCTCTAATTCATTATCTGAATTTTACACTTATAATTTGGATGCTCTTTGGAATGTTGCATTCTTGATTTCTCTGGAGTAATTCTGGTGATCATTTGTCTCTGTTTTTATTGGTTTATACTGTGGTTTGTTGCACTTGGAGAAGCCCAGTGCTCTACAGCCTAGATGGGGACTGATGTATGTTGTACATTGTGTTTGTGCAATGCCTTTACCCAGCCAAAAATGCGTGTAGCTCTATTTTTTTATAATCTTAGAAGTGTTTATAAATGTGGGATTAAGATGGATTTATTTGTTTGTGAGTAACATAAGTTAGCATTTTATGGAATATTTCATGGGGTTCTTCATCTGGTTTCATATTATAATTAGTTTGTTTCTGGTTGCTCATTGGTTCCAAATAATTACCATTTTTTTCATTGTTTCCAATGAGAGATGCTTTTTAGTCGACTATTGAGTTAGTTTATAATATACTTTTTCAATTAATTACCTGGATTTTATACTTATAATTTGGATACCCTTTAGGATGTTGCATTCTTAATTTCTCTGGAGTAATTCTGGTGAGCATTTGTCTCTGTTTTTATTGGTGCATACTCTGGATGGTACTTGTGCTTGGAAAGTGCAGTTCTCTGCAGCCAAGATGGGGGCTGATCTCTGTTATACACAATGTTTTAAGACTCCGACTCTGACTCCGACTCGGCCGAGGATCAACTCCGACTCCGACTCTGACTCTGAAACGGTAATGACTCGGCCGGCTCGATTTCAATGACTCGGTCGTTGTAAAAAATACATTAAATATTTATTTTTTTTATAAAAAAACATAATTTCAAAGATTTTAAACATAATTTTAGAGGTTTTCATTCATGTTTCCAAACACACAGCATTATAATATAGATGGAAGACAACATATGATCAAAGTAGGCTCATGAACCAATCCATTATATCAAAATGGTACCCAATGGCAATACATAGTCCACTGTCATACATGATCAAAGACTCAAAACAAAAAACACATAACCAAGGAGGCTAGAAATGGCCTCTACAACAAAAGTAAACTATGACCAGACTCCAATACTAGTACTACAGCTACTGGCTAGTAGCTACTGCCAGAGGAGCCAAGATCATGTCGATCAATCTCTGGATCATCATCAGAGTCAGACAGGGGGTCCATGGCTCCTCCTCCTCATCATCATCTCCAACTGCAGCTGTAGAAGTGGTACCACTAGCAGGCTGTGCAACTGCAGCAGATGCAAGCTAAGATAGAGTAGATATGCGGCTGCGCTTCTGTCGTGGCTGAGTAGAGGAAGCACCTACAACTGGAGTCCTTGCTGGCTATGAGACTGAGGCTGGTGGATTGGGATCTGCATTCAACTGAACAACATGTTCAAGTTCAATTGATGTCTCGATATCTAAATCTAAATCAAGATCCTCATCAAGATCAAACTCTGCTGGACGACTCTCCACTACCCAATCTGATGTTGGATCAATGTCTTCCAACAGAATGGGATCTGAATCAGGGCTTTTGTTCAGCAAATGGTTTCGTTTGAGCCGGAGGTTGTATTGGACATAAACTAGATCATTTAACCGTTTTTTGATCCAAACGGTTTCTCTTCTTTGTGTTACTTGGGAGCAGGGGCGAAAATGGGAGCGGGAGCGACATTTTTAGAAGCTCCTGGTTTGGGAGTGAATCCCAGAGGAGTTCGACAACCAATGTCACTAACATCAAGGTACATAGAGGGATTGGTGCTCTTGATTAAATACGAGTTCCATACCCTAATACATGACAAAATTCAATGGAAACATTGCAATCCTCCAATCCTGAAATCCTGAAAAACTGATAAGTCTGCTGGATTTTGAATGAAATCTAAAATTCTACTTTCTCCATATGAAATCCAATGAGGCCGAAACCACTCTCAAACATCCTGAGTCATTTCATGGTAATGTTAAAATTTAAGTAAAATGATGAAAATGAAGATTAAGGAGAATGTCACTTTTACTTTAAGAATTTAACATTACCATGAAATTTGAATAGCATATCAATAGTAGAGAGCATTTGAGTGTGTTAAATAAGGTTTGGGAGGGGGAAATGGACCCCAAATGACATTTAGCAAATTCATATAACACCTTGGAGTCCAAACCAATCAGAAATCACCTTAAAAATCCATTAAAAAAATATTAAATCGCTGTTTAACGTGTTCTGGGCCGGCTTTTTGTGACTCGGCCGAGTCATAACGGAAACGGCCGAGTTGGCCGAGTCAGCCATGACTCGGCCGAGTCATTCAATGACTCGGCCGAGTCATGGCTGACTCGGCCAAACGTACCATTTCAAAGGCCGAGTCATAGCTGAGGGTATTGGCTCGGATCAACTCGGCCGTTTCGGTATCGAAACGGCCGTTTTTTAAAACAATGGTTATACATTGTGTTTTAATGTAATGCTAGTTTTTTATTTTATTCTTAGAAGTGTTTAAAAGATGTGTGGGATTAAGACCGATTTATTCTAGTTGTGTGTAATATAAATTAGCATGCTATGGCTAGCTGATAATTCCTGTTGCAACATCTTTCAATAATATGTTAATTTTTGGGATAAAACTGCTTTTCGTTAATCTATTTTTAGTAGTCTCTAGTATCTACCTTTGGTGTATCCGATGCAAGTGGATGCACGTATCAACCTGGAAGTGAGATTCATACGGTTGTTCATTTATATGGTTTGAAGAAATGCACTTGTAAAATCACCTTGAGAACTACATTACAACTTGCATTAATTTACTCTGTTGCAGATATTTTAATTTAGTTTACTTAGACAGGCAGTACCTCCCAAGCGATGGAGATGTGGGTGTCTAAAATGTTGTTGAGTTTGGGCTCAAAACAGAGAAAAAGTAGTGAGGAGAAGAGAGCCTGAAGCTCTAGAGGAGGAACAGAATTCCGACAGCTTGCTGGGTTGGATTGTGCAGAAGTGAAGAAGTTAGAGGGGAAAGAAGAACTTGGGTCCAGCAGTAGTACTCAGCAGAACCAGTTTCTGAGAGCAAGAAAGGCAGTGCCAGTGTCTCTGCTGGGTTGAACTCTAAAGTGACAGCAGAAGAGCCTTAGCCTTTGGGTCCAGCAGTAGTACTCGGCAGAACCAATTTCTGAGAGCAAGAAAGGCAGTGCCAGTGTTTCCGCTGGGTTGAACTCTAAAGTGACAGCAGAAGAGCCTCGGCCTTTGGAGAAGAAACTGGCAGCAAGAACCGATGGCTGTGAGAAAATAAAGTAAATTGTTGCTCTAACTTGATTGGGAAACCCCTTGTGAATTTTGGGTGATGATTGTAAGGCTCAACCAATATGTAGACTGGCAGGTTTTTTTATGAGCAAGAGCTTGGCTTAGTTGTTTTTAATGGTTGTTGTTTTAAGTTTTAATTGCTGTAGCATCAAGGGCCCTTGGAGGCTGCAATCACCATAAAATTCCATTTCCAGGAATTTTATAAAAAGGAAAACCTGTTATGGTTATTAGTTTTTTGTGTGCATGCATGAACTTGTTTGAGCTTCCACTGAGCTGTGTTTGATGAGGTTGTAGCAAGGAGAGTTGTGAGGTTGTTATCAACCCTGCACGTATTAGAGTTTATTCTTATAAATTACAACTCCAACAAACATGAGGAAGACTGCACAAATGTTTTTGAAAACAGTTCACAAGTGTGTGCTGGGTAGAGTTGTAGAGAAAAGGGAAATGAACAGCTTCAACCAGCAGCTCGGTAAAATGCTGTCAAGAAGTTGAAATTGCAGAGTGAGGTGGAGAAGTGGTGGGCAGATCTTTGATCAATGTATTCTTGGTAAAGGGCCTCTGAGCCTTGATTTTTCTGTGCAAAGGACCTAGTGAGGGTTGCAAGATTGAAAGACAGATCAAAGAAGTTGTTGGGTAGAGTTGTTAAGAGAAACCTGTGAGAAAAGAAATTAAATTGTTGCTCTAATTTGATTGGGAAACCCATTGTGAATTTTGGGTGATGATTGTAAGGCTCAGCCAGTACACTGGCAGGTTTTTTTATTAGCAAGAGCTTGGCTTAGTTGTTTTTAATGGTTGTTGTTGTTTTAAGTTTTAATTGCTGTAGCATCAAGGGCCCTTGGAGGCTGCAATCACCATAAAATTCCATTTCCAGGAACTTTATAAAAAGGAAGACCTGTTATTATGTGTGCATGCATGAACTTGTTTGAGCTTCCACTGAGCTGTGTTTGATGAGGTTGTAGCAAGGAGGGTTGTGAGGTTGTTTTCAACCCTGCACTGTTCGGTATTAGAGTTTATTCTTGTTATAGATTGCAACTCCAACAATCATAAGAAAGACTGTATAGATGTTTTTGAAAACAGTTCACAAGTATTTGCTGGGTAGAGTTGTAAAGAAAAGGGAAATGAATGGCTCCAACCAGCAGCTGTCAAGAAGTTGAAATTGCGGAGTGAGGTGGAGAAGTGGTGGGCATATCTTTGATCTATGTATTCTTGGTAAAGGGTCTCTAAGCCTTGATTTTTCTGTCCAAAGGACATAGAGAGGGTTGGAAGATTAAAAGACAGATCCATGAAGTTGTTAGGTAGAGTTGTTAAGAGAAGCCTAAGGAAAGCAGTGCCAGGCAAGTGAGCTGGGGAGAATTGTTGTAAGGTGTTTCAGTGAAGAAAGCCAACAAAAAGCAAGGAGAGCTCGAACCATTCAATGAGTAGGGTAGAATTGCAAAATCAAGTCAGGAAGCTACATACTGCAAGTGCAGAGATGGCATGCAGAGGAAATGCAAACGTTGGGAGCACTAGTATAAGAAGTTCCTATGAGGAAGATATCTTACAGGAGTTAGGAAGGTTAATGGTTATGTCAGAATCCTTAGAAGCAAGTTGCAACCCAAGGAAAGGGCGAAAGAAGTTGGTTAAGGAGAAGACCTTTCACATGGGCAAAGCTTTGAAGATTTTGAAGGGGGAGCAGAGGACCTCGTGGAGTGGAGGAGGTTATGGCAGCATTGAAGCGAATGCTGGAGAGAATGAATGCTTTGGAGCAATCTGAAATAACTTTCTAGACATTTGAGGTGGACGATGATCTCTAACCAGTGGAGATGCGGGAAAATGATGAGCAGTAGGTTTCTAATGCCTGCTGGTCCCGGGCTGTTAAGAGGAGGATGATAATGTTTAAGTCGTCATTTGTGCATTTGACAGTAGAGAGTCCCTAGAGAACATGTCCATTAGAGCGTTTGATTTAACTGATACATTTGAAGTTGTGAATGTGCAGCTACTAGTTTTCATTGTGAAAGTCGAGACTCCTACGTCCAAAAGGAGCATGAAAATGACAAAAAGGTCCATAGGGATGATGGACATGAAAATGATGATGCTGCCATAGTAGCACCAACGTGAGCGATGGGAGAGACAACAATCCTAGAAGTTGCAAATGCAATGGTCAAAGCTTTGGAAGAGATAGAAGAGGGTCTATAATGAAACATTGTGTCTTTTGACAATATATTTGTTTATGCGTATGCAGGTATAAACACTAGCATCGAGGCTGCAAGAGAAGAGAAGGAAGAGCAGCATGTATAAAGAAGAAAAGAAAGATGATGAAAACAAGCTTAGTTTAAAATCAACAGAAATAGAAAAAGACCCTTGTTCTTATGCAGAAGTAGTTGAAGAGGGTGAGGGGCGTAGCATTCAATGCATGCTGGAAGAAGATGGCGATGATGATGATGTGGAGGAAATTGCAGCAGTAAGCATGCAAGAGATTAGTTGACCTGTAGGGAATTTTGGCGTTCATATGTGCATATTTAATATGGTGGAAGAGATGGGGAATGAACTTCACTCTATGCATGCAAGGGGACTTTTGCGGCCAACAAAGCAGTATAGAAAGCACCAGCGAAAGAGTTGCCCATGGAATTTGTCAGCTGCTTTGATTCCCTTTGTGCTTTGATCGCATTGAAGATTGAATAACAAGATGGAGTGGCCAAGGAAGCATTACCTGAATAGAATTGTGAAAACCCTTGTTTTTCTTAACACATGCACTGTACTTTGAATGCAAGGATAGGAGGCATGTGCAATGCTGCACATACAGGGGATAAGCCTATTGTAGCTGAAAAGTTTGATAAGAATAGGATGCAGCAGTGGGAAATGGTGCAGCAAAGATGAAGGATGCAGTTTTGGTTATAGCACTCATAAAAGAGAAGAGATACTTAGAACTGTGCATGCCTTGGAGCACCAAGGAGATTGCCATCAACAGATGGTTAAGTGGAAGGAGGTCATTTGTAGAAATTATGTCAATGATGGAGCAAGCTAAAGAGAACTACAGGAGTGACCTCATTGTGTCAACGAAGCATCTAGAGGAAATGATGCTTGTTGCGTTAGTGACCAAAAGAGAAGAGGGCATTGCACTTGCAAGTGAGAGGAAAGATGAAAGGCATGAGTGGCTGTGCATAGTTGGGTATGGAGCCATTCCACTGCATGAGAAATTTATTTGTGAGAGAAATGGGCTCGATGAGTTTGTGAGAAGGCCTCTAGAAGCAAGGTGCGAGACCAGGAGTGGTTCAAGGTGTGTAGTTCGAGGAAGAAACAAAAGGGGCACAAATTTCATTTTGTTCATGTCAAAATGGCATTTACTGTGATGGTACAACAGCAGAGTTTTAGCAGCACGCTGTGGACTTACCTAGATTAGTGGGCATACCTTGTGAGCTCAATTGATGAATTTATTGCTCTTGCATAGAAGAAGTGCAAGTTTTGAAACTCTTCCTCCTATATAGTAAACGATTTAAAAGGAAATCTCACTCTTTCGTGGAAAACAATTCAAAATTGATGGATGCACATTCAACTTGTGGTGTGGGTGCTTTGATCATCAATATTTCAATATTTAACTCCTACAAGTTCAAATTTAGATTTAATATTCATTTCAAAACCATTTGTAGACCATGCACAATATTTGATGTGTTTGTAAAACCTTTTTTGTTAGTTTATTAGACAAAGGTGTCTCCTTACTGTGGTTGTATATCTGCAAAAAGGTTGTGATATTGACATTGGTTTGCGTAAACCACTTGTCTTACTAAATTGCTGCATTGATATTTCCCAGATCCTTTGCTCTTTTCCTGGAAGCTTAGTTTCATGGTTACACTGCATTTTGGATACATTTTTCACGTTGAAATACCCAATTTGGATTCGACCCTATGATCAGTTGTATTGCTGAGCATTAGGAGAATGGTTTACAATCGTCATTGGAGGGATGGGATGGAGATAGAGATGGATTTGACATCCAGTGCCATTGCCTGCATAATTCCTCTTTCCATGAATATGAGAGTTGTTGTTTCTCTGACGGCAGTGAGCAATTAGGGTTGTCTATGTCCGGCGTTTATTCCTGCGAATTGTTCTTTGCTTTCAACACTTCAATTTGGGTTTTTCCTATGTTGTCGGGAGACAAAAATAACCAATTACACAGTTGTGCATTCAAAATTGAAGCGATAACGAGCGAGTTGTAAGGAGGATGATGTGTGGATGGGAAAAGCCTTTGCTCAGGATTACATTGATGAGCTGCCAGAAAACTGCTAGCAGACTCGACTGTTTTTCAGTTCATGCAAAAAAAGTTGAGTTACATCGTTATGATGTCCTCGTGATTCGCAAAACATGAAGCGAGTTCCTTGTTTTCTTTGACCTTTTTTTGTCATTTTATGTTGATTTTTGAGCATTTGGTGTCATGCATCAACGATTTTTAGCGTTAATTCACATTGTTGAAATGAGTCTGCATGATTATCTGGAGTATCATAGCTTTTATGCGTCTGGATTCTTTGCTTGCTAACAAATTTTGACAGGACAAAACATGGATGTGGAGATGGAAACAGATGATATGTTGGTCTTTTTATGATTTTAATCAAAATCGATTCCAAAGTTGATGCTCATTAAATTGTTGCCATAGCCCATATGCAGCCGTGCATTAAAGTCTTGGTCAAAATGTTACATTCTTGATTTCGCTGGAGAAATTCCGGTGAGTATGTCTCCATATTTATTGGTGTATACTCTGGCACTTTTTTGCCACTCTACAGCCTACGTTGGGGAGATGTCTGTTACTTTTTCAGAGAGAAAATCATCATGGATTATATTAAGAGAATATAAAGTTCTGAATACATACAAGACCGTCCCATCCTGGAACAAATTCAGAAAAGGTCGAAACAGCAGATTATACAGATACTTCCACAAAAAATATGACTGTCCAGATACTTTGCGTTAGTGTAATATGCCTACCCGGCCGAGAGGTTTTCATCTCTTGTTTTTTTTTGTTTCTTTCATGGAGTGCTTAGTAGCTGGCAATTATTTGGATCTATGTTACTTATATTTAATATAAGTATTCTATTGCTGGTTGATGAGTCCCATTGAATAATCTTTCAGCAATGCGTTTACTTTTTGGGATAAAGGATATGGGTTTCCTTGGTCTATCATTGTTACCCTTTGCAACATTTGTAGCCTGTATACTTAGCATTTCCCCATGTAAGTATAGGTTCTGCAAGCCTGGTTAAAGGACTTTGCCTTAACTCCTTGAGCCACTTTCCTAGGAACGCCTCTTCTCCACATCAACCTAGAATTGAGATTCATATGGTCGCGCATTTATGTGATTTGAACAAATTCACTTCTCTATAAAGCAACAGTCATTTGTATTTTAACAAATTTCTAACTTGTTCCACAATCCCAAGAAACTTGCCTTTTTGACATTTGAAAATTTATCTTCTTCATCATTTATATGTTATACTGTTCCTCTAGCTTTCCTTTCCTATATTGTTTTCTCATAAAGGCCAATAATGTAGTTATACATTCTCCCTTACATAAATTCAGTTCAGTCATACCATAATCTGGCTTTTTCGCACTGGATTTTTACATTCTGTTTATTAAGTCAGCTAAAATATGACTAAATACTTGTATGTTGATCCTCTCTAGTTGAGATACATTAAGTCATTACAATTGTAATTTGAAGTAGATCGCAACTTGCATTTATTTTAGAACTATAAGACGAGGCCACAAGTGGGACCTCAAAAGTCATGAAAAAGGTGGGCACATTGTGGTGTTGAGTTTGAGCCCAGAGCTTTGTGTTAAACGTGAAGCTGTAATGAAGACGTCCACGCCGACTCTCTAACAGTCACGCCTACGCCAAACCTGACACACCGACTGCCGACCATCGTGACTGACTTTCTGGCTTCACTGTGCAACCATGAATTTCACATGAGGAACTCTTCTCCCATCTATAAATTTGTAATCCTTTGTAATCTTGCCTCTGCCTGTGCAATCCAAGCAAGGCCAAGGTCTGCCCTGAAGTGCGATTTTTGTTCTCCATTGAGTAATGTCTTCTTGTTTTTAAGATCTCTGGTGTTGTCTCTCAATTTAGTGTTTTTAAGATCTCTGTTGTCTGCGCTGTAACCCCAGCAACTGGTATCAGAGCCAAGTTCTCTCCTTGTCAGGTGCCTGCAAAATTGTTATTCCGCCTCTCGGCCACTGCAATTCATCTACTGTTTCGAGTCCTCCTGCGGAGACCCCTGCTATCATGGGCTTTTTGTATTAGCAGAATATCTAATCTGCTCTCATGAGAATCGGATGAGCTCCTGTGCATAAAAATAATATATTCTGTTTGATTTTCCAAGAAAGATTGTATGGTTGCAAATGATCCAACGATGACCCGTGGCATTGTGTTTGTCGTATAGCTGCTGCTGACAACATAAAGTCTTTATGGAGGTAGTAAGATGCAGTGAGTAAAGCGATGATACTTATTTTGGCATGCCGCAAGGGTTTAATGCCTTTCCTATTTTACTTAATGTTTTTCAACCTTTATTAAGAAGTGAAATAGACTCGTAGATTTTATAATTATATATTATATATGTTTTATATTTATTATGAAACATATATAATTATATATGTTCTGTAATTATGGTCTATTAGTTAAGTTTGGATATTTTAGTTTGGATATTTTAAAAAGGAAAATGGGGAAAGGTCTTTATGTTAGATAAATTTTTAAAAGAGATGAATTTGGCCTTTTATTTAAAGGTGCAGTAATTAAAGTTTTCCATCCTAAGTAGTGATAAAAAGGTGTAGTAATTAAAGTTTTTCATCATAAGTAATTAAAGTTTTTCATCCTAAGTAGTGATAAAAAGATGTAGTAATTAAAGTTTTTCATCATAAGTAGTGTTTTGATATTTTGGGGTGTGAATTTGATTGAGAATGGAGACAACAACATTAACTGACATGGAGAAGTTGAGGGGGGGCAATTTTGCCTTACGGGAATAACAAATGGAGGATGTATTGATTTTAAAGGATGATATTAGCTGATTGAGGGTGTGGCAAAGAAACCCTCAACGAAAACAAATCAAGAATGGACTAAGCTAGATAGAAAGACGATTGCAACAATCCGCAAATATGTAGCAAATAATGTTTATTTTAATGTGTTTGGAGAAAATATGGCAAAGGGATTATGGAAGAAGCTCCATGATCTATATGAGAAGAACACAACATCAAACAAAGTGTTATTGATGAATAAGCTTTACAATCTCAAGATGGAGGGGGTGCTTCAGTTGCTGCGCACTTGAATGAATTCAATATTATTACTAGTAAGCTTACCTCTGTAAAAATAATTTTAGATGATGAAATTAGAGCTATTTTGTTAATGTGTTCAATGTTAGACAAGTGAGAAAATTTAATTGTAGTTATGAGCACTTCAGCACTGGCAGGAACCTTGGAGTTTGATGATGTCAGCAATAGTGTAATGAATGAGGAGTTGCGACACAAATCAATTGTGGAAAACCAAGGAGGAGAAGCTCTAGCTCTAGTTGATCGTGGTAGGAGAATTGATCGAGGCCAACAAGGACATTCAAGATCGAGAGGTCGATCGAAATCAAGGAGGGGCAGTATCACTTGCTTTCATTGTGGCAAACCTGGGCACATAAAAAAAGAATGCCGAGTATGGAAGAAAGGACAAAAGGATCAGAGATTGGCTAGTACAAATCACAAGTCATCCAACTCAAATGAAGGTGAGACTATTGCTGTAGTCATAGATGGTGATGTGTTGTTTATTGTTTCAGTAGAGGATGCATGTTTATATACATCTAGCAGTAGCTTTGATTGGATCCTTGACTCTGGATCATCTCACCATTTAACCCCATGCAAATATAGTTTTGTTGCATATAATCCTGGTGATTGTGGTAGAGTGCATTTGGGGAATAATCATTTTTGTAGTATTGTTGGATTGGGAGATGTCCAGATCAAGATGAAGGATGGACAAGATATATTGTTGAAACAGGTCAAACATGTACCAAAAATGCGCATGAGTTTGATCTCTATGGGATTATTGAATGATGAAGGTTATTCCACAAGCTTTGGGAAAGGAGGTTGGAAAATTAGCAAAGGAGTATTGGTCATGGCCAGAGGACCGAAGACAAGAACATTATATACATTGAAGGCAATGATAGGGAAATTAGATTTGGCTCTTGTCACAAAAGAACGAAATTCGGTAGATCTGTGGCATAAGCGCTTGGGTCACTTGAATGAGAATGGCTTAAAAATCCTTGTTGGTAAAAATTGACTACTAGGTTTGAAATCCTATAATCTTGATCTTTGTGAGCATTGTATATATGGTAGATAAAGAAGGGTTTCATTTCTTAGAGGTGGCCATGACAAAAAGAAAAAAATGTTAGAATTGATACACTTAGATGTGTTTGGGCTTGTTAACATCAAGTCATTAGGAGGATCATCATATTTTGTAACATTTATAGATGATGCATCCAGGAAGGTTTTGGCATACCCTATGAAAAGTAAAAGTGAAGTGTTTGAAATATTTCAAAAATTCCATGTTGCTGTTGAAAGAGAGACTAACAAATTGCTCAAGTGCCTAAGAACAAATAATGGTGGATAATATTACTCAAATGCATTCAAGGAATATTGTAACAAGTTTGGCATAAAACATGAGAAGATTGTCCCTGGTACTCCTCAACATAATGGTGTCACAGAAAGGATGAATCACACCATTATGGAGAAAGTGAGGAGTATGTTGTCAAATTTTGGTTTGGAGAAGCATTTTTGGGCAGAGGCTGTAAGGACAACTTGCTATCTTATAAATCGATCTCCTACTACAACCTTGGATGGTGGCATCCCTGAAGAAGTTTGGATTGGTAAGAAGTTGAATTATTCTCATTTGAAAATCTTTGGATGTGAAGCATTTGTACATATTCCCAAAGAAAATAGAACTAAGCTAGATGATAAATCTATGAAATGCATTTTTCTGGGATATGTGGATGAAGAATTTGGTTATCGTTTATGGGATCCAGTCAAACATAAAGTTATTAGAAGCAAGGATGTTATATTTAATGAGTCAGAAATGTTTAAGAGGTCTATAAATGAGTTGGAAATCAAGAAAGTTATTGATAGGTTTGAAGAACAACATGAAAACATCCCACCAATGCAAGAAAATGGACAACAAATTCAAGAGCAGGAAGGACAAGAAGTGGAAAATGATGAACACCAAGAAGAAGGAACCTTGCAGGAACCTTTATAGGAGATTCAACCTAATAATGCACCACCATGTTTTGTTCACAGATCTTCTAGGCCTCATAAGCCTTCACAAAGGTATCCTCCAAATTATATCCTATTAATTGATGAAGGTGAGCCTAATTGTTTTCAAGAGGCTTGTAAAGTTGAACACAATAAAGAATGGAAGAAAGCAATGGAGGAAGAAATGAACTCTTTGCTGGAAAATAAAACTTGGGAGTTGGTAAAGCTCCCAAAAGGTAGAAAGACCTTACAAAACAAATGGGTATACATGATTAAGCATGAAGGTGACAAAAAGGAGAGGTATAAAGCAAGGCTGATGGTGAAAGGATTTGCCCAAAAAAGAAGGTATTGACTTCACTGAAATTTTCTCACCTATTGTCAAAATGTCACCCATCAGAGTCATTCTTGGTCTTGTTGCTACTTTAGGCTTAGAACCTGAACATTTAGATGTAAAATCAACTTTCCTTCATGGTGAATTAGAGGAAGAAATTTATATGAAGCAGCCAAAAGGCTTCATAGAAAAAGGCAAAGAAGACCTAGTTTGCAGGTTGAAGAAGAGCCTCTATGGGTTGAAACAGACACCTCGACAATGATATAAGAAATTTGATTCATTCATGTTGGAACATAGTTTTCACAGGTTGGATGCTGACCATTATGTTTATATCAAGGTATGATCAAGGAAAGTATATTATATTATTGTTATATGTGGATGACATGTTGATTGTTGGACATGATAAAAATATGATCAATAGGTTGAAGAAAGATTTGGGCAACAAATTTGCAATGAAGGATTTGGGTCTAGCACAACAAATATTGGGCATGAGGATCATGTGTGACAGGAAAAACAAAGGGTTGTGGTTGTCACAAGAAAAATATATCAAGAAGGTGCTTGACAGGGTTAATATGAAGGAGATACCAAGTCAGTTGATACACCCTTTGCAACTCACTTCAAGTTGAGTACTAAGTTATGTCCTAGTGATGACAAGGAGAAGGAAGAGATGAGCAAGATTCCTTATGCTTCAACAATTGACAACTTGATGTATGCCATGGTATGTATACAACCATACATTGCATATTCAATGGGAGTAGTGAGCAGGTTCTTTGCCAATCCAGGTAAACAACATTGGCAAGCGGTAAAATGGATTTTGAGGTATCTCAAGGGTACTTGTCATTACTGTTTATGTTTTGGTCAAAATGAGATTGTGCTTGAAGGATTTACATATGCAAATATGGCTAGAGATATGGACACCAAAAGTCCACTACAGGTTATTTGTATACATTTGCAGGGGCAACAATATCTTGGGTGTCAAGGCTACAAAGAATAGTAGCTCTCTATACAACAAAGACATAGTACATAGTTGCGACAAAGGCTTGTAAAGAGATGTTGTTGATACAACGATTCCTGAGAGAGAGGAATAAAGCAGGATAAGTATGTGCTATATTGTGATAGTCAGAGTGCCATTCACTTGGCGAAAAACCCAACCTTTCACTAAAAAACCAAGCACATTGACCTAAGGTACCTTTGGATCCAAAATGTGTTGGAGGAAGGGTAGTTATCCTTGGAAAAGATCCATATAGATAAGAACCTTGTTGATATGCTCACTAAGATTCTACCAAGAAATAAGCATGAGTTATGTAGAGGCATGGTAGGACTCAGTATGACTTGATTCAAGATTCTTCAATCTGCTTCAAGTGGGAGAATGTTAAACGTGAAGTCATAATGAAGACGTCGACACCGACTCTGTGACAATCACACCTACGTTGAATCTAACCCATCGACCGCTGCTCATTGTGACTGACTTTTTGGCTTCATTGTGCAATCATGAATTCCACATGAGGAGAAATATAGAACTCTTCTCCCATCTATAAATTTGTAATCTTGCCTCTGCTTGTGCAATCCAAGCAAGGACAAGGTCTATCCTGTGTAATAGAAGTATGATCTATGTTCTCTATTGAGTAATGTCTTTTCATTTTTTAAGATCTCTGGCGCTGTCTCTCAATTTAGTGTTTTTAAGATCACGGCTATGTAACACCATCACTTTGCAACTAAAATTGAAAAAATAAATTTACGAGGAGATATGGGTTTGAGCAAATGGTAATTTGTCTTATCTAAGGGGATGTGATATTCATGGGTTAGACAACAACATCAAAAATACTTATAACATAACAAAATCATGTAAAAAAATAGGTGCATTTTCTTGCGGGAAAGAGTAAACACATTGAATTTCGCAGACTACTGATGGGCAGGTATATTTGCCAGATATATTCTTATGGGAGAGATGATCATGGTCATTGGAATGGGAAAAAAAATTGGAAACACAGTTCTGCTAAGGGTTGCATGTGGAAGTTGCCATTTTGTTGTTATGCATCAGAAGAGCAGAAAAAAGTTGAACAATAAAAAAAATAGAATCTCATTATAGCAGAATGCGGAGACATAAGCATAACTACAAATGGAAAGGATTCCCATAAAGTATATGCTTGGACAATTATGTTAAATAGGATTCACATTAACTATATGCTTGGACAATTATGATAAATTTCTAATACCAAGTATATTTATTTTCTCACGACAATCTAATCTATCCCCAATAGTTTATTTATTTACCCAAATAATTATGAATCGCTGAAAAATAAAATCATTGACATTTTTAACTTCTAGAATTAAAAGTATGCAATAGAAATAAATAGAAAGATCAACCACACATTGCAAAATAAAATCACCTGCAACACTTCTCTGTTATTTCATTATCTAGAAAATTTGGGTTTTCTGATTCACATGGATACAATGAAAAATACTTCACCCCAAAACTTGTAACATGGTTCCCTTAGAATGAATTCAGCCCAAGGTAACTTGACCTCAAGGAAATTCGCCTCTGGATGAAATTTCCATGGAGAATTCAGCCCAACTACTCTACCAACAACTCAACCTACACCCTCCTTGCATGCTATTGATGCACACTAGGGAAAACTCAACCCTCTAGCAACTTAGCCTCCTTCAGATAAATTAAATCTCTTTCTAGCAACTCGACCTTGCAATCCTCTCTTACTCTACCCTCTTGGATTTGCACAAACTCACTCACACTTCTCCTTATCCGCGTAGTGGTCCTTTGAGCCACTCACACTTGGAGAAATCACTTTCTTTGAATAATGAATCACTCACACAAATTGTTCTCTTCATGTGTCTTCATCTCCTCTCTAGGCTTCCTTTAGAATGTTCATTGAGTCCAAATCCCTAACCCCAATCTCCCTTCTAGAACCATCTTGGAGATCAACGATTGAGATTATTTTTAAGTCACTTAAATAATTAAACTACTTGTCCTTAGAAAATAACTCAATAGTTTGTAAGTACTTTTCCTAAGACTTAGGAAAGAATACATAAATCATTGACAGATGCAAATAATGTCTTCTATATGCTAAAGACACCAAGCTTATGTAGAAGACCTTCCGAAGCTATCGCTCACATCAACACTCCCTCGTAGCAAGGAAGAGATTCTCCACCACCCCCAACTTATCTCAATACTTCACAACCCTTTCATTAGAGGTTTAGTGAGAACATTTGCCACCTGCTCCTCTGTAGAAATATATTGCAATCTCACAACACCCATTTGGACTTTGTCTTTGATGAAGTGACATCTGATCTTGATATGCTTGGACTGATCATGAAACATAGGATTTTTAGGGAGCTTAATGCAACTCTAATTATCATAGTGGATCATCATTGGCTCCATATGCAGATCAAATAATCTTGCAAACATCTTGCGACGCCATATTGTCTCACAACTCACCATACTTGCTGCCATGTACTCCGCCTCTACTAAATTGAGTGCCATTGATTGGCGCCTCTTGTTGAACCATGAGATCATGGTTGATCCCAAATTGAAACAACATCTAGATGTGGGCTTTTTTTCCACCACACTCCCTGCCCAATCAGAATCCATGTACACCTGCAACTCCACTCCAACTTTGAAATACCAGTTCAATGTCTACTGTTCCACACATGTATCTCAGAGCATGTTTCGCTGCCTTCCAATGAACCTGTTTCAGCTCCACCATAGATTGGTTGAGTGTGTTTACAGTAAAACATATATCTGACCTAGTGTTGATCAGATACATCAAAGAACCTATCAACAACCTATATAGTGTGAGATCTTCTCATTCACCTTCAAAAGCACTCAACTTCTTTAGGTTACTGATCATAGGTGTAGACATAGGCTTGCAATCCTCCATCTTGAATCTTCTCAAGATCTCCACTGCATACTTGATCTACCCAAGGAAGATCTTTCTTGGTTGTTGCCACACCTGCAATCCCAAAAAGTAATGCTTCAAGCTGATGTCCTTCATGTCGAATTCTGAAGCAAGACCCTTTGAGCACATCCCTATGAACTTCTTTGATCCTATCAAGAATAAATCGTCAACATATAATACCAAGATGAGTGGTTCACCCTCAACGAGCACAAAGTACAAGTTGGAATCCACCTCACTCTTGGTGAAGCCTAAACTAATAAAGCATCCATCGATCCCAACATACAATACGCGCGGAGCTTGCATTAGCCCATAAAGTGTTAGTATTGTTGGGATTGTTGTCAAATGGTTATGAAGGATTATGAAGCCCAACATATCTAATTGATGGTTTCAATATTGACTTAGATTCAAAAAGAAGTGACTTGACAACAATATAAACTCAAATCAATAATTTATTGTCATCAAATTACAATATGCTATATGTTGAGTTAACATTTACAAGAAGTGCACTTTCTTGGCTTATATCCAAGCCATGAACTCTTTGATTAGTATCCATCTTGCAACTTAATTCACATGATCATGTTGTTGTTGCTGACGCTGTTGCAGAGATACTTGAAGTTGTTGAAGGTGAAGTTGTTGCAGATCTGAGAGAACTTTGGATTTTCTCCATTTCAAGGAACAAACACATATTAAATCTTATCTATCTATGTTTGGAGCCTAGATTGTTCGAGGAAAATCGATGTCCACAAACCGGATTACCAATGGGTAATCAACGTTTGAGTCCTGTAGCATGGATAAAGAAAATTCTGGGTTGGCTTATGCAATCATTATTGTTGGCTTATGTTACTCCATTTTTTTTTAAATTATGAGGTCCATTTTTCTTGACTTGATCTTCAAATATGGAAATGAATAGGTGGACTACAAAGAGATAGCTGTGGAATACAAAGATACAACTTTTCACTTCAAATCTCTGCATTGGAATACAAACCATTACCGAGCTATGTATATAAAAGATGCATGTTTGGATGATAAAGCAACTAGTGAACTGAGCTATGTGAGAACAAGTTCTTGAATTGCCTGGTGAAGATAGAAAGAGGAAGAGGAGCAGAAGTGAAGCATAATTGAGGAAGAGGAGATAAACAACTGTAAAGGGAGTAGAGTCAAAGTGTAGAACAAAGCCAAAGAAAAAGAAGAACTCAGAATTCAAGGACCAAGTAAACTAGTAAATTTGTAATCTTGCAAAGGGATTGGTGTCTCCTTTTAGGTAGTAGCTTGAAAAGAATAGGTTGGACTCTGTAAGGAGTGGGTGTTCCCATCAAGTTGTAGCTTGCAAAAGAAATGAGAGGTTGAAGCCTATAAAATTGATGTAAAAGAGGGAGTGGGTGCTTACCTTTACATCAAATCGAAATTCATGGTTTTCTCCTTTATGGGTTTCCACTTAAATCGAGTGTCTACATGTGTTGAATGTGTTTCTTGTGTGTTTGCTTTTGAATTCATGGTTAATTGTTGAAAACTTATATAATTCCGCTAATTGTAAAAAAAAAGGGTTTAAAGGTCGTTAAAATAGTTTGAAATTGGTCATTTAATCACTGATTCACCCCCCCAGTGATTGCCTAGTTTTCAACAACTGATATCAGAATAGGTTCCCTTTGTATTGACCTAACAGCTGAAAGGAAGATCTAGTTAATAAGAATGGCTAGTTAGGAAGGATGTTCAACAAATTAAACTCTTTTGTTTAATGGTACTAGTTATACCTTTTGAAAAGTAAGAATGAGGACATATTTAATGCCCTTTGTGTTGAGAAATCAATGTACTTGTAGATTAGGGTTGATTCCTCTTATTTGATAATTACTTGTGAGTATTTGTTGGTTTTTATTATTTAATTATATATTCTTCATCAAGTAATTACCAAAACATAAAATACATGAAGATCACAAGATCACAAGAACCAAGAAAATAAGATATAGGCTCCAAGCCCGGGCAGAACCCCACAAGTGGGAAAAGCAAAACAACTTCATTTCTTATAGAATCAGATCAAAGTGAGACATCTAAGACCCAAAGACCAAGACCAAGACCTCAAACCCCAAGTTAGCCCTCCTTTTGAACCTTCCTCAAACAAGTCAAATATCACAAAGTCAACACCGGTCAAACTTCACCAAATCTGGTCCAACTCAGAATTTAGGCCTTGTAACTCAAATCTACAGTTCAGACTTGAAATTTGTAGAAAAACACTAGAACTCTCGTACATGTGGGCAAGAAAACAATAAAATTTGGCCTTTTTCTCTCTCCTTGTACTTTTTCTCTTCCTTCTTTGACTTTCGCTACAAATCTTCTTCTTGCTTAGAGATCGAATTTGTGAGTGAGAGTATGCAAATGAGGACGAAATCTCTTCCTTTTATAGTCTTTCATGTGGTCGAATTAGACCTCTTATAGACTGACTTGGTCTTGGAGGTCAAAAAGACAATTTTAGACTTAAAGAAACAATAATTTTCTTTTATTACAAAATGTCCAAATAGGACTTTGACACATGACAATATTTCTTCTTGACTGTAAGGTCCCACCTTACCAACCATCAGTATTATACTAAGGCTGATTCAAAATGTGATATTATTTTATTTTAAAACATAAAAGTTAATGCAAGGTCACAAACACACACACATATATATTTGGTATTCTTTACACTATACACTAATTTCTACTAACTAACTAACCCATGGTAATTTTAATCTTCTCATCAAATCTACAGGGTAATGGTGCGTCAAGATCCAAAACTTACAACCATAAGTCTTAAAATCACATTTAAATGATAGTATTTAGTGGGATAAATACTATTAATCTTTACAAACCATAATTTACAATAAGCTAATTGTTCATTCTATTGCCATTAAATGTGTTTAAGAGTGACTAATTTGATTTTGTTCTAAATATTACGCCTATGAATTCTTTGGTAAAACAAAGGAAAGAAAAACAAGATAGTTCAACTTTTAAAGGAGTGGTTTCCAATGATTATGAATTCATATGTGAGCTAACAATTACAACAATTTACCTACCCAATTTGAATTCCATAGATTTTTAATTCAATGGAATCATCATGCTTATTCATTGAGATATTTCCAAAAACACCTTGGTTGCAAATCCTAAATTCACTTAGCCATATTTATAGACAATTCATAGATGTAATTAGCTACAACCATTGAAGCATTATGTCAAACAGTTTGCAAACATGAAATGTACAACCATTGAGGCATTTTGTCAAACACTTACAACCATAACCCTTAAGGCGATTTCACCACAATTAACTAACATGAATCTAAGATTACATAACTTATTTTTCATTGCCAGTAATGCCAATAAGTGAACCTAATACATAAGTAGAACTATCATCCATCTTCATTGCTGCATATACAAAACTTTAGGCACATAAATGACTATAAACATTTAAGGAATTTTACAAATAGCTCGCAGCAATGTAGCTACAACCATTGGAGAATTTTGAACAACGGTTAGCAGTCACAAAACAAGTTGCTAACTATTAAACTATCAAACAAGCAGTCACAAGTTATTTAAACTATCAATGTATTAACCATTGAGACTTTAAAACAAGAATTCCAAGTTTATATAACAAGTTGGTTTCATAAATAGAGATTACCAGGTAAGTCACAACTAAAAGAAAAAAAAACAGTGAAACAAACCACCAGGCAACAACAACAAATCTGTAAAATATAACAGCGTAAAGAACCAGATTCTGAAACTCTGTTTTTTGAAATCAAAGTTGGGTGACATGGCCATAAGGCACAGATACCCCCTGAAGTTAAAATGAATCGAAACAGAAATGTCCAAAAATGCGTTTCTTTTTGTTTTTCCGGGGAAAATAGAGTTCGTAATTTCTATTAAAAAGAAAATAGAGATTACATGTTGTAGATGCCAAAGCATATGCAGTACTGTGGTAAAAAACCACTTACAATAACCAATACTTCTGGGAAGTATGCTGATACAGCCCTCAGACAGGGCCTCCAGAAACAGGGTCAGAAAGTGGGTATGTAAACCCCAACAGGGGTGAAACCCTACCCATACAAGCTAAATAAATAACAGAAAGTATAAACAGTAAATATACGAAGCTCCTATGAAATGAGCAGAAATAGTTCGAAACGACAGCCAAAAATAGAGGAGAGAGGCACGAAATGGTTGAGAGCAGCCGAGGAAGCCACACCTCCTCCATCCCCTCGACTCTCCACCTACATCCTCAGAACCCAGTGGAAGAAAACCACCCAAAATCCATAGAAGTCAGAAGAGAAGCTATCCAGCAGCAGCCAAAGAAAAGCGGCACGAATCGATGTAGCTCAGATCCCTCAACACTCGCCTTGGCTGCTTTGGTAGCGTGCAAAAAACCAAAAAAAACCCATGCATCAGCAAGGGAGTCTCCCGATCAGAGCCGAGGCGGGCCGGTTCCGGGGGCAGAGGCGGCTAGGCCAGCCACCTCGCCCCCATGAAAAAAATCAGGAGGTCCGAAATCCCAGTCCCCGTTCAACAGGACAGCACAGTGTAGGGCCAAAAACCTAGTTGAAGCCGGCAAGACTGAGGGTCTGGAGGTGCAGAAAGCCACCGATGAACCAGAGAAAAGACTCCGCCGCCGCGCTGCTTAATACACTAAGAAAAACTCCGGAACACCGCCGATGATGGGCAGAGGTTCGTGCAGACAGCCGCCCCGGGAACACCAGTCGAGGCACGAGTCCCGCAGAGGAAGTAGAAGTTAGACACAGCGCAGGGGAATAGGGGAGCCGAGGCCGAACCAACCGGATCCGCCCACCCGAAGCAGCGTGTCCCTGCACCGAAAACAAAGAAGGTGCTGGCCGCCCGACGAAGAAGCAAAGGCACCTGATGGCAGCCGGAAGGCCCCCAGGACCCCCACCAGCGGAAGCCCCGCCGCCGCAAACTCAGGCAAAAACCAGGGCCGAGGAAACCCTAGGTTCTCCGCCGCGTCGCTCCATGGTCAACAGTCAGCCCAAAAATGCGTTTCTTTAAAACCACAACCAAAAACAAATTCCTACTATCTCATTTATCACTTTTGTCAAACATATAATGGGCAAACTTATCTACAATTGTAAAAATATAAGGAAAACCAAAATTATGCTATCAATATGTTTTCATATACTCATGGCATCCTGAATGCTTCAGCCATTAAGACATGATGCCAATCAACTTGCAACGAAACTGTACAAAAAGAAAACTTACATAAAATAATCTACAATTATTGCAAAATTCCTTTAACTTTTAGTATGCAACATTTGATACACATCTAAGTTTCAGTCAACAACCAAATAAGCAAAAGCCATGTAATGAACTACAAAAAAAAACACAATATAATGTTGTCAACATACCTCGCTGCGAATTTATAAAACTCAAAAAGGTGGGAGTATGCTCTAGCTCTATGAGAGTATGCTCCAGCTCCAATATCCTTACCAACTCATTGTCAACCACCCAGTTTTCCTCCCAACCATATCCAGGAAGAACTTCTCCCCCTGGAACCCCCGAGCTGCAAAAGCTCACAAGCAGTACCAAAAAACAACAGTAGAGAGATTTGCAAGGAAAACTAAGGAAACAAATTTTCACTTCCTCTCAATACCACTCATGGCCAACCTCAATAGCTAGAGATATCAAGATTTTAGTAAGGATTTCAGAATTATTTTGGAAGCAATAGGTTAATCTCCATATCTCTTCCTCTCACCATTTTCATCAAGTCTCTTCCACTCTTGGCATCATAATCTCCCCCCTCAAGTGAGAATACATGAGACTCATATATAGGAGGAGCAACCAATTCTTATAATAAAGGAGTAATATAGATGCATTGCATTCCATTTAGAGGAGTGTAACTTATGCCATTAAGGAGAGGTATGCATGCCTTAGTTAAGGAGAGTGTAACATATGCATTAAAGAGAGCATAAGAGGAATATTTTATGACATATTTTTAATGAGTGAAAATGAATATGTCATTCTTTGATGAGTGCATAAAATAGAGTGTAACGCATTATTTAAAAGAGAGAAAGAGAGTTACATAGAGCAATGAGAATCATGAAGGAGAGGTGTGAATTGATTGAGGAGATGGAGTTGACTTGTAATTCCATTTTAATAATAATATCATAGTCTCATAAAAGATAATAATAATATTAATAATATTGAGGATTCAGTCAAGATTGAACTATTAGGATTGATTAATGGTGAGTTAAGTGGTTTTTCTTCAACTATGCTTGATTATCAATTTATGCAAGGCAATTTACTATTTTTGGAAAGTCATGCTTGAGATGCTCGACATGACTTTCTATTGTTGAATTGAGGCTTTTGTGATCCATATCAAATTTATGAGAAAATGTTTTTCGGCGTAAATCATCTAATGTTTCATTTGTCGACGCATTTCGAACCAACGAGTGTGGTTCATCGTCTGAGATGAACCAGGTGTTTGACAGCGAAAACCAGTGTTGGATTTAAGCAAACCATGGTTACTCATAATTGACTGTGATAGCTTTGCTGGCATATCACCTCCATGAAATGAAGAAGTGATGCAATGCAATCCATTGATTGGATCAGGGTGACCGAAATGGAGCGTATCCTCGTGCGATGGTACTGAGGAGCTCAGCGTGGTATAAACCCTTATGCTGGGCTCGAAAGAAGAAAGACCATCCATTGAGATGAGACCAGATTGTTCAACATTCATAGCCAAGCAGAACGTATTACTGGAGAATAGGAATCTGAATTAGAAGAAGACTGGAGCGGATTGAGGGGACCAGAGGAGATGGCCTTTGTGTCTGAAATCACTGAGTTTTATTTAACCGACAGCGGTGGGGAAAAATCAGAAACCCCTGAAGAACCACACTCGTTGGTTTGAAATGTGTTGACAAATGAAATATCAGGTGATTTATGCCGAAAAACATTTTCTCATAAACACGACTTTCTATTTTTAGAAGGTCATTCCAGAATTGTGAAAATGAAATTTTATTTAATGAAATTCATCCATGAGCGGTATTTTTCTTCTGGAGAATAGGGATTCCGCACCCCTATTTCATGCATCTTTGTGCCTTAGTAGATTGAGGACTCCGTGCCCCGATCTACTCCAAAGATACAAGATTCCACAACTTGATCTTTTTAAATATTCAGGACCTCGCGCCCTAAATATACAAGACTCCACGTCTTTATCTTTCTTGGATTTAGGACTCCATGCCCTAATTTCCATGCCCTCTCATCTACTGTGCTTTGAAACTCTGCATTTCTCCTTATGGTACTGATTGTGAGCTTTTACCCATTTGATGGTTCGTTGGTAAGGCCTTGTTCAAAGACCTGCACACATTACAATCTCATAGATCAAAGGAATCAAATGAATTTCATAATGAAATTAACTTAATCACATTTTACCGAGAATTATGCATGTTTTTCACAATAATTTTGGTTTTGAAGAAATGACTTCCACAGTCATTCATAATTGAACATCCTTGTTGGGAAATGACTAGGTACCCTACCACATCCCGCTTAGTACAATATTAGACATATATAATCACACAAATCATGTATCATCCATAAATCATAATTAACCATCTATTCCACATAACCATGAGCATCCATGGGTATATGTGTCTTAATCTTGGATCACCATCCATGTCATACACCTACTTCATAAATCAGATGCAAAAAGAGAAACATATGTATAACATTTACTTGATCAAAACCATCTAATACATATAATCAAAGACACCACACGTAAGAGGAAATATAACTATATAAAACATCTTTCCCTAATCTAGTGATCAATATGGTATACATAAACATAAAAGGAAATATAACTATATATATAAAACATTATTCCTCAATCAAGTGATCAATCTGTCATATATATAACTCATCAAAAATCACCCTTGGTAGGAGTGACAAAACTATACTAGGAAAAAAATAGGACACTACATTGAATCAAATAAACCCTAGAAGCATGAATAAACTTAACTAGAAAAATAATAACATTTTATTTTTTTATTTTTCATGAAGTATACAATGGTCTAAATACACAAATAATTATGAAGGCCGAACCTAATTACGTTTTTCAACACTCCCTCTTAACTAGAGAAGTATTCATAACTCCACAACAAGGTACAAGGATACCCAAATTGAAATATTCTCATAAGATGAGTTCGATTGATAAGCCATCATCAAACATCAACATCATAACCAACTTTGTTAAATTGCAATATAGCAAGGCCTTGACTTGACAAGCTCTAACTCTCCACGAGATTAGATTACAATGTTGGGAGGCATACAAATGGACACCAACACCAAAATGTCTTCAAGGCACATACCCCATCCAGATGTTCACCAGATATGTCCTTCTAGGACTATTCTTGTCTTGGATTTCCAATCCTAAAAGAATATCAGTCCTCTTCGAATACTCTCATATTGGATGCCCTACCTCATCCTCAAAGAGTATCAGTTCATGAGACTACTTCTATATTGGATTCCCAAATTTCCTCAAGAAGTATCAGTCCTGGATGCATATCGAATCCTCCATTCTTCCTCCCAGTGCCTTCACTAGATTTATGGTTGTTAGTCTTGGCCTAGTGCATGACACATGGAGAATATGGTGTCCCTCATCACTCCCTTTCAACTAGGGAGGAGATATCTACAAGTCCAAGGTTTTCTCTCAAATACTCAAGCTTCTTATTCGGAAGAGACTTCGTGAATATATCAACTACTTGTTCGTTTGTGGAGATGCACTATAGCATCACAACCCCATCCTGAACCAAACTTTGAATATAGTGATACTCATTATTGTATGATTTGTCCTAACATGAGATACTAGGTCCTCAGTCAATCTTATACTACCCTGATTATCACAACATATAATGGTAGGGTTCAATGATCCTTCAAACAAATCTGATAGAAGATTTCTAAGCCAAATAACTTCTCTACCAACTTCACTTGTTGCAATATACTCGACTTTAACACTACTCAAAGCAACTAAATCTTGTTTCCTAATCATCCATGATATCATAGAGGATCCCATGCTAAAACATCCACCAACAATTTTTTCTTCCATCTGTCTCACTTCTCCCCAATTTGAATCTATATAGCCTAATAACTATATCTCATTACCAACATATCTCAGGAAGTGATGTACAATCCCACGAAGATATATCAGAATATGTTTAAATGCTATCTAATGACCATGCCTTAGCTCCATCTGGAATTGACTAAGAACATTCACTGCAAAGCATATGTTAGGCCAAGTATTCACAAGGTACATCAAGAATCCAATCAATCGTCAATATGATGTTGGATAAACAAGACTTGAGTATGAACTCCTTAACTTCTTCAAATTAGTGATCATTGGAGTTCTCATTGGTTTACTACCCATCATACCAAACTTCTGCAAGATCTTGATCACATATTTCCCTTGACCAAGATAGTTCTCACCAGGTTTCTTCCATACTTCCAATCCCAAGTAATAGTGCATAAGCCCAAGATCCTTCAAATCAAATTATGATATCGACAATGTCTTGCATTTTTGAATATTACGATGCTCTACACCTATAACAAGTAAGTCATCCGCATATAGTAGTATAATCAGAGGCTCATTCTTAACTACCTTGACGTAGAGATCAGGATCTGCAAAAATCTTGACAAAACCAAGTGTCAATAGATATGCACCCATCCTAGTGTACCAAGCTCTAGGAGCTTGCTTCAAGCCATATAGAGCCTTCTTCAATATGAAAATGTGTGTTTCCTTATCATGGACTTCAAATCCATGAGACTTCTCAATGTAAACCTCTTCATCAGTTGTTCCATTCAAGAAGGTTTTTTTAACATTCGTTTGATGAATGTTCCATCCCATAGTAGCAACTAGAGAGACAACTGATCTAATAGTGGTATATCTCTCTATCAGAGCAAAAGTTTTTTCATAATCGATTTTTCCTTTTGAGAAAAACCTCTTGCCACAAATCTTGCTTTATACTTATCAAGGCTTCCATAAGCTGCATGTTTGATCTTGTATACCCATTTGGAAGTGACAACAAACTCATCCT
The DNA here is from genome assembly GCA_031772625.1 of Pinus tabuliformis. Lineage (NCBI taxonomy): Eukaryota > Viridiplantae > Streptophyta > Pinopsida > Pinales > Pinaceae > Pinus > Pinus tabuliformis. The sequence continues at coordinate 956,301,108 of CM062804.1, forward strand.
TAGGTCTAAGAAAATTTTCCCATACATCATTCTTCGTTATAGATTGGTATTCTTCTTGCATTACATTCCTCCATTCTTGATGTTCGGATCCCTTCTCATAAGAGGTGGGTTCTTCTTCAATAATATTAGTCATATAAGTTTCATAACCTGAATATATTTTAGGCTTCTTGTTTTCTTTGAAAATTCACTCTGCTTTTGTATGCCCTTTGACATCTTGTAGAGTTTTCCTCAAACAAGCTGACCTCTTATGATTTTCTGGATGATGACTTGTTTCACGTGTTCACTTGGTCCTTCAACTTCTTCATGAATATGTTCTTGAATACTGTCATGCCTTGAAATTTCTTGAAAGATGGGTTCTTCTTCCTCATAAGAATCAATAGGAATGTCCTTTAAATTCTTGTATGCAATGCTTCCATCAAAGATAACATCTCTACTTCAATTTGCCAACCTTCCTTGATGTAGACTCTATCAGCTTTTGATGAAGTACCATATCCAACAAAGATGACTCTTATACTTGAACTATCCAATTTATTCCTTTTGTCCTTGGAAATGTGAATATATATGGGACATCCAACTATTCAAAGATGGTCAACACTTGGCTTATTTCTTGTGAAAGCTTCTTCCAGGATCATGTCATTGAGAATTCTACGAGGGAATCGATTTTGTATATATAATGTTGTTACAATTGCTTATCCCCATAGGAACTTGGATAGGTCTTGGTCATGTAGCATGACTCTAACACATTCTTAATTGGCCGGTTCTTCCTTTTAGCAACACCATTCCATTGAGGATTGGAGGGAACTATTAGCTCCCTCTTAATTCTCGGTTCCTTGCAAAAAGCCACAATTTCTTTGAAAGTGTATTCTCCACCACTACCTGATCTTAGGGTTTTGATTTCCTTTCTATAATATTTTCTATTTATGTCTTGAACTCTTGAAATTTCTCAAACACTTGATCCTTAGATTTTAGGAGTTATATCCACGTCTTTCTAGAATTATCATCAATGAATGCCACATAGTATTGATGACCTCCAAAAGGATTCTTTGCCATTGGTCAACAAACATCTATAAGATCCAAAATTTCCTTGGATCTAGTATCACTACTTGCAAAGGGTTTTTTTTTTCTTCAAGAGAACGTCCCTTACAAAATCCATGCTCTTCTTTCAGTTTGGGGATACCAGTAACCATATGATTCAATGATGACAATATCTTATAATGAAGGTGACCATACCTTCTATGTCATAACTCAAAGGGGTTAATATCTAAATGCACTAGAGCTTGAGGAAGATGTGTTGGAAGCCTATACAACCTCTCCTCACGAATCCCGATAGTCTTAGCATCTTCAATACTATATCCCTTACCCTGTATGATAACCTTTCCATCAACAAATGCAACCCTATCACCTTTATCTTCTAAACAAGAAATAAAGATCAAATTCTTTTTCGAACCTGTAACATAGATTATATTGTTGAGATGAATGTTTCCATTGTTTTTCAGCTCAAAATAAGTAGACCCCATTCCTTTGACTGGGTAGCTCTTCTTGTGTCCAAGTTCAATTGAATGAGAAGAGACTCCTTTAGATAGGATTTCGTGTTGACTGGATTCCTCTGTCATATGCCTTGAGGCTCCACTGTCGATTACCCATATACTATCATCTTCAAAAGTACGTATAAGAGTGGAAAATAGACTTCCATCTATGACTTCTTTAGATAGCTTGGAGATGAGCTTGATGATACAAACTTTGATAGTTTCAAAGATAATTCTAAGAGTCTTAAGGAATTTCTTCATATAGCTTGCCATTGAAGAGAGAGAGAGAGAATAGACAACTGCTGCAAGAGTCTGCAGGAAGAGTGCCAACAAGAGTGCGATCTTCATACTTACTTCCTTCACTTTAAGCTTTGATACCATGTTGAGAAATCAATGTACTTGTAGATTAGGGTTGATTCTCTTACTTGATAATTACTTGTGAGTATTTGTTGGCTTTTATTACTTAATTGTATATTCTTCATCAAGCAATTATCGAAACATAAAATACATGAAGATCACATGAACACAAAGCATACAAGATATAGGCTCCAAGCAACTTCTTTTCTTGTAGAATCAGATCAAAGTGAGAGATCCAAAACCCAAATACCATGACCATGACCTCCTCAAGCCCCAAGTCATCCCTCCTTCAAAACCTTCCTCAAACAATTCAAAGCTCACAAAGTCAACGCTAGTCAAACTTCACCAAATTTGGTCCAACTCAAAATTTTTTCCCTGCAACTTGGATCTGCAGTTCAAACCTACAACTTTGGTCCTAGAATTCACAGAAAAACCCTAGAACTCCCGCACGTGTGGGAAAAAGCTAGAAATTTCGGCCTTTTTCTCTTCCTTTTTTAACTTTCACTACAAATATTCTTCTTCTTACTCAGAGATCAAACTTGTGAGTGAGAGTATGAAAATGAGGATTAAGTCACTTCCTTTTATAGCCTTTCACATGGGCGAAATAGGCCTCTTCTAGGTTGACTTCTCTTGGTAGGGCCGACTTGGTCTTGGAGGTAAAAAAGACTATTATAGACTCAAAAATAATATTTTTCTTTTATTACAAAATGTCCAAATAAAACTTTGACATGTGAAATTTTTTCTTCTTAACTCAAATAAACCCTAGAAGCATGAATAACATGCTTAACTAGAAAAATAATAATAATTTTTCTTTTTCTTCTTTTTGCTTTTTCATGAAGTATACATTGATATAAGTACAAAAATAATTATGAAGGCCGAACCTAGTTATATTTTTCAACACCTTGGTGTAGATGTTTGGGGTGCAATGGAGAATGGCTATGAAGATCCATCTGTAATAGGTAACAAATATGACAAGCTTGAATTTTCATTCAATGCCAAAGCCATGAATCCTATCCTCAGTGGGTTCGCTGAGTCATATTTTGTAAAAGTAATGCATTGTAAGATTTCTAAAGAAACATGGGACAAATTAGAGAACATTCATGAAGGATATGGTACCGTGAATTTGGCCAAATTACAAGTTTACAAAATGCAGTTTGAGTCCTTGAGAAAGAACGATGGTGAAGACATTGCTAAGTTCTTTCTATGAGTTGATGAAATTGTTAATGTTATGAAGTGTTTGGGTGAAAAAATTAAGGAGTCTACAATAGTCCAAAAAGTGTTGAGATCACTCCCCGCCAAGTTTAATGTTAAATTATTAGCTATGGAAGAAATGTCTAATGTTGGAGAGCTAACAATTGATCAATTGCTTGGTGTCGGAAAATGTAAAGTGGTAGCTTATTAATTTTATTTTCTTTAACCTTAATATTTTCTTGTGAATTTAGTGAATCTTCTTCTATTCTTTAGTTAGATCTTTTCATCAAACAAATATCAAGAACAAAAAAAACAAGAAAGGACAAAGAAATTAGGCTCTCAGTGAGGGAAAAACCCCTCCAAGGGGAATATCCGATAAATTTGTCTCTTCTTATAAATCTTCTTCAAGATGAGACAAAAAGACCTAAACCATAGACCAAGTCCTTCTCCAAGTACCGAGTCAACTCGCCAACAAGTCTCTCCCTGATTCTGCAACAACCAACGTTAATACTTCAACTTCGACCTACCAGATTCACTAGTGCAATTCATACTGCTACTTTGATCCTACAATTTTGGCCTTGCAACTTCTATGGAAACACTAATTTTGCCTCCTCCTAAGACCTTCCTAGAGAAAGACAACTCTTCCCAAGGTCAACGAGGTCAAGGTCGGGTATTATTCCTTCTAGGTATAGGATTCTGCACTTCGTCCTACTGTAACTCGGACCTGCAACTTCAGCTTCCTTCTGCAACACCAGAAACCATATAACTTTACACGTGTGAGAGAGATAAAGCCCAAAAATAAGATATTTCGTCCTTAATTCTTCTCCTAGACCTTCACTCTTGTTTTTTTCTTCTCCCAGCTTTAGATCTAACTTGTGGATGAGTGAGTGCTAAATGAGGTCAAACTGCTTCTTTATATAGCCTTCTCAAGGGGTTGAATTCCATCTTTTAGGTTGACTTGTACTTTTGGAGCTTCCAAGAATTTCTAGACTCAAAATTAATTATTTTTACAATTACATTTTGCTCGTAAGGGTCTTATAAACATGATGCTGACTTCTTTGACTCGTGACAATAAATTATAAGATGTAACAAACCTTAGGAGCATGAAGAACATGGTTTTACCTAGAAGACCATTAATAAAGAGCATTAAATCCATGCTTTAATAATAATAGTTTTTTATTTTCTTCGCATGTTTGTTACTAGGATACATATTGAAATGAGTACAAAAGTAATTATGAAGACCAAAACTAGTTACATTTTTTAACACTTGTCTCCCTAATAACATAGGAAATGAGAATTATAAAAGGAAAATATACATCAAGAGATGCAACATTTAAAGCGGATAAGAAATTCACAGAAGACCAAGATTGCTCATGTTCAAACTCAGGTGAAGAAGAAGAAAAGTTTGTGAGAAGACTGGAGAAAGGGACTGATAAGTATAAAATCTAACTTCCTTTTAAGCACTTTAATTGTGGAAGAGCAGGGCATTATGCCTCAAAATGCCCATTTAAGAAGGAAGAGAATAATTTTAAAGGTAAAGAAAAGAACAAATATAACAACGTGAAGAAAGAGAAAAATATTCAAAAAGAAAGCTTTTATACACAAGAAGATAGTAAGTTGTTTGAAGACACAAATGAATCTTCTGATGAAGAGGGAATAAGTGAATTCATACTTATGGCCCTAGAGACTCAATCTAAAAATAATAATGAGTGTAAGTTAAATGAAGAAGAAGAAGGTTAAGTTGATCTTGAGGGGGAGCTAATTAGTGCTCTAGAAGAAATTGGCATAATCATACAAAACAGAAAACAAAAAAAAACTCTAATGAAATATCTTAAAGAAGAGCCCAAGTCTAAAGAACTTATCCAGTTAAAAGATGAATTATAAGAGGCCAAAAATGTGGAAGCCATCTTGTTATAATAGTTAAAAGAGAGACAAAGAATGTGAGAAGTTGGAAGTAGTTTCTCTAAGAAAGAAACTAGAGAAAACACAGGGTGAGTTAAATATGAATCTTAAACACATTAAAGGGTATGAAAAGGTGTATGAGATGTTGAATTAACAAAGATATCCTCTTATTAAAGTTGGTTTGGCCCTATGAAATAGAAATCACTGAGAAGAAGACAGAGGATAAAAAAACCATTATTTTTGTAAAAGTTGTCACAAGAGATAATGGCAACTATCAACAACTAAAGAATAAGGATGTCAACAGTAAACCTCAACAAAAAGCAAGGTAACAATGCATCTTAAAAACAACAAAGGAACAAAGCCACTCAAAAACAACAAAATATAAATCCCACACATGGGCAACAAATGAAAAATCCTACTCGACAACAATAGAGAAGAATATTTGACAAACAAACAATAAGATACTAGAAGACTTATTTTTCAAAAGACAAAACTATCAGATGTCAAGGAGACCAAATTCACAAGCACCATTCTTCCCTAGGTATGAAAACTTATTCTATGGATATTGTCATTTATGTATAAATTTTGGCGATAAGGCTGTGAACTACAGAGCATATATAAGAAGGAATGAAAAAATAAGTCATAAAATAAATTAGTTCAACAATAGATTTGTAAATGCAAGAAAAACATAAGAAAGAACAATAATACGCTTACCCTACTCTCTAATGTCACTGAATGTTTTTATTACCACAATTTTGGACACAATTCTTATGAATGTCAACTCAAAAAATTTACGCAAAATTCTTAGGACAATCATAGGACATAGGAGCCCATATTGTGGAAAAAGAAAAGGAAAGAGAAGAAAACCAGTAAGTGTGGTCTAGTTCTTTATGCTCAAAACCAAAATAATCAGTGGTATGTGGACAATGGTTGCTCCAGACATATGACAAGAGACAAGAGAAACTTCTTGACTCTAAATCAAAACAAACCCAGGAATGTCACCTTTGGTAATGATGCACTAGGAAAATAATAGGAAAAGTTACAATAAGCTTGAATAATGGATGTTGGAAATATTGAGAGGGGGGGTGAATTAGTATTTCAATTCAATCAGTTGATTTTAATTTAAAATAACATTGATTATCATTATCAATAGATTAAAAAAATAAGTTAACATCACATCACATGAACATATAGCAACACCATTCAATAATGAAAAACATCCAAGACAATAGATGCGTTTTTTAGGTGGAAACACTTCCGGGATAAAAACCACCTAACACTTCTTAATATAGGTCTTCAAAATTTACATCAATAGGAAGCTTTGAATTCCAAGATTTTTTAACATCAACTGAAGGAGGCTCCAACCCCTTGGTTTACAAGCTCAAACCTAAAGGTAGCTCAAAATCCCTGATTTTACAGCTCTGGTAACTGGAAGGATGCTCCAATGCCTTGATTTACGAACTCCAACTGGAAGGGTGTTCCAACGCTTTGATATACCAAATCCAACTGGAATGAAGCCCCAACTCCCTACACCGGCTCTGACCTGGCCTAGCACAACCCTGCCACCCTTAAGTGTTCTCAGGCCTCAACCTGAAAGGGACTCTAATCTCATTCCTTGCACCACCCTGCCACCCTCAAATTCACCACAATAGACAATGTTTCACAATTTTCAGACTAGATCCACTTGTGCTCAAATATAAAAATAAACTGCAATATAGTCTCTACTCAATTAAATCTTCTTTTTCACATCAAATACTAGCTTGGTTTAATTCTACTCAAGTTACATCAAATTGTCATCAATCATTCATATTGTAAACCCTAGCTTATCAATTCAATATCATACTTTCACTGGCCAAAACAATGCATAATATGATCAACAACACACAAAGGCAACCATATAACCATACTCCAACATTCTGTCAATCAACACATTCAACTAATAATGCTACTTAGTGACACACATCAAACCTCAACAATTTCACTGTAGCAGACCCACATATATATACTCTTCATAAGCCAACAATTATGCACCTTTGTTATACTTATCAATGAAGGCTCTCATAAGCCCTAGATTCTAGAGTCGTAGCAACTTAGTATCTCAACAGTCAACTATACAAGCTATCAATATCAATTTGTCCTTGGCACACATTATCAAGCTCATCCAATACCCACTTAATACAAATGTACACTTCAGATATGCAATGAAGAATCAAGATTGTTAACCTTCAACCTCTCAATGATTATGGTGGGATCTATTCATACCTCTATTGATGCCTTCACAAACCTGCTACAAAAACCACTTCAACAAATGCTACTATTTAGGATGCCTTTGAAGATGAATGCACTTTTTTCGTAGTAGATATGAATCTAGGACAAATCTGAATGCTTTCCTTTAAACTGCTTCGATACAACTTCGATGCATCCTTAGGAACAAACTTGAATTTGTGTCATATATATACTTCAAAATCCACTAAGGTACATAACCTCTAAAGCCAAAATAGATCAACAATAATTTCTATGAAACATGTTTTCCACAATGATTAGGTTATCTCAATACAATCTCGATCTACCATGTCTCTAATTAGGGCTTGGACCCGTGCCTTGATTATAAGAGAACTTCTATAAAAAACAATAATTTTAAACATTTGACATAAAAATACACATTTTGAATATAGATATAACAAAAAAATACACATTTTAAGACTTTTTTGCTAATAATGACATGTCAAATAAACAATTTTTATGGGAAAATTTAGCAAAAACAATTTAAAAAATAATATTTTTTTTATGAATTTTAAATAAATAAAAGAATAATAATCACATTTTTTTCCAAAAAATAATGATTTATATAAAAATTATTGTGAAAATCACATAATACAAATTTAAACATATAACAACAATAATTTAATACTTATTATTCTCATAAAATCTCAAAGTCAAAACATTACAAGTATAACTATTGAATAGTTCAAAAAAATGAGCTTGATTTGCAAACATAACTAAAATTAAATCAATAATATCATAAAATCCATTCTCATCATCTTATAAAATTTCACTATCGTCTTTTTCCATAATATTTTGTGCTTCAATTCGATCATTTTCCTCTTTTGATGGATCTTTGATGTTTGTAAATCTCGCCCGCACTCGCTAGGGCCCGCAGACGAAGGTGGATTATGGGAAACAACCATGGGCGCCCATGACCCTTGGGTTGTAGGCGTGGGCAGGGACACCTTGCCCGTCCCTGCCCAAGCCCAGAGCACAAGAGCCCTGGGCCATAGGCCTGGGCAGGGGCACCTCACCCGTCACCGCCCAAGCCCACAATGCAGGGGCCCTGGGCTGTAGGCCTTGCTCGCCCCTGCCTAGTCCCATGACCTAGAGCTGTTGGGCCACGAGCCTAGGTGGGGGTGGGTGAGGCGCCCCCGTCTAGGCCTACAACCTAAGGGCCCTAGGCGCATAGGGTCGTTTTAGGGAATTGACCCTGGGCACCCAAGGCCCCTTAGCTGCGGGCCTGGGAGGGGATAGGTGAGGCGCCCTCGCCCAGCCCCGTGACTTAGGGGCGATTCCTGTAATCAATCCTGGCCCTAGTCACCCAAGGGCGATTCTTGAAATCAACCCTAGCGATTCCCAAAGTCGACCTTCGGCAATTCTCGGAATCAAACTTGGGTGATTCTCAGAATCGACCCTACGTGATTCTCAAAATTGACATTGGACTTGGGCGTCCAGGTGCGATTCTCAGAATTGACCCTGGGTGATTCTCAGAATTGGACATGGGCATGCAAGGGTGATTCCCGGAATCAACCTTGACCCTGGGTGTCCAGGGGCAATTCTCGGAATCGACCCTGGCCTTAGGCGCTTAGGTGCGATTCCCCAAATTAACCCTGGGCGATTCCTGGAATCAACCCTTAACGATTCCTAGAATCATCCCTAGGCACCCAGGGGTGATTCCCATAATTGACCCTGGCCGATTCTCGAAATCAACCTTGGGCTAATCCAGAAATCGACCCTGAACGGTTCTCGGAATCCACCCTGGCCCTGGGTGATTCCTGGAATCGACCCTAGGAGATTCCAAGAATCAACCTTAGCCCTAGGCCAAAATAAATATATGGGTTTATACCCTGGGCGATTCCTAGAATCAACCATGGTCTTAGGAGCCCATGGGAAATTCTCGAAATCAACCTTGGGCGATTCCCATAATTGGTCCTCGGCGCCCAAAGTTGTGGGCTTGGATGGGGGCGCTTCGCCTACCCCTGCCTATGCCTACAACCCAGGGTCGATTTCGAGGATCGGCCCTGGACACCCCAGGCCTTTAGGTTGCGGGCCTGGGCAGGGGCACCTCGCTCACCCTAGTCCAAGCCTACGGTCTAGGGGCCTTAGATGCCAAGGGTCAATTCATGGAATCGGCCCTAGGCACTTGGGGCCCCTGGGCCATGGGCCTCGGCGGGGGCAGACGGGTGAGGTGCCCCCTCCCAGGGCCATGACCTAGTGTCCCTTTGTGATTCCTAGAATCCACCCTGGGGCGATTCCCGGAATCGACCCTAGGCGAACCCAAGAATCGACCTTGGCCCTAGGTGCCCAGGGGTGATTCCCATCATTGAGCTTGGTCCTGAGAACCAAGGGGCGATTCCCGAAATCGAGATTGGACGCTTCACATATTTGACCCTGGGTGCTTCCCAGAATTGACCTTGGGCCTGGGCGCCCAAGGGCGATTTATGGAATTGACCCTGGGCGATACCTGGAATCGACCCTGGGTGATACCTGGAATCGACATTGGGCGATTCTCGGAATTGACCCTGGGTGATTCCCAGAATTGATACACTGGACGATACTCGAAATTTACCCTGGGTGATTCTTGGAATCGACCCTGGGCGATACTGTAGGCGATTCTCAGAATTGACCCTGGGTGATTCTTGGAATTGACCCTGGCCTTGGGTGCTTAGGGGAGGTTCCCATAATCCACCCTGGCCTTGGGCCCAGAATTTACCTTGGGCGATACCGTGACTGCTTCTTGGAATCGACTATGGGAAATTCTTGAAATCGACCCTAGGCAATTCTCAGAATTGACCCTAGCCCTCGGTGCCCAAGGGAAATTTCTAGAATCAATACCCTGGGCGATACCCTAGTAGATTCCTATAATTGACCCTGGGTGGTTCCTTGAATCGACCCTGGGTGATACCTCGGGTGCTAAGGGACGATTATTGGAATCAACCTTAGGATATTGCTGGAATCAACCCTGTGTGATAGTCGAATTCAACCATGGGTGATTCCAAAAATCGACCTTGGGTGATTCTCGGAATTGAACATGGGAAATTCCCAGAAATGACCCTAGGTGATTCCCAGAATTGAACATGGGAAATTCCCAGAATCGATAACTTAGGAAATTCCTGGAATCGACCCTAAGAAATTCTCAGGCTCAACGCTGAGCGATTCCCAAAATCAAGCTTGGTTCGGGGTGCCCAGGGGTGATTCTCACAATCGACCCTGGTCGCCCAAGGCTGATTCTAGGAATTGAACCTAGGCGCATAGGGTTAATTATGGGAACCAAACTTGGGCACCTAAGTCCCTTGGGCCACGAGCTTGGCCGGGGGTTCCTTCCCCGCCCCCACCTAGGCCCGTAGACAAGGGACCTTGGGTGCCCAAGTTTGATTTTGGGAATCGGCCCTAGGCGCTGCTGGCCTGACAGTGGGTGCCTCGCTCACCCTCCCCTAGGCCTGGAACCCAAGGGCCCTGAATGCCCAGGTTCCATGGGCTATAGGACTACCCCCACTGAGGCCCACAACCTAGCGTCCCTTAGCGCCAAGGCCCCTGTGTCGTGGGCCTAGGCCGGGGTGCCTTGCCCACCCCCACTGAGGGTTGATTCTGGTAATTTTCCCTAGGTTCCCAAGGCCCTTGGGCTGCATGCCTAGGTAGGGGTGCCTCATCCGCCCCCACCCATGCTTGGGACACCCAGGGCTGATTATGAGAATCGACCCTGGGCGTCTAGGGCCCCTATGTCACAGGCCTAGGTGGGGGTGCCTTACCCCCCTACACTGAGGCCTGCGACCCAAGGTTACTGGGAGCCTAGGGTTAATTTTGGGAATCGACCCTAGGTGCCTGTTGAAGCCTCGAAAATCATTGCCTCAACATGGGGGAAAACCACCCGGTCTAGACCTCGGTTGGAAACTCCTTTTCCATTTGGAGTAGTGGCTCCCACTGGGGATAATGGGACCAGTTTCCCATTCTGTTTAATGCTTGTGCTAAATGGGGTGATGTGTGATGTTTTAGAGTAATGTTTAAGCTAATAGTAATCTAGTCTAAACTAATCAATCACAAATGCATTTAACTTCTAATTTTAAAAACTATCTAATCATAATATACTCAGGATAAACTTGATATATGCGATCTACAATAATTTCTAAAAGCAATTGGTAATAAAGATCATTCAATTATGATTAGAAGTGAATCTATTTTATCAATAATTGTTTCATATAAAAAGTTAGCCAAAATGATTGTGAGAAATATATCGCATAAAGAGTTATTCATATATTCATCATAAAATAAAGATCAACATCATATAGAAGTGCAATAATGTTAATCAAAATTTAGACCTGCATACATAAATAATTCAGAAAGAAATGATTGCTTAATGCATAAGTAAAAAGGATTACGAGATAAAAGTACCATTTATAATACGTCCTACTCATGTGTTTCAACAATATTGATATATCTTCAATCCATTCAACATCATCTAATATTACAAAAGTGCAATTTCAGTAGAAGATGATAAATCAAATAAAAATAAATCCCGTTCCATATATTTCACCAAAATTTCCTCAAAGGAACAAAAGTGCATGTTTTGAATAGAGTTTCTGATAAAATTCTAGACCCCTCTCTAAATTCATGAGAGGGGTTTAAATACTAAAACTATAAAACTAAAAATAGATTATTACAAAAATAGTTGAGGAGGTTTAAACGACCTGCCTCAATTTATGCAAAAATAAAATCAAAATTAAGGTAAACAAGGTGACTAACTATGTTGCATTTGATCCTTCAGATCGCAAATATCCACCATAGGCTTCAACTGTGTAGGCTGGCTGACTTCAACTTTCAACTGTCCATTGAATATGGCATCAGTCAGTGTTGGCGCCATTTTCTCGGCAGAAGTGGTTAGGCATCGCAGGGTCATCCATTGGCTGTGAGGCTTGACCAAATGTTGCCAATATGCCTCCTAGTCTAGCCTGGTCATTTTCCTTATCACTTCTGCTTTTTCTTCTGCTGCCTATTTCCATTGTTGTTCAAGCTTTTTTGCATCTGGAGGGAACCCTGGAATGAACTCTGCCACTAGATTGGCACCATGCAAATTCTCATTGATATTTTATATGATAATGTTTGCTGCTGCTGCCGTGTCTGCTGTTGCCTTTTTTGCTTCTTTAAGCCGAGAATCCCAGATTGCAAACATAATTTCCTTATGTGATTCTTCTAGCTTGGGCAGGTCGGCTTTTATCCCCTCCTCTGTATTTTTCCAGACGATGAAATTAGAGACCTTTTTAAAGATCTCATCATATTCAAGTCGCATTTCTATGACTTGACTTGTTAGTTTATCACTTGTTTTGCAATAATATTTCCAGTGTGAAATCTTCTGGCACAATAATTCTTTCTGATGTGTCAACTAGGAAATACGTCCGAGTGCTTTGGTAATAAAATGATCAATTTTTGGATCGTCTTTATGTAGATCAGTTATTGCCTGCACCTGTGCTTCCTTCTCGGCTAAGCTGGTTCGATGTTCTATTTGCATCTATCCAAATACCTATTGAAGCTTGGCCAAATGTATATCTGCCTGCTGGTCGGATTTGACTTGCTGTAATTGATGCTCAAGCGACGCTATTTTATTTTCCTTTTCTCTAGGCAACATTTGGACTTCTGTTGCTTTGTCTATGGTCGCTGTAGCATAAGCACCTGCAAATTGCGAGAGTCTAGTTAGGTTGGCAGATGGATCGACAGGCGAGTCCTTCCATAGAACATCCATTAGTTCATTTTGAGGGGTAGTAACAGCTATAAAGTCCAATTTTATTTTCTTTCTTTGCATTTTCACCATGGCCTTACGCTGTGGGCTATAGAATACATTTAGAGGGAGTATTTATTCTATTCTCAAAATTATTTTGGAGTGGGGGTAACAGGGATATGCTCTACTTCTTGTTCATTTGCAGTTTCTTCCACTGTAATTTCCAGAGCTGTTTTTTGTTGTGGAGTTTGAAACTCTGGCACCTGTTCCTCTATATTGAGACTTTTATTAAAATTATTCCACTCTTTCTCTAAGTCAATTACTATGGGTTTTATTGGTTGTGCAGAGGTAGTAGGGATTTCAACATGCTTTCTAGTTGAAGCTTCTTCAGCTATGTTCTTTGTAGATTGGGCCGTATCCTTTATTGACTCAATGCTTCTGCTTCTGTCATTTTGTGATGACCGTCACGATTCCCCGATAGATTTCTCTTGAGAATCTGCCCCAGAATCGGATTTGGAATTTTCTTTGGAGTCACCTTCTATAGTCACAATGGGAGTAGGCTCCCTTATTGGTTCAATTAATAATTGGTCCAATGGGACCATTTCCAGCCTTCTTTCTCTCCAACTGTAAAACTTTTCCAGATCTTCATGGTAAAAAAGTAGTTGTGCCATATGCTTCACCTATGTAAAGGTGTTTTTCTGCAAAAAGATATCATCAAAAACATCCTCCTCATTATTGAATACTTTTATTTTCACCAAAGTGGTGAAATTCTTGACAGTGCCAAATGGGTCATACTACCATCCAGGGAATTTGACTAATTGCAGAGATAACATGTTCTATGCTTCTTTGAATGCGTGTCCCAGGTCATGTAGTGAAAATTCTTCACACTGTACAGGGAATGCATGCCAAATGGACTTTTTTGACTCTTTCAGTGTATGGCTCATTCCTTCCTCACTAGATGTCTAATAGGCTATCTCCCTAGCCATCAATTTATCTAGAACATAGTATGGGAGGATATGGTGGGAGGTGATGCTACCAAAAACTCTGATATATGTAAATGTTTCCTCCTCGAACCATCTAGCCACCGAGAGGATGTAAACTTCAGGGAAAACCTGGGGGCATCTCGATTATAAAGCCGCTTGTGAATAGGGAGCATAACTCCATGGCAAATCTTGAAAAAATGTGGTTGAAAATTGGATTCCCACATGACCTTGTGGTACATGTGAATGGGAAGTGGATTTCGAATAGTCCATTTCCATCCCATGATGGGGAACTTTGAACTAAAACAAATAACATCCATAACATAGGCGCTCATAAAAAATGGAGGGTAAACCATCGAAGCAATACATATTCTACTTCTATACTCGATAATTATTTTTGCTAAATTTTCTGACAAGATTTGGACTGAATTCATTATAGTTGCGTTAACAACTGCGTCTATTAATGACAACCACTCTGGGGATAACTTAGTACTATCCGGTCTACCAAACAGTCTACATAACATAACCGCTACAAAACTATAAGGGGGACAAATAGATGCAGTAGTGTACATACCAATTTTGTCTTTCTTGATTTTCTCTTCATTATTCGACCAGGCGTGGGTGCAATCCGCTGGGTCGCTGTTCTCTTTAGAAAAATTCTCTACGAATTGCCTGTTGTAGATGACCTGTGGCTCTAGTAGGTGGTACATAAGCCGTAGGTTGTCCGGGGTAAAAGATCTGATGACCTCTTGGCTTCTCATCTTGAATTCTCTGTCTAAGATGTCGACTTCATCGATAACCCATTTTACCATGTCGGTATAAGGGATTATCTTCGGCCGAGCGGCTATGCGGTGCAAAAATGAGCAAGCCATCTCTAGCATGGAAGCGTATGAGGAATCTCATCTGTCAACTGTAACGTTTGTTTCCATAATCCTCGGCTGTTCCTCCTCCAGTATGTTGTACATAGCCTCCCATGTAGAGGTTCCTCCCTCTCTGCTGCATGTGGTATTTGTGAATAGGGGAGTCATCTCTGTCTTCTTAGAGGCTACAACCTTGCCTTTCTTCCCCATTGTTCTCAATGCTCTACTCAATGAGTTTTTCATGAAATGAAGAACAACAGTTATCAGACACACAAAGATGAACGTAAAAATCAAATAATGCAGATATCTTGTAAAGGTGGTAAAAGAAGCATTATTTGAACACACGTAACAAGATATCATTTCAAGCTAATTGCCTTTTCACACATAAATGTAGTTATTTCCCACTAATGATTTGTTATCCCTTAGCTTTATTACTCATAAATGTTTGCGTCGTAAAACAGGATGAAAGCTTCTAGGGTGGCGAGCCATTGTACTGTGATGATAACGATTGTGCGATTTGCGAAGCAATATCACAGATCGCAATATCGCAAGATGTGCCTTTTAGCATTCTTACCTCCTGTTGTGTGTCTGCGAGATGCGGGATGCAAGCTTTCCATTAGCTATTTGACGTATAGCTAATCACCAGGTTTATCCTATGCAATAGACTTGATGAACTCGAAATATTTACTTTTAATATTCTAAGGTGTGGGTTTGGGCGCTAATCACATTTCGCAATATCGGTTGGTGGTAAGTGCAAAGCGTTTGCTTGAATGCCCTAAACGCGATGCGATAAAAGTCAAAGCGCCATCGCAGTTTCGCATCTCACAAATTTCGCTATATCCCTTTTAAGAGAGTTCTTTATAAGTAGTGATATGTGATGCAAGACTTAGGCTTAAAAAGCTTAAGGACTTTTGTTTTCATCGGATTTTATGATAATTTAGACCATGGAGCCCTTATTTAACCATTTTTCTTGATTTTGGAGGTTTTTTAGAAAGGTCCTTTGGTGGGTTTTAGACATGCTATATATGAAAAGGTAAGTCCTTAGTAGTTCCCAAAAAGGTTTTGATTGTTATCTTTGCTTTATTAAAAAAATAAAAGAAATGACTAAATGCTAAGTTTTGTTTTTTGGATGAAACTTTTTAAAGGGTACCCATTTATAAATGTAACATTAACTACTATTATTAACATGGGGAGTTATTGAATACCACAACAATTGGTGATTCACTTGGAAGAACCAGTTATCTCTGAGAGTTTTTGAAATTTCTAAAAATTCCAAAATAAAGATAGTTTTGAAAATAAAACAAATTATATGGAATACAAGGTAAGAAATATTGCTTTTGTAATAAAACAATCATCTGCCTAACTACCACTCTTTTGACTATTATTTTCTTATAAAAAGCAACTTTTTCTACATCAATGTTTACTTGGTTTTTTAAAGATAAAAGCCACGAGTCTCTCCCCAGATTGGTTTTTGGTTTACTCCGTTGTCGTAGATAGAGCCTCTACTGCTAGCAGGGATTCATAGCCTTGACAGGGTTACCTTTTAACCAATAATGACCAAATATTCCATTTAAATTAGATTGCGATTTTAAAGATAAGCTCGTAAATATACTTATTTCTTTCTTTATTTTCTGAAGTAATTCATTTGTTGCTTCAAATTTTCATCTCTATTTCCCGAAGGACAATGTCTTGGTTTGGTGACCAACATTGACAATGCCATTCACTTGATTCATAGCTTAACTAAACAAGTTGGCTCGTGATGAGACCCCTTGCCTTTTGATTATTATAATCATAAGCCATTACCCTGTTTTGATATGCAGTTTTGGTAATGTCAGTTTAGTTATAATCTTATGATCATGGTAAGCTAGCTCTTGATGAGACCTCTTATCCTTTAAGTTTAGGTATATTTTAGAATTACACTCTAAAAATGAAAACTAACTAAGTGGGGAGGATCATTGGCCCCCTAAGAGCTTCTGGACGAAAGTTGTAGAGTTTTTAGAGATGCCTTTCTAGAGAGAGACTTTGCTTTGTATAGATTCTTTTCTAGACTGATATAAAAGGAGCAGTTTCTCTATTAAAGTTAAGTTTCATCAAAATCAGATAATTAAGGAGGAAGATAGTCAATTTAAGAGCAATAAAACTTAACTATACATTTCATATGTGAAGATTACTTTCATAAAAATATTTACTTATACAAGCGAAAAATCAAAATTGAAAAGAGACTATCCTTTGTAAAACCAAAAGTAAATGCTTTTGAATTGGTATTATTATTTCTAAAGGAAAATTTTAACTATGGGCAATAATATACAGTGAACAAAAGAGATCATCTTCTATGGAAAGTATTTCTTTAGGACCTGCCCATTAACAGGTAGAGATTCTCTCTTACCTAATAAATCCTGTAGCAGAAAAGTTGACAGTCTAACTGTTCCACAATCTGAAATGGGCCCAACCACATTTGTTGGAACTTGGTATGCTTACCTTTCTCTTCATGGGTTTTATCCCATTTTAATACTACGTCTCCAAGTTGGAAAGATTTTGAAGCTACAAAATTTGAATCAAAGGAGGCTTTGACTAACTACCGATGATGTTGTGATGCAGGCAAGTTCCCTCTGCGGACAGAGGCAACCCCTCTAGCCCTAGAGTGGGTCTAGTCACAACAAAGACAATGCCAAAGCAAATTTCCATAGAAAGTTGATGCCATGAAGGCCTACATTCAAATCTTTGTTCGATGAAGTCCCTGTTGTGTTGCTCCAGCTCTCGTTCTTCTAATCACTTGTACCTGAAAACAACATACTGAGCACAACCATGAACATAATAGAGTATGACAAAAACGATCTACTTAAAGAGGTAAGGAGCTTTAAGCTATCAATATGCAATTCGACATAAGATATAGGAAATAAGCTATTGATTTGTATTAATGTGAACTAAAGTAGAACTTACAACCAAGCCTTGACGTCGTAAGCCTCCTTGAAGGGTATTGTCAACATGTCTCCACAAGCATTCACTCTTGAATTGTCTCCCAAAAGGATGAATAACTCTCTCTCCTACCCCAAAGGCTAGTGCTAGAACATTCTTACAATCAAGCCAACTCCACTCAAAACCATCCCAAGCTAAGTTAATAAGAGGCTACTTCCACACTCTAACAAAACTTTGAACTTTTACTATTAAACTCTTGAACTCTGAAGCTGCCAAGCTAGCTCATCTCAGCCATGGAGGAGGTATTTATAGGAGGAGGAGATTCCATAAGAGATGGGAGAAAGAGCTTATCCCTTTGAGAGGTTGCACAAAAGGTGGAACAACCATCCCAAAGGAGAGAGGCAAGCTCTTCTGATCCAACAACCAACCCTAAGACTACCCATGAAGCTTTTACACTTCGAAGCTTCGATAGTTTGTTTAGAAAACTTGCGAAAAGTAGCTCGGTGCGAGTGCAACGCAGAGACAGAGCGAAAACTTCACTAGGGCTAGTGCAATCTTGGCCATCTTCATGGGTGGAACAATTGCTGACCCGCGATGACCCAAAAACATAGGTAAAAAGGGGTCTGCTCCAGGAGTAGTGAACTGAGGTATTCTTCCTTAGATGACAAGGAAGACATTGACACATAATTTGCAACATGACACAAGGCAGATTTCAATAACATGGACCAACAATGTCTGGGATAAGGGAATGCGGGGTCAGTGAAAAATTACTATGTAACAGATGCCCCCTAAAGCATGAAGGCCGAGAGAGTGGGAGGGGTGAAATGTTTTACGAATCCATAACTGAAACAAAACACGATCCCGGAGAACTTGCAAACGTAAGTACAACTGATATCTCTGATACATGAGTACACAGTGAAAGGAAATACATGTGCATAATGCATGGGCACAACCATCCAGAAGATAAACATAAATGATCTGTGGTATGGATGCAACCATCCAATCAAAAGGACCATATGAAATACTCAGGTATGGTCGCAACCATCCAATCAAAAGAGTCATGTATACAATCATGAATCAATCCGCGTAACCTGGACTTGTGTAATCTAAGCCCAGGGTCTTGAATCCCAACCCGATCATGGTACAAATTCTAATCTGCGAATAGATGTGCTGAAGTCGAGCATACTAGAAAATCGCTTGATTACTGGTCAATGATATAAATCATTAACAAGAGTGAGAGAGACCACCAGTAATGTCAATGGTTCTCAAGGTACCTCTAGTACAATCCACGAAGTGTGAAGAATGGGCTGAAGTTGAACACCTATGAAATCATCCGATCAAAGGCCAATAATGAAAGCATGTTGTCAAATGAGAAGATCTTGCCATTAAGGCATGCAAGCTCCAAGGTACCAGAAAGGAGTCTCTAGATCAACTTCCCAGATAATGAGCTGAAGTCAACAGGAAGCGATCGGTCAAAGGAGGGCTATAATGTTTGCCACATCAACGATGCGAGACAAAGGAACAAGATGAATGTGGATGAGACAGAGATTTTGAGGAATGTGTGTAAGGATACAAACAACAGAAGGATTAAGCTCTTGAACATATCAGCGACACAGCTCCGGAGTTTGGAAGCATTTTGGTACCAAGGGATTAGAGGTCATGATGATGCAAAAAGGATTAGATGGAATGAGGAAAAATGGATAACCCAAAACCCAGAAGGCCAACGATAAAGTGAGGATATCCCAACCTGGCGAGAAGCAGAAAGAGTGTCGATGTTCAAGAGCAACAAGCTATTGTAATAATTAATACAACCAACAGAATACTTCCAAATTTCCCCCACCATTTCTGGTGAGTACCCGAATTATTTTTGAAACACAAGCTTGAAGGGGATAGCATATGCTTGTAATGTAAGTTTGTCCTTCGGAAAAATCTGACCTAGTAAGTTTTAACGAGCCCTAGGAAAGAGAAGCTCAGTCTCGTCATGATGACAAGTCCAATGTCATTAGGGTTTAACGAGTTCGACATAGGTAAAAATCAGAGTCTTTTTCATATTTAGAGAGTTTGAAAAAAACACAGAAAATAAAACTCCAAAGGTCCCCTTTCGTAAATTTGTCCCTCAAGCCCGAATAGGTAGAAAACAATACTTGAGAGAACATCTTGACCATTTCAGCCAAGGAGTACCTTTTTCGTAAATAGTGCCTCCAAGCCTTAAAAAGGGGTAAATTTATACTGGGTGCACGATGTTTTGCATCCATTAATGAGTTTGAAACGACAAGGGCTCGACCATCTTTTTGTTTTTAAAGGGTCGGAAAAGAGCTGAAAGCGGACTCCCATATTTATTCTCTTTAACGAGTCAAAAAGGGAAAAAATACTTGGCAATATTTTCATCTTTTATAAGTCAGAAAATATCTTAAAGGTGACTTGTCCTGGAGGAACGAGTGGTATAAAGGGTAACAACTGGTTCTAGCAATGGTGGAACTGCTCAAAACATGTAATGGTCAAGAGGCTGGCTAATAAAACCACTCATCACTGTGGTCCCTCAGGAAAGGACAAACAATCAGGGGAAAGCACATGATTGGCCAAAGAGATGGTGGGGATGGAATGAAACAATCAAGGCTCATCTAGTAGAAATAGTAGATAAAAATGACGATCACGAGGGTTAAAATTTGGCATGGATTCATTTTACACAAGCTTGAACCATGGAGAACTCTGCTTGGATTCGGTTTCATGTTTACACAAGCTTGAAATGAAAAATTATGCTTGCTATAAGTTTGCACGCCCCCGGTATAATGACTCAATCGAGGTACATGCCCCGCAAGCTTCATTTCAGTCAACTAGGTGAATGGAATGAAGGTTCACTTCCGAGATCTTGGAAAGACTCGACTGGGATTTTACGAGATCTTAATCAAAGACTCGATTTGGAAATGAGAGTTGTTTCATTTTTTAATGAGGTTGACACAATAAAAGAACTATCCTCAAGACTGTTGTTTCATTTTTTAATGAGCTTAACACAAGACAAAGAACTATGCTCACACTCCTTGATTCATTTTTTAACGAGGTTGACACAAGAAAATGAACCATCCTCATACTCCTTGTTTCATTTTTTAACGAGATCAACACAAGACAAAAACTATGCTCACAGTGTTTGGTTCATTTTTTAACGAGGTTGACACAAGAACAAACTATCCTCGAACATCTTGATTCATTTTTTAACGAGGTTGACATAGGAACAAACTATCCTTGGACATCTTGATTCATTTTTTAATGAGGTTGACACAAGATAAGGAACCATCCTCTTTAACCCTTGTTTCATTTTTTAATGAGGTTGACACAAGAAAATAATTGTCCTCATCAGTCCTCTGTTTCATTTTTTAACAAGGTTGACACAAGAAAAGAACTGTCCTCATCACATCTGTTCATGGACCATACGAGAACATGACTCCCAAGAGATACTCACTGTATGGAAGAACCATGATCTGGGAGGAATACATGTCATTTGGTACCAAAGACAGATCGGGTTCCAATGCCCCCAATACATAATGTACTATACCATCTGTGTGATCATCAACAAATGTGGAGACGGAACTGGTAGCCACATAATTGACCCATGGCGGGGAAGGTAATGCTTGCAAACAAGAGCTGATAGGGGATGATGGTTGCAAAGGAGGCGCTTGGTGACCAATGAATGACAGTTGATCAATAGTCACAATTCTTCCTTCGTGCGGAAAAAAAACCACACGGAAAAGCGAAGAAACAAGAGCTCCCATGACATAAACATAGTCGCATCCAAGGAGAAGATTGTAATCTAACGGACCTTGGACTACCATCATCTCTATGTAGATGGTCTTTCCTCCCAAAGTAATAGGGAACTGTGGAAGGATCCCTAAGGGTTGACTGGTTCCTCAGTTGAAAGCCAACAGAACCTAGGTGACAGGCACAAGCTGTGGGGAGCCCAAAGTTTGCCAAGTAGTGGAAGACATGATGCTAATAGACACACCTTCATCTAATATAGTGCCAGGTACTACCATATTATAGGCTTGTACTGTAATATGGAAAGGCATATAAGATGGGAGGCGGAAAGTAGTCAAATGACTCCAACCGAAAGAAATGACATAACTACTTGGTGGGGGAATTATATGATTTCCCCCATGCTTGGCAGGAATAGAAGAAGGACTCCCATAAACAACCAGGATGGGACGGTCATTCTTCGATTCAAGAGACTCTAAGGAGACGAGAAGAACATGAGCAGTGTGATCGCCACACTCTTCCGGAATAGAGTGAGCAACTAGAGGCAAAGACAAGTCGACACTCTTTTCAACCAATGGTTGGTTGGGAATAGATGCAAGAGAGTCATGCTTAGGAAGAGTAGGATGGGCAAGAGATGAATCCAAGTCAATATCTTTACCAACCGGGAGAGGGCTAGAAGAAAGCCTATGATAACCAACAGGGAGTTAGGGTTGAGGAGCTGTAAGGTCTTCTAAAACTTTGAAAGCTTTATCCATAAGAGGACAAAGGTGAATAAGATGCTCTCCTTCACATAGCCTACAGGGGAATCTAATCTTCCCTTTCTTCTTACCATCGCTAGCCAAGAGTGTAGCATTGACATGATCTCCAGAGGTCGATGGGGATGGTTGAGCCAGATGTTGAGACCATACCTTTAAGACTCTGGGAATGCTAGGACAGTCTCGGAGGAGATGGTCACCCTTACACAACCTGCAAGGGAATTTTACCTTCCGTGGAGGATCAGAAGGTTTACCTATAGGAGGTGCATTTGGAGTAACAGCCGCAAGGTCAACCCCTTGCTTAATTGAATTCTTCTTCTTCGTCTTCTTCTTATTCTTCTTAGCCTCTTGGTTACTAGATTTGAAACTTTCACTAGGCGAAGTAGAAGAGGAAGGTGAAGAAATAGGGGAAGAAGGCGAGGGGTTAACCTTAGAATCATCATGCCATGATTTGAATGAAGGAGATGACGGGGCAAGAGTTGAGACACTCGGGATCACTGAGGTCGAAAATAACCAGATAGGTAAACCAATGGTTAACCCAGGAAGGGACAACGTTGCCATATAAGGAGCACCAACATTTCCAAAAGAAGGAAAAGGACCAGGATTCCCTTCCGAGGGGAATCCTTGACTAGTAGACTCTGGAAATGTTGCCATTGGAATCGGCCCTAAAGAATTACTAAGGAAGATAACTTTTACCAGGAATATTTCGTGGGAAGTTAATTTTAGAACATTGAAACAAAACTTTGCCTTTTCATGTTTTAAGAGTCGAGAAAAGGATGAAAGGTGATTCTATCACTTTCGATTGGAAATGAGCTCGAAGGACAAGTACTCGGATGATCCTTCTACTTTTAGAGAATCGAAAAGGAACAAAAGTGTATGCTTTGGAATTCTAGGCAAGAGGTGTACTAGGCAAGCGTGAACTGCAGAATACCTCCTGGCAAACCAAGAAGTACGAGCAGGCAATCTCCCCGAATGCTGTGTTTGGTATATCACGTCTGCAAGGTGGCCAACTCATCTTCCTATGGATGACATGATTGCAACCTAGTGGGGTCTCCCATCATATATGCAATGGTACATGGAGCACAAGTCCGTACTAGCACTTATCGAATCACAAAAGGAGGAATCACCCAACCTTAGTGAAAACAACAACCACTAGGTTTAAAGACGTTGGAACATGTCTCTAGCCTAGACCTCTAGATATGAGCGTTAAGTTTCAATGCTTCCTTAGGTTAATTCAATAAATTTTAACAGTTGATCTTGAATTAGATCTCAGTTTCAAGGCCCTACCGAATGTATCTTCAAAAGCTCCTAGAATGCAACTAAATGAGTAAAGAAACCATTCCTTTTCAATGAAAAACTAACTAAAGAAAAGTGAGAAGTTCATTTCAAAGCAAGCAAAGCAACAAGCAAGCAAATGCAAGAATGGTACTTTTCATCATTTCTCAAGCAAACCAATCAAGAGGAAAGAGTTATGCTTCTATCTTTCACTAACTTGCAAGCAATCTAATTAAGAAAATGAAAAATACATCCTTTGATTTTCAACTTCTAAATATCAAGAATTTACTAATGCAAAATATTGTTCTCATTACCTAATGCAAAATGAATGCGATATTTTGTTCTTTCGAATAGATGACAAGCAACCAAATGCAAAACTCAGAACAATGCTAGTTTAAGTCCTTTCCAAATGAAATAATTCAATAAGAAAAGAGAAACATTCCACCCAGAAACTAATCAAAGACTTAAAACAAAGAATATGTTTCTTTTTTCAAAACTCGAAAGCTTTCTAACTGACTAGGGAACAATGTGATCTATGCCAAAGTAATGGAAGGAAACCAAACAAACAAGACTTGAAAGTTTTGGTAACCAAACATCACATAGCAATCAGGAAGATGAAAGAACAATTAATAAGGAAAAGCCTCAAACAAAGCAAGGGATTGTTTCAAACACAGCTCGAAGCTCCAAATGAACAAGTAACCCAAGAAAAAGCTAATGCCTCAAGAAAACCTAAGGTAAACAGGGCACACAGTTCAAAAGGAGAAGTTTCAAGGGAATGAAACTCGAAGTCAAATATTCTAGCAATCAACAATTTGACACACAATAAACAGGCAAAAGACAAGCTCAAAAGGATAGGACACACTGGCCAATCAATAAACAAAACTTTAAAATTGATACCTACAGGAATCTTCATGAGCATAAAACTGACAACATGTGCCGACAATGAAAGGTCGCACCTCCCTAACTAGCCACTTTGCGACATCGTCGTAGAAGTACACTAGTTAACAATGCCGTGAATATTTCATAGCTCTTTGTAACTGTGAGGCGATTTAATCGCGCCAAACAATAGAAGGCACAACTAATTAGATAGCGTAGGTGCGACTATCTTCGTGACTATCATAAAATAAACTGCGACGACCCTAAATCAAAGGAAAAATTTCAAAATCCAGCTGAGGGAAGGCTAGACCTATCACTTATGACAGAGGGAAGACTACCAGGAGTAGTCAAACAACCCATAACATGAAGAATTCAACCCAAAAGTAAAGGAGACAATAAATAAGCAAAAAAAATCAAATCAAGAGTCAAAAGAACAAGATCCCTAGTTGAGTCGCCAACTTGTGATGCAGGCAAGTTCCCTCTGTGGACAGAGGCAACCCCTCTAGCCCTAGAGTGGGTCTAGTCACAACAAAGACAATACCAAAGAAAATTTCCTTAGAAAGTTGATGCCATGAAGGCCTACCTTCAAATCGCTGTTTGATGAAGTCCCTGTTGTGTTGCTCCAACTCTTATTCTTCTAATCACTTATACTTGAAAACAACATACATACTACAACCACAAACATAATAGAGTACGACAAAAACAATCTACTTAAAGAGTCAAGGAGCTTTAAGCTATCAATACGCAACTTGACATAAGATATAGGAAATAAGCTATTGATTTGTATTAATGTAAACTAAAGTAGAATTTACAACCAAGCCTTGATGTCGTAAGCCTCCTTGAAGGGTCCTGTCAGGATGTCTCCGCAAGCATTCACTCATGAATTGTCTCCCAAAAGGACGAATAATTCTCTCTCCTACCCAAAAGGCTAATGCTAGAACTTTCTTATAATCAAGCCAACTCCACTCAAAACCATCCCAAGCTAAGTTAATAAGAGGCTACTTCCACACTCTAGCAAAAATCTGAACTTTTACTATTAAACTCTTGAACTTTGAAGCTACCAAGCTAGCTGATCTCAGCCATGGAGGAGGTATTTATAGGAGGAGGAGCTTCCATAAGAGATGGGAGAAAGAGCTTATCCCTTTGAGAGGTTGAACAAAAGGTGGAACAACCATCCCAAAGGATAGAGGCAAGCTCATCTGATACGACAACCAACCCTAGGACTTCCCATGAAGTTGTTACACTTCAAAGCTTCGACAGTTTGTTTAAAAAACTTGCCAAAAGTAGCTCGGTGCAAGTGCAACACAGAGACATATCGAGGACTTCGTTAGGGCTAGTGCAACCTTGGCCATATTCGTGGGTGGAACAACTGCTGACCCGCGACGACCCAAAAACATAGGTAAAAAGGGGTTTGCTCCAGGAGTAGTGAACTGAGGTATTCTCCCTGAGATGACAAGGAAGACAATGACACATAATTTGCAACATGACACAAGGCAGATGTCAATAACACGGACCGCCAGTGTTTGGGATCAGGGAATGCGGGGTCGGTGACAAATTACTATGTAATAGATGTGCATGCGTGATCCTGGATTTTTCCATTTCCTCTTCAAGCTTAAGAATTTGTAATTGTATAACCTGCATAGATGAGGAAGGGGTTTCTCCAATGAATTGAAATAAGGCTAAGGAGGGAATGGCTACATTTGTTGGTAAAACTGCTTCTTTCCCATAGACCAAATTAAAAGGAGAACTGCCGATGGAGGCTTTCTGAGTTATTCGATCTGCCCATAGAGCAAACACTACAGATTTATGCCAATTCTTTTGGCCTTAGTCAATAGTACATTTAATAATGCGGATAAGATTTTTGTTTGTGGATTCTGCTAGTTCATTTCCTTGCGGATAATAATTTTCCAAATACTTAATATTAAAACCTCTTTTAAGAGAAAATTTTTTCATAGCATTGCCTGAAAAATAAGATGCATTATCAAACATTAAAGCAGATGGTAAGCCAAATATGGTGATGATAAATTTATCTATAAATTCAATAATATTTTCTGAATTGGCTACCTTTAGTGGGATTGCATCTACCCATTTGGTGAAATAATCAGTAGCTGTAAGAATGTATCTATGTTGTTTAGAAGAATGAGGGATGATCTCACCTATTACGCCCAATCCCCATTGTTCAAATGGTTGGTCAATGTTGACGGGTTGTAATGGTAGCACGGTTTTTCTCTATCTTCTAGCAGCTGTTTGACAAACCTTACATCTTCTTACATAACTGTGTGCATCTTTGAACAAAGTGGGCTAGTAATATCCAGCATGTAGGATTTTATGTGCTGTAGTGTCACCTCCAAAGTGACCACCAATTGGTCCATCATGAAGTTCTTGCAACTCCTTCTCTACCTTAGATTTTTCAAGACATCTAAGTAAATCAGAATCAGAATTTCTTTTGAAAAGTACATTGTTGACAATCTGATATTGCCTTGCTTTTAATCTCAAGGCTCTTTTCTTTATGTAATTCAATTGGGTTGATGCATATCCATTTTTTAAGTAAAATATGATATCAACATAACTTGATTCTATGTTTTTGAGGCTTACCTCATAGACTTGTACATCGTCACCTGAATGCTGCAACTTTGATAGATTCAAAGCGCCCACCAACATCCTGCAAAAAACCTTGACCTTTTACAATTTTAGCTGGTTTAATTTCTATGTCATATTCTTGCAGGGCAGTGAACCAATTTGCTCTCTTTTCTCCTACGTCCCTTTGTATTAAAAGATTTCTCATTGCTGAGAATGGTACTATGACTTTAGTGTGGGTTTTGAGGAGAAAAGGTTTGAAGTGTTTTATAGATTTGAAAATAGCAAAAGGCTGTTTTTCAACGTCTGAGTAATTTAATTCAGCTCCTTGCAAATTGGAGCTAAAGAAAGAGATTGGAGCTTTAGCCTTATCTTGATTTGCTTGTGTTAATATGGCTACATATGATTTCTTGGAAGCGAAAGTATATAAAATGAAATGATTGGAAAAATTCAGGGTTGCTAGAGATGGGGCGTTAATAATTGCTTGTTTTATCAAGCTAAAAGCTTCATGTTCCGAATGTCCCCATTTAAACAAAGGATTTTTATTTATCATGGATTGAAGAGGTAAAACAATTCTTGAGAAGTCAAGGACAAATATTTTAACAAAATTTATTTGACCTATGAAAGATTGCATTGATTTCTTGTTATGTGGTAAAGGTATTTCAGAAATTTCTCTAATTCTGTCAGGGTCGATATGAATTCCTGCTTTGGAAACAATGAATCCAAGGAGCTTTCCTTCACTTAACATGAAAAAATACTTTTTGGGGTTCAGATAAATTCCATACCTTTGGCAACGTTCAAAGATTTGTTTCAAGTCTCTTAGATGATTACTACGTTTTTTGGAGTATACTGTTATATCATCTAAGTAGATCACTACTGACTTATTTACCAAACCTTTGAAGGCTATATGCATGGCCTTCTGGAAAGTAGCACTAGCGTTGATCAATCCAAATGGCATCTTCTTATAAGCATAAGTGCCCCACTTTGTCCTGAATGTAGTTTTCAACTGGTCATCTGCATGTACTAAGATTTGATTATAACCTGAGAATCCATCCAGGAAAGACATTAGTTTAGAGCGCGCTACTGATTGAAAAATCTGTTCCATAGGAGGTAATGGGAAATTGTCCTTTTGGCAAGCTTTATTGAGGTTGCAAAAATCTATACATATCCGAATATCGCCATTCTTTTTTCTAACTGGGACAAGATTAGAAACCCATCGGGAGAGTCGGACAAGAAAAGTAATTTTGGCTTTCAGCAGTTTATTCAACTCAGATTTAATTTGACTTTCTAAATTAGGATGGATTTCCTCAATTTATGCTGAATAGGTCTTTCTTCAGATATCATAGGAATAGTGTGTTGGATAATAGAGGTGTCGTATGTCTTGATATCTTCATAGTTCCATGCAAATATATTCTTATATTTTTTCAACAAACTTATAAAAGCTGCTTTTTCGTCTGACGTAAGACCTAGACCTAAGTTAATGTTTTGAGGTTTTAAATCAGTCCCAAGATTGATCAATTCAAACCTCAGAGTTGAACTCTGAAGTTTTGAATTGGTAGATTGTTTAAATCTGTCTTTAAGGTCATATAAATCTTCCAACTTAACTACGGACTTTGGTATAGCATTAATGACTGTTTCTTGTTTAAGTTAGTTATCATGATAGTCTTCATCAACTATCTGGTCTTTGTACGAGCCTTTTGAGGTCAGGAAGCTTATGATATCTGGATCATTATTAAAGACTCTCTAGTTGGTGATATTATCCGGGATGAAATGCCAAAAAATTAATTCGATGGAGAATCGATCTGGGCTATAATCTTCTGGAGGGATAAGCTTGGAAGTGACATTAGCTAGAAGATCGGCACTAGCATTTTGGAGTCTTGGGATAGGAGAAATATTGAACGCAGTAAAGTGGAGAGTCAGATATTGAAATAACGACTGATAATGTTTCAAGTGTCCTGATAAATAATGTATAGTGTTTCTTAAATGTTTTATGACAATTTCTGAATCCCTTAATACTTGGAGGTATTTTATGTTAAGGCCAATTGCCTTATACAGACCTTGAACTAGTGCTTCATATTCAACATTATTGTTGGTGCAATCAAATTCAAGTATGCATGCTAGCATAGTTTTCTCCCCCTCTGGGCTAACTAAGATGCAACCCACTCTTGCTCCATCATTGGATTTAGATCCATCAAAAAATAATTTCCAAAATAAAGATGTAACTACAGGTTTATCTGCAAAATTTACACATTTAGAAGTGTCTGTTTGGGAAAAATTTTCAATTTGAGAGACAACAGATTTTTCTAAGAAAGGTGAAGTATGAGCATTGAAATTTCCTAAAAATGATTCTACAGAATAATTTCTGATGATATTGTTGCTATACACGACTGTTTCATTTTCTCCTTCTAATTTTGTCACTATGAACTTCTGATGTTTCTCACGATCAACCCTTATTTGATTTGGTTTACCATTATAGGGAAGCCACAGGTGAGACCATTCACATGCAAAATAACCATGAAGTTCTTATGACCAGTCTCTACTAAGGATTAAACCATAGAACTCAGGAATGTCAGATACAAGTATGTTGATGACTTGGAAAACTTTGGGGTTTGATGAAAGTATGATGGTTACTTGATTAAGTTCCCTGGCAACTTCAACTTGAGAGTGATCTAATTGAACTATTCGTACAATATATTTCTGAGGCTGAACATTCAACTTCTCACAAACTGTTCTGGGTAAGATGTTAGATGAAGCTCCGAAATCAACTAGACAGTTGTGTAAGTTTTTGTTAAAGACTTCAAAAGTAAGAAGAAACAACGGAGTGTGGGATTTTGATCTTCCTCTAATTAAAGCTATATTAGTTGGATCTATCTTATTCAAAGAAGCACTAGGGGGTCTTCCCATTTCTTGGGCATCTTGCGAGATTACGCCAATAGGAAGTGGTGTAGTAGGTACTATTTTAATTTCTTTCAGAGGTAACTTCTGCTGATGTTTCAATTTGCTAAGCTCATGAAATGTAATGTTTGCCCTAGTTTTCTTCATCTCATCAATAATATTATATTCCATTTCATCAGAAACTATCAAACTATTACCTGTGTTGAAAGATTGCTCCTCGGAGGAAGATTTCGTTTAAATCAACGAAAGAAATAGCTAACCTATATGTATCGAATCTTATCTAAACTACTTCTACTTTCCTATGCTAAACTTAACTATTCTAGTCTATCCTGCAGGAGAAAAATAAAAGAGATTAAACACCATAAAAAAATTCCAAGTCCAAAAGAATCAATTACTGAGTTCATAGATGAACAAGGCTGTATTAGAGCTTGATTGCAATCAGATTACTTATACAAGAATACACATTCCTTTATATACAAATAAACTAGCAACTGGTGTTTAATAAGGTTTTGAATCAGAGATCACTCATGAGTTAACCATGTAATTGAATCATATTCAAATAAACAAGACTAATCATGAATAGTATGCCATCAATATACATAAACACAAATCACATTTATATTCATGCCAACAGCAACACCCTGCTTCAAAACACCTCAAAGCAAAGGAAAATAAATCAGAAACTACAAGCTCCTTCTTCAACCAAACAATCCTCCTTATTCACAATAAATCAAAACTATTCATATCAAAACAAAAAGCCCCTTCTCATATTTGGCGGTAATACTTATGCAAAAGCCCCTGACTCTAGGTCTTCCCTGCCTCTTCATCTTCCCCCACTGTTTTCGATATACAAATCGAGTATACAGAGATAGGATCGTCAAAGTAACCTTTGACACGTAGAAAACATATCTGCTGGAGCGCTTCATTTCATGAGGAAGTGAATAGATGTTGATAAAGGGGTGACTGTGTGTCACCTTCCCATGATGAAAACTAGGACAACTTTGCTTTCGGAATGCACAGACAACACGTGGGATTCCAAGATAGAACACCTAAGTCCGGATCTTTAAACACAAAACTTCTGCGTACATGAATCTACGAATCCACTTCTGCGTATTTTACTTCTCGCCTGCAGAGATAGTTATCATTAGCTTCATGATTGTGAACAATATAACATAAATGTTCAAACAAGACATAAACGCTGCCTTCATTAATTTTTATAAAACTACGGGAAGCAAGTGTGAAAGAAAAGGATTTACGCATAAAATGCACGTAACATACAATTTTCCTGCTTAATCCATAGGCTTGGCACGGTTTTCGAGGGCTTCACTTAATCACAATCGAGTATCGGCCCCTCCACGGGTCGCAGTACCCATACCTTCCACTTCCATGATGTGCGATTACACTATCGGGACTCCACAAGCGCCTTTTACACTAAAAACCCGCTCCCTTTGTTATATCGGGAATTTTTGAAAACACGGGGATACAAAGAAAATCCCGCTCCGATCACTTAGGCCGGACCTCAAATTTTATGTATCGGGGCTTATAAATATCGCTGGGTCCGGCATATCGCATATCGAAATATGCACAAGCCTGGGTCTCTGCCGATTGTGATATGCGACGGGGCTTCGAACCCTATATATATATATATATATATATATATATATATATATATATATATATCATATTTGATAAGCTTTGCGGGTCCGCCATATCACCGCACACATTGTGTATAAGGCCCAGACTCCGTCGATATGCGATATGCAATTGGGGAACCGAACTCGATAATGTATATAATGCAGTTAGTAATATCGTCATGTTTGGAGGCCAGTGGCGCGCCATATATATATAAACCCCGAGACCTCGCTGATAGCGACATGCGATATAGCTTCCAGACCTGAAATATATGAATTTGGGTCGATACTACTGTCAGGTCCAGAAGGTAATGGTGAACCTTGAGTCTTAGCATTAATTGTGATAGGCGGGAAAGGGTTTTACGCATGTTTTTGAGCATTTCCGCTATAAGGAGCTATGACAGGAATAATGAGGCGATGGGAGGTTTTGTGAGTTAAATAAATCCCAATGAACATATGAATGAAGGGCTTTAAACAAGGTTATATGCGAGGGATTTATTAAGGGGCTTAAACCATTTGTGAATGGAAGATTTGACTCTCCAGAGAGCTAAATCCCTCAGGTAAAATCGATCATTCAGAGAGATGCAAGATTAACTTCTCGGGGACCCATCCAAAATTGTTGCCAAGGCAAGTTTTGATAGGGTGGTGGTTGTGGCCACAACAAATGGCGAACCACTGGGCGAACCAATTATCTCTGTTTCCAAATAAACCTCAGATCGATAAAGCATCAGGGTGTTAAGATAAACTTGAAATGTAAACTATACAAATGAAAGGCATGGGTTCCGCTTCACATTAATTGCTTCAGGCAGGATAAAGACAAATAGCTTCATCTCACTGATAAGGTTTTGACAGGCATTCTCCAATGGCCATATTATGGGGTTTATTGACCTTCCTTCACCAGTTTTCTACTTTCAAGATCCTTTCGAGGCCATCACTGGTCTGTCAATACCTGTTCAGGTGTGCACCTCAGCTCTTTATCACTCATCAAACTTGACGTAGATATGTTTATCTACACTTTATATGAGAATTTTAGTGCTATATTTTCATATGATTGAATGGGGCGTAGTCATGGATCATGCCATATTTTTAAACCGCTTAAGCAAGGTTGGGATTGCTGTATCAACCAGTACTCTGATCCCAACAACAGTCCTTACTCTAACTGGCTTCCCAAACAACCTGTCCTTCCAGATTGGCACAAGGAATTGACATTTCATTTTCCTTTAAATAAGTCCTTCCAGTTTTAGGCACAAGGACCAGAGCACAATTGAATTTGCCACATGGTATGCGATAGTGAGTTTGGCCCATGAAAGGAGATTTACTAGTAGATAACAGGTATTGGACAATTTAGTGTGGTGGATGGGACCAATGGACAATGACTGCAAACCTTACAAGCAAGTATAAGCTAGGTCTAAGTGGGATTTTAAAATGCAGCGTTCCTCCATGCCAATCTAGCTGTAGTTGCACATTTTTTGTTTTATACGGATGCCACTACATGCTCTAGATATCCAAGTTATCAAAAGATCTCACATAGTTCCCAACAAATGCTAATGAGTGGCTTCGGTTTGAATTCCACCGCTGATTTTCAAGTTCTCATGGGCCTATTGAAAATTTGTTTGATTTGCAAGGTAATGATGGATTTAGGATCAACAGATCCATCAACATGTTAATGAGGGATGAAAAAGCTGAAGGCAGTGAATGAAGGAAATCTGAAGAGGTTTGAGAAGGTGAAAACAAGGTTGGAGGATATAAATCAAATACCTGCAAAATACTAAAATTGCAAACAGTAGAAATTTTTTTTGCGAAAAACGGGAATGGACAGGATGAAAATGCAACTAAGCTAACAACAAAATAAGAGGAGTCCTAACCTACTGAGGAGGTAACCACCGTGTGTGGCTACTTGAAGTATCTTTTGAGGTGTTGGCCATTAACAAGGAGTTTTTCAGTTTCTCCCTGTAAAATTTTCAGTCTATAAGTTCCCTGAACAATTTTTTCTTTAATTTGGAATGGGCCCAACCATAAGTGCTGAAACTTCGTGTGTTCACCTT
The DNA here is from genome assembly GCA_031772625.1 of Pinus tabuliformis. Taxonomy (NCBI): domain Eukaryota; kingdom Viridiplantae; phylum Streptophyta; class Pinopsida; order Pinales; family Pinaceae; genus Pinus; species Pinus tabuliformis. The sequence goes on from CM062804.1 coordinate 956,334,619, forward strand.
TCGGCTTACTCAGCTTGCCCCAGTTTAGGACTAGCTCTCTGTTTCCTTGGGGATAATAGTCTGATGCATGCCTTATGCGGATTGGTTTATTGATAGCAAATCCAGTCGATTTTAGAGATGAAAGGTAAGAAGCATTATCAAATATGAGAGCGTAAAGGATGCCAAACCTGTTGATAATAGATTTCTCCATAAAAGATACTACCTCGTCCTCATTAGCTTTCCAAAGCGGGATGGCTTTTGTTGGGTTGTGTTATATTCTTTCCACATAGTTAACAGGGGGCTTGAAGGGCACCTGTAACCCCGCTTTATGGGGTCTGGGGTAGCACCCCAGAAAATTTTGGTTTTCGACCCTATGTTAGGTTGGGCAGACCCACCTATGGTTTTGTGCGTGATTTTCACACATGTTTTTTGGACGTGATGGTTTTTCGGTCCATGGTATTAGACGTGATGGTTTTCGGTCCATGGTATTAGACAAGATGATTTTTGGTCCATGGTATTGGATGCTTCGGCATGTATAAATATGTATTGTAACATTGAAAGGAACATAATGAAAAATCAAGCTGGTAGTCCCAGTTTTGGGATCCAGGGGAAAATCTATGTGCATATGTGTTTTATGTGTTATGCTCTTGCATTGTTTATTTTCTGTGTTTTAGAATCTGTATGTAGGCAATTTTTGTACAGGGTTAAAACCTACATTTGGTATCAGAGCTGTTTTGGCTTCAAGGGGACGCCTTTGTTGTTGAGGGGTTTCGCTCAGGCCTGTGGTAGACCCTGTTCAGTGGGAGATCTGCAAGATCGATTCTGGTGGTGAAAGAAGATGGTGAGCAGTGGAAAAATAGAGATTGAGAAATTTAATGGTTAGAGTTTTGAGTTGTGGAAACTCAAGATGGAGGATTTGTTGGTGGATAAAGACCAGTGGATCGCGGTAGATCCGGGTACCAAACCAACAGGAGTGTTCGATGAAGAATGGAAGAAGTGGGATTGGAAGGCAAAGAGCACAATACGATTGTGTCTCAGATTCAGTATCGCTGAATGTATCAAGGGAAGCTATGGCAAAGGCTTTGTGGGACAAGTTAGGGACTTTGTACCAATCTATGTCTCTGGTGAATAAATTGTTCTTGCGGAAAAAGCTGTATAACCTGAGGATGAAAGATGGAGACTCGGTGACAGAGCATATGAATGCATTTAATACTGTGGTAAGTCAGTTAGCATCTGTTGATATTAAAATTTCAGATGAAGATAAGTGCATCAGTTTGTTGTGTTCTCTACCAGATTCGTGGGATAGTCTGGTTATTGCAATAGGTAGCAATGCAACTGCCTTGCATTTTGATGAAATAGTCTCATCCTTGCTGATGGAGGAGATGAGACGGAAAAATATGGAGAGCCAAAATGGTGATGCCTTGTCTGTACGAGGGTGGACCTAGAACAGAAACAAAAATAAGTCATCGAGTGGGAGATCTAAATCTAAAGGGAGATCTAAATCTCCAGGAAAACCTGTAAAGGTGGTGTGCTGGAAATGTGGAAAGGAAGGGCACTACAAAAGGGACTGTAAATCTAAAGCTCCTGACAAAGGAAAGGGATTTGATGAGGCTTCTTCTGCAGAGGTGAAAACCACCTCAGATGAAGGTGGGGATGTGTACTTGGCTTCTTCAAGTACACATGTAGATCATGAGGCATGTTTGATTAACTTAGGTGCATCCTTTCACTTCACTCCCCATAGAGAGTGGTTCTGCGAGTATGAGAAATATGATGGTGGTGATGTCTTCTTGGGGGATGATAGGAAGTCTAGAATCGTTGGTTGCGGAAAAGTAAAGTTGAAGTTGCAAGGTGGAAGGGTTAGAACACTTCCAGGTGTTCTACATATTCCTGAATTAGCCATAAATCTTATTTCTGTTAGCAAGCTGGATGATGCAGGCGTAAAAACAATGTTTGAGAAGGATACCTGCAAGATGGTTTGGGGAGCACTTGTATTGATGCAGGGAGTTCGGATTGGAACTCTGTACAAGCTGCATGGTAGCACTGTTATTGATGAGTGCAATAGTTCTGTGGTTCCTGAAAGTGGAGCAGAAAATCTAGTGGTCTCTGAAGAGAAAACCATGGTGTGGCATCAAATGCTTGGACATATTGGAGAAAAGGGCCTTTAGATACTTCATGATAAAGGTATGGTAGAAGGTATGAGTAATAGCTCTTTGGATTTTGATTTCTATGAAAATTGTGTATATGGAAAGCAGAATCGGGTGAGTTTCCCCTCTGGTAGTAAGAGGGTGAAACAGATATTAGAACTTGTGCACAGTGATGTGTTTGGACCTATGAAGGTTCCATCACTTGGTAAGTCTGTGTACTATGTATCATTTATATATTACTTCTCAAGGAATACATGGATATATTTCCTTAAGAAGAAATTTGAAGTCTTTGATAGGTTTAAAGAATTTAATGTAGAAATTTTGAATAGTATGACACTTATTCACAGAGATTATCTTGATTATACACTATTGCAGAATACATGCACAATACATAACCTCCTCTACGTTGATAATAATTTAGTAGCATTAAAAACAATGAAACATCGATCGCATGCACACATTAACACAATATGTAACCCAGGGAAAGATTACAACTAAAAACCCCACACTATCTGTATATTATAATGATTGAGAACATGTAACAATACATAGTAAAATACTCCTCACAAGTACTCAATACTATCTCCACCTGTTACACACAAAACTTGCTCAGATCCGAACAAATCACAGGTTCAAATCTCCTCCACTGCTTTGCCTGCCTCCACTGCACAATCCAAAGTGAAAATCACGTGAGCACAAGCTACAAATTGCCTTGGTATTGGCCCACACTGCGCAGTCCTCACTGGCATAACTCAATCCCATTGATTGTGCAAGATCTCATGCACAACTATAGTCACAACTGATAGCAATCTCAACCTCTAACACCTGTCTCCACTGAATTGTACATGCACTGAGTTAATTGATGTATTATTTAGTTGCTTTATGAGTTAATAATTAGTGAATTAATTAATATTTAATTCACACAACTCATCACTAGAGTATTCTTTAGTTAGACTAAAATACAACTAGTTTAACCAAGTCAAACTGAACACAACTCCATCAACTCCACAATCAACTCCACCGAAACTCAACCACATGAGTTCTAACTGAAGTCCTGCATGTAATAGCTCAACTGACCCAAAAAGAAAGCGTATTTCCTTCTGACAGCTGCATGTGCCACATCTGTAGCTCAAATTGAAGTGCTCTAAAAGGATAAGATAGTGTTTATAGTCCAAATATTATTATGAGCTAATAACATTCGACTGTTCTATTTTTAGCTTGGCAGTCTAAAAATAGACTCCGCCCATATGTCTAAAATTAGAAGTCCATCTATTTTTACCAGCATGACCAATCATCCACAAATATCATCCTGCAACTCATAAACCATGATCCATATGTCTAAAAATAGACATAGTATAAAAATAGACTTTGCGCTAAAAATAGCCTGCGGGCCCACTTAGTGAAGGCGACTCGTTTCCACTAAGCTCCATCATCTTGTTGCATTTTCAACATTTAAGGCTTTGGTGGAAAACCAGACAGAGAATAAGATAAAGGTGCTGAGCACATATAACGGTGGAGAGTTTTGCAGTAAGGAATTTGAAGAATTCTGTAAGAAGTGTGGTATAGCACGGTAGAAGACTACTCCATATACACCTCATCAAAATGGAGTTGTAGAAAGAATGAATAAGACATTGATGGAAAGGGCAAGAAGCATGATCAGTGGTGCCGGGTTAGGACAAGAATTCTGGGCAGAGGCGGTGGATACTGCATGTTACCTGGTCAACAGGTCACCTTCATCAGTGTTGGAGGATAAGACTCCACAAGAGGTATGGATTGGTAAGAAGCCCTATCTTTCACATCTGAGGGTATTTGGATGTGATGCATATGTACATGTTCGAAAGGAGAAATGAACCAAGTTGGATAGTAAATCTGAAAAGTGCATCTTTATTGGGTATAAGGATGGTTTAAAGGGTTATAAGCTTTGGAACCCAGTCACACGAAAGGTTGTGTACAACCGAGATGTGGTGTTCAGAGAGGTGAAATATGTTATTAAACATGAAGTCCAACGAAAGGAACCTGAGAAGATAGAGTTTGAGCTAAAGGAGGAAGAATCAGACTCTACAGCAGAGGAGGAATCCGAAGATGAAGAACCACAAACTCCGGCTGTGAGAAGATCAGTTCAAGAAAGAAGGTAGCCTGAAAGGTATAGTCCATTTGCTTTCTGTTCAAATTTTTCTTTATCTATTATTGACGATGATCCCAGAACTGTGAAGGAAGAAGTAGATTCAGAGAATGGAAAACTCTAGAAAGAGGCCATGGTTCATGAAATGACATCTTTGCACAAAAATGAGGCTTGGGATTTGGTGGAGTTGCGACTGGAAGGAAACCCATTGGCAGCAAATGGGTGTTAAAAAATAAGACAAATGTAGAAGGAAAAGTGGAGAAATACAAAGCTCGGTTGGTAGAAAAATGTTATTCCCAGGTGCTGGGAATTGATTTTGGTGATATTTTTTCTCCTGCTGCCAAGGTAACTTCTATTAGATTACTTTTATTTGTTGCTACTACTTTTGATTTTGAGGTAGAATAGATGGATGTGAAGACAACATTTCTTCACGGGGATCTAGAAGAGGAAATCTACATGAAGCAACCTTAAGGATTTGTAGTGAAGGGTAAGAAAGAACTGGTATGCAAGTTAAAGAAGCCTCTGTATGGGTTAAAATAATCACCAAGGATGTGGTATCAAAAATTTGATACATTTATACAAGGACTTGGCTTCACCAGAAGCAAAGCAGATCACTGTTTGTATTTTAAATTAATTGGTGACGGTGTCATTTATCTTGTCTTGTATGTGGATGATATGTTGCTGGTTGGAAATGACAAAGAAATTATCCAGGATTTGAAGACCCAATTGTCCTCCAAATTCGACATGAAAGATCTTGGTGCTGCAAACTATATTTTGGGCATGGAAATTAAAAGAGATCGGACAAAGAGGAAGCTCTAGTTAAACCAGAGGAAGTATGTCGAGACAATACTGCAGAGGTTTAATATGCAGGATAGTAAACTGTGAAGGTTCCTATTCCTGCAGGTGTGAGGTTATCTGCTGAATAATGTCCCAAGACACAAGAAGAGGAAGAGGACATGTACCGTGTTCCATATGCAAGTGCAGTCGGTAGCCTGATGTATGCAATGGTCTGTACTAGACCAGACATTGCACATGTAGTGGGAGTATTGAGTAGGTTTATGCCAAAACCAGGAAAGGAGCATTGGACAGCAGTGAAGCGGGTTTTCAGGTATTTGTGTGGCACTAGTGATTATGGTCTGTGCTACCAAGGAAGACCAGGATTGGACAGAGTGTTGGATATTCATGGCTTTGTTGATGCAGATTGGGCTGGAGATCTAGATCAGAGAAGATCTACAAGTGGGTATGTGTTTAACCTATTTGGAGGTGCAGTCAGTTGGATTAGTAAGAAACAATCTGTAGTGGCACTATCAACTACAGAGGTAGAATACATGGTAGCCACTCATGCAAGTAAGGAAGCAGTTTCATTGCAGAGATTGTGCTCAAGTATGGGGTTAGTACAGGAAGCTATAAGGATGGACTGTGACAGCCAAAGTGTAATATTCTTGGCAAAGAACCCTGCATATCATTCAAAGACAAAGCACATTGATGTTCAGTATCACTTTATGAGGGATATGATAGAAGACAAAAAGGTGTTGCTGGTAAAGGAGAACACTTTGAAGAATACTACAGATGCATTGACAAAATCTGTGAGCTTTGAGAATTTCTCTTGGTGTAGAGAGACAATGGGCATTTCAAGGCTGGGAAAATGACTAAGCTCTCTTGTGTCTCCTTGTCGAAAGAAAACAACAAGTGGGAGAATATTGGGTTGTGTTATATTCTTTCCACGTAGTTAACAAGGGGTTTGAAGGGCACCTGTAACCCCACTTTATGGGGTCTGGGGCATCGCCCCGGAAAATTTTGGTTTTGGACCCTATGTTAGGTTGGGTAGACCCACCTATGGTTTATTGCATGATTTTCGCACATGTTTTTTGGACGTGATGGTTTTTCGGTCCATGGTATTGGACGCGATGGTTTTCGGTCCATGGTATTGGACATGATGGTTTTCCATCCATGGTATTGTATGCTTCGGCATGTATAAATATGTATTGTAACATTGAAAGGAACATAATGAAAAATCAAGCTGGTAGTCTCGGTTTTGGGATCCAGGGGAAAATATATGTGTATATGTGTTTTATGTGTTATGCTCTCGCATTGTTTATTTTCTTTGTTTTAGAATTTGTATGCAGGTAATTTCTATACAGGGTTAAAACCTACAGCTTTGGTCCATCTGGTGAAGTGGTCGGTTACCGTGAGTATATACTTATGCTCCTTTTCACCGATAAATGTATTTTTGAATGTCTTTTCGCAATGCAGGAATTCAGGGATTTGATTATCACCTTTGAACACCTGCCAATTTGAGATGTTATTAGGTACAGATGGTATGAAAATTAATTCAACATAAAATTTATTCTTGTTCAATGTAAGATCAGGTAAAAGTTTAGCTGCCATATTAGCCATTAGATCAGCATCTTGGTTTTGCCCTCGAGGTATATATGTGATATTAAAAGAGTCAAAACTGTCAATTAAGTTCCATACCTCATGTTGGTACCTCACTAGGTGTGGTGAATTGAAATGTATCCTTTTCCCTACCTAATCCATGATTATCTGTGAGTCACTAAAGGCTTTAAGATTTTTTACATTCATATCAATGGCTTTCTTCAGGCCTTGCAGCAAGCCTTCATATTCTACTGTATTGTTGGTGCATGCAAAATCCAACTAGTTGGCCATCAGATGTTGGTTCCCTTGTGGGTCTATGAGAATACTCCCAGCACCTGCACCTTTAAGGCAGTTGGAGCCATCAAAATAGAGTGTCCAGAATATAGAATATAATGTTACATCAACTGAACTACTATCTAAGAAACTAGTCCTATCATCTACTATAATACAAGACAGTTCATCAGTTGGAATATGGGAGGGAATTTCTAGCTGTGTGTATGTCAAAGTTTCTTCAACTGTTTCTGCCTGGAATTCTCAGAAACAGGTTTCAGTGGTACAAAGGTTGAAACTATAATTCCTAAGGATGGAGTTAGTAAACATTATAGGTTCATTGGGGCTATTTAGTTCCGTTACCACATACTTCATGTATCTTTCTCGATCAACTCTCAGCATATCACCTTTTCCCCTATGAGGAAACAAGAGATGGGACCAATCAGTTGAGAAATATCCATTCAGATTTGATGACCAGTCCCTACTGAGCAACATTCCATAAGCCTTGGGTATGTCAACTACCACTATATCAACGACTTGTGTGTATTGTGGTTTAGCAGCCATCCGAATCAACACATATTTTAACTCCCCAAGTACTTTCACATTTGTCTTGTCTAATTGCATGATTCGGGTTGTAGTTTTCTCAGGTATCGCATGAAGTATTTTAGCAACAACGTAAGGCATCACAATGGACAAGGCACCTAATTCTACCAAGCAATTGTGCAAGTTCATGTTGAATATTTCAAATGTGATAAGGAAAGGTGGAGTCATGGATTTTGAGTTCCTCCCTATCATGGCTGCACTGACATCTTGGGGGTCTCAATTCGTTTTGAACAGAGTGGCTTCCATAGCTAATGGTTTTTGGGTTGCGTTGGGGGTACTAATAGGTCTGGATACTGACTTCTTGGTTTGGCTACTCGGATTGGTAGGAGGTTTGCAATTCCGCTCATTCATAGCTTTCAGGAGCAGATCCCTTTGCTGCGTTAATTTTAGCAAATCAAAGTATGTTATATTAGCCCTAGATTTCTTAAGATCATCTACAATGTTGTAATCAATGTTATAAACAGGGTAGGGTAGAGTAAACATACTAGTTTTGCTATTCTTAGGCGAGAGTTTACCATTTTGGGTCATCTTCGTTGTAGCCAGAGATGTATTCTCTTTCTCTGGATAGTTCGCGACTGGTGTACTCTTAGAATCGCCACTAGGTTTACCCTTCTCAACAGGGACCTTGGGAGTGGATGCTTTCAAAGGGCGAGTATCTTTCTTTGTCTGGTCTATAGGCTTCATGGTGCCTGCAAGTGGCCCTTTGCTTCGTGTGTGGATTTCATTAGCGTTTATTTCTGCCGTGCTACCTCCTTCATCATCATCGTTCTCATTAGTGTAGAAATCCCATAGTACGTTGATTTGAGATTCTTCTTCCAAGGGCTGTTCTACTTGGTATTCTTCCTCATTTTCTTATTATGGCTCTAGCTCCACTATAGGTTCTTCTTGGTTAAGGAGTGATCCGATAAGAGCCAGCTCTTCTGTATTTAAATTTCCTTCATTGGATGGAGCAGGCAATGCAAGTGGACCATGACTACCTTCTGTCTTCTTACGATAGAAAGGTTTGAAGGGTCTTATACTATTATACTCTCCTCCACTCCCGCTTGTACTCTCTCCAGGATTCCTTTTCATATCGACGACTGTATTTGTCAGCTTCTTAATGATCCGATGCAAACCTTCTACATATGTGGTATATTTTTCTTTGGTTTCATGCTCTTTGTTATCACTCCCATTATTCTTATTGGATGCTTGAGAGGCTTTCTTTCATCCGGTTGTAGGGTGGCATGCTATGAGACTGAGCATTTCATTCTTGACTTTTACTGCTTCATTGATAGCGCCTTGTAAGGTCTGTGCATTACTCCTTTTGACCCACATCGCATTAGGGATAGGGAGAGCGGTGATGTAGAATTCCATGAGCACCTCTTCTGTAGGTCTGGCGGTGGCTGGGATTCTATTGAACAAGGTGTTGAACTGGATATTGAAATCCTTAACCTTTTCTTTGGTTTCCATTTTCGGACGGGATAGTTCTAGGACTAAGGCAGTAGGGGTTTTTTCATCGCCATACTTGTCTAAAAGGCCTATTGAAAGGCAGCCCATTATGTGATCGATTTGGTTCTCAAGCTAAAGTACCATGTGGAAGCTGCACCAGTCAGGGTAAAAGGGAATAGGTGACAGACTATATCTTCATCAACTACCCGCATCATGCGCATGTCCAGGAAGAAAGAATTAATATGGTTTTCAGCGGTGTCTCCCCGCTAAGGGTCGAATTTAGGCAGTACCTTTTCTACATTCTTGGGTAAGGGATGTTGCTGCCTAGGTATCGCCATGACATCTTGAGCGAGCCAGGGAGGCAGTGCTCCCAGAGGAGGTGGGAGTTGGTTTCCATCCCATGGAGGAATATTAGCCATATCGAGGATAGGGATGTTCTGGTTGAGGGTTTCTTCGTTAGGATTTTCCAAATCATGCCAGGGATTGCCTTCAGTAGGGGAACCCTAAGGAATTTCTTCCCAAGGAGAGTCGATACTCTAGAAAGAATCAAGCACAATATCTTCAAGAGAAGGGCTTGCAAATGTCTCTTCGTTTATGTGATAGACCCTTGGCTTTCTTTTTTCTATCGGAGGTAATGGCTGAAAGATAGGGAGCTGTGATAGGGAACGAGCATAAGCCTGAGTAAGTCTTCTAACTAGTTGTTCCTGAGTGATAGGATACTCCCACAATGTCTCTTCTTCAAAATGAGGCTTTTTCGAATGACAGGAGGGGTCTTTTCGACCTTCACAATCCATGTATTAATCTTCTTGAATCCATGTGTGGCACTTATAGATGAAATCTAGAAAAGTTGTGGACAACGGTTCAGGCCCTCCTTCTAGCACCAATTTGTTGACATGGCGAATTTTCGCTATGCCGACAAGGGGAACTAACTCGATTGTAGACCCCAATTAGATCTGCTTTCGTTTGGGATGGCTAGCTCTAATGGGTTTTAAAGGACCCCGTGAACTATTACCGGTGTTGAAAGATTGCTCCCCGGAGGAAGACTTCGTTTAAATCAATGAAAGAAACAACTAACCTATATGTATTGAATCCTATCTAAACTACTTCTACTTTCCTATGCTATACTTAACTATTCTAGTCTATCCTACAGGAGCAAAATAAAAGAGATTAAACACTATAAATAAATTCCAAGTCCAAAAGAATCAATTACTGAGTTCATAGATGAACAAGGTTGTATTAGAGCTTGATTGCAATTAGATTACTCATACAGGAATACACATTCCTTTCTATACAAATAAACTAGCAACTGGTGTTTAATACAGTTTTGAATCAGAGATCACTCATGAGTTAACCATGTAATTGAATCATATTCAAATAAACAAGACTAATCATGAACAGTATGCCATCAATATACATAAACACAAATCACATTTATATTCATGCCAGCAGCAACACCCTGCTTCAAAACACCTCAAAGCAAAGGAAAATAAATCAGAAACTACAGGCTCCTTCTTCGACCAAACAGTCCTCCTTATTCACAATAAATCAAAACTGTTCTTATCAAAACAAAAAGCCCCTTCTCATCTTTGGAGGTAATACTTATGCAAAAGCCCTTGACTCTAGGTCTTCCCTGCCTCTTCATCTTCCCCCACTGTTTTCGATATACAAATCGAGTATATAGAGATAGGACCGTCAGAGTAACCACTGACACGTAGAAAGCATATCTGTTGGAGCGCTTCATTTCATGAGGAAGTGAACAGATGTTGATAAAAGGGTGACTATGTGTCACCTTCCCATGATGAAAACCAGGACAACTTTGCTTTCGGAATGCATAGATAACGCGTGGGATTCCAACCTAGAATGCCTAAGGCCGGATCTTTAAACACAATGCTTCTGCATACATGACTCTTCGAATCCACTTCTGCGTACTTTACTTCTTGCCTACAGAGATAGTTATCATTAGCTTCATGATTGTGAACAATATAACAAAAATGTTCAAACAAAACATAAACGTTTCCTTCATTATTTTTTATAAAACTACGGGAAACAAGTGTGAAAGAAAAGGATTTACGCATAAAACACATGTAACATACAATTTTCCCGCTTAATCCATAGGCTTGGCATGGTTTCGAGGGCTTCACTTGATTGAAATCAGGTATCAACCCCTCCACGGGTCGAAGTACCCATGCCTTCCACTTCCTCGATGTGCGATTACACTATCGAGACTCCACAAGCACACTTTTTACACTAAAAACCCGCTCCCTTTGTTATATCGGGAATTTTGGGAAACACGGGGATACAAAGAAAATCTCGCTCCAATCACTTAGGCCGGACCTCAAATTTTATGTATCGGGGCTTATAAATATCGTCGGGTCCGACATATCTCATATTGCAATATGCACAAGCCTGGGGCTCCGTTGATTGCGATATGCGACGGGGCTTCGGACCCAAAAATATATATATCATATTTTATAAGCTCGGTGGGTCCACCATATCGCCTTGCACATTGTGTATAAGGCCCGGGCTCCACCGATATGTGATATGCGATTGGGGAACCAGACTTGATAATGTATATAATGCGGTTAGTAATGCCGTTAGGTCCGGAGGGCAGTGGCATGCCATATATATATAAATCCTGGGACCCCGCTGATAGCAACTTGTGATATAGCTTCTAGACCCGAAAATATATGAATTTGGGTCGATACTACCGTCGGGTCCGGAAGGTAACGGTGAACGTTGAGTCTTAGCATTAATTGCGACAGGTGGGAAAGGGTTTTACACATGTTTTTGATCATTTCGGCTATAAGGAGCTATGATGGGAATAATGAGGTGACAGGAGGTTTTGTGAGTTAAATAAATCCCGATGAACATATGAATTAAGGGCTTTAAACAAGGTTACATGCGAGGGATTTATTAAGGGGCTTAACCCATTTATGAATGGAAGATTTGACTCTCCAAAGAGCTAAATCCCTCAGGTAAAACTGATCGTTCGGAGAGATGCAAGATTAACTTCTTGGGGACCCATCCAAAATTGTTGCCAAGGCAAGTTTTTATAGGGTGGTGGTTGTGGCCACAAGAGAAGGATCCAATTGAGTAGGTATAGTTTGAGTGGATTTTTGTACAAATTTCTTACCTATTGCTTTATCCCTAGGGGGTGGCATTGAAGCCTTCTATTTTTGATTTGTTTGTGACAATTCGACAAGATTTTTATTTCGGGCAGCGATAGGTAAGGCTCGAGTTTCTTCATTGGGAAGTATAAAATCCCACATCCCTTGTAACTCTGCTACTTCCTCATCATCCGTTTGTTCTTCGCTAGGTGAAACTTCGTCCTCATCTGACTTGACATTTTATATGGAATTTGGAGGCTTAGGATCAGCAGGGGAATTCCTTTTGAATGGTCTAAAAGGTTTTCTAGAGGAAGACTCTACTACCTGGTTCTTAATATCGACCATTTCATTAGACATTGTCTTGAGGAATTTCTGTAACCCTTCAAGATCAAAAGGATCTTTCGGTGGTTTCTTCTTAGAGTCATCTCTGAAGGTTACTTTCTTAGATTTCTGTTCTTCTAAGGCGTTTCTCTTTTCGATATCTAGGATGCATTTTTCTACAGCTATTGCCTCTTTCATTTTTCTGCCAAGGTTGGTTTGGAAGTTCTATCAATAAAGATATCTGTGTTTGATGGCAGAGCAGATATGTACCACTCATTTTGGACCTCATCACTAGGCTTAGATGTCGCTGGTATTTTATTCAATAGTTTATTGAAGCGAGAGTTGAAGTCCTTGATGGGTTCTCTTGGCTCAACTTTCAAATTGGAGAGATCATTAATTAAGGTAGCTATAGATCTATCATCTCTAAGCTTTGTTAAAAATTTCTCTTGAAAAGCATCCCAACTTTTAATAGAACCTAATGGAAATGAAAAGTACCATGATCCTGCTGCTCCTTGCAAAGTATATGGGAATAGTCTTACAATTGCATCTTCCTCCTCTACTTGATTCAAGTTAATGGACAACATAAAATTATTATATGTTCCTCAACCAATAAGCCATTATCAGGATTGAATTTGGGCAGCCATTTTTCTAGATGTGCTGGTAATTGATGTAAAGGACCAGCCATCCTAACAGCCCCTAGGTTTGTCCATGGCCTTGGAGGATTTTGTGGGGGATTTCGTGCCATTGCTAGTATGTGGGTAGGGGGAGGTGTTGTAGTAGGGTTTGAAAGTCATTGGGTAGAGGAAGATATAGCTCCTGTACCTGTGTGAATGACGATATGGAGCGATGGGATGGATGATTGATCTTGTGAGGGTATAGATGGGATGAATAAAGATGATGATAAAACCTCGCTGTGAAATTTAGATGCTGTCTTCTTAGCTTTCTTCCCGCTTGGAAGACGAAATTCGAACAAAGGTATTCGAACTTTTCGTTCTATGCTCTAGTTAATGGCCGAGATGGAGTGAACTGAGAAGTAACACTATCTTGAGATATCTCAGATTCTTCTTGTGATAGCGAAATCCCCATGTAATTTGTAATTCAAATATTGAACTTCAGGGGCTTCAGTAAGAGAAGAATGCTCTAGATCGATTGGGTTTTCAACAACGGGTTGTATAATATCTTGTGCAACTTCTCGCTTAGGATCAGGGGATTTAGAAGACTTTCGAGAAGTTGGAGGTGAGGGTGAGGGAGTTTTACTCTTAGAATGGCTTGTTAATTTGGATTTACTTTCCATTCACAGTTCATGCCCTCCTTCTAGCGCTAAAATGTTGAAGCCTCGAAAATCGTTGCCTCAACATGGGGGAAAACCACCCGGTCCAGACCTTGGTTGGCAGCTCCTTTTCCATTTGGAGTAGTGGCTCCGACTGGGGATAATGGGACTAGTTTCCCAATCTATTTAATTCTTGTGCTAAATGGGGTGATGTGTGATGTTTTAGAGTAATGTTTAAGCTAACAGTAATCTAGTCTAAACTAATCAATCAAAACTGCATTTAACTTATAATTTTAAAAACTATCTAATCATAATATACCTGGGATAAACTTGATATATGCGATCTACAATAATTTCTAAAGGCAATTGGTAATAAAGATCATTCAATTACGATTAGAAGTGAATCCGTTTTAACAATAATCATTTCATATAAAAAGTTAGCCGAAACGATTGTGAGAAATATATCGCATAAAGAGTTATTCATATATTTAGCATAAAATAAATATCATCATCATACAGAAGTGCAATAATGGTAATCAAAATTTAGACTTGCATACATAAATAATTTAGAAAGAAATGATTTCTTAATACATAAGTAAAAAGGATTACGAGATAAAAGTAACATTTATAATACGTCCTACTCATGTGTTTTAGCAATATTGATCTATCTTCAATCCATTCAACATCATCTAAGAGTACAAAAGTGAAATTTTAGTAGAAGACGTGAATCAGATAAAAATAAATCCTGTTCTAAATGCATGAGAGGGGTTTAAATTCCAAAACTATAAAACTAAAAATAGATTATTACAAAAATAGTTGAGGAAGTTTAAACAACCTGACTCAATTTATGCAAAAATAAAATCAAAATTAAGGTAAACAAGGTGACTAACTATGTTGCATTTGATCCTTCAGATCACAAATATCCACCATAGGCTTCAGCTGTGTAGGCTGGCTGACTTCAGCTTTCAACTATCCATTGAATACGAAATCAGTTAGTGCTGGTGCCATTTTCTTGGTAGAAGTGGTTAGGCATCGCAGGGTCATCCATTGGCTGTGAGGCTTGACCAAATGTTGCCAATACGCCTCCTAGTCTAGCCTGGTCATTTGCCTTATCACTTCCGCTTTTTCTTCCGCTGCCTGTTTCCATTGTTGTTCAAGCTGTTTCGCATTTGGAAGGAAACCTGGAATGGACTTTGCCACTAGATTGGCACCATGCAAATTCTCAATGATATTTTCTATGATGATGTTTGCTACTGCCACCGTGTCTGCTATTGCCTTTTCTGCTTCTTTAAGCCAAGAATCCCAGCTTGCAAACAAAATTTCCTTATGTGATTCTTCTAGCTTGGGAGGTCGGCTATTCTCCCCTCCTCTATATTTTGTCAGGCGATGAAATCAGATACCTTTTTAAATATCTCATCATATTCAAGTTGCATTTCTATGACTTGACTTGTCAATTTATCACTTGTTTCGCAATAAGATTTCCAGCGTGAAATCTTCTCGCACAGTAATTATTTCTGATGTGTCAATTGGGAATTAAGTCTGAGTGCTTTGGTAATAAACTGATCAATTTTTGGATCGTCTTTATGTAAATTAGTTATTGCCTGCACCTGTGCTTCCTTCTCGGCTAAGTTGGTTCGATGTTCTATTTGCATCTGTTCAAATACCTGTTGAAGCTTGGCCAAATGTATCTTTGCCTGTTGGTAAGATTTAAATTGTTGTAATTGTTGCTCAAGCGATGTTATTTTATTTTCCTTTTCTCTAAGAAACATTTGGACTTCTGTTGCTTTGTCTATGGTCACTGTAGCATAAGCACCTGCAAACTGCAAGAGTCTAGTTAGTTTGGTAGATGCATCGACAGGCGAGTCCTTCCATAGAACATCCATTATTTTATTTTGATGGGTAGTAACAACTATAGAGTCTAGTTTTCTTTTCTTTCTTTGCCTTTTCACCACGTCCTTATGCTGTGGGCTATAGAATACATTGAGAGGGGGTATTTCATCAATTCTCAAAATTATTTCGGAGGTGGGGGTAACAAGGATATGCTCTACTTTTTGTTCATTTGCATTTTTTTCCATTGTAATTTCCAGAGATGTTTTCTATTTTGGAGTTTGAAACTCTGGCACCTGTTCCTCTATATTGATACTTTTATTAAAATTATCCCACTCTTCCTCTAAGTCAATTACCATGGGTTTTATTGGTTGTGCAGAGGTAGTAGGGATTTCAACCTGCTTGCTAGCTAAAGCTTCTTCAGCTATGTTCTGTGTAGATTGGGTCGTATCCTTTATTGACTCGATGCTTCTGCTTCTGTCATTTTTTGATGACTGTCACGATTCCTCGATAGATTTCTCTTAAGAATCTGCCCCAAAATCGAATTTTGGAATTTTCTTTGGAGTCACCTTTTATAGTCACACTAGGAGTAGGCTCCCTTATTGGTTCAATTAATAATTGGTCCAATGGGATCATTGCCAACCTTCTTTCTCTGTAACTGTAAAACTTTTCCAGATCTTCATGGTCAAAAAGTAGTTGCGCCATATGCTTCACCTCTGTAAAGGTGTTTTTCTCTGAAAAGATATCATCAAAAACATCCTCCTCATTAGTGAATACTTTTATTTTCACCGAAGTGGTGAAATTATTGACAGTGCCAAACGGGTCATACTTCCATCCAGGGAATTTGGGTAATTGCAGAGATAACATGTTCTCTGCTTCTTTGAATTCATGTCCTAGGTTGTGTAGTGCAAATGCTCCACACTGTACAGGGAATGCAGGCCAAATGGCCTTTTTTGACTCTTTCAGTGTATGGCTCATTCCTCCCTCACTAGCTGTCTGATAGGCTATCTCCCTAGCCATCAATTTATCTGGAACATAGTATGGGAGGATATGGGGGGAGGTGATGCTGCCAAAAACTCTGATATATGTAAATGTTTCCTCCCCGAACCATCTAGCCACTGGGAGGATGTCAACTTT
The DNA here is from genome assembly GCA_031772625.1 of Pinus tabuliformis. NCBI lineage: Eukaryota > Viridiplantae > Streptophyta > Pinopsida > Pinales > Pinaceae > Pinus > Pinus tabuliformis. The sequence goes on from CM062804.1 coordinate 956,351,203, forward strand.
AGCTTCTTGGGAAAACCTAGGGGCATCTCGATTATAAAGCCACTTGTGAATAGGGAGCATAACTCCATGGAAAATCTTGAAAAAATGTGGTTGAAAATTGGATTCCCACATGACCTTGTGGTACATGTGAATGGGAAGTGGATTTCGAACAGTCCATTTCCATCCCATGATGGGGAACTTTGAACTAAAACAAATAGCATCCATAACATAGGCGCTCATAAAAAATGGAGGGTAAACCCTCGAAGCAATACTTCTTCTCCTTCTATACTCAATAATTGTGTTTGCTAAATTTGCTGACAAGATTTGGGCCCAATTCATTATAGTTGTGTTAATGACTGCATTTATTAATGACAACCACTCAGGGGAGAACTTAGTACTATTCGGTCTGCGAAAAAGCCTACATAACATAGCTGCTGTAAAACTATAAGGGGAGACCAATAGACGCAATAGTGTACATACCAATTTTTCCTTTCTTGATTTTCTCTTCATTATTCGACCAGGCGCAGGTGCAATCCGTTGGGTTGTTGTTCTCTTTAGCAAACTTCGCTATGAATTGCCTGTTGTAGATGCCCTGTGGCTCTGGTAGGTGGTACATAAGTTGTAGTTTGTTTGGGGTAAAAGATCTAATGACCTCTTGGCTTCTCATCTTGAATTATCTGTTTGAGATGTCAGCTTCATCGATAACCCATTTTACCATGTCGGTATAAGGGATTATCTTCGGCCGAGAAGCTATGCGGTGTAAAAATGAGCAAGCCATTTCTAGCATGGAAGCATCTGAGGAATCTCATCCGTCAACTGTAACATTTGTTTCCATAATCCTAGGATATTCCTCCTCCAGTATGTTGTACATAGTGTTAGTGCCTGGATCTACCTCAGGCTGAAGGAAAGCAGGTCTAGGGTAACGTCAAACCACGCTTAACCTGGTAGCTAGCCCTACCAGGGTGGGAGAGGGCTCTCTCCTTGTCAATCTCAATTAGGATATTGGAAACTAGGGCTTGAGATGACTGAAATGAATGCTGATTTTAGGCTAGGTATAGTAGATTAGGGTTTTTGGTTTGATTTTAGGTTGTGGTTGCTGGATCAATTGGAGAAGGCAGATTAGGTCCGGGAAATCAACACAGCGATACAGTGATGTTCCGTGGGGCGAGGTATACAAGCGTTTATGTACTAGAAATGGATTGAGATGGTGGAGTAAGACAACTGAGGAGTTGAGGAGGGCATAAAGAAACTATGAATCCTCTTCAAATAGTTGAAAACATTGGAAACTAAATGTAATCCCAAGACAAAGCATTGTAACTTAGTGTATTTTGTCTATTCACCTTGATTCACTTAGTTTAGAAGAAAGAGAGAGATGTGGATACATATAAAACATAGAAATAAATCATTACAAAGAAAAAAAATACATAAACTCACTGTCACAAGAATCCCACAAAAATAGCTGTAAAACCTGGTTTTATTCCTTGCCAAACTGCTGATACAAATGTTCAGTGAGTCCAACACTTCTGCCAAAGTCCAACCTTTACAAATGAATCAAAAAGTACATGATATAGGCAAGGAAACTGCTGAAGCTAGCTATTAGGGTCGAATCCATGAGAAGAGGGGTGGTTTCAACCAAATCTAAACTAAGAACAGGAATATAGGCAATGGACCAACTTGCCTCTAAAATCGAGGAAACCAATTCATTACAGCTCAAAATCACTTGGAGCTTTATGTATCTACCTTATGAAGTGATTTTCAACCATATTTACATCAAATTCATCATTTACCATGCTTACATTTACCAAGATATGAGGAAAAAGTGATCTCCCAAGAAAACTAGGAAAAATCTGGAAAATCAGGCAAAATTGGCAAAATCCATTTAATGCGCAGCACCAAAATTTTAATGCGCAACAATTTTTCTAGGACAATTTTGGAAGCATTCCAAGAGTCCAAATCAGGTGCAAGATAGATCATTGGAAATATTGTCGAGTCTACTTTCTGGAACAACTTTAATTTCTGAATTTGGAGTCCATTTGCCCCTCCAAAAATTAATTCTCCCAAGACTGCTTCCTATGTGGCAAAAAAGTGGCAGAGAGGGCACTTTTTGGGTGTTTTTTTGCCCTTTTGGAGACCTAGAACTTGTCCAAAATTCCTCGCCATTTTGGAGCTTTCATATTTTTCCATGCTGATTCCAAAAATGTAAACCATTTTGCAAAAAGATGTCCCCAACAAAAGCGCAGCGACACCTATTGGAAAACCCTATTTTTTAATTTCAAAAATTCAAAAATGTCAACAATTTCTCCAAATTTCTTGAAATTTGGCATGAATGATCCTTGTTAAGTGCTTTGATGATCCAATGATGCTTCAGCCAAGATCTTGATTTTATCTTGCTCTTTTTTGCTCCTCAAAGCTCTTTTTAGCTTGGCTTTTAGCCTCTTTACCCTTGTTTTGCAAATCGTGTTCTGGGTTAGGTAGTGATAGGCCATATGGCACAACATTTTCTTCTCGTTGTTGGCTTTCTCAAGCATATTCTCAAGGTGAATGTTTGCCCTTTCCAACCATGACTCTCGGTCATCTTCAATTTCTTTCTCAAGGGATTTCATCTTGATCTTTCTTTTCTTTGCCTCTTGCCTATTTTCCCTAATCATCTGCAGTTCCATAATAGCTTGCTTATCTGTCAGTTTCTTGTTTTCCTGCTCAAGAAAGTTGAGGATTCATTTGGCCCTCTCAAGGTTAAGTGATAAAGCTTGAATTTTAGCCTCCTTCTCTTTGATAATCATGTCCTTGAGTTTTGAGCTTTGAGAGCCCAAATCAATGACATCTTCCTCAATCAAAATAAAATCTCTGTCTTGCCCTTCAGGAAGGACCTCCTCATGCATCTTTTGTTTCCCTTTGTCTCTACTGTTTGACTACTGGCCAACCTGTATAGCTGGAGAAGAAGGCAAAGCCCCTTTCACCCCGGTGAAGATAACATTTGCCTGTGGTCTAGTGAAGAAAACGAGACCCCTTCCACCCCTGGTGGAGATAGTACTCACCTGGCAGCAACAAAAAGCCTCCTTGTGCCTCTCTCATAGGTGACAAACACCGACACACCTATAGTTTCAGTCTCATGAACACTTGGCTGTCCTGATGGCCCTCCTTCCTCCTAAGGCACTGATGGAATCACCTGAGGGCCTTTGAAAATCTCATGGGCAATAAAGGTATCCCATGGTATATTCAGCAAGCTTAGCTGATGCAAGACAACAATTTTAATCAGTGAGAAGTGGTAAATGCTGTTGAGTTGTTGAGGAAAAGGTTTCCTTTGCACATAGTGAGCCATCTTCTCAATATTCCTGCATATAAAGTAAGGGAGGTTCAACATCCTTACTCTTTTGAAATGCATCAACAACCTGATATCATATGTATATAGGAGGGAAAACCTTCATTCATAGGTGAAATACTTGATGATGAGTTTCATGAGAGGAGCATAAATGTTCTACAAGTATTTGAAAGGAAAAACCCTACTGATTTGCCTGTGATATCCAGCCTTAGTGTAAGGTTCATAATGTTCTCTGCCCACATACTGCCCCTTATTCCACTGTTCACTTACATTAGGGATTCTTGTCACTGCTGAAATGGTGGCAGGTGTCAAGGTGAAAGAGACACCAGCAAGGTTCACCTGGCCATTGTGGAGATGAATAACAAACAACCGAGCAAGCTCATGATGAAATTTTACCCTCTCTACCATTTCACAAAACTGATAACAAGACTGGTGTTTAAAGCTAGCTACAACAAGAGGGCAAGCAAGCAATTCTGTAAGAGTGGTGGGCTCCTCCCGGATGATATTTTCCCCTTTGTGTGGTTTTCTTGGCACATGAGCCCCTCTGGATGAATCACTGAGAGTTTCCTCTTCCCTCTCATAATTTAAGTCTGTCTCCATGCTTTTTTGGTAATATGATGGATGGTGAAATTAGAAGTGAAGGCAGATGAGTATGAAGAGATTTTGAAATATGAAATAAGCAGTGTGTATGAGGGAGTGAATGGTTGGGGGAATAGGAATTTGGGTTTCTTTTGGGAAATGAGGGGAGTGAATGGTGTTATGAATGTGGAATAAGGATTTGATAGTGAAGTGGATGTAGTGAAAGTGTGGGGTATGGGAGTTAGGGTTTGGGAATAGGGTATAGGGCTAGGGTTTGGTAAGGAGAGGGGGGTTTTGGGGAGTGGGTTTTGATGACTAAGGGAGAGGGAATGGGATTTAGAAAACTCAATATGTATAGAGTAAGGAAGAAGAGAAAATGACCCTTTAATCGCTTGTAAGAGATGATTTAGCAATTAGTTAGGGTTTGTGTTCACCATTTACTTAGGTTTGCTCTAAAGGAAACCAAACACACTCAAGCAGCCAAGCATAACTTTCCTGAGCATGGAGAGGTGATATACTTACTTGGAACATGCATCAATTGTTTTTGTAAGAAGTTTGGAAGTGAATTGAAGCGATTCTGGCTTCTCTAACAGGTGCGCAATGCCAGACCAAAATGTAACTATAAACTTGCAATAGGTGCGCAACGCCATTTTAATGCACAGCACCAAGGCACAGGTGTGTAGTGCCAACAAGATGTCTCGATTTTTGCCCATGTTTTGTCTTCTTTACTTAAAATCACGATTTTCTCCCTTTGTCTCTTTCAATTCAACAATGAAGACATAAATCACATGAATTGGCTTTTATATCCCTTCTCCTTTAATTTTTCATTAACCAAAACCCACTTTTCTAATGTTTTGTCAGCTTTTTCAAAATGCTATGTTTTACTTACGTCTGACTTTTGCCTTTTTGCAGGTGCACTTATTGCATTGACGTTTTATAGTGGCAGGAGTTGACTTTGTCACTAGGTCACGAGGAACAATTTAATTACATATTAGGACAGCAAAATTACATAAAATTACATCAAGTGATTCTCTAACTGCAAATGCTCAAGTTCACCTCAAAACTCTGTTTTGAGGTAAAAGAGCTTTATTTAGCATAACAGAAGTGAACTTATGACTCTATGAACCTTTTTATCTTCCTCATGTGCCTGCAGACCTTCTATTTCAATTCGGATGACCATGATGACAAACCCTAAGACCTAGTGAGACTAAACCCTAAATCTGGTTTTTTATAAATGAAATGAAACAGGATGACTGTGAATGACTAAAAACATGTGTAAACAGGTTAGCAGGTGAATATCATTGTTGGAAATACTGGGGGGGGGGGTGAATCAATATTTCTTTTTCCCACTATTGTTTTACCAGTTAAAACATATATATTCAGAACACAAGATGAACAACAAGAATAAATGCTTTTATTAATATAAATTGTGTGTTAAAATAGATACAATATATAGATGGTTACAATCAGTTGCGAAGCTCCAACTTGGACTTTGGTGAGGCTCCAACCTCCAAAGCACCAACTCTATTTCGCCAAGACACCAATCTTGGACTTAGGAGCACAAAATCCCAAGGACTTCAATCCTTCCTACTTCTGAGGCATCGACCCCAAGGACTCCAATCCTACTCATTTATGAGGCATCAACCCCAAGGAATCCAATCCTACTAACTTCTGAGTCACCATCCCCAAGGACTCCAATCCTTCTCACTTCTGAGGCACCAACCCCAAGGGTTCTAATCCAATCTTGTCAAGGCAGTTTTGATAATAAAATTTTTCTCTCAGAACTCTTCTCTGCTGAGTTCTATCTATTTACAGCTTCTCTGTAGTCTCCAAGCTACAACATCAATGACAACTAGTATTCTTATGAATTAGTCTTCCCAATTCTTCATACTGCCCACACAGAGTGTCCAGTACCCTTCATAACTTCTGATAATCTCTTCACATGGCTTTAGTCATTCTACTGTTAACTGCACTAAGCTCTGCATAAAGAACAAATTTCTGTTCAAGCTTATTTTCTCTGCTGGCTACTTCTCCCTTTCGACTGTCTACTATCCTGTTGGCCCTTCAACCCTCTTTCTATTTTGCTGGATCCTCTTGCTCCCTCTGTCTCCTCCAGCTTATTTTCCACAAAAATGTTCAACAATGTTCAACAGCATTCACCACTCCAATGGTCACCACAGTCCTGTGTTTTTACTATTTTATGCATTCCTCATTCTTTTGTCCATTCGTTTCCTCTTACACTGCCTCTTAGACTTCCTCAACACTCGCTGTCATTTCCTTTGTGCTCGCTTGCTTCTTCAGCTTCCCATATTTCGATTTCCTCTATCTATTCGTGCTCACATGGCATGTTGAATCAATGGCAAGAACTGAGTGATACGCAGATGACACATATTTAGAAAACTGTAACAACGCTCCTATTTTCTCATGATAGCAGGCATACACAGGGATGGAATTATTTAACGGACTTGCCATGTCCTGATCGCAATCGCCATTGACATTATTTCAACCTCCTGAACTTATCAGGACCATTCCTTAATGTATTTTTTCCTCTAAACGCTGCGTAAGCCAAAAGATTCATTTACACAGGAAACACAGGTAAGTTGGGACCTCTGTTCCGTCAAGCTCCTAGGCGCTAAGTATTAAACCCATATAACTGCGTGCCTTCGCATAATCCTTAATCCACCGTTCTCCTGTCACATCAGTCGAAAAACACGTGAAGTTAAACCTGCCGTACGATCATTCATCAGGCGATCCAACGACGTTCGCTCCTCCTGATCCCTCGAACCGCCCGCACGTTAACTCGTGATAAAGCGGTTTTCAACTGTTCCCTGCCACCATACGTCATAGTTCTAATGGAATCGCGAGCCCATGTACGAATACCACTTGACTCCCAAGGGTGGTGCGAGCATTACCACTTACCGCTTAAGCATGCTCTCCCCACCCGATAAACCTTATGCATCTTCTGCGCCATCCCTTTAGGACTTGCGATCGCTGCGGATGCGATATGATATTAAGCAGTAGTTGATATACTTGTCGGGTCCGCAACAATTCATCACAATCGGGGGTTGCCCTTGGTAGAGGTCCGATGCGATATCACTATCAGCGATCACAAAGGGGCCGCTTACCACTGTATGACTTCTGCTCTGAATTCTCGATGCGATAATCACTATCAGAAATTGCAATGGTCCACTTGACGTATTGTAGCACTTGCTCCCGAAGTGCTGATGCGATATAGTGTGCCGGACCCGATAGGACTTAACACTCCTGTTCATAAGAAATTCAGGTCCGTTTTCTACCTCCGATAATGTATTTTCCTATGTAGATGCCTTGGCCTCCGTTTGTGCCTCTGATAGTGTTAAACACATATATGCATGGTTTTTGCTGCCGATAGTGGTATGGACTCCCGATAGTGTTTAAATGCATGCATATATATGTGTTTTCTCCTCTGATGGCTCCTGATAGTGTTATCTGTGGCATATTTTCTCCTCTCGTCTCCATCTGTTCTGATGGCTCTGTTTGCTCCTGTAGCTCAGCTAACTTTGTTTTGACATATATATATATATATACTATATATGTGGCTACTCCTGTAGGTTCTTTGTGGGCATGTATTACATGCAGCTCTCTTCCGATATGGCTACTCTTGCTCTGATATGCCTCCTTGCTATATGGTTCCTCCTGTAACTCCTTTTGCTTATGGCTTGGCTATCCTGATGGCCTTGCTCCTATATCTTCATGAATCTGCTCTGCTTCCCCTTGGCTTCATGTCATCCTTTGGTATCCAGAATATTGCCATATTGACATCAATGACAACCTAGGTCAACAATCTCCCCCTTTGTTATTTATGGCAATATTCTTCTTCTCTCCCCCTTTGACATCAATGGCAAAGGAGTGCTCTGGGACTCCCCCTATCAAACTGCTTTTTTTCTTCATGAATGGTAGATCTTCACGGGTCTGTGACTCCCCCTGTCATAATGCTCTTCTTCTTTTTACTCAAGATAGAAGAATTGATGTTTTATCATCAATTTGCACATTATTCCCTCTTCATGTCTTTGAACTTCTTTATCATGGCTTCAACAATGCTTAAGGATGCTCTACTTTAATGCTTTCATTTAGATTGCAAATGGCCATACACCAAGTGTCGAAGTCCAAGATTTTGTGCTTAAATCCATATTGCTGTCTCCACAGGTAACATTGAGAGGCCTTCATAGTTTGAATCAAGAGAAAATTCCCCTGAGATTGTCTTTCTTGCTATCTTTCTTTAGATCTGAGTTCCTTTGTGTCTTTGTACTTCTTCTTAAGTTACTGCCATCTAGTATTCAATCATCATTGCATTTGGACAAAAATGTGAGGGGTTGTGCCTTACTATTGCTATATTTCTTAAGTGATCTGTATCAACTTAAGTTATGATTGAATGCACAACATTCTCCTTCCTATGAGCCATCTTTTCCTTGTATTCTTGTACATATTTCTGCAGATTCAAATATCAAATTTGTGACTGTCTTTTAAATACAATTGTTGATCTACATCCTTTTGCAATGCTTCAGTTTGTTATATGCTGCCAGCTGCTCTTACTTCAGACTCCATTCCAGATGTATCTTTTGTTTGAAGACTGCCTCTATCAGTGTCCAAAATTTATCTGTTCTCACATTTAATTCTTGAGTTAATACATAAACTTCTATGATAACAGCACCATGGTTGTTTGCCCTATTTATTTAACAACAGTCCAAAGAATGGTTATAGGATCATATGCTTCAATGGAGTGCTCTGAGACATGATCTTCATCAAAGAATGACTATTAATATAGTTCAGCAAGGATTTCATAAGGACCCGTTAACTAATAGCTTCAGCGATAATGATCAAGAATTATAGGCTCCCCCTAATTGTATGCATCGTCTGCTTTTGGCAGAGTCTTCTTATAAAATTCTTAGATTCTCAAAATTTAGGCCAATGACATATGCTGTTGGCTGGAGAGCTCAAGGGACTCTCGGATTGTATTTCCTTCCTTCTCCATACTTGTGTAACTTTCTTCTTTTGCATAGTTCTAGCTTGTGTAAGAGCCCAAGTTAAGTTACAGTCTCGTGCCATATGACCAATGTTATGACACTTGAAGCATTCTACATTGTTCATGAATAAGAATTCATGTTTTCTTTCTGCAAAATTGTTTCTTGGAGATTGTTGGGGACTATAATATCTATTTCTATGAGATGATTGGGGACCATAACATCTATCTTTATGATATGATTTACAGTCTTTTGCCATGTGACCAAAGTTTGTACAAGAATAACAATAACCAAAAAATGAACTTTGGTACCTGGGAGATGGAGGTTTCCTTGATGAACTTCTGAAGCCTATCTGCCTTGAGATCCTTTGATGATAACCATTGCCTCTTGCATCTTTGACATCATCTACATTTCTTCTTGGAGCTGGGTTTCTTCTTGGAGCAGGATTTCTTCTATTGTAGCCTTGATTTTTCTCCTTGCCTTTGCTGGAGCTGGGAGCATCACCATTTCTTTCTGACTTCTTCACATCTCTTTTGTTTAAAGAATTTTCATTCTTGTTTGAGGATTCACCTACATATCCGAGACTTGATTTATCAGATGGACATCTGTGATAGCTGAGCATGTCATCCAATGCTTGAGATCTCTTCAAGATTTTGTTCATCCCTTCAACCTTTGTTTTGAGGAAGACAACCTCTTCTTCCAATCTTTCACACTCATTATTCTTCTGGGCAAGTTGTTTCTCAGTTTCTTCCTTGCTACGAGTAGCTTCATCTGCTTCTATTTTAAGGGAGATGATATCTGACTTCATTTTGAAGATTTCTTCATTCTTTGCTTGACTGATCTCCATTCTCTTCTCATCTCCTTGTGCCTGTTTCTTGGCTTCTTGTAATTGAGACTTAAGGGAGGAGACCTCTACCTTGTACTGACCAATCTCTTCTTCAAGTTTGTTCAAGCTCTTGTGCCTTTGTTCAAGTTGACTTGACAAGGTATCTTCCTGCTTCTTTTCTTTATTCAGTTGATTTGTCATGGATATGAATTCTTCATGATGATTTCTTTTACTTTGATCATATTCCTTCTTAAGCTTGGCAAGCTCTTCATCCCTTTCTTGTACTTGAAGCTTGATGAGGTCAACTTTCTTTCTTGTTTGATCTTGGTCACCAACTGGAGCTATCTTCTTAAGTGCCTCATTTTCCTTTTTCAAATTGTTAATCTCTTCCATGGAAGTCATAAGTTGAGCAAGGAGTTCTTCTACAAAGTCTTTTTCATTCTCTTCATCTTCTAGGTCTGCTTTAACCTTGATGTCATCATTCTCATTTTCAGCTTCTATGATGGGTTCAAGATCTCCTTCTTGATTGATGGTCATGGTCAGTGCTCCTTTTGAGTGAAGGTCATGAAGTTTGTCCCATATATCCTTTGCTGATGAATATTTTCCTAGATTGTTCTTTACAGAATCAGGTAGCCCATTCAAGATTGCCTTTACTACTTTTGCATTGTACTCCTTGGATTCTCTATCCATCCTGCTATCATCAATCACTGAATTCCATATTTCAATGCCTTGAGTTTGTAAGAAATTCCTCTTTCTTGCTTCCCATATATTAAAGTTCCCATTGAGCCTTGGAGCCTCATCAAATTGATTGTCTTCTATTTTAGTAGTAGAGGGAGACACATCCTTAGGAGGATTGGAGACTTTCTTCCTTGACCTCGCCATTTATGTTCTAAATGTCGACCTTCAAGCTGTTAAGCATTGAATGAAGGTACCTGCTCTGATACAATTGTTGGAAATATTGAGGAGTGGGGGTTGAATTAGTATTTATTTTTCCCACTATTATTTTACCAGTTAAAACATATATATTCAGAACACAAGATGAACAACAAGAATAAATGCTTTTATTAATATAAACTGTGTGGTATAATAGATACATTATATAGATGGTTACAATCAGTTGCGAAGCTCCAAATTGGACTTTGGTGAGGCTCCAACCTCCAGAGCACCAACTCTATTTCGCCAAGACACCAATCTTGGACTTAGGAGCACAAACTCCCAAGGACTTCAATCCTTCCTACTTCTGAGGCATCAACCCCAAGGACTCCAATCCTACTCACTTCTGAGGCATCAACCCCAAGGACTCCAATCCTACTCACTTCTGAGGCACCAGCCCCAAGGACTCCAATCCTTCTCACTTCTAAGGCACCAGCCCCAAGGGTTCTAATCCAATCTTGTCAAGGCACTTTTGATAATAATATTTTGCTCTCAGAACTCTTCTCTGCTGAGTTCTGTCTATTTACAGCTTCTCTGTAGTCTCCAAGCTACAACATCAATGACAACTAGTATTCTTATGAAGTAGTCTTCCCAATTCTTCATACTGCCCACACAGAGTGTCCAGTACCCTTCATGACTTCTGATAATGTCTTCACACAACTTTAGTCAGTCTACTGTTAGCTGCACTAAGCTCTGCATAAAGAACAACTTTCTGTTCAAGCTTATGTTCTCTATTGGCTACTTCTCCCCTTCGACTGTCTGCTGTCCTGTTGGCCCTTCGGCCCTCTTTCTGTTCTGCTGGATCCTCTCGCTCCCTCTATCTCCTCCGACTTATTTTCCACAAAAATGTTCAACAACATTCACCACTCCAATGGTCACCACAATCTTGTGTTTTTACTGTTTTATGCATTCCTCATTATTCTGTCGATTCTTTTCCTCTTACACCGCCTCTTAGACTTCCTCAATGCTCGCTGTCATTTCCTCTGTGCTCACTTGCTTCTTTAGCTTCCCATATTTTTGTTTCCTCTGCCTATTCGTGCTCACATGGCACGTTGAATCAATGGCAAAAACTGAGTCATACACAAAGGACACATATTCAGAAAACTGTAACAACGCTCCTATTTTCTCATGGTAGCAGGCATACACAGGGATGACATTACGTCCTGATCGCAATCACCATTGACATTATTTCAGCCTCCTGAACTTATCGGGACCGTTCCTTAATGTATTTTTGCCTCTAAACGTCGCGTAAGCCAAAAAATTCATTTACACAGGAAACACAGGTAAGTTGGGACCTCTGTTCCGTCAAGCCCATAGGTGCTAAGTATTAAACTCATATAACCACATGCCTTCACATAATCCTTAATCCGCCATTCTACTGTCACATCAGTCAAAAAACACGTGAAGTTAAACCTGTCGTCCGATCATTCATCAGGCGATCCAACGACGTTCGCTCCTCCTGATCCCGCGAACCGCCTGCGTGTTAACTCGAGATAAGCGGTTTTCAACTGTTCCTTACCGCCACATGTCACAGTGCTAATGGAATCATGAGCCCGTGTACGAATACCACTTGACTCCCAAAGGCGGTGTGAGCATTATCGCTTATCGCTTAAGCCTGCTCTCCCTACCCGATAAACCTTATGCATCTGCCGCGCCATCCCTTTAGGACTTGCGATCGCTGCGGATGCGATATGATATTAAGCAGTAGTTAATATACTCATCGGGTCCGTAACAGTTCATCACAATCGGGGGTTGCCCTTGGTGGAGGTCCAATTCGATATCACTATCGGTGATCGCAAAGGGGCCGCTTACCACTATATGACTTCTGCTCCGAATTCCCGATGCGATAATCGCTATCGGCGATTGCAATGGTCCACTTGACGTATTGTAGTGCCTGCTCCCAAAGTGCTGATGCGATACAGTGTGCTGGACCCGATAGGACTCAACGCTCCCGTTCATAAGAAATTCAGGTCCACTTTCTGCCTCTGATAGTGTATTTTCCTATGTAGATGCCTTGGTCTCTGTTTGCGCCTCCGATAGTGTTAAACACATATATGCATGGTTTTTTCCACCGATAGTGTTATGGACTCCCGATAGTGTTTAAATGCATGCATATATATGTGTTTTCTCCTCTGATGGCTCCCGATAGTGTTATTTGTGGCATATTTTCTCCTCTCGTCTCTATATTCTCTGATGGCTCTGTTTGCTCCTGTAGCTCCACTAACTCTGTTTTGACATATATATATATATATTATATATATATATATGTGGATACTCAGGTTCTTCGTGGGCATGTATTACATGCAGCTCTCTTCTGATATGGCTCCTCTTGCTCTGATATGCCTCCTTGCTATATGGTTCCTCCTATAACTCCTTTTGCTTATGGTTTGGCTATCCTTATGGCCTTGCTCCTGTCTCTTCCTGAATCTACTCTGCTTCCCCTTGGCTTCATGTCATCGTTTAGTATCCAGAATATTGCCATACTGACATCAATGACAACCTAGGTCAACAATCATGAGGGAAATTGACATGAAACCACTACCATCAGTTGATCCATGACCTAATGGAATGCAACTGATTGCACGAGACACCTAATATACGTGCAAAAGAGCAATTTGATCACTGATGGAAGTGTGAAGACATTGACACTAACATTGGCTCCAATGGGGATGGTAGCTTCTGGACAGTGCTAAGAACCATAGATCTTTGGAAAAGTAGACTAGTGCCTTCATCCATTTGGCAATATGGAGTCAAAAACTCAAGCTGAAATTACATGACTGAAAACTGATGACTTGACGACACAATTTGACTCTAAAATTGTCTTGAAAATGATTTAAAAATAATGACTCAAGACTTACTTAACTGAAACAAGTACTTACAAAGATTTAATATGGCAACAGACCATCGAGATTTGAGGGCTTCAAATCATGATGACAACCACCTACCTAGTGATGAAATATGTATAATCATGTGAAGTGGGCCTTCCAATGTAACCAATCTAGCAGATGGCTACATACTGAAATTCTCCTCTCACTTTCCCCGAGCAGGTTGAACGATGTACATGTAGGCAACTCACAATAACAATTGAAACCAAGGCTTATGCTAATGAACCATGCAACATTCATCTTCTCTAATGCTTGCAAAAGAATGTGGAAGGGATCTTGAAAATCCTGAAGCACTAGCTTGTCTTGAGATCCAACAGCAAAAAGACAAGTACTCCCTTCATTTTGGTCTGAAATGATAGTAGGTTGCTGATTGATAGTAAATTCCTCGACCATGAGAAATTATGACTTGAATTCTGGCATACTGTCTCTCTCAGGATCATACTCCTCAATTTGATAGTCTAAGCCTTTCTTAAACAGAAAAAAATCTTCAAGATTATCAAACATGATAGCCTTATCATTTTCATGAAGGAAAACAATATATGTTTGTTGATGTATAAGTCTAATTTCAAGACTATCCTCACTTTCAAAAGTGGAAGAAGCTTCATTAACACCTTCTTGACTATGTGAACACTGTAAACTTGCATAATATTGGGCTGTGACCTGACCTTTAAGGAGTTGATTTATCTCATCTTCAGATAGAGGAGATAATACTTTTTGTTTTCTTTTGCTCAAGTAATCATTGTCTTCTTGAAATAACATTTCAAAACATGAAAACCTGTATGACAGTCCCCAATTCCACGGTCTTCTGAAATTTGAAAACATTGTTGATCATCTTCATATGACATGGAAATCAAATTGTCATCGCACTCATCAGTCATACGAGGGAAAAGTTCAGATAGTTTTTGAAACTCTAAACTAACACTTCTATCATTTACCACTGAGTTATCCAAATAAGATTTTTCACTTACATGAACAAAGATCTCGTCTTGTTTTTCATAAAAGGACTGGATTAACTCCTTGTGAACACTTTGTTCTAATGAAATGAGAACACTTAGATCAATAACTTTGTCTTCTTCTTTCCAGACGATCTCAACAACAGAGTTCTCCTTCATGGGATTCAGAACAAGGTACTCTTCATCATCACGATCTAAATCTATATCTGAAATAGCCAACTTGATTTTATCACAATCTGAAATTGAAACTTTATTTCCCTGCATACTGTCATCTGCCATGAGCAGATTTGAAATAAGACCTTCTCTTTCATCATTTTCCATTGTACTTTGATCCTGCTGCAAATTTTCCTGAGCATCTTGATAAGTATTCAATAAGCTCTCGTTATGTCGCTGAAATGGATTTTCATACAGGGCTTCCATGATCTTATCGTCCATGAAGTCATCATCTTCATAAATTCTCTCAAGATTTTCAATAAAACTATAAACATGTTTGCAACAGTTCTAAACTAATATTAAGGATGGATAAGATTCTTTATACCTTTCAAAGAACATGGTATGAAAATATTTTAAATAGTAAATACAAGCAGGAGGCAAACTTCCATACCAAGATCGGGCTTCACCGTCCAGAGTGGCCATGAATATCTTCATCAAGCAGTCTTCAGGAAAATCAACCTTCAACTTGCCAATATGCATGTGAAATCTAACCAGATGTAAAGCAACATCATTCCTATCATCATCTTTAAACATAGGCAAATTCCTTTGCCAATTTACCTTAGGAATTTTATTTGGGAAACCTAGAATGTGATCTCAGCTCATGGGAGCATACCTTCGATCCAACGAATCCATTTTGATAACAATGAATTCATGAAGAAATTATTCAGGCTGTTGGTTATTGAAGAGTAGAGTTTCCATAAAAATTCTGAACCTTGGGATTTTTCGACACTGGAGTCGCCAAGTGAAGGATTTCATCCTTCTGGTGTCTAATCATTGTCCACCATCAACAATCAGATCTGAACTTGATACATTTTGCCGAGGAACATAAAACTACGTTCCTAAGTATGGTCACCACTATGTTAGTGCCTGGATCTACCTTAAGCTGAAGGAAGGCAGGTCTAGGGTAGCATCAAACCACGCTTAACCTGGTAGCTAGCCCTACCAGGTCGGGAGAGGGTTCTCTCCTTGTCAATCTCAATTAGGATATTGGCAACTAGGGCTTTAGATGACTGAAATGAATGCTAATTTTAGGATAGGTATAGTAGATTAGGGTTTTTGGTTTGATTTTAGGTTTTGGTTGTTGGATCAATTGGAGAAGGCAGATTGGGTCCGGGAAATCAACTCAGGGATACAATGATGTTCTGTGGGGCGAGGTAGACAAGTGTTTATGTATTAGAAATGTATTGATATGGTGGAGTAAGACAACTAAGGAGTTGAGGAGGGCATAAAGAAACTATGAATCCTCTTCAAACAATTGAAAACATTGAAAACTAAATGTAATCCCAAGACAAAGCACTGTAACTTAGTGTATTTTGTCTATTCACCTTGATTCAATTAGTTTAGATGAAAGAGAGAGATGTGGATACATATAAAACATAGAAATAACTCATTACAAAGAAAAAACAATACATAAACTCACTGTCACAAGAATCCCACAAAAATAGCTGTAAAACCTGGTTTTATTCCTTGCCAAACCGCTGATACAAATGTTCAGTGAGTCCAACACTTCTGCCAAAGTCCAACCTTTACAAATGAATCAAAAAGTACATGATATAGGCAAGGGAACTTCTCAAGCTAGCTATCAAGGTCGAATCAATGAGAAGAGGGGTGGTTTCAACCATATCTAAACTAAGAACAAGAATATAGGCAATGGAACAACTTGCCTCTAAAATCAAGGAAACCAATTCATTACAGCTCAAAACCACTTCGAACTTGATGTATCTACCTTATGAAGTGATTTTAAACCATATTTACATCAAATTCATCATTTACCATGTTTAAATTTACCAAGAAATGAGGATAAAGTGATCTCCCAAGAAAACTAGGAAAAATCTGGAAAATCAGGCAAAATTGGCAAAATCCATTTAATGCGCAACGCTTTTTCTAGGCCAATTTTGGAAGCCTTCTCAGAGTCCAAATCAGGTGTAGGATAGATCATTGGAAATCTTTTCGAGTCTAATTTCTAGGATAATTTAAATTTATGAATTTGGAGTCCATTTTCCCCTCCAAAAATTTATTCTCCCATGACTTCTTCCTGTGTGGCAAAAAAGTGGTAGAGAGGGAATTTGTTGGGTGTTTTTTTGCCCTTTTGGAGACCTAGAACTTGTCCAAAATTCCTTGCCATTTCTGAGCTTTCAGATTTTTCCATGCTAATTCCAAAAATGTAAACCATTTTGCAAGAAGATGTCCCCAACAAAAGTGCAGCATCAATGGCGCTGCACACCTATTAGAAAAGCTTGTTTTTTAATTTCAAATATTCAAAAATGTCAACAATTTCTCCAAATTTCTTGAAATTTTGCATGAATGATCCTTGTTAAGTGCTTTGATGAGCCAATGATGCTTTAGCCAAGATCTTGAGTTTATCTTGCTCTTTTTTTCTCCTCAAAGCTCTTTTTAGCTTGGCTTTTAGCCTCTTTACCCTTGTTTTGCAAATCTTGTTCTGGGTTAGGTAGTGATAGGCCATATGGCGCATAATTTTGTTCTCTTTGTTGGCTTTCTAAAGCATCTTATCAAGGTGATTGTTCACCCTTTCCAACCATGACTCTAGGTCATCTTCAATTTCTTGCTCAAGGGATGTCATCTTGATCTTTCTTTTCTTTGCCTCTTGCTTATTTTCCCTAATCATCTGCAGTTCCATAATATCTTGCTTATCTGTCAGTTGCTTGTTTTCCTGCTCAAGAAAACTGATGATCCATTTGGCCCTCTCAAGGTTAAGGGATAAAGCTTGAATTTCAGCTTCCTTATCTTTGATAATCATGTCATTGAGTTTTGAGCTTTGAGAGCCCAAATCAGTGACATCTTCCTCAATCAAAATAAAATCTCTGTCTTGCCCTTTAGGAAGGACCTCCTCATGCATATTTTGTTTCTCTTTGTCTTTGCTCTTTGATTTCTGGCCAGCCTATTTAGTTGGAGAATAAGGCAAATCCCCTTTCACCCTCAGTGAAGATAACATTTCCTTGTGGTCTAGTGAAGAAAACGAGACCCCTTCCACCCCTGGTGGAGATAGTACTCACCTGGTAGTAGAAAAAAGCCTCCTTGTGCCTTTCTCATAGGTGAAAAACACCGGCACACCTGTAGTTTTGGTCTCATGAACACATGGCTGTCCTGATGGCCCTCCTTCCTCCCGAGGCATTGATAGAATCACCTGAGGGCCTTTGAAAATCTCATGGGAAATAAAGGTATCCCATTGTGTATTCAGCAAGTTTAGCTGATGCAAGACAAAAATTTTAATCAGTGAGAAGTGGTAAATGCTGTTGAGTTGTTGAGGAAAAGGTTTCCTTTGCACATAATGAGCCATCTTCTCAATATTCTTGCATATAGAGTAAGGGAGGTTCAACATCCTTACTCTTGTAAAATGCATCAACAACTTGATATGATATGTATATAGGCGGGAAAACCTTCCTTCATAGGTGAAATACTTGATGATGAGTTTCATGAGAGGAGCATAAATGTTCTGCAAGTATTTGAAAGAAAAACCCCTGCTGATTTTCCTGTGATATCTAGCCTTAATGTAAGGCTCATAATGTTCTCTTCTCACATACTGCCCCTTATTCCATTTTTCACATACATTAGGGATCCCTATTGCTGCTAAAATGGTGGCAGATGTCAAGGTGAAAGGGACACCAACAAGGTTCACTTGGCCATTGTGGAGATGAATAAAAAACAACCTAGCAAGCTCATGATGAAATCTTACCCTCTCTACCATTTCACAAAACTGATAACAAGACTAGTGTTTAAAGCTAGCTATAGCAAGAGGGAAAGCAAGCAATTCTGTAAGAGTAGTGGGCTCCACTCGGATGATCACTCCCCCTTTGTGTGGTTTTGTTGGCACATGAGCTCCTCTGGATGAATCACTGAGAGTTTCCTCTTCCCTCTCATAATCTGAGTCTGTCTCCATGCTTTTTGGTAATATGATGGGTGGTGAAATTAGAAGTGAAGGCAGATGAGTATGAAGAGATTTTGAAATATGAAATAAGCAGTGTGTATGAGGGAGTGAATCCTTGGGGGAATAGGAATTTGGTTTTCTTTTGGGAAATGAGGGGAGTGAATGGTGTTATGAATGTGGAATAAGGATTTGATAGTGAAGTGGATGTAGTGAAACTGTGAGGTATGGGAGTTAGGGTTTGGGAATAGGGTATAGGGCTAGGTTTTGGTAACGAGAGGGGGGTTTTAGGGAGTAGGTTTTGATGACTAAGGGAGAGGGAATGGGATTTAGAAAACTCAATATGTATGGAGTAGGGAAGAAGAGCAAATGACCCTTTAATTGCTTGTAAGAGATGATTTAGCAATTAGTTAGGGTTTGTGTTCACCATTTAGCTAGGGTTTGCTCTAAAGGAAACCAAACACACTCAAGCAACCAAGCATAACTTTCCTGAGCATGGAGAGGTGGTATACTTACTTGGAATAAGCATCAATTGTTTTTCTAGGAAGTTTGGAAGTGATTTGAAATGATTTTGGCTTCTCTAACAAGTGCGCAGTGCCAATGAATAGGTGCGCAATGCACTTTTAATGCACAACGCCAGACCAAAATGTAACTGTAAACCTGCAATAGGCATGCAACGCTGTTTTAATGCGCAACACCGAGGCAAAGGTGCGCAATGCCAACAAGATGTCTCAATTTTTCCCCCTGTTTTGTCTTCTTTACTCAAAATCGCGATTTTCTCCCTTTAGCTCTTTCAATTCAACAATGAAGACCTAAATCACATGAATTTGCTTTTATATCCCTTCTCCCTTAATTTTTCATTAACCAAAACCCACTTTTCTAATGTTTTGTCAGCTTTTTCAAAATGCTCTGTTTTACTTACATCTGACTTTTGCCTTTTTGCGGGTGGACTTATTGCGTTGAATTTTTGCAATGGCAGATGTTGACTTTGTCACTAGGTCACTAGGAACAATTTAATTACATATTAGGACAATAAAATTACATAAAATTACATGTGATTCTCTAATTGCAAATGCTCAATTTCACCTCAAAACTCTTTTTTGAGGTAAAAGAGCTTTATTTAGCATAATAGAGGTGAAATTATGACTCTGTGAACTTTTTCATCTTCCTCATGTGCCTGCAGACCTTTTTATTCAATTTGGATGACCATGATGACAAACCCTAAGACCTAGTGAGACTAAACCCTAAAACTGGTTTTTTATAAATGAAATGAAATAGGATGACTGTGAATGACTAAAAACATGTGTAAACAAGTCAGCAGGTGATTATCATGAGGGAAATTGACATGAAACCACTACCATCAGTTGATCCATGGCCTAATGGAATGCAGCTGATCGAATGAGACACCTAATATGCGTGCAAAAGAGGAATTTGATCACTGATGGAAGTGTGAAGACACTGACGCTAACATTGGCTCCAATGGGGATAGTAGCTCCTGGGAGGTGCCAAGAACCGTAGATCTTTAGAAAAGCAGACTAGTTCCTTCATCCATTGGGGAATATGGAGTCAAAAACTCGAGCTGAAATTACATGACTGAAAAACTGACGACTTGACGACACAAACTAACTCTAAAACTATCTTGAAAATGACTGAAAACAAAAAATGACTCAAGACTTACTTAACTGAAACAAGTACTTACAAAGCTTTAATTTGGCAGCAAACCATCAAGATTTGAGGGCTTCAAATCATGATGACAACCACCTACCTAGTGATGAAATATGTACAATCATGTGAAGTGGGCCTTCCAATGTAACCAATCCAGTAGATGGCTACATACTGAAATTCTGCTCTCACTTTCACTGAGTAGGTTGAACGATGTACATGTAAGAAACTCACAATAACAACTGAAACCAAGGCTTATGCTAACGAACCAGGCAACATTCATCTTCTCTAATTCTTGCAAAAGAATGCCAAAGGGATCTTGAAAATCCTGAAGCACTAGCTTGTCTTGAGATCCAACAGCAAAAAGGCAAGTACTCCCTTCATTTTGATCTGAAAGAATAGTAGGTCGCTGATTGATAGTAAATTCCTCGACCATGAGAAATTATGACTTGAATTTTGGCATACTGTCTCTCTCAGGATCATACTCCTCAATTTCATAGTCTAAGCCTTTCTTAAACAGAAAACAATCTTCAAGATTATCAAACATGACAACCTTATCATTTTCATGAAGGAAAACAATATATGTTCGTTGATGTATAAGTCTAATTTCAAGACTATCCTCACTTTCAAAAGTGGAAGAAGCTTCATTAACACCTTCTTGACTATGTGAACACTGCAAACCTACATAAGCTTGGGCTGTGACCTGACCTTTAAGGAGTTGATTTATCTCATCTTCAGATAGAGGAGATAATACTTTTTGTTTTCTTTTTCTCAAGCAATCATTGTCTTCTTGAAATGACATTTCAAAACATGAAAAACTTGAATGACAATCCCCAATTCCCTAGTCTTCTGAAATTTGAAAACATCGTTGATCATCTTCATATGACATGGCAATCAAATTGTCATCGCACTCATCAGTCATACGAGGGAAAATTTTAGATAGTTTTTGAAACTCTAAACTAACACTTCTATCATTTACCACTGAGTTATCCAAAGAAGATTTTTCACTTACATGAACAAAGATCTCGTCTTGTTTTTCATAAAAGGAGTTGGATTACCTCCTCGTGAAGACTTTGTTCTAATGAAATGAGAACACTTGGATCAATAACTTTGTCTTCTTCTTTCCAGACGATCTCAACAACAGAGCTCTCCTTCATGGGATTCAGAACAAGGTACTCTTCATCATCACGATCTGAATCTAGATCTGAAATAGCCAACTTGATTTTATCACAATCTGAAATTGAAACTTGATTTCCTTGCATACTGTCATCTGCCATGAGCAGATCTAAAATAAGACCTTCTCTTTCATCATTTTCCATTGTACTTTGATCCTGCTGCAAATTTTCCTGAGCATCTTGATAAGTATCCACTAAGCTCTCTTTATGTTGCTGAAATGGATTTTCATACAGGGCTTCCATGATCTCATCATCCATGAAGTCATCATCTTCATAAATTCTCTCAAGATTTTCAATAAAACCATAAACATGTTTGCAATAGTTCTGAACTAATATTAAGGATGGATAAGATTCTTTATACCTTTCAAATAACATGGTATAAAAATCTTTTAAACAGTAAAATACAAGTAGGCAGCAATATTTCATACCAAGATCGGGCTTCACCTTCCAGAGTGGCCATGAATATCTTCGTCAAGCAGTCTTCAGGAAAATCAACCTTCAACTTGCGAATATGCATGTGAAATCTAACCAGATGTAAAGCAACATCATTCCTATCATCATCTTTAAACATAGGCAAATTCCTTTTCCAATCTACCTTAGGAATTTTATTTGGGAAACCTGGAATGTGATCTCGGCTCATGGGAGCATACCTTCGATCCAGTGAATCCATTTTGATAACAATGAATTCACCAAGAAATTCTTCAGGCTACTGGTTATTGAAGAGTAGAGTTGCCATAAAAATTTTGAACCTTGGGATTTTTTGACACTGGAGTCGCCAGGTGAATGATTTCAGCCTTCCGGTGTCTGATCGTTGTCCACCATCAACAATCAGATCTGAACTTGATACATTTTGCTGAGGAACATAAAACTACGTTCCCCAGTATGGTCGCCACTATGTTAGTGCCTGGATCTACCTCAGGTTGAAGGAAGGCAGGTCTAGGGTAGAATCAAACCACGCTTAACTTGGTAGGTAGCCCTACCAGGTCGAGAGAGGGCTCTCTCCTTGTCAATCTCAATTAGGATATTGGGAACTAGGGCTTGAGATGACTGAAATGAATGCTGATTTTAGGATAGGTATAGTAGATTAGGGTTTTTGGTTTGATTTTAGGTTTTGGTTGCTGGATCAATTGGAGAAGGAAGATTGGGTCCGGGAAATCAACTCAGGGATACAGTGATGTTCTGTGGGGTGAGGTAGACAAGCGTTTATGTACTATAAATGGATTGAGATGGTGGAGTAAGACAACTGAGGAGTTGAGGAGGGCATAAAGAAACTATGAATCCTCTTCAAACAGTTGAAAACATTGAAAACTAAATGTAATCCCAAGACAAAGCACTGTAAGTTAGTGTATTTTGTCTATTCACCTTGATTCACTTAGTTTAGAAGAAAGAGAGAGATGTGGATACATATAAAACATAGAAATAACTCATTACAAAGAAAAAACAATAAACAAACTCACTGTCACAAGAATCCCACAAAAATAGCTGTAAAACCTGGTTTTATTCCTTGCCAAACCGCTGATACAAATGTTCAGTGAGTCCAATACTTCTTCCAAAGTCCAACCTTTACAAATTGGTGGGCTCCAGTATTCTAACAATAATGCTGCAACTCCTAGGGCTCCCTTCTTTACTTTTATCAACCCGGTAGTTCGTAACAAACTTGGAAGCGACGGTGCTATATGCAGAAGTACTAGCTCTTTCCGTGGCTATCACTTGATTAGCTGGCACAAGTTCGCTAGGAGCTCAGGCCAACTTCTATGAGTTCTCAGAAGAAGCTTTTAATCATGATGGAAGAAACCTAATCTCAAAAGGGCTATTCTACTTACAGAAAGAAGATGAAAGCTGAAAGGAAACACAAACCCTAGCAAACCCTAGTTTTACCCACTAACCCTACTGGTGCAAGTAAAAGAATGAAAGCTATAGAAATGGATGCCATTGACTTCTAGAAAGGTAAAATGCATGTGACTAAGCTACTTCTGAAGAGAAATATGAATAAAACATATTTTTTCATTTTTGAGTAATTTTGCAGAGTTATTATGCATGTGCTTTGACTATTTTTTCTATGCAGAGGTTGATTGGCGAAAGGAAATGCTTGCAGGAGGTTGGGAAGGTGAGAAGAGGGCCTAAGGGGTCCCTAGCACCCTTCCAGAGAGTTTCACAGTGATCAGATCTCAAGAAACCGCTTTCGTGAGCTTCTACAGGAAGTCTGCAAGGGTTCTACAGGATGTACTGTAGCTTCTATAGGATGTTCCGAAAGGGAATTTTGAAGGGCTGATGGTGGAAAAAACGGTGGGAAAGTGGAAATGGAGGCTGGATAAGGATGTCAAGGGGTCTAGGACCTGGTGAATGAAGATCAAACATGAAGGTGATGGCTGGATTGGTTCAAAGGATAAGAAAGCGATTTTGCACAAAAACATAGAAATTAGGGTTAGTTGGGAAAGTGTGGCAAATGGAGGGAAGAAATATTGAGTGATGGGTTGGAATAGGTTGTATGATGGAGGAAGGGTAGGTAGGGATGTGTTACAGGTGTTTTGCACATTACTTCTCAAAACTAATCAAACAAATACTATGCAAACCAAAGATCTAGCTATCTTGACCTAATTTGACCTAGAAACCCAACAACCATGATGAACATAACTTTATTGGTAGGAAACCATGTAAGATAACTATGAAAACTAAGCAAGAATAGATCTACGCATGTAATCACAACTGGTATCAACTTTTACAACTAAGAATCTAACACTAGCAATTGCATGAAGAAGCAAGAACAACGTTTTTGTGGCAGCAAGGACACCTTGGTCTCAGCTCATGGTCCCGAGGAGGGAGAGGTGAGATTAAGGGTTGCTTGATGGCCTTTTTTGAAGATATTTTCTGTTACCAACCTATCAAATCAACCTGAACATGAAAATATATTTCAATCATCAAAAGCAACCTAAATAACAAATAAATATGTTAATCTAAGTAACAGAAATTATTCTAGAAATGCAGCAAAGACACATAAAAGTACACAAAGGAGGTACTGGGCACTTGGGTTGGGCCCAACCCCAAGAGATACACCCTCCTAATAAATATTAGAGCTGGTGCAAATCTGGATTCATCTTTATTGATCAAGAAATAATAGTTACATCCCAAAAACTGTCTACAAGAAAAAGCTCGAAAATGTGCTGCAGTGCAGAGCTAACCTACTGACTAAAATCTAACTAACAAATGACTAAAAACCGACTAAAAAATGACTAACATCGAACTACAAACTGGCTAACTGAAATGAGGCCCTAAGCCTTCTTATTTATACAAATTGAGGACCCCAACAATCCTCCTAAACTTTAGGTACTCAGCTATCAAAACTTGCAGTTAACTGCAGTCCTACTTGGCTTGCTTGGCTGCCCCTTGTGCTCCAAGTTTTTTTTGATGGAGAATTCGAGGTAAGGCCTCATAAATGAAGGGGACACCTTCCTACAAATCCTCTCCCTTGTTCTTCTACGAATTTGGCTACCATGTGCTCATTTAAACCTTTGATTTTGTCTCAAAATTGACCAAAAATATGCATAAAGCACACATTAGACTTGTTGGCATAATGACTAACCCAATTCACTCTATTAGCATAAATATAATAAAAAACATGCAATAAAATAATGGGAATGGTGGATTAAGTCGAATTAGGAGGTTGAATGAGCCCATATAATTACTCATTTTTGGGGCTCATCATCACCCCCTACTGAAAGTGTTGCTCATCCTCTGAGCAACTAATCTATCTTTTCAACTTTGATTGCTTTGACTGCCTCTCTCACATCCCAGGCTTCTGAGGTGATGTCCTCTTCTTGGTCATGAAACCCTTCTTTTCTCTCTACTTCCTCTCACTGCCTGTGCTCCTTTTCCTGTAGCAGTTTTGTTAAAGCCTCAACCTCAGCCTGCAGCTTGTCCTCTCTCTGCTGTTCATCAGATGTTTCCTTGTCTGCTAGAGGCCCTTCTTGTTGCTACTGTTCTGCCAAAATGGAGGGCCTATCTTCGTTATGATTTCCCTGTAGCTGTAACTGCTGTTTCAGCAGCTCATTCTCCTCCTGTAGTTTGGTCCTTTGACTGCTTCCCACATGCCTTACCATGGCCAATTCCTTTCTTGATTCCTTGAGTTGTTCTTCCAGGTGACCTATGTCTACCACACCCTTGGACTTGGAAATCCTCATCCAAGTGTGAGTCCTCACCCTTTCTTGTTCTAGTGCAAAGAAGAGTGGTAGGCAATTTTTTGAGGAATTATCTTCCCAGCTTCTAACAGGTTGTAGTATGAGTCCAGGCTAGGTTGAGGACTTGGTTCCAATATTTGCTCTGTCTTTCCTTCTTCCTGTGATTGTTTGGCCGCCTTTTCCTCCAATTTATCGGTCTCTTTTAGCTTAGCCCAAGTCTCCTGTAGAGAATTCTCAGCTTCCTATAGAACTGTCTTTGAGTCCATCATCTTAATTCTCTCTATGTAGGTGGAGATTTTTGGGCTTCCTCATTCGTAGGAGATGGATATATTTGAAGGAGACTCTTCCTTTGGTTTAGGTGTTGTGTCCTTAATGACAATTGGCTCCTTTGACTGTGGTTGGGGTCTTCCTAATTTGATCCGTGTGCTCCTCCTTGCTTTAAGGTACATGGAGGTTTGCCTCTTTCTCTTCCCTTTTGGTTTTGGAGGTGTGCTTAAGGCAGCGAGCACAAGTGATGCCTCCCTTACCCATATCTCAGGTGATTTGTCCTCTTGCTGTTCTTTTTCCTTGCTTTCTGTAGAAATCCCTGTGTCAACTGTTTCTGTCCTTGGTGCTGCTATTTTAGGCTATTTCTTTCCCTTTTGTTTTTGTGTGTCTGCTTTGGCTGTGACATCTTTCATTTGGGCTTTCTTGGCGTTTTTCTTCCCAATCTTTTTCCTTTTTCGCCTTCTCTGTTTTGCTGTTGTCTCCTTTTCTGTCTCATGCTTAGTGTTCATGTCAAATTCCTTTTTTTCCTTCTGTTCTTCCTCTATTTTGCCCTCTGCTTGAATGTCCTATGCTCCCTCATCAATGTTCTTCTCAATTTATTCAATTGGCATGGTGTTGAGTTTGTGTTGTAACCAGAAAATAAAATGCTCAAGCGGGAAAAAAACACAGTCCGTCACTGAAGCAGAGGATGACTGAATTCAGTTTTTTACTGAACCCAAGAAGGAAATTTTCATGTGCTCCTTACAACATCAAGTAGCAATAATTATTCTATTTTAAGACTACTGTCACCCAAAATTTGACTGTTTGCTTATGAAAAGTTTTTTTTTTTTTAGCAGAACAGAGTATAGGGGCACAGGTTCTTTTCTTAGCACATAGATAGATAGACATAGTCGTTTACGCACCCACACAGGCTTGCCCGTATTGCTGCATGTATCTTTCTTACAGGAGAGTTTTGAAGAAGGATGGGGAGATTTCAAATGCAGAGAGAGAAGGAAACTGTGTAGACTCAGGGAAATTTGCAGGCAGACTTCCACTTTCTTTTTTCCCAATCTACTGCTGTGTTCAATTTACCCTGTTACTCAAACAAATCATGCATAGAGGAGTGTTCTCGAGCCTACCTCGTTTGGAGCTTGAAGTTCGACGAAAATTTTAGGTTTTCCTTCCGCAGAGCTGTTCTCTGCCTTTCCTATAGAAGCCTTCCTGTAGAAGGCTCTCGTTTCCTGTAGAACGAAATTGCACTTCCTATAGAGCCTGATAGGCGAGAGATTTTTTAAAAAACTGTAGAAATCTCGAAAAATCAGGCAGGAATCTTGCATAGGACCACTGGTTAGCTAATCTGGAAGTGGTGGACGTGTGCTTCAGTTGTGAATGTCATGAAGATGCAGTGAACAAAGAGTGGTGATAGTTTCAGCCGAGCATCATTTAACTGCAGCGTGATTCATGTGAGAAGATGCGGTGGCAGAAATGTGCATTGTCATTATTTGGACCATTGGTCCCTATTGAGTGTCATCATAGGACTGGATGTTTTCTGCCTGTGATCCCTTACCATTAGCTGTGCTGGAGTTCAACATCTACCACCACCTGTTTTTTTTTTTAAATTTCCCGTGAATGACTATACACGTCTGCTGGGTGACCTCAGTATGAGTGCAATCGAACTCGCTGAGGATGTCGGGTTAACTTGCTGGATTCCTGGCTTAATCCCACCATTTCATTCGTTTATGCACTTTCGAATCATACAGATGCAAAATAGAGGAACTGGTTTAGACACTTACCTGTAAGTCGATGTGCTGTTTGGTCCTTTTTGCTGCTACATGTTCATATTCTGTGGATGCATGCTAGTCTGTTTGCTGATACATGGCTTAGTTTTTGGTGCAGGTATCTTCTGGCTGGATCTACGCTGCAGGCGCCTGCTTCAATGTTCACCCTCATGCTGTTGATGCTGAATTTTTACAAGACAACAACTTGTTTTCTCCATAGCTTCCAAACGATAGATCCGATTGACCTGAAACTTTTTGAGCATGCTTCTATCATCATTATGCACCTCCCATAACAAAATTGTGGTCAATGGATGCACAGATATCGAGAAAAACTGAAAATGGTTGAAGATGACAAAGGTCAATTTCTCAGAAACCGTGCATCGAAATTCGTTGAAACTGCTTGGGTAGGTTACTATCACCTATATGCATCTCTCCATGAAACATGTTTTGAAATGGATGCACGGATATGGAGAAAATGAAAAAATGGTTGAAGGTGATGGAGGCTAATTTCTTGGAAACCGTGCACTGGAATTGGCTGAAATTGCTCAGGCATGTTGCCATCATCCCTATACAACTCCCCATAAAACGGTTTTGTAAATGTATCCACAATTTTCACGTGAGGGAAAAAACAAATTTCTATTCTATGTATTTTTGCTTCAAAGCATTCTGCTGTTTTTTTGCACAGTGAGAAAAAACGAGCTTGGGCTATAATGCAGACTTGGAATTGATGGGAGAGAGGTTTGAAGATTGTAGGAGGACTTATGAACCCTTTAGGAAGCTATCATGTTCGCCAAACTGCCTTTTAAAATCCATTCCTAGCTTCCTGTAATTTCTACAGGAACTTCCTGTAATTTCTACAGGAACTTCCTGTAGAACACCCAGTTTTTAGGAAAGAAGCACAATGAGATGGAAAAAATAATGGAGAAGGGTGAGGGATGGAAACATGGATGTTTGCAAGCCTCATGGACATGTTCCCAACCTTCGGGTCCTCTTCGGAGATCAATTTTGGCTTGTTTGTAGGCTCCTGTAGAAGACACAGAACTTCCTGTAGAAGGCACAAAACTTCCTCTGTCTTTGTTTTGAGCGATCCTCGTACCCTGCAATGTCCTTGCTGCAACCTGCAATTATTCAATGGAAATTAGGTTTATTTTTGTTTTTATTTTTCTCTTTTTTTTTTTGAAAACAACTAGGGCGCCTCATGAAGGTTTTCACCTTAATTGCCAGCCCTGGGTGGCTCCAAGGGAGGTTTTCACCTAGGGATCTTATTCTCTTTTTATTTTCTCTTCTTTCCAACCCATTGACCGCCTCATGGAGGTTTTCAATCAATGAGCCAATCTAAGGTGTCTCCGAGGAGGTTTTCACCTTGGATTTTTATTTTCCTCTTATTTTCATTTTTTCTTTTTTCTTACCCTACCCTACTTGAAAAACAAAATCATTTTCAAGTATAAGAATACTTCCAATGGAGCCATGTGAACATCGAGATGATAGACAAAATGATGTGGAGGCTTGAAATGCATGCTTTGACAGGTATCTGGATTTCAGAGACCAAATGATTTGACTTTGAAGGGATCAAACATAGCTAAGGAAGAGAGTACTGCTGCAACTTAGTGACCGTCTGGAACCATATCTCAATATAGCTCTGATATCCTTGGTCCTTTTGCTGATCTAGATCATTCTCCATATCTTCTTCTATCATGACCTTCACATCTTCCTCTTTTTGCTGATTTTTCTCTTGAATACATGGAGGATTTGATGGTAACCATGAGGGAACTCTCTCGATCTTTGATTTTGATGTCTTCCCTTCATCAAGTGCAGCCCATGGTTCTTTGATCTCCTCTTTTGAATTTCCTTTTTCTGGATGTGGTCCTTCAATGCTGTCAATATAATCTCTTTTTTGCAACACTCTTCTTGAGCTATGGTGAATATCATTGAGCTCAAGAGGAGTTGTTTGGACATGTTGTACCTCAACTTTGCAATTGGGTTGAGCTACTCCAATGTGTGGGTTTGGAAATGGTGGTACGGGTAGTTGAGTGGGGGTGTATATTTGAGATGGATGTGGATGGGGTTGTGGTTGGGTAGGTGGTGGAGGCAAAGGAGCTGGAGGAGAGTTGTACAGGGGCCTCCACCCCTGATGAGGTGCATTTCACTGAGGTTGTGGCTGAGCGTAGGGGTCAAATGGATGAG
The DNA here is from genome assembly GCA_031772625.1 of Pinus tabuliformis. NCBI lineage: Eukaryota > Viridiplantae > Streptophyta > Pinopsida > Pinales > Pinaceae > Pinus > Pinus tabuliformis. Next base: position 956,380,993 of record CM062804.1, read on the forward strand.
CAGCTGGTTGGGCATAATATGGAGATGTGAAGGACCAAGGAGGAGGTGTAGACGAGGAAGGATGAGTAGGGGGACCCCAAGAAGGCATGGAAGTGGCTTGATAGGGGCCGTAATAGGTCTGGGATGTCCCTTGCATTCCCTACTAGTAAGGTCTAGGTCCATGTGACTTCCTTTGGTTCATATAATAGAGTGATTCAGTGACTCCTTTGGCCCTATGATATGCAGCTTTAAGTCCAGGCAAGTGTTATCACTCAGGTTGTCCCCAGGTTGGAGTAAGGGATACGGCCGAGGTAACCACAAACCAAATTTGGACTGCAGGTTCTAGCCCACCTGCAATCAGAGAGGGCTCTCTCTTTTAGATTTAGCTATGTTTAAAAGGATTCTAGGCTAGATATTGAGTTCAGAGGGTTTTTGTTTTGCTTTGGTGGGAAAATTGATGTCTCAGGTAGAGAGGCATAGCACAGTCTGAGTGTTTCAAACCATTGGGCGTGGAGTCGAGGAGGAGGACTGCTGGTGCATTTCCTTGATCACAATAAGGGAAAATGGAGCAAGATAGCTGCGCATGAAACAATGTTTCAGGTTTAAATGATGGAAATAATGCTAAGTAATGAGAGGAAGTTAAGAATCTCTCAATCGGCTTAACAGATGTAGGTAACAGAGCTCTACCTAGGGGCATTTAAGAATCCCTAGATAATTGGCATACACAGGTGAATAGGGGTAAATATGAGCCAGGAGGAATTCATATTCATAACCAATTCATTCAGAGGAAAACATAAGGAAATAGCAGAAATTGAGCATAGAGTGTATTTAAACAAATTCTAAGCTATTCTTTCTTTCTACTATCTAGATAGTGGTAAACAATAAAACAGAGGTAAGATGCACTTATTGTTTCAGGATGCAGCAAAAGAATTCCATCTTCATTTCTTCAAAACATTCATTAACAACAGGCAGTTTGCTCTCCAAGCTTTCAGCAATCTTTGGTTATAGAAAAACTCAGGTATACAATGCGAGTCTCTAGTGAAAATTCTCAATAGACCAACCCTTGAAACAATGTAGAGAGCGGTATATATAGGGGAAAAACTCTCTACAACTGCTTTTTTTACATCTTGACCTAAAAAAAGTCATAGAAAATGATTAATTTGACCTAATTCTATCAGAAATAAATGCATGAAAATATCTCGGGCTACGTTGAGGGCGGCCGTATCAAAACTGAGTAAATGATGTAGTCCTCGGTGGCTTGGTGCAGTGTTTTCTGCAATAAATGTGTATGGGTTTCTGCTTCTTTGCTGTCTGTCTGCATTTAAAGCTTTAACTGTGATTTGAGGGCAAGGATGGCCTTACGCCTCTTAATTTGACTTTCTGGGGGGCTCATCAATGTTCAGGTGCTTCGAGCCCCTAAAAAATCTTCGGCTGATACTCTCTGGCTTTTTTTCTTCTCTGATACTCTTTGACAATAAATTGGGATGCTGTTCTGATGTGCTATGCATTAAATCAGCATTTAATGGCCGCTGTTCGGCTCTGTCTTCGGCTCCTTCCTGAATGCTTCGCGAAGAAAAACGGGTCATTCGGTGCCTTTCGAGCTTGCTGGGGGTTGCATAATGAAAAGATTCCCTAAAGATTCCCCACTTCGGCCTATTTTATCTAGCAAATCGCTCATCAAAAATTGCCTCAGAAATTGATTCCGGGGCTCCGGAGTACGATTTTCGCCATTTGCGCTAAAACTGATGATGACGTCAGCATGACGGGACGTTGTATGGTGGGTGACGTCAGTGATGACCTTAGCAAGATGACGTGGCGGGATGATGTCAGCATGATGACGTCATCACATACGGAGGTGACATGGCAGCACGGGAGGTGACACAGTGGCAGGGCACGTGGCAGGGTGACTCGGCGGTACAGTGGCAGGGGGTGACGCAAGCGGGTGACGTGTCATGGTGACTGGGCAGGGGGGTGACGCAGGCAAGTGACGTCATTGCACAGGAGTGGTAAACGGTTTTGGGCGCACCGCCTTAGCGTCTTGGCGGTTTTGGAGGGAGGGGCTCCGCCACAGCCCAGAAGGTGAAGTGTGGCGGGAGTATGGCGGCAATACCGCCCATCTCCTGGATGCTAACCTTCGGGCACGTTGGGAGACGGGAAGGCCCGCCAGCCGTTGATCTAGGCGAAGGACAATCGGACGGCTGGCGGGAAGGATGGGGCGACAACGGGTTAGTGGGGGGGATATTCACGGGAATATTCTGATTTGAATAAAATGCGGCGGGGGTTTTTTAGACTTAGGAAAAATGGGTTTTAGGGTTTAATGAGCAGGGGTATAACGATTTGTGCATAAAAAATTAGGATAAGGGCGGAAATGTGGGTTTTTTGAGGGTTTTTACGGCAAGGGAGAGGTTATTAGTATGACCAGGTGTCATCTAACTCCTGCTATGACACGGATGGGCTAAAAATAGCCCCAGATGGACTATTTTTTCCCTGGACTTAGAAGAAATATGGCTATATTGCCAGGGAGGGGATATTTACATAGGGGAGTTTTATATACATATTTTTAGTAGGGGAAGGGGAAAAGCTGATGGGGAGTTATATACTAGAGTTAGTAGTTAATATGGAGATGATAAGAAAGCGCTAAGGTGGGGGACCTTAGGCTAATTTTGGGGAAAAGTGACTCATAGATGAGAAATCCTTGAGTGAAGCAGATCTTCACCAAGACAAATGACATGGAAAATGATGAAATAAGAGGAACCAAGCAGGTCTTGACCTCTTTGGGGAAATTAGTAAGTGACTTGGGGAATTAGAAGAAGGGGGAGTTAGTGATGTCCACCTCGAGCTCCTTCAGATGAAAAACTGTCTGCACTGTGATCTGAAGAGATAAAACACTTTGTAACACAAAATTGATCATAAGTCATCATTCTGCAACCTCACAGCTACCTACCCAGCCTACTCACCTAACATTTTTTCTTCTTTTTGGTTTGGGTGCACTTAGACTTGCAGACCCAGATTTACAATTTTTCTTTTGAATGCTTCCTATCTAGATCTACACTTATTTCTGCCAGGGGCCCAGATTAAGCAGTTGGGTCCCTTTGATTCTCTACCTATCTACAGATCTGCCAAGATTAAACTGTTTGGTCAGATGCATTCTCTACATTCTAAAACAGGAAATTGAAACCTAGGGAGACCAAGATTAAACTGTTTGGACCTCCCTTAAATGAAAACTCTCCAAAAATGGAATGACTCATCAAAATTGGAATACAACAGTGCCTTTGAACTAGCTCACTTCATGGGACCCTGTGGAAATATGGAACACTGCAGCCTGCAAAGTATGACATATTTGGCATGTAAAAATGTCAATCATGAAAAATGAAACCCTGTTGCAACAGGAGGCTAACAGTGGCTCCACTTGGGGATGGATTTTCCTTGTGAAAAGTCAAGAACAGCAGGTCAGACTGCCTTGATCTTCTGTTTGTTGCTGTAGACTGGAAACATTTGTTCTGGCTGTTAAGAATGCAAAACTTTGAACTATGAACAACCTCCTCCTCAACTGAGTTACCGTGAACTGTGCAGCATCGCCTGCTTTCTTCTGCGTGTTTGATAATTATGCACAATGACTGCAAATAGTTCTTTTCTACCATGAATTGCTTGTAATGTGACAATTTTTTCTCTTGATACTTTGCTGAATACTAGTGTAGAAACAGAGCTTTAAAAACTATGCCTTTCACAAATTTACTGCTTTTCCTTAAACAATCTGCCTGCTTATACAAAATGAAAGCAAAAGTTCTGATATATACAAATAAGACTGTACAAAGGTATATACAAAGCTGCATCGTACCTTAAAAGGGATCATGGTAATGTTTCAGCATACGGCCATTGACAGGGTCTTCTTCAGCAGAACTATCCTCTACAGATCTGAGAAAATATGTGTTATTTCCTTGAACAACAGAAATAACGAATGGACCTTTCCATAAGAAATCAAACTTGGCATGTTTGCCCTTGTCTTCCCTTCTTGAGTCCCATCTCAGAACTTTGTGACCAACATTGAAATCCTCAACCTTAGCTCTCTTATCAAACATCTTTTTAAGCTTTTCTTGCAAAATTTGAGCTCTGTCATAAACTTGTTCTCTGGTTTGCTGAAGATGAATGGTCTGATTGATTCTTCTTTGAATGTCATTTGGTTCAGCCTGAATTTCTTGTAACAATTTGATAGTAGGAACGCCCAAGGATGAAGGAAATCTAGCCTCCATGCCATATACTAACTCATAAGGGCTCATCCCAATGGATCTTTTGCTCGAGAGTCTGTCTGCCCATAGGGCATTTACCAGCTTTTTGTGCCAGTTCTTCTTGTTTTCTTCTAGTACTTTCTTTATGATGTTGATGAGGCTTTTGTTAGATGATTCGACCAAGCCATTACCCTAAGGGTAATAAGCCGTAGAGTGGCCTAAAGTAATATGAAATCTGTGGCAAAAATTGATCATCTTTTTGGACTTAAAGGCAGCGACATTATCAGTGATGATTTTCTCAGGGCAGCCAAATCTAGACAGGATATTGCCCTCAAGGAATTGGATGATGATGGTGTCATTGGCTTGTCTGCAGGGAATGGCTTCAACTCACTTAGTGAAATAATCAGTGGCTGTTAGGATCCATTTGTGCTGGCCTGAGGAAGAGGGATGGATTTCTCCAATGAAGTCAAGACCCAATTGTTGAAAAGGTTGTTCGGTTGAGATGGGTTTCAGGGGCAGGGGTAACAACTTTCTCTTGCCCTCAAAGATTTGGCATTTGTGACATGACATGGCAAACTTCTTTATATCTGCAAAAAGAGAGGGCCAATAGAAACCGGCCCTTAGAATTTTATCAGTAGTGGACTTCCAATATAGATGTCCTCCACAGTCACCTGCATGGAATTCTTTCATAAGATTGTTAGTTTCATTCATGGTTAAACAATTAAGCAATATACCTTCATGATTTCTCCAAAATAATGCACCATCTATAACACAAAACTTTAAAGCCTTCATTTTCAAAAATCTTTTCTTGGTTCTGGACAATCCTGGGGGAGCACACAGGTTTAACAATACAAAGCAAATATCAGTGTACCAAGGGCATTGGAGAAATATCTCACTGATCTGTGGAGTCGCCAGCTCCAGTTCATTGTCCAGCTGGTTTATGTCTAGGGTTTGAAAGTTTGTTTCGAACATTAGTTTAGCTAAACCTTGTCCCTTTATCAGCGTGGTTGGTTTTATTTCTATATCATACTCAAGGATGCTTGCAATCCACTTGCCTCTTTTGCCTTCTAATCCCTCTTGGGTCAATATGTCTTTTACAGCAGCGTGTGGGACATAGGCAATCACATGTGAACATAAAATGTACACTCTGAAATCCTTGATGGCCTTAACCAGTGCGTAGGCCTGCTTTTCCATGATTGGGTATTTCAAAGGGGCGTCTCTTAAGGCTCGGCTGAAAAAAGCAATTGGCTTTTCAGCTCCCTGTTCATCCTTTTGCAAAAGGACAACGGCTATTGTGTGATCAGATGCAAATGAAAATATGATAAAATCTTTGTCAAACTGCGGACTGGTGAGTACAGGGGTTTGTGTCAATGCCGATTTGATACTTTCGAATGCTTGTTTGGTTTCCAGGGACCATCTTACCTTGGCATATTTTTTTAACATGTTGCTTAACAGTCTTATTTATTCAGCTAGATTTGGGATAAATCTTCTTAGGAAGTTGATTTTCCCAAGGAACGCTTGTAGCTCTTTTATGTTTCTTGGATATGGGATTTGGAGGATGGCTTGGATTCTTTCAGGGTCAATTCTGATCCCATCTTTTGATATAATGTGGCCAAGTAACTTTCCTTCTTCGAGGCCAAATAGGGATTTCTTGGGATTCAAGGAAATGCCATACTTCCTACATGTCTTAAAAATTTGCCTAAGATGCTTGAGGTGTTCTTCATCAGATTTGGAAAATGGGGTCAAGTCATCTAGATACACAACTAGGAAGTCATGTATTTCTTTGGCAAATGCAATGTCCATTGCTCGTTGAAAAGTTGCACCAGCGTTTTTAAGACCAAATGGCATCTTCACATACTTAAATGTTCCCCAGGGTGTGGTAAAAGCAGTCTTGTCTTGGTCGTCCGGGTGAACAAGTATTTGGTTGAAACCTGAAAAACCATCTAGCAAAGAGATTCTAGATGACCCCACTACTCTCTGCAAGATGTGGTCCATTTTAGGCAAAGGGTAATGGTCTTTTAGGGAGACTTGGTTTAAATTTCTGAGATCTACACAAAGTCTGATTTCACCTGTCTTTTTTCTTGTAGGAACAAGATTGGATACCCATTCAGAAAATCTGATGGGTGCTATGATGCCTGCTTCAAACATCCTCTTTACTTCCTTCTCAATCGGTGGAAGAAGCATAGGGTTAATTCTTCTAAGTTTCTGTTTGAAGGGTTTCTGGTTCGGTTTTAAGGGGATTGTGTGTTGGATCACCGAGGTGTCATAGGATTTCAAATCCTCATAGCTCCAAGCAAATACATCCTGGAATTCTTTGAATAGGTCAATGTATTTGGGCTTTTGATCAGGTGGTAAATTTTTGGATAGTTTGATCATTTTTGGATTTTCTGCCGTCCCAATGTTGTGTTCCTCTATGTCAGTGTTTATGGGTTGCAATTTTGGCTTTCTAGGAACGTCGTTGGCTTCAAACATGTCTTCTAGTGGGGTTAGACCAGTAGGAAGAAAGTTATCCTTTAACTCAATGATCTCTGCCTCTTCTTTGGCAATGTCTTCCAAGTGAATTTGTTTCAGTTGTTCTATGTTTTCTTTGTGAAAAACAGTCGGGTTCAGGATTTGCTTGGCTGTTGCAGCTGTTACTGTTTGCTGATTCTCATTTGTTTGTTGTTCCGAATTTGTCATAGCATCCAAGTCAATGTTGATATTTGAAAATTCATGATCAAGGGTAAGGAAATTATTAATCTGGACATCATTTTCGAACACCTACCAATCTATGATGTTATTTGGGACATCGGGTCTATGTTTTATTTCAGCCGTGAAGTGATGGTTTGGGCCAAAAGGAAGCTTGCATGTACTAGCAAAGGTGGCTAGGCTATGTGCATGAATGTTGTGATTTAAGGAAATCTTGTCAAGCTTAAATTTAGTGAATGCATTGAGTATATTAGTGGCAGCAGTCCTATAGGCTCTCATTCTGTTGTCATTGGTAACAAAATTACCTTTCATTTGTTGTATGATTAAATGAGAGTCTCCTAAAATAGACACTTTAGCAGCTCCTAGTGCTTTGAGCAGTTTAAGGCCAAGCAGCAGAGCCTCATACTCTGCCATGTTATTTGTGCATTTAAAATTCAGTCTGTAGGCATGACCTTCTGCATGGTTGTTATACGTATTGTGAATCCAGACACCCGCCCTTGCTCCTAACTTGTTAACAGAGCCATCAAATTCTAAGTACCATGTGATTTCTTGCTTGTGGTTGATGCCTAAAGTGTCAATCAACTTAGGATTGGGCAGTTTTGAAATTTCTGTTTGGGGAGGTTCTTCTTGCATGCTGGTTGCAATAACTGTTGTGACAGTCTTATCAGTATGTGCAACCGATTCTTCATTGATTTGTGCTTGTTGTTCTTGGGCCAAGGGCTCATTCTTGGTTGGAGAATTTGTGTCGTCATTAAACAAAATAAAGGAATCCATATCAGAATGGATTGAGTAAATGGGAAAATTTTCAGGCTTGCTCTCACTACTTACCACATATTTCATGAGCGTTTCTCTATACAGTCTCTTTGGTTGCCCAAAGACTGAAATGGTGGCATAGGAAAGGTCTAATTGAAGGGATCCTTGAAGCTTTGCTCCCCATGATCTTGATAGGAGCATACCGTACTTTGGTGGAATGTCAGTGACCACTACATCCATGAGGATGGTCTTATTTGGATATTGAACTAAGGAGACACACAAGTATTTGATGAGGCCTAGACATTTCACTTGACTTGAGACAAATGAGTACAAGTCTTTGTAAGGTCTTGTAATGTCAAGGTTCAGTTTTTCCATAACTGCTTTGGGCATTAGATTGTGCGATGCCCCTGAGTCAAACATAGCATTGTGCAAAACTTTGTCATGTATATGCAAACTGATGTAGAAGGGTGGAATAGGTCCATATGTTGACTTTCCATTAACTTCTGGACCAAACAGCAGTTCAGGGGAGTCATCCAAAACATTTACATCGTCCTTGTTTTCTAGAATTTGAAGTGACCTTTGAATTTGTTGCCTATATATATCGTGTTTGGCAAGTTTTGAGAGGGGGATAGATATTTTCAACTTAGCTATTTCTGCCTCTAAATTAAATGGTTTTTCCAATGGAGTCTTGGTGTTGATAAAGGCAGTTTTTTCCTTTTCATTTAAACTATATGCGGTTTGCTCTTGTTTATCAGCGTTATGAGGACTGATAGCTTGCGGTTTTTTAGTTTCAGGAAAGTTTTTTGGAACACTGTTCAAGATTTCTTTCGAGGAAGAAGGTGGCAAAGGCTGATCTTTGGAAGGCTGTATTTCTGTTATGTCTTCTACATTCACTTGATGCGGGTTTGGAACATTTGTATCAGCGGGTTCTGTTATGACAACCTTGCCTTTGGTCTTGTTGGGTTGTTTGCCATCCTTTGTTTTACTAGGTTCCGAAATGTCAATGGTCCTAGTTCTCAGCTTATATTGTTTGTGTACTTCATACACAACAGTATCATATCCTTGTTTAAAATCAAAAGACTCACCAGATTTAGTTTGAAACTGATTGTAATTGAGTTCATTTTGGTCTTCTTGGGACAGGACAGTTTGGTGCTCACCCTTTAGATCCATCAGGTTCATGTGAGTGTCCTCTATGGGTTCACTAGAAGTAGATCCTTCAACATAGTTATCTTGAAAAGGGGGTCTTATGTCATGGTCTTGGGAAGACCTACCAGCATTTGTGTTCTGCGTTTTCCTAAAATTTGGATTTCTTATGGTATTGGACTGTTGTCCTTCCCATGATGCTTTTCTCTCAACATTTTCTACTCTTTCCCCTAGACTTTGTAGGCCATTGATAATAGCATCAAGCTTTTGATCAAAGGTTGAGGGTTCTTCCTTAAAGGTGGTTCTTCTTTCCATTCTAGCTCTATTTCTCTTGGCAATTAAGTTAGCCTCAACACTGACAACAACGTTTTGCATGTCTGCAAGGGTCTGAGGAGCTCTTTCTTTTAGCTAATATGCCATATCAGGGTCAAAACCATCCGAAAATTTGTACAAGTCCAGATCAGGGGGAGGCCTTAGGTTCTGTGGTATTGCGTTGTAAACAGTATTGAATCTTGCACAGTACTCCAAAACAGTCTCTTGAGGACCTCATTTAATCGTATCATATTCAACTAGTATGTGCAAGGGGTCTTTCTTTTTCTCCCATCTATTGGTAAAGGATTGGTAAAGCTCATCTGGGGTGGTTATTGAATTCGCAGCAAGTGATCTGAACCAAGTTCTTACATCACCTGTCAGACTCTGAACAAAAATTCTCATTCTCACGCTATCATCATCTATTTCGTAGTTTTCAAAATAGTCTTGCATCTTCTTGGTATGCTGAATGGCGGTAAAAGGGCCAGTACTATCAAAATATGTAATTTTAGATTGGTACTCTTGAGGTAGAGCCCTAGCATTAGTAGGTAATTGCAGGGGTGCATATCTATTAGCCATATTGGCAGGGATAAGTGGGACAACGGGGATTAATGGAACAACTGGAGTAACGGGAATCACAGGAGTGACTGGAACACTGGAAACAATAGTAGTGGTAGTATGTGTAGTGAATGAAGGTGTAGAAGGAGTACTTCGAGATGTAGATGATGAACTAGGGGAAACAGGGGCCGAACGAAATAAAACCTTGACAGGAGTCGGAATACAACTAGGGTAAGCTGTTTCAGGACTCAAATTAGCAAAATTTTCCTGTCTTTCTTGCTTCCTAAGGATCTTCGGGATTATGTTAGGGTTTTCAAAAACAGCTGGAGGGTTTGGATTGGGATTTGACCTTGTATATCGTGGATTCTTCTTGGGAGCTAGCTTCCGAATTGTTTTTTGGGTATTTTTGTAGGAATATTTTTGTAATTAACAAGGGATAGATTAGATTTTGGAATGGCTGTGTATAGCTTAAAACTAGCATGAAGATTGACTGAAGCAGCTTTTATTTACTTCTGCTAATGTAAAACAGAAACAGTTTCAAAGGCTTCCTGGCTGACGTTCAGGCTTCATCTGTAGTTTAAGAAATATACAGAAATTTAGAAAATTGACCTTTTTAGGGGATCTTTCCAACCTTCTTCGTGAAATTAACTGAGGATGCTCCCCAGTGGATTAACTGAGGAGGGTCCCCAGCAGAGTCGCCATTATGTTATCACTCAGGTTGTCCCCAGGTTGGAGTAAGGGATACGGCCGAGGTAACCACAAACCAACTTTGGACTCCAGGTTCTAGGCCACCTGCAATCAGAGAGGGCTCTCTCTTTCAGATTTAGCTATGTTTAAAAGGATTCTAGGCTAGATATTGAGTTCAAAGGGTTTTTGTTTTGCTTTGGTGGGAAAATTGATGTCTCAGGTAGAGAGGCATAGCACAGTCTGAGTGTTTCAAACCATTGGGAGTGGAGTCGAGGAGGAGGACTGCTGGTGCATTTCCTTGATCACAATAAGGGAAAATGGAGCAAGATAGTTGCGCATGAAACAATGTTTCAGGTTTAAATGATGGAAAGAATGCTAAGTAATGAGAGGTAGTTAAGAATCTCTCAATCAGCTTAACATATGTAGGTAACAGAGCTCTACCTAGGGGCATTTAAGAATCCCTAGATAATTGGCATACGCAGGTGAATAGGGGTAAATATGAGCCAGGAGGAATTCATATTCATAACCAATTCATTAAGAGGAAAACATAAGGAAATAACAGAAATTGAGCATAGAGTGTATTTAAACAAATTCTAAGCTATTCTTTCTTTCTGCTATCTAGATAGTGGTAAAAAATAAAACAGAGGTAAGATGCACTTATTGTTTCGGGCTGTAGCACAAGAATTCCATCTTCATTTCTTCAAAACATTCATTAACAACAGGCAGTTTTCTCTCCAAGCTTTCAGCAATCTTTGGTTATAGAAAAACTCAGGTATACAATGCGAGTCTCTAGTGAAAATTCTCAATAGACCAACCCTTGAAACAATGTAGAGAGTGGTATATATAGGGGAAAAACTCTCTACAACTGCTTTTTTTACATCTTGACCTAAAACAAGTCATAAAAAATGATTAATTTGACCTAATTCTATCAGAAATAAATGCATGAAAATATCTCGGGCTGCGCTGAGGGCGGCCGTATCAAAACCGAGTAAATGATGTAGTCCTCAGTGGCTTGGTGCAGTGTTTTCTGCAATAAATGTTATGGGTTTCTGCTTCTTTGCTGTCTGTCTGCATTTAAATCTTTAACAATGATTTGGGGGCAAGGATGGCCTTACGCCTCTTAATTTGACTTTCTGGGGGGCTCATCAATGTTCAGGTGCTTCGAGCCCCTAAAAAATCTTTGGCTGATACTCTCTAGCTCTTCTTCTTCTCTGATACTCTCTGACAATAAATTGGGATGCTGTTCTGATGTGCTATGCGTTAAATCAGCATTTAATGCCCGCTGTTCGGCTCTGTCTTCCTTAAAACTGTCTTCGGCTCCTTCCTGAATGCTTCGCTAAGAAAAACGGGTCATTCGGCGCCTTTCGGGCTTGCTGGGGGCTGCATAATGAAAAGATTCCCTAAAGATTCCCCACTTCGGCCTATTTTATCCAACGCAAATCGCTCATCAAAAACTACCTCAGAAACTGATTCTGGGGCTCCGGAGTGCGATTTTCGCCCTTTGCGCTAAAACTGATGATGACGTCAGCATGATGTTAGCATGACGGGACGTTGTACGGCAGGTGATGTTAGAAAGATGACGTGGCGGGATGACGTTAGCATGATGATGTCATCACGTACAGAGGTGACGTGGCAGCACAAGAGGTGACACGGTGGCAGGGCACGTGGTAGAGTGACTCGACGGTACAGTGGCAGGGGGTGACGCAAGCGGGTGACGTGTCATGGTGACTGGGCAGGGGGGTGATGCAGGCAGGTGACGTCATTGCGCAGGAGTGGTAAACGGTTTTGGGCGCACCGCCTTAGCGTCTTGGCGGTTTTGGAGGGAGGGGCTCCGCCACAGCCCAGAAGGCGACGCGTGGCGGGAGTACGGAGGCAATACCGCCCATCTCCCGGACACTAACCTTCGGGCACGTTGGGAGACGGGAAGGCCCGCTAGCCGTTGATCTTGGCGCAGGATGATTGGACGGCTGGCGGGAAGGACGGGGCGACGGCGGGTTAGTGGGCGGGGATATTCGCGGGAATATTCCGATTTGAATAAAACGCGGCGGGGGTTTTTTAGACTTAGGAAAAATGGGTTTTAGGGTTTAATGAGTGGGGGTATAGCGATTTGTGCATAAAAAATTAGGATAAGGGCGGAAATGTGGGTTTTTTTAGGGTTTTTAGGGCAAGGGAGAGGTTATTAGCATGACCAGGTGTCATCTAACTCCTGCTATGACACGGATGGGCTAAAAATAGCCCCAGATGGACTATTTTTTCCCTGGACTTAGAAGAAATATGGCTATATTGCCAGGGAGGGGATATTTACATAGGGGAGTTTTATATACATATTTTTAGTAGGGGAAGGGGAAAAGCTGATGGGGAGTTATATACTAGAGTTAGTAGTTAATATGGAGATGATAAGAAAGCGCTAAGGTGGGGGACCTTAGGCTAATTTTGGGGAAAAGTGACTCATAGATGAGAAATCCTTGAGTGAAGCAGATCTTCACTAAGACAAATGACATGGAAAATGATGAAATAAGAGGAACCAAGCAGGTCTTGACATCTTTGGGGAAATTAGTAAGTGATTTGGGGAATTAGAAGAAGGGGGAGTTAGTGATGTCCACCTCGAGCTCCTTCAGATGAAAAACTGTCTGCACTGTGATCTGAAGAGATAAAACACTTTGTAACACAAAACTGATCATAAGTCATCGTTCTGCAACCTCATGGCTACCTACCCAGCCTACTCACCTAACATTTTTTCTTCTTATTGGTTTGGGTGCACTTAGACTTGCATACCTAGATTTACAATTTTTCTTTTGAATGCTTCCTATCTAGATCTACACTTATTTCTACCAGGGGCCCAGATTAAGCAGTTGGGTCCCTTTGATTCTTTACCTATCTACAGATCTGCCAAGATTAAACTATTTGGTCAGATGCATTCTCTACATTCTAAAACAGGAAATTGAAACCTAGGGAGACCAAGATTAAACTGTTTGGACCTCCCTTAAATGAAAACTCTCCAAAAATGGAATGACTCATCAAAATTGGAATACAGCAGTGCCTTTGAACTAGCTCACTTCATGGCATCCTGTGGAAATATGGAACACTGCAGCCTGCAAAGTATGACATATTTGGCATGTAAAAATGTCAATCATGAAAAATGAAACCCTGTTGCGACAGGAGGCTAACAGCAAGGAAGGGCACGGATTCGTAGGATGGTCTTCTTCACAGACAAAACACACTTCTATGGAGTGCAATGGACATTCGTTCCTAGGATGCTTTCTAGTGCTCCTGGCACAAAATATGGCCAAAGCCCTCTCAGCTTTCTCTTGCTTCCTTTGGATCCGCAAGGTATCCATTTGCATGGAAAGGTACTGCCTCATCTCGCTCTTGAAATCTTCCATCAGATTTTCATATTCACCTCTAGGGATTGAGTTGGAAGAAAAGGTACTACTCCCAACATTTATGTTTTTAGCCATTTTCTCCAGAGGAATGTTTTCTTCTTCTTCTTTCCTAGAGGTTCTTCAAAATATGTCTTGCTATCCACCTAGGGGTTCTTCTTAATCACAACCATCGAGGAAGAGAGAAGGTTGGCTGTGGGAAGCAGTGGGGGTGTTGTGAAAACAATTTTTTTGACTTATCTCTACTCCTACAAGGCATGAAATGAAATATTTTTGGTTGATTTTTGTTTTTTCTGCCTGTACCTGCAAAACTGAAATAGATTGAACTGCTACTAACTCAAATCTATCTTGCTGAAATGAAAATGCGGAATTGAAATGAAAGCAGGAAAGAACTAATCTATTTTGCTGAAATGAAATTGCAGGAATGAAATGCTAGGCTACGCTTGCAGAATTGAAGTTGCGCAATTGAAATGCTAATCTATGAAAGCAGGAAATGCTAATCTACTTTTGCGGAAATGAAATTGCAGAATGGAAATGAAACAATCTACTCTACGCTTGCTGAAATAAACTACTTAGCAGAAGGTTGTATTAGAAAATAGAAGAAAAGCAGCAATCATCAGTACTCTGACGCTTCCCCGGCAATGACGCCAAAACGATGGTGGGCTCCAATATTGTAGCAATAATGCTGCAACTCCTAGGGCTCTCTTCTTTACTTTTATCAACGTGGTAGTTTGTAACAAACTTGGAAGCGACGATGCTATATGCACAAGTACTAGCTCTTGCCGTGGCTGTCACTTGATCAGCTGGCACAAGTTCGCTAGGAGCTCAAGCCAACTTCTTTGAGTTCTCAGAAGAAGATTTTAATCATGATGGAAGAAAGCTAATCTCAAAAGGGCTATTCTACTTGCAGAAAGAAGATGAAAGCTGAAAGGAAACGCAAACCCTAGCAAACCCTAGTTTTACCGACTAACCCTACTGGTGCAAGTAAAATGATGAAAGCTACAGAAATGGATGCCATTGACTTCTATAAAGGTAAAATGCATGTGAATAAGATACTTTTGAAGAGAAATATGAATAAAACATCTTTTTTCATTTTTGAGTAATTTTGCAGAGTTATTATGCATGTGCTTTGACTATTTTTTCTCTGCAGAGGTTGATTGGCGAAAGGAAATTCTTGCAGGAGGTTGGGAAGGTGAGAAGAGGGCCTAAGGGGTCCCTAGCACCCTTCCAAAGAGTTTCACAGTGATCGGATCTCAAGAAACCACTTTCGTGAGCTTCTATAGGAAGTCTGCAGGGGTTCTATAGGATGTATTGTACCTTCTACAGGATGTTTCTACAGGATGTTCCGAAAGGGAATTTTGAAGGGCTCATGGTGGAAAAAACGGTGGGAAAGTGGAAATGGAGGTTAGATAAGGATTTCAAGGGGTCTAGGACCTGGTTAATGAAGATCAAACATGAAGGTGATGGCTATATTGGTTCAAAGGATAAGAAAGCGATTTTGCACAAAAACGTAGAAATTAGGGTTAGTTGGGAAAGTGTGGCAAATGGAGGGACGAAATATTGAGTGAGGGGTTGGAATAGGTTGTATGATGGAGGAAGGGTAGGTAGGGATGTGTTACAGGTGTTCTGCACATTACTTATCAAAACTAATCAAACAAAGACTATGCAAACCAAAGATCTAGCTATCTTGACCTAGAAACCCACAACCATGATGAACATAACTTTATTGGTAGGAAACCATGTAAGATAACTATGAAAACTAAGCAAGAATAGATCTACGCATGTAATCACAACTGGTATCAACTTTTACAACTAAGAATCTAACACTAGCGATTGCATGAAGAAGCGAGAACAACGTTTTTGTGGCAGTAACGACACTTTGGTCTCAACTCATGGTCTCGAGGAGGGAGAGGTGAGATTAAGGGTTGCTTGATGGCATTTTTCAAAGATATTTTCTGTTACCAACCTATCAAATCAACCTGAACATGAAAAGCTATTTCAATCATCAAAAGCAACCTAAATAACAAAGCAATATGTTAATCTAAGTAACAGAAATTATTCTATGAATGCATCAAAGACACATAAAAGTACACAAAGGAGGTACTGGGCACTTATTTTGTGCCCAAACCCAAGAGTTATAGCCTCCTAAGAAATATTAGAGCTGGTGCAAAGCTGGATTCATCTTTATTGATCAAGAAATAATAGTTACATCCCAAAAACTGTCTACAAGAAAAAGCTCGAAAATGTGCTGAAATGCAGAGCTAACCTACTGACTAAAATCTAACTAACAAATGACTAAAAACTGACTAAAAAATGACTAACATCGAACTACAAACTGGCTAACTGAAATGAGGCCCTAAGCCTTCTTATTTATACAAATTGAGGACCCCAACAATCCTCCTAAACTTTAGGGACTCGGCTGCCAAAACTTGCAGTTAACAACAGTCCTACTTGACTTGCTTGGCTGCCCCTTGTGCTCTGAGTTTTTTTTATGGAGAATTCAAGGTAAGGCCTCATAAATGAAGGGGACACCTTCCTACAAATCCTCTGCCTTGTTCTTCCACGAATTTGGCTGCCAAGTGCTTATTTAAACCTTTGATTTTGTTTCAAAATTGACCAAAAATATGCATAAAGCATACATTAGACTTGTTGGCATAATGACTAACCCAATACACTCTATTAGCATAAATATAATAAAAAACATGCAATAAACTAATGGGAATGGTGGATTAAGTCGAATTAGGATGCTGAATGAGCCCATATAGTTACTCATTTCTAGGGCTCATCACAAATGAATCAAAAAGTACAAGATATAGGCAAGCAAACTACTCAAGCTAGCTATCAGGGTCGAATCCATGAGAAGAGGGGTGGTTTCAACCATATCTAAACTAAGAACAAGAATATAGGCAGTGGAACAACTTGCCTCTAAAATCAAGGAAACCAATTCATTACAGCTCAAAACCACTTGAAACTTGATGTATCTACCTTATGAAGTGATTTTCAACCATATTTACATCAAATTAATCATTTACCATGCTTACATTTACCAAGAAATGAGGAAAAAGTGATCTCCCAAGAAAACTAGGAAAAATCTGGAAAATTAGGCAAAACTGGAAAAATCCATTTAATGCGCAGCACCAAAATTTTAACGTGCAATGCTTTTTCTAGGCCAATTTTGGAAGCCTTCTTAGAGTCCAAATCAGGTGTAGGATAGCTCATTGGAAAGCTTTTCGAGTATAATTTCTGGAACAACTTGAATTTCTGAATTTCAAGTCCATTTGCCCCTCCAAAAATTTATTCTCCCAAGATTGCTTCCTTTGTGGCGAAAAAGTGGCAGAGAGGGCACTTTTTGGGTGTTTTTTTGCCCTTTTGGAGACCTAGAACTTGTACAAAATTCCTCACCATTTTTGAGCTTTCATATTTTTCCATGCTGATTCTAAAAATGTAAACCATTTTGCGAGTAGATTTCCCCAACAAAAGCGCAGCGTCGGTGGCACTACGCACCTATTGGAAAGCATTGTTTTTTAATTTCAAATATTCAAAAATGTCAAAAATTTCTCCAAATTTCTTCAAATTTGGCATGATTGATCCTTGTTAAGTGCTTTGATGAGCCAATTATGCTTCAACCAAGATCTTGAGTTTATCTTGCTCTTTTTTGCTCCTCAAAGCTCTTTTTGGCTTGGCTTTTAGCCTCTTTACCCTTGCTTTGCAAATCTTGTTCCGGATTAGGTAGTGATAGGCCATATGGCACAACATTTTCTTCTCTTTGTTGCCTTTCTCAAGCATCTTCTCGAGGTGAATGTTCACCCTTTCCAACCATGAATCTCGGTCATCTTCAATTTCTTGCTCAAGGGATGTCATCTTGATCTTTCTTTTCTTTGCCTCTTGCCTATTTTCCCTAATCATCTGCAGTTCCATAATAGCTTGCTTATCTGTCAGTTGCTTGTTTTCCTGTGCAAGAAAGTTGATGATCCATTTGGCCCTCTCAAGGTTAAGCGATAAAGCTAGAATTTTAGCCTCCTTCGCTTTGATAATCATGTCCTTGAGTTTTGAGGTTTGAGAGCCCAAATTAGTGACATGTTCCTCAATCAAAATAAAATCTCTGTATTGCCCTTCAGGAAGGACCTCCTCGAGCATCTTTTGTTCCCTTTGTCTCTACTCTTTGATTGCTGGCCAACCTATATAGCTGGAGAAGAAGGCAAAGCCCCTTTCGCCCTCGGTGAAGATAACATTTTCCTGTGGTCTGGTGAAGAAAACGAGACCCCTTCCACCCCTGGTGGAGATAGTACTCGCTTGGTAGCAGCAAAAATCCCCCTTGTGTCTCTCTCATAGGTGAAAAACATCAACACACCTGTAGTTTTGGTCTCATGAACACCTGGTTGTCCTGATGACCCTCCTTCCTTTTGAGGCACTGATGGAATCACTTGAGGGCCTTTGAAAATCTCATGGGCAATAAAGGTATCCCATGGTATATTCAGCAAGCTTAGCTAAAGCAAGACAACAATTTTAATGAGTGAGAAGTGGTAAATGTTGTTGAGTTGTTGAGGAAAAGGTTTCCTTTGCACATAGTGAGTCATCTTCTTAATATCCCTGCATATAAAGTAAGGGAGGTTCATCATCCTTACTCTTGTGAAATGCATCAACAACCTGATATGATATGTATATAGGTGGGAAAACCTTCCTTCATAGGTGAAATACTTGATGATGAGTTTCATGAGAGGAGCATAAATGTTTTGCAAGTATTTGAAAGGAAATACCTTGCTGATTTGCTTGTGATATCCAGCCTTAATGTAAGGCTCATAATGTTCTCTACCCACATACTGCCCCTTATTCCACTGTTCACCTACATTAGGGATGCATGTTGCTGCTGAAATAGTGGCAGGTATCAAGGTGAAAGAGACACCAGCAAGGTTCACCTAGCCATTGTGGAGATGAATAATAAACAACTTAGCAAGCTCATGATGAAATTTTACCCTCTCTACCATTTCACAAAATTGATAACAAGACTGGTGTTTAAGCTAGCTACATCAAGAGGGAAAGCAAGCAATTATGTAAGAGTGGTGGGCTCCTCCTAGATGATCTTTCGCCCTTTGATTGGTTTTCTTGGCACACGAGCTCCTCTGGATGAATCACTGAGAGTTTCCTCTTCCCTCTCATAATCTGAGTCTATCTCCATGCTTTTTGGTAATATGATGGGTGGTGAAATTAGAAGTGAAGGTAGATGACTATGAAGATATTTTGAAATATGAAATAAGCAGTGTGTATGAGGGAGTGAATGCTTGGGGGAATAGGAATTTGGGTTTCTTTTGGGAAATGAGGGGAGTGAATGGTGTTATGAATGTGGAATAAGGATTTGATAGTGAAGTGGATGTAGTGAAAGTGTAGGGTATGGGAGTTAGGGTTTGTGAATAAGGTATAGGGCTAGGGTTTGGTAAGGAGATGGGGGTTTTGGGGAGTGGGTTTTGATGACTGAGGGAGAGGGAATGGGATTTAGAAAACTCAATATGTATGGAGTAAGGAAGAAGAGCAAATGACCCTTTAATCGCTTGTAAGAGATGATTTAGCAATTAGTTAGGGTTTGTGTTCACCATTTAGCTAGGGTTTGATCTAAAGGAAACCAAACACACTCAAGTAGCCAAGCATAACTTTCTTGAGCATGGAGAGGTGATATACTTACTTGGAACAGGAATCAATTTTTTTTCTAGGAAGTTTGGAAGTGATTTGAAGGGATTCTCGCTTCTCTAACAGGTGCATAGCGCTAGACCAAAATGTAACTGTAAACATGCAGTAGGCGCGCAACACCGTTTTAATGCGCAGCACCAAGGCATAGGTGTGCAGCACCAGCAAGATGTCTCGATTTTTCCCCCGTTTTGTCTTCTTTACTCAAAATCAAAATTTTCTCCCTTTGGCTCTTTCAATTCAACAATGAAGACATAAATCACATGAATTGGCTTTTATATCCCTTCTCCTTTAATTTTTCATTAACCAAAACCCACTTTTCTAATGTTTTGTTAGCTTTTTCAAAATGCTCTGTTTTACTTACATCTGACTTTTCCCTTTTTGCATGTGGACTTATCACATTGACTTTTTGCAGTGGCAAGAGTTGACTTTGTCACCAGGTCACCAGGAACAATTTAATTACATATTAGGACAATAAAATTACATCAAGCGATTCTCTAACTGCAAATGCTCAATTTCACCTAAAAACTCTGTTTTGAGGTAAAAGAGCTTTATTTAGCATAACAGAAGTGAACTTACGACTCTATGAACCTTTTTATCTTCCTCATGTGCCTGCAGACCTTTTTATTCAATTTGGATGACCATGATGACAAACCCTAAGACCTAGTGAGACTAAACCCTAAAACTGGTTTTTTATAAATGAAATGAAACAGGATGACTGTGAATGACTAAAAACATGTGTAAACAGGTCAGTAGGTGAATATCATGAGGGAAATTGACATGAAACCACTACCATCAGTTGATCCATGACCTAATGGAATGCAACTGATCGAATGAGACACCTAATATGCGTGCAAAAGAGCAATTTGATCACTGATGGAAGTGTGAAGACATTGACACTAACACATAGCCTCCCATGTAGAGGTTCCTCCCTTTCTGCTGCATGTGGTATCTGTGAATAGGGGAGTTATCTCTGTCTTCTCAGAGCATACAACCTTGCCTTTCTTCCCCATTGTTCTCAACGCTCTGCTCTGCGGATTTTTCCCGAAATGAAGAACAAAAGCTATCAGATGCACAGAGATGAGCATAAAAATGAAATAATGCAGAGAGCTTGTAATGTTTTTAAAAGAAGCATTATTTGAATGCACGTAACAAGATATGATATCAAGCTAAATGGCTTTTCACACATAAATGCAGTTGTTTCCCACTAATGCCCACTAATGATTCGTTATCCCTTAGCTTTATTTCTCATAAATGTTTGTGTCGTAAAATGGGATGAAAGCTTCTAGGGTGGTGAGCCATTGTACTGTGATGATAGTGTTGGGCATGGAATCCCCCCACAACATGTTTTGGGGCTCAAAGCCAAAGTTTTGAGTACTGTTGTTGTAAAGACTCCGCGAATTGCGGGTGCGGAGTGCAAATTGTATGTTAGAGTCATAGGGTTGTCCGCCCTAAGTTTTGAATGTAATGTCGGCCTACCCATGGTCCACAGACCATGGGATTTTATAAATAGTGTGAGGCTCTAAGTTTTAATGTAGGAAGAAGAAAGGAGAAAAACTGAATGGAGTCTAGAAGATAGTGAGCATAGAGTAAGAGTTTAAGCACTTTGGGTTGTAGCAGTAGGAAGAGGCTCTGCAGCTGAGTGCGCGGACCCCTGCAGCTAAGTGCGCAGGGCAGAGTCAAGTCTGTAACCAAGGAAGAAGGATAATAAAGAGAAGTTGATTTCAAATCTCGTGCATCTATTCTTGTGCTATTTTCTATTAGATACTTTATGCAATTATATTGTTTTATTTATCATGCACACTTATATGAATGTTGAACACTGTTAAGGATAACTAAACACATACATATAAGCTAAGTGATCAACTAAGATCGGGTTAATTGTAAGAATTCAGGTAATAACACTATTCAAGCCCCGAGCAGGGCTGTGCGAGGGCAGCATTGCAGGCTGTGAGGTACTGATAGGTGCGCGTAGTGAAGTGCGCATTGGGTTAAACCATGGACCAACTAAAATCATCAAACATCTCTAGGGTACAGAAACCTGGTTCTAGCACCCTCCCATACTACTTCGGGTAAGACCTCAGTTCGTGCTTCGCAGACTGTTGCCGAAAGGGCTAGTAGTAACGAGATTTTTTTGGATAAATCACCTCTGAACGTAGGTCAGGCCCCTACAAGCTAACAAATGGTTCCGTTGCCGGGACCAGGATCTGCATAAGGGATGTTTGATGTCGTGTCACTGGAATCCAACAAAGAAAGAAATTGAAGGGTGGTTGGACAAGAAGATTCATGAGTTCGCAATGCAGGAAAACAAGAATATGCAAGTATGTAAGGAACAGTGGTTGGAGCGCTACTTATATACATAAATCCATGAAATTTTCTTCGCGTCCTTTCCTTCTAAGCTGTATGAGTGGATCGCGAAGCTAGCAGACAGTGAGGGAAGTTGCAGTCTCGATAAACCAATCATGTGGAATCCAGAATTAGTGTGTAGATTAGAAGCATCAGAAGATAATTTCATGCGAGCTACGGACCATTGGATTGATCGAATTATAGGAGGATTTATCATTGAGTTCGCGGTAGATACGACCGTCAGCTACAGCGAGGCGGAACGACGCTTACTCAAAGGACCGCGAGGTAAGTATATTATATCGTTGAACACTTGGATTAAGATGCTATTGTGTGAAAATCTGGTTATGTGAATAAATTAATGTTTGGGACTATGCGAAGTGGGAATATCTACAGAAATGGAAGTAGTGAAGAATTAGAAACTACTCCCTTAATTTCACCCTCATGGGAAAGTGAGGAATACCTTGCGAAAGTTTCTCCGAGAAGCGGAGTCAGTCTGATAAGGCAACGAATTCCATGCTTACCACCTCAACCTACACCGCCACCTGTCTCACTATCTTCACCTCCATCTCCACCCACCCCACCTCTGCCACCACCCTAGTTCAGTATGGCGAGCGCGATCAAACTGCTGGTATTAAGAGGAGTAAGGAAGGAAGATCTGGACCAATTTTGGTTCGTAGTAAGGGCGGTATGGGAAGCACAAGGAGTCATGGATGGCAGTATAAATAAGGCTACATTGGTAAGTGCGTTGCAGGATTGCACATTAACATGGTACATTAAGCATTTTAATGACCATCCAAATGCAGGAATCACAAAAATCTAGGCCACAGTAAACAGGGAATTTAGCAGGCCAAAGTCGGAGACACAATAAATTATTGGGTTTAAGGAGATCGCGATGCTCTTGGGTGAAATCCCATGGGATCTAGACTAGAGACTGAAGAGTATGATTCTCGAAGCCAATATGACTTTGATGGATGGGTAGCATTGTGCATGGCTTGTAGCATCATTAACACTGCATTTAAGGATGGTGTTGTCACAACAATAGCTTTCCACCTAGGGCGAAGCTTTGGAGATGGCAATGAGATTGCATGAGACCCCTATATAAGATCCTGGTCTGGGAGTCCAACAAATCCATGTGCAACTGCAAAATTTGTGTCTAGAAATGCCGAGTTTGAAATAAGACAGGACACCTCGGCCATAAGCGCGCGAGGAGGTATGGTGCATAAAATGCAGAGGTTAGGGGCATGAAAAGGACCATTGTCCAGTTTTCGTGAATTACTTGACGGGAGGAGGGCCGATGCCACTAATGCCTAAGGCACAAGCAGGACCGAGCGCAACACCTACATTGTCGTGCGCAATTTGTCAGATAGGAGGAAAACACACTATGGATAATTGTCATCTATTGTATAAGTATATGTAGATGTCCCAACAATTGTTTTGTAATTTCTGCAGGTCAGTAGGCTATGATGAATGCACCTGTAGAAGCTATGAACTAATGATGGATCAGGCTCCTACTTGCAGAGTACAAATAGAGACACGAGCTCTCAACCCAAATGCAGGAATGACGCGCGCTGGATTTCAGGGGTGCGGACGAGGTCGAGGTGGAATAGGACCAGGAAGGGGTCACAGACAACTAATTTGTTATAATTGCGGAGAGCCAGGACACTATGTCCGCGCTTGTACGAATTTGACGAGAACATCATGTTTGTACTGTACTCAGTTTGATCATAAGGCAGAAGATTGTAGTACATTGACAGTGAGGCTGCGCGAAAAAGGGGTACTCCAGCCTCCCTCGACTCAGAAATTGCAAATGATGAGGTCTGAGTCTTGTGAAGAAGACCCGAATGTAAACATAGTGCTCAGAAGCGGTATCACCACTGTCAATGATAAAAGTAGGTAGTCAGAAGAAAGTGCGCGGGTTCGCAAGGCTTCTACAAAGGAATCTGAATTTGATTTGGAGCGCATGAAGGAGACATTCATGGAAGCTAAGAAGAGTTTCACGGAGGCCTCCACTTCAGGTAGTAAGGATCAACTAGAACCAAGGATGGATCCTTCAATGCTCACTACCTTTCTAGAGACATGCATGAAACTACTATGCAACAACAAGGCTATAAAAGGACTACAAGAACTTATCACTAGGTGTGTGGGGTCAGGAGAACCACGCATGGTCCTGAAACTTGGAAAGCATGCATTACACACAAGAAGGGAAATGAGATTAACTGCGCAAATCAGAGAGTATGAAATGGATCAGGTAATTTTGGATCTTGGATTGGACGCGAATGTACTACCGAAACAAACATGGGAATGCATTGGAAGACCCAAACTATAATGGTCTCCTATCTAATTACGAATGGCGAACCAACAGAAGATCTTACCCATGGGAAGATTGCGAGGAGTAACGGTGGATATTGAAGGTGCAAGCACATTGGTGGATTTCAAAGTAATAGAGATTGTTGACGATAGAAATCCCTATCTCGCACTACTGGGCATAGACTGGGCCACTGATATGAACAGAGTCATAAATCTAAAGAAGGACAAAATGACTTTTGAGAAAAAGTCACTACGCGTAGTAGTACCGCTAGATTTGGCCGAAGGAGCACGATAAACTGAACCGGTGTGCGATGATGATAGTGATGATGATCTCGATTGTATATACAAGATAACCGCGTGAGAGCATGATTGGGTAAATCCAACAGCAGATGACAGGATTTCATGGGAGCACGAAAGCTCCTGCACTTTGGATTTGGACAAAGAAATAGAACGATGGTAGAATCAACTACACAAAGTAACAACACTCAATTCCAACATGATGATAAGATCACTACGCTGTGTGATAATGGAGATAAGGGATCTGCTTAGGTATGACAGGTTGACAATGGTGGATTAATTTCTGAACAAATTTGAGAGCGAAGTGTTGGAACGACAGTGTTTTGATGCTATGAAATGGGCACTGCGTGCTACGCCTGCAAGATGGTGGGGTACGCACCAGCAGAGTTTCAAGGATTGACACAAATGCAGAAGGATGATGCGACTATGATTTGGAAAACTCCAGCTATAGATGAGAGCCAGTTATGAGGGGCAAAACAACTTGCATGCCCACCTTTCTCGATGGGTACAGACATATGACATGCAGCTTGCACAAACACACACCACTCCAAAAATATAGAATCAAGACAAAACGCAACGACAGGAAAGGCGAAGCACGCCAAAGATTATCCATGGAGAAGCATTTGACAAGGTGTACGAAGTGCTGAATAGGGTTCAATAGGTGAGACGCACTGACTGGGACTTGTGCGTACCAGTGGTTTGATGGACCTATAGGACCATGTGAAAAACCATGACAGCCAAAACAATTCCAAGGTTGCGGAATGAAGTAGGGACTATAATCTCTGAGGAGCATGCAAAGATGAATCCACACGTAATAGCACCCATAGGTGCAGTAGTGCACGAAACCCAGAACAAAGAAATCACACAGCTACGCGAAGTAGAACACATAAGACTTTAGGAAGCCATTTGGCAGGGGAACCTTAGACTTCGCAAACTTGAAAAGGACTAGGTATGACTAAGGAAGAAAAGCATTTTGATTGACGCAGAAGTCAAGAGGCTAGAAAACAAGATCAGGGGAGCACGTCTCGTTGATAAAACAAGGATGGCAAGGTAAGGTGCGGGTGATCATACTAATGAATTAGAAGACTATCACTGAGAATTAATTAGTCTGCTACCGTGGCTAGGACTGCATATCACCAAACGCAATAACCAGGGGGGCACACTAAAAATATTAGAGCACACGGCGCCGATCGTCACGATGATAGATGATGATTTTCCGTAGACTATACTGGAGGGAAAGATGGAGCCTCACACAGGTGGTGCAACCACCTGACTAGCAATAGGAGAACAGTCTTAGCACTCTAGGCAGCTAAAAGGGAGTGCGGGACTATAAATTATTCTGCCGGGTGCTGCGGGCTCTGACAGGTATGCACAGGAACAACCTGTCAGAAGGTTCGCACCCGCGCATGGAGGGATGTGCTGCTGCGTGGGTGGGATGGGAATTGATCGTTGGTGTCACTGTTCATGACGGGATGTCCAATTTGAGGCCAAATGGAGTGGGCGGCGGGCATTTAAGACAAGAGTTATGGGCAAGATTTCGGAAAATCTACTGCCAAGAAAGCAATAATGGCTCGGAATTGGGGGGAACGGTCGAATTCAAATTCAAAAGGTGGTATAAAACTCCAAGGGCTAGCCAACAGAAAACACTTGGTCATTTGTGATTTGAGTGGTTGAACAAAGTGTAGAGAGTTGAGAGCCAAGCGATAATAGAGCCCTTAAGTTCGCAAAAGATCACATACAACACAAATGATG
Organism: Pinus tabuliformis; assembly: GCA_031772625.1. Lineage (NCBI taxonomy): Eukaryota > Viridiplantae > Streptophyta > Pinopsida > Pinales > Pinaceae > Pinus > Pinus tabuliformis. The sequence goes on from CM062804.1 coordinate 956,407,097, forward strand.
ACGACCACTAAGGATGGGTTGGGCATTGAAGAAGGAACCATCGGCGAGGCTGCGTAGACCCCCATGGTCCACGATGTTCTCAAAGGCACTGGGGTTGTTACAGAAACCCATAAATCACCATAAGCAGGCAATGGGACCAGTATGCATGTCCCCGAGGAATCCGTGGCACAGTAAGTTATCAATGGAAGAAAAAGGCAAGGTAGTCACCATTAAAACAGATGAAGAGGAAGAAGAATTGCAGGCTCCGATTGCCACTGTAGAGGAAGAAGAATAAGTGGAGGAAGACATCCAACCGTTGTGCTCTGTAGCAAAATTGCCCGAGTATGTCCCTTCGCAAAAAGGGAAAACCAAAATACCAAAGGATCCAGATGCAACGAAGAGTGCACTCCAGACCCTGCTCCTCCCCAATGGAATTACCTTTGAGGGCTTGCTCCTAGGATGCATGCCCACCTTGAAATTTGAAGACTGGGACTGGTGGGCTCCAGTATTGTAGCAATAATGCTACAACTCCTGGGGCTTCCTATCTCTAATTTTATCAACCCGGTAGTTCGTACAAACTTGGAAGCGACGGTGCTGTATGCACAAGTACTAGCTCTTGTCGCAGCTGTCACTTGGTCAGCTGGCACAAGTCCGCTAGGGCTCAAGCCAACTTCTATATGCTCTCAGAAGAAGCTTTCTAAATGATGGACGAAGGTTATCTCAAGGGAAATTGATCTACTTTGCAAAAATGAACTGAAAGCCAACCAAAGCATGGAAACCCTAGTTAACCCTAATCTGACTAGTTTAACCTCTATGGTGCAATAGTGAGAGTGCAAATGTCTACAAATGATGCCATTACTTCTAATGATATGAAATGCATGAACTTAAACTACTTCCATTGAAAAGAACATTGTTTTTGTATTTTTTCTTAAGTTGTTGGAGTGATTATGATTTTGTTTCTTATTAGGGTTTGATTGTGCAGGGGTATTGTGAAGGGAAAGAAAGCTTGGGAAAGGTCAGGGAGGCTAAGAGAGGGTCTAAGGGATCCCTAACATTCTTTCTGAGAGTTTCACAAAGTCTGGATGACATGCAACCGTGTTTATGAACTTCTACAGGAAGTCTGCAGGGGTTTCTACAGGATGTTCTGCAATTCTTCTACAGGATGTTTCGAAATGGGATGTTTGAGGATGGATGGTTGATGGAAGATGCATGGATGGTTATGGAGGTAGGATGGGGGTCTGAAGTGACCCAGGAACTGATGGATGGAGTGGTGAGATGATGTGGAAGGCTGACGAGCTGAACAGAGGTCGAGCAGGTGGCTTTAGGCGTGGTTGAGAAGAAGAAGAACACGATAACGTGATGCTATGCAGTGCAAAAGAAACAAATCCTCTATATCTTGCACAAAACCGAGAATTCCATCAACCTATTCTAACTGTGTTATTAAACCAATGAACAACAATGTAAAGTGTGGAGAAAAATTGTGCATGGTGTTGGAACGAAGCAGTAGTTCTCAAGAGCAAAATGCATGGTTGGATCTACAATTGCAATGACTGTGTGGCAGCTTGCATGAAAGCATAAGACTACGTTTTTGGTGGTTGGTACAGCCCACACCCCCAATCTCTAAACAGAGATGGCAGCGAGTGCACTATCAACCTTTTTTTGGAGCTCTAATGAATTACAATCTACTCTAATCTAAGCAACTGAAAGCACTTGAACTGTAAACTAATCCTACTCAATCACATAAAAGAAATCAAATCAGCAGACTGTAAATTCTAAATGCATGTCAAAACAGAGGAAATAAAGTTCTGCAAAGAAACAAGTAACAATACAAGGAAGAGGAGGTCTATTGCTCTCATATGGGGCCCTAACATGAGAGCTATAGCTCCCTTAAAAACTCAGAATTGAATCCAAAGCTGCCTGCCTTTATTAAATAATCATGAGTCTAACATCATGCCAAAACTGGCTTACAAAGAGCAAAAACCCAAATTGACAAACTACTAGCTACAAAAATGACTACCAACTAGCTAACCAAAATGAGGCCCTAAGCCTTCTTATTTGTACAATTTGAGGACCCAACAGTCCTCCTAAAATTTAGGGACTTGGCTGCCCAAGACTTGTAGTTAACAGCAGTCCTACTTGACTTGCTTGGCTGCCCTTGTGCTCATTGATTTGGTGGCCTTTGAACCCGAGCTGATGGTGGAGAATTCGAGGTAAGGGCCCATAAATGAGGGGGACACCTTCCTACAAATCCTCTAGCTTGTTCTCCCACGAATTTGGCTGCCAAGTGCTCATTAAGACCTTCAATTTTGTCTCCAAGTTGACCAAAAAGGCTACACAAAGCACCCATTAGACTTGTTGGCATAATGACTAACCAAATTCACTCTATTAACATAAAAATAATCAAAAACATGCAATAAACAAATGAGAATGGTGGACTAAGCCAAATTAGGAGGTTGAATGAGCCCAAATAATTGCCCATTTTTGGGGCTCATCAAGGACCTCGAGGACAGCGAGAATTTCCCACACTTAGAAACAGAAAACCTAATGAAACAGAATACGGAGGGGCCGGTGATAACGCTAGAGCCGTGAAAATGGCTGTGCAGTGTGGAAAAGGTCGGATTGTTTCATCTCCTATGGATACCACATTTCCACTGCACTCCCATCACCATTTTTGTCATCAGGCAGCTACTCTGCCTGGTGCATGATGGGTACTTATGGCTGGAGGAGCCTATTCTCATCACGACAGATCTCATCCACCGAATTTCTCGGCTTCTCTGTAAGGGAAAGGACCCCGCGACGATAGCAGGGAAACACAACGATTTGGCTCTCACAGATGCCATGAAGACAAAATATAAGCTTGAGAAGAAAATGAGGGGTTACACTATCACCAATATCAAGGATAAAGGGGTGCGTATAGCCACCCAACTCCTGGTCGGTAAAGTAATGAGAAAATGTCGTGCCGATGAAGTACCCGCACTGGTGGTTAAACTCGCTGAATAGTGTGCGGAGGGGGTCTAGTTCAACTGGGCCGAGTTCCTTTGCGAAGAGTTTTTTCTTAACTATCAGGAGGCCCAGGAACAAGGTAAGACCTTCCACTACGTGTGGTTGCTCTTATCCATCTTGCTAGTAGCAGGAGAACTGCCGGAGGATATCCAGTTCCTGAGCATCGACCGAGACTTACCAGAGGCCATGAAGTACGCTTTTCTCTAGGCCACCAAGGACGTGAAACCGATTTGCGATACCAAGATTTTTTGGGTGCTCGTGGAGGTGGGCATCCGAATGTGGATTAATAGGAGGCTGCGCCTGTGCCCCAGAGTGCACAACAGTCTATAGAGTTTTGTAGACATCAAGGCGGACAAGCACAACACCTACATTAGGGCGCAAAAGGGTCTGATGTAGCAGTGGAAAAAACTCCCATTCATAGCCACTGACGATGTGATATTTATGGTGTTAGAGACATGGCCTCCCGAGTGGCGCACCCCAAATTTGGCGGAGTTGGAAAGATAGCAGCAAAGAAAAGGAAGGATGATGCCAAGTTGTGCGTCACCCAACTGGCCGAGAAAAGGCGCAATGAAAAAGTGGCAGCCAAGGTCAAGGCAGTCTGCGAAGCAGCACAGGTAGCCGTGGAGCAGAAGAAGGCCGCAAAAACAACCGCAATAGTGTAGACAGCAGAAGCCGCCACAGTGCAGGTAGAGGTGTTACAGGGAAAAGTGTCTACTCAGAACTACTTATCCCACTAAGGTGTGATAGTTGCCTTAGAAACAAACAAAGTAAAGCTACTTTCGTATTTCCTTTATGAAGTATAGATAGAGAAGAACAAAGAAGACCAACCTCTGTCTTGCGCTAATCTCCTGGTTTGATTCCTCTCTTTCTTGATAGTCTTTCGCTACTTGTTCCCTTGCACGCCCAGCTTCACAGAGTACCTATAAGATCCCAATAGCATAGCACTATACAAGAACATGGATCTATAATCATAAACAATCTAGGATCAGATGTAAATTGACCATACAAATGTAGCAAACATAAATGACACAAGAGTATGGAGGAAAACTTGAATAACTTATATTGATAAACAAGAAAGAGCCAAGGGGAGTTACAACCAGTTGTTCTGACCCAACATCATCCTCTCAGTAAGGAAGCCCCTCTTCACCTCATACAAAGCTTAGATCACCCAACAATCTGATGTTTGTCTCAAGAAACCAACAACAATTCCTTACAATATGCAAAATTCCAGCCTCTGGATCTCTGGGATGAGGGATCCATATATAGATATTTGTAAGGGAGATGAGTCAGCTTGTGATTTGATTAGTGTCTTCCCTCTGATAGTTCTTGCTTCCACTTGGAGATTGATGATCTCTTACTCATCCTTGGTCAAATTCAGAGAGGCAAGTGTCACAGGAGAAGTTTCTGGAAGTTTCCATGCCTCTCCACCTCGTGGAATGACACTGCCATTTGTCACTTCTCACCCATCGCACCCCATAGAAGGGCTTTTTGAAATGCAACGCACCCACACAGTGTGTTTAGGTGAGATGCAATGCACTTTGCCTATGGAGCAGCTGAAATGATCCTGTTTTGACCAATTCTGAGCAGTTTTTCATGGAGAATTTCTGGGGGAAGCTGTAATCAGTTGACCTTGTTCCTTTAGGGGTTAGAACAACACTTTTAGGGACTTAGGAGCCCTTGGTTTATGGACATTTCATGCTTGGGGTTGCAGTGCCCAAAAATGTCTATAACAAGAGGAGAGCCAAGCAGCGTCTGCAAGACATGAGGCAGAGGACACGAAACTTGAAGAAGAGAGCGCGGACCCAGGGACCGCCTCTACATAGCTCAAACTGCTGCGCATCACAGAAAGATCGGGTCCAAGAAAGGAGGTCAAGGCCTCAAAGCTATCCATCGACCCGATCACCTTAACTGAAGGTGATCTCCATGACATCGACGAGACGGTTCACGATGTCATTAGTGAAGTGCTCCAAGACTTTATGACAGAGCAACAAACTATGTTGGGGGCCCTAAGGGTGCAACTGCAAGAGTTACAGGTGTGGCCCCCGCAGGAGGGTACCTTGTCTACCCAAATTGTAGCAGGCAAATCAACAGCAGAACAAATGCTATGCGCGAAGATGGCCAATACAGTAACATTTCCAGATGGAGCGCTAGTCTCGAAAAACACAATGGATTGTGTGACACTTAATACGATGAAAGGCATTGGCCTTAACTTAGTTTCCTTTCCCCACGGAACACTTTATCAGTTGCAGGATGGGATAACAGCAGAAATTTGTGCCAAAGAGAGCCGCACGATCCAGGTTTTGAGTGAGCAGAAGATTAATATAGAACATCTTAGCTTGCAGCATGACGAGTTGGTGTCGCAAAATCGATAGTTGGTGTAAACAGTTGATGACGCTTGCCGATGTGTCGAGGAAACAAAAAGAGTGCAGCTGTAGCTGAATCTCCAGATTGCGGAGTTGCGGCTAAAGGCACTGCCTTCCACTCCCCCAGAGGTCAGAGAGTAGCGCGCCAACGCTATTGCAGTAGGGATGAAAGAGATTGGAGGTGCAGTCCACAACTGTACCAACATGTTGGAGGAGGTGCTTGAGGTCCTCACTATGTTGCAGGAGGACCCCAACATTTAGTGGCTGGAGACCGAGGCCCGTGAACTACAACAACAATATGATAGAATTAGAGGGACTGTGCAAATAGTAGTCCTTACTTAGCGACTTGCAATGATGCAACAAGCCAAGGCTTTAAAAGAGTAGGTGGACGCAACGCACCACAAGGAAGCAGTTCTAAAAGCACGCGTCCAACCATGGATTGATGAAGCCTTGACAATCATGGTGGATATTGAAGGAAAGCTTGTGCAGATTCAAGGAATGCATGAATAGATGCAGTGCAACACACCGGAAACATAGGGTTCAGAAGCAAGAATGCAGTGGGTTCAACAGGAAGCAGCTTAGTGTGCTACCAACATCTATATTGTTCAGAACTAGCTAGAGGGACTTCGCGCCAAGATTTTCGTGCCAACAGAGTGACTCAAGGGTGAGTCATGATGTTTGTGTTGGGGGCTTGTTGGGCATTGAATCCCCCCACAACATGTTTTAGGGCTCAAAGCCGAAGTTTTGAGTACTGTTGTTGTAAAGACTCCGCGAATTACGGGTGCGGAGCGCAAATTGTATGTTAGAGTCATAGGGTTGTCCGCCCTAAGTTTTGAATGTAGTGTCGACCTACCCATGGTTCGCGAACCATGGGATTGTATAAATAGAGTGAGGCTCTAAGTTGTAAAGTAGGAAGAAGAAAGGAGAAAAACCAAATGGAGTCTGGAAGATAGTGAGCATAGAGTAAGAGTCTAAGCGCTTTGGGTCATAGTAGTAGCAAGAGGCTCTGCAGCTGAGCGCGCAGAGGCCTAGTAGAGTCCATAGCTGAGTGCGCGGACCCCTACAGCTGAGTGCATAAGGCGAAATCGATTCTGTAACCAAGGAAGAAGGATAATAAAGAGAAGTTGATTCCAAATCTTGTGCATCTGTTCTTGTTCTGTTTTATGTTGGATACTTTATGCAATTATATTGTTTTATTTATCGCACACACTTATATGAATGTTGAACACTATTAAGGGTAACTATGTTGGGTTGTGCTATATTCTTTCCACGACTAGTTGACATAGTTAACTGGGGGTTAAAAGAGGGGTGGAGCCCCCCCTTCGTTGCGCGGATTGCGTAGCGGGGGGGGGGGCTCACAGGGGGTTTGAGGGGTGTAGGTAACCCCACTCTATGGGGTTCGAGGCAGCACCCCATAAAATTTTGTTTTTGGACCCTATGTTAGGTTGGGTGGACCTACCTATGGTTTTGTGCCTGATTTCTGCACATGGTTTTGGACGTGATCGATTTCAGTCCATGGTATTGGATGATTCGGCATGTATAAATATGTACTGTAACATTGAAAGGAACATATTGAAAAATCAAGCTGGTAGTCTTGGTTTTGGGATCCAGGGGAAAATCTTTGTGTATATGTGTTTTATGTGTTATGCTCTCGCATTGTTTATTTTTTGTGTTTTAGAATTTGTATGAAAGTAATTTCTGTATGGGGTTAAAACCTACATTTGGTATCAGAGCTATTTTGGCTTCAAGGGGATGCCTTTGTTGCCGAAGGGTTTCGCTCAGGCCTGTGGTAGACCCTGTTCAGTGGGAGATCTGCGAGATCGATTCTAGTGGTGAAAGAAGATGGCGAGTAGTGGAAAGATAGAGATTGAGAAATTTAATGGTTAGAGTTTTGAGTTGTGGAAACTCAAGATGGAGGATATGTTGGTGGATAAAGATCAGTGGATTGCTGTAGATCCGTGTACTAACCCAATGGGAGTGTCTGATGAAGAATGGAAGAAGTTGGATCGTAAGGCAAAGAGAACAATATGATTGTGTGTCTCAGATTCAGTATTTCTAAATGTATTAGGGGAAGCTACAATGAAGGCTTTGTGGGTCAAGTTAGGGACTTTGTACCAATCTAAGTCTCTGGTGAATACACTGTTCCTATGGTAAAAGATGTATAACCCGAGGATGAAATATGGAGAGTCGGTGACAGAGCATCTGAATGCATTTAATACTGTGGTAAGTCAGTTATCGTCTGTTGATATCAAAATTTCAGATGAAGATAAGTGCATTATTTTGTTGTGTTCTCTACTAGATTCGTGGGATGGTCTGGTTATTGCAATAGGTAGCAATGCAACTGCCTTGCAGTTTGATGAAATAGTCTCATCCTTGCTGACAGAGGAGATGAGACGGAAAAATATGGAGATTCAGAATGGTGATGCCTTGTCTGTACAAGGACAGTCCTAGAACAAAAACAAAAATAAGTCATCGAGTGGGAGATATAAATCTAGAGGGAAATCTAAATCTCTAGGAAAACTTGTAAAGGTGGTGTGCTGGAAATGCGGAAAGGAAGGGCACTACAAAAGGGATTGTAAATCTAAGACTCGTGACAAAGGAAAGGGATATGATGATGCTGCTTCTGCAGAGGTGAAAACCACCTCAGATGAAGGTGGGGATGTCTACTTGGCTTCTTCAAGTACACATGTAGATCATGAGGCATGGTTTATTGACTTAGGTGCATCCTTTCACTTCACTCGCCATAGAGAGTGGTTCTACGAGTGTGAGAAATACGATGGTGGTGATGTCTTATTAGGGGTTGATAGGAAGGCTAGAATTGTTGGTCGTGGAAAAGTAAAGTTGAAGTTGCAAGGTGGAAGGGTTAGAACACTTCCGGATGTTCTACATATTCCTGCATTCGACAGAAATCTGATTTTTGTAATCAAGCTAGATGATGCAGGTGTAAAAACAATGTTTGAGAAGGATACCTACAAGATGGTTTGGGGAGCACTGGCATTGATGTGGGGTGTTCGGATTGGAACTCTGTACAAGATACAAGGTAGCACTGTTGTTGATGGGTGCAACAGTTCTGTGGTTCCTAAAAGTGGAGCGGAAAATCTAGTGGTTTCTGGAGAGAAGACCATGCTGTGGCATCCAAGGCTTGGACATATTGGAGAGAAGGGCCTTCAAATACTTCATGGTAAAGGTATGGTAGAAAGTATGAGTAATAGCTCTCTGGATTTTGATTTATGTGAAAATTGTGTATATGGGAAGCAGAATCGGGTGAGTTTCCCCTCTAGTGGTAAGAGGGAGAAACATATATTAGAGCTTGTGCACAGTGATGTGTTTGGACCTGTGAAGGTTCCATCACTAGGTAACTCTGTGTACTATGTATCATTTATAGATTACTTCTCAAGGAATACATATATATATTTCCTTAGGAAGAAATTTGAAGTCTTTGATAGGTTTAAAGAATTTAAGGCTCTGGTGGAAAACTAGACAGAGAAGAAGATAAAGGTGTTGAGGATAGATAACAGTGGAGAGTTTTACAGTAAGGAATTTGAATAATCCTGTAAGAAGTGTGGTATAGCATGACAGAAGACTACTCCATATACATCTCAACAAAATGGAGTTGCAAAAAGAATGAACAAGACGTTGATGGAAAGAGAAAGAAGCATGCTCAGTGGTGTCGGGTTAGGATAGAAATTCTGGGCAGAGGCGGTGGAGACAACATGTTACCTAGTCAATAGATCACCTTCATCAGCATTGGAGGATAAGACTCCGTAAGAGGTATGGACTGGTAAGAATACCTCTCTTTCACATCTGAGGTTATTTGGATGTGATGCATATGTACATGTTCCAAAGGAGAAACAAACCAAGTTGGATAGTAAATATGAAAAGTGCATTTTTATTGGGTGTAAGGATGGTTTAAAGGGTTATAAGCTTTGGAACCCAGTAACAAAGAAGGTTGTGTACAGCTGAGATGTGGTGCTCAGAGAGGTGAAAGATGTTATTAAACATGAAGTCCAACGAAAGGAACCTGAGAAGATAGAGTTTGAGCTTAAGGAGGAAGATCTAGACTCTACAACAGAGGAGGAATCAGAAGATGAAGAGCCACAAACTCTGGGTGTGAGAAGATCAGTTCGGGAAAGAAGGCAGCCATAAAGGTATAGTCCATCTGATTTCTGTTCAAATTTTGCTTTATCTATTACTAATGATGATCCCAGAACTGTGAAGGAAGCAATAGATTTAGAGGATGGCAAAATCTGGAAAGAGGCCATGGTTGATGAAATGGAATATTTGCACAAAAATGAGGCATGGGATCTGGTGGAGTTGCCGGCTGGAAGGAAACCCATTGGCAGCAAATGGGTGTTCAAGAAGAAGATAAATGCAGAAGGAAAGGTGGAGAAATACAAAGCTTGGTTGGTAGCAAAAGGTTATTCTCGGGTGTTGGGAATTGATTTTTGTGATATTTTTTCACCTGTTGCCAAGGTAGCTTCTATTAGATTACTTCTATATGTTGTTGTTGCTTTTGATTTTGAGGTAGAACAGATGGATGTGAAGACAAAATTTCTTCATGGGGATCTAGAAGAGGAGATCTGCATGAAGAAACCTAAAGGCTTTGCGGTGAAGGGTAAGAAAGAACTGGTATGCAAGTTAAAGAATTCTCTGTATGGGTTAAAACAGTCCCTAAGGATGTGGTATTAGAAATTTGATACATTTATACAAGGACTTGGCTTCACTGGAAGTAAAGCAGATCAGTGTGTGTATTTTAAACTAATTGGTGACCATGTTATTTATCTGGTCTTGTATGTGGATGATATGTTGCTGGTTGGAAATGACAAAGAAATTATCTAGGATTTGAAGACCCATTTGTCCTCCAAATTCGACATGAAAGATCTTGGTGCTGCAAACTATATTTTGGGCATGGAAATTAAAAGAGATCGAACAAAGAGGAAGCTCTGGTTAAACTAGAGGAATTATGTCGAGACAATATTGCAAATGTTTAATATGCAGGATAGTAAACCAATGAAGGTTCCTATTCCTATAGGTGTAAAGTTATCTGCTAAACAGTGTCCCAAGTCACTAGAAGAAGAAGAGGACATGTCACTTGTTCCACATGCAAGTGTTGTCGATAGCCTGATGTATGCGATGGTGTGTACTAGACCAGACATTGCACATGCAGTGGGAGTATTGAGCAGGTTTATGTCAAAACCAGGGAAGGAGCACTGAACAACAGTGAAGCGGGTTTTCAGGTATTTGCGTGGCACTAGTGATTATGGTTTGTGCTACCAAGGAAGACCAGGATTGGACAGAGTGTTGGATATTCGTGGCTTTGTTGATGTAGACTGGGCTGGAGATCTAGCAGAGAAGATCTATAAATGGGTATGTGTTTAACCTATTTGGAGGTGCAGTCAATTAGATGAGTAAGAAACAATCTGTCATGGCACTATCAACTATAGAGGCAGAATACATGGTAGCCACTCATGCAAGCAAAGAAGCAGTTTCATTGCAGAGATTGTGTTCAAGTATGGGGTTAGTGTAGGGAGCTATAAGGATAGACTGTGATAGCCAAAGTGCAATTTTCTTGGCAAAGAACCCTGGATATCATTCAAAGACAAAGCACATTGATGTTCAGTATCACTTTGTGAGGGATACAATAGAAGACAAAAAGGTGTTGCTGATAAAGGTGGACACTTTGAAGAATACTGCATATGCATTGACAAAATCTATGAGCTTTGAGAAGTTCTCTTGGTTTAAAGAAAAATGGGCATTTTAGGGCTGGATAAATGACTAAGCTCTCTTGTGGCCCCCTATGGAAAGAAAACAACAAGTGGGAGAATGTTGGGTTGTGTTATATTCTTTCCACAACTAGCTGACGTAGTTAACCGGGGGGTTAGAAGGGGGGCGAAGCCCCCCCTTTGTTAGCTGGGGGGGGGGTAGGGGAGGTCAGGGGGTTTGAGGGGTAAATTTTGTTTTTTGACCCTATGTTAGGTTGGGCGAACCTACCTATGGTTTTGTGCATGATTTTCACACATGGTTTTGGACGCAATGGTTCTCGGTCCATGGTTTTGGATGTGATGGTTTTTGTTCCATGGTATTGGATGCTTCGACATGTATAAATATGTATTTTAACATTGAAAGGAACATAATGAAAAATCAAGTTGGTAGTCCTGATTTTGGGATCTGGGGGAAATATCTGTGTATATGTGTTTTATGTGTTATGCTCTCGCATTGTTTATTTTTTGTGTTTTAGAATTTGTATGCAGGTAATTTATGTACGGGGTTAAAACCTACAAACTAGACACATACAGATAAGCTAAGTGATCAACTAAGATCAGGTTAATCGTAAGAATTTGGGTAATAACATTGTTCGATCCCTGAGTAGGGCTACGTGAGGGTAGCATCACAGGCTACGAGGTACTGATAGGTGCGCATAGCGAAGTACACATAGGGTCGAACCGCAGACCAACTAAAATCATCAGACATCTCTAGGGTGTAGAAACCTGGTTCTAGCACCGTCCCATATTACTTTTGGTGAGACCTTATCCAGCGCTCCTCGGATTGCTACTGAAAGGGCCAGTAGTACCAGGACTTGTTTGGCTAAATCACCTCTGATCTCGGGTCAGGCCCCTACAAGCCAACAGATAGCGATTGTGCGATTTGAAAAGCAATATCACAGATCACAATATCGAAAGATGTACCTTTTAGCATTCTTACCTCCAGCTGTGTGTTTGCGAGATGTGAGATGCAAGCTGTTCGTTCGCTGTTTGATGTATAGCTAATCACTAGGTTTATCCTATGAAATAGACTTGACGAACTCGAAATATTTACTTTTAATATTCTAATTTATGGGTTCGGGCGCTAATCACATTTTGCAATATTGGCTGGTGGTAAGTGCAAAGCGTTTGCTTGAATGCTCAAAATGCGATGCGATAAAGGTCAAAGTGCCATCACAGTTTTGCATCTCACAAATTTCGCTATATCATTTTTAAGAGAGAGTTCTTTATAATTCATGATATTTTATGCGAGACTTAAGACTAAAAAGCTCAAGGACTTCTATTTTCATCGGATTTTACGATAATTTAGACCATGGAGTCCTTATTTAATCATTTTGCTTGATTTTGGAGGTTTTTTAGAAAGGTCCTTTGGTGGGTTTTAGACATGCTATATATGAAAAGGTAAGTCTCTAGTAGTTCCCAAAAAGGTTTTGATTGTTATCTTTGCTTTATTCAAAAAATATAAGAAATAACTAAATGCTAAGTTTTGTTTTTTGGATAAAACTTTTTAAAGGGTCCCCATTTATAAATGTAACATTAACTACTATTATTAACAAATGGGGGCTTGTTGAATACCACAACAGTGCCCCAAGCCCTTAGGCACTAGCCTGGGCAGAGGCACCTTACCCTCCCCCGTCCATGCCTGTAACCCTGGGTTGCTAGGGTCAATTCCCAGAATCATACCTTTGTGTCTAGGGTTGATTTTGGGAGTCAACGCTCAGTGCCTCTGGTCGATTCTCTGAATCAGGGTCGATTTTCGGAATCAGCCCTGGGCGCCTAGGGTGGGTGAGGGCCCCCCTTGTCAAAGCATGCACCAGGAGGCCCAATTATGGGAATCAACCCTGGGTGCCTAGGGCCCCTCAGCCACGGGCCTGTGTGGGGGTAAGCGAGGCATCCCCACCCAGGCACGTGACACAAGGTCTTTGGGAGCCTAGGGTTGATTTCAGGAATCAACCCTGGGCACCTAGGATCGCAGCCCAAGGGCTCTAGGCACCTAGGGTCGATTCCTTGGGAGCCCAGGGCCCTTTGGCCACAGACCAGGGTGCGGGAGGGATAAGTTGTCTTAGGCTAAGATTTGAAAAGAGCTATACTTATAGCTTTTAAAATAAAAATTACTCTTGTAATAATGACTTTCATTCAAGTGTTCATTTTTAAAGTTTTTTTATTCATATAATTTATTCATAATGTCATAGTTGAAATATGTTGAAAATTAAGGTTTTTTAATTTCATGGTAAAAAAATTGTCAAACTTTTAAGGTTTTTATGAGTTATTATAGCTTATCTTTAATGCTAGTGTTGACAACAATTAGAATTTTAGGTTTTTTTAGAGTCATTATATTTATCTTTAATGACATGGATGAAAATTATTGGAATTTTAAGGTTTTTTGGGTCCCATTATTTTATCTTTAACACCATTTCTAAAAAAATTTGAAATTGTACCCTGATTTTTTTTTCTTATTCTAGCATCAACACTTTTCATTTTCAGTGTATTTTTTCCATCTTTTTTGCACAAAAAATTGGTTTTTACTTCCATTTTTAAAATATGTTGAAAATTTACTCTGAAAAAAATCATCGTTCAAGAATACACACTTTTTATTTGTGGGTTGTTTTTCATGTTTTTTTGGGGTTTTTTGGCTAGAGTTCTCATTTTGAGTTTACAGTTCCCGTTTGAAAGTTTACATTGTTATTATCCAGAAAATATGTAGACTATCAAACCTTAGAGGAAAAGTATGTTGCATATGTGAATAACACGAAAGTGATTGGAATTTGGGTAAATAGATCATTGATCAGGGCTCAGAACAGGTATGATATTTCCATAAAAAATCAATCAAGGTGTTATGTAATTCAACCATCATCGTTTGCTTCAGACATTTACCATATATATTCTAATCAAACGAAGATGAAAGAACCAAATCCTTGTCCAATTTGATGTGAGTAGAAGTGACCATAATAACACATAACAAATCTACAAGAATATATCCTTGGAAGGCTGAATAGATCTCAATATCAAACCCTGGGCGTACTGTACATACTTTGTTTCTTTATCACAAATATAAGCCACATATATGCAAGTAATATTACTCAGAGGTATCCTCACTAAAAAATTACCGAATATCAGATGTTATAGCACTGATACAAGTCTTTTAGAGGATCAACATGCCACAGGCCAGATCTTATATAAATTTTCTTCCAAATTATAAAGCTGTCTCACTTATATGCCAAGATATGCCTCAAATCTGTGTCTTCTGAAGGTCAAAAGATTCAGATAGGGTTGAAAGCCTCCACCACATACAATCTCAAATATGCCCTTACACAAATTCATTTAGAAGGGTTAATAAATTATTTTGAATAAGGTGTAGATGAGGATCAAATGGCCTTAGACAAAATCCATACCCAAGCAAATATCTGGAACCAAAATAAAAGAAATTAAACCAGATCAATCGCTTCAAAATCACACTTCTTCAGATGTAGCATTACTACACAAAGGTCGTAGAGATACTCTTCCTTATGCACAATTGTTTATTTTGAAGGGATAAAGTGCCCTATTTATACTAGATGTGGAGGCCTTAGTAAGGAAGCCGACTTGGACTTTTGGAGGGAAAGATAATTTCAAATATTCATATTGGAGCCAAAATTTGACTTCTTCTTGGAGGGAAACTTATCTTGGTGGCCAACTTTGATAAAAAATAATTTAATTAAAATTCCCTTGACCATTTGGTAAGCACACATAATTAGGATAATCTTAGCATTGATTTATTTTAATATGCTTGAATTAAAATTCCATTGACCATCCAATTAATAAGATGCTTGCTAGAATTTCTTTAGGGCTTATCGACCACAAATGGGGTTTCAACACTTCGAGAAGCCATATCTCTTCAACCAATAGGACCTTAGTGACGTGCCACCTATCATTGGAATTGACATGATGAGGGTGATCAAATGAACACAATTTTTCTAGAAAATAAACTAATATCCATCCTAAAAATCTTCATCAAGCGTGAGGCTTCTAGGGTTTCCCTTCCTCTCTTCTAGGGATTTTTATTATTTGGAGCTTTCAATTAATGAAAGCTAGAGGACTATCAAGAGTGTTCAAGGATTGATGTTGGAATCAAGGACAAAACCATTCAAGAATACCCCCCTTGTCATTGATGGCAACATGCATACTCCCCCTGTGAATACTGCTCCCCTTGACTCCATGCCTTTGATCTTCCTTTCCTGATTTCTCTCCTCCTTTGACATCAATGGAAAATGGTTATTCCCCTTGAAAAAATAATTTCCTTTGTCTTTTATCCAAATTTTGGGAAAACTTGTTAATGCTTGCAAGCTCCCTCATCAGTATTAAAAAAATGTGTTTAGGATTGTCTCAAATTAACCAAAATGTGAGGAATTATGTGTCAAGTGTTGAGTGTCTTTTATAAGAAATTTATGAGGTTAATTGGCTGTTTAAAACACATATACAACAAGTAAATTTTAGAGAAGTAAAACACAACAACTCATAACACAAAGCTGATAAAGGAGTTCACCCCTCCTGTGCTACATCTCCGTGGACCTGCATCAATGGCTAGGTTCTCTTTGGATTAATGGTCAATTATTTGATTACATGCATCTATAGTGCTCCAATGGATTTGTAACCTTCTCCATTGGATTTAGAAGACCCCAAAACCCAGAAAATGAGTATCAAAGCTCTACAATTGGACTTCAGCTGATCTAGGCTTGACCTCCTCTCCTGGTGGCCCTAGGCTTCCTTAAACTTCAACCTAGCAAAATCACATACAAAAGTGCTTTTCTACCTCTGCAACATGTTCCATTATGTTTAGAGCATCCAAATAATCTAGGAATGACTCTTTCTGAGCCAAAATTGGTTGAATAATGAAGAATTTATGGTCTCTTAAGTTTTCCCTAGGAAAACTCCACCAAATCTGAAGAAACTCCAGTTAACTCCACCAAAAATGGAGGAATGCCGATTTTTCGGACCTGTAAAACTGTCACCAACTAAATCCAAAATTAGTTAATGGATAAGTAAGGTTTAATTACCCCTAAACTCACTTAGTGCATTAAGCGCGCACAGTTTGTAAGCACTGGCTCCTGGTTTTGAGTGTTTGGTCATATACGGAGGGGTCTAGCCCTCTCCTCCCCCCAACCACCACATGCTTAAAATTTAAATATGAAATGCAACCCATGTTTGTTAAGTAACATGGTGGTGGCATAGTGGTAACGCTTGGTGATTGTGTGCGCGAGGTCGTGGGTTTGACTCTGTCGACCTTCCAATAACATTTTACCGTTGCGTGCTGATTCTGTCAGACCTTTGGGGAGGGACACATGGTGGCCTCCAGCCTTGCCACATGTCACCTTCGCATTGGTCCTCCCTCATCCAATGAAAAATGCCGACTCACCAAACTATCGACCAATCAGAAAATGCCACTTGGCGTGACCTCATTGGTCATTGACTAAACCTTTTACCTGCACAGTCACTTGCCATTCCAGCAGTATAGATTGCTGACTGGGCGGTGAATGTACTTTTTTTGAAAAATCCTTTGTTTGGCAAAGTGAACAAAATTCTCTATCTTTCTCATATGAACTCCGTTTTGAGTGAAGTGAGTTGTGTTGGGATTGTGTCACAGAGATAGACATGATTATTCAGGTTTTGAGTGATTCTGAGAACTTTGATTTTTGAGAAAAAATTTGCTTCTAATCCAGATTCTGATCAGTATTCCTACAATAAACTTCCTTTCTCCCCCTAGCATGCTATTCCTTTCATGACTTTCCACAACTGAGTTTTCCTGTTGCTTCACTGAATACAAAGCCCATAATGTTGTACACAACTTTGATGACTTTTGTTGTATACCATTTACTGTAATGCTATTTAGACTCCCCCTCTTCAACATCTAAAGGACAAGAAGCCTTCAGTTAAATTGTTCAAAATGATATATGAAACTGTGTTGTTTTAGGATCACCATCCTAAATCTTGATATCTTCTTCTCCACCTATAGATTCATCATGATCTTGTCTCTTTTCAATTCCTGAAAGCATGGCCTCTAGGATTTGTTCATTTATTTGTTCTTCTTGTTCTTGTTTTCTTCTCCAAACATTATCATTCCTAAAATTGGTGTTTTCTCTCATGGAATACTTCATCATTCTCTTGCAGTCACGACCCATATGTCCATAATTGTTGTTAGGAAATTATATATTACAGAGCAATGGAACACATAAAATATCTTGCAGAAATATAAACACAGAAAACACATAAAACAAGAGAGACACGGATATACGTGGTTCACCCAATTTGGACTATGCCTACGGGAAACAACCAATCCTTCCTTTTATATTATCCATCAAACTAAAGAGATACAACCTACATTAGATCCGCTATAATTCCCTCTTAGCTCTCACACAATATCCTCTCTCTTTCTCATTCAAAATACAGATTTACATATACGCAATACAATTCCCTCATATATAGTGAGGGGTTGCCTTCTAGGGCAAAAAAGCATAAATTAAACATAACTTCTACCGCCAGATCTCTGCTTAATGAACAGCCCAGATTGACTACAAAATTACAACATTTTACAAAGAAAATTTACATCTATTTTTAGCTTCGGGGGCGTTGCCCCCAATCCCCCGCTAGGGGGGTGCTCCTAAAGATCGCTGCTACCCCCCCTAGACCCCCTTGTAGCGCAAATATTATGGGCAACGTTGCTGCCACATTACGAATTGGGGTCTAATGCAGTGATACCTATGAATAAAGAAGATAATCGGGCTCCACACCCAACGGTTGTGGCATTTGAAGCATTCTACATGGTACCTAAATGACGTTGCAACTGGGTATATGCCTTGTGTTCCTGCGAACTTGCTTATAAGATTTTGATAATGACTTTGATAGTCATTCTTGTCATAAATTCTGCAATCCCTAGCCTTTTGCACAAATTTAGTACGTGAATCATACATTAGCCAAGAAATATGCTAGAGTACTCAGAGGGGTGAAAATATTCTGGGTGGTACAACTCTTTTTTAGGCTTCATCTTGTGTCCTCTCTACTACAGGTTGTTGATTCTTCTTTCTCTAATTCTCTTTGGAAGGCGTGCAATATTCCTTCTTGATGGAACTCTTGATGACACTTGAACAACTTTTCTACTCTGCTTCTTTTTTCCGTTGTCATGGAGCTTGAGCCCTTCTCAACATGAGAGAGTTTGTAATCTAGTTCGAATTTATTGTTGCATGGTCTTTGACTTCTAATGATTTCATCCAAGACTTCAGAGTCATTCGCAAAGTTTTGCTGGACATTGTTTCTTTGCGCTTCCTTTCATAGATAGATGATATTTTCTTCCAAATCTTCCTTTTTCTTGGCATTTTATTCCAATTCCCTTTTGAGCGATTCTTCAAATTTTCTGGCGAATTCTAACTATACATTAAGATTGATGATAATATTCTCTAACTCTTTAGGCTTCTTGTTGAGACTTTTGGCATGTTCCTTTAGTTTTCTTAGCTCAGCTTCCAATGCTTTAACATTTCTTCTTTCCACCTTAAGGTCTTTTAGGGCACTGATAAGTTCTCTTTCAAGATCAACCTTGCATTCTTCTTCTTCATCTTCTTCTTGTGCTTTATGAGATTCCTTTTGGTTATCCCTTTCCATGAATAATACTCTTTTGGTTTCATTTTCATTGTCGCTATCGCTCTCTTCTTGAGATGAAGAGCTACCTTCATTTGAGAAGAAACTTTTCTTGAAGCCTTTTATTTTACCTTGCTTCTTATATCTTCTTTGATTCTTCTTCGCTTTCCTTGGAGCTTCTTCTTCTTCATTATTTGAACTTTTTTCACAAGGACATTTTAAAGTGAAATGACCAACTTCATCACAATTGAAACACTCCAAGGGAATCTTACCTTTGTACTTGTCAGTTCCTCTCTTCAACTTCCTCACACAATTGGTAATTTTATCATCTAAAACTTCACTACAGCTAGAATTGGGGCTTGGATTTGATTTATTTTGCTTACCTATTTTATTAGATGCCGTAAAGGTTACTTCTCTTTTGGATGGGTTCTCCTGTTGTATTCTCATTTTGTATGTTGTAAATATTCCATGTAGCTCATCCATGTTGATATTCTCTAAGTTTGATATATCTCCTAGCACCGAGATTTTGGCATCAAATCTCATTAGGAGTGATCTCAATATATTTCGGGAAATTACCTTTTTTTCCATTGGTTCTCCCAATGCTTGTATGGCATTTACTACATCATCAACCCAAAGGAAATAAGATGCAATATTCATTAGAGAATTTTTGAGGTAAAAAATGGGCCTCAAAATAAAAATGTACAACAAAAATAAACTTTAGAAGAAGCAATAGGATTCAATATTATGATGTTAATAGTGGGGGATGATTCACCATTTTTGGAGTAGAAAGGTAAAAAGATAAAAGAATAAAAAAAATTGTTTTTTCAACTCGTAGTTTCAACTTATCTTCCTACGATTTTACTCAAATTTCAAGCAGGAGCACTCGTTGGATGAAAAATTTAGTTTTGCATCCAAGGAGTACCCATGTTGCATACTTTTGATGGACCTTACTACAAAAAACATGTGAAATACATGGAAAAATGTGATTGCAATCACGTTTCTTCATGTATTTCACATTTTTTGTGAAGTAGGGTCCATCGAAAGTATGGAAAATGGGTACTCCATGGATGCAAAATTAAAGTTTGCATCTAGCTAGTGCTCTCGTTCGAAATTTGAGTAAAATCATAGGGAGATAAGTTGAAAAGGTATTTTTTTCTTTTTTTCCCTCCAAAACTTGATGAGGTAATCTAATCTTATTTTATTATTTCCACTATTATTTTATAATATTCCTTAGGAGGCCCATTTTAGACAAAATTTCTGTAATGTTCGTCTTCTTTCATTCTTAACTATTCAAATTGTCCTCTGAAGGTTTGACACTTGGCCTCCTTTACCTTTTTCCCCTTGATATATGTTTTGGAGCTTATCCCAAATGTCTTTGGCAGATGTGCAATGCATTACTTTAATATACACTGACTCTGTTAGACCATTCAAAATAGTATTTCTAGATTTAGCATTACTATCATAAAGCTTCTTAACCGCATCATCTGTTGGAGGATTTGAGGGTTCCCTATATCTAGTCCTTAAAAAGTGCCAAACATCATATCCCCTTGCTTGCACATATGCTTTCACCCTTCCACTCCAAAGCACATAGTTTTTTCCATTAAGTACTGGAACTCCAATCTTTGTGCACACCATGATATCTCTTTCAATGGTTAAAGTGCTAGTGAAGGAACCTGCTTTGATACCATTTTTTGGAAATATGTGAGGGGGGTGAATCAATGTTTCACTTCAATCAATTGATTTTAACTTCATAAAGCATTGATTATCATTAGGATTAGATTAAAAACATAAGTTAGCATCAAATCACATAAAGAGATAACAACACCATTCAACAATGCACAACATCCAAGATAATAGACAAGATATTTTAAGGTGGAAACCATTTCAGAATAAAAACCACTGAATGCTTATTAATATAGGTCTTCGAAATTTACATGAATAGGAAGCTTCAACTTCCAAGATATTTTAGCATCAACTGAAGGAGGCTCCAACCCCTTGGTTTACAGGCTCTAACTTGAAGGAAGATCCAAATCCCTGATTTACCAGCTCCAACTGGAAGGACTCTCCAATGCCTTGATCTACTAACTCCAACACCCTGATTTACCAACTCCATTTGGAAGGACCCTCCAACACCCTACATAGGCTTTGACCTTCCCTATCACCACCATACCACCCTAAATGCATCAATGATTTGGTGAAACAATGATACCTTAACCACATTAAGAAAATCAAGATGGTATCAGAGCTTTGGTGAATAAGGGAACATTGAGATCACCTTGACAAAACCCTATAAATCATTTTATTCAGGTCCTTCTTGAAGATTGGTTTTTATGGCTTCTTCTATGAAATATGAAAACAAGATAGAGGGATCATCTAATTTTAGAGCTTGGAAAGTTAGAATTTATATTTTTCTTTCCAAGAACAAGGTGTTGGAAATTGTGACAAAAAAGGTTTTTGAAGCAAAAGATGATGCAGGAAAAGAAAATTTCAATATTGATGACTAGAGATCGTCAAGATGTGGAAGTTCAATCGCTTGCATCTCGTTTCAAGAACAAAGGAAAGAAGAAGTTTGGACCTCCGTACAAGAATTCAGGAAAGAGATATTCTTCCTCTAAGAATATGAAAGACTTATCTAAGATCCAACGTTATGTATGTAAGGAATATGGACATTTCAAGAGAGATTGTCTTAACATGGTTAATAACAAGAAGAGAAAAGGGAAGAAACATGCTTATGTAACAAATGTTGAAGAAGAAAACCCATAGAAGGTCAAAGATGAAAATGATTTATTTTACTATTCTACTTTGACACATTCCTTTGTAGCTGGTGATGACATGTGGATGGTAGATAGTGGAGAATCAAGGTACATGATTAGAGAGCACGAGAATATTTCAAGAATGATAGACAAGAAGTGTCTCAAAGGGTTGAACTGGGAGAAAATAAACTTACTATGCAATCAAAGGAGTTGGAAAGGCATCCATAGAGTTGGAATCTAGTAACAATATGCATCTCAACAACGTTCTTTATGTAACATGTTTGAAAAAGAATCTTGTCTCTATTTCTTATTTAGAAGATAAAGGACATGGAGTTTCTTTTGTGGATGGAAAAGTACTCATTTGGTCTAAGGGCTCTAGTATAGATGATGCTAGGGTTATTGGGATTTGTGACGGAAGATTGTACAGACTTGTAAGTCAGCCATATCAGGCGAAATAAATCCAAGAGAGTTATGACATAGAAAGTATGAACATCTTGATTTATAACATTGCCTACATTGAGTCAAATAGTGTTAGGAGTTCCTAAACTACAAATAAATAATGATGGTGTATGCAAAGGATATGCTCTTGGGAAGAACATCATGAAACCATTTCCAAACAATGATAACAGATGTAAGGACGCTGTAGAATTGATACATTCTGATGTATGTGGTTCGATGCCCATGAAATCACTTGGTAGTTCATTGTACTATCTGACATTTATTGATGAATTCTCCCACAAGACATGGATATATCTCTTGAAGACTAAGGATGAGGTATTTTATAAGTTCTAGGAATTCAAATATGAAGTGGAAAATTGATAGGCAGAAAGATGAAGGTGGTAATATCTAAAAATGGAGGAGAATACACCTCGAAGGAGCTTGTTTCTTTCTGCAAGTAGGATGGGATTAAGAGGGAGCCATTTGTCCTCTATAATCCACAACAAAATGGTGTAGCATAAGGGAAGAAATTTTCCATTGAAGAATCTGTCAAGGCCAAGATGCGTGAATTGGACTTGTCATTGTTCTTATGGGGGGAAGCGTCACAGATAACTATGTACATTCAAAATAGAAGTCCTCATAAAGTTTTGGAAGGTATGAATCCTCAAGGAGCTTTCTCTAAAAAGAAGCCAGACCCTGGTCACATGAGTATCTTTTGTTGTCCTATATATATTCATGTTCCTAAGGATAAGAGAGACAAGCTTGAACCTTCAGGAAAGAAAGGCATATTTTTTCAGATAAAACGAATCATAGAAGGCTTAAAGAGTATACATTAGAGAGAAATGACAGATTGAGGTCAGTCAAGATGTAACCATAGATGAGAAAGTGGCATATTGGAGGTTAAGTAAGTCTCCGTAGATTCCTTGGATGAAGTGAGGCAAGATGCCTCAAGGAGGATCATTTGAGTTCTAGTAAATATACTAGAAGGCCATAAGGGCCTCAACAACCATCAGACTTAGACACAGTTCCAAAGATCAAGAAGATACCAGTATGACTTAGATCCACATTAGAAGAGGCAAAAGCACATGCAACTCCTGATGGCACATCTAGAGAGGTGAAGAAACCAAAGAAGTTTTCAATGTAGAAATTCCTTATTGATTCAAATTGCAGATTGTAATATGCTAAAACAATTGACTTGAATCTACTCTACCCATTAGCAGAAACAATAATTGATCGATGAAATCACGAAGCATACAAGAGAAATAATTCAATCACACATAACACAATGATTTTCTAGGGAAAGGCACAAATAAAAACCCCTGCTATCTGTATACTGAATTAATAAAAAAATATGAGAAGATTACAATTCTTTGCTCAACCCCGAGCAACCTCTGCACTATCTCTATCTATCTCACTGCTTCTGAGACAAGCTAAAGCTAATACTTAGACAATTTTGCTACCTGCCAAGCTCTTATTTACTTGTGTTGTTCCCTTGGGAATTAGCCCATATTTAATTGGGAAATTCCACAATTATGAATTGCGAAATCCTCATAGGCCTTCCTCTGATTGCATGCACCACCTGTACAATTCAGATGATTATACAATTGATAGTACATTGTCCCTGAACTCCAATCTCAACTGGGTCTTTCTCTGATCTAACATGCATGATTTAATTAGGAGTGAATATTTAGTTTACTGATCACTGCAAGTTACACCCCACTACTGCAGGTCACACCCCAATACAGTAAGTTACACCCCACAACTAGATCTCCCATTAATTCCTCCATCATTTGGAGCTAGTTTAACTGAGTTTAACTCAGTTAAACTTAATTAAATAATTACAACTTAGAATAAACTCAACTAGTGCTCCTAATTGTAGGAGACACTCTACATGACTCTAGTTAGATCCTCAAATCGAGTTAACTGAGCTAAATAAGTCAAATTAACTTAGTTAACTATTACAAGTTGTCATGAGACGTGGAATTACACTTTAATTCCTAGTTTAATTCAAGGACAAATTAAATTAGGATTTTCTTGTTCCATTTTCAACATTCAAGCTATGCAACTGTTGTAACACCCTCCTCCCACATCTACCCAACTAATCGGCCAACCGGGGTAAACATGTGACGATAAGTTACTATGATATGATTCAATCTCCTAAGTCATGTTAAGGAAGTGGAACCGACGGAAACACACCATACAACCTTCAACATCAACAATTGGACTCATAAGAACCATCCCAGCCTTTCTTCTAACCAACCCCTGAGTCTTATTGAGGTTTTAGACCTCTTGACCTCTGGACGCTCCCATGCTATGGTCATGCTAGTTTTTAGAGAGCTATGGACACTCCCACAAGATTGGATGCCTGCGTCCAGGGACCATTTCCAACAAACCTATGCCAGAGTCTGCGGATTTTAAGGCACTTTTCAAGCCCAGAATTCTAGCCACTGCCCAAAACTTGCTATAACTTCCAGAATCCATTAAACACATGATGAAAATACTAATAAACCAAAAACTAACTCTAGGACTAGACCTGACCATCCCCAACCGGGATTGACATTCTGTCAAACACTTGGTATATATGTAATCTACAGGTGTAAATAACATATCTAAGCATATGGGTCTCATACTTATTTGAGATTTTCTATGAGACCTGGTTTCCTTATCACTGTAGCTACAATTTAATCCATTAGGCCATAGATGCATTGTTCATTCATGTACAAGTAAAAAAATGATGGGAGCCATACATAGCCATTGTCATAAAACATATACATAACCAACATAATAGCATCATAAATACCAAGGAAATCTAAACCATATAATCCAGATATAAGCTAGTATAATACTCATAGAAATATAAGGAGAAATAACCTCATATTAATGATGCAAAAGCCAAAACCAGGATGGGACTTCCACGTTCCACCCGACCGTAGAATGGCTGAGCCAAATATCTCTTCAACCATTCACTCCCATGCCATATTCCAAGTATGAATATGGGATCTCATAAAACACATCAATCCAAAACCATCTAGGGCTCTCAGAGGCCATCCACCTCAACCCATCAAATAGTGATTCTACCTCACGGTTAGACATCACAAAATCATTACCAGTTTGGTCTCTACCCAAGCCTTGCAGGACTCCAAAGTGTTTGTTCCAACCCAACTTCTAGGAATAGTAACTCAACCCACAACTTATTCCAGGCTTCTAGAGCGTTTGTCCAACCAGGATTTCCAAGACTAGTAACTCAACCCACTCGGGCTTCCATAGCGTTTATCCAACCAGGTATTCCGAGAATAGTAACTCAACCCACCTAGGGCTTTCAGAGAATTTTTCCAACCACAGATTCCAAGACTTGTAACTCAACCCAAGATGTTTTATGGCTTCTAGAGTGTTTTTCCAACCAAGAATTCCATGAATAATAACTCAACCCAATCCATTATAGGGCTTCCAGAGTGTTTGTACAACCAAGGCTTCTAGGAACTAATAAATCAACCTAAGCTAAAGGAAACATGAGAACCAACTAGTAAACAAGGAAATGAACCCACAACACCATATCTATATAGGAAATGACAAGGCTAGAAAAATCCACAGTCATTCCTGTCCATCCTCCATGCCAATGATAGATCATGACCAATAAACTACATGCATGTAAAAACTAGTGAGGAAAACATACATGCAACTCGGTACCTGCAAGAAAAACCCATTGTATCTGTTGATCCCGATGTCCTCTTGCACTTTCCTACTCTTCCTTTGCCTTCTTACTCCAAAAATCCAAGTATTCCACACTCCTCCAAGAGTGCTCCAAGAAACTTTGTGTGTCTAAGAGTATGAGAGAGAGATAATAGAAGAGAGCTCCACCAAAACCTGTCAAAATCTTACCCACTGATCCTCATAAGCCTTTTTATTAATGAGGCCTCAATTTTCTTCATTTTCTATTATTTTCCTTCATTTCCTCCTCACATGCAACCTGTGACCTTTCACCTTACTTTTCTCCTAATTTCCATTATTTTCATAAATAAAATGTGAATAGATGCCTCATGCCTTTGCAAAGCCTTTGTTATTACCTTTGCCAATTTCCTTTAGCCATAATAACCGAAATGAACACACACTAGGATGTTTTTCCCACCATTCATCTTGGAATACGTGTCCCATGACCGCGACATTATATATTTTTACATGAATTTTTAATCAAGGCTATTACAGAACCCTCCCCCTTGGGGGAACACCGTCCTTGGTGTTCAATGACACCTATAACCACCAAGACTGCTGAAAACAAAACATACTGCCCATGGAGCTTTATAACATAACTCGTTGCAGTATTTACAATGACATCCCACTGAAAACATGGCAAACATGCCATTTACTGGAGCTTTATAACACATCTCATTATGATATTTACAATCCACATATACTTATACAGATTTGCTTCAACCAGCAAATAACCATATTTTCTATGGAGCTTTATAAACTAGCTTGATATAATCTTTACAATAATATACACATATATACATTTGCTCAACCAACAAATAAAAGGATACGATGCCCATATCAATCAACGAGGGAACCCATATGCTCACACCCCCACCCTCAAAGGCAATACCGGGATTCACATCCTTCACAGGAAGTGTAGGATCCACTGCAAAATTCAAACCTGCATCCAATGTCTAGCGCTACAATCCTGCGCCACTTTTCTTCTCAATGAACAATTACCGGCTCATTGTTCCTGGGCATGCTCCCAATGTGCATATGATTCCATCGGGAAATGTTAATAACCAAAAAAATCCATCTCTGACCTTCCCTTCTCCACTACACAGTCCCTCGGTCAATTCGGTCATCTCCTTCCATGCAATCACACCTTCAAAGTTCTGCTGGCACCCCCATCCTAGGTAGTCTATCCCTTGAAAAGGATTCCTTGCATCAGAAGATACAAAAACTAAGGCATATACCTACCTTAAAACCATCATACCGGTCATATCATGCTCATGGAAATCAATGGACACTATTGAGTACCTGTGTCCCACAATGACGCTGCTCCTGAATACTTTACCAGCATACTGCTACCTGTTCTAATTCCTTTTGCTATTGAAAATTCTTATAGTCAATTTCAACCACCCAACCTGGCATGTTCACGCATTCCTGTACCAATCACATAAATTTCCATTAGATTTAAAATAAATTGAAATACATTCACATCATTCCTCATTGGTGGCCCATCAATAAGGTATACTTGTAATTATGTTCGCTTCCTTTGTCTTTATTCCGTACACACTCCGGATTGGTTTCCACACCCGACAAACTCCCAATGCCTTCTCCTCAACCATATGCACATACACATAGTGTACATCACACACATATAACCACACATGACATACAACACCATGCAATACATGCACCTACACTTGACATAACACACATACATCTGCACCCAGTGTACAACAAAACACAATGCATACACCATCATCCAGTGTAGACCACCACATAATACATACACCTACACCTGATGTACAACATAATACATACATCTATGCCCGATGTACAACACCACATAATACATGTATCTACACCTGGTGTACAAGGCAACATAATACATCTATACCCGATGTACAATTCCACACAATATATGTACCTACACTTGGTGTACAACACAACACAACACAATACATGTACTACATAGAGTACAATATAATGAGTACACATGTCACAATACCAAGACTACATAATGCACATACATAGTACCACATGTACACAACACAACATGTAAAACATGCACATAATACCACATGTACACTAGTGCTACATGTACAACATGTACACAATACTAGCCATACAACACACCACCTGCACAACGTGTACACAACATCACATGTACACATCACCACTTGCACAACGTGTACACAAAATCACATGTACACCACACCACCTACACAATGTGTACACATCACCACATGTACATCATACCACCTGTTCAATGTGTACACAATGTTAGACGTACACATCACCACATACACGACATGTATGTGACACCACATGTACACAACACCATATGCACGACATGTACACCACCACTTGCACACAACACCATATGTACAACATGTACACGACACAACATGCTCACAAAACCACTTGTACAATCATGTACAAAACACCATATGTACATAGCACCATATGTACAACTTGCACACAACACCATATGTACATAACACTGAATATAAAACATGTACATAGCACTGCATATAAAACATGTACATAACACCCTATGTACACAACACTGCATATCCAACATGCGTACAACAACATATGCACACAACACCGCATATCCATCATGAACACAGTACAATATGTACACAACATCGCATATCCAACATGTAAATGGCACCATCTATACCCAGCATTGCATATGCAACATTCACACCAACACTATTTATACTACCTGTACATAATCATTGCATAAACAACATGTCCACACACTACATATACACAACACCACATGCACACAACATCACAGATGTAACATTTACAACATATACAACAAATGCACAACACTAGTACCACACATCCAAAACCACACTATCTCTGCCAAGAAACCTTGCCTCTAGTGTCTCTTTTGCCATCCATGCTTATCCTAGCATTCCTCAGATCTCACTGCTTTCATTCAACTGATGTATCCCTCAGAGTTTCCTATCATAACATAAACATAAGCATAATGCAAGCATACAAAATCAATTCATATCCACATGATACTGACCTCATATATTTGTCATGACTACTCTTCCACTTGATTCCTCATAAACCATGAACCTCTTCATGCCATTCACCTGCATAATAAATCATTCCTCCACAAGAACGATTCCTGATGACCTTTCTAGACAACGGTATGCATACACACACACACACACACACACACACACACACACACACACACACACACACACACACACACACACACATATATCAACATCAAATAATCATGATTCTGTCAGACAACGACATACATACCTACATATATACATGCATATATACAAATATTAGCATAAACATGTTCACAACATAATTACCAAATATCATAAGGTCAAGGTAAAGAGAACTCCCTTTATGCGTGCAACACATGCGCAACATTGAGAACAATAGTTCCCAACATAGCCAAGGCATATGACTCCTCAAGTCCATTCACCTTACCTTTAAACATGTTCCCAACATAATTACCAAATATCATAAGGTCAAGGTTGAGAGAACTCCCTTTATGCGTGCAACACATGTGTAACATTGAGAATAATAGTTCCCAACATAGCCAAGGCATATGACACCTCAAGTCCATTCACCTTACCTTTATGTTTGCTTTCTCATGATTGTCCCGCGATCGTCTATTTACACCAATGGACCCAACCATCTCAATCGACTATCATACTCTTACCTTTAGCTATCCTTACACATGCACCAACTTCATCTGAGTCTTTCATTATTTTTTGGGTTCCACACAGCTATCCCCGAGCTCCATTAACTTCCTCTTTCCCCAACCAATTCCCAAGACTATCAAAACAACAAAGGCAATACCGAGAATAAAACCATGGAAAACCAATAACAATACGACACCACAAACAAAGTGGCATGGGCATGCAAAATATGCAAACAAAACTACAATCAAGCATAACAAATCACCAAAATACCAAAATCACAAGACTAGAAATAAATGCCATGAATCAATCCCCATGGTTCCCAATGAAATCTCAACCCTATCCCTCTTCAAGATTTCATGGCAACCTCTCTTGCCATGCAACTCCATGCATCACACTATCATAAACACATAAACATTAATGTATAAATAAACATAACAATACACTAGTTACGTTATCTTGTTGTGCCAAGCACACTGCCTTGTAGCTGAACACATATGTGCCATGTCTCAAGGGACTCCAATTCCCTTGACAAATCTAGCTATAATTAGACACCGACTGTTATACTTGTCAAATACATGTCCATGAATATAGCACATATCCACATAATTTCAAACAAATTAGGGTTAAGAAGACTTTCTGTATGTAAAGCACTCATTCGTTTGGAATTAGGGTTTCCAAACATAGCCAAAGGAATTCTTTCCCAATTCCATTCTTTTACCTTTTTACATTGTTGCAACTAAATCTTACTATGTACTTTCATATCACCCAATGGATAGTTATATAAATAAATCAACTATTACCTTTTCATGCTAATACCAAGCATGTTTCCTGCAACTCTTTACACATGTCAACCACATGTTCCAAATATCAAGACAATCATATTTATCAATTTGAAATCAACCTTTACCAAGACTAACAATCATGTCATAATCCATAGTCAACTCATAGTCATTAGACATAATGCTACAACTATCACCTACTACACTCAAGTACATATCAATTGTCTCAACACATATGTATTAGTACAATCATCTTAAAATAAGATCATTGGAACACATACTCATATTATGAAATTCATCAAACATTCAACCAACTTGCAAATATACAATGTTAAAAAAATCAACTAGATGACATAATAGACACAAAACACTCAAACACCAAATAGACGTCATAATCAAACATTGAAACACAAAGTAGATGACATAAGCAAGTTCATACCTTAATGTATCTCAGGGGAGGCTATCTTGTCTGCACAATCAATCCAGATTAGCATGATATAACTTCACAACATATCAACTCAACCACAAATAAGGTCATGATATCCATAATAGTCACTAGCTAACATGTCCAAATCATAATCTCATAAACATTTATCATTCATACATAATAATTCATCCGCGCAATCAGTCTAGATTAGTATGACATAATATCACAACATATTAACTCATACTTGAATGTCATAACCCTAACCATTCACATAGACCAATCCAACTTAGTATGATACATATAACATCAAGATCTTAATGTAATAACCCTAATCATCAAGTTACTAGCATATAACAACAAGTTATATATCATGCTCATCAACAACATATAACCTAATCATCAAGCTAACTATCATATAACAACAAAAAGTTAACATATAATATGCTCAACAACAACTTATAACCTAATCATTAAGCTAACTATCATATAACAACAACAAGTTAACATATAACATACTCAACAACAACATATAACCTAATCATTAATTTAACTATCTTATAACAACAACAAGTTAGCCTATAACATACTCATTGACAACATATAACATAATCCTCAAGTTATCTAACATAAAAAAACAATAAAAATGCATACAACCACAAGTTAATATCATTCATAACTATATGACACATGTGCATATGACTACACTGATCAACTATCATCTATCATGTATGTAACCATAACCTCAATAGACATGTACATGAACCTAATGTATATAACAATCCATTAATTTACATACTTGCATTCCCAACATACAAACCTGTATGATGACATGCTCTTGCCTCGAGGTCCAATGCTGCAACTTCACTTTAATGATCTTCATCTCTTGCTCTATCCCAACCAACACATTAGCATCATAACATACCAATAGCATCATGATGACTAATTTCATAAATGACCTCATGCACAACAACTTTCACCATGAAAATGCATGCGTAAAGACATATAGACACTGACATGCATAAAAAATTCATATACAACCATACACTCATACCGACACATTCCACAACAACACCATCAACCTTCACATGGATACATCACTACAACCATGATAAACACTATGCAAATGCAACAAACACATGGACTACAAGCATAACAAACACATATGAAACCGACATGAATGCATGACCAACACACCGCCCATCTAGTTCAAGGGGTGAACCATGCTCTGATACCACTTTGTAACACCCTCCTCCCCCATCTACCTAAGTAATCGGCCAATCAGGGTAAACATGTGACGAGAAGTTACTATGATATGATTCGACCTCCTAAGTCATGTTAAGGAAGTGGAATCGACGGAAACACACCATACAAACTTCAACATCAGCGATAGGACTCACAAGAACCATCTCAACCTTTTTGCTAACTAACCCCCTGAGTCCTACTAAGTTTTTGACCTCTTGACCTCTGGACGCTCCCATGAATGGGCATGCAAGTGTCTAGAGAGCTATGGATGCTCCCACAAGCCTGGATGTCTGTGTCTAGGGACTATTTCTAGTAGACATGTGCCAGAGTCCGGGATTTTAAGGCAATTTTCAAGCCCGGAATTCCGGCCACTGCCCAAAACTTGATGCAACTTCTAGAATCCATTACACACATGATGAAAATACTAATAAACCAAAAACGAACTCCAGGACTAGACCC
Organism: Pinus tabuliformis; assembly: GCA_031772625.1. Taxonomy (NCBI): domain Eukaryota; kingdom Viridiplantae; phylum Streptophyta; class Pinopsida; order Pinales; family Pinaceae; genus Pinus; species Pinus tabuliformis. The sequence continues at coordinate 956,439,301 of CM062804.1, forward strand.
GACCATCCCCAACCGAGACTGACATTTTGTCAAACACTTGGTATATATGTAATCTACAAGTGTAAATAACACATCTAAACATAGGGGTCTCATACTTATCTGAGATTCACTATGATACTTGGTTTCCTTATCACTTTAGCTACAGTTTCATCCATTAGGCCATAGATGCATTGTTCATTCATGTACAAGTAAAAAATGATGGGAGCCATACATAGCCATTTTCATAAAACATATACATAACCAACATAATATCAATAGAAATACTAAGGAAATAACAACCATATAATCCACATATAATGTAGTATAATACTCATAGAAATACAAGGAGAAATAACCTCATATTAATGATGCAAAATCCAAACCCATGATGGGACTTCCACACTCCACTCGACCGCAGAATTGTTGTGCCAAATCTCTCTTTAGCCATTCACCCCCATGCCATATTCCAAGCATGAATGTGGGATCTCATAGAACACATCAATCCAAAACCATCTAGGGATTCAAGAGGCCATCCACCTCAACCCATCAAACAATGATTCCATCTCATGGTTGGACAACACAAAACCATCACCATGGTCTCTACCCAAGCCTTCTAGGGCTCCAGAGTGTTTGTTCCAACCCAACTTCTAGGACTAGTATCTCAACCCACATCTTATTCCAGGTTTCCAGAGCGTTTGTCCAACCAGGGCTTCCAGAACTAGTAACTCAACCCACAACTTATTCCAGGCTTCTAGAGAGTTTGTCCAACCAGGGCTTCCAGGACTAGTAACTCAAACCATCTAGGGATTCCATAAAATTTTTCAAACCAAAGCTTCTAGGACTAGTAACTCAACCCAATCTGTTATAAGGCTTCCATAATGTTTCTCAATCCAAGGCTTCTAGGACTAATAACTCAACCCAAGATGTTACAGGGCTTCTAGAGCATTTCCCAACCAAGGCTTCCAAGAACTAATAACTCAAACCAAGCTAAAGGAAACATGAAAACTAACTAGAAAACAAGGAAATGAACCCACTAGACCATAACTATCTAGGAAATGGCAAGGCTAGGAAAATCCATTGTCAATCCCATCCCTCCTCCATGCCAATGACATATCATGACCAATAAACTACATTCATGTGCCATGCATGCCAAAACTAGTGAGGAAAACATACATGCAACCCATTAGGTACAAGAAAAACCCGTTGTAGTTGCTGATCCTGGTGTCCTCTTGCGCTTCCCTACTCTTCCTTTGTCTTCTACTCCAAAACTCCAAGTATGACACACTCCTCTAATAGTGCTCCAAGAAACTCTATGTGTCCAAGAGTATGAGAGAGAGAGAATAGAAGAGAGATCCACCAAAACCTATCAAAATATTACCCACTGATCCTCATAAGCCTTTTTATTAACGAAGCCTCTATTTTCTTCATTTTCCATTATCTTCCTTCAATTTCGTCCTCACATGCAACCTGTGACCTTTCAACTCCCTTTTCTCCTAATTTCCATTATTTTCATAAATAAAATTCCAATAAATACTTCATGCCTTCCAAAGCCTTTGCCATTGCCTTTGCCAATTTCCTTTAGCCATAATAATCAAAATGAACACTCACTAGGATGTTTTTCCCACCATTCATCTTGGAATACGTGTCCAATGACCATGGTCTTATATAAATTTACATGAATTTTTAAACAGGGTTGTTACAACTATCATGAAAAAACTCATTGATGAAGAACCTTCTACATATGAAGAAGCAACTAACCAGCATGTATGGAGGGAAGCAATGAATGAAGATTACCTATCGATCATGAAGAATGATGTATGGGAGATTTTTCTAAGGCCTGAAGGGAAGTTAGTGGTGACTTCTAAGTGGATATACAAGATTAAGCATGTTGCAGATGGTAGTATTGAAAAATACAAGACACGATTCGTGGCTAGAGGGTTCTCACAGAAAGATGGAGAAGACTATGATGAGACCTTCACTCTAGTTGACTGGCACATCTCTATGGGGATGGAAATTTCACCAGATGGATGTGAAGACTGCTTTCCTCAATAGTATGATTGAGGAAGAGGTGTACATAGAGAAACCTCAAGGCATTGAGGTATTTAAAAAGGAATCTCATGCTTGCAGGTTGAAGAAGGCTTTGTATGGAGTCAATCAAGCTCTAAGAGCTTGTTATGCTCATACCGATAGCTATTTGACGAGACTAGGACTTACAAAGAGTGAAGGAAATCCAAATATTTACTTTAAGATTGCGAAGAATTCACTTGTGACCTTATTATTATATGTTGATGACTTGTTTCCGACAGGTGTCAAGCCTCTTATCATTCAGTGCAAGAATCAGTTGCATTTTGTGTTCGATATGAAGCATCTTGGGTTGATGCACTATTACTTGGGATTAAAAGTATGGAAAAAAACCTAACGAATTCTTTATTGGCCAAGGAAAGTATGTGTTAGAGATCCTTCAAAGATTTGGTATGACAGATTGCAAATCCATGGCGACTCCCATGGTGACCAACTTGAAGAAGTTAAGAGGCTCTGACTCCAAATTGGTAGATCCATCTATGTACAAGTGACTAATTGGTTCATTGATGTATTTGGTTAACACTAGGACAAACATATGATTTTTTGTGAACACATTGTGCGAGTTCCAGGTTGAACTGAGACATGAGAATTAGATTGCAGTAAAGAAAATTTTGAGATATTTGCATGGTATAATGAATTATGGCTTGAGATTTGTTGTAAACAAGGATGTACAACTTCAAGGACATACTGATGTTTATTGGGTAGGAAGTGTTGAAGATAGAAAGAGTACCTTAGGAGTATGCTTTAGTTTAGGATCCACTTCGATATTGTGGATGATAAGGAAGCATAGGTCAATTACACTCAACACTACTAAAGAAAAGTATCACAACCAATGAGGCTTTTATTGAAGCAGTATGGCTCCAGAAGTTTTTTGGAGGATTGTTTGACCAAGAGTTGGAACTGGTGGTGATACACTATGATAATCAAATCTATGTGAAGCTTTCAAAGAATCTCGTGTTCCATGATAAGTGAAAACATATTGAGATCAGGTAACAGTACATCTGTGACCTTATGCAAAGGAGAGAAATAAGGGTAAGTAAATCTCCACTGATGAGCATACAATTGGTGTTTCGATGAAGCTGTTGCCAAGAGACAAGTTTGTGTACTTCAGAGACAAGATGGGGCTTGTGGAGATTACCTCTCTCATTGAGAGGCAGTTCTGATATGTTTGCAACCCATATGTATATTCTCTCTAAGGGGAGAATGGGTCCAAGAGACCCAGAGGGCTCAATAGGAAATCTTGAGTGAGTTTCTCTTGAAGGAGGACCTTGATCACACAGCAGACATGGTGAAGTGAGGTCCTTATGCATCTGGACCCTAATCACACATGGGGAAGGGTGGAGTGAGGTCCTAGAACTTTATCACACATTAGACATGGTGGAGTGAGATACTTCCACAAATGGACCCTAATCACACACTAGGAAGGGTAGAGTTTCCTGGATCCTAATCACACACCAGGTAGGGTGGAGTGAGGTCATTTTAGCATTTAGACCTAATCACCAACCAAGAAGGGGTTGAGTGAGGTCTTGGCTCAGAGTGCTCACTAGGAAGGATGAGTGGGTGCTTGTTATTTGAGGGTATCAACATTTTGGCCTAGGTAGAGGCCATGGGATTCGAGGACCAATCAATCTGGAGGAGTGAGTCCTAATGTGTTGATGACATTGTCGTAGGTTTGGTACCACCATTGATATGGCCACCAAAAGATGCTGATGATAGATGATGATGTTGGTAATGATGGATAACCTTTTCTTTAGATAATTTTGTTCAATTTGAGAACACCTATGACAATGATTATGAATACCTTCCTAGTTAAGAGGGAGTCATGAATTTGTAACTATGGTTGGTCTTCATAATGTACATCTTGTCACTTATGTAATTATATTTATTTTTGTAAAGCATATGTACAAATGCTTGAGTCAAAGGAAAAATTGTTTTGAGTCAAAGTCCCATTGTGACTTTTTAAAGATGAAAATTTTGAATTTTTGAAATGTAAATTTTGGCTCCAAAATTGACAGGCCGAATTCCCTCCAAGTCAAGTCAGCCCTGGAAAAGAGATCATCCATTCACCCAAGACATATTACTATATAAAGGCGACTCAAACTCCTTCATTTGGGTATTCACATTCTCTCACAAAAGAAAATTTATAGGCAAGCAAGAGAACGACAAGAAGGATGAAGAAGGATGAAGGAGGTTGAAATATCTCTTTTCTATCTTTCTCTTGAAACTCACACATGTGGATTAGTATCTCTATTTTTGGTTGACATTTTTCTGGGGCAATTGCACGGGGGCTTCACTGGGGGAGAAATACCATACCACATGCATTCATATTGGTGGATATATATTGAGGAAAAAATGACATAATATACTGAGCATATAATAGGGGGTAAATGGTTTTTATATTGTAATATGGATGGAAAATGAAATCCACCCATGGTATTCATCCACCCATAGTATTCATTCACCCATGGAATTTACCCATGGTATTGTAAGTGGCATCCACCCATGGTATTTATCCACCCATGGAATTTACTCATGATAATGTAAGTTTCATCCACCCATGGTATTCATTCATCCATGTTATTTTCCCATGGTATTGTAAGTGGCATCGACCCTTGGTATTCATCCTCCCATGGTATTTATCCACTCATGGAATTTACCCATGGTATTGTAAGTGACATCCACCCATGGTATTCATTCACCCATGGTATTTACCCACCCATGGAATTTATCCACCACAATGTAGCTTTTATAGTTATTATCTATTTTAATAAAAAAAAAATTTATTTGTGGTTTTGTTATTGTGTGTTCTCCTTTTTTCTTCTGGCATTTCAATTTTTCAGATATTTGGGGCCTCCTCCCAAGATCCGGATTAGTGGTATCAGAGTAGGTTACGATTCCATGGGGATGAGGGTTTGATGCATATTTCAATTTCAATTTTTTGTAGCAATATTCAACAAAATTGAGGCATGTGCTATGACCTCCACAAAGAACTTTCTTGGGCAAAGCAGGAAATTTTTTTCATTTTTCATATTTTTGTAGGAATGTTTTTTGGGCTGCGAGTTTGCAGATTCGATCTGAAAATTTTGGTGAAAATTTTACAAAAATAAATAACATATTTGGATTCCTTCCAAAAAGATACCCAAATTCAAAAAATAAATCGGTCGAATCGAAGTCTAGATGAGGGAGATATTGCTGATTTAAAATCAACTATGTTGCAAAAAATTTTTTGACGACAATTTGTGCACGACATCTCTGCTATAATTTTGTGCATAATTTTGGAAAAATAATTTTAGAACTGAGCTCCTATAAAAAAATTACCCAATTAAAAAAAAAATTGGTCGAATCAGAGCTCGATGAGGGAGATATCACTGATTTAAAATCAACTATTTTTTTTGAGAACTTTTGTGATGGCGGGACAGTTGCAACATGAATCTGTGTTTCCAAAGTGTCCACATAGGGATTTCAATCACATGGGAAGATGTAGAATGGTCATTCTATTTCCAAAAATAGGTATAATAAATATTCCGAGTTATATTGACTGAGTTATGCCCATTTTAAATCTGGAGCAACATTCGGAGTGGGTTCCCCTTGGAGATGTGCCCTCCCACCCCGCTTTAGTAGGCACTTGCTTCACATTCTTTAGCTTCGGCATAGCAACATACGGCTTGGGTTCTTTGGAGACATTCCCTCCCACCCAGGCTATGTAGGCACCTTCTACTTCATTAACAACCAACATCACGGTTATGGGTCAACTATACAAAATCCTTGTTATCGAAGTCCATTTGCTAGGCCACACACTGTTAGTATCATAGTTGGTCACAAGCATTACGAGGTAACTCTATCCTCAGATCTTCGTTTTTCATGGTTATGGGTCATAAAAAAACCCACACTTCATTGAATTCCATTTTCTAAGCCGCACACTCTTAGTATCACAGTTGGTCACAACTATTATAGGGTATCTCTATCCTTGTTGGGCGTGGGATCCCTCCAAGGCAAGTTTTGGGGCTTGAAGCCCAAGTTTTGACTAAGTTCGATGTAAAGACTGTGTGATTTGTGGGCATGGAGTGCGAATTTGTAATTGAGTCATAGGGTTGTCCGCCCTTACTTTTGTAAATATGATGTCGGCTTGAGAGTTCTACCCATGGTCCGCGAACCATGGGATTATATAAATAGAGCAAGGCTCCAAGTGTAAAGGGAGATCTAAGGAAATTGAAGATAGAAGATCTAATGAGGAAGCATTGAGTTTAAAGTGAAAAGTCATGTCTTTGGGTTGTAGAGTAGGAGAAGGCTCTGTTGCTATGTGCGCAGAGGCCTAGTAGTCCGTAGCCGAGTGCGTAGACCCCTGCATCTGAGTGCACAGGACAGGTTGAGTCTGTAACCGATTAAGCATTAATAAAGAGAAGTTTTACATTATTTATGTGTATCAGTTCCTGTTTTATGCATTGAAGTAAACTGAGTATGAATTTCAATTTTACTGTTTATTTGCTATGCAAACTTATATGAATATGTCGAATAAGTGAATATAAGATAAAGTATCTGTTTACATGAAGATAACTAACTGTTATAAGAAGATAAGTAAGATCCGCAGTGTAACTTGGGGAAATAGCACAGATCGCTACTCTAGCAGTGCGAAAGCTCCATAGACCTTGGTTAGGGCTGCACAAAGACGAATATAATAGGGCGCGAAGACCTCATAGGTCAGGAAAGTGCGCGAAGTAACTTGTGCGAAGGTATTCACAGTTGGACTAAATCGACCCTTCAGACATCTCAAGGGTGCGGAAACTTGGTTCCAGCATCCCCCCTTACTACTTTGGGTGAGACCTTAGTCTGTGCTCCATGGACTGTTGTCGAAAGGGCCAGTAGTACAGGGATTTGTTAAGTAACTCTGAACCAGGTCAGGCCCCACCAAACCAACAAATAGTTCCATTGTCGGGACCGAATCTGTATAGAGATTTTTGATGTCATATCATTGGAATCCAACTAAGAAAGAAATTGGAGGTTGGTTGGACAAGAGAATTCATGATTTGTGACGCAGGAGAACAAGAATCCGCGACTATCAAAGGAAGAGTGGTTAGACTGCTACCTATACATGGAGATTCATATTTTCTTCGCATCTTTCTCTACTAAGTTGTACGAGTGGATCACGAAGCTAGCAAATAGCCAAGGAAGGTGGAAACTCGACAATCCTATTGTGTGGACCCCAGAGTTGGTGCGCAGATTGGAAGCATCGGAGGATAATATCGCGCGCGCTGTTGACCACTGACTCGATCAGATTATAGGAGGGTTCATTACTGAGTTCGCGATAGATACTTCAGTCAGCTATAGCGAGGCAGAGCGACGCTTTCTCAAAGGAACATGAGGTAAGTACATAAAGTCTCTGAATACTTGGATTAAAATGTTATTGTGTGAAAAGAGGGTTATGTAATTACTTTGATGTCCGGAGCTACGTGAAGTGGAAAAACCTATAGAAACAAAGGAGCTAAGGGACTAGAGAATAGCCCTTTGATTTCACCTCCGTGAAGGGACGAGGAAGAGCTCGCGAAGGTCTGACTTAGAAGTGCGATCAATTTGATAAGGCAGAGGATTTCGCGCGCCCCACCCACGCAACCACCAGCTTCACCAGCTTCACCCCCATCTTTTCCCATACCACCTTCACCACCACTGCGAGTCAATATGGCAAGCGCGATAAAGTTTCTTGTGTTCAAGGGAGTAAGAAATGAGGATCCGGAGTAGGAAATGAGGATGGGAAGCATAGGGAGTTACAAATGATAATATAAAGAAAGCAACACTGGTCAACACTTTGAGGGATCACATGCTGACCTGGTATATTAAGCATTCTAATGGCAATCCAAATGCGGGGATCGCGGATATCCAAATTGAGTTGAACAGAGAATTTAGTAGGCCGAATTCAGAGGCGCAGTTGATCATTGGGTTCAAAGAGATCATAATGCTACCAGGCGAGACTCCTTGGGAGTTGGATCAGAGACTGAAGTGCACAATTCGTGAAGCTAATATGACTTTGATAGATGGACAACACCGTGAATGGTTTGTAGCATCGCTAATGCCACATTTGAGGAACGCGCTGTCGTAATAGAGGTTAACAACCCAAGCAGAGGTCTTGGAGATCATGATGAGGCTACATGAGACCCCGATACAGGATCCTAACTTGGGAGTTCAACAGATCCACACATAGTTGAAAAAATTATGCCTTGAGATGCAGAGTCTGAAACAGGATAGGACAACTCGCCCAAAAGTGCGCGAAGAAGTATGGTGCATAAAATGCAAGGGTCACGAACATGATAAGGACCACTGCCCGGTGTTCGCGAATTACCTCGCAGGAGGAGGGTTGATGCTGTTAAGACTAGAGGCACAAGCAAGACCTAGCGCGATGCCTACTTCGTGGTGTGCGATTTGTCAAATAGGAGGAAAGCATGCTACGGACAACTACCATTTGTTATAGAAGTACACTTAGAATTCAAAACAATTGTTCTGTAACTTTTGTAGATTGGTTGGACATAATGAGTGCACCTGTAGAAGCTATGAGCTGCTGATGGATAGGACTCCCACTTATAGGGTTCAGGCCGAAATGCGGCCCCTTGACCAGAATACAAGAGTGGCGCGAACCGGATTTCGAGGGTGCGAACGAGGTCGAGGTGGAGGAGGACCTGAAAGAGGTCACAAATAGCTGATATGTTATAGTTGCGGGGGGCTAGGGAATTATGCCTATGATTCTATGAATCCAATGCATCCATCATGTCTGTATTGTACCTTGTTTGATCATGAGACAGAGGATTTTCCCACACTAATAGCTAGGCTGCGCAACAAGGGAGAGTTCCAACATCCCCCGACTTAGAACCTGGAGATGATGAGGTTTGAGCCGCGCAAGGAAGATCCAAATGTGAACATTGTGTTCCGAAGTGGAATTACGATAGGAGATGATAAAGGCAAAAAGCATGAAGATAGTACTTGGGTTCGCAAGGCATCGAAAAAAGAACCAAAGTTTGATTTGGAGTGCGCTAAGGAAACCTTCATGGAAGCTAGGAAGAGCTCCACTTCAGGAAGCAAAGATAGATCGGAGATGGAAATGGACCCATCTATGCTTACGACATTCCTAGAAACATGAATGAAGCTACTATGCAATAGTAAGGCTATAAAGGGATTGTAGGAACTCATTAAAATATGCACTAGGACCACATTAAGATAACCGCATGTAGTCTAGAAGATTGGAAAGCATGCGACGAGGATGGGAAGAGAAATGAGGTTGACTGTGTAGATTGGAGAATATGAGATGGACCAAGTAAGTCTAGACCTAGAGTTAGATTCGAACGTTTTCCTAAAGCAGACATGGGAGCACATGGAAAGGCCTACGCTACCATGGTATCCTATCCAACTACGAGTGGAAAACCAACAAAAGATAATACCTATGGGGAGATTGCAGGGAATCACCGTGGATATTGAAGGGGCAAGCGCGCTAGAAGACTTTGAAGTGATAGAGAATGTTGATGACAACGATCCCTACCCTGCGCTCTTAGGAATCAATTGGGCCACTGACATGAATGGGGTGATAAATCTAAAGAAGCATAAGATGATTTTTGAGAAGAAGTCTCTGCGTGTAGTCATAGCTTTGGACCCTGCAGAAGGATCGTGCTACACAGAATCAGTGCGCGACTATGAAAGCGACAATGATTTGGACTGCATCTACAAGATAACCACGTGAGAGAAAGACTCGGTAAATCCCACCATGGATGGATGGATCTCATGGGAGTGTGAAAGCTTTCGTACATCAGATTCTGATGAGGAGATAGAGCGATGGCAGAACCGGTTACATGAGGTGACCACACTGAACTGTAATATGATGACAAGATCGTTGCGTTGCATATCGACAGAAGTGAGGGATGTCCCTACTTATGATGGGTTAAGTGAGGTAGATGCTTTCTTTAATAGATTTGAAAGGGAGGTGCCAGAACAACAAATTTTCGAGGCTTTGAAATGGGTAATGCGTGTTACGCCCGCTTGGTGGTGGGGTACACACCAAGGAAACTTTGAGGACTGGCGTGAATGCAGGAGAATGATGCACATGCAATTTGGGAAGCCTCAGATGCAGCTAATAGATAAATATAATGTACAAGATGGTCCTCACGCGCATCTGTCCAGGTGGGTATAGGCACATGGTAAACAACCTATGCGGATGCACATGGACCTTGCATTGGGAAACACGGTCAATAAGCCTGTGTTGGGGGGGTGCATATGCAGGTGGATTTTATTATTCCAAGAATATGATTTTGAGATCATTGTAAAGCCTAGGCACCTAAACGCGAGACTGGATCACTTGTTGCGCATTGAGATAGCAGAGGAACCTACTAGTTTGGAGGAAGGATTACCTAATGCAAAACTCTTTTTTGTGTGCGTAGCAGATGGACACTTTGAAGATATAATCCACTTTCTCATGACGGGAACTGTGTCGAAAGAGTACTTCGTCCAGCAGAAGAAGGAACTGGTGGTGCGCGCGACAGATTTTTCTGTCATTGCGGGGCACCTATATAAGATGGGCAATGATGAGATACTACGAAGGTATGTACCTGAATTTGAATGAAGCCATATCCTCGTGGATGCGCATTGGGGTTCTGTGACACTATGCAGGGAGAGCAACCACACAAAAGATCCTCCGCACAGGGTTGTGGTGGCCGACCCTTCATTAGGATTCAAAAGCACATTGCAAGGCCTGTGATGTATGTCAAAGAATAGGTAAACCATCGTGGATGGACGAGATGCCTTTGAATCTGTAAATGACACTGCAACCCTTTGAAAAATGGGCGATCGAATTTGTAGGACGTATCAAACCTCAAGGAAAAATGGGCGCAAGATACATTATCACCGCAACGGAGTACCTGACTCGTTGGGAAGAAGTGCAATGCTAAAAGATTGCACAAGCGCCACGGCTGCGAAGTTTCTGTTTGAACACATATTGACACGATTTGGATGTTCGAAGATCTTGATGAGAGATCGTGGTACACATTTCTTGAATGAATAAATTAGTGTGCTGACAAAAGAGTTTCAGGTGTATCATCAGAAAAGCACACCGTATCACCCACAAGCCAACGCGACAGTAGAATCATTTAACAAAATATTGGAGACTGCACTAACCAAAGTATTCAACATGCAGCGAAGTGATTGGGACCTGTGTGTACTTGCAGTATTATGGGCTTATAGGACAACGTGCAAGAAACTGATAGGACAGACACCTTTCCGGATGGTCTGTCCGATGTAAAGACTCCGTGATTTGTGGGCATGGAGTGCGAAGTTGTAATTGAGTCATAGGGTTATCCACCCTTACTTTTTTAAATATAATGTCAGATTGAGAGTTATACCAATGGTGTGTGGACCATGGGATTGTATAAATAGAACGAGGCTCTAAGTGTAAAGGGAGATCTAAGGAAATCAAAGATAGAAGATCTAATGTGGAAGCATTGAGTCTAAATTGAAAAGTCATGTCTTTGGGTCGTAGAGTAGGAGAAGGCTCTGTAGCTGACTGCGCAGAAGCCTAGTAGTCTGCAGCTGAGTGCGCGGATCCCTGTAGCTGAGTGCACAGGGTAGGTTGAGTCTGTAACCAATTTAATCATTAATAAAGAGAAGTTTTATATTATTTCTATGTATCGGTTCCTATTTTATGCATTGAAGTATATTGGGTATGAATTGCAAGTTTACTATTTATTCGCTGCACGAACTTATATGAATATGTTGAATAAGTGAATATAATGTTAGTGTCAGTCTTTGCAGCCTTCCTCCAGTGATCAAACATGCTCTTACAAAGTGATTTTAAGGTGTCAAGGTCAAATTTTGTCATTTCAGTGAGTCTTCAAGTAAAATTTGGTCACTAGGTATTAGGTCTAGGATTTGCTTTCACTCCTTTCAAAGTTGTCCAAATTTCGGTCCATGTCACCATTCAGCTGAGTGTACCATCATTCAGAGAGTTTCAATCATCATGTCAAGTTCCAATGGGTCATTTTACACCTTGTTTGTGCTTTGGTTGCGTCTAGGTAAAGTTCATTTCCCTCTCCTAGGGTTTTTGAAGGTAATTTCTCTTGGATGGTACAATCATCAGAAAAACTTGTATCCTGATGTTCATACACCTTCCCCTATCCTTAATGTACCTTATTAAACACTTCCCATCATTGAGATCCCCCAAATTCCTCATTTTTCCACAAACCCTAGTTTCTTGCTACAACTTGACATTTTTCTAGGTTGGGCCTGTGTTCATCCCTTTTGGACCCCTTACCCTTACTCAAAATTTGAAATTACACTTTCCCCTGCCTCCCAACATCCCTCCCTACTTCCGAAAATTTTCTCAAGAATTTAGAAGCCCCTTGTCTCCTTCATTTCCCTTCATTTTGACAAATCCCCTGTTTCATACATTAGGGTAGGTTATACTAAGATGATGTTTCTGAGCAAGGAAAGATGAATTTGGGAAAGCTGAGAGATTTTTTTTTCCAAAATAGGCCAAGTAAGAAAAACCTCTTTCACTTTTTACACAGGTGTCATGGTTTTAGAAAAATTTCAAAAATACAGCTGCCTTGGGAGAATTGATGCACATCTGAAGTGACCTTGGGAAAATCAAGTTTTCTCCTAGCATGGTTGGCCAAATGACTTTATTAACGAGTCAAATGATAACTAGACACAAATATATTTCCAATGAGCTATCATGAACTCAATTTGGAGTTGAGAAAGACCTTCAAAAGTTGACTGCAACAGCACTTTGCCTTTAGGCAGCCACATTTTTCACATTTTGACCAGTCTTGGGAGATTTGATTTTTGACTAGGAAAATGAACTCAAAATTAAAAAATTATAGTTTTGTTGGAAAGTAGACTCAAATTCCTTTCCAACGAGCTATCCTGCGCCCAATTTGGACACCAGGAAGGCCTCTAAAAGTCTCCTGCAAAAAGCGCTATGCATTGGGCAACTAGCGCGACGCACATAATTGGCGCGGTGCATTGGGCTGCAATTTCCAGTGCAAATTTACACTGGTGTGGTGCATAGAGAAGGCGCAGCACATAGAGATGGAAGCCTGATTTCAATCACAAACTCTCCCAAATTGCAAAATTTTCTCAATCTTCTTGTGTTCAAGTAAGTTAACATTTCTCACATGACCAATGAATGAGTTACCTTGGTGTTTATGGTGATTTAGTGAGAATTTTTTCAAACCCTACCTCCTTGCAATTTTTCCTCAAAGGTAATTGCTGCCTAGGGTTTGTATTGGCTATTTAGCCATCAAGTCCACCTTTCTACTCCCTTGCTCCATTTTCCCTCATTTCTCTATTCCCTAAACTCACGTATCCCTAAATTCACTAATCCCATATCCCAATTCCCATTTCCCAAAGTCCCAAATACAAATTCCCAAACCCTAGTCCTATACTAAAAGTTCCCAAATTGCTCTCTAATTCCCTGTTACCTTAACTAAGCCCTACCCCAACATTCCCTAAATCCCTCATTTGTTTCTACCCTCCACAGTCCCACATATCACTCTTTCCTTTGGTGGCAAAAGTCAAAACACATCACAGCTCACCTACTTCTCATCAAGAAACCATCCAAGAGCAACAGGCGGACATCAAGGCCTTGTCCCTCAACTTGGAGAGGGCTAAGTGGATTATAAAATACCTGGAGCAGAGAAATAAGCAGCTTGAAGATCAGCAAGCAATCATGGAGTTACAAAACATTCGGAAGAATCGCCAAGCTGCCCATGGGAGGAGGGTGGAGCTCACTTCACTTGAGCAAGAAATCAATGCCGATTGGGAGTCTTGGCTTGAGAGAGCCAACATCTACTTAGAGAGATTTTTGGAGAAGGCCAACAAGGAGAAAAACATATTGAGGAACATGGCATATCATTACTTGGCGAGAAACAAAGTGTGCAATGCAAGAATCAGGAGCTTGAAAGCAAAGTTGAAGAAGAGATCGAGGAGGCAAAAGGAGCATGATAGACTTCAGATATTGGCTGAGGCTTCCTTGGCCCAACAAAATTCTTGATGGAGGAGACTCAGCCCAAATTTCAAAAAATTTGGGGCACTTTTTGTATTTTGGAATTTTTGGCACTAAAACAGAGAAATTTTTGCTCTATGCGCCGCACCACCCGGCGCTCGCTTTTGATGGAGGAATCATTTTGAGAAAAAATCAACATATTTGGATTTTTCATGAAAAAATATGCATGCTCACAAATTGCCAAGAACTTTTGACAGGTTTTGAGGCCCCAAAAAGGTAAAAAACACTCAAAAAATGACCTCACTGCCCCTATTTTGACACACAAGAAGAAGTGTTGGGAGAAATGACATTTGGAGGGGTAAATGGAGGCCAGATTGAAAAATTCAACTTGGGTTCGAAAGTAGGTAGGCAGACCTTTCCAACAAGCCCACCTGGAGAAAATGTGGACACCGGGAAGGCCTCCAAAAGTTAGTCTAAACAAGCGCGATGCATAGAGAAACAGGCGTGGTAGCCTTCGAAACGCTCTTGCTTTGCATTAGCGAAAGTAGATAAAAGATGCTTTAGTCAATCTCCGGTCTAGTCTTATAAATGGAACATCTGACTTGCAAGTTGTTGCCCCAGTAACATGTATCAAGTTCAGATCTAATTGTTGATGGTGGACAATGATCAGACACCGAAAAGGCTGAAATCATTCACTTGGTGATTCCAAATCAATTTCGAGATCAGATCCAAGGACTCCATTGGAGGATGAACCTGACCAGCAGAAACATGAAAGGACAATATGGATAGATCAAGTATTCAAGTTGGAATTTCATCCAAGACTTTTTTTTCTTTGTTATAATTATTATTATTTTTTTTTTCCGAGAATGTTAAGAAAGCTTTGCAAAGAATACTATGTTTGAGAAGAGATCCTCGGCCTGCATTTGATTCCTTCCCTTTGAAGATTGTAAATACCAAACATTTGCATGCCTTTGATCTTGATCAAGACCCTTTTTCTGAAGCTTGCGATGACCATCTTCAAAATGATGAGCCTAAAGAGACAATAACTAATTCAATACCTTCTGTACATATTCCTATACCTTGTAAAATTCTAGATCGATACAAGCCTCTGATTTTACCTCCTATATCCCATGCTTTTCTAAAAATCATGATCTATATCTACCAAGATTTGATGGTGAACATGACAACATCATTGCTGAGATACATGTCCTGAATTTTGAGTCTTTCCTTGACCTTTTTGAAGTTGATGAAGAAGATGTCAGTATTAGGATTTTTTCTCTTTCCTTGCAAGGCAAAGTCAAGAGTTGGTTCAAAACCCTACTTGATGCGAGCATCTTAGATTTCTAGCAGTTCGTCAAAGTTTTCCTCGACAAGTGGGTGGTAAGACAAAACCCTTTCTTGATTATAGAAGAGTATAACCAACTACGAGACAGCTAGGGGAGACAGTACAACAATTTTCTACCAGATTTAACCAATTTTATTATTTTATGCCGGTTAATATAAGACCTCCTCCTGGATCTGCTCTCTTGCACTACCCGGGTGCCTTTGATCCAGAAATGGAGTTTCAGCTAAGAGAAAGAAACCTTGCAACCCTTGAAGAGATGCAAAACAGTGCAGTAGATGTAGAGGCTCATTTGCTGTTCAGAAGGGCAAAGCTGACGGAAGAAGAGATGAAACATATAGATGCGGAGGAATCGACATCACTAGGGGTAAAGCTTGAAATTTTGGTAAGTGTAGTGGAAGAGATAATGCAAAATATCACCACAAGGGATGAGTAGAGTGTTCAAGCCCATCGCTCGCTGATTGAAGAAGAACAAGTTGCTGATCCAAAACATCTTCTTTCTTATCCCAGTTGTCATAGATTTGATAATGATTGTTTTATAGATAATCTTGGAGAAGAGAGATCTATCGATATGACATGTATGCTTGATGATGTATTTTACACTGCTGATTTGCCTCAGTTTGATCAGTATGATGATGATTATGTTCTCCAAACAGAAGCTAATATTGCAGACAAATCAACAGCTAGTTTGTGGGAGGAAGAAGTTCACTTTCAGCAGCTCGAATACGATGTTTAGCCCATGCATATCAGCTATGACAGTGAGGAATAAAGTGCAAAAAATTTTGAAGTAAGTGAAGGATATTTGCCTTTTCATTTTGCTTCATTTCAGTTCATCAGAGACAACATTCATGCAATTAGAAATCAATTGTCGACAAGTCTTGATCTGGACCACCTTGAGAGCAATGAAAATCTTGTTCAAGACTTCTCATATCCAGATTTGCAGCTCCCAAGTGCCATTGATTGTCAAGTTTCAGATGAAGACTTGGAAGCTGGAACATATGATCAAATGATGCAAGATGATTTCGTACCATTTTGTTTCGAATCATTTCAGTTTTTGAAGGGTAAATTGCATAGTATCTCTTCAAATGAGCAGCCTGTAGGAAATCTTGCAATCTCATCGGAGCCAATAGAAAATGGGTTGCAGTGGTATTTTCATGTTTTTCACGATCTAATAGCTGATGTGTTGGATGATGTCTGCAGTCAAAGTCCTTCCCAATTGACTATATGAGATCTTGAAATGTGTACTGATACAAACTTGATTCGGCAGCAGGTCTCTTTGTCATTTTCAGTAGGCGTCTCGTCACGAAGTTGTTGAGGGCCCGAAAATCGGGTCAACAACAAGGGGGATACCCACCTAGTCCGGAACTTGGTTGGCAGCTCCTTGTCTGTTTGGTATAGCGGGTCCGACTGGGGATAATGGGACCAGTTTCCCAATGTAAGGGTGTGTGTGTGTCTGTAGAGTTTGATGATGCTGATCTAGAAGTAATTTAAGCTAATTTAATTCTAACTTCTAAACTGACTCTATGCTACTGTAATCTAACAAAAAACAACACATCTAATCTATGCTAACCCGGGGTAGATTTCCTCTATTATGCGATCTAAAAATATTTCGAACAATAACTGGTAATAAAGATCATTCAGCTATCATAAGAATAGAAATCAATTAAGATAAACCATTCTGCATAAAAAGTTAGGCAAAACAGTTGTGAACAGCATATCGCATAATAAGTTATTCATATGTCAAGCACAAATAAATGACTCCACCGTATAGAAGTGCCAAATGGTAACCCACACATTCATACATTAACATATAAACAACTCAGCTGCATATCACTATAAGAATATAAGCAGAAATTGGTCAAGAGATAAAAGTACCATTTATGACTGATTTCACTCACAAACTTCAAGCAATAACGATTTATCTCTACTTGTTCTAATATCTACTAAGAGTACAGAAGTGTAACATCAGTAGCAGACATTAAAATGCAAACATAAATAAATCTCGATCCATCCATTCATCAAAAACCCCCTCCGAGGGTGCAAAAGTGCATGTTCTGAGGACAAGTTTTTTGACAAATTTCTGGACCCTTCTCCAAATGCCATGAGAAGGGTTAAATACTACTAACTAATTAATTTTAATTACACAAATTTAGGAAACGGCTTCAAATGACCGCCCTTTTACTAAAACAAATTTATTTTTAAAAATTGAATCTAATTTCTAACCGTTTCTGTATCTGCTCCTTAGTGCTGTAAGCGATGCAACGTTCGCCTGGAAAGAATCGGCTGGTTGTCTTTTCCTTTCGTTCGAGTGATAAAAGTAGAAATAACAAAAGCTGGCACCTCTTTCTGACAAACTAGAATATATTTTCGAAAATCTTCCTCTAGCTGGGTGTATTCGCTGTGTGTATACTTAGTATAACCCAGATTTCTTTCAAACTAGTTGTGTTGTTGCTATTTCGGTTTCCGGCCGTGTGAATGACTCAATGAGTTAGGGATTTCGTTGCCTGAACAATCTTCTGTATTGAAAATTGCTTCCGTTCTTTGTTCCAGGCTTTTCTGCAGTGTCCTCCCTCTTTAGCATTTTTCTTTTTGCTTTACCCAGTCTGAGCTTCAGGATCTTTTGTAAACATGATGCTTTTGTGCGCCTTTGACTCTGAGTCTTGGATAGTCTATTTTCATCAGTGTCTGTTGAGTGATACTCTGGAATCCGCGGTCCTGCTGCATGCGGCATCCATTTGCGAAGGCATCTCCTCTCTGTTCTCCTAGTATTGGCGCTTTCCCCTTTTCCTTAGATATTTCCTGCATATTGATTTATATTAGTTGCTGCCTTACAGTTTACGCAAGGGAAAAGAGAAATGATGAAAAGATTGACATGAAAGCTTTAAGTTATAATGAATGCATAATCATGACACTCATAATGACTTGACTCTTCGAAAAACGCAACACAATCATTCTTGGATATTTTGGCGTACAATCATTAATTTCCCTTAAGGTGCGCGCTCAGTTTTGGGTTTACAGACTATGTCGAGGAAATCTTGCGATGAGCAGTTCCTGCGATTCGCATCGCAGTATCGAGGATTGCGATGTCAAGAAGTGTCATCGCAGGAATTGATAATCTCATTCATCGCAGATCGCAAGATCGCAGATTGTAAGATCGCAGATCGCGTTTTTCATTTACTGTGTGTTGTTTATGCGATGTTGCGATATGCGACGTTGCATATCGGCCGTCGGCGATTCCTTAAATTTTTCATTTAAGGGCGCTTTCAATATATGCGATGCGATGAATTTTGCGTCGCTTCTTCTCAGCTTATTTATGCGCATAGGAAACGCTTCACTCTCTCTTCGCAATGCGATCTAGCTTTAGGGAGTTGAAATACAAAAATTTTGATAAAAACATTTTTGGATTTTTTGTTAAGGGTCCCCCTTTGCTTGGTGTTATTGCTAATATCAAACAAAGAGGGGGGTTGTTGGTGACCACAACAATGGCGATTCACTGTGAAGAACCAGTTATCTCTGCTTTTCTATTGAATTTTCACTTCCGAAACAGAAAAATTTTCATATGCCTAAATTTTGTTATGGACAGATAGAGTACATTACTCCTTATCCTGTCAATGATACTTTGTCACAACCTTTTCATATTCCAATTGTCTGCTTCCTCAGGCTTAGTTCTTGCATTCATAACAGACATTACTCGGTCTTTTTAAAGATAAAATAAGGTCTTCTCTGCGTACTGGCTTTTAAAATATGCTCATTTGTCGTAGGTAGAGCCTCTGCTGCCCGCAAGTGTCCATAGCCTTGACAGGGTTACCTGTTATCCAGCAATGATCCTTTATCTTGCTTGAGGTTATTTACAACATTTCAGAGAAAAATCCTTTTTGACACTTTTTCCTTTTTTATTCTCTAAAGAACAATGTCTTGGTTTGGTGGCCAAATTATGACACAATCATTCACTTGATTTACACTTTTGCTGAACAAGCTGGCTCGTGATGAGACCCCTTGTCTTTTGATTGCAACAATCTTGAGTCGTTGCCCTGTTTTGATAGACAGTATTGGCAAAGTCAGCAAGTTATAATATCTGTGATCATGATAAGCCGGCTCGTGATGAGACCTCTTATTCTTTGAGATATAGTGTTTTCTCTGATTGTTTCTTTGAATGCTGCGGTTTCCTTTAGCAGGGAGGAAGTCATTGTTTTTCCTTAAGAAAGCTCTGGACAACAATAATAGAGTTTGAAAACAGCAGCTTTACAGAGAATATTTATTTTATTATTGATGATACCTTTCATTGTGCTGACATTAAACAATTTTTTACCAAAGGTTTCTTTCATCAAATTTTTTTGAGGTTGAAACTAACATCATATTTAGGCTAAATTTAACTCTATTTGTCAATAATAAAAATCAGATTTTTCGAAAAGTTTTGCTACTTGTACAAGCGAAATCAAAATCTGATAGAGAATTGGTGTGCTCTTTCATGAATCCTTTTTGATGATCATTTACAACCGTTTTATTTATAAGAAAGAGAAAAACAAAAATAAAAAAACTAAAACTATCCTACAAAAATAGAAGAATGATCTTCTATGGAAAATACATTTTAAGAATCTGTCCATTCACAGGCAAAGAATCTCTTCTACCTGCCAAATCCTGCAACACAAACGTCGATGGGCCTATGACTTCTACAATCTGAAAAGGACCAAGCCACAGCTTCTGAAATTTCGTATGTTTGCCCTTTTCTTCATGAGCCTTATCCCATTTTAAAACTAAATCTCCCATCTAAAAGCTTTTTCTGGTCATTATGCTTGAGTCAAAAGAGGATTTTATTAGCGCTTGGTGGTGAGCATGGGTTTTCTTAGCTTGTTCTCGTCGTTCTTCTAGTTTGATTATTTCCATTTGTCTCAATTGTAAGGAGGAAGTAGATACTTCATCGATGTATTATACTAAAGACAAAGAGGGAATGACTAAGTGAGTTGGAAGAACCACTTCTTTCCCATAAACTAAATTAAAGGGAGAAGTGTCGATTGAAGCTTTCTTTGTAATTCTATCTTCCCATAAAGCATTTACCAGTGCTTTGTGCCAATTCTTTTGGTTTTGGTCGACTGTTCTTTTAATAATCCTGATTAGGTTTTTGTTTGTTGATTCAGCCAACCCATTACCTTGCGGATAGTAGTTGGCAGAATACTTCAGTTTGAACCCTCTTTTAAGTGCAAACTCAGTCATTGTATTTCCAGAAAAGTATGATGCATTATCAAACATTAAGGCCGTTGGCAATCCAAACCTAGTGATGATAAATTGATCTATGAATTCAATAATGTTTTCAGAATTAGTTGTCTTGAGAGGAACTGCTTCTACCCATTTAGTAAAATAATCTGTTGCCGTGAGGATATACCTATGCTGCTTAGAAGAGTGAGGAATGATCTCACCTATTATGTCCAAGCCCCATTGGCTGAATGGTTGCTCGATGTTAACCAGCTGTAGTGGCATGGACGATTTCTTTTGTTTCCCTGCAGCAGTCTGGCAGATTTGGCATTTCCTTACGTAATTGTATGAGTCTTTGAACAGCGTGGGCCAATAATATCCTGCACGTAAGATTTTATGTGCAGTAGCTTCTCCAGCATAGTGTCCACCTGCTGGTCCATCGTGGAGTTCTTGCAAAACCTTTTTGGCTTCAGTTTTCTCAAGACACCTAAGAAGTACAGAATCGTAATTCCTTTTAAACAGAACATCATTTATGAGCTGGTATTGTTTAGCTTTCAATCTCAGAGCTCTTTTCTTGGTGTGGTCCAGGTGTGATGGAGCATACCCGTTCTTAAGATAATAAATGGTGTCCGCATATAATGATTCTGCGTCATTTAGGCTTACCTCATATGTATGTACCTCTTTAGATGAGTTCTCAAGAATTTGCGATGCTCCAACTAACATCTTGCAGAAGCCTTGACCTCTTACGATGTTTGCTGGCTTGATCTCAAGATCGTATTCTTGTAAGGCGGTAATCCAATTTGCTCTCTTTTCGCCCACATCCTTCTGTATCAGAAGGTTTCTTACCGCTGGAAACGGTACTACGACTTTGGTATGGGCTTTAAGTAAGAAAGGTCTGAAATATTTGATTGCTTTGAAAACGACATATGCCTGTTTCTCCACGTCTGAATAATTGATTTCAGCACCTTGTAAGTTCGAGCTAAAAAATGCGATTGGAGCTTCCGCCTTCTCTTGATTTGCTTGAGTTAAAATCGCGGCATAAGATTTCTCTGAGGCAAATGTGTATAAGGTAAAAGATTCTGAAAAATTTGGGGTCGCTAAAGATGGAGCGTTGATGATAGCTTGTTTGATCAAGTTGAATGCTTCATGCTCATCTTGACCCCATTTAAAATTTGAATTCTTTTTTATCATATTTTGTAAAGGAGAAATAATACGTGAAAAATCCGGGACAAACCTCTTTACAAAATTGATTTGACCAAGGAAAGATTGCATGGCCTTTTTGTTATGGGGCATGGATATTTCGGAAATTTCTTTGATTCTGTCAGGTTCAATGTGAATACCAGACTTTGACACTATGAATCCTAGCAATTTCCCTTCACTTAATGCGAAAAAATATTTCTTTGGGTTAAGTGAAATCCCATACCTTAAACATCTTTGAAAGATTTGTTTCAAGTCTTTGAGATGGTCGCTTCGCTTCTTGGAGTACACTGTTATATCATCCAGGTAAATCACTACTGATTTATTGACTAAACCTTTAAACGCGATGTCCATGGCTCTCTGAAAGGTAGCGCCGACATTGATCAAACCAAATGGCATCTTCCGATATGCGTATGTGCCCCATTTAGTTCGGAATGTGGTTTTTAACTGATCATCGGGATGTACCAGCACTTGATTGTATCCTGAAAATCCATCCAGAAAAGACATTAATTCTGAGCCTGCTACTGCCTGTAATATTTGCTCCATAGGTGGGAGGGGAAAATTGTCTTTTTGACAGGCTTTGTTGAGATTCTGGAAGTCGATACAGATCCTGATATCTCTATTTTTCTTTCTAACGGGCACCATATTGGATACCCATTTGGAATGTCTAACGGGGAAAATTATTCTGGCTCTCAACAACTTATTTAGCTCAGTCTTTATCTGATTTTCTAAGTTGGGGTGGATTTTTATGAGCTTCTGCTGGACAAGTTTTTCATTGTCAATCATAGGGATAGTGTGTTGAATGATAGAAGTGTTGTATGTCTTCAGCTCATCGTAATTTCAGACAAAAACGTTTTTGTATTGTCTCAGAAGACGGATATATGCTGATTTTTCTTCAGGGGCTAGGCCGTGGCCTAGATTAACGTTTTGTGGCTTCTCATCGGTTCCTAGGTTCACTAATTCATAGTTCAGAGTTGAACTGTAGAGTTTAGAATTGGCAGACCTTTTAAACCGACTTTTTAAATCATATAAATCTTCTAACTTAACCACCGATTTAGGTATAGCATTATCAGTGCTATTTTGCTGTATTTGGTAATCATGATGGTCTTCGTCAATTATTTGATTTGAGTAGGATCCTTCAGAAGTAAGGAAATTTACAATGTCAGGATCGTTGTTGAATACTCTCCAGTTGGTGATGTTGTCAGGGATGGATGGTCTAAAGATTAATTCTATTGAGAATCTATCTGGACTAAAATCTTCGGAGGGAATAAGTCTAGAGGCTACGTTAGCTACAGGTCTACGCTTGCATTTTGGAGTCTTGGGATTGAAGAAATATTGAATGCTATGAAATTTGCAGTCAGATCTTGTAGTAAAGATTGATAGTGCTTCAAATGGCTTGACAGGCAATGTATGGTGTTACGTACCTGTTTGACGACAATCTTAGAATCTCCAAAAACTTGAAGATACTTAACGTTAAGTCCGATTTCTTTGTATAGGCCTTGCACCAAGGCCTCGTACTCCGCTGTATTGTTTGTGCAATCGAACTCGAGTCTGCACGTAAGCATGGTCTTATTTCCGTTTGGGCTGATCAGAACGCATCCTGCTCCTGCTCCCTCGTTAGATTTAGAGCCATCGAAATATAATTTCCAAAACAAAGATGTATTTACAGGGTTATCTAAAAAATTAACACATTTTGAATTATCAGTTTGAGAAAAATTTTCAACTTGGGACAAAACTGAATTTTCTAAGTAAGGTGAAATATGAGCATTGAAATTGCTGAGGAAAGAATCTACCGAGTAATTGCCTATGATACTGCTGTTGTATGCTATTGCTTCATTCTCTCCTTCCAATTCCGTCACTATGTACTTTTGGTGCAACTCTCATTCAACCTTTATTTGATTCGGTTTACCGTTGTAGGGTAACCACATGTGCGACCAGTCGGTTGAGAAATATCCGTGGAGTTTTTCGGACCAATCCCTGCTAAGAATTAAACCATAGAATTCAGGGATATTAGCTACTAGAATGTCGATAACCTGGCATACTTTCGGGTTAGACGACAATCTTATGGTCACCTGATTAAGTTCACCAATCACTTCGACTTGAGATCGATCAAGTTGAACTATGCGCACTGCGGATTTTTGTGGTTGAACATTCAATTTGGCACATATTGATCTGGGTAAAATATTCGTTGAAGCACCAGAATCAACCAAGCAATTGTGCATGTTTTTATTGAAAATTTCATAAGTGAGAAGAAAAGGAGGAGTATGAGATCTTGATCTTCCTCCAATCAAGGCAATGTCATTTGGATCAATCTTATTGATCATGTTGGTTGGAGGTCTTCCCATGTTGTGGGAAGCTATAGCTGTAGGTAAAGATGTAGTAGGCACGGCATGTAATTCTTTCATCATTATTTTCTGTTGATGTTGCAATTTGCTCAACTCGTAAAGAGTGATATTAGCCCTAGTCTTTTTCATGTCATCGATAATGTTATACTCCATTTCATCCGACACTATCAGTGTTCTTGATGGAGGTGCTTGAAATGATTGGACTGGGCTAAATTGGGTCGCTCTAGCGGTTTTTTTCTTTGTTGCGACCTTATCTTTTGTCGCAGGGCTTGCGCCCTTCTTTTTAGGGGTAGTTTGGGGAGGATCAAGTTGATTTTTGCTTCATGTGCTAACCGGAAATGCTTCTTGATCTTATTCTTGTGGGAGGATGAAATCCCACATTCCTTGTAGTTCCACAACTTCTTCATCATCGGTCTGCCCTTCAGTGGTATTCTCTTCTTCTTCTTCTTCTTCAGATTCGACGTTTGAGACAACATTGGGTGGTTTCACCTCCATGGGAGGATTTCTTTTAAAAGCTCTGTAGGGCTTTTTTGAAGAAGTTTCTGCTACTTGTTTTCTTATGTCAATCATCTCATTGGACATGGCCTTTAACACTTTTTTTAATCCTTCCATATCGAAAGGATCTTTCGTTTGTTTCTTCTTGGTGTCTTCTTTGAAAGAGATTTTCTTAGATTCGTGTTCCTCTATTGCAGATCTCTTTTCTAGGGCTACTACGCGCTTTTCTACTGCTAACGCCTCTGTCAAGTTTTCAACTAAGGTCGTCTTGTTTGCCCTATCTACGAAGATAGCCAAGTTTGATGGTAAGGCCGTGATATACCATTCACATCTTACTTCCTCGCTGGGTTGAGAAGCAGCGGGAATTTTGTTGAGGATCTTATTGAACCGTAAATTTAAATCTTTAATGGGTTCTCTAGCCTCAGCTTTAAGATTGGATAGGTCATTGATCAATGTCGCTGTTGATCTGTCATCACCGAACTTGGTAAGGAATTGACTTTGAAAAATGTCCCAACTTGTGATAGACCCGGAAGGTAACGAAAAGTACCATGACCCGGCTGTTCCTTGCATTGTATAGGGAAAAAGCCGGACAACAGCATCCTCGTTGGTAACTCCATTGAGATTAACAGAAAGCATGAAATTATTGATATGCTCTTCAGCTAGCATGCCTGTTTCTGGATTGAATTTAGGTAGCCATTTCTCAGGATGGGCCGGTATTGGGCTCAGGGGTGGAGGCATTAAAACTGCCCCAGGATTGTTCCATGGAGACTGGGCCATCGTTGAGCTGCTAGTTAATGAAAGTGCAGAGGATGGTCCCTGATGCTGAGAAGATGAAGATATTATGATCTTTGATGATTGAAGAGGAAGGGTTGTGGAAGATGGATGAGTGATTTGGGATGAAGATGTGGGTGGTTGACTTCGCGGTGAGGGGGTTGAAATGGACGAAGTAGATGAAAGAGTCTCACTGTCAGACTCTGGTGGTGTTTTCCTTGCTCTTTTCCTAGTAGGGAGAGGGAGTTCACTTGGTTGGATGCCAAATTTTTCACTCTTCAATCTGGTCAGGGGATGAGCAGGATTGTACTGTGAAGTCACGCTGCTGTGAGATTTATCAGACCTCTGAGTAAAAATAGAGAATCCCTGGAGTTTACGAATCAAAGTTTGAATTTCAGGGGGTTCAATGATAAGTTGGTCTGATATATTAGGGTAGGTAGCAGCGGTGGATACTCGAGCGACTTCTAACTCCGGGTTTAACCGTACTGGAGAAGTCGGGGGAGTTGATGAGGGTGATTTACTCTCAGAATGGTATTTAGATTTTGATTTAGGTGCCATTCATAGTTCGTGCCCTCCTTCTAGCGCCAAATATGTTGAGGGCCCAGAAATCGGGTCAACAACAAGGGGGATACCCACCCGGTACGGAACTTGGTTGGTATCTCCTTGTCCGTTTGGTATAGCGGGTCCGACTGGGGATAATGGGACCAGTTTCCCAATGTAAGGGGGTGTGTGTGTGTGTGTAGAGTTTGATGATGCTGATCTAGAAGCAATTTAAGCTAATTTAATTCTAACTTCTACACTGACTCTATGCTACTGTAATCTAACAAAAAACAACACATCTAATCTACGCTAACCCGGGGTAGATTTCCTCTATTATGCGATCTAAAAAGATTTCGAACAATAACTGTTAATAAAGATCATTCAGCTATCATAAGAATAGAAATCAATTAAGATAAACCATTCTGCATAAAAAGTTAGGCAAAACAGTTGTGAACAACATATCGCATAATAAGTTATTCATATGTCAAGCACAAATAAATGACTCCACCGTACAAAAGTGCCAAATGGTAACCCACACATTCATACATTAACATATAAACAACTCAGCTGCATATCACTCTAAGAATATAAGCAGAAATTGGTCAACAGATAAAAGTACCATTTATGACTGATTTCACTCACAAACTTCAAGCAATAACGATTTATCTCTACTTGTTCTAATATCTACTAAGAGTACAGAAGTGCAATATCAGTAGCAGACATTAAAATGCAAACATAAATAAATCTCGATCCATCCATTCATCAAAAACCCCCTCCGAGGGTGCAAAGGTGCATGTTCTGAGGACAAGTTTTTTGACAAATTTCCGGACCCTTCTCCAAATGCCATGAGAAGGGTTAAATACTACTAACTAATTAATCTTAATTACACAAATTTAGGAAACGGCTTCAAATGACCACCCTTTTACTAAAACAAATTTATTTCTAAAAATTGAATCTAATTTCTAACCGTTTCTGTATCTGCTCCTTAGTGCTGTAAGCGATGCAACGTTTGCCTGGAAAGAGTCGGCTGGTTGTCTTTTCCTTTCGTTCGAGCGATAAAAGTAGAAATAACAAAAGCTGGTACCTCTTTCTGACAAACTAGAAGATATTTTCGAAAATCTTCCTCTGGCTGGGTGTATTCGCTGTGTGTATACTTAGTATAACCCAGATTTCTTTCAAACTGGTTGTGCTGTTGCTATTTCGGTTTCCGGCCGTGCGAATGACTCAATGAGTTAGGGATTTCGTTGCCTGAACAATCTTCTGTATTGAAAATTGCTTCCGTTCTTTGTTTTAGGCTTTTCTGGAGCGTCCTCCCTCTTTAGCGTTTTTCTTTTTGCTTTACCCAGTCTGAGCTTCAAGATCTTTTGTAAACACGTTGCTTTTGTGCGCCTTTGACTCTGAGTCTTGGATAGTCTATTTTCATCAGTGTCTATTGAGTGATACTCTGGAATCCGCGGTCCTGCTGCATGCGGCATCCATTTGCGAAGGCATCTCCTCTCTGTTCTCCTAGTATTGGCACTTTCCCCTTTTCCTTAGATGTTTCCTGCATATTGATTTATATTAGTTGCTGCCTAACAGTTTACGCAAGGGAAAAGAGAAATGACGAAAAGATTGACATGAAAGATTTAAGTTCTAATGAATGCATAATCATGACACTCATAATGACTTGACTCTTCGAAAAATGCAACACAATCATTCTTGGATATTTTGGCGTACAATCATTAATTTCCCTTAAGGTGCGCGCTCAATTTTGGGTTTACAGACTATGTCGAGGAAATCTTGCGATGAGTGGTTCCTGCGATTCGCATCGCAGTATCGAGGATTGCGATGTCAAGAAGTGTCATCGCAGGAATTGATAGTCTCATTCATCGCAGATCGCAGATCGCAGATTGTAAGATCGCAGATCGCGTTTTTCATTTACTGTGTGCTGTTTATGCGATGTTGCGATATGCGACGTCGCATATCGGCCGTCGGCGATTCCTTAAGTTTTTCATTTAAGGGCGCTTTCAATATATGCGATGCGATGAATTTCGCGTCGCTTCTTCTCAGCTTATTTATGCGCATAGGAAACGCTTCACTCTCTCTTCGCAATGCGATCTAGCTTTAGGGAGTTGAAATACAAAAATTTTGATAAAAATATTTTTGGATTTTTTGTTAAGGGTCCCCCTTTGCTTGGTGTTATTGCTAATATCAAATAAAGAGGGGGGTTGTTTGTGACCACAACAGAAGCTTAGATCAAAGTTTGCATTCATGGTATGAGAAGAAGAGAAGTAATCCATTGGATGAGCTAAGTCCCAGTGTGTATGAACTTCAAGATCCGTATGCTGTGTTTTTGGAGGCGGATAGAGAATCTGTATCATTCAACAGATCTGTTTCTAAGTTGTCATGGGAGTTGCCTTTCAGTAGTTCTCTCTTGTTGTCCATAAGTAAGCACTTGCGGAGAATTCAAATAGCAGCTGGAATACTTACTTGGTTGCATTGGTTGTTTCATTTCACTTGATCAGGTGATGAATGGAACGACTAAAGTAGGTTGTATTGAATAAGCTTCATATTGAGCATATTTTCCAGTTTTTCGGTTGTGTTTAAGTATCGAGTCAGTTTTTAGTTGAGTGAGAGTCAGTTTGTGTCATCAAGTCATTAGTTTTCAGTCATGCATTTCAGCTTGAGTTTTTGACTCCATTGCCCAATGGATGAAGGCACTGTCTGCTTTCCAAAGATCTGTAGTTCTTGGCACCTCCAAGGAGCTACCATCCCCATTGAAGCCAATGTTAGTGTCAGTCTTTGCAGCATTTCTCCAGTGATCAAACATGCTCTTACAAAGTGATTTTAAGGTGTCAAGGTCAAATTTTGTCATTTCAGTGAGTCTTCAAGTAAAATTTGGTCACTAGGTATTAGGTCTAAGGTTTGCTTTCACTCCTTTCAAAGTTGTCCAAATGTTGGTTCATGTCACCATTCAATTCAGTGTACCATCATTCAGAGAGTTGCAATCATCATGTCAAGTTCCAATGGGTCATTTTACACCTTGTTCATGCTTCAGTTGCGTCTAGGTAAAGTTCATTTCCCTCTCCTTGGGTTTTGAAGGTAATTTCTCTTGGATGGTCAAATCATCAGAAATAATTGTATCCTGATATTCACACACCTTCCCCTATCCTTAATGTACCTTATTAAACACTTCCCATCATTGAGATCCCCCAAATTCCTCATTTTTCCACAAACCCTAGATTCTTGCTACGACTTGACAATTTTCTAGGTTAGGCCTGTGTTCAGCCCTTTTTGACCCCTTACCCTAACTCAAACTTCGAAATTCCACTTTCCCCTACCTCCTAACATCCCTCCCTACTTCCAAAAATTTTCTCAAGAATTTAGAAGTCCCTTGTCTCCTTCATTTCCCTTCATTTCGACAAATCCCCTGTTCCACACATTGGGGTAGGTTTTACTAAAATAATGTTTCTGAGCAAGGAAAGATGAATTTGGGAAAAATAAGAGAGGCTTTTGTCTAAAATATTCCAAGGAAGAAAAAATCTTTCAATTTTTACACAGGTCTCATGGTTTTATAGAAATGTCAAAAATACAGTTGCCTCAGGAGAATTGATGCACCTCTGAAGTGACCTTGGGAAAATCACGTTTTCTCATAGCGTGGTCAGCCAAATGACCTTCTTGATGAGTCAAATGATAACTAGACACAAATACATTTCCAATGAACTATGATGAGCTCAATTTTGAGTTGAGGAAGACCTTCAAAAGTTGAATGCATCAACACTCTACCTTTAGGCAGCCTCATTTTGCACATTTTGACCAGTCTTGGGAGATTTTATTTTTGACTGGGAAAATGAATTCCAAATTGAAAAATTGAAGTTGATTTGGAAAGTAGACTCAAGTACCTTTCCAACGCACTATCCCATGCCCAATTTTGACACATGGAAGGCCTCCAAAAGTCTCATGTAAAAAGTGCTACGCATTGGGCAACTAGCGCGGCACACATAACTCGTGCGACACATTGGGCTGCAATTTCCAGTGCAAATTTACACTGGCGCGAGGCATAGAGAAGGCATGATGCATTGGGTTTGTGGTGTGGTGCATAGAGATGGAAGCCTGATTTCACTCACAAACTCTCCCAAATTTCAAAATTTGCTCAATCTTCTTGTGTTCAAGTAAGTTAACATTTCTCCCATGACCAATGACTGAGTTACCTTGGTGTTTATGGTGATTTAGTGAGAAAATTTTCAAACCCT
This sequence comes from Pinus tabuliformis, assembly GCA_031772625.1. Lineage (NCBI taxonomy): Eukaryota > Viridiplantae > Streptophyta > Pinopsida > Pinales > Pinaceae > Pinus > Pinus tabuliformis. The sequence goes on from CM062804.1 coordinate 956,469,445, forward strand.
ACCTCCTTGCAATTTTTCCTCAAAGGTAATTGCTACCTAGGGTTTGTATTGACTGTTTAGCCATCAAGTCCACCTTTCTACTCCCTTGCTCCATTTTCCCTCATTTCCCTATTCCTTAAACTCACGTATCCCTAAATTCACTAATCCCATATCCCAATTCCCATTTCCCAAAGTCCCAAATACAAATTCCCAAACCCTAGTCCTATACTAAAAGTTCCCAAACTGTTCTCTAATTCCCTATTCCATTAACTAAACCCTACCCCAACAGTCCCTAAATCCCTCATTGTTTCCACCCTCCACAGTCCCACATATCACTCTTTCCCTTGGTGGCAAAAGTCAAAACACATCACAACTCACCTACTTCTCATCAAGAAACCATCCAAGAGTAGCAGGCGGACATCAAGGCCTTGTCCCTCAACTTGGAGAGGGCTAAGTGGATTATAAAATACCTGGAGCAGAGAAATAAGCAGCTTGAAGATCAGCAAGCAATCATGGAGTTACAAAACATTCGGGAGAATCGCCAAACTACCCAAAGGAGGAGGGTGGAGCTCACTTCACTTGAGCAAGAGATCAATGCCAATTGGGAGTCTTGGCTTGAGAAAGCCAACATCCACTTAAAGATATTGTTGGAGAATTCCAACAAGGAGAAAAACATATCGAGGAACATGGCATATCATTACTTGGCGAGAAACAAAGTGTGCAAGGCAAGAATCAGGAGCTTGAAAGCAAAGTTGAAGAAGAGATCGAGGAGGCGAAAGGAGCATGATAGAATTAAGATATTGGCTGAGGATTCCTTGGCCCAACACAATGCTTGATGGAGGAGACTCAGCCCAAATTTCAAAAAATTTGGGGCACTTTTTTCATTTTTGGAATTTTTGGCACTAAAACACAGAAATTTCTGCTCTATGCGCCACACCACCCGGTGCTCGCTTTTGATGGAGGTATAATTTTGAGAAAACCTCAACATATTTGTGTTTTTCATGGAAAAATATGCATGCTCACAAATGGCCAAGAAATTTTGATAGGTTTTGAGCCCCCAAAAAGGTCAAAAACACTCAAAAAATGACCTCACTGCCCCTATTTTGACACACAAGAAGCAGTGTTGGGAGAAATGATTTTTAGAGGGGCAAATGGAGACAAAATTGAAAAATTCCACTTGGGTTGGAATGTATACAGGTAGAAATTTCCAACAAGCACACCTAGAGAAAATTTAGACACCGAGAAGGCCTCCAAAAGTTTGTCCAAAGAGGCACGGCGCATAGAGGAAAAATTGCTAGTTTGACCAAGTTTTGCTCTGTTTTTCGCCCAGCTTTGTCTAGTTTGACTTTTTCACTTTCGTAATGGCAAATTTGTGATGTAATTTGATGAAAATTGATGGATCATGATGTAAATATGTTAAATTTTCACTTATATAGGTGGATTCATCCATGAAAAGTTAGTTTGCAACTGAATGAATCAGTTCCCTAGTTTTTAGAGGCAAGTTGTTCCACTGCCTGATTTCTAGTTCTTAGTTTAGAATTAGTTGGAATAGCTCCTAAACTTGTGAGCTCAACCCCTAGATGCTAGGATGAGCTATGGTTTGTCTATATTATATTGTTTTTTAGTCATTAGCATGGTTGGACTCTTGAGAAAGCCTTGAGCTTCATTGTACATTCATTTCAACATTTTGGCTAAGGAATTGAGACCAGGGTTTGCAGCACCCTTTGGGATTCATGTGGAAATTTGTCTTGGTACAGTGTTTTTCTTTGTAATTGTGAATTTGATTATATCTCATGTATGCATTTATCTATCTTTTTTCTTCTGGACTAAACAAACAAGAGTGTAAGTAGAATCCATTGAAAGTGCAGTGCTCTACTTGAAGTTTTCTTTAGTTTCTTGATGTTTTCAACTGTTTGGGGAGGATCCATGATTTATCTTGCCCTCTTCAACACCTCACCTGTCTACTCCTTCCATCTCATTCAAATTTAAGTGCCAAAAATAATTGCCTACCTTGCCCCATTGAGACCTCTGCAGGACTGAGCCTCAATCCCCACACCCAAAATCTGCTTTCCCATTTGAGCCAGCAAAAGCATCATTTTATTCAATCAAACTCTTTTGCACATATACCCAGCCTAAGATCAGTATTCATATCAGTCATCTTAAGCCCTCATCGATTATAATTTGCTGAGATTGACCCGAGAGAGCCCTCTCCTGACCTGGTAGGGATAGCTACCAGGCTGAGCGTGGTTTGATGTTGGCCCTGGATCCTACCTTTACAGCCTGAGGTAAATCTAGGCTCTAACATAGTGGCGACCATACTGGGGAAGAAAGTTTATTTTCATTGATTGACTTTGTAGACTACAGACGGAGCTTGAATTTAGCCAGGTAGCCTTCGAAACGCTCTTGCTTTGCATTAGCGAAAGTAGATAAAAGCTGCTTCAGTCAATCTCCGGTCTAATCTTATAAATGGAACATCTGACTTGCAAATTGCCCCAGTAACATGTATCAAGTTCAGATCTGATTGTTGATGGTGGAAAATGATCAGACACCAGAAAGGCTGAAATCATTCACCTGGTGATTCCGAATCAATTTCGAGATCAGATCCAAGGATGAACCTGATTAGCAGAAACATGAAAGGACAATATGCACAGATCAGGTATTCAAGTTGGAATTTCATCCAAGACATTTTGTTCTTTGTTATAAATTATTTCTTCTCTTTTCTCGATAATGTCAAGAAGGCTTTGCAAAGTATACTATGTTTGAGAAGAGATCCTCGACCTGCATTTGATTCCTTCCCTTTGAATATTGTAAATACCAAAGATTTGCATGTCTTTGATCTTGATCAAGACCCTTTTTCTGAAGCTTGTGATGACCATCTTCAAAATGATGAGACTAAAGAGACCAAGACTGATTCTATACCTTCTGTACATATTCCTATACCTTCTAAAATTCTAGATCGATACAAGCCTCTGATTTTACCTCCTATATCCCATGCTTTCCCTAAAAATCATGATCTATATCTACCAAGATTTGATGGTGAACACAACAACATCACCGCTGAAAGACATGTCCTACATTTTGAGTCTTTCCTTGAAATTTTTGAAGTTGATGAAGAAGATGTTAGTATTAGGCTTTTTGCTCTTTCCTTGCAAGGCAAAGTCAAGAGTTGGTTCAAAACCTTGCCTGATGCGAGCATCTCATATTTCCAGCAGTTCGTCAAAGTTTTCCTCGACAGGTGGGTGGTAAGACAAAACCCTTTCTTGATTATAGAAGAGTATAACCAGCTGAAAGACAGCTAGGGGAGACAGTACAACAATTTTCTGTTAGATTTAACCAAGTTTATTATTTGATGCCGGTTAATATAAGACCTCCTCCTAGATCTGCTCTCTTGCACTACCCGGGTGCCTTTGATCTGGAAATGGAGTTTCAGATGAGAGAAAGAAACCTTACAACCCTTGAAGAGATGCAAAACAATGCAATAGATGTAGAGGCTCATTTGCTGATCAGAAGGGAAAAGCTGAAGGAAGAAGAGGTGAAAAATATAGATGTGGAGGAATCGACATCACTAGAGGTAAATCTTGACATTTTGGTCAGTGCATTGGAAGAGATAATGCAAAGGATCATCACAAGGAATGAGTATAGTGTTCAAGCCCATCACTCGCTGATTGAAGAAGAACAAGTTGCTGATCCAAAACATCTTCTTTCTTATCCCAGTTGTCATAGATTTGATAATGATTGTTTTATAGATCATCTTGGAGAAGAGAGATCTGTTGATATGACATGTATGCTTGATGATGTCTTTTATATTGCTGATTTGCCTCAGTTTGATCAGTATGATGATGATTATGTTCTCCAAACAGAAGCTAATATTGCAGACAAATCAACAGCTAGTTTGTGGGAGGAAGAAGTTCACTTTCAGCAGCTCGAATACGATGTTCAACCGATGCATATCAGCTATGACAGTGACGGGGAAAGTGCAGAAAATTTTGAAGTAAGTGAAGGATATTTGCCTTTTTGTTTTGCTTCATTTCAGTTCATCAGAGACAACATTCATGCAATCAGAAATCAATTGTCGACAAGTCTTGATCTGGACCACCTTGAGAGCAATGAAAACCTTGTTCAAGACTTCTCATATCTGGATTTTCAGCTCCCAAATGCCATTTATTGTCAAGTAGCAAATGAAGACTTGGAAGCTGGAACATATGATCAAATGATGCAAGATGATTTCGTACCATTTTGTTTCGAATCATTTCAGTTTTTAAAGGGTAAATTGCATAATATCTCTTCAAATGAGAAGCCTGTGGGAAATCGTGCAATCTCATCGGAGCCAATAGAAAATAGGTTGCAACAGTCTTTTTATGTTTTTCACGATCTAATAGCTGATGTGTTGGATGATGTCTGCAGTCAAAGTCCTTCCCAATTGACTATATGAGATCTTGAAATGTGTACTAATACAAACTTGATTCGGCAGCAGGTCTCTTTGTCATTTTCAGTAGGAGTCTCGTCACGAAGCTTAGATCAAAGTTTGCATTCATGGTATGAGAAGAAGAGAAGTAATCCATTGGATGAGCTAAGTCCCAGTGTGCATGAACTTCAAGATCCGTATGTTGTGTTTTTGAAGGCGGATAGAGAATCTGTATCATTCAACAGATCTGTTTCTAAGTTGTCATGGGAGTTGCCTTTTAGTAGTTCTCTCTTGTTGTCCATAAGTGAGCACTTGCGGAGAATTCGAATAGCAGCTGGAATACTTACTTGGTTTCATTGGTTGTTTCATTTCACTTGATCAGATGATGAATGGAACGACTAAAGTAGGTTGTATTGAATAAGCTTCATATTGAGCATATTTTCCAGTTTTTCGGTTGTGTTTAAGTATCGAGTCAGTTTTTAGTTGAGTGAGAGTCAATTTGTGTCATCAAGTCATTAGTTTTCAGTCATGCATTTCAGCTTGATTTTTTGCCTTTATTGCCCAATGGATGAAGGCATTGTCTGCTTTCCAAAGATTTGTAGTTCTTGGCACCTCCAAGGAGCTACCATCCCCATTGAAGCCAATGTTAGTGTTAGTCTTTGTAGCATTCCTCCAGTGATCAAACATGCTCTTACAAAGTGATTTTAATGTGTCAAGGTCAAATTTTGTCATTTCAGTGAGTCTTCAAGTAAAATTTGGTCACTAGGTATTAGGTCTAGGGTTTGCTTTCACTCCTTTCAAAGTTGTCCAAATTTTGGCCCATGTCACCATTCAGTTGAGTGTACCATCATTCAGAGAATTGAAATCATCATGTCAAGTTCCAATGGGTCATTTTACACCTTGTTCATGCTTCAGTTGCGTCTAGGTAAAGTTCATTTCCCTCTCCTAGGGTTTTGAAGGTAATTTCTCTTGGATGGTAAAATAATCAGAAAAGCTTGTATCCTAATGTTCATACACCTTCCCCTATCCGTAATGTACGTTATTAAACATTTCCCATCATTGAGATTCCCCAAATTCCTCATTTTTCCACAAACCCTAGTTTCTTGCTACAACTTGACAATTTTCTAGGTTGGGCCTGTGTTCAGACCTTTTGGACCCCTTACCCTCACTCAAACTTTGAAATTCAACTTTTCCCTACCTTCTAACATCCCTCCCTCCTTCCCAAAATTTTCTCAAAAATTTAGAATCCCCTTGTCTCCTTCATTTCCCTTCATTTCGACGAATCCCCTGTTCCACACATTGGGGTAGGTTTTACTAAAATGATGTTTCTGAGCAAGGAAAAATGAATTTGGGAAAACAAAGAGATGTTTTTGTCCACAACAGGACAAGGAAGAAAAAATTCTTTCAATTTTTACACAGGCATCATGGTTTTAGAGAAATGTCAAAAATACAGTTGCCTCGGGAGAATTGATGCACCTCTGAAGTGACCTTGGGAAAATCAAGTTTTCTCCTAGCTTGGTCGGCCAAATGACTTGATTGATGAGTAAAATGATAACTAGACACAAAGAGTTTTCCAATGATCTATCATGAGCTCAATTTTGAGTTGAGGAAGACCTTAAAAAGTTGACTGCAACAACACTCTTCCTTTAGGAAGCCTCATTCTGCACATTTTGACCAGTCTTGGGAGATTTGATTTTTTACTGGGCAAATGAACTCCAAATTGAAAAATTCCAATTGGGTTGGAAAGTAGACTCAAATGCCTTTCCAAAGATATATCTTGCACCCAATTTGGACACTAGGAAGACCTACAAAAGTCTCCTGCAAAAAGTGCTACGCATTGGGCAACTAGCGCGGCGCACATAACTGGCGCGGTGCATTGGGTTGCAATTTCCAGTGCAAATTTACACTGGTGTGGCGCATAGAGAAGGCGTGGCACATTGGGTTTGTGGCGCAACACATAGAGCTGGAAGCTTTATTTCACTCACAAACTCTCCCAAATTGCAAAATTTTCTCAATCTTCTTGTGTTCAAGTAAGTTAACATTTCTCCCATGACCAATGAATGAGTTACCTTGGTGTTTATGGTGATTTAGTGAGAAAATTTTCAAATCCTACCTCCTTGCAATTTTTCCTCAAAGGTAATTGCTACCTTGGGTTTGTATTGAATGTTTAGCCATCAAGTCCACCTTTCTACTCCCTTGCTCCATTTTCCCTCATTTCCCTATTCCTTAAACTCACGTATCCCTAAATTCACTAATCCCATATCCCAATTCCCATTTCCCAAAGTCCCAAATACAAATTCCCAAACCCTAGTCCTGTACTAAAAGTTCCCAAATTGTTCTCTAATTCCCTATTTCCTTAACTAAACCCTACCCCAACAGTCCCTAAATCCCTCATTTGTTTCCACCCTCCATAGTCCCACATGTCACTCTTTCCCTTGGTGGCAAAAGTCAAAACACATCACAACTTACCTACTTCTCATCAAGAAACCATCCAAGAGCAACAGGCGGACATCAAGGCCTTGTCCATCAACTTGGAGAGGGCTAAGTGGATTATAAAATACCTGGAGTAGAGAAATAAACAGCTTGAAGATCAGTAAGCAATCATGGAGTTATAAAACATTTGGGAGAATCACCAAGCTGCCCAAAGGAGGACGGTGGAGCTCACTTCACTTGAGCAAGAGATCAATGCCAATTGGGAGTCTTGGCTTGAGAGAGCCAACATCCACTTAGAGAGATTTTTGGAGAAGACCAACAAGGATAAAAACATATTGAGGAACATGGCATATCATTACTTGGCGAGAAACAAAGTGTGCAAGGCAAGAATCAGGAGCTTGAAAGTAAAGTTGAAGAAGAGATCGAGGAGGCGAAAGGAGCATGATAGAATTAAGATATTGGCTGAGGATTCCTTGGCCCAAAACAACACTTGATGGAGGAGACTCAGACCAAATTTCAAAAAATTTGGGGCACTTTTTGCATTTTTTGAATTTTTGGCACTAAAACACAGAAATTTCTGCTTTATGCGTCGCGCCACCCGGTGCTCGCTTTTGATGGAGGCATCATTTTGAGAAAAAACTCAAAATATTTGGATTTTTCATGAAAAAATATGCATGCTCACAAATGGCCAAGAAATTTTGATAGGTTTTGAGCCCCCAAAAATGTCAAAAACACTCAAAAAATGACCTCACTGCCCCTATTTTGACACACAGGAAGCAGTGTTGGGAGAAATGACTTTTGGAGGGGCAAATGGAGGCAAAATTGAAAATTTCCACTTGGATTGGAAATTAGATAGGTAGAAACTTCCAACAAGCACACCTGAAGGAAATTTGGACACCGAGAAGGCCTACAAAAGTGGGTCCAAACAGGCGTGATGCATAGAGAAACGGGCACAACGCATAGAGGAAAAATTGCCAGTTTGACCAAGTTTTGCTCTGTTTTTCGCCCAGCTTTGTCTAGTTTGACTTTTTCACTTTCCTAATGGAAAATTTGTGATGTAATTTAATGAAAATTGATGGATCATGATGTAAATATGTTAAATTTTCACTTATAGAGGTGGATTCATCCATAAAAAGTTAGTTTGCAACTGAATGAATCAGTTCCCTAGTTTTTAGAGGCAAGTTGTTCCACTGCCTGATTTCTAGTTCTCAGTTTAGTATTAGTTGGAACAGCTCCTAAACTTGTGAGCTCGACCCGTAGAGGCTAGGATGAGTTATGGTTTGTTTATATTATGTTGTTTTTCAGTCATTAGCATGGTTTGACTCTTGAGAAAGCCTTGAGCTTCATTGTACATTCATTTCAGCATTTTGGCTAAGGAATTGAGACCAGGGTTTGCAGCACTCTTTGGGATTCATGTGGCAATTTGTCTTGGTACAATGCTTTTCTTTGTAATTGTTAATTTTATTATATGTCATGTATGCCATTATCTATCTTGTTTCTTCTGAACTAAACAAACAAGAGTGTAAGTAGAATCTATTGAAAGTGCAGTGCTCTACTTGAAGTTTGCTTTAGTTTCTTGATGTTTTCAGCTGTTTGGAGAGAATCCATAATTTCTCTTGCCCTCTTCAACACCTCATCTATCTATTCCTTCCATCTCATTCAAATTTAAGTGCCAAAATAATTGCCTACCTTGCCCGATTGAGACCTCTGCGGGACTAAGCCTCAATCCCCGCACCCAAAATATGCTTTCCCATTTGAGCCAAAAAAAACATCATTTTATTCAATCAAACTCTTTTGCACATATACCTAGCCTAAGATCAATATTCCTATCAGTCATATCAAGCCCTCTTTGATTATAATTTGCTGAGATTGACCCGGAGAGAGCCCTCTCCTGACTTGGTAGGGCTAGCTACCAGGCTGAGCATGGTTTGATGTTGGCTCTGGATCCTACCTTTTCAGCCTGAGGTAAATCTAGGCACTAACAAATATATGATAGTAAGTTTGATAAATTCTTGGGAAAGTTCAAAACGCATTGGCTGGGACCGTATGTTGTTAAGGAGGTCACAGACGGAGGCGCGATGCAGTTGGTAAAGCTAAATGGAGAACCTTTCCTAGAAAAAGTGAATGGCAGTCGATTAAAGCCATACACGGGTGGCCCAACTATCTGACTAGCCAAAAGTAGCACAGTCTTAGTGCTCCAAGTAGCTGAAAGAAGGTGCGGGACTATAAACATATGCAATGGACGCAGGAGCAGATACAAGGGAGTAGTTCCGACACCGCGGCCTCCGAACAATGCATACAGGAGATACAAAAGGTAGCCGCTTAGTGCGCTACTGACCTTGCAACAATCCGAGCAGAGTTTGATGGTCTCCATGTGAAGATCTCTGCACCAACAGAGTGACTCGAGGGCAAGTCACGATGTTTGTGATGGGGGCTTGTTGGGCATGGGTTCCCCCCAAGGCAAGTTTTTGGGCTTAAAGCCCAAGTTTTGACTAAGACCGATGTAAAGACTCTTCGATTTGTGGGTGTGGAGCTCGAAGTTGTAATTGATTCATGGGGTTATCCGCCCTTACTTTTGTAAATATAATGTCGGATTGAGAGTTCTACCAGTGGTGTGTGGACCATGGGATTGTATAAATAGAATGAGGCTCTAAGTGTAAAGGGAGATCTAAGGAAATCAAAGATAGAAGATCTAATGAGGAAGCATTGAGTCTAAAGTGAAAAGTCATGTATTTGGGTCGTAGAGTAGGAGAAGGCTTTGTAGATGAGTGCGTAGAGGCCTAGTAGTCTGTAGATGAGTGCGCGGACCCCTGCAGCTGAGTGCACAGGGCAGGTTGAGTCTGTAACCTATTTAAACATTAATAAAGAGAAGTTTTACATTATTTCTTTGTATCGGTTCCTGTTTTATGCATTGAAGTATATTGGGTATGAATTGCAAGTTTACTATTTATTCGCTGCATGAACTTATATGAATATGTTGAATAAGTGAATATAAGATAAAGTATCTGTTTACGCGAAGATAACTAACTGTTATAAGAAGATAAGTAAGATCTGTAGTGTAACTGGGGGAAATAGCGCAGAGCAATGCTCTAGTAGCGGGAAAGCTCCACAGCCCCTCAGGTCAGGAAATTCTGCACGAAGGTATTCATAGTTGGACTAAATCAACCCCTCAGACATCTCAAGGGTGCAGAAACTTGGTTCCAGCATCCCCCCATACTACTTCGAGTGAGACCTCAGTTTTCGCTCCACGGACTGTTTACGAAATGGCCAGTAGTATAGGGAGTTTTTTGGCTAAATAACTTTGAACCTGGGTTAGGCTCCACCAAGCCAACAATCCTCAGATCTTCGTTTGTCATGGTTATGGGTCATCCACAAACCCACACTTTATCGAAGTCCATTTTCGAGGCCGCACACTGTCAGTATTACAATTGGTCACAAGCATTACAGGGTATCTCTATCCTCAGATCTTCATTCATCACGGTTATGGGTTAGCTACACAAAACCCTTCTCTTCAGTGGCTCTTCATATTCAACAAATACTTCTAAGGAGGGAACTTCACGCAATGGGGACCATTTCTTCTTAAGGAGAGAGGAATGATCTGAATGGAAAATGACATCAACCCATGGTATTCATCCACCCATAGTATTCATTCACCCATGGAATTTACCCATGGTATTGTAAGTGGCATCCACCCATGGTATTCATCCACCCAATGTATTTATCCACCCATGGAATTTACCCATGATAATGTAAGTGGCATCCACCCATGGTATTGTAAGTGGCATTGACCCTTGGTATTCATCCTCCCATGATATTTAGGCACTCATGGAATTTATCCATGGTATTCTAAGTGACATCCACCCATGGTATTACCCACCCATGGAATTTACCTATGGTATTGTGACCAAAAAAGACTATAAGTAACAAGTCACATTTTGTAAAAAGAGAGCTTATCCACCATGTAACCTTTACAATTATTATATGTTTTAATAAAAAAAATTTCTTTGTGGTTTTTTTATTGTGTGTTCTCTTATTTTCTTCTAGCATTTCAATTTTTGGACCTCCCCCCAAGATCCGGATCATATTACTAGCTATAAAAATGGAGCTCAAAGTTAATGAAAAAATATAAAGGTGTTTAAAAAATGATAATGAGAAAATGAATACTAATATATTTAGTGAAGTAAGGGATTTTTAAATTAGGAAGGTGTATTGTGTTCATATTGGTATGGGGTTAAATAATGTGATTTTTAGAGTTATTTTCTAATATCTATTCAAACTAAGGGTATTGTTTAGTATGCCATGAACACACGTGATATTTTAGAGGTTCATTGAGTTAAGCTCCCGTGGGCATTTTTTGCGGGGGGCTGAAATTTCAGGGTTATTGGGGAAACTGTTGTAGGGCTGAGATTTCTGGTGAAACTGGCTATTGTAGGAGGGCCAAAATTCCATGTCAGACAAGCAGAGCGAAGTGTAGAATTAAATTGGGTGACTTGAATTGGAGGAGAAAGCTATGTTTGACCATAGGTGTGTCTCTCATTGAACAAGAAGAAATTCTCTATTGAAAAAGGTTGTTGTGTTTTTCTCCTTTGTGGTTTTTCCCAGAGTAAATATTGTTTTATTTTATGTTTTGTGATCTATACCATTTTGTTGTTCTTTATGGTTGAATTTATGAAGTATAATTGTTGAATGATATATTGGAATAATTTAAAATAAGATCTACACCAAAAGTAATTATAATAATTTTAGAAATATTGTGCTAACCATAATTGCATTAAGAAAATCAACACGATGTTAGAATCAATGACAACACCATTTAACAAGGCACACGATGTATTGTTCATAGATGGACTGTACCATAACTTGTTGAGTTAGAATTAGATGTGTGACAAAGGATATAATGCTTCTTTAGGGCTCAAGAATGTGAAATAAAGTAAGCTAATACTAGAAATATATTGGCCAAGGGAATCCAAATAGAAAACAATGTATATGTTATGAAGGAAGGCAATGAAGAATGTCATTTGGGAAAACAAGATGAGAATTGACCGTGGCATAGAAGACTAGGGAATCTAAACTTTGACCATATCATCAGACTTAGCAAAAAAGAGCTGTAAGAGACCTTGCCGAAATTACAAAGCCTCAAAATGCTATCTGCAAGTCATGTCAAATGGGGAAACAAGCTCATGTTTCTTTCAATACTAAAGATTAACAAATTAACCAATAAGCTTCTTCAACTAGTACATATGGACCTATGTGGACTTTTAGAACAAAAGAACTTGAAGGTGAAAATTACTTCATGCTAGTAATTGATGATTTCTCTATACTAACGTGTATCCTTCTTCAGAGAAAAATCAGAGGAATTTGAGAAATTTAGGGTATTCAAAGCACTAGGAGAGAACCAAACATGCTGTTAGATAAAGTGCATACAATAAGGAAAATGAGGAGTGTTTACATCAAATGAATTTGTAGATTTATGTGATGAACATGGGATAAAGTGGTAGTATACCATTACAGACACACCTTAGAAGAATGTAATTGTTGAAAGACAAAATAGGATAGTACAATAAATGGTTAGAGCTATGATGCAAGAAATGAACATACCACACACATATTGGGTAGAAGTTATTCACACAACAATTCACATATTAAACAATTAACATCTTAGACCTAACTATGACAAGACACCCTATGTACTATTGCATGGAAAACCAACATCATTGAAACACTTCAAAGTGTTCAATAATAAGTATTATATTAAAAACAATGATGAGAAATTGGGAAAATTTGATGTGAGGGTAGACAAAGGTATCTTCTTGGGGTACTCAATGAAAATAAAAGGGTACAGGTGCTAAGTAAAAGGCTACATAAGATTTTTTGGTTGTATAGATATGAAAGTTGATTGGAAACTATCTATTAAGAGAAAGCATACATGATTTATCAACCCCCTTTATGAGCCAATCAATGAATAAGAGGAAGAACAATTTGAAGATGTAGAGGAAGTAGAAACCAATTTGAAAGAAACTTCAAGGTATGTGCAAAAGAACCATCTTGAAAATGAAATCATTGGTGATAAGAATGCATGGGTCTAACAAAAGAAGAAAACTATTGAGAAATCAGAGCAATCTCAGTGTCATGCTATCCATGATTGAACCCAAGAGATTTTTTGAAACAAGAAAATATGAACACTCAATAGATGCCATGAACGAGGAACTAGACCATATAGAAAATAATAAGACTTGGGAATTGAGATAAATACCAACAAAAAAAACATTATAGACACAAAGTGGGTGTTGAAAAATAAATTGAATGAACAAGGTGTTATAGCTCCAAATCTCACTCTTATGGTTTGTGATGCTGCACTCATGGCCTAGGGCAACCCCTCCTTCCAGACCTGGTCCTAAAATTTAAAAAACAATGTTTTATCCCTTATATGCAACATTGCCCTGAGTTAAATGCATGTATACACGGGTCTGTGTACACCCAACCCGTGTATATGTATTAAAACACTTAAAAAAATATAAAACTCCTTATTTTTGGGTGGAGATCGTGGGTTTTACCTGTTGATCACCTGTTAGTGCCCGTGGCCCAACTGTTCCCAACCAACTCCCAACTAAAAAACTACTTTGGGAGAGGTATAAAAAGACCTCAATGGGAAATCCTAAGGGAAGATAGGAGAGAGAAAGGTTATTATGCTGAGATTTTTCCCCTGACCAGGTCTGAAGTCCCTTGTGCCTTCTGTACTTCCCCCATTTGTACAGGAAACCCTTGTTTCCTTGTGTGTTGATGTTCATCCACTACTTATGACATCATGGAGTAAGTCATGGAAGGAGTTTGTTAAAGGCTTAAGGCTGGAACGGATCCGGAAGGAAGCTTTGCTTGGATCCTACTAAAGGTGACTCAGGTGAAATTATTCCTTTTTATGTACTTTATTTGTCTATAATAAAAGAAACACTTGTCTTGGTTCCTGATGTGAATATTCTTTATGTTTATGATATTCATGTTAGAATACATATGTGAATGGTTGTTTATATTTCATAACTAACTACCTTTCTTTATAACATGAAGATGGTTTCTTTATAAGTTTTTGTCCATATACTGCTGTGTTCTTTGGAATTGGTTTTTTTGCAGGACAAAGGAGCAAGAGGAACTTGAAGAACGGTTTGGACCCTTGAGGACCTTCTCAAACTTAGGACCTAAGGTACATTCCCTTATCATAGAATTTGTTTATAATAGCATAATGGCTGTGTGAATGTGTGTTTCTCTGTATAGACAACTTTCAGTCTGCTAGGGTTTCAACCCAAAAGCCCTAGGGGAACATTTCCCTCCAACACAAGGGTATATTATCAAAAAGAAATCAAGGTTGGTATGCAAGGGCTATTCTAAGGTAGAAAGATTAGAATTTGAAGAAACTTTTTCTCCAATGGAAACGTTAGAAACAATGAGAATGTTTCTTTCTTTTTCCTATCACAAAGACGTCAAAGTATACTAGATGGATGCCAATTCTGCCTTTGTGAATGGAGAGTTTGAAAAACAAGTATATGTAGAACAACCTGAGGGAATCCAACAATTAGATAATCCTAATGATGTTTACAGATTAAATAAGGCACACTATGGACTCAAACAAGCACCATGAGTAAGGTATTATCGTTTGGAAAAATATCTTCAAAAGCAAGGTTTCAAGAGAAGAGAAGCTGACAACAACTTCTACATAAAAGTAGATGATAAATATCTCCTAATTGTAGTTGTATATGTTGATGACATAATGTTTGGAAGCAACAAAAACTCCCTCGTTCAATGGTTTTCTAATGAAATGATGTCAAAGTTTGAAATGTCAATTACTGGAGAAATTTCTTTCTTCCCTTGTCTATAAATTATAGAAATCTCAGAAGACATTTTCATCTCTCAAGAGAAATATTTAAAATAAATGTTGAAAAAGTTATGAATGGAGGATTGTTCCCCTATTAGCACTCCCATGGTTGTTGGATGCAAGCTAAGAAAGTATGATGAATCACATGAATTTGATCAAAAGTTATACAAATCTATGAATGGAAGCCTATTATACCTAACAACTTCAAGAGCAGTGTTAGGCGAATACTTCCCTCTTGTTGACAAGAGTGATCTCCCTAGATCCTAGACAGAAACTAGAAACAAACAGACAATTGAAATGACTCTTTCCCTAAGTTAATCTCATCTTAATTATGGATGTAAAAGATGGTAAACGAGCCTCTTACCCATTCATGAAATCTTTGATGAAGATCCCTTGTTGTGTCTCGATGCATCCCTTCAATGCTTGATAAAACCTACAACCATAAAACATAAGAAGTATAAAAAATATATGCAACATAATAGTTCAAACAAACTAAACCTAATGATCAAGGAGATTAGGAATTGAAATTTCTTTAATGGACATATAAAGAATTATAGACTATTCATCATTTTGATAAGACAATTCAATGGGGAAAATCATTCATTTGTATTAATCAAAGATAAAGAAGAGCCTTACAACCTTTGCCTTGATGTATTGAGGTTCCTCCCAAGTGCATCCAATATCCTCCTTAGATTATAAGCTTTCCAATCTCAAACTAACAACATAATTTTGTCTTCTCTGACTTCTGACCTCCTCAATCCCTCTGCCTTCTAGTCATTTTATAGGCCAAGAGGAAGAAGTTTCAGATCCAAAAGAGGAGGGTGAGATTTTGTAATTAAGGAATTATGGTTCCTTGAGGAAATGGATTAAGATCCATCATTTAATGGTTATGGCTCAAATAGGAATCAACTGGAAGCTTTCAATTGGGATATATTCGACCAACTATGTTTCTAGAATGTAGTTTTTTATTTTTACTTTCTTTGATTCACCTGCGCGGTCCACAATGGTAGACAGAGCACAGTTATGTTCTTTTCTTAGGGATAAAATCAGTGAATGCACAAAAACTTCTAGGTAAATGAGCATAGTACCTACTTATCAAAGTATACAAGCCGTTTTCCCCAAATTTCTAATCTTCTTCAAGATATTTTTGGTTGTTTGATCTCTAAGGGAGTTCAAGGAAACATGTCCACGGATGGCGAGAAATCCATTTATATTGATCATGTGTCATGGTGAAAAAATGATGTGTAACAAATTTCTCCCTAAAGTGCGAAGTTTGTATAATAAGTTTCAAAAGATTGAAGCACTTTATAATTAATGATCAAATCAGAGAAAATGGTCAGAAACCTGTAAGAAACATTCAAGGATTACAATGCAAATGTGTGTGTGTATATCTATATATATATATATATATATATATAAAATCATCACCAAGGTAGGCATTCCCATACTCAAAGTAAATATAAATCAATAAATAAGTATGAAAAAAGTCTAGAATCATATCGATAGTAGACACATTATGGACATAATCATCTGTTTATTATTTTGTCTACATAATTAAGAATATAAAACTCCTTGCAACTTGGATTGATGAAACTAGATCCAAGGTCTTGATCTTCATCTTCTCGATCCACAATACAAATCTAGCCATGCGAGTGAATGTCTCAAAGTCTAACACGGTAGAAAACACTTGATTACCAGTGAATGATATGAACCGTTAGCAATCGCGAGAGAAACCGCCAATAATGACAATGGCTCTCATGGTACTTCCAGTACAATCTATAAAGTGTGAATAAGTGATCTGAACTCGAACACATAGAATCTTTCAATCAAAGGCCAATGATGAGAACTTGTCATCGAAGGTGAGAAACCTGCCATTAAGGCATGCAATTTTCAAGGAATTGAAGGTTTCTAGATCAACTTCATAGATAATGAGATAAAGTTGATAGGAAGTGACCCATCGCAGGCAAGTCTACGACAGGAAATATAGTGTCAAGTTTTGAAAAATAGTTTGCAAGGACTGACTCAGGGATGGCCGACGTGATTGAAGGCTAAAATTTGCAAAGGAACATGAATTGAGGTTGAAATTCTCTTGAACACATAATGACACGAAAATTGACTTGGCAACATTTGATTGAATGATAATACTCAAATTAGTTGAAGAATTTCAATGGGGTTTGATTAACTGTAAGACAAATGGATTTCCCAAACCGTACACCGGTGTGATGGAGTTTTATGTTCAAGAGCGACATATTGCCTTTATGATAAATTTAAAATGAACACCTTTTCCCAATTCCCCCCTTGCATTGCTGGCAAGTACCTCTTTATTTTTTACAATCTTCAGGAGGATAACATATGCTTGTCCTGTAAGCTCATCCTTTAGATGAGTCTATCGAAGTATTTTTATGAACCATAAGAAGAATGGTTCAGTCTCGTTATGATTAACAAGTCTTATACTGTTTAATTTTTATGAGTACAGTAAAGGGGTAACTCGATGTAATTTTATTTTAAGAGTTTGAAAAAGACACAAAAAGGAAACTCATTTTGTTCTCTTACCGTAAAATTTTAACAAACACAGAGAAAGTAATTCTCAACATTTTTCACTTTTATGGAGTCAGAAGAAAAACATAAGTAAACTCCATCATGTTATTTTTCGTATGTTTAGCCTCTTAGGTCCAAAAAAGGATAAAATAATATAAGAGAGAACTCTATTGACCATGTTTGATCGACGTATACCATTTTCGTAAACAATGCTAGCTCAGTCCGTAAAAGGGGTTAACTTATACTGAGTGGACAATTGTGCATTTACTTTTATGAGTTCGAACAATCAAATACTCGACAATTTTTTCATATTTCAAGAGTCTAAAAAGGGCTCGAAAGAGGACACTAGGGTTTCACTTTTTTGTAATTTCTACGAGTATTAGAAGTGATGAAAGTTTTTTGATAGTCAAAATTATTTGTTTTTACACTGTAACCTATTATACACATTTAAACTCAATAAATCATCATAATTGCTCAGTATTAGGGTAAAAACATAAAATTTTCACTTTTAAAGGTCTCATTCATAAAAAATAATATTTTAATCACTCAAGAACTTATAACATTTGAAAAAGTAATTCATTTTTTACCATTTTCATTTTTACCATTTGAGGGAAGAGAAAAAGGCTTTTTATCACTGAAATTTTGGGATTGATTCCGAGCCAACTGGTGGATGAAATCATGAACTATTTCCTCCAGGTAAGATATCTCCTCATGATCTATCTTTTCATTTGTTCAGATTTTCATTTTATTCTTGCAATTTATTTTTTGGGGAGAGATTTTGTCAAAAAATGCACCCTCGACCCTGTGTGGGTCATCTCCATCGGGTTAGCGCAGATCGATAATTTTTACACTCAGAAAAGTGTGCCTTGTGTGGAAATATTCCCAGAAATCCATGCAACTACACCTTGTTTGTAAAACATCAGTAGCGTAAGCGCCGAGAGTTTTAAAAACAAAGAAAATAAACCCCCAAAAATGTGTGATTGGCTTCAATACTGACTCTAAACCCTTTTAATATCTATTTCAGGTTTGTTGATTATTCCAAAATGGAAAGGAGGGAGAGAGAACATGAAGCCAATGATTTAGTATCTTTAGCAGATCTAGCTACTTTGTAGGCTTTGAGAACCTATGGCATTTTGAAATATTGGCTCATTCCTGGGATGAAAGTTCAGGTACATCTAATGACATGGTTGGTAAGGACCTGGAATGTCTAGGAAAAATTATTTGTGATCAAAGATCAACGTGTTACCATCGATGTCAATGAAATCTACTTTTTTACGAGGCTTTCTCATAGAGGAGCTGATATTTCTTTATTTGGGCAGAGAATAGGAGGAGACACTATTGATGGGTACCTATGGTAGTTTTGTGGGAGCGCACAACTCAAGGATGGAAAGATTGACATTCAAGCCATTAGGATTCTGCCCTTGAGGACCATAGATTTTATTGTTAGAAAATTGTGTGGCAGTGCAACTCTTAATTTGGCCACATAGGCGCAAATACAGACTACCGTGGAATGCTGGGAATCCATGGTATTTAACTAGTGCGAGGCAATGGTTATGAACATGAAAGGATAACTAACCAGATGTAAAAATGGAAAACTGAAGAACTTCGGTTATGGTGCCATTTTGGTTTCTTTTTCCCTAGAGAGGATTCCACTCCTTCGACCACAAAATTTTTAGTGGATGAGGGAGGTCCCCAAGATCCATGTATGCTGAGATGGGTCTCGCTTATGGCACATCATGGAGGCGATGGACCGGTGGTAAGATATACCCCTGAGTTTTTTGACTGGTTGGGTCAACAGATCATTTCAATTGAGGACTTCCCATATGCAGGGATGGATTATAGAGGTGACACTGAAATCCCACTTCTAGCAGAAGTGCAATGCCATGACCCAGGTAAGAATTTCTCATTTTGATATGTTTTTTAAATTTTTAAATTTTTATGTGTTTTTCTATTTAAAGGCTAATTATTTGAAATGCATATGTAGATGTGGGCCTAAACCGACCAGCAGGGCTGATACGCTTTGACAGACAAGGTGAGTAGCCTATAACAATTGTGGTAGCTAAGCCAGATAAAAAAGAGGCATTAATAGAGCTATAACATAATATGGAGAGGTTGACTTTAGACATCCCAGAGACTGGGACATATGATATATCTCTTCGGTACCAACGACACATGGTTGAATTTCTAGGACCACTTAGGCGATTGCTGCGTCGAGTTTCTCGTGCCATAGTTTGCTATCATGAGCATCATCATGCTTAGTTGTTTAGTTTTTGGGTCACATTTTGATTTTTGTATCGACATATTCAGATAATAAAGGCCACGGGGCCTTATGTCCTTAGATGACATATTTTTGTATGACACACTTTTATACAAAATACTAATGAAGACTACTACTTTGATTCCAGTTTATCTTTGATCAATATGTGGATGAATATTGTTTTACTTATAAATATCACAAATTTCTATTTAACACATGATTAGCTAGTGCATCAATTAATGTGTTTAAATTTCTTGGAATGTGTTGATATTCAATGTAATCAAACCGCCTTTCTAAAAGATGAACCCGTAAAAACATTCTTAACATTGATGAACTTATTACTGCATAGACACTGTTTAAATGTAATTTTACGAGTCGCGAATCTAACCTAACAATCAAACGTCGAATACCAAATGAGATGGCATTAGATAATAGTTCAATAACTGCACTATATTATGCTATATTATTGTTGTTTGACTGAGGCATATTCCATGAATAAAGACTAACTCATCACTGGGTGAATAAATATCCCAGGTTGTGGAAGACAAATTCCAAGTACTATGACTAGCACCATTAGCAAAGCCAATGTAAGTTTGAGGGAACGTCGACATCTGCAAATCAAGCGAAAAACAAGATAAGCAGGAGAAGTAGCAGGAAATTGTAAAATATTAACTATCTCACACACCTAAAAACTATGAATCATGTACAAATCTCAACGAAATATTTTATGCATAATATTTTTTTAGGTAAAGACCATTTTTAGGCTTTCCTAAAGGAATACCATCATAATCCACCAGCTCATAGGCTCCTTTAGCTAATACACATTTTATAATGTAAGGGCCATGCCACATGGGCTCGAATTTTCCTGCACCTAACTTGTCATGAGCTTGATCATAAACTAAGACTAGGTCACCTTCTGTGTATGAACGAGGATTCACATTTTGATCAAATTGAGCTTTAACTCATTTTTTATGAGCCTCGCTAGCCAATGCAACTTCACGGTGAGTTTCATCTAAACGTGCTAAGTGTAAAAAATGTTCTTCCTTTGCAAAGGTAGCTAGTAACAATTCGATGGCTAGTTTCAAAGATGGAATTTCACATTCAATCAATAATACTACCTCCAATATATAAAAAATTTGGAAGGGATTAAAACCCGTAGATGCTTTTGCAGTAGTACAGTATGCTCACAGTGCTAGAAAAAGCATGGTATTCCAGTTTCCTTTATGAATACCAACTATCTGTTTAATCATGTTTGTTAAAACTTTATTGACAACTTTGACTGGACCATTTCTTGTGGATAATAAGGAGTAGAGATATCATGGCGTAGGTTAGGTTATGCTAATAGTTCAGTCATCATAAAGTTACGAAAATGGCTACCATGGTCCGTAAAAATAGCTTGTGGGACACCAAATGAGCAATCACATGATTGAAAATGAAAATTGCTACAGTTTCACTATCGTCTTTATATGTAGGCATTGCTTCGTCCCATTTCGTAAAGTAATCAACTGCAAGGATAATATACCCATGCCCCTTGGTCAAGTGAAGGTTATAGGTGACGAGATATATACTCCATTTTCTAAAAGGACCGACAACTATAATAGGGTGAAGAGGAGTTGGATGAGCTTGTATCTTACGATCGTAGACCTGGAAATTATGGTATTTTCTGACTACAATTATGCAATATTTAAACATGGAAGGTAAAAAATAACTAGCGCGTAATATCTTTTGGGAAGTAGCAAACCTAGATATATGATCGCCACATGCTCCAGAATGGCAATCATTTAATGTTTTTTAAGCCGCTTGGTGAGTTAAACAATGCCGAAAGATAGAATCAACACCACTATGGTTAATAATGTCACCAAAAATGTTTTATTGTTGGGAATGGTATCAGATTTGACAACAATGAGTTCGAGATAACTTAGGCCTAAAAGTTTGGGTTTCAAGATATATAATGATATCTCCATACCATGGATCGGATGCATTGATCAAAAAGAGAAATTCATCAACAAGAGAACCTTCTGCCACTGGTTCTGTATCAGTATGGGAAAATTCACACAACAATTCAACGAAAACCAAATATTTATTTGATTTAGATCTTTTGAACTCCAAATCAAATTCTTGTAAAATCACTATGATTTTGGAATCTGAAATAACAATTGTTTTTCACAAAAAGATATAGTGACGTAAATTTTGAACAACTTGATAACTGCCAAAGCTAGCTTCTCCACATGTGCGTATTTGATCTCAGTTTTAGTGAGATTCCTACTCAGATAATAAATCACATGTTCGCTGCTAGAGTCATCTTCTTGAACTAACACCATGCCAATGGTGGCATCAGACACAACTAGGTATATAAAGTAATCCCGATGATAATTAGGTGGATGAAACAACGATATGTTAGTCAACGCATGTTTTAATGCAACAAAATCTTTTTGAGCAAGCTCATCCTAAATAAATGGAATTCCTTTTTTCAACAATTGGGTAAAACCCTAGGTCAATTTAGCATAGTTATGGATGAATCTACGCAAAAATTTTTCTTTCCCTTGCAAACTCTGGAGTTGGCGAAGACTAGAAGGAGCAGGCAAGTTCAGAATTGCCTCTACCTTAAGGGGATTGACATGAATGCCTTCTTTCGAGACTATGAATCCTAGAAGTCAACTAGATTGTACACAAAAAATGCATTTGTGTGGATTCAAATGAATATTGTAGTGCCTACATCTAATGAAAATTGCTTTCAAATGCAATGGGTGATCCTTCCTTTTCATTGAATGAGCTGGTAGGTCATCTAAATAGGGCTGAACAATATGTTTGATATCATGAAATGCGTAAGACATTTCTCGTTGAAAAGTTGTGCCAACATTTTTCAAGCCAAATGGGAGTTTGCGATAGGCAAAGGTTCCCCATGGACAAATAAATGTAGTTTTATGTTGATCGACAGGGAGTATGTTTATTTGATTGTAACTGGAAAAACCATCCATGAAAGAGAAAATATCATTTCTAGCACAATCATCAACAATTTGATCGATATACGGGGTTGGATAGTTGTCTTTGGGACAAGCTTTATTAATGTCCCTGTAATCGACACATACTCGAATAGTTCCTTGCTTTTTATTAACATGTACAATATTTGATACCCAATCAGTTAAAGGAACGGGGTAAATGAATCCTGCCTTTAATAGTTTCTCAACCTCAACTTTTATAGCGACAAATTTTCATGGATGCACTAGACATAATATTTGCCTGACAGGCTTGGTATCCGGGTAAGTCTTGATTTCATGTATTACAATACTAGGGTTGATCCCTGGCATTTCTTTGTAAGACCAGGAAAAATGTTGCGGAATTCCTGAAATAGGGCTTTATATGTCTGAATCTCTTCTAAAGAACAAGAAGCTCCTATATGAATATTTTCAGTAATTCCTGGTTTCACCGAGATGTCTATTGGTACCGTTGCCGATATGTTTCCTAAATTCTTCTCAGAATCAGAAGAAAGGATAACTATGGGACATTGAGGATCAGTAATAATCTCTGATGAAAACATAGATGAGAAATTATTCTCAATTTTTTCAAGACAGGGTAAGAAAGATGAGCGATGATGATGATCGTCCCATGGAATTTCGTCCAAAGTCATTACTTCCATAATACCTTCATCAGTTAAAAATTATTTATCAAAAGGATCAGGCATTGAAATTGGTTCCAGACGTGACAAATGAGAATATTCATCAATGATCGTATTCATTCGATCATTTTTAGATGTTGATGGGTTGGAAAAAGATTGGACTGCCTGATAAGCCAACTCAAAAGGACTAAGAGGCATCTCATTGCCATATAAGGTTAATTCTGACTCTAAAGGCACTTTCCAAGGATCTGAAGATTCAAAAGTACTTGATGTAATCATATTAACCTGGGAAACATTATGAGGAGGATTTGGTGGAGGGAATGCGAAATTTCCCATTAGAGATGAGTCTTTGAGAAGACCAACACCAACTTCTTCATACAGAGTAGTCGATTTTCCAACAAAAGGAATACTACCAGTAGAATTAGGGTTTGAAGTGTAATAGGACAATTGGTCTACTTTCACAAATTTTCCTTTGTGAGGAAACATGATCATTCAAAAAAATGATGAGACCACTACCGACATGGCATAAGTCCAACTTTGGCCAAGTAAAAGGTTATATTCAAGCTGAGCATCAACAACCTCAACTTCAACTACAACTGTTTTACCTTCTATTTCTATAAGTAAATCGTTTAAAATTCTAAAAGGGAGAAAACCTCTTCCATCAAAGGCTTTCAAAGTCATGGGAGACTGATTGATTGTTGGAGAGCCTAAAGCTTTCCAACAAGCAATAGACATAATACATGTAGATACTCCTTCATCAATTACTGTTCGGAAAACCCATCTAGTTTTGACATGGATTGGTATCTGAAAGGCCAGTTGATGTGGGAGTCACGGTACATGATTTTCGAGATAAAAAATAATTAAATTAGAGTCCTGTGGATCTATTGCTCCAATAGCTGATAAAAGTAATTTTCTTTGTGTTGGATAGGTCTGCAAAAATTTAAGAGCTGACATTGTTGAAGGTGACATAGCCAAATCTTCAACAATGTTGTAATTATGAGCAACCCTATCATGAGGGTTAAAGGCTGACTTTCGAAGAACACCCTTAGGGGGTGGTCGAATTACCATATCAAGTTTAGGTTTTTCAATGTGTAATGGTTCAAAAGTAGGAGGAGTAGATGTGGAAGTTTAACCAGGTGAACTGGAATCATCTCCATCTTCAATAGGACATTTTGATCCATAGTCTTTAGATCTCATTGCTACTTGCCGATGTGGAGGAGGAATATTGGTTATGAGAAACCATTTTACTATCTTGAGGAGGGAAAGGGTCCTTCAAAACAACTGTGGTGGGCAAATTTTTAACGTATTTAGAGAATTCAACACGATGAGGGAACTCCTTTGTGTAATGATCTTCATCAAAAACTAGACAAGGATACCGCAATTTCTTCTTTTCATCAGATGGTTCTTTCTTGTTTGATTTCTCCTTAGGAGAAGTGTCTTGTTTAACTTTTCCTTTTCCCTTTTTCTTACCTCCAGATTTCTTATTTTTACCAGTAGATGATTCTATGACGTTTATTTCTGAAGTAATTTCAGGAGAAGGATCTTCTTTGGCTGAATCAAATAAAGACAAAATTTGAGTTTTCTTAGCGTTCTTCTTTTTATTCTTAGAATTGTGGCTCACATAACCAATCATACCATCAATGACATGTGATCATGTAAGGGTTGGGTTGGTTTGACCAGGGCAAGGCAAATCTGGGATATTCTCATACAAAGTTCCATACTGAGTATAAAAAATATCCAAGTATTGGGTATGAGCAATCACTTGCTTCTTAGTTACAACATCCCCTTTGGAAACATCTTCAGTAACTACTGAAAAAAAGATATTTTATGAACCATTTGACCAAAATCTAGTATGGGATATAACATTTAACCAAATGACGTCTTCATCTCCTTTCATGAATGTGATTTGAGATATAAGTGGATGTTGACTGTTTTAAAGAGGTTACTAGTTCAGTTCCATTATCGTATCAAATGGGTAATTGGAAATGTGTCAAAAAATAAGTGGGTGTTGAATGTACCTGTTATCACTTAGAACCATAGTTCATGTATGTAATGTTGTCCACAAGTTTCATATGAAAATCTTTGGTTTAGTGAATAGGTTTATATGTGTGTGTGTCACTTTGAAATTAGAATTTCAAAAGGTATTGATGTAAGTCCGTGTAAAAAATCGTTAGATACCCTCCATCATTGTCAGTTAAGGCATGTCTTGTCTTGATTGCGTCATTAGTACTTTGCGCAGTTTCGCAGCGCTGTCTGTTTGGTCAATTTAGCTGCGCAATGATGTTTCCGCCTTTTCGCAGCGTACTGTTTACCAGCCATTTCGTAGCGCGTTTTGTCAAATCTTAACTGTCTGCGCTACGAAATCGGGGTTTCGGGGTTTTTGTAGCGCCTTTTCTTGAAATGTCAAGTCTGGGAGGGGTGAGTCATAGGTCCGTCCACGTTTG
Source organism: Pinus tabuliformis (assembly GCA_031772625.1). Classification (NCBI taxonomy): domain Eukaryota; kingdom Viridiplantae; phylum Streptophyta; class Pinopsida; order Pinales; family Pinaceae; genus Pinus; species Pinus tabuliformis. The sequence goes on from CM062804.1 coordinate 956,494,981, forward strand.
TCAGTTGATGTCCTCTCCAGGTCATGATAGATCATCATTCCGCCATAAGGTCCACGATCACGCATATGAATATCATCTTAAGGGATTTTATGAGGTATGGTTGTGTCATAATGTGTTTTCATGATGTGTAAACATGTCTGCTGTATGCAAAGAAGCCCTAGTTCTCATTTAAAGGGATCATCGCAAGCGAGCCTGCACTCCAAAGTCGAGATTGTTTTCGAGCTGCAGCTGCTATTAGTTTCCTGTGTGAAGATATTCAAAGCAAGATGGAAAAGAGGGAACATCGATCCGGTAGGTGCCTGAGAACAGAGCCAGAGGGGCTTGATGTTACACTCAAAGATGAAGGTGTAGCAAGAGCCTTTCGAAATGCCGGTTGCTGGAGGTTCTGCGAAAAGTTGAAGGGAGGACATGCAGAGGTAACGAAGGCTTTTGCATTGAATTTTACTGGATTGAATTCAAAGGTGTCAATGTTAGAATTTCCTGTGTCTCCTGAAGCCATTTCTATTGCCACTGAAATCCCGAGGGAAGGACAAGAATGGTTCAAAAATTTTAAATTTGACATGAGTCCCTGTAGAGAATTTTTGAAGGAACCGTATGTAAATGAGGACCTCACCAAAGCGGTGCCAAGGAGTTACGTAAAAGAACATTATGCTATGGTCCTTACATGTATCCAGAAATACCTAACATGCGAGGGAAGGTACAACAAATTTTATGCCTATCACTTCAAACTTTTGTTGCATTTCACAGGTAAAGCTTCAATAGATATCCCTTTTTATTTGTTCAGAAGCATTAGTAAAATGTGTGATAAAATCCAGTTAAAGAAAGATGGTTGTGAAACATCCTTGTTTCACCATGGTTTAGTAAAGTTGCTGGTGTTGGATGGTTTGTAAAAGATTGGCAGAGATTGGGATTCTTTTGTTTTTATGGCCGGCTTTCAAAGTAAAACAGACCTCACTCCATTGCCTGTGAGGGAAAGGGAAGAAAGAATTGAAGAACCTACTCTGGCTGAACTCAGAAAGGAGGTGACAGACCAAAAGAAGCCTAAAACCAAGTTAAGGAAATCAGAGAAGTCTGTGGTGGCAAAGGAGACACCTAAATCATCAGCAAAGGAAACACCTGAGTCATCATCTAAGGAGACACCTCAGTCATCAAAGCAGAAGATCCAGAAAAAGAAGGATGAAGCTGGACCAAGTGAAGTTGAAAAGATTTCAAGGGTAAAAACCAGAGGTCAACTAAACAAGGAGAAAGGTAAGTCAATCACTGTGGAAGAAAGCCCTATGTCAAAAGGCAGTTTAAGTGACTTACTTGTAGCTATTGAACTTGAACAAGATCAGCCAATACAGATTGAACCAATAGAGTTTGAGCAAGATCACCCAGTGCAGCTAATGCATATTGACCTCACTCAATCTTCACCCGAAAGTACTAAGAAACCAAGAGCTTCAAAAAGGTTGAGATTTGAGGAGCCTAGTAAAGAATATGCTTTCAAGCCACGTAGGCCAGTCACAAGAAGACAAATGAAAGAGGTGGAGAAAGCGCAGAAAGAGGAGGCACCTGTAGAAGTGCCTAGTACAGATGTACTTGAGGTTTTGACCAGAACAGTTCATGCAGCCAGGAGTAAAGACAAGAGAAATAGGGTCATCATCAGCCAAGGTGGAAATGTCATTGCTATCAAGCAACAGGCAGGAATAACACAAGAAGAAGTGCCTCAGATTAAAAATGTTTCTAAAGAAAGGGCAGTGAGATATGCAAATTATAAAAAGGCTGTACTAAAAGGCAGAACAAGTCTAATGGGCCAAACTGACTCAGTGTCTGATGCATATTTGTGGACAGTGCCAGCTCTGAAGCAGGCAAAAACCATGAAACAGCTGAACACAAGCCTAAGAGCAGAAAACAAGGCTTTGAAGAAAGAAGTTAGCAGTTTGAAGAAGAAGCTAGGTAAACTAGCTGATTAATCCAAGGGGAAATTTGCTTTTCAAGTTTTGATAAATTTTGGTTTCCATCATTTTGAAACTTTTTGGATCCCTAACACCTGTACAAAGTAGCTGAAGAAATCATGAAGTTAAGTCAACAGTGCTTTAAGATTCATATGTTCTGTTTTGATTATCTATAGCAGTTTCGTAGCGCGCTACGAAACTGCTGTAGATGACTGTTTTATGAGAAAAAATGAAATTGATACTGAGGTCAGCAAATCTTGAAAAGGATGAACTCGAGGCCAGTAAAGAGATCATACAAGGCTATCTAAGCATTCAAAGAGTGACAGGTGTAAGTGTTGGAGAAAAAGGTGAAATATTTTGTTTTTTGCTAAAGTCTTCCTAAAGCTACTTTATGACCGAATTATTAGGGTTCTGGTAGGGTTACCGGAATTTTGGGTTGGACACCTGTTCAGTTCACAAAGCATCCAGATCATAAGGCATATGGTGTTATGCGTAGTTATTAAAGGTTATAAATAGTTTGAAGCATGTTCTTTTGGAAATGAAGACTGATGGAAGGCAGGGACCGTGATAACAGAGCACACATCTTCACCAACTAATGAGTCATCTGCACAGCTAGAATCCAAGGCAGCTCGTTCAGTGAATGCCTCTCCAATATATTTCGGCCACTACAGAAATGGTACAGGTGTCAAAGTTCAAGAAAGCATCAATGCACACGAGGAGATAGAATTAGAGTTTCAATAGGAATGGGACTCTATGTATTCACAGCGCAATACCTTTGTATTTAATAAGTTTGTTTAGATATAGATAAGGCAATTAATGATAGGATTTCGAGCTCCCCTCATGCTTGTTGAGGAGACTCAAGATAGTTTGAGTTTTGTTTTCCTATATATAGGAAAAACTCTGATGTAAAAAAGGTTGGAGATTTTTATAAAAACAGAGTTTTCATATTGGCTTATGTAAAAAGACTTTGACAGAAATAGAAAGAGTACTTTTTCTTCCCAAGATTCATCTTGTGTCTCTAATGCTCAGAGTATATGTGGTTTGGTTTTATTCATCTTGTTTTACAGTTCACTAAACATGCAATCACTCTGAATTCACCTAGTGCTCAGACTTCCTGTGTATGTTTTTTGAGTTGAGGTTCTTCTTGGTAAATGTTTTGAGCATTTAGACATTATATGCCTTGGTTTCCATGATTGAGTAGCCACTTGTTTACTGCAGAAGTGTATGACTCCATAAGCCCAATGGGAGAAGCCTAATTTTGTTGTTCCAACCAGCTTAAATCTCATCTACTGTTTAAAGAGTTAGCCATCTTTTCTTGCCCTTAAAGCATATCAAAAATCTGTGAGAGAGCCCTCTCTGACTAAGGAGGCTAAACCTTAGTCTAAAGCCTGGTCTGAAACAATTTCATGAGATCTTGCTAAGTAGCAGCCCTTAGTACACGATTTTGTGATAATAGTACCAAAGAAAGCTTGCGGTAATTCTACATACCATTTGGCTTCTGAACAAGTTAAGATTTGTTGAAAAATTCGTAATCTAATAGAATCATTGATTAATGAGTTCGATGCACACCAAAGATGATAATTCATAACATGATTTGATGGGTCTTCTCCTAATTTACCTTCAAATTTAGGAATATCACTGGGAAACTTCGTAGGGATTGCTGGCCAATACAATAAATAGTAAATACAATCATTTGTTAACCGAGATATCCAGGAGGAGGATATTTAGGATATTCTGGAATATCCTGAGCAGTAGGAATTTGCATACCTCTTGGATATCCAGGATGAGCCATACCCGATTGTGGTTGAATAGGTACTTGAAAAGTATGAGCGGGGTACAGTTGATTCTGGAAAAGAGGACCCTGACCTATTTGACCTTGGATAAATTGTCCTTGAAGGGGTTGATTCTAGTATGATTGACCTTGAAAGAATTGATTTTGAAAAGGTTGGCGTTGAAAAAAATGAATTTGAGGTTGGCGTTGCAGAACCTGCCCTTGAATCAATGTTGGCACATACGGTATACTAGACTACACCAGAGGTATTTGGGTATAGAATGAATTGTAGAAGCAATTTGATAAGCAGATACCTAAGGAATAGTCTGAGTAATTGGTTGTACCATTACTTGAGATGAAATGGGAACAATTACCTGTGATACTCTTGGGATGGGAGTTCGTGGTGAACTCGTAACTAGAGTTTGAACAGATATTGGCACAACAAACTGAATCAGGTTTTATGGCGTACTTGATACAGGTTGCTATAATGGTTGTTGAACAAGTGTCAATGGATAACCTTGAAAAGGTTGTTGGACTTGAATAGGAATGCCTTGAACATGCATTGGATGAATAGGTTGTCCGACAGCCTAAACAAGTTTATAATTAGGCACTTGAGGAGAAACTAGCAATGATTGTTGGTTATATGATGAATTCCAGATAGTGTTCATTCCAAGGAATGAAGTACCAACAATGGGTTGAGATACAACAAGTTGTCCTAAACTGGTTTGAGGGACCTGACCATAAAGTGGATAATTTTTGGTAGGAGGTTTCCCTCCACCTGTAGGATAAGTTCCAACAAAAGGTTGTCCTCCTAGAGGAGGATATGATGGTTGCCCCCCAGGCGGGTAATAACTGCCTGTTGGGTTTGTTTGAGGATTACCTACATTGCCAGAAATCATGTTTATATACTGATCAAATGTCAAACCCTGAAGTGTAGGATCAGTTAACCCAATTGACACAGTTAAAGGTTGACTTGAGGGAGAAGCTCTTGAATATGTCCCAGAAAGAGATTGATATCTAGGAGGCACTGATGGGCCACCATATAAAGTTGACTCTGGAGAGGCAGAAAACATATATGTACTTGATGACATACTTCCATAAACCATTCTAGACCAATCAAATCCTAGTATGGTAGAGTAAGGAGTAGTGTATCGTGGAATACCTTGACCTAAAATTTCAAGGGTGTGAAATACCAAGGGTCAAGGTGAAGAGATCTAAAGAGAAGTTCTGAAATGTTTGTTTGATCACTGGTAAAAATTGGTGTATGAGGTGATTCTTCCTCTTCGTCTAAGGCAAGTTCTTCGATGCTAATAAGACTAGGAGGAAGACTATCAGTAATAAGCAGTTTTACATGCGGTGAACATGGAGGACTTAGAGTAGGGGCTATAGCAGCTGAAGGTGATTCAGGCTCAGAAATGTTAGATTCAAGTTCTTCAATATCTAGTTTAGTTAATTGTGAATCTGAAACCTCTCCAGTATCTGATTCTATTTGAATAAATTCAGTAATTATTAAATCAATTCCTTCTGAGTGTGATTCTAATTTTTGAGGTTGATCAAGTTCAGATTTTGTCACTTTAGATCCTAGAATAGTAGATGTTTCTGGTTGATTTACTTCAATTCCTGTTACATCAGATTTTATAATAGTAGAAGTTTCAGGTTCTGCTATATTCTCAGATCCTGATGATTTATATTTTTCAGCTTTGATCTTTTCTAACTAACTCGGTGTATACTTAGGGGGTTTCCCTAACATTCTATGTGATTGTCTCGGTAATTCAGCTACGATGAAATATTTAATTAATGATTTACACAATATTTAAATTACACCTAAAGTCTCTAAAAAGTAAAAACAATAAACAAAGTAACAAACGCTAAAAATCTATGAGTTGAAACCACACAAACTGACTTCTCACATAGATCCTTAATTACTAGTTGGTGATGAAATCCAAAGTTGTAGAGATCAAGGTGAAATGATTTATAGATATGAGAATTTGGAACCATTTACCCTGAAAACTACTTAATGAAACAGTCTAGAGCAAACAACTTCTCTTATAGCATGTCGAGCAAAGATTACCCTCTAAAAAGTCCAAGTGAGTCTAGACAACGTCTGTTCCAGGTACAACAGGACATTCCCTATGTTGTCACCTTAGGTAGATCCCTAGGATTATGGTCACTAATTTTACTAAACACAACAATTTTACCTAGGGGGACAGTTGTAGATCAGACGTACACACAAGGGCTGATTAACAAGCTCAATCCCCTTGAAGGCTCCTTGACATGATAAATTGGAGGTTTACTTTCAAGTGACCCCAAGCACCTTTCTATACTTTTGTAATATGTGAAAATCACTCTATCATAGCTAATGAAGTGGGTACGATCATTTCACCAAATCTGACATGATCTCGTTCTTAACTCATGTACAAGAAGAGCTTCCCAGAGAAAAACTGAAATAATTGGATTTTCTCTCCCTACCACAAGATTCTATTATTTATCTGTAGCTTTGGAAAGTTTACTCACTTTCCTATTCCAAATCCCTACACTTAAGCTATTATAGGTGGTAATATCCCTAAAAATATAAAATTCTAGATAAATTTTAATAAACACCGTGTTATTAAGCTGCTATTTACTTAGTAGGTGATGAAAGTGAAACTTATGATATTATGACACGACCCAAAATCCTAATGCAATCGAACATGAAATTTGCAATATTTTTAATTCAATAAAGTTCTAATTAAGAGAAGGAAAGCGTTTCTTTGATTTTTTACAATGAAATTCAAAACTCAAAAATTCACCAATCCTTTATATGACAACCAATTTCATTTCCAATGCAATGAACATGCAGAAATAAACTAAGACCCAAATTTTCCTTAAGATCTGACAAACCAAAAATACCCTTTATCATTTATCACTCAAAACTTTTAAACACAAAAAAATCAATCAAGATTTGGAGAAAAATGAATTTTCCCTATGAATGCATTGATCTAATGATATCAAGAGCATAATTGTGAAAAATTCCAAGTTTGAAAAGAAAGAATTCCTTCAATCATTCAAAAATGACAACAATTCTTCACAAAAACATTAAATCTCGAGAAACCCTTAATTTGTAATTAAATAAGAATTTGATCACAAATAAGCAAGATTAAGAAGTAAATTGGTGTGTTTGACAGAAAATACAGGGAAACAATAACCTTAAGGATAATCTCTCTCTTTTTTATCAATGAGCAAACCAACCAGACAAAACCCTAATCATTTTTTGTAAAAGGGAATAATTATCAAGAAAACTTAACAAAGCACTCAAACGAGTTCAGAAGAGACGTTAAATAGTCTAAACGAACATAATGAAACTTCCAGAAATCAAAATTCAGCTCATGGTTGAGAGAAAAACTAAAATTTCTAAAATTTCATAGGAATGCACGGGTTAACAATGTAACACAGTGTGCATGCGCTTGGTTGCTAAGGGAACAATAACACAAAAATGTGCTCTATGGGTGAACAAAAACAATGTAGGGATCATAAGCCCAAGAAAAAATAAAAAATTAGACAATCAACCATACATATCTGAAAAGTCATTATTTTATGAAGACTCAGGTCAAGCTAACCAAGAAGGATCGGAAAACAAAACTAAGGAAAAGAAAGAAGACAACAATTTTCCCCAGCGGAGTCGCTAATTTGTTAGGCGGATAAATCCCTCTTGCTGACAAGAGCAATCTTCCTAGATCCTAGACAGAAACTAGAAACAAACAAACAATTGAAATGAATATTTCCTTAAGTTCATTCGATTTGAATTATGAATATAAAATATGGTAAATGAGCCTCTTACCCATTCATGAAATGCTTGATGAAGATCTCTTGTTTTGTCTCGATGCAACCCTTCAATGCTTGATAAAAACTGCAACCATAAACATAAGAAGGATCAAAAGCATATGCAACATAATAGTTCAAACAAACTTAACCTAATGATCAAGGAGATTAGGAATTGAAATTGATTTAATTAACATCTAAAGAATTATAGACCATTCATCATTTTGATAAGACAATTCAATGGGGAAACTCATTCATTTGTATTAATCAAGGAATAAAGAAGAGCCTTACAACCCTTGCCTTGATGTATTGAGGTTCCTCCCAAGTGCATCCAATCTCCTCCTTAGATGATAAGCTTTCCAATCTCAAACTAGCAGCATAAGTTTATCTTCTCTGAGTTTTGACCTCCTCAATCCCTCTGCCCTCTAGCCATTTTATAGGCCAAAAGGAAGAAGTTTCAGATCCAAAAGAGGAGGATGAGATCATGTAATTGAGGGATTAGGGTTCCTTGAGGAAAGGGATTAAGATCCATCATTTGAGGGTTATGGCTCAAATAGGCATCACCTGGAAGCTTTCAGTTGGGATATATTCGACCAACTATGTTTCTAGAATGTAATTTTTTATTTTTACTTTCTTTGATTCACCTGTGCGATCCACAATGGTAGACAAATTGTAGTTTTGTGCTTTTCTTAGGGATAAGTTCAGTGAATGCGCATAAACTTCTAGGTAAATGAGTGAAGTATCTACTTAAAAAAGTATACAATCCATTTTTCCCAAAGTTCTCATCTTCTTCAAGGTATTTTTGGTTGTTTGACCTATAAGGGAGTTCAATGAAAAATGTCCACGAATGACGAGAAATCTCTTTATATTGATCAAGTGTCATAGTGAAAAAATGATGTGTAACAAGCGTACATAATGCTAGCAGTTGGGTTAGTAGCAAGATATCAACCTAGCTTCAAAGCAAAGCCATCTATTAGCAAGAAAATGAATATTTAGATATTTAAAAGGCACAATGGATTATGGAATGTGGCATCCAAAAGGAAAATTATTTTCACTGATAGCTTACATAGATGCAAATTGGGCCAATTTCATAGATGAATCATTGGTTTCTTGGTTGAGCAAGAAACAAGCCTAAGTCTCATTATCTACTACCGAAGTTGAATACATTACACCAACAATTTGTTGCACACAAGTAATTTGGATGAAGTAAACTCTTCAAGACATGAAGGTAACATATAATGAACCAATATCTATCAAATGTGATAATACATGTACAATATGCATATCAAATAATCCAATACTACATCATAAAACTAAACAAAATCCTATAAAGTATCATTTCCTCAGAGAGAAGGTTGTTGAGAAAATTGTAAAGCTCGAGTATGTATCAACTAAATAAAAAATAGCTCATATACTCACCAAGCCTTTAGCTAGGGATACCTTTGAATATCTAAGGCAAAAGCTAGGAATTGTCCCCTATCCTTCTCCTTATTAGTTTAACTTCAAAGAGAAGCATCTAAGGATTGTTGGAAATTTGAAAAATTGGAAGATGATATAAGGGGGAGCTACTACAGTATCACAGATAACAACATATTTTTACTATTGAAATCATAGTAAGATTTTCTTGTGATCACATACATAATGAACAAATGGAGTTGACCTCTAGAAGTCAAATTATTTATCATCTTGCTCATGCAGGATCACAAAGGTTGCGTCGATTTCATCATTTAGAGGACCATCAAATTGGTTGAACTTTCAAAAGGTCAACACTTGATACAAAGAGCTTATGCGGTAAATGAATGACCAAAACACCACAAATATATATCAATCCCAGCAGGAGATTTTATAGTCACAAGAACAATAACAAACATTTCTCCATATTGACAAATAGATAGATATTAGTAACAACAACAATGAATTCTACATGTATATACAAAGGAAGCATTGGAAGAACATCAAGAGCATGAAAAATCCAAAGACAAATATGATTAAACCTAATGATGTTTCCTCAATCATGCCTCAAAGGGAAACTTGATCCCAATGGGAATCATAATTTAGAGGAAAAGATAATAATAACTCAATCAAGATGTAGTCACCGAAAGTAGGTTTGGCATTGGAACTCATCATAACATCATCAACGTCATGCACTGACCAATATATTCAAAATAATATGCCAAAAAATGTTTCTAACCGCTAGGAGTTCATAGGTGCTATGAAAATATTAACTCAGCCATCATTCAAGTATGGCCACTTGATGAATTCTATGTGAATAGTCACACGAATCGCAACAAAAAACCTCTCTCTCTCTCTCTCTCTCTCTCTCTCTCTCTCTCTCTCTCTCTCTCTCTCTCTTTGAGAAGATATGTTAGTCATAGGGGGAGTCAGAACATCACTAGGATGACAACCACAACATCTGACCATGATTTCAACTTTGATGTATTTCAGAATTGCACTAGTCTAGGAGAGAATACTTGAATAACTCAGGCAGACAATTGACCATTGAACAAAGAAAATATTCAAGCTACATCCAAGAAAAGTACTCAAAGATTCAACTGAAAGAATACTAAATCAATAACACTACCAATATTATGATGGCCTAAAGGGACCTCTAAGTCCAAGAACACAAATATATAAGATGGATTGAGGATCAAGACTTCGTATCAGTTACAAGTGTGGTCCATGAGGAATGAAACATTACTAGTGGAATATGCCAATAGACTTGAAGTATGCCAACAATGATGGAGATGAAATGATTCCAAAAGATGTTACTTAGTTAATGAAAAAAGCATTATGATCCAATGTTAGTATTTCCACTATTACATAGACTGGTCGATACAAGTCTATAACGTGGTGATATGTGTTACAAGTTGGAACGTTACATAGTCTACAAATTCCAAAATCATTTCATAGACTGTGTATTTGGGAAAACTTTTACCTAGTATGCATTATATGATGCTAAGTTAGATGTTTCTAGAGTTATGTGTTAGACGATTCCAAAGGATACCATAGGATGTTAGAGGATGCAAAACGATGCCAAAGGTATGTCAAACTTATGCACCCAAAGCTATGGTTTGCGCAAGTCAGGTTAAAGTGGAATTGGTGGTGAATGCCCCAGTGTATGAATCAATGATGGTCCTTCAAATCACGGAATCGATGAACATGTCTTGTAACAATGCATATTTTAGAGAAGAAGAAGCTTGGTTACTCAATATAGTATTGGTATGAAAAAGAACAAGTTATGAACAATAAACACGTTGATGCAGACAATATTAGAAAAAAAATATGTTGTGCGCTTTGGGTAACCAAAGTAAGATGCTAGGGGTAGGAAAAAACTTGCACTACAAATTGGGGATTGGTTTTGGTATTGCAATTGAAGATGTCTATAAAGTAGTTGATCTTATTAAAGCCAAAGGAGGAAATGTTAGTAGAGAACCAAAACCATTATGTCAACTTATACTGAGAGTAGCATATCTTGATCATGCAATTAATTTTTATGAAAATTATTTTTGAATTGAGCTATTGAAGAAAATTGATAATCCAAATTACAAGTATACAATAGCTATGATGGTATATGCATCTATAGAAAAAAGTATTGTTTTGGAGCTTAATTACATTAGAGTGAAAGATTTAACAAAGGAAATGCTTAAAATCAAATTTAAATAGGTACATATGATGTGTATAAGACAACAAAAATAGTTTGACAAGTTGGGGGGGGGAAATAACTCATGAACTTGGTCATGTCTGGAATCAACACAAAGGTTGCAGCTTTCCTTGATCTTGATGGTTGGAAAGCATATTGTCAAGCTAATATTTGAATTGTGCCATATTCAAAGTCATAAGATTCACCAAAATAAAATGGTACACCGGTTCAATCATTCATGTCTTTTGGCCTTCCATATTTCAATTTGACAGAGATTCAGACTACTCTAAGTTTTATTAATATGATCAATCTAAATTCGAATGGTGGGCCATGAATATCGAAGGGACAAAACTAAGAAAAACTCTTCCAATGTATTTTTGGTGTTGGTCTAGAAACATGTGCTTTATTACCAACCTATCCTTTGACATACATATAGATAACTACATCAATAGACTCCTCATATACTACCTTGTTGTGAAAACACTAGAGTTTGTGATCTTCATCATCAATAGTGTCAATAAGGGATTTTCCATGTTGAATTTCATTGCAAACTAAAACCCTTTCCATTGATGTCAAAGGTTGAGGTAAGGGTATATAAGAATAAATGATTCTCATGGAGAAATAATTCTCAAGACAAAATGAGGAGGACCAAATTAGTGTTTCGATCAATGCCAAATGGGGTGAATGTTAGTAATGTTGGCATTAATTTCAAATGGTTATGAATGATTATGAAGGCCAACACATGTAATTGGTGGTTTCAATATGGAATTGGATTTAAAAAGAAGTGACTTGAAAATAATTTAAGCCTAGATCAACAATTTATTATCATCAACTTATAATATTCTATATGCTAAGTTAACATTTCCAAGAAGTGCACTCTCATGGCTTATATCCAAGCCACGAACTCTCTAATTATTATCCATATCGAAACCTACTTCACATGATCTTGTTGTTGGTGTTGAAGGTGATGCAAAGGAGCTTGAAGTTTGTGAAGGTGAAGTTGTTAGAAATATGAGAGAAAAAATCTCAATTTTCCCTAATTCCGGGAACAAATCCATATTAAAGCTTATCTATTTTCATTTCTATCCCAAATTGTTAGAGGAAAATCAATGTCCATAGCCCAAATTACTAATGGGTAACCAATGATTATGTCCTATAGCATGGATAAGGAAAATTTTAGGCCTTGTATCATGTAATCATTAGTATTGGTTTATATTTGCCTTGACTTGATATTCAAATTTGGAAATGAATAGGTACGAAACAAAGAGACACCTTGGAATAAAATGAGACAAAATTTCACTTCAAATCCCCACATTGGAATACAAACAGTTAGTGAGCTATGTACATAAAAATATGCATTTTAGATGATATAACAACTAGTGAATTTAATTATGTGAGAACAAGTTCATGAATTGCCTGGCAAAGAGAGAAAGAGGAAGAGGAATAAAGGAGATAAACAATTGTAAAGGGAAAAGAAATAGAGTACGGAACAAAGCCAAAGAAAAAGAAGAAATAAGAATTCAAGTACTAGGTAAACCAATAAATTTGTAATCTTGTTAGGGGATTGGTGTCTCCAATTAGGTAGTAGACTGAAAAATAATAGGTTGGAGCTTGTAAGAAGAGGGAGTGGGTGATTTTCATTGCATCACAACAAAATTCATGGTTTTCTCCATTTGTGGGTTTCCACTTATATTTGGTGTCTACATATGTTGAATGTGTTCCTTGTGTTTTTGCTTTTGAATTCATGGTAATTATTGAACACCTATATAATTATGCTAATTGTTAAGAAAAGATTAATAGGGTATTAAAATAGTTTGAAATTCGTCATTTAAAAGATACAATTACAGATTCACCCCCTAGAGTAATTTCCTACTTTTCAACATAAAGGGACTTCTTCAACCTGCATACATGTGAATCTCTTCCATATACTTCAAAACCTTACGTTGCTTAATAGACACCTCCTCCTCGATAACCCCTTTGAGGAAATAAATATTCACATCCATTGATGTATTCTCCACCCTATATTTGAAGCAATGGACATAGCTACTCTAATAGATCCATATTTGACAACATGTGTGAATGTATCCTTTTATCCGAATCCCTCCTTCTGGGAGAACCCTCTTGCCACAAACCTCACTTTATACTTCTTGATTCTTCCATTAGCTGTATGTTTAATATTGTAGATCCATCAAGAAGTGACCACAAAATTTCCCTCTGGTCTCAGCACTATATCCCATACATCATTTATCATGATGGAATTATACTTCTCTATCATGATATCTCTCTAGACATGCTCATCTATAACCTCCTCAAAAGTGGAAGGGTCAAATTCAATGATACTACTTCTTAGTTCCAAATAATTGGAATATTTAGTCGGTGGTATTCTCTAGTTGAAAGTGTTTCTAGGAGATTGCACATGCTCCTCAACATCCCTCAATGTCTGTTTGACCCATCTTAACCTCCTCCAAGTAAAGCTCAAAGGAATATCCATCTCATCCTATGAATCTATTGGTTGTGTCCTTACTAATGTTGTTGGTCCTTGCTCATCCTTTGTAGTCTCTTTCTCCAGCTCCTCTACCACTATTGTCTTCATCTCATGAGATCTCCTAAGGGTCCTAAACTCATCAAATTTGACATCCCGAATCAAGATCACCTTTCTCTATCCTAGAATGTAGACTTGATAGGCCTTACAGACCTCAATGTAGCCCAAAAATATGCCCCTCTTAGAAAAGGGCTCTGACGTAATCCTTTTATATGTAGGAACATGGAAATAAACTAGATTATCGAATATGAACAAATGACCCACATCTAGTTTCACTCTTGTAAATAGCTCCTCAAAAGTCACATCCTCCAACACCCTGTGAGGACTCCTATTCTGAACATACGCAGTTGTATTGCAGGCCTTCGCTACAAAAACATATGCAAATTCTCATCATATATCATTACCCTCATTGCCTCCATGATGTTACTATTTTTCCTATTGGAAACCCCATTTTGCTAAGGGTTGTAAGTTACTGTGAGCCCCTTCTTAATTTCTGCTTGCCTACAAAAGTCCTATAATTTATTGGAGTTATACTTGCCCCCAATATCCAATCTCAACAGTTTAATATTCTTCCTTATCTTGTTCTCCATAAGAGCCTTAAAATCCTAAAACTGATCAAAGACCTCATTTTGGGTCCTTAGGAAGTAGATCCAAATTTTCCTAGAATAATCATCTATGAATGTCACAAAGGATAAGGACCTTCTTATTGACATTACAGACATAGGACCACAAATATCAGATTGCACCAAGTATAACATACCCTTTGTCTTAGTCTCATTGTGGGGATACACAACCTTAGCCTACTTTCCATGTGCACACCCTTTGCACACTCCATTATACTCCACCGAGATCTCTGGAAAACTAGTAACCATCCTTTACACCATAGGAAGAGATCTATAGTGTAGGTGTCCCATCCTCCTGTGCCAAATATTTCTCTAGCTATCAATCTCATGAATGAGATCCTTCACCGGTTGTCCTCTCAACATATATATCTCTCTCCCTTCTACCATTCACTTGCTTCTTACTAAAATCAGTCCCTTTCGTCCCACCAACCACTTCACCTCCCGTAAAGTTGACCTCAAATCTTATGTCTTCCATATTCGAAACTAAAAGGAGATTTTTCTCCAACCTCGATACATATAACACCTCGTTCACCTCCATGTTGTAACTTGAGTCCATCTAGAACTTGATACTCCTAGTTCCATTGACTACATACTTGGCCTTGTCACCAAGTTGCACATTTACATCTATGGGTCCCCTAATCATGTTGGTGAAAAAGTCTCAAGATCCCATCATATGACGAGATTCTCTACTATCCACGAACCAAACACCTCTCATGGGGTTCTATAAAGGAAAGATACTAAGGTGAAGCTTTTCTCAAACTTCTTGACCATCTCTTCCATCTGTGAAATAGTTATTGTAGCAGTATTACCCTGGCCCCTCTTTTTTTTCGGACACTTACTAGAAAAATGCCCAAACTTATGACAAGAAAAGCGCTTGAATTTTCTCATTTTTTTTTCCTTTTGGTTCTGTGAAGATCCCCCCCCACCTTAGTTCTACTCGGCCTTCACTTTTCCCTTTTTCGCTTGTGCAACTAGAGCAAGATCATCTTTCTCTTCGCTGCCCTTTCACCCTCCTCCAATTGATAAGTTTTCCCATATCTCATTTTGGGTGAAGTCATCCCATAACCAATTCCAATTAAGAAGTTGTTGAAGAGAAAAAAAATCCCTTCCACAAAAGTGGACCACTTCTTTATGCACCCCTTCAGAGCAACTTTAACTAGCTCTGTATCATGCATAGTTTCCTCAACAACTGCAAGATCATCATGAGCCTACTGGACTCTCATGAGATAATATGTCATGGTATCATATCTATTCGTTTTAATGCTATTTAATTTTTAACGACGCCATTTTTCTATTCTCATTTATACTCTGATAAATACTAGTTAGAGTTACCCACATCTGTCTTCTATTATCCCTCCCCAATATGTGAGGAATTATATGCTCCCTCACACCATCCAAAATTATGTAGCTCTTCATATCCTTGGTCGTATGCTTTGCTACAAGATTTTGATTTAAAGGAACCTACACATCTCTACTCACTAAATCTCAAAGACCATTCATCTTCAAAATCATGTATATTTGCTCCTTCCAGGGATTGAAATTTGATACCTCATCCAACTTTTCTTCATATCTTAAGCTGCTCAATGAAGCCATCTCCACACATGGGCCATGACCACAAAACTAAACTGCAAAATTTTAAGAAGTAATTCCACTGCTACAAAAAGGAAAACTTGTTGTTTCAAACCCTTATGATTTCATCTCTCTTCCTAAGTCTTCTAGATTGTTACAGTACCATGTTAACTTTCTAATACCAATGAGATTTATTTTCTCACGATAAGCTAATTTATCCCATGCAATTTATTTATTTACCCAAATAATACTAAATCATCAAAAATAAAATCACTAGTATTGTTATCTTCTAGAATTAAATATATGCAGTAAAAATAAAAAGAGAGATCAATCACACATTGCAAAATAAAATCACCCACAACAATTCTCTGTTATTTCATTATCTAGAAAATATAGGTTTTTCAACCCACATAGATACAAGGAAAAATACAAAACCTAGATCCTATAACACAAATCCCTCAAAATGAATTCAACCCACTGTAACTTGGCCTCAATTAAATTAGCCTTCAGATGAAATCATATTTCAGAATTTGGCCAGAATACTCTACAAACAACTCGACCTACACCATCCTTACATGCCACTAATGCACACTAGGGAAAACTCGATCCTCCAACAACTCAAATTCCTCCACATAATTTTAGTCTCCCTCCAAGAACTTGACCTGTAATCTCCTCTTACTCAGCCCTCCTGGATTAGAACAAGCCTACTTTCAATTCTCCTTCTCTGTGCACTGGTCCTGTAAGCCACTCGCACCTAGAGAAAATGGATTTCTCTAAATGATGACTCACTCACACAACTTCTGCTCTTTGTGTGTCTTCACCTCCTTGCTAGGCTTCCTATACAATCTTCATCGAGTCCAAATCCCTAACCCCAATCTCCCTTCTAGAACCATCTTAGAGATCAACGATTAAGATAATTTCTAAGTCACTTAAATAATTAAATTACTTATCCTTAGAAAATAACTCAATAGTCCAGAATAATTAATTTACTTTTCCTAAGTTATACTTAGAAAAGAAGCCATAAATCTCTAGAAGAGGCAAATAATGTCTTCCACTAGATAAGACACCAAACCTATGTATAAGACCTTCCGATGCTACTACTCACATAAACAAATTATTAACTCCCATTGTTGTTACACATGCAAGGTAAGTGCCCTTTTAATACACTCTTATTTTAAGAGACTAAGAAACAAAGAACTCAAACCTCAATTCGCAGATGTGTTCTATCACATTGCATATAGAATGTAATTATCCTTGGTTTAATGATTTCAATATTAGGTATTAGCACAACTATATAAATTTATTGGCTCGTTAATGTTGATAGGCATCAATCCATAATAAGTATCAAACAATTACTTTGATTTTTAAAATTTGATTTTAACACTTACATTCAAAATTTAAAAAATCATAAAACTAACTAAATTATAACTTTATTTTAAATTACTAATATAATTATTAATTATAAAAATAATTAATACATATACATTTGGAAAAACACGGAACATGATTATTATCCATGCAAATTTACCCCTACTTTAGCATGAGGATTATTAATCTCTAAATAGACTTTGTTACAACAGTATGCACCAATACCATGGCTTAACAATACCACATTCCCAAAAAATCATAACTCATTTCACATGACACTTGTTCTTATGATTTTTTTTTTAATTAATCAATTTAATTAAAAGAGAAAAAAACATTACAACTTTGGAGATAAATTTCAATCTTTTATTTATATATACTACTAATAAAATTCTATAATATTCAATGGAAGTTAAATCCCTACCATGCATCTAATAATTTTTTATGATTAAATTAAAATTATAGAAGCCCTATTCCAAAATAGACATACCTATCAGCATAATAAATGTCAACAATATTTGGTAGCATTGGTTATATAATGTTAACTATCATTGAATTTTACTTTTCATGTTTATCACATTCATCATTAATAAATGAATATTGAGTGTAGTTTCACCTGAATAATGGGAAAAATCAATGAAAACAACAACTAATAAATAGTTTTAAAATCATTATAATGGAAATAAGCATTTACAATTACTAAATTAATGCACAATTTCAATGTTTATATATAATGAGAATACATAATGAAAATAACTAAATTAATTCATAGTTTGAGGTATCATACAAAGGAGGGTGTTTGTATACTGGGACCCCCTTTCCCAAGAAAAATATAGCGGTAGGATTGTAGCCTTAATGGAAATATTCTTCTAAAGAAAAAGAAAGGAGGAAGTTGGCCAAAACATGGTGGATACAAATATATAATGTTGTTGTTTTACCCTGTGTTTAATCCATTCCATAAAACTAAATATCCATTCCAACAATTGATACTATAATAGCGAATAACTCGTAAAAGTTTGGAATTGTTTTATGTAGGGAAGAATGTGTAGCTCTCTTAGTTTGTTTCTCTATGATGTTCTAGATGACTAGGTTGTGCATGTATGCTAATTATGTCTAACGATTAAATAGGAGGGGCTATCATGATCTTATGAAACCTCTAGAATCTAACTAATGACGATGGAAAAGTCTCTATTGGAAACCTCTTTTCATGAGTACAATAGTGACCTCAAAGGTATAATCACCAACCTTTAGTCATTGACCCATCTTGAGGGTGCATCATTTACTTGGTCAACCTTGGTAGCTTATACACAATCTTTTTCAACTCTCTTTGGTTGTTGTTGATTTCATTATTGTTATTGCACTTGAGGAGAAGGGTGGCATTCATTGGATTAATGCTGCATGTTTTGGTCATTAGGGTGTGATTGGGTATCTTCCTTAGGTGGATGCTCAACCTTATAGTGATTTTCAATAGAATTATTAGTTACTTATTTTTAAGGGCATCCTAATGCAAGTATGATATCATATTGAAATGTTGTTTTTGAGAAATTTTGGATTGTACCTCAATCCTTTTCTACTATGATTCTTGGAATTAGATGGCCTCTTTACAACATACTCTTGATCATAGATAGATTTTACTAATAAACAAGGGGTTCAATTCCTTTAAACCCAAGCAATTTTAGTGTGATTATTCTATTACCACCTTGATTCTCTTCATTCACCAATGGAAGTCCTTAGAAACTTGAGAAATTTGGGTTGTTGTCGTAATTGTCAAAGGTACAATTGAGTTTCCTTCCTTATCAATCAAGTTTAACTATCTTTTATTGGGGTAGGAAAGACATGCAATTGTTGATTCATTTGGTTAAGGAAACCTAATAATCATTGAATTTGGTCTAAAGCTTCATAATTTCTATGGTTGTTGGCTTGGAATCAAACATTGACTAGGAATACCATTTGTACAAGAGGTTTCTTTGGTCATTCTCAACGATGTCTGTGTAGGTATGATGTAGGAACTCTTGATCAATGTTTATTTTCTTGTCTTTATGCCTTCTTCCTTTGAAATTGGAACTTCTCTACTACATAAAGGATCATTTCTAGAAAAATAAAAAGCTTGAAACCTTCCTTTCACAAAGACCTCAATGTCTCTTACCTCAAGAATTAGGGTGTGATTGTGGAAAATAATTCTTAGTGGTGTTACTTGGCATATATGGTGGGAATGTAATGATTTTTTCTTCCAAATGAGAAAGCTAATATTGTATTTTGCATCCAATGACAAAAACTATGTAATATGTAGGAGACAATCTTATGTAGGCCCAAGAGGAAGGGGGATACAAGGTCATATCATTGGACTTGGCAAGTTATATATTCATGATATCAATACTTCACATGTGTAGCCTCACAGTGGAGGAATTGTCTTATGGTTAATCCCTAATTTTTGGATCTTCTTCGCAACCTTCACTCCATGAGCTCAACTTTGATGGTGCTATTAACAATATACATGGCCCTATTTGAATTAGAGGAAATTAAAGAAATGAAATAGGATAGGTATGTGCATTTTTTATAGTAATATTAGAATAGCTATTAATTTTGTTGAAATCATGCCATGTTTATAAGATATTTAACATGGCAAAGATCTTTGAGTTCAATTGGTTGTGCTAGGGTTGATTTTGAAATAATTACTTGGAAGGTCCAAGAAGCCCATTAACGTTTGGGAATTTGATTGTGTTGCAAAAAAATTGGTGTTGGGTATGTGTTATATTTTTTGCACAACTAGCCCCACATGTGATTTGTATTGTTGGGCACAATGCGGGGGTCATAGTGGGGTTGGGGGCGGAGCCCTTGAAAAATAATTTTTTGACAGTTTTTTGTTTGTTTTTGGTGTTTTTTTAACACGTTCCTTTTTAATTTTGATTAAGGAACTCAGATTATAATCTAATCTAGGTTAGTGGATTAGGGTTTTGGATGTCATGAGATACTATATATTTTATTATAAATGTTGAAGTTATCGATGATAAAAATCAGAGGTCTGGCACTAAACATTTTGTTTGTTTTCTCAGTTAAGGTTTTCTAGTGTAAATATTTGAGTATTATGTGTATGTGTTATTGCTTATTTTTATGTTTTATAAAGAATTTGTGTGTGCATTTCTTACTATAAAGGTTTACAACTTACAATTTGGATTTTTAATATTTCCTTTTTTCTTTTCTTTACTTTTGATGTATCCATGACATTTTTGTTCTTGATTTCTTATAAAATAAAGGTGTAGATTTGTCATGTGGGCGATATAAATTGTGCATAACAATGTATTTTCAACCTTTCGTCACTTGAGATTTTGTGTTTATTTGAGTGATAATGAATTATACATAATGTTAGGGGCATAATTAGTACTTCACACAAATATTACCTTCAAATATCTAACTAGGCAGAGTCTTGTGTAAGTGTTCCCTCTCTTATGATAGGGATGGATAGATATATAACAATATTAGGTGTTTTCAACACCCTAAGGGGAAGTTTCAAGTCCCACGTTAACCCATCAATCCATAATTTCATGTGAAGATGATGACAATGGCGTGGGCATGACATTATTGCTAGGTGCCATAGCCAAGTGAACAACTAATGGTGGTCCAATGTCTTGAGTGTATAGATGTAAGGAGTGAGAAATCATGGAGACATGAGTTACCCCTTTCCTCGACCTACTTTTTCCACCCCTTTGGTGTGTATTTTACTTATTTTTTATACTTATTTGATTTGGGTGCCTAAATTAGGAGCCCAAGGTTTCTTTGAGATATTTAGCGTTTATTACCCCTTAATGATGAGGCAATTTATTGCTCATAATTGTTGGGACAATGCAAGGGTTATTTTTTTTTATGGATGAAGCATCACATGATCATGTAGGGATTTTTCCCATGCACCAATTTTTGTTCCAACTATATTTTGAATTTTTTTTTCCTTATTGTGGCTTTATTTTGCTTTACATTTCTTTTAGCTGCATCGATATCTAGGGAAAAGTTTTTTTGGCTTAGACTAAAGGATGAGGATGAGAGGGAACCAGTTCCTATGATCAATGAACATCAACCCGAAGAATGGATATGGAATAGAGGGGGAGGTATAAAATGTTAAAGTATGGAATATAATGAGCACACCATTTCAATTAGATCCTCCCCATTAGTGTCTTTCCTATAACCCTAAGGGCTCAAAGGAGGTCCCACTTGACTAGAGTAAAAAACTAAGCTCCTAGGAGAAGTAAGAAAACATGAATACAATTAAGATTGGTTAATCATTCAGATCACCCCTTCATTCATATTAGAATGCCAAAAAATATTAAGTAAAAACACATGATTGAAAAATGGTTAAATCACCTATTGATGGATGACCCATGGATGACCTACCTTACTTCAAGAATGAATTTCATATGGGAGAAAGAAATATGATTAGAGAAATAGGTGGGAAATCAATGGCATCATGTCATGTGTTGCTTAATAGGGTTGCTAGTTGGTTGGTTGTCCAAGGAGGAGAAAAATATCTACTATGAATTTCCCACATTTTGTTGGGTAACATCTAGCTCCAACTCGGGGATCTATGATCACCATAAAGTGGATGATCCGTGTGCTCAAGTAGGGAGTGCATGAGAACTGCAACAATCCATGGGACTTCATTGACTTGTTTCCTGTACACTCAAAGAAACTTATTGTTAGAAACTATGCAGGGTGTTGATCATCACCCTTGCGAAATAGTATTAGATAAAACTAAAATAAAACATTATCTAACAATGAATCTAATTTGAATGTAAACACATTAGCATGAACAATGGAAAAATCAAGATGCACACATAATAATGAAAAACACACAAATGAAATGCAAGTATCTAATCATGAGTGCATTGGGTCACACTTGGGAAATACTCCTTTAGGATCTACTCATTCACTACTAATGGGATGGGGTCTCCTTCTAGGGTTTCCAAGCGGTACAAATTAATACTAGTTGCATTAGTCACTTTGTAAGATCCTCTCCAAAATTTATCAAATTTAGTATGCATTTTGGGTTTTTCTTTTCTTTTATCTCATAATAGGAATATACTTCTTGGCTCAAAATATTTGGGTCTAGCCTTTTGATCAAATGTGTCCATATTCTCTTGATTCTTACCCATTTGTTCTAAACTAGGGCATCTAGATTCATCTGAGTTGGTCTATTTTAGATGACGAACAGCTTCTTGATAATTGATTGCTTTTAAGCATTGCAAGATGGGAAATTAAAATTGTATTGGGAGTCTTACTTCCAACCCATATACCAGTTCAAAGGGGATATATCATGTAGATGCCTTAACTGTTTGTGGTCAATCCAGATAACATACTTGATTTTTATATCCCAGTTCTTCTTATTATCCCCAATGGTATTTTTGATAATTTCCATAAGGTTCTTGTTACTTGATTCATCTTGGCTATTTCTTTTAGGATAATAATTAGAGGAATGATCTAATACAATTCCATACTTATAGCATAAATAATTAAAGGCCATGGAATTGAAGGCTTCAACATTGTGTTTCACAATCTTAGTAGGCACACCAAATATTGTAGTAATCCTATATTTTAGGAAATTTATTACCAATTCATCCATAACGTTTTTAGTGGGTATGGCCTCTACCCACTTGGTCAAGTAATCAATAGATGTAGGGATGGAAAGATATTACATATTTGTATGTATTAGCAAAAATCGTAGGATAATAAACTCACCCTTAGGATTTTATGAGCTCTTGTTTTAGATGAAAATTTCTCACGCAAAACCTCGCGTAAAACTTGATAATTATCTCTTCTACTTATTTCTTACTAAAACACCTGAGGATCACCCCATCGGGGCTTTTCCAACCTATGCCATACTATGTTAAACAATATTTCATATATTTCAATTATAAGGCCTTTTTTAATATAGATTCAGGGGGAGAAAATAGATTATTTTAGGGGAGAAAATAGAATCCTTATGTAATGGATGATATTGGAATACCACTCATCATATTTTGGTTAAATAGTAGTAGCAAAATTTTTCTCATTATCTCCTAACTGGAAGACTCTGGTATTTTCTTTAGTCGACTTCTTGGCCAATCATTGACTCTAATAGTTTCCTTGGGTCTAATTGCTAGATTGTATTCTTGGATCTTAGATACCTATTTTCATTTAGATCCAAGAAAATCATGTTGGTTCAATGCATTTTTTACTATAAAGTAAGGAACATACATGAAAATCTTATTGTACACAACATATACCTTGAAATGCTTAAGAGATTTAACTAAGGCGTAATCTTGTTTCTCAGTGATAGTATACTAAACTTAACATCTCTCAAGTTTTTTCTCATGAAAGCAATGGGTATTTCATTTCCCTCATCATTTCTTTGCACAAGGATCCCTACCATTATGCTTTTAAATACAAAATAGATGATGAAGTCCTTAGAGTAGTTAGAACTTATTAGAACTGGGGAAATCACTATTTTTTCTTTGATTTCCTCGAAACATTTTGTTCTCTTTTCATCCCATACAAAAAAAAATCATCCTTTGGTACGGTATCATTGGCTTGATAATATCAACAAAGTTTGGGACATATATCCTTACAAAGTTTATCTTTCCAAATAAATATCTTAAGGCTTTTTGTCTTTGTGGGGGCAATGGGGTTGGGCGCTATAACTTTAATTTCTTTGATTATGCCAGGATCAATGCTAATTTTCTCGTTTGAGACACCATGCCCAAGGATATCCCCTAGGTCAAACCTGATTATGGACTTCTTTGTGTTCAATGACAACCCATATTTCCAACATCTCTTAAAACTCTCACTACGATCAAATCATCTTGGTATATTTTCATGATCTTATCAGCGAGGTCTCTAAAAAAAAATCACGGCCTTTTTGAAAGTCGATCCAACATTTAATAAACTAAAATGAACTCTTAAGTATTTGTAGGTTCCCCATGGCATAGTGAAAACAATTTTCAATTGATCTTCTTTCATCACCACTTGATTTTATCTAGAAAATCCATCTAACATGGATATTATCTTGAATCTCATGATTCATTTTAAGATAATTTCCATGTTTGGAAATCAAAATTCATCCTTAATTCATGCTTGGTTTAGGTCCCTAAAATCCACACACATTATAATGCTACCATTCTTCTTCCTGATAATTATAAGGTTAGATATCTATGAGGAATACCTTGTCAGGGCCATGATATTTGCATCAAGCATATTTTGCAACATTTCTTTGACCAAAGGGGATAACTTAGGGTTTATGTTCCTTATTTTTTGTCTAACTAGTTTGGCCCCTAAGTTAGCCTCTTATGTTAGGGATGGTTTTGTAGCCGCTATAATAACACCCAATATTTTATCCTAATTGTAAATTTTGGGTCCCTCTATGCTTTTCAAGGTCTTAAAAAATTCCCTATCCAATCTAATGATCACAACGCTTTATCAACCTAGTTGTCATCAAGGTTATAAGTACATTCATGCCCATCACGTATACTTTCTTGTCTACTCCATCCGTGAAATTAGAGTTTATGAAATTTTGCATTTGTTCATTAAGAAAATGATGTTTTGACATTGCTTCTCTAATCATGATTACATGGGTGAAGGGTACTTTTTCTAAGAAGTTTTGAGGAAAATTCATATATGTGTCTTGTATGTTCAGGTCTTAAATGAAGCTATGATTGAAACATAAGGCTCAATCCATTAGAATAAATTCTTAATTGGAAGTTGAACCTACCAGAAGAGCAAGATCCAAAGATACATTGTGGTTCACTAGTAATCCAGTTACAACATTGCAAAATGTCCCTAGCTGTGAGAGTGTTTTTTATGAGGCATTGTTGGAAGGAGACAAAATGGTAGCAAAGAAACCAATTTTATCCACTACACCACAGGGGAATTAATGAATTTAAATACAACGTTGTAGTAGGATCCTACATTGTCATTTTACCAAAGTTTTGTTTCCATGTTTTTGTGGTAAACTTTAGCTTTCCAGAGTGACATATTTCTAGGTTCCTTCCTATTGGCAGGAAATAATCTTGAATTGCAAGCCCCAATAGAGTGGAATAGATCAATCAACAAAGAATAATAAATATAGCATGAAAAAAAATTGAGTTACTAAAATTTGGATTAGGAACATACCCAAGGGGTCCTACATTTGAAGATGTTCCTGTAGGGTCCAAACCCTCTGCTTCCTCCAAGATGTGAAAACCTGCAAATCAATCACAAAAGCGTAGATATAATATATAATTCAAAGTACATGCATAATAATATGTTATATCATCATAAATAGAAATTTACACTACCATTCATAATGTTCCAACATATATTGGGAACAAGAAATGAGATTCTTTATTAATGAATAATAGTAATTAAAGGATAGATACAACCTGTTCCAAGCTAAAGGAACTAACGAAGCCTTCCTATGGATTTGTCAAGCTCGAGCCATGGAGACAACCACTCTAATATATGAAAGAAGATGCTAGATAAGGGTGCTGAGCATATTTGCAATGGAAACCAAGGTTTCTTAGAGACTGGGAGTGCAGGAGGCACAGGAAAAGTAGACTTGATCTGGGGGAGTGTGTTGCAATTGGTGAAGAAGATATGAGAGGATGGATTGTAGCTTTTTATGCAACATAAATGGTGAGGATATTAGAGATTGAAATTTGGAGAAGGTGTAACAGAAGGTGCTCTTAGCAAAGGTTTTCTTCCTTCTATCTTGGAGAAGCCAAAGAAGCAAGCCAACCAAGAACTGAACGACGAATAGAGAAGTTTTTCTCCAAATCACAAATCACATTCTCACACACTAGTGAACAAGCTTGTGATCTCTACCCTTGAAGTCGTAGGTCACACTTTTCATTTACAGTGTGTCTGGAATTCTAAAATGAAACCTACTACGAGAAGTTTACACTCTGTAGTTGCAAGTTGCATTTTTATATTGCAAGTGACCTGTCATTATCCTCTAGAAATGCGACCTATAACCTGACTATCTCTGGCACAAACGAAAATCATAGTGCGCACTCCCAAGTTGCAACCTATTAATAAGTAACACATTTCTTGTATCATCATTACTCTTGTTTTATTTACCAGATGTTAATTTGATTCATTTCCCAAATCTTTGCATGCTTATAACCTCATGCACACCTTCCTCTCTATTATCCATCAAACATTCATCTTTGACCTCTTCAACTGAACTATTCTCTCAATGAGCCATAAATTCTAGCTTTACATGCCCAAACCCTAGCCTATCCTTCTTGCCAAGGGTCTTTACCCTGCTTTTACACTGAAATCCATCCAAATAACCCAAATTGTGCACATTACCCTTATTTGATTGTATGCATTAGCTCATGGTTGGAATTGTATAGTTTTGGCTCGAAGACTCTGCGAATATGTTTTTGGGTAGTCATTTGGTTTTAATAACACACCAACTAAACTAGCAAGTTTTTTATAACTTATTTTATCAACATTCTTCCCTATTCTATCACTAAATACTCAAACAAAGTAAGCCTCTTCCATAAATATTAATCACACAATATATATTTCAATCATAGCTCCTTGCAACTCATTTGTACAGAAACCCTTTGTTAATTCATCACAAATTAAACCACTAGAGTTTGAAGATATGATCAACTAATGGGTTAGGAAACATAGGTTTTAACTCAAAAAACATGTATCAGAACCCAATCATATTATAACTTAGAGTTACAACTAGCATAGATGTCCCATACATCTTGGGTCACAAATCATGTTTGTAAGTCCCAATGAATCTGATATTAGATTCTGCAACTAAGCTAGACTATCACCCTTTTCTCTCTAGCGCTAACTACATATCTAACTCTAAGTGAGATTAAGATCTTAGAATGCGATAATGCTCTGTAGGTTTAAATTGAGATAAGGCTTGGGTCGCAAATCACATTTTTATCCTCCATCAGCACTGCAACCTGTGTTGTAGATGAAACTAATGACTTCACTTAGTGTCATGCGGAAAGAGTCGATAGTGCGGACACAACCGACATCCCTAGAAGCAAAGGCTTTCTAGTGACAAACAAGACAAATAAACACTACCTTTCTCTAAACATGCATTGAGAATACAAGTAATCAGGTGATTTTAACATACCTTTAGTCCAACGCTTTGTAGTAGTCCAGCCTCGCCGATCCGGATGAGCTCCTCCTTCTCTTCGAAACCTGCATTCACTAACAAGCCAAAAGATTAAATAGCACCTAATAAACTCATAAAACAATACATATCCATCATACAGACCAAGGAGTATATGAAACAAATCATGAATAACAATCTGTTGAGAAAAATGAGTTCATTTGTATTAAGAGGAAACAAAAGAAACCATTACAACCTGAGCCTTGGTGTTGTGCAGGTCCCTCCTAGGGTCCAGCAAGATTTTTCCTTTACTTTGATCAGCTCACCCACTCTCAAATAAGGCTAGGAAAGGATGGGAATCTCTCCTCTCAAGCTTTACAAGGGAGTCCTAATTCTAGCAGCATCTACCCTTAGGAATGTTCAGCTTTCAAACTCCCCTCCCTTTGGCCCAATGCTTGTATTTATAGTGCTCTAGAGGAAGTTATTCAGGTCCACCATCAATGGGATAAGCCCCTCTTTGGATGGGATAGCTCCCCTATTGATGGGATAAGTTCCTCTTTGATAGGGATACATGAACCATCTGGAGGCGCTCCATACACGTCAAACAAGCTTCTAGAATGCTCTAGAAATGACCACAAGTAACTTTTTTGGAGTGAAACTTGCGCCTTTTGACCTTTACAGGAGTACACACCCTCCCCTTTACATACAGAGCGTACAAGTACGCAGGTATTGTGAACTTGGGGTGCGTACACGCAGGTAAGGCTAAGAGAAACTGCGTACCCAGAGATATATAGATTTTTAATGACTTTCTCTCTTTCTTGGAGTTTGACATGGAGAGCAGAGGTATGAGGCTTACCAAGGAGGATAGTATGACAGTTGATGGAGCCATACTAACTGCAAATAGTCATGGTGACAAATTTTAGTGTAACAGATTGCCCCCTAAAGTGCGAAGCCTGTAGTAGATAAGGGTTTCATATCATCTAGGAAGGGTGAAGTACTTTATCATTTCAAGGATTATCTTGTGGAGAGCCCAGTCGGAACCTGCAAGTATTCAACACAAAATACATATATAAGATCATATCATCGCTGAGGTAGGCATTCCCATACTCAGATTGAAAACTTTTAACTAATTGACTATCTACTGCTCTGATACAGGAATGATTTTGCAGTACATCATAATCATAGACTTTTTGTAGACACAGTATGGACGCAACCATCTGTTTATAGTTGGTCTACTATATAATGAATACAAAACTCCTCGCAGCCTGGATGGTGGAAACTAGATCCAGGGTCTTCATTTCTACTTCCCGAACAGGTACGATTCTATCCATGCGAATAAATGAGTTGATGTCGAACATGGTAGAAACCACTTGATTACCAGTCAATGATGTAAACTGTTAACAAGTGTGAGAGAGACCACCAGTGATGTCAATGGTTCTCAAAGTAGCCAGTACAATCCATGAGATGTGAATGAATGAGTTGATGTCGAACATTTCACGGAATCCTTTGATCGAAAGTCAATGATGTAAACCATCGTCAAAGGCGAGAAACCTGCCATTGATGCATGCAGACTTCAAGGTACTGACGATTCCTAGGTCATCTTTCTAGATAATGTGCTGATGTCGATAGAAAGCGACCCGTTGCAGGCAAGCCCACAACACAAAATCATAGATCAAGTTGAAGAAATGTAGCTGTAAGGACTGACTCAGGGATGGTCAAGATGGATGACGGGTATTTTGTAGATGAATGGTTTATATGCAGAGACCTCTTGAACACATAACGACACGACAGATGGCTTGGTGACATTTGACCCAAAGTTAATACCCGGCTGAAGACTTTCAATGTGGTTTGATCAACTGTGAGGCAAAGGATTTCCCAACCCAGGTGAATGCAAAGTGTCGTGTTCAAGAGTGGTAATAAGGCTTCTTCTGAGACAAAGGATAACAAATAGGCTCATTTTTCTCTCTTTTCCCCCACCATTTCTGGCAAGTACCTCTTTATTTTTTACAAGCTTGAGGAGGATAACATATGCTTGATTATAAGCTCATCCTTCGGATGAGTCCAACTTAGTTTTGATTCGAACCCTAAGAAGGAGTGGTCCGTTCTTGTTTGTAATCGAACAGGTCCTTTACTTTGAAATTTTAATGAGTCCAGTATAGGAGAAACTCGGTGTTTTTCATTTTTAGAGAGTCCGAAAAAACTTAAGAAGACTCCAGGTTGAACTTTTTCGTAAATTTGTGTCTCCCAAGCCTGAAAAAGTATAAAATAATACTTGAGAGAACCGCTTGATCTTGCGACCAAGGAGTACTTTCATGATTAGTGCCTCTGACCTGAAAAGTAAAAAGTGATCAAGGACACGTCATTTTATTTCCAGTATCAAGTTTGAAACGACAAAAACCCGACAATCTTTTCCTGTTTTTACGGTCAGAAAAGGGCTATAAGGGGACCGTCTTTTAATTCCGTTTTAACGAGTGTAAAAGAAACGCTCGGCAATCTTTTCATGTTTTAGGAGTCAGAAAAGGGCTTAAAAGATGACTCTGATGTTTTGGTTCGTGAAAAATGATAATTTTCCCTGAAAATCCTTTTGTCCTGCACAAAAACGACACATTACTCATACCTGTTTAAGATAGGCAAAAATACATTGAAAAATATCCTTCCATGGTGAAAAATAAACAAACTTAGCATTCATTTATCCAAAAAACCTATAAAAAGACTTTTTACCATGTCATTTTTACCATTTTACTGTTGAGGAACAGAAAAGGGCTTTTGGCAAGAAACTTCCCATGGACTTTGCGGAGAATCCGACCGTCGGAATCGAGTGCCGTCTCTTTCAGGTATTTCACAACATCCTCCTCTTTGTTTTCATCCGTTTAGAATTTCATTTTAGGCCCTAGTTTGATTTTTGGGGGGTTTTAGGGTTTTAAGATCCGCTTTTCGGGGTACGCAGGTGCCCCATGGGCGACCTGCGTACCCCGACATTTTCTCCATTGGGAAAATGGAAGGTGTACGCAACCTACCTTCAGAGCAGTTGCGTACCCACGCTCTGTTTCTGAACGTGGGGTGCGTACTCCGCGCAAAGCATTTTAAAACCCCCAAATCTCAAATTTGAACCATTAATTTTTGATTTAGTGAATTCTAATGGATGTTTTCTGGTGTGTAGATTGCCCACCATGCTTGATTGGCACGAAAGAGAACACAAAGATGTCGATTTGGCCGCAATAGATCATCAACCCTCCATTGATGCTTTGAAGGCATGCAGTCTCTACAAATACTGGGCCATACCTGGCATGAGGGCCCAGGTGCGATTCTTAGAGTGGCTGGTTGAAAAGTGGAACGTTTAGGATCAATGTTTTTACATCGGAGGGCACCAGCTCGAGATAGAGCCCTCAGACATATACTTTCTCACTGGTTTGCCTAATAGGGGCGAGCAACTGTCTCTGTTCGGGACTAGGCCGGGTGGCCAATCCCTTGCTAGTCTCCGGCTAGAGTGGTGCAATAATCAGCACCAGGAGAAGGGGATAGAATTCAAATACAATCCCGACCTGAACTTATGGTAATTGCCTTTACAGTTACCAGACTCTGCGGCGCAGCCGCTTTGCACATTTCCACCGGGTCCCAAATGCGGATGGCGATTGATTGCTTCCAAGGCACCATTTTCAACTGGTGTGATGCTGTGTTGGCCAATATGAAAGGCCAACTGACTAGGGCAAAGAACGGGCAATTAAAGACCTTTGGGTATGGGCCTTTAGTTGTGAGCTTTGCCCTAGAAAGAGTTCCGATGCTGATCCCGCAGCATCTCACTGTTGCAGTTGGGCCTCCTCGGGAGCCAAAGTTGATGCGATGGGTTGCGGTGATGGCCTGGCATCCTGATGAAGGAGCGGGAGTTGTCCGATTTCCTGCGGGTTACTTTCACTGGTTGGAGGACCAGGTCTTTGCGATCCAGGATTTTCCTTATGTCGGAGTGGATTTTCGCGGTGATCCGGACATGGTTCTTCCACAGGGAGAACAATGGGACGACAGAGGTACTTCATTTTTCACAAGTTTTTGAATTATTTATTTTTTTTGTTTTTTCTATCGTCTCAAAACTGACAGTGACAATTTTCAAAATGCAGATGTAGGTCCACAGCGTCCGGCCAATCTCCGGCCATTCGAGAGGAGAGTACCAGCTGCACCAGCACCGGCCCCACAGGATGTGGCCACAGAGACCTTAGCCGAGTTGGAATAGGACCTAGAGCGTCTCATGGCGGACATACCAGAGACGACTATAGACGATATTCCTATCCGACTTCAGTGCTATGTGGTCGCAGTCCCAGGACCTTTCAGGAGTTTCTTGTGTAGGGTAGCACGTGCAGTGGTGTCGTATAGAGAGCACCACCAGTGATTGGCTAGTCACTTTTTGTAGACACATGTGACATTTTGGTTTTTTGTACTTATCATTTTTGCCGATCATATGGTGTTTTTCAACCTATGATCGAAGACAATGTATATTTTGACACACTCCTATCTATATATATCATTATTACCGGCTTATCTTGTTAAACATGTATGATGAAATGTTTTTAAATTTACATGTATGATTATCGCGAATGTTTGTCTAACATTCGAGAAGCAATTGCATCTGCTAATGTATTTAACGACCTTGGAATATGCTGATATTCAATGTAATCAAATTCACGTTCCAAGAGGCGCACTCTCAAAAATAACCTTAATAACACTGGATTTCTAATGGCATATACTCTATTAAGCTGTAATACAACGAGTTCAGAATCTAACCTCACTATCAAACTCCGAATCCCAAACGAAATAGATTCAGACAATAACTCAATCACTGCACTGTATTCTGCAATGTTGTTTGTTGTTTGACCGAGGCTCGCCCCATGCATAGAAACTAACTCATCAGAGGGCGAATAGATAACCCAAGCTGCGGAAGAGATATTCCGTGTACTACGACAAGCACCATCAGTGAATCCAATATACGTTTGGAGAGGCGTCGACATCTGCAATATCAAGAGTAAAACCAAGATAATCCAGAATAACGACGAAAAAAAAACTCTCTAAGCTAAGCACACTGTCTATACTAACAAACACACCAGCTAGAAAGAAAAATATAACCTAACTAAATCTCCATACCCATCATTTAAGCATAATACCTCTTTAGGTAAAGTCCATTTCTGGGCTTACCCAAAGAGTCCCCATCAAAATCTACCAGCTCATAGGCCCCTTTTGCTAGCTTTCGCTTGACAATGTAGGGCCCATGCCACATAGGAACGAATTTTCCAGCACCTAATTTATCGTTAGCTTGATCATATAATAGCACTAGGTCTCCTTCCGAAAAATTACGAGGGGTCACATTGCGATCATACTGAGCTTTCATCCGTTTTGCGTGAGTCTCGATTGCTAAAGCAGAATCACGTCGAGTCTCATCTAATTGAGCTAAGTATAATCGACGCTTCTCCTCTTCGGAAGTAGCTGGAAGTAATTCGACAGCCATTTGAAGTGACGGGATTTCGCATTCAATGGGCAGCACTGCTTCCAAACCATAAACTAGTTGGAAAGGAGTGAACCCTGTTGATGTTTTCACTGAGGTTCGGTACGCCCAAAGCGCGGAAAATAACATGTTGTGCCAATTCGACCGATGAATACCAATGATTCGTCGGATCATGATAACTAAAACTTTGTTGATAGACTCAACCAGGCCATTGGCTTGTGGATAATAAGGAGTTGAGCTATCGTGACGCAAACCAAGCTGGCCTGTAAGTTCTATCATCATAATGTTTCGAAAATGGCGCCCATGGTCAGTGATTATCGCTTGTGGGACACCAACCCTAGCAATAATGTGATTGAATACGAAAATTGCAGCTGTCTTGCCGCCTGCCTCGAATGTAGGCATCGCCTCGGCCCACTTAGTAAAATAATCAACCGCAAGGATGATATACGCATGCCCCCCGGTCGAGTGAGGGTTACATGTAATAAAGTCGATTCCCCATTTAGCAAAAGGACCAACGGCAATTATAGGGTGGAGAGGAGCAGGTGGTGCGCGCATCTTGCGATCAAACACTTGACAGTTGTGGCATTTTCGGACCGCAATGATACAATCTTTAAACATGGACGGCCAGAAGTAGCCAGCACGCAACACCTTCTGGGCTGTGGCATACCCAGACATATGACCGCCACATGCTCCAGAATGACAGTCATTCAAAACCCTTTCAGCTTCCTCATGAGTTAAGCAACGACGGAAAACCAAGTCCGCCCCATGACGATAAAGAGTATCTCCAATAATTTTGTACTGTTGGGACTGGAATCGAATTTTCCGACGTTCCGACTTTGAAACTGCGGGCCGAAAGGATTGGGTTTGGAGATAGACAATTATATCCCCATACCACGGATCTAAAGTGCTGATGAGAAACAAAGATTCATCCGCAAGGGGTTCCTCTGCCACAGTTTCCGTGTCAGCACGCAGGAAATCACACATCAATTCTGCAAAAACTAAAGATTTCTTAGACTTAGACTTTTCAAATTCCAAGTCGAACTCCTGCAGGATAACGATCCATTTAGAGTACTTGCCCCTAGCAATTGTTTAGTCAAAATGTAGATCATAGGGTTGCAATCCGAAATGACTGTAGTTTTACGGAGAAGAATGTAGTGACGAAAACGCTGGACAGCTTGAACGGCTGCCAAGGCCAATTTCTC
Organism: Pinus tabuliformis; assembly: GCA_031772625.1. NCBI lineage: Eukaryota > Viridiplantae > Streptophyta > Pinopsida > Pinales > Pinaceae > Pinus > Pinus tabuliformis. Next base: position 956,529,000 of record CM062804.1, read on the forward strand.
CACATGTGAATATTTGAGCTCAGTGGGATTTAACGTCTGACTAAGATAATAGATCACATGTTCCGTTCTGAATTCGTCTTCCTGGACTAAGACCATTCCAATGGTGGAATGAGCGGCGGCGAGGTACAAAAAGTAATCCTGGTTGTAGTTGGGAGGATGCAGCAACGGTGCATGGGTCAACGCATGCTTTAGCGCATCAAAAGATTTCTGAGCTATCTCATCCCAAGAGAATTGAGCATTTTGTTTCAACAACAGGGTAAAGCCTTTGGTAATCTCGGCGTAGTTAGGAATGAATCGGCGTAAAAAGTTTGCTTTCCCCTGCAAACTTTGGAGTTGGCGCAGACTCGAAGGAGGAGGCAATTTGATGATAGCTTCTACCTTCGAGGGATCGACGCGAATGCCGGCTTTTGAAACTACAAACCCCAACAATCGTCCCACTTCTATGCAGAAGACACATTTGTGTGGGTTCAACCATATACGATAATGCCTACACCTCATAAAAATTTCTCGTAAATGGACAAGGTGATCAGCTCGATGTAAGGAGTGAGCGGGCAAATCATCGAGATACGGTTGCACAATGTGCTTGATGTCATGAAATGCATAAGACATTGCCCTTTGAAAAGTGGCTCCGGCATTCTTAAACCCAAAAGGTAATTTGCAATAAGCAAATGTCCCCCATGGACAAATGAAAGCCGTTTTTGGTTGATCGGCAGGTAGAATATTGATTTGGTTGTAACCGGAAAAACCGTCCATAAAGGAAAATATTTCACTGCCGGCACAATCATCAATTATTTGATCGATATAGGGCGTTGGATAGTTATCCTTGGGACAAGCACGATTGATATCCCTATAGTCGATACATATTCTTATTGTTCCTTGTTTTTTGTTAACCGGAACAATATTTGATACCCAATCCGTTAACGGGATCGGATAAATGAAACCTGCTTTCAACAGCTTCTCAACTTCTGCTTTAATCGCAGCCGTTTTTCGTGGGTGAATCTGACGCAGACGTTGCTGGACGGGTTTAGCGTCCAGGTAAGTCTTGATTTCATGGACAACAATGGCGGGATCAATTCCTGGCATTTCCTCGTAAGACCAGGCAAACACGTCGCGGAATTCTTGAAATAGGGCCTTGTATGTTTGAATTTCGTCATCTGAACACGAGGCACCTATATGAATGTGTTCAACAATTCCAGGCTTTACTGAAATGTCAATGGGAATAGTACGAGAAATGTTTCCCAAATTCAGCTCTGAATCAGGATGTTTCATTGGACTCTGAGCGTCTTTGACATATTCAGCTGTAAAGATTGATGAGAAATCGTTTTCGAAACGATCATCCTCAGGTAAAAACGAAGATCTATGATGAAGATCTTCCCATGGTAAATCGTCTACACATAGGATTTCACAAAGTTGTTCGTCAGATGACACAACTTCGGGAAACGTTATTAATTCCGAGGTTGACGCAAAAAGGGATTCCTCACGGACCACATTCATTTGGTCGATTTGGGTTAAACTCGGGTCGGAAAAAGACTGCACGGCTTCATAAGAAATTTCATATGGACTCAAAGGCATTGCATCGCCAAATGAGTCTATCTCAGATTCAGATGGAACGATCCAAGGATCGTCATAAATAATAGTGTTTGAAGTAATCATATGAATAGATGCAAACGAAGACACGACGTTGATTGGAGGAAAAGGAAAAGTTCCCAGTAAACCGGCATCTTTAACTAATCCTACGCCAACATCCTTGTAAGGGATAGTCGTTTTACCGACACGCTGGATACTCTCTGAAGAGGCTGGGTCGGATGAAAAATAAGCCAGCTGGTCTATGGTTACGATCTTGCCATTGTGTGGAAACTTTATTACTTTGAAGACCGATGAAACAATCGCTGTCATAGCGTAAGACCAACTTCGACCCAAAAGAAGGTTGTAGTCTAGAGGGGCATCAACCACCTCCACATCTAGACTAACGGTTTTTCCTTCAACCCCTATAGGCAAATCCTGTAGAATGTCAAACGGATGGAACCCACGGCCATCAAAGACCTTAAGAATTGTCGGGGATTGATTTAGTGAAGGAGAACCAAGCGATCTCCAACACTGTATCGACATAATACACGTGGAAGCTCCCTCATCAATTACAGTCCGATGAATAGGCCTGTTTTTGACTATCACTGGGATCTGGAAAGCCATCTGATGAGGTAAACGCGGTGTACTATTTTCTAGATCAAATATTATTAGGTTCGGGTCTTAAACATCAACAGCTCCTATAGCCGACAAAAGTAATTTTCGTTGTGCTGGGCATGATTGCAGCACTTCTAAAGCCGACATTGCTGAGGGTGAAACAGGTAAATCCTCAACAATGTTGTAATTCTGGGCCGCTCTCGCATGTGGATTGAAAGCAGACCTTCAAAGTACACCCTTGGCGGGCGGTTTTATTACTAAGTCAGGGTTAGGTTTCTCGATTTGTAGTGGATCGGAACCAGGAGCTGAGGTTGGATTTGAATGAGAAGATTCTGCTTCTTTTGATCCATCAACAGGACTTTTACTACCATAATCTTGCGATCGAGTCGCAATCCTTACATGAGACATCATCAATATGGGTTCTTCCGTGGCACCCGAGGAAGAACCTATCATCTTACTCTCCTGCTTTGGAAATGGATCTTTCAAAACAGCAGGAGTTGAGGAACCTTTGACAATTTTCACAACCTCGGCCCTATGGGGACAATCTCTTGTAAAATGATCCTCTTCACAAATAAGACAAGGATATCGAGGTTTGCGCTTTTCGTCATTGGTTTCCGACTTTTCTGTTTTCTCCTTTGGAGTCTTGTCTGCTTTACCCTTCTTCTTACCTTTCTTCTTCCCACCGTTTTTTGATTTAGCCGTAGATGACTCTACAGCGTGAATATCGGCGGAAATCTCAGGAGAAGACTCTCCTATCGGGGAATCTGGTAAGGTTATAATGGGCGAAGAATTCTTTGAAGATTTCTTCTTGCTTTTAGTATTTACCGTACCAATCATGCCATCAGCAGCATGAGATCCCGAAGGAGCAGCAGCGATTTGATTTGACCTGACTGAGTGTAAACTAAGTCAAGGTACTGCGCTTGAGCAATTACTTGCTCCTCAGTAACTACTCCGGCCTTAGCTACGTCTTCAGTAATATTCGGTAATAATGATTTAACAAACCATTCAGCTAAGATTTGGTCCGGGATAAAAACTTTCACTAATCGCCGTCGATGTCTCCATTCATGTATATGATCGGAAATATAAGTGGACGTCGACTGCTTTAATGAAGTTAGTAGCTCCGTGCCATTATCATATCTGACCGACAACTGAAAATGAGTTAGGAACGAGGTAGCTAACTGACTAAAATTGTAAAAAGAGGCCCGTGGTAACTCAATGTACCACTTGGCCGCGAGACCAATGAGCGTACGCTGGAAAAGACGTAAGCGGATCGAATCATCCGAGATGGAATTTGAAGCACACCAGAGGTGGTAAGTCATCACATGATTGGACGGATCCTCTCCAGACATACCTTCGAACTTGGGTATATCGCTGGGCAACTTATTTGGCATTGGCGGCCAGAACGGAAGATAATTTATTGGATCGTTCGTTAGGCGCGACAAGTCTGGTAAATCCAAAGTTGCGATAAACGGTAATTGCCGATTAGGATCCCTAAAACTCTGGGTCACAAGACCAGTCCCAGGAGGAGGATATCCAAGATAACTTGGAATAGGTATCGCATTCGGGATATTGTATCCTCTTGGAAAACCAGGATTAACCGGACCGTACTGGGGTTGCTGAGGTTGTTGATAAGTGTACCCAGGATACGGTTGATACTGGTAAACCGACTGTTGGACAGCAGGCCCGTATTGGTACTGTCCCTGGTACGGTTGATAAGCGAATTGGGGTTGACTAGTGACAACCGTACTTAAACCAGATTGTCCTACAGGCATCTGAACCGTAGTTTGAATCGTAGATCCAGACAATGGTAAAGATGTCTAAGGAGTAGTTGCAGAGACAGTAGAAACCGGAGTTGTCGATACTCCAGAAGCAAGTGTGGTGGAAGGAGCAGATGTTGCAGTAGTTGCAGCAGTCGTTTGAGATGGAGTACTAGGTGCAATTGGCGACTGAGTAACTACTGAAGGTACAGAAGTTTGAACATTAGACTGGACTGGTTGCTGGGATGGACCAGCAACTAAGGGTTGTCTAGCTTGAGATGACAACTGTACGCTTGGCTGCAATACCTGTTGAACTTGCGATGGATCCCACACTATGTTCATTCCGGGGTATTGACCCATGACAGGTTGAGGATATTGAGATCCATAACCGGATTGAGGGTAGGATTGATAATTGAAACGTACATTTCCCGTACCTTGAACATAAGATTGACCTTGAGGTGGTTGATAACCTTGACTCGAGTATTGACCTTGAGGTAAATACTGATACTGTGGTTGACCTTGAGCGATGAATTGATACTGAGGTTGACCCTGGGGTACATATTGAGGCTGGGATTGACCTTGAGGAATGTATTGTACTATGGGTACATACTGTCCTTGAGGTTTCCCCCCAGACGCAACTTGTGTACCTTGAGGTTGAGGCGTTAATTGAGGCTGCCCCCCAGGCGGTAATTGGCCACCTTGAGGTTGAGAACCGGGAACTGAACCTGACATCATGTAAATGTCCCCTACACCCAACGGTTTGTTACCATTGTTTCCAGCTAATAACCCATGTTCAATGGGTTGAGGAGATGCTCCCGCAAAAGTACCAGAAAGTGACTGATACCCGGAGGGAACAGAAGGACCGCCGTACAAGAAAGATTCAGGAGTTTGAGTAAACACGGACGACTGACCAGACATATTTACAGGAGTATAAATACCTCCAGGTGGAAAAGGAGTACGAGGTGGAGAAAAACTTATCCCTAAGTTGTCTAAATAATTGGTTAACAAAAGGTACCAAGTAGTACTTCTAGGAGGACTGTAAAAGATAGATTCACGCTCCCTTAGATCAATAGTAGGTTGATCTTCAAGGATAGATACGCCAAATTCTTCCTCTGGAGCAAGTTCTTCAATAGCTATCAAACCAGCAGGAAGATTTTTGGTGATGACTCTTTCTACCCTAGGTGAATCAGGTGCACTAGAAGTTGGAGTAACAGGTTCAGATATTTCAGGTTCTTCGCCTATATCACTAGTAGATGAAAAACTACCAGCAAGCTCGGAAACTGCAACAGCTTCGGGATTATAACCTGTTTCTAGACCTTGGTAATCTGGATGGACTACCAATGACGATTCTCCTTCTTCAGGTGAACCTACTTTACTGCCACTAGGAGTTACAAGGACTTTCAAACCTTCATAATGACCCGGAACCTCTTCAGGAGGTTCGCCCCGAAGTCTACGGGACTTCCTCAACAAATCGGCCATGGTAACAATCTCAGGAGACTTGCCCCGAAGTCTACGGGACTGTCTCGGTAATTCAGCCACAGTTAAAAACTTTTAACTACTGCACACGCAAACAAAGTAAAATCTCAAAGAAAACCACCTAAAGTCTCTAAAGAACCAAACAAATTTGAATCACACGCCTAAAGAATCTAGGGCGTCAAACCATACACAAACAGTAGCCTTCCAGACCGAAAACACTAGTTGGAGATGAAACCCAACATCGCCGAATTCAGTACAGAAGTGTTGGGCGGAACAGTTACCCCAGCAACCTGCTTAATGAATAGACCGGCACAAGTTCCTCCACTTTAACCGTCTCGAGTGAAGTGAACCGCCCGGAAAATCCAAGTGAGTCTAGCCGACGTCTGCTCCAAGTACAGTGGGATCTTCCCTCCACCGTCACCTCGGTAGAATCCTAAAGATAATGGTCACTAAGGTTACCAACAGCAACAAATATACCTGGGGGAACAGTCTACGACCCGATAGCATGCAAGGGCAAAGTAACAAGCTCAATCCCCTTGCCGGCTCCTTGACAATAATCCAAGGTTTACCGACAAGTGACCCCAGGCTCCTCGACAATAATCCGAGGTTTACCGTTTGTAGTACGTGCGTATCTGGCGTCTTTCCCAATGAAGGAGGATTGATCCCCTCACTGGTTCGGACACGGTCTCGTGCTTCTCCTTTAAGAGGAACTTTCCCAGAGTACAAATGAAATAGTTGGATTTATCCTACCACAAGATGAGCTACTTGTTTGGTTTTTCTGTCTTGGAGAGTTAATTACTCTCCTACTCCAAGACACTAGCCTGATCTATATTGGTGTTTCAGAGCCCTAGTAAATAAAAAGTTACTAAGTTGATTTTACTTTAAGCGTTAATTTTTATGGCTTTTCTTTAAGACAAAAGGTAGTGGAGATGAAACTGATGGTGTGTAGACTCGACCGAAATCCACTAAAAATATGCACTTAGGATGATTTATACTAATTTTTCCCTTTTTCAATGAATTCCCTAGCTAAGAGAGTTGGAGAATGCAAAATTGATATAAAGACAACTTTCTTGGCAATGAAAATCAAAGAAAACAAACTCTTTATCTTTTCAAAACATACAACATATGACCACTAATCACTTCACGAAAATTCCTTTTTCTTTCAAAGACTCAAATGCTACCAAAGCAAACTTTCCTTCAAAAGATGTTTTTTGTATTTTTTCCTAATTAATAAAGCATGTAAAACTTACTTTAACAAAAACCAAAGTTAAAAAAATTCTATGGCAATCAAATCAACTCAATTTCACTCAAAAGCAAATCTAAGAGAAAATTCACCTAAAAGTAAATCTAACGAGGCAAAAGCCTACTAAAGATGATTCCTGGATAGGACTAGTTAATGCAGAACCAAAAACCAGTCAAAAACAAAAATCAAAATCTTTTGTTCTTTTTCTCAAGAATAAAATTCAAAGTTCAATCAACAAACTTTTTCGAGATTCGGCAAAGAGAAGACACAAAGGTAGGTTTCTCACAAGGGTGAATTCTATGACAGGCCCGACTCCTAAGAGGACTGAACAAAACCAGGGAGATCCAAATTTTGACAACCTCTAACGCCAAAGTCACTATAGGACCAGTCCAAAAATCAAACCCTAAGGCAAAATCTCTATGAATTTCACTAAAACTCTCGACACCGACGAAACAAGCTTAGGTGAAGATTGATGGTAGAAAACCAGTGGATCTGGGCAGAAAAAACAAATTAAAAACAAAATCTAAAAGGCAAAAAAGAAGAAAATTGAAATTTTCTTAATTTTGACAGGGTACGCAGGCGACCTGTTTGCACAGGTGCGGGTACGCTCTGTGCACAAAGCTGCAGTGCGTATAGGTACGCACTGTGCTCAACGCAGAGACTGCGTACTTCTAGCAAAACAAAGAAAAACTAAAATCTAATTTAACCCTAATCTAGCCCACCCAAAAACACAGTCAGACAGCCAAAAACCAGAAAACAAACGACTTTTCTCAGATCAAAATTTCATACAAAGGAAAAAACATTCACATCAATGGATTCCCCAGCGGAGTCGCCATTTCGTCATGCGGAAAGAGACGATAGTGCGGACACAACCGACCTCCTTAGAAGCAAAGGCTTTCTAGTGACAAACAAGACAAATAAACACTACCTTTCTCTAAACATGCATTGAGAATACAAGTAATCAGGTGATTTTAACATACCTTTAGTCCAACGCTTTGTAGTAGTCCAGCCTCGCCGATCCGGATGAGCTCCTCCTTCTCTTCGAAACCTGCATTCACTAACAAGCCAAAAGATTAAATAGCACCTGATAAACTCATAAAACAATACATATCCATCATACAGACCAAGGAGTATATGAAACAAATCATGAATAACAATCTGTTGAGAAAAATGAGTTCATTTGTATTAAGAGGAAACAAAAGAAACCATTACAACCTGAGCCTTGGTGTTGTGCAGGTCCCTCCTAGGGTCCAGCAAGAGTTTTCCTTTACTTTGATCAGCTCACCCACTCTCAAATAAGGCTAGGAAAGGATGGGAATCTCTCCTCTCAAGCTTTACAAGGGAGTCCTAATTCCAGCAGCATCTACCCTTAGGAATGTTCAGCTTTCAACCTCCCCTCCCTTTGGCCCAATGCCTGTATTTATAGTGCTCTAGAGGAAGTTATTCAGGTCCACCATCAATGGGATAAGCCCCTCTTTGGATGGGATAGCTCCCCTCTTGATGGGATAAGTTCCTCTTTGATAAGGATACATGAACCATCTGGAGGCGCTCCATACACGTCAAACAAGCTTCTAGAATGCTCTAGAAATGACCACAAGTAACTTTTTTGGAGTGAAACTTGTGCCTTTTGACTTTACAGGAGTACGCACCCTCCCCTTTACATACAGAGCGTACAAGTACGCAGGTATTGTGAACTTGGGGTGCGTACACGCAGGTAAGGCTAAGAGAAACTGCGTACCCAGAGATATATAGATTTTTAATGACTTTCTCTCTTTCTTGGAGTTTGACATGGAGAGCAGAGGTATGAGGCTTGCCAAGGAGGATAGTATGACATTTGATGGAGCCATACTAACTGCAAATAGTCATGGTGACAAATTTTAGTGTAACACTCAGCATGCTCCTGTCCATTAGTGTTATAGACATTTTTGTGCCTAACAGCATGAAGCATGAAATGTCAATAATCTAAGGGATCCAAAATCCCTAAACATGTTGTTCCTCCCCCTAGAGGAACAAGGTCAGCAAACCACAACACTAAATATCAGTTCTCCACCGGAAAACACTCAAAAACAAGCAAATTTTGGATCATGTCAACTGCTACACTGGCTACCTACACTGAATGTCAACTGCTACACTGGCTACCTGCGCTGAATGTCAACTCCAACACTAGCTACCTGCGCTGAACGTGTTTGGACATGTGGCAGACTCATTCCTCAAGGTGTCAGAGCCCAGGAAGCTTCCAAAGTGACACTTGCATCAAGGAATTCGACTGGTGATGAGTAAGAGGGTCTATATCTCCAAGTGGAAGCAAGAACCTCCAAGTGGACTCAAGAACTGAAGAATAACTGAAGTGGGAGAGGACACTAGTCAACTTCATGCCAGCTACAAGCTGACTCATCCTTTCTCCAAAACTCCTATATATAGAGCTCTCTCATGAGGTCTAAGGGGGCGGGAATCTTGTGAATGTAAGGAAGTGCTGTTGGTTTGAGTATAGAACTATTGGGTGATTGCTTTGAAGGAGGTGAAGAGGAGATTTCTTTCTGCTGGGAGGTGTTGCTGGATTGGGCCTCTTATGGTTGTAACACTCTCAGAACTTTACTTCTTCCATTAATAAAGCATTTGAGGTTCTTCTATATGCATGTGTCTCTGTGGCGTATTGATGCTTGTATATTTGATTTATTCTAATCCTTGAATCAATTATGGATGTATGCTTCTTGTAGTTTCCCTTTCTTGTGCTTTTGCAGGATCTTTGTGTAGCTGGGCCAGTGAAAGAGCAAGGAGCTGGGAGCAAGCAGCAAGGAGAGAAGATTGGATCAAACATTAGCGGAAGACAACGGTTAGTGGATCTCTTTCCCCCCTCTCTTACATCTCATAAAGAAGTAATCTTGAATAGCTTTGCATTCGGTTGTTGCTGAGGTACTATCACCCTTAGAGTGGGATAGGGTCATTCCGTATTGGATACTTTTCCCAACAACAAATTGGCGACTCCGCTGGGGATCGTATCTTGTTGGTTGTTTGTGTTTTTGCTATTCATTTCATAAACAAAGGGGGTACTGAATCGAACTGCATTTGGATCTTTCAAATGCAAAGTAGAGGGCAGCTACTCTAGCTCAGTTTCTGGGCAAGTTTATGATTTGAAGAGCTGATCCACAAGGACTCTTAATAAGCTCTTAGTGATAGTTTTTCATCCTCCTTTTCATCCCTTAGTGTGTCCTTGACTGATAGCTTCTGATTTGGCCAAAAACTGTGAATTTTTGAGCAATCTGTGACCCGGAAACTGAGAAAAACGAAAGTTTGAATCTTCAGTGCAGGTGCTGTGAAGGCAGTCTGCATTTCAGCGCAGTTCCCGAAGGGGCTACCTGCGCTGAATGTCAAACTGACAGTGTACCACCTGCGCTGAACCAGTTTTGCCTAGTGCTACTGGGGTTCCCTGCTGTTCATTGCCCTGTTTTCACCCTTGTTTTTGCAGCCTGTTACCAGTCAATGTACCTATCTGAAACCAACTTTCCTTGCCACTATTCCGCCTCGGTTGTATAAAGAAACTGTGTTTGTTCTTTGTGTATTTCTTGTATCATTTGCAGTTTCCCATAACGAAAGTGAACTAGTCTTGCTGTGGCCTCTTAGGTCTAGACCTGTGATTAAGTGTCGTTTTGATCTTAAGAGTTAGTTTATTTGCTGTTCATAGCTGATTGAGCTTTTGCTTTCGTCATATGGCTTGAATTTATATATTTCTAGTGTCGAAACAAGTAAATCTTAAGGTGTCTTTTGATTTTGGACAAGCTTGTTTGCTTTCACTTGAAATTGAATTCGAAATTATACAACAGCTTTCTTTTTGTATCGCACCAACATTAAGAAAGAGAAAAGAAATACCTGCATTTTGCATTTTGCATATAAGTTTGTATGTTGATTTAAGGAAAAAGTGCATTAGTGTATGCTCTTTAATCTGTGTGAAAAGATGTTGTCTTTCTTTTCCCTCAGTAGTTAAGATTTTCATAAGTCGAAAAGATTGAAAAAGCTTGCTTCTCATCTTAGACTGCATTTAGGAATTTGTATCAAACATCTCGTGGTGAACCTTGGAAGGCAAACTTTAAAAAGATCAACTTAAAATATATTGAATGAACCTAACAACGCTTTGAAACATAACGCAAACACATAGAGGTCTAAGTTAGAGACGTGTTCCGGCGTCGTTAAACGTAGTGACTGTCGATCTCGACGAAGGTGGGTGATTCCTCCTGAGAGTCGGTGGCACTAATACGGACTTGTGCTCCCACGTACCGTCGCGTATATATTGGGAGACCCCTATAGGCATATATCTTTTATCCATAGGAAGCCGTGTCGGCCACCCTACTGATCGCAATGCAGTGAACACAGCATTCACGAAGATCGACCACCCGTACCGTAAAACGTATTCTGTGGTTTTGCGAAAGGTTTGGCACACCCTCTGCCTAGATCTCCAGAGCAGTTTCTTTTGGCCTTTTTCAAACTCTATAACTGAAAAAGTCCATCCGAGCATTTGTCACTTCGGGCTCGTTAAAACATCGAAGGAGACTAGAGTCATCTTTAGCTTTTTCTCGACTCTTTAAAACTGAAAAAGCAAGTTGTGTCTAAAGCGTCGTTATAAAATTTATTTTAAGCGGAATAATCATCACCTTTCCCTCGTTGATCTTCGAAGTTAGTCCACCACAAGTGGAAGTTCCTGTAGAATCGCTAAGAAATCTTTTGGATAGACTAGATATGTCTGAACAACCGTCGACATCTAGGACTGTGTCGTCCGACACAGCAACAGCAGAGCCTCCTTCTGCTACTCCAACGATGTTCGCTGGTATACCATCTGTCCCGACAAATTGTCAACAACAAGCCGGAGTCCAATCAGGGACAACGACATGGTTAGTTCCTATTTCTTCATCCGGATTATCATCTGGTATTTCTTATGTTGAAACTCAACAAATTGATCCAATGTGTCTTCAAAGGCCAATTTACCCTTTAAGTACTGGATTTCCACCATATGGAGGGCAGTATGCTCTTTCATTGTTCCCTCACAGAGAACAACCATATGGGAGTTTACAACAAAGTTCAGGTCAAACTGGAATTACATCCAGCGGTTGGGTACCAATATTGCCTCAACAACCAGGGGTTGTATATTCAATGCAACCAGTACACCCTGTGTCGAATATTCCCACCATACCTGCTATAGTGAATGTGTTGCAAGTACAAGCTCCACCTGTTGTATGTCAACCCCAAGTTTCTCAGGTTGCAATACAACAACCTCTTGTCTCAACGACTCAATCACAATCTCAGGGTAGTGCCTCCTTATCTGGAGTGACTCAGGCTCAAACACGTACTGTGACTCCTCATCCCGGTCAATCATCCAGTATTGGTCAACAGCAAATGGTCCAACAACCAGAGCTGGTTCAATCTCAACAACCGCCATTCCAGCAATCATATCAAGGACCTGAGCAACAAGTCTTTGTAAGTAATGGGCAACCATACTATAATGGTTATGCCCATCAACCTTGTCAAAGTTGCCAGCATTATGCTGGTCTGCAAAGACCCATTGCTCAGGCGATACCATCTTATCTTGGATATGCTTCGCCTAACCTGAACCAACAGTTGCCCTTTGTAGCAACTCTAGAATTACCAGATCTAAACCGGCTGACGAATGATCCAATTGCTTATGCCCCTTGGTGGCCAGCGATTCCGCATAAACTTCCGTCAGATATTCCTAAATTTAATGGAAATCCGGGTGAAGATCCGTCGAATCATGTGATGACATTCCATCTATGGTGTTCATCGAACACTCTGAATGATGATTTGATAAGACTTCGCCTCTTTCAGAGGACGTTAACGGGTCCAGCGGCAAAATGGTACATTGAATTGCCTAGAGCTTCGTTCGACAACTTCAGTACCTTAGCCACAACCTTTTTAACCCATTTTCAATTACCGATAAGGTATGAAACGGGAACAGAACTCCTTACCAACTTCAAACAGACGACTGCCACCCACATATCTGATCATATACATGAGTGGCGACGTCGTCGTAGGATGGTAAAAACGTACGTTCCCGATCAGCTATTAGCTGAATGGTTTATCAAGTCATTACTTCCTGCCATCACGGAAGATGTGGCCAAGGGGGGAGTCGTAACAGAGGAGCAAGTTATCGCTCGTGCACAGTATTTGGACTTAGTTTATACTCAGTCCGGCACGCTCTACGACAAAATACCCGACGCTCCTAGACCGGAATTTTCAATTCCTCCTCCTCCTAAATCAAACAATGACTCTCACGCCAGCGATGGCGTGATTGGCAAGCACAAAATTTATAGTCAAAATGCAAATGAAGAACTTCTTGCCTCAGAAGTAAATGCCATGTCGACCGACAAGGGCAAACAACTGAAGCAACCAGGGGGCAAGAAGAAAAAGAAAGGGAGAAAAAGGAAACCCCCAGCAGGGTGTCATATATGCGATGAGGATCATTGGACGAAAGATTGTCCACATATAGCTGAAGTTAAGAAACTCTTTAAGAGTTCAAAAATCCCAGCAGTATTGACTGATCCGTTTCCTAATCCAGGTCAAAATCTGGTTGCTAATCAAAATGCTTCCCGATCCCAAGTGCTTATGTTGTCTACCTCAAAGCAGCAAAATAATGCTTTGACGAGGAATAAGGATTACAGGAATCCAAAGCTGTCGAACAACAAGGCTAACGAACAACCTAGTAGTTCGACAACAACTTTGACCAAAGTTGTGCCACCCATCGTCCCTGAGCCAATAATAAAGTCGCAAAAGGTAGCAGTACACAAATCGACATTTAATCCTTGTGCGAAAATAGCACAGATAGAGGACCTGGCCCAATTGCCGTCCGTTATGTCGACACTTGAGGTACCGCAAAATTGCTTCTCCCAAGAACAAGCTTTATTATCAGCAATAGGTGGAATTGACCCAATGGATTCCAATCTTGTCGCCTTTGATCATAAAGGATATGACCCTCAGTTACCAGCTCAACTAGCTTTCCTTATTCAAGTGAAAGCCCTCAACAAAACTGTTCATCGAACAATTATTGATGAGGGGGCATCTACATGTCTTATGTCGATGAATTGCTGGAAAGATTTAGGCTCACCACCCTTGTCGAAATCGTCAACGACGTTAAAAGCATTTGATGGACGATCATACACTCCATACGGGATTTTAAGTAACTTGCAAGTTGAACTGGGGGGCAAAACAGTAGGAATTGATGTTGAAGTAATTGATGGAAACCTCGATTACAACATCCTACTCGGAAGACCATGGATCTATGCCATGGCCGCAATTGTGTCGACCTACTTCAGGAAGATTGCATTTCCCTTCCAAGGAGGAATTACAATCGTCGACCAACAAACTTTTCTCCCCAACAGTTCACAAGTTACGGGAAGCATTCCAATGATCCATGGAAGGAATCATTCGCTCCAAAATATCGGAGTAGGTCTCCTAAAAGACCCTGCCTTAATGGGTACTTTTGCCCTACCGCCTCCAAGTAATCTAGCGGAAGTGGCCACAGTGGAATATGAAACCTTCTATGTCTGATGGATTTGGACTCCGAGGACGGTTCTTATCTCATGTCAACCTCGTTAAAAAATGAAACAAGGAGTCAGAGGACGGTTCTTATCTTGTGTCAACCTCATTAAAAAATGAAACAAATCCCCTTTCTCAAAGGTAAACCTTCATTCCAACCACCGAGTTGAATGCAATGAAGCTTGGGGGGCATGCACCTCGATTTATGTTATTATGCTGGGGGCATGCGAACTTATCACCGAGCAGTTTTAGCACATAGTTCATGCTCGTTAAAAAATAAACATAAGATTGAGCAGTGTTTTGGCGCATTCAAGCTCGTTAAAAAATGAACCCATCTCGGTAAATAACCATTAAGTATGTAACCTGATCAACCATAAAAGCCTTGGTCGTGTTTTGCACCTGCCACCTCCACTTTCATTTGGCCGATCATTCACCTCCATATGATTGTTTACCCATTTTGAGGAACAGCTGCGAAGGGTGATTTCACCTAGCCATCCTTGTGACACTGCCGTGATTGGAAAATTCCAACCTGTACCTGGAATCAGCTGCTATCCCTGTTCATCACTCGTTCCTCAAAAGACGAGTCTTCTTTAAGCTCTTTTCAACTGACTCGTAAAATATGAAAAGATTGCCGAGTTTTGGCCTTCCAGCTCGTTAAACGACCGGAAGAGCTATCCCTCCTCTAGATTTTAATCTTTTTGGACCTGAGGGATTATTGCACAAAAAGATCGAGCGCTTGTTTTGTTCGGCTCGTTAAAACTATCGAAAACTCATCCCTTCTGTATTGTTTTATACTTTTTCGGACTTAAGGGATTAGATGACGAAAAAGGAATTTTGGAGTTAACTTTATGTACCTTTTCAGACTCTCTAAAAATGAAAAGGACCGAGTTTTCCTTGTCGTTAGACTCGTTAAAATGATTAAATAGCGACAAACTTGTCTTTAGACGAGAACGAGTTTCCCTATCGCTAAGCTCGTTAAAACATAGTGATGGGCTTGCGCGAAGGGCAGGTTATAGAACAAGCATATGTTATCCTCCTCAAGCTTGACAAAAATAAAGAGGTACTGGTCAGAAATGACTGGGGAAAAATTGGGAGAACCTCAAAGCTTTAAATGGTAGCAAGTCGCTCTTGAACATGACACTTTGTCCTCCGTATCACATCGGGTTGGGTTGTTTCATTCACCGGTCTCATCACCATGGTCCTCGCCAAACCATCCACATTTGGGGTAATGCTACCGATCCATCACATCAGTGTCGTTATATGTTCAAGAGATGTTGTTCAGAAAGAGTCAACCGTGTCCCATCCACTGCCATACATTATCCTTCATCCACCCATGATCGCCACCCTGAATCATATTTTACAGATTGTTTTCATCTCCACTAAAATCATTAGCTCCGTTCCGTGTCACTGATGTGGGATTCATTAAGGCCCTCCTTTGACGGATCGCTTCTTGTCGACTTCAGCTCATTATCCAAGAAGTTGATCTAGGGACAACCCCCTCAGTACTTTGAAGCTTGCATGCCTCAATGGCAAGTTTCTCACTTCCGGCGACAGGTATACATCAATGACCTTCGACCAGAAGATTTTGCGTGGTGTTCGACGCCAAGTCCTTTATTCACACCACGTGAATTGTACTGCAGTACCTTGAGGGTCATTGTCATTATTGGTGATTCCTCTCGCGCTAGTTAACGGTTTACATTATTGACCGGTAATCAAGCGATGTCTTTCCATGTTCGACTTCAGTGCAATTCTCACATGGATCGACTTGTACTTAGAGTGAAGATCGAACGAGTTTTGAAGACCCCGGATCTAGTTTCATCCATCCGGGCTGCGATATATATTCAGGAAATATAAAGACATTTGATATGTACATCATTGCAGCAGATGATCATCCTACTCAAAGGATGATAATTTCAGCAGAGAATTATCAGTCTACCATCAGACAATCGTCTGTTCTATGTACCAAAATGAATTTATAAAGCTGAGCATGGGAATGCCCGCCTCAGCTAGATCATGAAAGCAGAATGAATCATAATGTATTGTATTGTATTTTATTACAGGACACCTCTCAGCGATTGAATGAACTTCGGATCCTCCTGATAAAGCATTTCACCCGATAAACGACCTCATACTTTAGGGGGCAACTGTTATAGACATTTTTGTGCCTAACAGCATGAAGCATGACATGTCAATAATCTAAGGGATCCAAAGTCCCTAAACATGTTGTTCCTCCCCCTAGAGGAACAAGGTCAGCAAACCACAGCACTAAATATCAGTTCTCCACCGGAAAACACTCAAAAACAAGCAAATTTTGGATCATGTCAACTGCTACACTGGCTACCTGCACTGAATGTCAACTGCTACACTGGCTACCTGCGCTGAATGTCAACTCCAACACTAGCTACCTGCGCTGAACGTGTTTGGACATGTGGCAGACTCATTCCTCAAGGTGTCAGAGCCCAGGAAGCTTCCAAAGTGACACTTGCATCAAGGAATTCGACTGGTGATGAGTAAGAGGGTCTATATCTCCAAGTGGAAGCAAGAACCTCCAAGTGGACTCAAGAACTGAAGAATAACTGAAGTGGGAGAGGACACTAGTCAACTTCATGCCAGCTACAAGCTGACTCATCCTTTCTCCAAAACTCCTATATATAGAGCTCTCTCATGAGGTCTAAGGGGGAGGGAATCTTGTGAATGTAAGGAAGTGCTGTTGGTTTGAGTATAGAACTATTGGGTGATTGCTTTGAAGGAGGTGAAGAGGAGATTTCTTTCTGCTGGGAGGTGTTGCTGGATTGGGCCTCTTATGGTTGTAACACTCTCAGAACTTTACTTCTTCCATTAATAAAGCATTTGAGGTTCTTCTATATGCATGTGTCTCTGTGGCGTATTGATGCTTGTATATTTGATTTATTCTAATCCTTGAATCAATTATGGATGTATGCTTCTTGTAGTTTCCCTTTCTTGTGCTTTTGCAGGATCTTTGTGTAGCTGGGCCAGTGAAAGAGCAAGGAGCTGGGAGCAAGAAGCAAGGAGAGAAGATTGGATCAAACATTAGCGGAAGACAACGGTTAGTGGATCTCTTTCCCCCCTCTCTTACATCTCATAAAGAAGTAACCTTGAATAGCTTTGCATTTGGTTGTTGCTGAGGTACTATCACCCTTAGAGTGGGATAGGTTCATTCCGTATTGGATACTTTTCCCAACAACAATTAGGTTGCAAGGCACACTTTTTATACTGCAAATAAAGGATGTGACTATCCTATAAACAAGAATTATGAATAAGCTTAGAGACATGTACAAGATAATTTTATTGATCATAAAATAAATTTTACAACACTATTAAAAGGGCACTAATCGCATTGCATCCTTTTTCAATTGCATGTTCTATTGAAGATGCTTTGAAGGTTGCAAAAGGAGTTGTTATAGGAGTACATAAAAAATGGAAGGAGCCACATGCTTTAATGTGATGATGTTGGTTACTCATTCTTAGTTGTAATTAATGTCGGTGTTGTTAAATATAACCAAGTTGGGAAAAAATTATATGGTTCAATTATCAAGTCAAACATTTTTCTCAACCTTTGTTTCTGCAAGGAAATCAACTTTTTGATCAAGATAGAATCAAATAAATGTCCAAAAGCAATGGTTTCCTGCAATATTGAAGCTAATAGATGGGTTGAACATTTATACAAGGAATTTTCTTAAAAAGGAAAACTTATATCCAACACTGAAAGCTCTCAATTATCGATCTATGACTAATAATGTGTAATACGAAATTGTTAGAAATCTTGTGAATCAGTTGCAACCAGTCTAGAAAGAAAAGGTTGGGTTCTTTTAAAGAGTTTCTAATATTGTACAGGAAACAATGGAAGAAGCTCTTCTTCAAATTTTGACACCCATACATTATATGAATATCTGGAGGGATGTGTATGATGCCAAGGAGTAAGGGAAACTATATGTTATTGTGTTTGTTGACATAAATGGAGAGGGGAAATCAACAAACCTTGTGAAGGTTGCATATTGGTTGCTGCAACATGAACTTAGCGTTATGATGGATTTCTGTGATACACTTCGGTCTAGGGATATTGAACAACTTCCTACACATGCATATAGAATTCAGATTCCTATTTTTGAGAAGGGTTATGAAAATGATCCAAAAACTACTGCAAAATAATACTTTTAGGAGTTATGTCGAAATAAGTCAGATGTTGTTCTTGTAGGTACATCTTGAAGATATTTGGAATCCATAAGTTCATTAATTTTATATGGGATACAGAGTTGTGCTTGTAGCATCAACAAGAACTTATCTATTTAATGCAATTTCAGAAACTCATAAAGGTTTAATGATAAATGATAGGGTATTGTAACTTCTAGGACAATGGTTAAGAGAAACCAATATGAGGTCATGTTCTTATTAATGGCATCATATCTATGTGCAAGCACATCTGTTGAACAAAGAATCTAGGGTTTTCCTCTTCACCATTGCAAATAATACATTATATGAATAACAATTATTAACTCTGAAAACTTGTAACTTCAAGATTTAAAGAGCAGAAGGAAAATGGGCACAAATGAACCCTTGTTTCATATATCTCAACATAGAAATATCATAGAAAGATGGCATGTGGCATGAATAAATAATTTAAGGACAACTTGAAGGGAGATATTTTGACCATCTAAGGAGGTAGAAAGCAAATAGACATGCAATACAACAAACAAACATCACAACCATGTTCATCAACTCATGCAGGTATCCAAGACTTTGCAACAACATTTGTGACAAGTGCTTTAAGGTTTCTAATAACCATCCCTATTCTCCTCATAACTTCTCTTCTATCATAGTGTAAATATTTCTTATCATAATTCCAACAACTACATAGAGATTGATTGAAATTTGTAATAGTCATTAGACATTAGAAATACATGAGGAATTTCAAGAGTCATGAGGTTAGGCGAAAGGTCATGGTAGGTGAACAAACACCTCATTTCTATAAATATACCTCATGCTCCATTTGTAATGGGATTTAGCACTTGAGCTAAGCTACCTTTAGATAGTTGATCTGTGCTTAAGTAGCTAGAGGCACTCATCTCTTGGAATCTAGTAGGAGGAGTCATGTTGAGGCTAGGGTTTTGCTTTGAAGATGATATGAGAAACCCATGTTCAAATATTGGGATTTGATATACTTGTTGAACACGTAATTTAACTTTCAACATGAATAATGAGAATTTATTCACTTTTAGCATTGATTCATGTGCATCTTCATAATGGTTGTGTTGGATGTATAATATTTCCATGGTGTTTGCATGTGCGCCTTCATGTAGGCGATATGTTAATGAATTAATTTGTGGCTTATGGCTTGCATGTATGCTTTGAATCTTTTATTTCTTATTCCAGGCTATTTTGGTAACTTATTGTAAACTAATTTTCAATTAATCTTTGGAACTTTACTACTAATTAATGTCTAAGATGGTTTTAGCTTAGTAACCCTTCTTGAGGCCTTCTTCTTATTATGTTGATGTTACATTCTGGTATACCATTCTGTAGGTTATTAATAATAGACAAATTTCATCTCCATTGTTAGGTCCCTATAATACTAGTGATTACCCCATTACTATTGTAGTTGTATCCCTTATTAATATTGTTGTGCCCCATAGAATCCCTCTATTGTTATTTTTGTGGCTTTATATTATTATTGTTAGGTCGGCTGGGTTATATTATGACTCCTTAGACTCCTATATATAGAAAGGAGGTTTTGTCATTTGAATCATCCAAGAATTGTTCATTTGTGTAATGTAAAGGAGGTTTCCCCCTCAAAGAGGCTAAATTCTAAGTCGTTGATCTATATTTTCTATCTTTTTGTGAGCTGGTTTCAAAACATTTGGTATCAGAGCTTTGGATTCTAGGGTTTCGCTACTCCAAATAGGCGATCAGGGAATTTTTTCTATAACTTTTTTTCTGCAACGTTTCAAAAGCTAAAAAAAAACCCCATTTGAGAATAAATCACACTGAACCTCAGGACCGAATTTCAGAACTTTTCGCACTATATTTGCGAAGATATGATCTGATGAATTTGGTCTTTTTGTAGACTCCTGAATTACATCCCAAACAGGTGGCCTCGGGAAAATCGTCATAACTTTCTCTCTACGCATTGGATTGAAATTTCATAAGAAGGTTGGAGATAATACTGAGAGGGGGGGTGAATCAGTATTGTCAAATCAATAAAACTTTTTCATTTCCATACTTAGATACATATACGCTACTTTAGTTAATGGAACCCGCGTGTATATGCAACTGTGTCTAATGCAACTAGCATATATCCGGAATATTTATGATTCAGTTAATCCATTAAATGTTGATATTCAGTTAGTGCATCATAACTTCATTAACCATATGAACAGTAAGCAGGTGTAGTAAAACAAAATAGATCATCACACACACGAAGCACACATGAACACCATGATATAAGGTGGAAACCCAATGTGGGTGAAAACCACCTGCTACAAGTCATCTCTATCTTCCTTTAATAAGAAACTTCATTTTACAATATTTCTGTACTAGTGCAGTCTTATACTAGTACACAGGCTTCTACCTGCAGAAGGCTACAACCTTCTCTCGTTCTCCAGACTCTCTTGGATGGGAGCTACAACCCCCTTAGCTCTTGTACTAGCTAATCCATTTTACTAGTACGTAGGTGCCTACCTACTGAATGCTCCAATCTTCACTTGTTCTCTGGTTGCTACTGGAAGGGAGCTACCACCCCCTTTGCTCTTGTACTAGCTGATGTACTAGTATGTATGGGCCGGCCTACAATCTCCTTTCATCCTCCAGGGACCACATTTCATACATTTTCAGACTGGATACTCTTGAAGCACAACACTATAATCTGAAGGCCACGTTTCATCAATTTTTCATACTGGACCCATAAATATCGTTGAAGCACAAAACAATCAATACTAGCATCATCAATTTCTGAATCACTGAAACACTGAAACCCTGTCAACAACACAGTCACTAGAACACAGAGTAGAACACTAAACTCTGCAACAATATTCAGAACCAACTGTATCATCAAAATCATGCATCAAAGTCCATACGATACTTGGAAGTGCGGAACCAGCGTGTATACGTTGGTTCACCAAGGTGAACCAACGTATATGTCATCAATTACTTACTTATAACTTGATGCACTTCCTGACTTCAGACATATCCAGATTATTACATATACAAGAATAATATGTGTGTTAGCACCCAGATCTAGTCCATCAGATCACATAAATATGAGTCATTATGATCCTGATCCAATATTAGTTCTCATCCATCAATACTGAAGCTAAACACAATCAACCAAACAGGATATGCAGAATACTGACACCATTAAACTGTCATTAGAACTCATCAACAACCAGAACCACCTGTAACTTCAAACATCAAAGCTCAAATGGTATATGCTACTACAATGAACCAAACCCGCGTACATATGCGCTTACACCAAATCCAACCCACGTACAGATCTATAAATATTCAATCATGACTTGCAGCAATTTCAAACGTTATACCCAGTTCATATCATTACATGTGTCAGTATACAGATCTAGAATAAACATAATCAATCATATAGAGATAGTTCATTTCAAACCATTTGATCCCGATCTATCCTTAGATCTTGTTCTCCATTAACCGGTGAGATCCCTCCTTAGCTCAGATCAAGCAATGCATCATCAGCCCATAACCTGCATACTGGATCTCATACTTCATCAGATATTCAAGACTTTTTCCATGCTCTTGCCTAATGATCTTCTTCTCCTTTTATAATCTTAGGCCTTTCTCAATACCATGGTCCAAAACCATAATAAACCAATACCATGGACCCAATACTTGGGATCAACACATCAGACGAGATACTATGGTCCAAAACCAAAATACCAAGGACTAACTACCATGGACCAAAACCCAATGTACGTGCCTTCTCTTGCATGAAAGTGTGTGTATACGCATACGCGTCTTTTCAACGACTAACCCGCGTGTATACGCAGCTCTGTCACTATGAACCTGCGTATATATATTTTCTCTTCATCCTTGTAGTCTGATCATCAAATCCTTTTTGCTGACTTGATGCACTATGATCTGTCATCTGTGTGATTTGCCATAAAGGACAACACTTGTCTCATAATGCCAACAATCTCCCCCTTTGGACTTGATGGCAAAGCTAACTTGTCACACTTAGAACTATCATCTGATTCCTTTGAGCTGTCCTGCATCCCATGCATTCAGTCACACCTGATATCTCTTTTGAAGATTCATCTAGTTATAACTGAGATGTTCTTCTATGAGTGGGTTTCCATCAAGTACAACACATGCATCATAATGCCAACAATCTCCCCCTTTGGACTTGATGGCAACAACACCAAATCACTCTCCCCCTTTGACATCAAGGGCAAAGGGCAGACCAAGATATTCACTTTCTTTGATAAACATCCCGCTGACCATACTCCCCCTGAGTACCTGCTGAAATTTTTGAATGAGCTCCCCCTTTGTATATGCCAAGGTGTACTAATCTGTCCATGCTCCCTTTGAGTACATGCTGAAGTCTCTGCTTTGCTGAAGTGAGTTGTTCATGCTCCCCCTGACAGTAAGCAAGGTCTGCAAAAATATGTTCTACAGGAAAGAACATGACTCTATCATAAATGACCTTCCTATCACAAAAGACTCATACATACATCCATCTCCCATCCTAGTGGGGATATACCAATATTAATTCATCCACCCAACCAAGTGGGGATACATCAAAAGTTTACACATGATAAAACAAGAACATTACATCATCCATCCCAGGCATAGTGGGGAAACCAACATAGGCCGTTACATGACCTTGATAGAAGAAATACATGACTGAAATATTTCATCATCCTTCTTATGCATAGAGGGGTTACAAATTACATCATGTGACCAGAAGAGATTTCATCAAATGACTACAATAGATAGAGACACACTATTACATCATGAGTCTTGATATGACCTTTACATGAGACCAAATATCTAAATAAGACCATGATAGTCATTAGCAACTATCATACACAATGTATGATTTGCTCCATAAGCATCTGTCAACAACATCTAGACCAGCAATCATATTCTCCCTTTGTACCTGTTCCATCTGTGCTAGATGGTATCTGTCAGACCCATATCAGATTCTTCTCATCCTGAGTTTGGCCCATTGATTTCCTTCAATTTAACATATACGTGACTGTGTGCACAGAAACAGGCGTATATACGCGGATACTCTTTATGAAACTCGCGTACAACCATTTCCAGATCAGCAACCTGTAAATGTCTTATGACAGGGTATGTCTGCATATAGGTATCAACTCATCATCATAAAATCATTCACATATGTGTAAAACACCATAGCCATCTTATCAACAAGATCATCCATGTATCATCACTTGGGAATATCTGCATCAATCAACATATGTAAGTATCAACCTATCAACATATAGGTAAGAACTCATCATCATCATGTCTCCAACAATGCAGCTTTGAGTAATCATTCATGTATCCAGCACTATGTATCTTGAGCTCAAGATCTTTTGTCAAGGCTTCTTTATATCATCAACTTCAACAATCCTCATCCACATGAGCACCAAGAACTATATAACTATATTATATGATGCAACAACAACATATGAGAGACTCATCATCAAGTAATGAAGTTGTGTATTCAAGCTTTGTACTTCTCCTTATCCTTATGGAGATCACCATGTAAGCATCATATATGCACCATCTATGAATCAATCTACAAATATGATCTGAACATCAACTATGTAACCCCAAGAATGAGATTTTATCATGGAAAACTCATAACCACATCATAGCAAGATATATCATTTAGCCATATAAGCATCATCACCAAGTACTATTAAGCATAATGCCAACAATGCATTATTAAAGGCATATGCTCCCCCTCAACCTGTGCCATCTGCTTACTGTTAGATCTGATCATGCATATATCAGCAATAAGAATCAAGACATCATCATCATCAAGTTAGGATCAAACACTTCTAAACATCTTACAAGTATCAAAACATTTCCACACATCCTCAGCAGACTGCAACTTATTAACCAATAGAGCATATAATGGACTGAGTCATATCAGACCCTTTTTCTGAGCCTATCCCCACTGCTTTTCCTCAGACTGACATATATGCGACTGTGCAGTGTCTAACTCGCGTATATACGCGACTTACCTTTATGAAACTTGTGTATGAGATTTAGGACACTGAAGTTTTACACTTTCAGCTCCCCCTGAGTCTGTTATGTCTGTGATGTGCTGTGTCTGATTATATTGTGTTGTGACACATCTTTCTGATTATACTTCCTTCTTCTTCCATATCTTCAAGTGTGATGATGTTTTCTTCTTTTGGTGTGGTTCCCGAACCTTCTTCTTGCATTCCTTTGCTATATGTCCAAGCTTGTTACATGCATAACATCTCATGTGTTTCATATTCCTCCAGTAGCAATCAACAGCTTTGTGGCCAAACATATTGCAAGAAAAACAATATCCCTGAAAGTACCTAGAATTTGATGATATTTCTATGTGATGATCTTGAACCATTCTTCTTCTACATCTAGCTGCAACATGTCCAAGATTATGACTTACATAACATTCAACATTATGCATTGAAGGAGTAAAAGATTTCCTTTGAAGAATTTCTTTCCTTGGCTGTTGATGGGGTTTTCTTCTCATCTCTTCGTTGTACATTTCAGATTTCTCATTAGAGTTTCTTGCCTCTCCTTGTAAGCTAGATTCACTTTCAGTGGGTTCATAAAAACCAAGACCAGTTTTGATAGCAGGAGACCTTTGACTACTAAGAATATCATCCAAGATCTTAGTACTATCTTGAAATCGTAAGAGCTTATCCTTTTCTTCTAATTTATCATTTAGAATATTTACCTCAACCTGAAGATGCTCTTCCTTTTCACAATAATGCTTCTTCATGTCTTCTTCAGCTATCCTTCCTTCTTCTAACTGATGCCTTAATTCAAGAACTTCGTTTTCTTGTTTTTCAAGAGCTTGGAGCAGATCTTTATTCTGCTTCTTTGATTCTTCAAGATCTTCCTTTAGCGAGCGGATCGTAGCTTCAAGTCTTTCATAATAACTGGATCTATCTCTAAGTTTCTTGAAGATTGTGCTCCTTTCATTGAATTCATTTCTTAATGATGTCACTTCATCCTGCAACTTTTGACATTGATCTTCCTTGTTCTTGAGTAACTTCCTTACCTTGTTTCCTTCCTCTAATTGAGCTTTTAGTTTGGTAACTTCTTCTTTGAAAGCACATTCCTTTGTGTTCAATAGATCTTGTTGATCTCTAATTTTGTCTGTAAGCCTCTTAAATTATACCTCTATTTGATATCTTTCTTGCTCACCCATAAGTGCAAATTCAGTTGTTTCACTATCACATTCATCATCTTTAAGAGGATAAATAGATGTATCACCAGAGGATAAAAAATTCATACTTGATAGATCTTGTTCATCTTCATTCTGAAGTGATTCTGAATCTGATGTGCTCCTTCCACATATTCCCCAATCAATACACCCACTGTCTAGATCTTTTGAGATGTATTCTTCTTCTTAGGTGCTTTCTTCTTAAGCTTCTTTCCCATAGTTCCACGGATCTCCTTCAAGCGATCAAGCTTCTACCAAAGGACCTGCTCTGATTCCAATTGTTGGAAATGATACTGAGAGGGGGGGGGGTGAATCAGTATTATCAAATCAATAAAAAAATTTCATTTCCATACTTAGATACATATATGCTACTTCAGTTAATGAAACCCACATGTATACGCAACTGTGTCTAATGCAACTAGTGCATATCCAAAATATTTATGATTCAGTTAATCCATTAAATGTTGATCTTTAGTTAGTGCATCAGAACTTCATTAACCATATGAATAGTAAGCAGGTGTAGTAAAATAGAGCAGATCATCACACACACGAAGCACACATGAACACCATGATATAAGGTGGAAACCCAATGTGGGTGAAAACCACCTGCTGCAAGTCATCTCTATATTCCTTTAATAAGAAACTTCATTTTACAATATTTCTGTACTGGTGCAGTCTTATACCAGTACACAGGATTCTACCTGCAGAAGGCTACAACCTTCTCTCGTTCTCCAGACTCTCCTGGATGGGAGCTACAACCCCCTTAGCTCTTGTACTAGCTGATCCATTTTACTAGTACGTAGGTGCCTGCCTACTGAATGCTCCAATATTCACTTGTTCTCTAGTTGCTACTGGAAGGGAGCTACCACCCCCTTTGCTCTTGTACTAGCTGATGTACCAATACGTAGGGGCCGGCCTACAATCTCCTTTCATCCTCCAGGGACCACATTTCATACATTTCCAGACTGGATACTCCTGAAGCACAACACTACAAT
The DNA here is from genome assembly GCA_031772625.1 of Pinus tabuliformis. Lineage (NCBI taxonomy): Eukaryota > Viridiplantae > Streptophyta > Pinopsida > Pinales > Pinaceae > Pinus > Pinus tabuliformis. The sequence continues at coordinate 956,555,631 of CM062804.1, forward strand.
CTGAAGGCCATGTTTCATCAAATTTTCATACTGGACCCATAAATATAATTGAAGCACAAAATAATCAATACTAGCATCATCAATTTCTGAATCATTGAAACACTGAAACCCTGTCAACAACACAGTCACCAGAACACAGAGCAGAACACTGAACTCTGCAACAATATTCAGAACCAACTGTATCATCAAAATCATGCATCAGAGTGCATACGCTACCTGGAAGTGTGGAACCAACGTGTATACACAACTTCACCAAGGTGAACCAACGTTTATGTCATCAATTACTTACTTATAACTTGATGCACTTCTTGACTTCAAACATATCCAGATTATTACATATACAAGAATAATATGTGTGCTAGCACCTAGATCTAGTCCATCAGATCACATAAATATGAGTCATTATGATCCTGATCCAATATTAGTTCTCATCCATCAATATTGAAGCTAAACACAATCAACCAAACAGGATATGTAGAATATTGACACCATTAAACTGTCATCAGAACTCATCAACAACCAGAACCACCTGTAACTTCAAACATCAAAGCTAAAATGGTATACGCTACTACCATGAACCAAACCCGCGTACATACGTGCTTACAACAAATCCAACCCGCATACAGATCTATAAATATTCAATCATGACTTGCAGCGATTTCAAACGTTATACCCAGTTCAGATCATTACATGTGTCAGTATACAGATCTAGAATAAACATAATCAATCATATAGAGATAGTTCATTTCAAACCATTTGATCCCGATCTATCCTTAGATCTTGTTCTCCATCAACCGGTGAGATCCCTCCTTAGCTCAAATCAAGCAATGCATCATCAACCCATAACCTGCATACTGGATCTCATACTTCATCAGATATTTAAGACTTTTTCCATGCTCTTGCCTAATGATATTCTTCTCCTTTTATAGTCTTAGGTCTTTCTCAATACCATGGTCCAAAACCATAATAAACCAATACCATGGACCCAATGCTTGGGATCAACACATCGGACGAGATACTATGGTCCAAAACCAAAATACCAAGGACTAACTACCATGGACCAAAACCCAATGTACGCACTTTCTCTTGCATGAAAGTGCGTGTATACGCATACGTGTCTTTTCAACGACTAACCCACGTGTATACCCAGCTCTGTCACGATGAACCTGCGTATATATATTTTCTCTTCATTCTTGTAGTCTGATCATCAAATCCTTGCTGCTGACCTATTGCACTATGATCTATCATCTATGTGATTCGCCATCAAGGACAACACTTGTCTCATAATGCCAACAGGTGAACAATCACCTCATTTCTATAAATATACCCTCATGCTCCATTTGTAATGGGATTTAGCACTTGAGCTAAGCTACCTTTAGATAGTTGATCTATGCTTAAGTAGCTAGAGGCACTCATCTCTTGGATTCTAGTAGGAGGAGTCATGTTGAGGCTAGGGTTTTGCTTTGAAGATGATATGAGAAACCCATGTTCAAATATTGGGATTTGATATACTTGTTGAACACGTAATTTAACTTTCAACATGAATAATGACAATTTATTCACTTTTAGCATTGATTCATGTGCATCTTCATAATGGTTGTGTTGGATGTATAATATTTCCATGGTGTTTGCATGTGCACCTTCATGTAGGCGATATGTTAATGAATTAATTTGTGGCTTATGTCTTGCACGTATGCTTTGAATCTTTTCTTTCTTATTGCAGGCTATTTTGGTAACTTATTGTAAACTAATTTTCAACTAATCTTTCGAACTTTCCTAATAATTAATGTCTAACATGGTTTTAGCTTAGTAACCCTTCTTGAGGCCTTCTTCTTATTATGTTGATGTTACATTCTGGTATACCATTTTGTAGGTTATTAATCATAGACAAATTTCATCTCCATTGTTAGGTCCCTATAATACTAGTGATTATCCCATTACTATTGTAGTTGTATCCCTTATTAATATTGTTGTGCCCCATAGAATCCCTCTATTGTTATTTTTGTGGCTTTATATTATTATTGTTAGGTCGGCTGGGTTATATTGTGACTCCTTAGACTCCTATATATAGAAAGGAGGTTTTTTCATTTGAATCATCCAAGAATTGTTCATTTGTGTAATGTAAAGGAGGTTTCCCCCTCAAAGAGGCTAAATTCTAAGTCGTTGATCTATCTTTTCTATCTTTTTGTGAGCTGGTTTCATAACATTTGGTATCAGAGCTTTGGATTCTAGGGTTTCGCTGCTCCAAATAGGTGATCGTGGAATTTTTGCTATAACTTTTTTTTTGCAACGTTTCAAAAGCTAAAAGAAAACACCATTTGAGAAGAAATCACACTGAACCTCGGGTCCGAATTTCAGAACTTTTCGCACTATATTTGCGGAGATATGATCTGATGAAGTTGGTCTTTTTGCAGACTCTTGAATTACATCCCAAACAGGTGACCTGGGGAAAATCGTCATAACTTTCTCTCTACGCATCGGATTGAAATTTCGTAAGAAGGTATAGAAATAGGACAAACTATATTTTCTTGTATATATTTTTCAAAGAGAAAGGTCGAAATAGTGACTCGTGGAACGTCGTACAAGTTCCCTCTATTGAACTAGTCTATAATCAGGACACTGTGGGAGATTTGGCATAACTATTCCTTCGAGAATCCAACTTGGATCATACTAGTGGCATTAGAAAGAGGACATAGAGGACTACTGTAGGTCGCAATTTCATAATTAGATGATCCGAAATTACAAAGATACATTAGAGGAAATATCGAGCTCCTACAAAGTGAAAAAAGGTGTGTAGATTTTTTAAATTTTTTCTTAAGCTTGGTTTGAAAAATTATTTTGAAGAATTCAAAGGGCATAGTAGAGAATTATTATCGGTAATTGATGCCTTGAGGAAAGAAAATGCAAACACCTAGTAAGCAACTTGAAAGCGCTAGCATGACTCATGAAGAAGAGGAAGAAATGCTACATGATATATCAAAATTACAAGACCAAGTGCAACAAATGTCACTCTCACAAAAGCTAACAGAAGCTAAGTTAAATGGCGTGGAATCTAATATAAAGGGCGTGGAAGATAAGATGAATGGCATGGAAGCTAAGATGGATGATTTGAAGATAGATTTGAAGACAGGCATGGAATATTTGAAGACAGATTTGACAAAGTTTCTACAAGAAATGCTTACTAATGGTGAAAGGGTAGTAAAGGAAACTCATGATGAGAACAAAAGAAATGTTAATCATGATTTCATAGACTCTAATGTTGGACCGAAGACCCACCATATTCCAAAAATCGATATGAGGAAGTTTGATGGCAAGGATCCAGCAACATGGATATTACAAATGGAGCAATTTTTCGATCTCAATAATGTGCAAAATACACAAAAGGTACGTATTGCAACTTTATATTTGGAACCAAATCAGTTTGTATGGTATCAATGGCTTTGCTCTAGTAAACAAATTATCACTTGGGAAATTTTTAATGAATAATTGACAGCACATTATGAGGATACAAAAAGCAACACTTTTTTTAGCCAATTGATGTCTCAAACAAAAGGGTTCAATAATGGAGCACATTGAGGAGTTCCAAAAATTGAACATAAGGGTAAAAAATATTCCAGAGGAGCATAGGATTGATGTGTTCATAGGGACTTTAAAGGATAATATCCAACATGATGTTTGCCTTTGGGAGCCTGATTCATTAGAGAAGGTATTCAGGTTAGCAAGAAAAATGGAAAGCAAAATTATGGCAACCAGGAAGCATACCACTCACAACTATAAAGATGGAAGTGTTGTTGCCCCTAGTCTTCCACAACCTATAAGGTTGACACCACAACAATTGGAAGAAAAAGAGCAAAAGGGCTTTGTTACATTTTTGATAGAAAATATACTAAAGGTCATAAGTGTCCTGAGAAGAAATTATTCTACATCGATTGTGAAGAGGAAGAAGAAAAGGAGCAAGAAAGGTCAAAAGAAGAGGATATACTCCAGGAACAAAGCCTAGATAAAGAAGAAATGAATCCAACCATATATTGCGATGGAATTATCACTCCTCAAACCATCAAGATAGAAGGACAGATCAAGAAGAAAAAGCTAATAGTGTTGATTGATTCAAGAAGTACCCACAATTTTATTCATTGTAAGGTAGCAAAAGAATTGAATTGCTTCCTATATACAGCACCAGAGTGTCACGTGATGGTTGCAAATGGAGGAACAAAAATTGCTCCAGGAAGTGCCATAATATCAAGATATCCATGGGAGAATATGTATTGAATAGCCCAATGCTTTCCATTCCAATGGGAGGTGTTGATGTTGTACTAGGAATCTAATGGCTACAATCCTTGGGTACAATAGCTTTTAATTTTCAAGAACTTTTCATGAAATTTTCTGCGGAAGGAAAGGAATTTGAATTAAGGGGTATTGCAGGGAAACTGGGAAATATAATCAACTTTAACGGTGTGACCAAGATTCTAAAAAAGGAACAAAGAGGTGCAATTGCACAATTATGTTTGCTAGATGTTGCCACATTGGAATCATCTATTTCTCCAGATCTCCAAAAAGTCTTGGACAATCATTCCAAGGTATTTGAGACTCCCAAAGGTCTCCCACCTATTCGTGATCATGATCATGCTATTCATCTAATTCTGGGAAGTGTTTGTCCAAACATCAGGCCGTACAGATATCCCTATGCCCAAAAGAGTGAAATTGAACGTATGGTTGCAGAAATGCTAGAGGCGGGTATAATTCAACCTAGTCAAAGTTCTTTCTCTGCTCTAGTAGTATTGGTGCACAAGAAGGATGGATCATGGCGCATGTGTCCAGATTATAGGGAGCTCAACAAGCTCACTATTAAAAATAAGTTTCCCATTCCTATCATTGATGAATTACTAGATGAATTTCATGGATCAATTTACTTCACCAAGTTGGATCTTCGTTCAGGATATCATCAAATCGGAATGAAGACTGAAGACATTCTGAAAACAACATGTATAACTCATGAGGGTCATTATGAATTTTTGGTCATGCCTTTTGGCCTTAGCAATGCACCTTCTACATTTCAAGATTTGATGAATTCCATTTTTAAACCCTTCCTCAGAAAATTTGTGTTAGTATTTTATGATGATATACTAATCTACAACAAGTCTTGGAAGGATCATGTTGAACATGTTGACAGGGTGCTACAACTATTGGAGGAGAAACAATTATATGCAAAAAGATCCAAATGCTTCTTTGGAGTACAAGAGTTGGAATATCTGGGTCATATTGTATCTCATGAAGGAGTTAAGGTAGATCCTAGCAAAATTAAAGCCATTAAGGAATGGAAAATCCCCACATCCATAAAGCATCTATGAGGATTTCTCGGGTTGACAGCGTATTATCGGAAGTTTGTTAAGAATTATGGGATAATAGCAACACCTCTAACAACATTATTGAATAAAGATGCATTTTCATGGACTCCAAAAGCAACAAAGGCCTTTGAACATCTAAAAGAGGCAATGTGCCAAGCACCGGTCTTAGCTACACCGTACTTCTCAAAAACCTTTATTGTGGAATGTGATGCTTTAGGAAATGGAATTGGTGTTGTTTTAATGCAAGATGAAAGACCCATTGCTTTTGGAAGTTGTCCAATCAAGGGAGAGTTTTTACACAAAGCTATTTATGAGAAGAAAATGTTGGCAATACTCCATGCACTTAAGAAATGGTGACCCTACCTAATGGGAAGACACTTCAAGGTAAAAACAGATCATGATAGCCTTAAACACTTTTTAGAACAAAGAATATCCTCTGAAGAGAAACAAAAGTGGGTCACAAAGATGTTGGGTTATGACTTTGAAATCATCTACAAAAAAGGGAAGCAAAATGTGGTGGCAAATGAACTCTCAAGAAAGGATGAGGATGTGGAAGCATTGTTGTGCGCCATTTCTATTATCAACCAAATTGGATAAACAAAGCAAGGGAGGAATGGAAGAATGATGGAGAAGTGTGGGAACTTATTCGAAAGTTACAACAAGATTCCAGTGCATCTGATACATTTAGCTGGCAAAATGATTCGTTATGGTACAAAGATCGCTTATACCTCTGTAAGAATTCCCAGCTAAAACAAAAGATTCTTATGGAATTGCACACTTCTCCCTTAGGAGGGAACTCAGGATTTTAAAAACTTACCACAGGGTTAAGAAGGAATTTTTTTGGGATGGCCCTAAATCGGATATTCAAAAGTTTGAGGCAGAATGTTTGGTTTGCCAACAAAATAAAGTTGAAACAATTAAGACACTAGGTCTATTACAACCTTTATCCATTCCAAGCCAACGTTGGGAGGAGGTTTCAATGGATTTTATCACAAGTTTACCCAAGTCTGAGGGAAAGAGTGTCATCATGGTGGTAGTTGACAGAATTACCAAGTATGCACACTTTTGTGCATTATCACATCCATAAAGCCAATATAGTTTCTACCGCATTTATGGAAACAATTCAAAAGCTACATGGAAGCCCAAAGATTATTGTAAGTGACAAAGATCCCATTTTCACTGGAAATTTTTGGACATAATTATTTTCTTGTCTTGGTACTCAGTTAGCTTATAGCTCATCTTATCATCCTCAATCTGATGGGGAAATGGAGATAGTAAACAAATTTTTGGAAGGATATCTTCGTTGCTTTGTATCTGATAAGCAGACATAATGGGTCAAATGGTTACTTCTAGCGGAATGGCGATATAACACTTCCTTCCATATAGCAACAAAAATGATCCCATTTATGGCACTTGATGGATATCAACCACCATCCATCACATCATATTTAAGAGAAAATTCTAAAGTTCAAGCAGTGGAACATCACATCGAACATCAACAACAAGTCCTCCAACTCTTAAAGGATAACCTCCTGTTGGCACAGAATAGAATGAAACAACAGGCAGATCAACATTGCAGTGAAAGAAGTTTTGATGTAGGTGATTGGGTATTCCTACGGCTACAACCATATAAGAAAATGTCCCTCAAGCAAGCTAAGAAGGATAATAAATTATCACCAAAGTATTATGGTCCGTATAAGGTGTTGCAAAATATTGGTACTATGGCTTACAAATTGGAGCTTCCTCCAACTTCTCGATTGCACCCAGTTTTCCATGTTTCATGTTTAAAGAAGGTTATCGGCGACAAGCTCCCAGTTCAAACAATATTGCCAGAACTTGACAAGGAAGGAAAAATTATATTGGAACCGGAAGCAATCACAAAAACAAGAACTCGACAACTACGAAATCGATCAATTTCAGAGTATCTTATCAATTGGAAGAACTTATCCACTGAAGATTCCACATGGGAGGATGAAAATTTTATACAGAAGCATCCAAGACTACTCAAGCGTTGAGGACAACACTTTTTTTGAAGCAGAGGGGCATGATAGGTCCCTATAATACTAGTGATTACCCCATTACTATTGTAGTTGTATCCCTTATTAATATTGTTGTGCCCCTATTGTCCCCATATTGTTATTACTGTGCCCCATAGAATCCCTCTATTGTTATTTTTGTGGCTTTATATTATTATTGTTAGGTCAGCTGGGTTATATTGTGACTCCTTAGACTCCTATATATAGAAAGGAGGTTTTGTCATTTGAATCATCCAAGAATTGTTCACTTGTGTAATGTAAAGGAGGTTGCCCCCTCGAAGAGGCTGAATTCTAAGGCATTGATCTATCTTTTCTATCTTTTTGTGAGCTGGTTTCATAACATCCATCCTCTGGGAATTTCATTCTTGTCCTCACTCTAACACCTCCACATTTGAGAGCTAGGAGTAAAATATACATGACGACAGTCAAACCGACATACCAGATGGGGATCCTATCCCAAAGAATGTGAGGTATAATTGGGACTTCAAACCAGTGATACCCCTTAACTATTTCCAGAACATTCTTCCCCATCAAGATATTTTGGCGCTAAAATGAGGGCATATTGTTTTACGAACAAATCTCATCCCATGGACAGGACAAATCTCCCTAGGCTTGGAAACCAAGCCTAGAAACAAATATAGAAAGACTTGAAAAAATTCCCTAATTTATGGTTGAAACACAAATGTAAAGAGGATTTAAAACTTGTACCTTATTATGAAATTCCTAATGACAATCCTTGTATCTCTTTGTGGCTTTCAACCTTTCTCCCTTGATGCTCCAAGAGGAGACCTACATAGATAAAGCTAAAAAAGAGATCATGGCATAAAATATATCAAAGATTCAATCATAAATCATGTAAGAGATAAAGGAGCCTTACAATAAAGATAAGGAAGATTACAACCAAGTGCCTTGATGTCATAAGCCTCCAATCCAAAGATCTCCAATCCTCCTTTGCATAACAAGACTTCAATCTAAATTGGAAAACATAAGGGTACTTTAAAATCCACCCCCCTCCATTGAGGAGCACTGTATTTATAGGAGAAGAGGGGAAGTTGGAGATCCATTTTATATGGGATGAGATACACAAAAATAGGGAATATGTTCCATGATGAGTGGGATTAGATCCATAAATCTTGGGTAACATCCCAAATAGGTAGGAGTTTGATTCTATGTTATTTGGATAATATTCCTCAACAAGGGTTCTATAATTTACTTTTTATTTTTACCCAATTAGAAAGGTTGTCACATTTTTTATTGGAGAACAATATGGCACTCTGCACAGGTGACAATGATTGAACCTACGTTGTCACAATTTTCTCAAAGGGAAAGTGAAACACTACTTGAAATTATGGTTTTTAAGAAATGTAATCCAATATTCTTGTGCTTCTAATAATGGTTTTTTCTTCGGATTTGTAGGGTATTACTTAGAATGGTTTATCGGATAATGAGAGATCTGATTTTGCAGTCATTTTCCTAATGGTGACAAAATGAGATGTAACAGATTTCCCCCTAAAGCACAAAGTTAGAGACTATGAATGAGGATTAAAGTGTTTTATTATACGAAAGTTAGGATTAGAGATCAATGGGTTTGACACCTGAAAGTAAACAATCAAGGTTTACAGTACAATATAATCAAGAAATCATCTCTAAGTTAGGAATTCCCATACTCAGTATAACATATCAACTCTAGACCTAAGTATAGGGATGTGAAAAGATCCATCTGAACTAATCAAATTCATGGCCACCAAACATACATCATGGATCCATGCTCAGATACTTTCAATATGAATATATCCGTCATCATACAATGTGGATCTGTACATCATTCATGAAAACTCCACACAACCTGGATGGATGAAAATAGATCCAGGGTCTTTGTCACTACCACTCGATAGTACAAGTATAACCATGTGAATGAACATGTCAAAGTCAACCATGGAAGACACCATCTATTACCCATCAATGATGAGAATCATTAACAAATGCAAGAGAAACCACCAGTAATGTAAATGGCTCTCAGGGTACACCAGTAAAATCTATGAAGTGTGATTGAATGATTTGCAGTCGAACACTCATTGAATCTTCTGATTGAAGGCTAATTATGTGAACCTTTCATTGAAAGCGAGGAGAACTGTCATTGAGGCATGCATGTTCTAAGGCACTAAATGGAGTTTCTAACTCAACTTCCTAGATAATGTGTTGAATTCGATAGGAGTGACTAGTCGCGGAGGGCCTTAATGTATCCCCCATCAACGACACGAAGCAGGTGTTATCACTCCAAAATTTCTCTAGAGTTGTTATCAAAGAAATGATAGAGGTAACCACAAACCAACTTTGGAGATCAGGATCTAGCCTTCGTAATGCTTAGAGAGGGCTCTCCCTTTATAATTTAACTTTGTTTTAATTATTTGATTTTAGGCTAGTTATGATTGTACATGGGTTTTGATTTTGATTTGGTGGTGAGATCACTGACTTAGATGGATAGAGGGATGTCTTTTACCATTGGGCTATGGGGTCAAGTGTCAAGAAAAACAAGACTGGATCAAGTTCTAAAAATAGTGTCTGTAGGGCAAGGTAGCTGAGTAATTTCAGATCTTAAGGCTAGATGGTGAAGTTGATTTCAATCGGATCCAAGGAGCAATTAAGGGTTCCTTAGGCCAGATAATGAAGGAAGTGAAAGAGGTCAACTGGGATGGGAGAGAAATTAAGGATTCTCAGATCCGGATATCAGAAGAAAACATAGAAATGATTAACTGTTCAAGATAAAGTGTACTTAAACAAATTCTGAAATAAATTTCCATTTAATTCATTCACTTTAGATAACATGTAAGTTTGTGAAATACATAAGAAGATAACAAATTTGACAAAAGAAAATACTTCACTGTAATATCTCAACACGTGAATCCTATTAGGCAATCTCTTTATTACTTAGTCCAGTCTGCTGACTTGAAAAATTGGTACAATAACCCTCAGGTTTTTTATTTATACAACTCTACAAATGTATAGAAATCCACACCCAATACTTCAAATTATGAAATATTTATACAAAAGTAGTTTACAAAATATCCTAAACTGTCTTGGGAATTAATCTAGGAGAAAGAAATATCTTCATGCAAGAAGATAGAGACAGATGTTCAACTATTGTAGGTTGTCCCTGTTTATTTGGTTGTTCCATCCTTATGCTTTGATATTTTGTTGTTTATTCTTTGCCTTGTTGTTGGTCTTCACGCTGAATGTTCTTTTTACTTTTTCCTTTCTCAACTGATACTCTTCACCTAATACTCTTTCATTTGGCTGGCTTGTTAGTTTTCCTTTACTATGCTATGCATTTTCACTTTGACTGTGCATTTTTATAGCAAGTCATTTAACTTCTCCCAAATATCTGCATCTGGTAATTTGATATTTATAATTTACCTGTAAATTTCATCTTCTTTTTTATACTTAGCAAAAGTGGGCCTGTTCACATAAAGGTGTTTTACCTCATGCTGGAGGTAAAATAGGTTCTCAAATTTCTGATGTATAACCTTTCCAGTAGGCATCCCCTTCATAGAGGAAGTATTTACCTGATCCCTTGCCACCTCTCTGATTCTTCTGTTGTAATCTTCCTATGGCATCAACTTGTTACTTATCACCAAGGGATTTTTCTGCCTCAAAACATCAAACTTAACCATCAAACTGTCTATAGCCAGCTACATGGTTTGGCATTTATCCTCAAGGTTCATCATTAAATTCCTCTTGGTGAGCACCTTTTTTACTTCTAGTATTGTTCCAGTCCTATCAAGTATGTCCAGCTCCTGCAACTCATATTTGTTTTTAGAGTTAAGTAAATGGATTATTCTAGTGGCTTCTTCTGGCATGTCTCCCAATTCTACCTTAACTCTTTTGGTGAGCACCAGTATTGCAGCAATAATGTTGCAACTCCTGGGTTGCCTACTTTACTCTTATCAACCCGGTAGTTCGTAACAAACTTGGAAGCGACGGTGCTATATGCACAAGTACTAGCTCTTACTACAGGTTTTCACTTGGTCAGCCGACACAAGATCACTAGGAGCTCAAGCCAACTTCTATGGATTCCAGAAGAAGCTCTATATGTGATGAAAGGAAAAAGAGAGACTACTCTATTGATGTTATTCTACTTGCAGAAAGGAAGACTGAAATGTAAAGCAAACCAAGGAAATCCTAGTTAACTACTAATCCTACTTTTGCAGAAAGCACTATGAAAACCATGAAAAGAATGCCATTACCGACTCAAGGAAGTAAACATCATCTAACTAAGCTATTTATAGAAGTAAATAAGTAAAAAACATCTTTTTGGATTTTTATGTATTTTTATGTGAATGTGTCATGCATGTAATTTATTTGTTTGTGAATGTGGTAGCGAATAGGTGGCATTGGAGGGTGATTTTTGTACTTGAGAGGATGTAGGATGGTGTGGATGGGTCCTAGGAGGTCTTAGGTGGCCTTATGGAGGCTTTTCCCACACTCAGCCTTCAAATGAAAGCCTACATGGAAATCTACAGGAGGACACAGGAAATCTACAGGAGGCCTACAGGAGGAGGCCGAGAGAAGTTTTCATTGTTTTGAGGGTGTGAGAGTGGGTGGAAGAGGTGGATGAAGGTTGGAATGAGGTGTTAGGGTTCCTAGGGTCTACCAAGAATCATTAGGAGAGAGAAAGATGATTGAATTTTCTCAAGGAGAGAGGAAGAAATTCTATGGAAAATGCAGGAAACTAAGGGAGAATTGGGCGACCTGTAGGGCATGGATCAAATGGAGAATGGAATGGATGATAGGCTAGCCTACTGCAAAAATATATTTGTTGCATAAACAACTGACAGTCAACCAATGAGATTAAGCAAGCAAGGGAATAAGTGTATCTAAAAAACAAAGTTTTTGCATCAAGTAAACTATGATCTATGAAAGGAAATGCCAATAACCATTGCAGGAAAATAAAGCATGAAAGAAGACTGTTGAAAATAAAGAAATGAGCATGATGAAGAAGTTCTGAAGCAAAGCCAAACTATACTATGAACCAACTAAGAAGTTGCAAACACTAGAAATCCTATGAATGAGGAAAATCTGTGTTTTTGCGGCAGCAAAAGGGTCTTTGCCTCAAATCATGGTCCCAAAGGGAGGAAGAGAGACCAAGGCACTATTGCTAGCCTTTTGAATCTTCTTTTTATCACTACTTAACCTACTATAGAAAGCACAAATGGAAGCAAACAACTGAATCATCAAAAGCAACCTATTCTTAACCATAAAAGAAATACATCTAACAACAACCTATTCTAAAAATTGAAATGAAACATACAAATACAAGTAAAAAGGAGCTTGGCTACCTGGATTGGGTCGTAACCCAAGAGCTTCAGCCCTCTGAGGTAACTTAGTGCTAACTCAAAAAGGATTCCATATTTATTCCCATAACAATAACAAGATTTCATGAACTGTCAAGATAATAAGCTCGAAGTTGAGCAGAGTTTACATAAGCAATACTGCAGCAAAAATCCAACAAAAATCCAACCCTAGTGAGGCCCTAGGCCTCTCTACTTATACAAATGAAGCTACCAATGGCTTCCTCAAAATCAGGGAGGCTTGGCTCCCAAAACTCGAGATAATCATCAGTTATCCTCCACTTGCTCGGCTGCCTACTAATGCATGACTTGGCTATTTGTACTCCGAGCTGAATGAAGGGGAATTTGAAGTGAGGAGTAATAAATGAGGGGGGTTCCCTCCTATAAGTCCTCTCCTTTGTCCACTTCGAGTTATTGCTACCATTTTTCCACTGGATCCTTTACTTTGACCACAAAATTCATCAATAATTTGCATTAAACACATATTAGATCACATGGCATCATAACTAACTCAACTCACTCTATAAGCATAAATATAATCAGAAAATCATACAATAAGCTAAGAGAATGGTTTATTTGACTAGGTTAGGAGGTAAAATGAGCCCATATAATTACCCATTTATGAGGCTCATCATCACCCCCCTACTGAAAGTGTTGCTCATCCTCTAAGCAACTTAGTCCATCTCTCCATCTTTTATGGCCCTGGTGGCCTCCCTAGCATCCCATGCTTCTGATGTGGTCTCCTCTTCCTTGTCATAGAATCCTGCCTTCGTGTCTACCTCTTCCCACTGCTTTTGCTCTTCTTCTTCTTTTCTGCCTTCTAGCATGCCTAACAGTAGTGGGGGACTCAATTTGAGGCCAATCCAATTGACCTTCAGCCTCTTTGATGAGCTCCAAATTGGGTAACTTATTGGGCTCATTTTGCCTAATTGTTCTTGATCAATCCACCATTTTTCATAGTTTATGCATGTTTTTTGAGTATGTTTATGTTATTTGAATGAATGAGGGTGGTCACTTTACCAAGATGGCTAATACGTGGTTATTTCAGGTTTTTTGGACAAATTTTGGAACAAAGCCAAGCAATTATGAGCCAGATGACAACCAATCATGAAGGAACAGGGGTGAGGATTCATAGGGAGGTTGTCTCTTGCATTAAATGGCCCTTCCTCGAAATCTCCACCCTCAACTCGGAGCTCAGCAGGCCACCAAAACGAATCCTAAAGGTAGCCGAGCAGCTTTGTGAAGAGTGACTGTTCACTGGTAGTTTGAATAGTTGAGTCCCTTGAGTTAGGGAGGGTTGCCAGGACCCTCGTAGTGCATAAATAGGAAGGCCTCAGCCTTCGTATTTTACTTTTGGAACTGTTGGGTTTTGCACTATAGTGCTCTCATTGTCTCAGCTCGTTTTTTCTAGCTACTGCTGTATAACTTTCTTGTGACATGATTATTTTTGGGTAATGAAAAGCAGCTCTATTTGGCATCAGCTCTGAGTTCTTTACAGGAGCCTGTAGCTCTTGGGGTTGGGCCCAACCCAAGTGCCAAGGCTTCCTTTATGTACTGTTATTTTCTTTTTATGTCTTTGCAAAATAATTTTTGTTAAGTAGATTAAAATCTCGCTGATTACCTAGGTCATTGTTGATGATTAGAAAGGCTTTTGATGTTCAGATTGAGTTGATAGGTTATTAACAGGGAAGAGCTTCAGAAAAACGCCATCAAGCACCTCTGATTTCACCTCTCCCTCAGTGGGATCAGGAGCTGGGATCAAGGTGACCTTGCTGCCACCAAAAACATTGTCTTTGCTTCTCCATGCAATCATTAGTGTTTGATTTTTATTTGTAGAAGTTAGTTACATGTTCAAATTCTTGATTTCTTCATTGCATAGTTATTATACATGGTTTTATTGCAAATAAACTTCTCTTCATTATCTTTACTGTTAGCTAGATCAGATTAGGTTAACGTAACTGAGACTCTGATTTTCCAAGTCTTCGTTGGTTCAGTTGGAGAAACAACTTGCAGAGCACCTGTACCACTTCTCTATCTGCCCATACTCAATCAATCCCATCTGCTCCATCCCATAACGCGGATTATTGCCTCACGTTTGCCACACTTGCTCACATAATCCTATTTTTTGTGCAACATTGCTTCACTCCTCCTTGAACAAATTCAGCCATATTCATCTCTCCTCAGCTCCATCCACCAAGTCCTGGAACCCCTCACACCCTTATCCTACCTCCATACTCACTTCTCCACCTTTCTCCCTCCATCCACCCTCCAAAATCCCAGTTCTAAACATCCTGTAGAAAATACAAAACATCTTGTAGAACCCCTGCAGACTTCCTGTAGAAGCTCACGAACGTGGTTTCTTGATAGCCAAACTTTGTGAAACTCTCTCGAAGGGTGCTAGGGACCCCTTAGGCCCTATTTGAACCTTCCCAACCATCTGCCAGCATTTCCTCTCGCCAATCCACCTCTGCACAATCAAAACAGTCAAAGCACATGCATGATAATTCTGACAACTTATTCAAAAATACAAAAAGATGTTTTGTTTTGTTTTTTTTTTTTTTTTTTTTTTTTTTGTTTTTTTTTTTTTTTTTTTTTGTTTTTTGTTTTTTTTGTTTTTTTTTTTGTTTTTTTTTTTTTTTTTTTTTTCAGATGTTACTGTAGAAGTAGCTTAGACACATGCATTTTACCTTCCTAGAAGTCAATGGCATCTCTTTCAATAGCTTGCATCCTCTTTCTTGCATCAGTAGGGCTAGTTGGTAAAATTAGGGTTTGTGTTTCCTTTCAGCTTTCCAGTTTCCTTCTGCAAGTAGATTAGCCTTCTTTGAGTTAGCTTTCATCCATCAGTTAAAAAGCTTCTTCTAAGAGCTCATAGAAGTTGGCTTAAGCTCCTAGCGGACTTGTGCCAGGTGACCAAGTGACAGCCATGGCAAGAGCTAGTACTTGTGCATACAGCACCGTCGCTTCCAAGTTTGTTACGAACTACTGGGTTGATAAGAGTAAAGAAGGGAGTCCCAGGAGTTGCAGCATTATTGCTGCAATACTGGAGCCCACCACTCTCCATGGAGTGCTTTTACATTGGCACTCTCCTTAATGCCTCTTTCATCCTCATTGGGGAATGATACCCCCTAATCTGCAGACTGTGTGGTAAGGTGTTCCATTTCCTCATACATGCATGCACATAGTCATCCCCAAGTAACCTTTCCATATCCTCAAAATGTGCAATGGCTTGTGTCTGATTACTGATATATCTACAGGAAATCTAAGGATTATGTGCAAGCAGGTTATGTGTGATGATGAGTGCCATGGGGTCTGATGGCTCAGCTCTGATCATTAAGGGATCATTCTATTCCTTTATCATCAACCTTCTTATTTCTGCTGCCCTTAACTCTTCATGGTTCATCCATGAGACCATGGCCATTAGTTGCAGGTCCCCTAGCCTAGCATTGGTGTCCCACACATTCATGTCTGTGAGGGCCATGTTATGCAGGTAGAATTCTATCATCTTTGCCTTATCTTTTGATGTGCTTTGGTCACACAGGTCCATAAACTGCCTGTAATCTTGGAAAGGAATTGTACTTCTTTGTGCCAAAGTCTTTATCTAAAATTGCATCCATTGGTCCTTGAGATACAGGCCATAGGATTTTGCCAGTGTCCTACATTGGAATTCCTCCATGGACCAGCTGGCCATGCATGCCAGTTGGGTCTCTTTCTCTTGCAACTATCTTCTTAGCAATTCATTTTCAGTTTCAAGGTGACTTCTTGTGATTACTTCCCTGTGTCTGACAACACTTAACTCTCTGCCCATTTCTATAAGTTTGTTCTCCATATGGCCAATATCCTCAACTCCTTTGGATTTGGCTATTTGCATCCACCTATGGGTCCTTATTCTTTCTTTCTCCAATTCAAAGAATAGTGGAATTGCAAATTTTTGTGGAATTATTCTTCGCCCCTCAAGAAGATTGTAGTAGGAGCCAAGACTAGGTTGGGGATCAGGTTCTTGTGCCTCCATTGCTTCCTCATTTCCCTGTGGCTGTCCTTCTACCCCTTTTTCAAGATTTTGGGTCTCCTGTAGTTTTAACAGGGTCTCCTATAGAACAGTTTGTGCCTCCTGTAGGACTATTTTTGAGTCTTGTAGTTCTACTTTTTCTTTCCATGTGGGAGATCTAGGAGTCCCCCTTTCATAAGTGATAGGTGCCTTGGAAAGGGATTCTTTTCCTTGGGCAAAGGGTGAATCTTCAATAATAATTTGAACTTTAGAAGAAGGCTGGGGTTTCCCTGTTTTGATTCGTGTGCTCTTCCTAGCCCTAAAATACATTGAGGTCTACCTCTTCCTCTTTTGTTTTGGCTTAATTGGTGTGCCGAGGGTAGTGAGAGCAGTTGCTGCCTCTCTTTCTAGAGTCTCAGGGGACACTTCTGTCTTTTCTGCCCCTTTTTCTCCTCCTTCTGTCTCTGTATCTGTCTTTGTTTCTCCCTGCTTTGTTTCTTTAGCTTTCTCCTCCTCTATCTTGGTTTCTTCCTTCTTCCCTTCTTGTTCTTCTAAATCCCCAGTTGCTTCACCTTCTCCCCCTTGATGTTGTTCCTCCTCACTCCCAGTAAGACTGATATCATAGGTCAGGGTCTTTATGTAATCTTTAGCTGTCATGTTTCGGAAGATTTCCCATGTTATGGGGCGTGAATGTATGGAGGGCTTCTTCCACTAAAATTTTGATTAACCCATGGTGAGCTAGATGCTCTAGATTTCCTACTTTTAATTTAGTATTGGAGTCAGTGAGGGACTGCAGGAGGAAATAGGGGATGTTGAGCTTCTGAGGGGCTGGAGTGTCCATGCCATACCTTAATTCATGCATGATTCTAAAGTGGTAACCATAGACAGTGTTGTACCTCCCCTCGTAGGAAATATATTGATTATTTGATAGCTAACCTCATCCCAAGGGTATGGTATGCTAGCCCTTCTTATGCCATTTTTATCTTTTACAGGGGTTTCATTGTTTTGGAAGAAGTTTTTCTTGGCAGCCTGGCCAATTGGTTTTTCATCCTTACTCCAAGGAAACCCAAGAGGAAGGGTGGTGACCCTACTGATAAATTCAGGGGTTATCTCCATGGAAAGGCCTCTAAAGGTAACAGTGGCATGTGTTCTGGTGTGAGGGACCAAAGAGTGGGCAAATTCTTGAGCAAGTTCCTCATCAAACCCTCAAAATTTCTCAAAAAAGTTCATCCAATTTTCCCTTTTGAATATGTCTCTACTTGGGGATGTGCATGGATCCTAGAGGATTTAGTGGGCTCCTTCCTCATAAAACCTCCTATCATTTTTATTCTTCTTTGGAAAACCAAATGTGGAGATGGAGACAACAATTTTTTGAAGAAAAACAGAGAAATAGAGAGACGGTGTGTGTTTTTTTTTTTAATAAATAAGCAAAGATTATTTTATGTATTTCCTCCACCTAAAGGCTTTATTTCTTCCTCAAAACTAAACCACTGCTTGTATATTTTAATGTTCAATGGGGGTATGCATAGAACCTACCTCCTCAGCCCAATAATTGTGCTAAAACCCATGTTTTCTCCCACCAAAACAACTTACTGGCCCTCCTATAGAAGACTGTTGGCCCTCCTGTAGGTTCTCCTGTAGAACCTGTAAGTGCTCCTATAGAAAACGCCAAGAGCAGGGATCCAGGAGAGATTAATGGAGAATGATGTTTATGAGGCTATGGGGGCACGAGAAGGTTGCAGGAGCGGAGTTTCGAGGAGAGAATGAAGGAAAAGGTGGTGAGAGTGCTCAAGGAGGAGTACTTGTTGCTTTTTATGGATATTTTCTGGTGATGGAGGGTGAGCTGACCAAGTGTACATTGGCACTATTCGTACTGTTGGTCCCCAGCTGCCTTGTCATCATGGCCCTTTCCTTGTAATCATCCCTCATGATTGCATCAGAGTTCACACCACCTCCACTACATGTCCTTGACATTTCTCTTGAGTTGATTATGCGCACATGTGGGTGACATCTTCGGATGAGTGAAGTCAACTAGATGAAGGTAGCCAAGTTAATTGGCCACCTTTCCCTCATTCAACCTCAACCATCTTGTTGTTGTTGCATGCCTTCTAATTATACAAATGCAAACAGAGGAGTGGGTTAGTTACTTACCTGAGATCTGAATGCATTTGCAGTGAGGTGCTATGACTCTTTCCCTCTGCTACATGCCTTTATTTCTTTTGATGCATGCATGTCTGCTTGCTGATGTGTGGTTGTGCTTTGTGCAGTTTCCTCTCTGGCTAGATCTAATCTTCATGTGTCTTCTTCATCCTTCATATTTGCACCCTCTTGCTGCTGATGCTAGATTTTAATGGGATCAGCTGCTATAGGAATTCCTACAGGAGCTCCTGTATCTGCTTCTCCCTTTGAAACTTCAGCTATTTTCTATGCTTGGAGCTGTGAGGATGATACCAAAAATGCAGATAGAGATGGAGAGGTAATAGGTAGGCTTCAGGTGAGGTGGATGGTGTTGTTTCCTTTCTTATTTTTTGTTTTTTTTGTTTTTTCTAAAAAAACTGTTTTTTCTGTGTTTTTTTTCTTGGGTAGGAAGAAGAATGATGCTTGGGATGTGGTGCAGGTCTAAAAGTGATGGCAAGGAGGTTTGAAGACTGCGGGAGGATTTATAGATTATTTATATTCATTTTTGGTTCTATGTAATTCCTACAGGAGCCTCCTATAGAAAACACAGAGCCTCCTATAGAAAACACCATTTCTGGAAAAGAAGCACAGTGAGATGAAAAGAATGCCAGGAATGATGGAGAAAGGTGTGGAAAGTTAGGATAGGTGTTGTTATTGATTTCAGAACTCCCTTGGCACCTTCTGTTGCTTCCTGTAGTCCTCTTGCAAACCTGCAATGCGACTGGAAATTCATTTTTTTTTTGAAAACAACCAAGGTGCCTTAGGGAGGTTTTCACCCTAGTTGCATACCCTAGGTGCCTCTAAGGGAGGTTTTCACCCAAGAATCTTATTTTCTTTCTTCTCTTTTTTGACATCACTGGGCCGCCTTAGGAGAGGTTTTCAACCCAATGATGGGACTCAAGCGCCTCATGGGGGTTTTCACTTGAGTCCTTATTTTTTATTGTTTTTTTCTTTTCTTTTACTTCAGTGAGTGGGTGAAGTGTAGGCTAAGACATGCTCCAATACCATCACTATTTTATTCAAACCTTCAATGAACTCTCACTTGGAGAGGGGTTTCTTGTAGACTTTCAACTGGTTTCCATTGACAAGCATGGGGATGGCTTCATCATCAATGGTTCTAATCAGAACTGAACCATTGTCATTGCATTTCTCCATAGTGTAGGGTCCCAACCATCTTGTCCTTAGCATGCCCTTGAAATCTTTATATCTTGAATCATAGATTAGTGCCCAATCTCCCTCTTGGAATTGCTTCTCCTTGATGTTTTTGTCATGCCATATCTTTCTCTAAAGCTGAAATACCTCTGTATGGAGAAGGTCCTGCATTCTGTGTTCATCCAATCCATTGAGCTGGAGTAATCTTTCTTTCTGTGCATAGCTGAGGTCTAGGTCTAGTTGGTCTAGCATCCTCGGGGTCTTGAATTCAAATTCTATTGACAACAAAGAATTCTTCCCATAGACCAGCTCATAGGGTGTGAACCCTGTAGTGGTCTTCCATGTTGTGTTGTAGGCCCAAGTGGCCTCAACTAATCTATCCGCACAGTCTTTTTTGTTGCTGCTCACTACCTTTGTTAGGATCCCTTCCAATGCTCTGTTAGTGACATCCACTGCCCATTGGCTTGTGGATGGTAAGGGATCGAAGTTCTGTGCTTGATTCTATGATGTGTGAGCAGGTCTTCAATCAAATTGGAAGTAATCTGACTACCTTGATCTATGGCCAATTCTCTTGGATACCCGAACTTGTAAAATATGTTCTCTCTCAAAAATTCAGCTACTTTTTCCTCTGTCGCTGCTTTGATTACTTTTGTCTCTACCCACTTTGTCAGGTAACTGGTGCACACAATGATGTATTTCTTTTGCTTTGGAGGGTTGATAGGCCCCACAAAGTCCATGCCCACTTCTCAAATGGCTCAAAGGTCACTTGAGGCTGCATGGGAATTTCATCCTTTGGAGTAGGTCTCCCCATCCTTTGACACCAATCACACTGGCTAGTAGATCTCCTCACATCTTGATGAAGAGTGGGCCAATAGTAGCCTGCTTGCAGTATCTTGAAGGCAGTTCTTTTTGCTGCAAAATGACCTCCACAAGACCCATCATGACAGGCCAGGAGGATGTCAAAGTCCTCCTCCTCCCTAACACATCTTCTCAAGATCTGATCTGGGCCAAGTTTGAAGAGACTTCCCCCAATCCAGGTGAAAGGGGTGCTTTTCCTTACTATCTTGCTCTTCTCTTTTGACAAGTGTTGTGGGAACTGTGCTGAAACTAAGTAGTTTGCTATATCTGCAAACCATGGAGAGAGTATTGAGATAGCAAACATGTGTTCATTTGGCATTTGATCATCCACCATTCCTTCTTCACTTGTAGGCAAATTTACTCTAGACAAAAAGTCAGCAACAACATTTTCTTTACCAGGCTTATCAACAATGGTCAAATCAAACTGCTGCAGTAAAAGAAACCATCTAATAATGTGAGCATTTACATTCGGTTTTTTCATTAAATATCTAATTGTAGCATGATCAGTGTGCACAAAGGTTTGATAGCCTGTGATGTAATGTCTGAATTTGTTTAAGGAATGCAAGACAGCTAGGAGCTCCTTCTCAGTTACTGTATAGTTCACCTCTGCCTTTGAAAAGTTTTTACTTATAAAGTATATGGCATAAGGTAACTTTTCATCAATTTGTCCCAAGGCTTCTCCTATTGCTTTGTTGGAGGCATCTGTGTGAATGTGGAAAGGTAGGGCCCAATTTGGGCCTCTCAAAATTGGGGCAATCACATTTTTTCTCTTTAAGGTATCTAGGGCTTCTTGACAGTTTTCCAACCATATAAATTCGACATCTTTACCTAAAAGACCAAACAAAGGAGAGGCTAGCTTGCTAAAATATTTAATAAATCTTCGGTAATACCCAGCTAAACCTAGGAAACTTCTGACATCTCTTACCTTTTGAGGAGGTGGGACCCTTTGGATGATGGCAATTTTGTTGGGGTCCACCTACAGTCCTTGTTGAGATATTGCATGACCTAGCACAGTCCCTTCAGACATAAAAAATTCACATTTTTATGAACTGAGGGACAGGTTCATCTCAATACAATTGTCTAGAACTTTTCCTGGGTTAGATAATGCTTCCTGAAAGTCAGAGCTATAAGGAGTAAAGTCATCCATGTATATCTCTACTGCATCATGAACTAATTCAGAAAATATACTTAGTACCACTCTTTGGAAAGTGGCTGGAGCGTTACACAAACCAAAAGGAAGGATCCGGTATGCAAAGGTACCCCAAAGATAAGTGAAAACGGTCTTATCTTGGTCTTCCAGGCTGATTTGAATCTGATTGTACCCGCTAAACCGATCTAGGAAAGAGAAAAACATTTTCCCTGCCAGACCGTCTAACGCTTGATCTATGAAAGGTAAAGGGAAATGGTCCTTTTTAGTGGCTTTGTTCAATTCCCGATAGTCGACATAGATTCTCCACTTACCATTTTTCTTTGGCACTAGCACCAAAGGAGAGACCCATTCACTGTCAGAGATGGGATAGATGAATCCTACATCAAGCAATTTTTGTAGTTCTTCCTTAACAATATCTTTAAGTGCTGGATTCATCCTCCTTTGAGGCTGCCTGATTGGCTTGCAATCCTCCTTGATGTATATATGATGAGTACATACTAAAGGGTGCACTCCCTTCATCTCCTTATAACTCCAGGCGAAGGCATCTAGGTGTTTTCTCAGCAAGCTACATAGTTCCTTCTCCTGGGAAGTGGATAGGGATGGATTGATTTTCAAGGTTCTTTCTGGGCTGAACTCTATATTCTTAACATAGAGAGGAGTGGAGTCGGCCACACAGAGATCAGTTGAGGGGTTGTTTTTTGTTTCTCTTACTATGTGCTCTAATGGTGACACACTAGGGGGTGGATTATGAATTAGATTTTCAATAATATCATCCTCATCTTGTGGTTTCCCCCCATGGCGATTTCTAATGCACAAAGCGGTGCAGAATAGACTTCATCCTCATCTTCCTCCTCCAACCAGAGAGGTAGATCATGTTCTAGCAAGGGTTGGGCAGGAGGATATAGGATTAACTGCTTGGACATATGCCCATTCTTTATGGTCATGTTCCCAGCTCGACAGCTAATGTAGGCATCGGCAATAGCCAACCAAGGTCTTCCCAGAATGAGAGGATACCCAGTGATTTTTGCCTTTGGCTAGAGAACTAAGAAATCAGCAGGGTACTCCCAAGAATCAATGGGGACCATCACATCTTCCTCAATCCCCTTAGGGGTCACGGTGGAGTGGTCTGCAAGCTATGGCATGGTCGTGGTCTTCCTCAAGGAGCCCTGGAGATTGAGTTTGAGCATTGTGTCCTTTGTCATCACATTAATGGTAGCTCCTAGATCAATCAAGGTGTTTGAGATTATGACGCCATTGATGTGGACATCAACTACTAGGCTTCCAGTGTCCAGATATTTTGGATAGATTACCTGCCCCAACATCAGGTCAGAGAGTTTCCCTATGACATTGATGGTTGGGGCATCCCTCTTGCACCTTCTTGGATGCCTAAAGCACTTCTCTTTGATCAACCTATTGTAGATAGGCACATCTTTTATGGCTTATAGAAGTGGTATCTTCACACATAAATGTTTCAATTCTCCCAGGAGTTCAGTTTCTTCTGGGGTAGGCTGGACTGTTGCGGAGAGTCTCTTAGGAAAGGGTGAATGTGCTTTAGGTTCGCTTTCCTCTTTATCTTCCTCAACCTCCCTGGGTGGTGGCTGGCTATCTGGAAGAACTTTCCCAGATCACAAGTTAATTTCCTGAATCTCCACAGCATAAGTCAGGCATGATGGTTCCCCGCTATACACTTGCTGAGCCTGTCTATTGTTCGGGTTAGATTTGGCTAGGCAGGAATTTGGGGTTGCTTTGGTGGAGCAGGAGGTAACAGTTTTGGTTGGGTAGGTGGTGGAGGCAAAAGAGTGGGAGGAGAGTTGTATTGGGGCCTCCACCCCTGATGAGATGCATTCCATTGAGGCTGTGGCTAAGCATAGGATTGGAATGAATGGGTGGCTGGTTGGGCATGATATGGAGATGTGAAGGACCAAGTAGGAGGTGTGGACAAGGAAGGATGAGCAGGGGGGCCCCAAGAAGGTATGGAAGTGACTTGGTTGGGGTTGTAGTATGCTTGAGATATCCCTTGCATCACTTACTAGTATGGTCTAGGTCCATGTGGCCTCCTTTGGTTTATGTAATAGAGTTTTTCAGTGACTTCCTCAGCCCCTTGATATACAGCTTTAAGTCTGGGTAAGGAAGGGCACTTGTCTGTAGAATGATTTTCTTCACATACTGAATAAACTTCTATAACATTCAATGGGAATTCATTCCTAGGATGCCTCCTGGTGCATCTAGGGAAAAAGATGGCCAAAGCCCTCTCTGCTTCCTCTTGTTTCCTTTTGATATGCAAGGTATCCATTTGCATGGCAAGAGTCTGCAGCATCTCACTCTTGAAGTCTTCCAGCATGTTTCCAATTTCTCCTTTGATGGATGAGTTAGAGGAAGAGGTATTGGCTATGGGTTGACTCCCCCTACTTTTATTTCTGGCTGCTCTAGAATGGTTTCTAAAAACACGCTTTATGTCTTCATAGGACAGTTGGTAGATGTCTCCCCCTGCTAGTAGATGGAGGGTGTCCAAAAGATCTTCCCGAATTCCCCTGAGCAGGACCAGCTTCAGAGACTCAGGGTCAAGTGTACACCTAGCCCTTTTGTAATTGAGCTAGAACCTCTCTTCATAGTCCTCCAGGGACTCATCACTTCCTATGGTCATTCGGAAAATTTCTTCTTTAGTATCTTTTGACCTACAATAGTCTTGATACTTGTTGTTAAAGGCTTGCTGCATCTAAGCCCAAGTTGTGATTCTATCACCAGGTAATCCCATGAACCACCGCAACGCTGCATCCTTGAGAGTAGAAGGAAACAATTTCAACTTTTGCTCATCTTCTGCATAGTCATAGGTTCGATAGATAACAACAAAATCAAACAAGAAGGTGTCAAGATATTTTGTAGTTAGACCATGGAAATGAGGTAAGGTGGAAGGGATTATATTCTTCATTTTGGTGTCCTCATTGGTCTCCCGAATGGGAAAGGTACCCTCTATTCTCTCTCCATTCCCCCTAGCATTTCTGTGTTCAGCCATTGGCTCCAAAGGAATGTTTTCTTCTTCTTCTTCCCCTATAGGTTCTTCAAATATGTCAGGTTGTTCACCTAAGGGTTCTTCTTGACTGCAACCATCGAAGAAGAGAGAAGGTTGGTTGTGTGAAGCAGTGGGGATGTTGGGAAATTTTTTTCCTGAATTATCTCTATTTCTACAAGACATGAAAGGAAATATTTTTGGTTGGTTTTTGTTTCTTTTCCCCCACACTGATAGTACCTCCAAAACTAAAATTGACTGAACAAAACAATTTGCAACTGAACTTGCTGAAATGAAATTTGCAGAATTGAAGAGGAAAGCAAAAGAAAATGCAGAACTGAAAGAAGGAAAAGCAATAATCTACTTTTGCTGAAATAAACTATTAGCAGAATGTTGCAATAGAAAATAGAAGAAAGTAGTAATCACAGAATACTCTAACGCTTCCCCAACAACAATGCCAAAAAGTGGTGAGCACCTGTATTACAGAAATAATGCTGCAACTCCTAAGCTGCCTACTTTACTCTCATCAACCATGTAGTTCGTAACAAACTTCGAAGCGACGGTGCTATATGCACAAGTACTAGTTCTTACTGTAGGTTTTCACTTTGTCAGCCGACGCTAGATCACTATGAGCTCAAGCCAACTTCTATGGATTCTAGAAGAAGCTTTATATGCGATGAAATGAAAAAGAGAGACTACTCTACAGATGTTATTCTACTTGCAGAAAAGAAGGCTGAAATGTAAAGCAAACCAAGGAAATCCTAGTTAACAACTAATCCTACTTTTGCAGAAAGCACTATGAAAACCATGAAAAGAATGCCATTACCTACTCAAGGAAGTAAACAACATCTAACTAAGCTATTTCTAGAAATAAATAAGCAAAAAACATCTTTTTGGATTTTTATGTATTTTTATGTGAATGTTTCATGCATGTAATTTATTTGTTTGTGAATGTGGTAACGAATAGGTGGCGTTGGAGGGTAGTTTTCAGACTTGAGAGGATGTAGGATGGTGTGGATGGGTCCTAGGAGGTCTTAGGTGGCCTTCCGGAGGCTTTTCCCACACTCGGCCTTCCAAAAAAATCCTACATGGAAATCTATAGAAGGACACAGGAAATCTACAGGAGGGAAAACAACGTTCTACAAGAGGCCTACAAGAGGAGGTTGAGAGTAGTTTTCATTGTTTTGATGGTGTGAGAGTGGGTGGAAGAGGTGGATGAAGATTGGAATGAGGTGTTGGGGTGCCTAGGGTCTACCAAGAATCATTAAGAGAGAGAAAGGTGATTGGATTTGCTCAAGGAGAGAGGAAGAAATTCTATGGAAAATGCAGGAAACTAAAGCAGAATTGAGGGGAGACTTGGGCGACCTGTAGGGCATGGATCAGATGGAGAATGGAATGGCTGATAGGCTAGTCTACTGCTAGAAGATATCTACTACATAAACAACTAACAGTCAACCAATGATATTAAGCAAGCAAAGGAATAAGTGTATCTAAAAAATAGAGTTTTTGCATCAAGTAAACTATGATCTATGAAAGGAAATACTGATAACCATTGCAGGAAAATAAATCATGAAAGAAGACTATTGAAAATAAGGAAATGAGCATGATGAAGAAGTTCTGAAGCAAAGCTAAACTAGACTATGAACCAACTAAGAAGCTGCAAACACTAGAAATCCTATGAATGAGGAAAATTTGTGTTTTTGCGGCAGCAAGAGGGTCTTTGCCTCAAATCGTGGTCCCAAAGGGAGGAAGAGAGGCTAAGGAACTATTGCTAGCCTTTTAAATCTTCTTTTTATCATTGCTTAACCTACTATAGAAAGCACAAATGGAAGCAAATTGTTGAATCATCAAAAGCAACTTGTTCTTAACCATAAAATAAATACATCTAACGACAACCTATTCTACAAACTTAAATGAAACATAAAAATACAAGTAAAGAGGAGATTGGCTACTTGGATTGGGCCCTAACCCAAGAGCTTTAGCCCTCTGAGGTAACTCAGTGCTAACTCAAAAAGGATTCCATCTTTATTCCCAAAACAATAACAAGATTACATGAACTATCAAGATAATAAGCTCGAAGTTGAGCAGAGTTTACATAAACAATACTGCAGCAAAAATCCGACAAAAATTCAACCCTAGTGAGGCCCTAGGCCTCTCTACTTATACAAATGAAGCTACCAACAACTTCCTCAAAGTCAGGGAGGCTTGGCTCCCAAAACTCGAGATAATCATCAATTATCCTCCACTTGCTCGGCTACCTGCTAATGCATGACTTGGTTGTTTGTACTCCAAGATGAATGAAGGGGAATTCGAAGTGAGGAGTAATAAATGAGGTGGATTCCCTCCCATAAGTCCTCTCCTTTGTCCACTTTGAGTTATTGCTGCCATTTGTCCACTAGATCCTTGACTCTGACCACAAAATTCATCAATAATTTGCATTAAACACATATTAGACCACATGGCATCATAACTAACTCAACTCACTCTATAAGCATAAATATAATCAGAAAATCATACAATAAGCTAAGAGAATGGTTGATTTGACTAGGTTAGGAGTTAAAATGAGCCCATATAATTACCCATTTATGAGGCTCATCATCTTTGTATTGATTCTGTAGCCTCTTTGACTAAGTCACTTTGTTCAAAGATGACTTGAATGGACGGCAGAGTCAATGATATTGGCCCATAGTTGTTCTTTGGCTTGGGCAAGTGGCTCCTTCAATGTTAGTTCTTTCTCTAAGCTCTTCATTCTCTTAGTCAACCTCGTTGACTTCTTAACTTCCTCCTTGTGCATAATCTGTGCAAGCTTATTGTTGTTTTCCAGATTTGTTATCTTTTCTTTAAGCTTATTTATCTTTGTGGTCTGAATAGACATGTCCTCCATTTCTTTGATCAATTTACTTGCCTCATCACCTGGATGGGCTGCTGCTGATGTCGAACCTGTTGTTGATGTAGATGTTGTGGCAGTTGGTAGTGTTGTAGCTAGTGGAGCTGTAGGAGCCAATGAAGCTGCCAAGGTGGATGGTACTGTTGTAGTGAAAGTTGGAATGGCAGTGGCAGTGGTAGTCTCAAGGCTCACATGTTTTAATTGTATCAGGTTGTCCAACTCCTTCTCCATCTCTTTCAAATAATCATTCAATTGGAGAATAAGGTCCATCATCTCTTCTTGCTGGGTTTGGCTTTCAAGGACCTCTTTTTTTGTGGATGCTCTGAATGAGGAAATTTTATTTTCTTCTTTAAAGCAACAATATCCTCATTATTTTTATTTATCATTTTCTTTGTAGCTTTGACATCACTGGGATTATACCCAAGCTCAATTACCAAGTCTTCCAGTGACTTGATTCTGTTGTACGTGGCCTGTGAGGAGGCCTTTTCCAACTTGTACTGTGCATTGATATTGTCCAATGAACTTTGAAGTTTATGTGTAGTCAAAGCTTTACATGTCATGGTGGAATAGATCATCTCACGTGCATGTTTGTGAAACTCAATTTGGTCAATGGGGTGGACATTCCTAGCCAAAACCTCAAATTTTTTTTCCCTATAGTTCACTGATGATCTTGGCTACTCGACTGTAGGTTGCATGAATGTCATCTGCATTTTCCCTATTTTAATGTCAAAGGCTAACATTAATCTACTTTGACAGGTGTCTGGTTGAAGTATTGGGCATAAGTCTCAGCGTTCAACGTCTCATTTCTCAACTTAATTTCCTTGTACCTATCTTTAATATCTTTCTCTTTATCCACATGCCTGGTGGATGAAGAGACTTCAATGTTGCATTGTTTCTCAATAAGTCGAGTGTTTGATGTAGAAGGTTGTTGAGTTTCACCTAAAGTTCCTAGGCCTTTGTTCCTTTCCACCCTTGTATCAGTGTCTGTGATTTCCACTGTTCCAACAGTGTATTCTTGTTCAGTTACAGGATTAAGCTTGGGCCTCTTCCTGTAACTGATCTCAAAATTGTTCATCTGTGGTTTCCATGGCTGAACTAGAACCTTCTTCCCTAGTTCTCTTTGCTTTTCTGTCTTCATTTGCTGGAGTTTGTAAAAGAGGAGGAATATTCATTAGTTATCCTAGGGTTGGAACCTGCAAAAAGGAACTTGTATCAATATGTTTTTCTACATCAATCAATGTATCCTCCACATCAACTATAGTAATGTCTATGTCTATCAAAGTGTTTTCCAACCATTCAAATTGGTTGGTAAATCTCTCAATGTCTGGCCTAGGATGATGTATGAAAGGGCCCAATTTGACTTTGAGCCTTAGTTTATTTATGACTCCATGAGGGTCATATTTCCACATAAAACTATTCTTGAATTTCATCCATTGTAGAATGTTATCGGCCTCTGGTCCAGCTTCCCTATTATTACAAATAAATGGGCCCAATTGGTTTTTCACTTTAAATTGAGTCTTCTTCTTGGCTGCTAGGAAATTAACCTCATTAGAGTTTATAATCTGTCTAAAGTACTCTAATGCAAATATCCTCATAGGGAGGTATTTGGGAAATTTATAAGGAGCTAGTTGGAATCCATATATTCTGATCTCTGTGTGGTCCTAGTATAGACACTAGTCTCCCACTTTATTGTTCTTTTCCAACTGTAAAACCATTTTAATTTCCTGACTGATCCTGGGCCAATGGCTACCGGTGAACACGTTTATGACAGGATGAAAAAATGAATCAATGAAGTGTTTGTAAGTAAATACAGTGGAGTACTTTTGGATCAATCGTGTCCAATAGTTGACTGAGCTTGGATTGCCTTTGGTGTCTAATTTTTGAATGTTGACAGGGAATTTGTCTGACTGGTAGTACAAGAATATATGGAATAAAACTAAAGAATACTTGAAAACTCTCTCATTCAGTAGTCTCACGAATTGTTTATGCATTCTATCTACTATAAACTGAGCATAGTTATACATTATAGATGGAGGCTTGCCTGAGCAAAAGATAGAAAGGAAGGCAAGGACAACCTCATCCACATGTTCATTTGTAGTGTATCCTAGAATGCAAGAAAGCATGGTTATGATTTGTCTACCTCTCTCAGAAAAAATGGTGGCAACATATGGAGGACTCTCTGTTGGAGTATGACAATCCTCTATGATGAAAGTTTGGAAAATTTGAGCTGTCTTGGGTAGGTCTAGGTTGGTATAGAGGTCAAGCAAGCCTTCAATTGAAAGTGGGGTCTCATTTTTGCTTGGCTAGATTTGAAACATTTGATTAATGGATTCTGCAGTGATGGTGAATAAAACTTTTTGGTCCGGGGTGACAATTGCTCTTTGATTGGGAATGTAGCAATCTTGGCAGAAGTGGATGATTTCTAGGAATGGGTGTACTTCTGGGAACAAATACTTGGGCAAGTTGGACTCCCAAAGGTGAATGTCATCATTCTTGTTCAAAAATGTGTCTTTACTCCAGTAGTGGAGCTTTAGTAGGTAGGCAGGGATAGTAGTGTCCTTAATTTGAAAGTCTCGGTCTGCTAAGGCAAGGTGGTCAATGTTCAGGTGAGGGGTTTACAGAGGTCTTACATCCAGAGAGGTTTGGGAAGCCATAGTTGGGTTTACTGAATTGAATTAGGCTTTTAGTGGTTTCAGGAGTGAGGCTTAGAAGCTCTGAATTTGGGATGTACAAATAAGTTTCTCTTCAATTTCAGGAAGGTTTCTTAATTAATTCAATTAATTAACCACTTAATTACAATTGTGCATTTTCAAATTCAAGGTCCGTTCTGTTTTTTTCCAAGAATACCTAGAAACTGGTGATTTGGCATGTAGACTGGATTCTATGGTAACTGCAGATGGTACTGAGGCTTCCACTGTCAATTGGCTGCTTCAATTGGGTATTCATAGCGTCTTCGGGTAGTAAAAATGGCTGAATTGGTCACTCAAAGGTTCAGGGTGTCGCAAATGCGTTAGCAAAGGTTTACAGTGAAAAACAAGCGAAAAGAGAAATTTGGGGCCTTTTCAGACTTTTAACTGATAACGGTCACATTTTGGCGTGAAAATTCTTAAATGAATAGTGGGTAGTTTTCAATTTAGGCGAGGAGGTGGTTTTGTGCACCATCACACCGCTTTTGGATGGCGGGTGGTATTTTTCGCGAGCACGCGATATAACCTGGTGTCATCACGTAGCATAACAGTGCCTGACCAAAACTATGAATCTCATGTGTTCTCAGGTTGTTAATGGTCGGATGATGATTTCGTGCGATATGGCTGTACACCGTCAAATCTAGAGGCAGGAGATCAGAGGGATATCGTGCAGTTGAGTTGCACAAATGGAATCAGGAAAGTGATTTGGCGGGGCCTGGGATTTAATTACAGATAATTGTAATTAATTAACCAATAATGTTGAGATTTTCAATATAAACAAAGGGTTAATTAGATGGGACCATGGGTTATGTGGCAGGGGTTTTTTTAACTGCACCAAGGGTTGGTGGGTCAAAAAGAGTATCAGGGAAATATGAAGTGTGGATGTTAATTACATAATGCAGGACTTTAGGAAAAACTTAGGATAAAGGGTTTTTGTGGGTTTTTCGAGGGAAAAGGAAATTAATAATGGGGAAAGGTGATATTTGTAATGGGGAATGGGTTTTACACTAGGGAAAGGGGTATTTGGGAAGGGGGAATTAGTAAACAAGCTTGGTGAATATCCTTTCTTTCTCACAATTCTTCCTGCACATGAAATATAGGATTAAGTATGATAAATGTGCTTTTGATTTAGCAACCTTGTGCATTTGCAACACTTCTTCTACCTACCCTTTATTTACCCTATCATTTTTTCTTCATTTATTGGGTGAATTTGAGCTTGCTGACCCTTTATTTACTTTTGTTTTGACAAGTAAACTATCTAATTCTAACCTTATAATATCGAATGGCTCAGATTAAACTGATGAGCTCACTATTATTCTCCACCTAACTACTAATCTACCAAGGTTAAACAGTTTGGCTAGATTTTTATTCTCTATCTATCAACATGAAATTTAAAGCATGAATGGGTCAAGATTAAGCTATTTGACCATCATGGATTGTGGAATTTTTGACAAGATGCACACAATCTTATTTTTCATAGTAAAGTGAAAAGTATTTGCATTTGAATTTGCACACTTTCATGATCTATTTTTATTTCTTTTTGGGGTTCATATTTTTCACTTTTTTTCACTTTTTTCTTTCTTTTTGTCCTTTGATTATTCTTTTAGGACACACCCTCTTCACATATTTTAATTTTTAATATGGAAATTTTTTTGCAGAAAGAAAAAGTATGTACAATATTACAAGACTAACCATAGCCAATTCAAAATTTTGAATCCTATTATTATAGGACCCTAACAGTGGCTCGACATGGGGATGGCATTTCCTAGTGAAATGTCAAGAACTTTAAGATCAATAGCCTCTGAAATTCCAACTTTTTTTGCCTTGTGACTGCTTCTCTATAATCTGATTTATTCATACTTATGATGGTAAACCTTTCAAAGCTCAGGGCCTTCTCTCCGGGCTTCAACCTCAAAAGATTACCATTCAATCCAAACTAAACTATGCACTGTTATATACAATGAGCAAAGTAAAATGAACTAGTGTTATGTTGGAAATAATACTGAGAGGGGGGGGGTGAATCAGTATTATCACATCAATAAAACTTTTTCATTTCCATATTCAGATTCATATATGCTACTTCCACAACTTCTTATGATTCAGTTAGTTGATCCTTAATGAGTGCATTAGAACATTATCAACCATATTAATAGTAAACAGGTGCAGTAAAATAGAACAGATTATCACACATAAGCCACACACATGAACACCATGATATAAGGTGGAAACACAATGTGGGAGAAAACCACCTGCTGCAAGTCGTCTCAATCTTCTTCTTAATAAGAAAATCCTTTTACAATATTTCTGTACTAGTGCAGTCTTATACCAGTACGCAGGCTTCTACCTGCAGAGAGCTACAACCCTCTCTCGTTCTCCAGTCTCTCCTGGAAGGGAGCTACAACCCCCATAGTTCTTTTACTAGCCGATCCATTTACTACTACGCAGGCTGCTACCTGCTACAATGCTCCAAAGTTTTCAACTGCTATTGGAAGGGAGCTACCACCCCCTTAGCTCTTGTACTATCTAAGATACTAGTACGTAGGCGCCAGCCTACAATGTTCTCTCCTCCAAGTACCACGTTTCATACATTTTCATACTGGATACTCCTGAAGCACAACACATAATCTGAAAGGCCACGTTTCATCCAATTTTCATACTGGACCCATTAATATCATTGAAGCACATAATTAATCAATCTTCTGAATCACCAAAACACCAGATCAATACATATACAAGGATAATATGTGAGTTATCAACCAGATCTAGTCCATCAGATCACATAAAGATAAGTCATTAAGAACTTGATCCATTCAACCATCAATACTGAAGCTAAACATAATCATGTTGTTATCAGAACTCAATACCAGTAACTAGACATCAATTATGCACCCAGAACCCTGCAGAATAGTCAAAGGCAGTTAAAAAAAATTTCAAGCAGGGTCCGTAACTTCACCACTAGACATCTACGAACATCCGCACCTATGCTGCTTTCTGATATGCGGGTATCCGCACCTGCACAATCTTCTTATCTACGGGTATCTGCACCTGCACACTCTTCTGCTCTGCGGGTACCCGCACCTGCACCGTGTCGCACCTGTGGTCCTGCGGCTACATCCGCACCTGCGTACTCTTCTGCTCTGCGGGTATCCGCACTTGCACCATGTCGCTCCTGTGGTCCTGCGGCTAGATCCGCACCTGCACACTCTTCTGCTCTACGGGTATGTGCACCTGCACTGCGTCGCAGCTGCGGTCCTGCGGGTATAGATAGTTTTTCAGTCTTTAAGCCTACCCCAGACTATCAGATCTACAGATCTGATCATGCGCCATGGAGATCTCGACCCATTCAGATCTAGCTATCACTCACCAACCAATCACAAGTATTTCAGATCTAGCTCACCTTAAGATATTCAACCCATAAGTGTGCAGCCAAATAATCTCCTTTCCTTTTTATATCCTTAGGCCTTTCACAATACCACGGACCAAGAACCATAACAATTCAATACCATGGACCTAATACTTGGGATCAACACTTTTGGATGCAATACCATGGACCAAAACCATAGGATCAAAAACTGTCGGACTAATACCATGAACCAATCATGAAAGTGCGTGATCTTTTCTCTACATGAAAGAAACTTTTCTCTCCATGAAAGTGCGTGAAATTTTCTCTACATGAAAGAAACTTTTCTCTGCATTAAAGTGCGTGAAATTTTCTCTACATGAAAGAAACTTTTCTCTGCATGAAAGTGCGTGAACTTTTCACCATATGAAAGAAACTTTTCTCTGCATGAAAGTGTGTGAACTTGAAAATAACTTTGCTGCACTATAATTTATCATCTGTGTGATTTGCCATCAAGGACAACACTTGTATCATAATGCCAACAATCTCCCCCTTTGGACTTGATGGCAAAGTTAACCTGAGAACTGTCATCTGATTCCTTTGAGTTGTCCGGCATCCCATGCACTCTATCACATTTGATATCTCTTCCGTAGATTCATCTAGATATATATAAGTGAGTTGATCTCCTACGAGTTGGTTGCCATCAAGTACAACACATGCATCATAATGCCAACAATCTCCCCCTTTGGACTTGATGGAAACAATACCAAATCACTCTTCCCCTTTGACATCAAGGGCAAAGGGCGAACCAAGATATTCTCTTCCTTTGCTGTCCATAATCCCCCTGAGTACCTACTGAAATCTCTGAATGAGCTCCCCCTTTGTATATGCCATGGTGCACCAATCTGTCCATGCTCTTTATGAGAACATGCTGAAATCTCTGCTCTGCTGAAATATGTTGTTCATGCTCCCCCTGACTGTAAGAAAGATCTGCAAAAAGATGTTCTACAAGAATAACATGACTCTATACATCATTAATGACCTTCCTATCACCAAAGACTCATACATACATCTATCTCCCATCACAATGGTGATATACCAAAAGTTTACATATGATAACATAAGAGAATAACATCATTCATCCCAGGCATAGTGGGGAAACCAACATAGGTTGTTACATGACCTGAAGAGATCTCATCAAATGACTACAATAGATAGAGACACACTATTACATCATGAGTCTTGATATGACCTTTACATCGAATGACATTTATAACAGAGACCAAACACCTAAATAAGATCATGATAAACATCAGCAACAACACTGTATGACCTGCTCCATAGCATCTGTCAATAGCAACTAGACCAGCAACTTGTATTAGTGCATGAATCATCAAGGTATGTCCGTATCAACTCATCCTTTTGAACAGAATTCTATAGAATCATTCACATTCTATCATATGTGAGAAACACCATAGCCATCCAGATCTGCATGAACCAAGTATCTGCATCAATCAACATATGTACAACCTATCATCATATAGGTAAGAACTCATCATCATCATGTCTCCAACAATGCAACTTTGAATAATCATCCATGTATCCAACCAACAATCCTCATCCATATATGTGCCAAGAACAATAGGAATCTTGCATCATAACTATAATATATGATCTTTATGCATATGACGACAACAGCATATGAGTGACTCATCATCAATTAAGAAATATGTGAATTCAATCTATGTACTTCTTCTTATCCTTATGAAGATCACCATGTAAGCACCATTAGAGAATCAACCACAACTATGTAACCCAAGAATCATCTGAACAACTCATAACCATATCATAGCAAGATGAATCATTTATCCATATAAGCATCATCATCAAGGACTATTAACCATAATGCCAACAATGCATTAAAAGCATATGCTCCCACTAAACCTGTGCCATCTTGTTTACTGTCAGATCTGATCATGCATATCAGCAAGAAGTATCAAGACATCATCATTATGAAGTTAGAAACAAAACACTTCTAACCATCAAGTCATTTCCACACATCATCAACAAATTGTAACCATTATCAAATAGTGCAAATAATAAACCGAATCATAACTGATCCTGAACCTGTCCCTACTGCCTTTCCTCAAACAATCATATACGTGACTATGCCATAACCAACTCGCGTATATATGTGACTTCTCTTTAAGAAACTTGCGTATGAGATTTAGGACACTAAAGTTTTACACTTCCAGCTCCCTCTGATTTTGTTATGTCTATATGTTGTGATGTGCCGCCTCTTTCTGACTGTACTTCTTTCTTCTTCCACATCTTCAAGTGTGATGATGATGTTTTCTCCTTTTGGTATGGTGCCCATACTTTGTTCCTGCATTCCTTAGCTATATGTCCAAGCTTGTTACATGTGTAACATCTTACATGTCTCATATTTCTTCTACAGCAATCAACAGCTCTGTGACCAAACATATTGCAAGCAAAGCAATATCCATTAAAGTACCTTGAATGTGATGATCTTTCTGCTTGATGGTCTTGAACCCTTCTTCTTCTACATCTAGCTGCAACATGTCCAAGATTATGACATACATAACATTCAACATTATTCATAGGAGGAGTAAAAGATTTTCTTTGAAGAATTTCTTTCCTTGGTTGATGATGAGATTGACCTTTCATCTCCTTATTGAGCATTTCAGATTTTGCAGTCGAGTCCCTTGTCTTACTTTGTGAACTAGATTCACCTTCAATAGATTCATGAAAACCAAGACCAGTTTTGATAGTAGGAGACCTTTGACTATTAAGAATATCATCTAAGACTTCAGTACTATCTTGAAATCGTAACAGTTTATCCTTTTCTTCTAATTTATCTTTTAGAATATTTACCTCAACTTGATGTTGCTCTTCCTTTTCAAGATACTGCTTTTTCCCGTTTTCTTCAGCATTTCTTTCTTCTTCCAACTGACGTCTTAGTTCAAGAACTTCATTTTCATGAGCTTGGAGTAGTTCTTTATTCTACTTCTTTGATTCTTCAAGATCTTCTTTTAGCAATCGGATCGTGGCTTCAAGACTTTCATAGTAACTGGATCTATCTCTGAGTTTCTTGATAGTTGTGCTTCTTTCATTGACTTCATCTCTTAGTGATGTTACTTCATCCTGCAACTTTTGATATTTGTCCTTGAATAACTTCCTTACCTTGTTTCCTTCCTTTAGTTGAGATTTTAGTTTGGTAGCTTCTTCTTTGAAGGCACATTCCCTTTTGTTCAATAGATCTTGTTGATCTCTAATTTTGTCTGTAAGCCTTTTGAATTCTGCCTCTATTTGATATCTTTCTTTCTCACCCATAAGAACAAATTCAGTTGTTTCGTTATCACTTTCATCTTTTCCAAATGGATAGATACCTGTATCGCCAGAGGATAACAAATTCATACCTGATAGATCTTGTTCATCTTCATTCTGAAGTGCTTCTTCCACATAATCCCCAATCGATGCTCCCACTGTCATAGACTTTCTGAGATGTCTTCTTCTTCTTAGGTGCTTTCTTCTTAAGCTTCTTTTCCATTTTTCCATGGATCTCCTTCAAGCGATCAAGCTTCTACCAAAGGACCTGCTCTGATACCAATTGTTGGAAATAATACTGAGAGGGGGGGGGTGAATCAGTATTATCACATCAATAAAACTTTTTCATTTCCATATTCAGATTCATATATGCTACTTCCACAACTTCTTATGATTCAGTTAGTTGATCCTTAATGAGTACATTAGAACATTATCAACCATATTAATAGTAAACAGGTGCAGTAAAATAGAACAGATTATCACACATAAGCCACACACATGAACACCATGATATAAGGTGGAAACACAATGTGGGAGAAAACCACCTCCTGCAAGTCATCTCAATCTTCTTCTTAATAAGAAAATCCTTTTACAATATTTCTTTACTGGTGTAGTCTTATACTAGTACGCAAGCTTCTACCTGCAGAGAGCTACAACCCTCTCTCGTTCTCCAGTCTCTCCTAGAAGGGAGCTACAACCCCCATAGTTCTTGTACTAGCCGATCCATTTACTAGTACGCAGGACGCTACCTGCTACAATGCTCTAAAGTTTTCAAATGCTACTGGAAGGGAGCTACCACCCCCTTAGCTCTTGTACTAGCTAAGATACTAGTACGTAGGTGCCAGCCTACAATCTTCTCTCCTCCAGGTACCACGTTTGATACATTTTCATACTGGATACTCCTGAAGAACAACACATAATCTGAAAGGCCACATTTCATCCAATTTTCATACTGGACCCATTAATATCATTGAAGCACATAATCAATCAATCTTCTTAATCACCCAAACACCAGATCAATACATATACAAGGATAATATGTGAGTTATCAACCAGATCTAGTCCATCAGATCACATAAAGATAAGTCATTAAGAACTTGATCCATTCAACCATCAATACTGAAGCTAAACATAATCATGTTGTTATCAGAACTCAATACCAGTAACCAGACATCAATTATGCACCCAGAACCCTGCAGAATAGTCAAAGGCAGTTAAAACAAATTTCAAGCAGGGTCCGCAACTTCATCGCTAGACATCTGCGAACATCCGCGCCTCTGCTGCTTTCTGATATGCGGGTATCCGCACCTACACAGTCTTCTTATCTGTGGGTATCTGTACCTGTGCACTCTTCTACTATGCGGGTATCCGCACCTGCACCGTGTCGCACCTGCGGTCCTGCGGCTACATCCGCACCTGCGCACTCTTCTACTCTGCGGGTATCCGCACCTGCAACATGTCGCTCTTGTGGTCTTGCGGCTAGAACCGCACCTGCACACTCTTCTACTCTGCGGGTATCCGCACCTGCACTGCGTCGCACCTGCGGTCCTGCGGGTATAGATAGTTTTTCAGTCTTCAAGCCTACCCCAGACTATTAGATCTACGGATCTGATCATGCGCCATGGAGATATCGACCCATTCAGATCTAGCTATCACTCAGATCTAGCTATCACTCACCAACCGATCACAGGTATTTCAGATCTAGCTCACCTTGATATATTCAACCCATAAGTGTGCAGCCAAATGATCTCCTTTCCTTTTTATAGCCTTAGGCCTTTCACAATACCACGGACCAAGAACCATAACAATTCAATACCATGGGCCCAATACTTGGGATCAACACTTTTGGATGCAATACCATGGACCAAAACCATAGGATCAAAAACTGTTGGAATAATACCATGAACCAATCATGAAAGTGCGTGATCTTTTTTCTACATAAAAGAAACTTTTCTCTCCATGAAAGTGCGTGAACTTTTCTCTACATGACATAAAAAATTTTCTGCATGAAAGTGCGTGAACTTTTCTCTAGATGAAAGAAACTTTTCTCTGCATGAAAGTGCGTGAACTTTTCACCATATGAAAGAAACTTTTCTTTGCATGAAAGTGCGTGAACTTGAAAATAACTTTGCTGCACTATAATTTATCATTTGTGTGATTTTCCATCAAGGACAACACTTGTCTCATAATGCCAACAATCTCCCCCTTTGGACTTGATGGCAAATCTAACCTAAGAACTGTCATCTGATTCCTTTGAGTTGTCTGGCATCCCATGCACTCTGTCACATCTGATATCTCTTCCGTAGATTCATCTAGATATATATAAGTGAGTTGATCTTCTATGAGTTGGTTGCCATCAAGTACAACACATGCATCATAATGCCAACATGTTAATCTATGGATAAGTGGTGCTTCAGCATCCTACCATTGACTAGTCCTCCTGGTAGATCTGTTCCATCTAACTGTCTTAAGAAAAATGCATTGTTATCTCTGTAACCATAAATGATATAAGGGCCTTGCCATAGGAAATCAAATTTGCCATGTTTACCCTTCTCTTCTCTTCTAGAATCCCATTTGAGAAATTTATCACCTATGTAAAAATCATCAGCTTTGGTTTTCTTGTCAAATTTTTTTTGATGTTATCCTGGATGACTTGTGACTTGACAGAGACTTCTTCTCTAGTTTGCTGTAAGTGTATTGTCTGATTTATCCTCCTTTGGATATCATTTGGTTCTACTTGCAACTCTTGGATCGTTTTCATCATTGGTACTCACAAAGTGGATGGAAAAATAACATCCATACCATATACTAGCTAATAAGGAGATGTACCAATGGACTTTTTAGTAGTTAGTCTGTCTGCCCATAAGGCATTGACCAACTTTTTGTTCCATGTCTTCTTGTTGTCTTCTAGCAATTTTTTGATGATATTAACCGGATTTTTATTTGAGGATTCTGCAAGTCCATTACCTTGAGGGTATAGGCAGTGGAATGGCCAAGAGTAATGTGATATCTGTTACAAAAGTCTACCATTTTCTTAGATTTAAAAGAAGTTGCATTATCAATAATGAGCTTTTGGGGGCATCCAAAGCTTGAAAGGATATTGTTGTTAAGAAATGAGATAATGACAGAGTCTGTGGCTTGTCTAGAAGGGATGGTTTCTATCCATTTAGTAAAGTAATTAGTGGCTATCAAAATCCATTTATGTTGGGCTAAGGAGGATGGGTGAATTTCCCCAATGAAGTCTAAACCCCATTGTTGAAAAGGAATTTCTGTGGAGATGGGTTTGAGAGGTAGTGGTAAGAGTTTTCTTTTGCCCTCAAATATTTGGCACTTGTGATAGGAGGTCCCATGTTTCTTGACATCTGCAAAGAGGGTGGGCCAGTAAAAACCTACTCTCAAAATCTTATCAGCAGTAGTTTTCCAATATAGCCGTCCTCCATAATCTCCTACATGAAATTCTTGCATAACTTTGTCAACTTCCTCTTTCAATAAACAATTTAGTAGAATGCCACCATTATCTTTCCAAAATAAAGCATTGTCTATGATACAATATTTCATTGATTTCATTTTCAAAAATCTAGCTTTAGTTCTAGATAAACTAGGAGGAGCTTGTAAGTTTAGTAAAACAAATATGATATTTGCATACCAAGGTGAATTTGTAAAAGATTCACTGATCTGTGGAGTCGCCATCTATTCCTGATCATCTAGGGAATCAATGAAATTTATATCTAAGGCCTGACCGTTCGATTCACCCATGAGTTTAGCTAAACCTTGGCATTTGATAAGTTTTGTAGGCTTTATTTCTATGTCATATTCCAAAATAGTGGCAATCTATTTGCCTCTCTTTCCTTCAGGCCCATTTTGAGTCAAAATGTCCTTTAATAATAAATTTGGAACATAAGCAATGATGTGTGAATACAAGATGTACACTTTGAAATCTTTAATAGCTTTCACTAAAGCAAGTGCTTGTTTTTCCATTATGTTGTACTTTAGTGTAGCATCTCTCAAATATTTGTTAAAAAATGCAATAGGTTGCTCATAACCTTGATCATTCTTTTGCAACAAGACTGTTGCAATAGTATGTTCTGAAGCAAAAGAAAAAATTATAAAATCTTTTTGGAAATCAGGACTTATGAGGACTGGTGTTTTAGTAAGGGCCTCTTTGATTTCCTCAAAAGACTGTTTAGCCTCTATTGTCCACTTAAGTGCTAAATCTTTCTTTAACATGTTATTTAGTTCTCTAATTAATTCTTCTAAGTTAGAGATGAATCTCCTAAGGAAATTTATTTTTCCTAAGAATGACTATAATTCTTTGATGTTTCTAGGATGAGTGATGGTCAGGATTGCCTCTATTCTAGCTGGATCTATTCTAATTCCATCTTTGGATATTATGTGTCCCAAGAGTTTACCTTCTTCTAGACCAAAGAGTGTCTTTTTTGGATTTAAGGAAATACCAAATTTTCTGCATTTAATGAAAACTCTTCTTAGGTGATCTAGATGTTCATTATCTGATTTGGAAAATATTGTGATGTCATAATGGTAAACAACTAGAAGTCATGGATTTCTTTAGCAAAGGCTATGTCCATAGCTCTTTGGAATGTTGCTCCAGCATTCATTAATCCAAAAGGCATCTTCAAATACATGAAAGTACCCCAAGGAGTAGTAAATGCATTTTTTGCCTGATCCTCTAGTTGAACTAAGATTTGGTTATATCCATAGAATCCATCAAGCAATGAAATTCTGGATGAGCCTACTACCCTCTTAGGAATGTAGTCCATTTTTGGGAGAGGATAGTTTTCTTTTACTGACACTTTTCTCAAGTTTTTGAAATCAACACAGAGTCTGATTTCTCTTGTTTTCTTCCTAGTAGTGACTAAGTTAGAGATCCAATCTGAATATCTAATGGGTGTTATGATTTGTGCATCATACATCCCTTTTACTTCCTTTTCAATGAGCGACATAAGAACTGGATTAATTCTCCTAAGCTTCTGTTTAAAAGGTTTATGATCTTCTTTGATAGGTATTTTATGTTGAATTATGATGGTATCATAAGAATTAAGGTCTTCATAACTCCAGGCAAAGACATCTTGAAACTTTTTAAACAGATTTATGTATTTCAATTTTTCATCTGGAGGTAATGATTTGGATATTTTGATAAGCTTGGGTTTTTCTTCAGTTCCTATGTTGCATTTTTCTATGTCTACTCTTAAAGGCTCCATTTTTGGTTTCCTAGCTACATAATTTGAATCAAACAAATCTTCTAATGGGACTAATCCCTTGGGCAAAAAGTTATCTTTAAGGTTTAAATTTTCAATATCATCATTCATTATTTCTTCTATTTCTACCTTTTCTAAGTTATATATTTCTACTTTAGAGAAATTAGTGGGATTACCTATATCTAAAGCATTTATATCTATTTCATTATCTATGTTATTATCTATTGTATAATCAGTATCTATATTACAGTTTTGAAACTCTCCAACATTCATGAAATCTGCCAATATTTCAAATTATCAGGTATAATAGGCCTATGTCTCACTTCTGCAGTGTACTGGTGGTTGGGCTGAAAAGGCAATTTGCAGGTACTAGCAAAAGTGGCCAGACTGTGAACTTGCATATTTTCTTTCCTAGGAATGGCAGCAAAATCAGTTTCAAGAAGGTCTTTAATCAAATCCAAGACAGTCTCTCTGTATTGGCTAAGTCTAGGATTATTCACAGAGTATTCACATTTGACTTGTTTTATAATCAATTCTAAGTCTCCCATGATAGAATCTCTCTCGGTTTCAAGTTTTCTAACCATTTGTAGTCCTAAGACTAGAGCCTCATATTCTGCCATGTTGTTTGTGCATTTAAAGTTTAATCTAAATGCATGACCTTCAGAATGATTATTTTCCATGTTGTGAATCCAAACTCCTGCACCTGCTCCTAATCTATTCACGGAGCCATCAAAATCTAAATGCCATAGAGACTCATGAAAAATGTTTTCATTATCAAGTGCTTTGTATTTTTCTTCTACAACTGTAATTTCATTTTTGTCATTGTCTAAATTATACAAGATGAATGAATCCATATCAGAATGCATGGAGTATATAGGGAAATTCTGTGGTTTTTTTGCACTACTCACCATGTATTTCATCAATGTTTCTCTATAAAGTTTCCTTTTTTGACCAAAAACAGATATGGTGGCATATGACATGTCTAATTGTAGAGATCCTTGTAATTTTTCTCCCCATGAGCGAGATAATAGCATTCCATATTTGGGTGGGATATTAACAACTACTATGTCCATCACAATACTCTTTGCTGGGCACTGGACTAGAGTCACACACAAATCTTTAATCAGACCAAGGCATTTGACTTGGCTAGAATCAAAGGAAAAGAGGTCCTTATATGGTCTGGTGATATCTAAGTTTAATCTCTCCATGATTGCTTTTGGCATTAAGTTATGGGATGCCCCTGAGTCTAGCATAGCATTATGTAAGATTTTATCATGAACATTTAAGCTAATGTAGAATGGAGGGATACCCCCTTGTTGATGGGTGCCATTTACTTCTGGACCAAACAATAACTCAGGTTGATCATCATTCAAGTTTACAACATCCTCTCCTTCACCTATATTTAATGTTTCAATGATTTGTGCTCTATATGATTCATTTTTCACTAGTTCGGTCAAAGGAACTGATATTTTCAATTTTGCTATCTCAGTTTTAATGTTGAATGGCAATTGAGTTTTGCCTGATTGTATGAGATCTTCCTTAGTAAATGTGGTCTATGTATTTTTATCTTCTTTTTCAGCATTTGGTAATTCAGTTTGTGTACCAGCTGTTTTGTTTTTAATTCTCTTAATTGGAATGGTCTGAGTAACAATTTCAGTTTGAGTTTCAAATGAAGTTATATCTACAATTTTTGGGTTGGAAGTCTCCTGAGTTCCCCTAGGGAGAATTTGTAGAACTTTGGTCATAGGAGCTTCTGTTATCTTTTTAGTTTGGGTTTGGATTGATTTCTTAGTGGGAATTTCAGTATTATTTTTTCTTCTAAGGCTATACTATTTGTGAACTTCATATATAGCAGATTCATAGCCTTGTTTAAAGTCAAAGGACTCTCCTGATTCTAATTGTAATTGTTGTAGCATGTACAATTCCTGTTCTTCATGAGTAAGAAAAACAACATTTTCGTTTTTGACCCCTAATAGGTTTATCTGGGTATCCTCTTCTTCTTCATGGTTTTGTGCACACTCAACATAGTTCTCCTAGAAAGGAGGTCTAATCCACTGATCTAGTATAAAAAAAATTCCAGTGTTAGGATTCTTCCTAAAGTTGGGGTTTCTTATTGGGGGTGGTTGTTGATTTTCCCATTGAGATTTTCTTTCCATTTTTTCTAATCTATCCATTATCCTTTCTACACTCTTAGCTAAATTATCTATTTTACCATCTGAAGTGGAAGTTTCCTCTTTAATGACAACTCTTTTTTCATTTCTCATCCTAGCTTTCTTAGCTA
This sequence comes from Pinus tabuliformis, assembly GCA_031772625.1. Classification (NCBI taxonomy): domain Eukaryota; kingdom Viridiplantae; phylum Streptophyta; class Pinopsida; order Pinales; family Pinaceae; genus Pinus; species Pinus tabuliformis. Next base: position 956,600,449 of record CM062804.1, read on the forward strand.
ATAAATTTGCTTCTACACTAACAACATTACTTTGCATTTGTTCCAATGTTTCAGGGTTTCTTTCCCTTAATTGGTATGACATATCAATGTCAAAACCATCATGAAATTTGATTAATGCTAGGTTTGGTGGAGGTTTAATATTATCAAGGATTACATTGTAGATACTGTTGAACCTAGTACAATAATCCTGAACTAATTCATTAGGAGCTCTTCTAATGTTATCATATTCAGATAGTATTTGCAGAGGGTTTTTCTTTCTTTCCCATCTATCAATAAACAATCTATGAAAAGCAACTAAATCTGCAATATGATTAGTAGGTAAACCTTTGAACCATTTCTTAACATCCCCTATTAATGTTTGGGCAAACAACCTCATTTGTACATCAGACTCATCAATTTCATGCAACTCAAAATAGTCAGTCATTTTATTCACATGTTGTTGGGTAGTATACTGACCAGTAGCATCAAAAAGAAAGATTTTGCTTTGATAATCTTGGGGCATGGCATGGAGCTGTGCTAGTAAGACCAAAGGTGCATATCTATCTGCCATGGCTAAGATTTTGGTTTGACTAGGGGGAAAAATAGTGGTGCTTGAAGAAGGAATTGAGATGGTTGGAAATGAACTAGATGAGCTTGAGGCGTTTGGTTGAAGAGGAAGTTAAGGAATGAATGGTTTAGGGGAATGAACTGTGGTGGATATTATAGGTGAGGTGGTAGTAAAAGAAGGTGTATTTACAATATTTGAAGATTCTGCAGAAAGTTCAAAGGCAGCAGTAGTGAGGGCATCTAATTTAACGGATTGTTGAAGATAGGCATCATCTATATGGCTTATCAAGGTTGAGGTTAAAACTTCTAGCTTATTGAAAGTATTCAAAACAAGTTGATCTAAATCTGGATGTATAGGCACCTTTTTTGACTCAATGAATTGAATAAAATTAGGGTCTATTACAGTTTCATGAATTGAATTTTCTAATTTGGTTCTAAACAAAGAAAGCTCAAATGATAGATCAAACTGAATATCCTCTAAACTTGATAATTCTTTGGGGAGTGAATTTTCTTTAACTAACTGGCTACTACTTCCTTGAGTTTGTACCTTTTTTTGTTTCCTTAAAATTCTGTCAGGGTCATCAACTATTGTAGCAGGGTTTGGATCTGGATTTGCCCTAGTATAGTGAGCCTTTTTGGGAGCTAGAATTTTAATTTTTTAATTGTTTTTTGAAATTTTTTAACAACAACTCTAAAATGACCTTAAGGGGCAAAAGATGAGATTTAATATTTCCTTAAAGTTTTATTACATTGAGGATCGAGTCCCTAGTATGGTCGCCAATATGTTATCACTCCAAAATTTCTCTAGAGTTGTTATGAAAGAAATGATAGAGGTAACCACAAACCAAATTTGGAGATTAGGATCTAGCCTTCCTTATGCTCAGAGAGGGCTCTCTCTTTATAATTTAACTTTGTTTTGGTTATTTGATTTTAGGCTAGTTATGATTGTACTTGGGTTTTGATTTTGATTTGGTGGTGAGATCACTAACTTAGATGGATAGAGGGATGTATTTTACCGTTGGGATATGGGGTCAAGTATCAAGACAAACAAGACTGGATCAAGTTCTAAAAATAGTGTCTGCAGGGCAAGGTAGCTGAGTAATTTCAGATCTTAAGGCTGGGTGGTGAAGTTGATTTCAATTGGATCCAAGGAGCAATTAAGGGTTCCTTAGCCCGAATAATGAAGGAAGTGAAAGAGGTCAACCGGGATAGGAGAGCAATTAAGGATTCTCAGATCCGGATATCAAAAGAAAACACAGAAATGATTAACTATTCAAGACAAAGTGTACTTAAACAAATTCTGAAATAAATTTCCAGTTAATTCATTCACTTTAGATAACATGTAAGTTTGTGAAATACATAACAAGATAACAAATTTGACAAAAGAAAATACTTCACTGTAATAGCTCAACACGTGAATCCTGTAATGCTACTCAGTCCAGTCTACTAACTTGAAAAATTGGTACAATAAGCCTCAGGTTTTTTTATCAATACAACTCTACAAATGTATAGTAATCCACACCCAATACTTTGAATTATGAAGTATTTATACAAAAAATAGTTTACAAAATATCCTAAACTGTCTTGGGAATTAATCTAGGAGAAAGAAATATCTTCATGCAAGAAGATAGAGATAGATGTTCAACTGTTGTATGCTATCCCTGTTTATTTGGTTGTGCTGTCTTTATGCTCTGATATTTTGTTGTTTATTCTCTGCCTTGTTGTTGGTCTTCACACTGATTGTTCTTTTTACTTTTCCCTTTCTCAATTGATACTCTTTACCTAATACTCTTTCATCTAGCTGGCTTGTTACTTTTCCTTTACTGTGCTTTTTTACTTTGACTGTGCATTTTCACTTTGACTGTGCATTTTTATAGCAAGTCATTTAACTTCTCCCAAATATCTGCATCTGGTAATTTGATATTTACCATTTTCCTATAAATTTCATCTACTTCTGTATACTTAGAAAAAGTGGGCTTGTTCACAAAAAGGTGTTTTACCTCATGCTGGAGGTAAAACATGTTCTCAAATGTCTGATATAGAATCTTTCCAGTAGGCATCCCTTTCATAGAGGAAGTATTTACTTGATCCCTTACCACCTCTCTGATTCTTCAGTTGTAGTCTTCCTATGGCATCAACTTGTCATTTATCACCAAGGGGCCCAATTGGCTTTTCACTTTAAATTGAGTCTTCGTCTTGGCTACCAGGAAATTAACCTCATCAAAGTTTATAATTTGTCTAAAGTACTCTAATGCAAATATCCTCATAGGGAGGTATTTAGGAAATTTATAAGGAGCTAGTTGGAATCCATATATTCTGATCTCTATGTGGTCCTGGTATAGATACCAGTCTCCCACTTTACTATTCTTTGCCAACTATAAAACCATTTTAATTTCCTAACTGATCCGGGCTGATAGCTACTGGTTAGCATGTTTATGACAGGATGAACAAATGAATCAATGAAGTGTTTGTAAGTAAATACAATGGAGTACTTTTGGATCAATGGTGTCCAATAGATGACTGACCTTGGATTGCCTTTAGTGTCTAACTTATGAACGTTGACATGGAATTTCTCTGACTGGTAGTACAAGAACATATGAAATAAAACTAAAGAATACTTGAAAACTCTCTCATTCGGTAGTCTGATGAATTGTTCATGCATTCTATCTGCTATGAACTGAGCATAATTATACATTATAGCAGGAGGCTTTCCTGGGAAAAAGATAGAAAGGAAGGCAAGGACAACCTCATCCACATGTTCATCTATAGTGTATCCTAGAATGCAAGAAAGCATGTTTATGATTTGTATGCCTCTCTCAGAAAAAATGTTGGCAACATATGGAGGACTATCTGTTGGAGTATGACACTCCTCTATGATGAAAGTTTGGAAAATTTGGGCCATCTTGGGAAGTTCTAGCTTGGTATAGACGTCAAGGAAGCCTTCAATTGAAAGTGGGGTCTCATTTTGGCTTTGTTGGATTTGCAACATTTGATTAATGGATTTTGCAGTGATGGTGAATAAAACTTGTTGGTCAGGGGTGACAATTTCTCTTTGACTGGGAATGTAGCAAGCTTGGCAGAAGTGGATGATTTCTGGGAATGGATGTACTTCTAGGAACAAATACTTGGGCAAGTTGGACTCCCAAAGGTGAATGTCATCATTTTGGTTCAAAAATTTGTCTTTACTCCAACAGTGGAGCTTTAGTAGGTACGCAGGGGAAGTAGTGTCCGTAATTTGAAAGTCTTGGTCTGCTAATGCAAGGTGATCAATGTCCAGGTGAGGGGTTTGCAAAGGTCTTACATATAGAGAGGTTTGGGAAGCCATAATTGGGTTCACTGGATTGAATTAGGCTTTCAGTGGTTTTAGGAGTGAGGTTTAGAATATCTGGAATAGTGGGAGGGTAATTACAGTCTGTAAAAGGGTTTTGGTTGTACAAATAAGTTTCTCTTCAAATTCAGGAAGGTTTCTTAATTAATTCAATTAATTAACCACTTAATTACAACTGTGCATTTTCGAATTCAAGTGTCATTCTGGTTTTTTCCAAGATTACCTGGAAATTGGCAATTTGGCGTGTAGAGTTTTGTGGTAACTACAGAAGGTATTGAGGCTTCAACTATCAATTGGTTGCTTCAATTGAGTATTCGCAGTGTCTTCGGGTGGTAAAAATGGCTAAGTTGGTTGCTCAGAGGTTCAGGGTGTCGCAAATGGGTTAGCAGATGTTTACAGTGAAAAACAAGTGAAAATAGAAATTTGGGGTTTTTTCGGCCTTTTAACCGATAACGGTCACATTTTGACGTGGAAATTATTAAATGAACAATGGGCAGTTTTTGGTTTAGGTGGGGAGGTGGTTTTGTGTGCCATTACATCTCTTTTGGATGGCGAGTGGTATTTTTCACGAGCATGTGATATAACCTCGTGCCACCACGTAGCAAAACAGTGCTCGGCCAAAACCGCGAATCTCGCGTGCTCTTGGGTTGTTAACGGTCGGATGATGAATCCACGTGATATCACTATACACTGTCAGATTTGAGGGTAGGAGATCGGAGGGATATCACGCAGTTGAGTTGCATAGATGGAATCGAGAAAGTGATTTGGCGGAGCCTGAGATTTAATTACAGATAATTGTAATTAATTAACCAATAATGTTGGGATTTTCAATATAAACAAATGGTTAATTAGATGGGACCATGGGTTATATGGTGGGAGTTTTTTTAACTGCACCAAGGGTTGGGGAAATATGAAGTGGGGATGTTAATTATATAATGTAGGACTTTAGGAAAAACTTAGGATAAAGGGTTTTTGTGGGTTTTTAGTGGGAAAAGGAAATTAATAATGGGGGAAGGTGATATTTGTAATGGGGAATGGGTTTCACACTAGGGAAAGGGGTTTTGGGGAAGGGGGATGATTTTTGAAGGGTAATTTCTAGGGGATTGTGTGAAACCAAGGGGTAAAATCCAAAATGAGGGGAAAAGGGTATTTATAAGTAATGAAGGGATAATGGGGGAAATTATCAAATAATTATGTGCGGGTGTAGTGAAATGAGGGGGAATTAGTAAACAAGCTTGGTGAATATGCTTTCTTTCTCACAATTCTTTCAGCACATGAAACATATGATTAAGTATGATAAATGTACTTTTTGATTTAGCAACCTTGTGCATTTGCAACACTTCTTCTACCTACCCTTTGTTTACCCTAACATTTTTTCTTCATTTATTGGGTGCATTTGAGCTTGTTGACCCTTTATTTCCTTTTCTTTTGACAAGCTAACTATCTAATTATAACGTTATAACTTCCAATGCCTCAAATTAAATTGATGAGCTCACTATTATTCTCTACCTAACTACTAATCTGCCAAGGTTAAACAGTTTGGCTAGATTTTTATTCTCTATCTATCAACATGAAATTTAAAGCATGAATGGGTAAAGATTAAGCTATCTGACCATCATGGATTGTGGCATTTTGACAAGCTGCAAACAATATTATTTTTCATAGTAAAGTAAAAAGTAGTGGCATTTGAATTTGCACATTTTCATGATCTATTTTTATTTCTTTTTGGGGTTCATATTTTTCACTTATTTTCTTTCTTTTTGTCCTTTGATTATTCTTTTAGAACATTCTCTATTTACATTTTTTAATTTTTAATATGGAAAACATTTTGCAGAAAGCAAAAATATGTACAATATTACAAAACTAACCATAGCCAATTCAAAATTATGAATCCTATTATTATAGGACCCTAACAGCAGGTATCAAGATTTTGAGTAGGAGAAACAAATCAAATCAAGACTAAATTAGGGATGGTTGATGTGATTGAAGGCTTTGAAGATTTTAAATAACTTTAACTAAGGTTAAACTTATCTTGAGCATATTGGCAACACTAAAGTAGGCAACACTGACTCAATATGGGATCAACAACTATTATGAAGATTTTCAAGAAGGTTTGATCGACAGATAGGTAAGTGTATTTCCAACCTAATAAAACAAAAATTTACAAGAGTGTCATGTTCAAGAGTGACCTACTTCCAAATACAAATTTTATACAATGTTTTCCCAATTCCCGCCCATCATTTCTGGCAAGTACATCTTTAGTTTTACACAATACTGAGGAAAATAAGATATTCTTGTAGTATAATCTTATCCTTAGGATAAGTCCTTTGAAGCATTTTTAACAAACCATGGGAAGGAGTGGTTCGGTCTCATCATGATTGACGATTCCTACATTGTTTACATTTTATTAGTCTAGTGAAGGGGTAATTCGAGTTATTTTTCACATTTAGAGAGTTTGAAAAATAAATGAAAAGGAAACTCCAAAAGGTTATTTTTCGTAAATTTAGTCTCCCAAGCTCAAAAAAGTGTAAAATAATACAAGGTAGAACTCTTTTAGTCATGATTGAATAAATAATACTTTTTTTGTAAATAGTATACGTAGTCCATAAAATGGTTAAACTTATATTAGGTGGACATTTCTTCATATACTTTAATGAGAAAAAAAGAAACAAGTTTACTCGACAATCTTTTCATATTTTGAGAGTCTAAAAAGAGCTTAAAGAGGACTCCAAGAGGTTCCTTTTTCGTACAATTTTAATGGGCCTGAAAAAGCAATAAAAGTATACATAGTAACTTATTCTTATGTATTTATGAGCATGAGGAGGAGAAAACACAAAGATTGAGATAAGTTTCAATTTTACACAAGCTTGAAACAAAGAAAAATTTGTGCTTAAGATAAGTTTCATATTTACGCAAGATGGAAACAAAGAAAATTTGTGCTTAAGATGAGTTCCATGCCCCCTCAGCATAATGGAAGATGCTAGCGGTGTAATTATAGCATGATGACCAGAGGCACATGCCCCTCAAGCTTCATTTCATTTACTCAAGTAAACTACTGGTTGCTAATAGGTGGATGAAATGAAGGTTTGTAACATATTCTCCCACATTTACACACTTTTACAAAATCTCTATCATAAACATGATCTAAGTGTCACTATGATATGAAATGACCTCCAAGTTCCAGTTATGGAAGTGGGACCAACTAACCGAAAAGTTACAACCATCCCTTGGGGTCTACAAACCACTATGGATCCTGTAAACCACCCCAAGTGGTCAATCCTAGAGCTAAAACTATGTTTCAAATGAGAGACTCCCCATTCACACCCTTCACACACTGTGCATGTGGTTGGGAGGATATAACCATACATCATGGGCCTTCCTGCATGCAGTTATTACCCAAATTCCTTAGTTCAAAAACTACAATCGTGAGATCTATGCCACTTTTTCAGGAAAGCCTCTAGACCATTTCCCAAAACTACTTGTAACTTTCTAGAAACATAAATAACATGACAACAAGGATATCCATACAAAACTTGAACAAGATCCTGACCTAGACATGCCTAATACATGATATACATTTCATCAAACACACGATAAACATATAAGCTACAAGTCATGAATGCCTATATAATCATGAAATTCAGAACTTCACCTGAAAATCACTTAGAAGGCTCAATGCCCTCTCAAGATAGTTGCAATAACATTTTTTATCCCATAATTCATCAACCAACAAGTAACTTATCAAATCATGAGAGATCCATAACTAGAGCACATAATAAAACCATGCATATAACAAACAAATAACCAAAATAGAAACAATGAAAAATCAACCATGAGATCACCATAATAATCAATACAAGCGCTCATATATCACAATAGGAAAATAACTCATATTAACATATGAAAATGCCAACCATGTCAAGGACTTCCACGTACCAACCGACCATAGATTGGGATAAAACAAATCCCTCTTTCATCCAATCACCCTCGTGACATATTCCAAGCATGATTGTGGGATCATATGGGTTAACCCAAAATAAAACCAACAGGGCTCTAGAGGCTACACCACTTCAATCCTCAACCACAGTACTCTTACCTAACCAGTATAGAAATCACTAATACCAAACCATATTGGTATCTATCCAAGTTGTCTAGGGCTCCAAGAACTAGTAACTAAACCCACAACCTCCAGGAAACCCATGTTGTTACAAGGCTCTAGAGTGTTTGTCCCAACCCACAGGCTCCAAGGATTGGTAACTTAATCCACAGCCTCCAGGGAACCCAAGCTATTTTAGGGTTCTAGAGAATTTGTTCCAACCCATAGCCAAGGAATCTTGAGAACCAATTAAAAAACCAAATGGGGAACCCACTACACCATGGCTATCTAGGAAATGGAAAGGCAAGGATAAAACCACTATCACTCCAGGAAAATATCCATTCTAATGAAAACACATAACCAAGGAACCACATGTGTATACCATGCATAAAAAAAGCAAGGAAATCACACATGAAACCTGTTACCTACAAAGTATCCATGTTGTAGTTTTTGATCCAACCTTCTCTTTCGATTCCTTGCTTTTCTTTGCTTGCTTTATCCAAATCCAAGTGAGTGTGACAATTCTCTAAGAATACTCTAAGTGTGCGAGAATATGCGATAATGAAAGTGTGAAAGGAGGGAACCAAAACTAAACTAACAAAAGCTGTGGACTGTTTCTCTGATGCCTTTTTATCATTGATGTCCCTTTTTCTTCATTTTCCTACATTTTTCCTCTTATTTCCCTTGGATGCAAATTTGTGTCTCTTCACATTCCTTTTCTCCTATTTTCCTTTATTTTCATAATTAAATAGAATTTATTGCCTCTTTTCCTTTTTCGATGCCTTTGCCAATTTCCATAGCCATTATTAATCCACAAGTGATGCCCATTATAATTTTTACCTACCATTGAGCTTGGAATATGTGTCCCATGACCTTGGTTTTATTTATTTACATGGAAAATCAACTACGGGCCATTATAAACCCCTCCCTCTTGGGGGAACACCATCCTCGGTGTTCAATTACGCTTATAGCCAACAAAACATGACAACCATGGAGATTTATAACACAACTTGATGCAACATTTACGTCATACCAAACTATTGAAACCATGAACAACATACTACTTATTGGAGCTTTATAACACAACTTGATGCAATATTTACAACATACTTCTTATTGGAGCTTTATAACAAAACTCAATGCAGTATTTACAATACAAACACGCATATATATAAACCAAAATACATAAACCAAACACATATTCTCAACCAACAAATAAATAAGGATACAAAGACCGCATATGATCAACCATATCCCATGTAGCTTCATCGGGTGCAAAGTGCTTCCACTGCACCTTAACTCTCTCTATTTCTCAGTTCTGGAGCATGAGTTGTTTTTGTTGCAAAATGCACTATGTCTCCAGCTGACTCTCCTTCTGGTTCCACCTGAAGTACATACCAATAAATCACATGATCAACATCATGCACATATCTCTTGAGTAATGAAACATGGAAAAAATCATGGAATTTCATTGTTGGCGGCAGTGCAAGTTGGTAGGGCATTGGTATAATCCTCTCCAAGATGTCAAAAAGCCCACAATACTGAGGTGCCAACTTGACTCATGTCCCAATCCTCAAGGATCTCCTCTTGGGCTTGATGCGCAAGTACACATGCTCCCCAACTTAAACTCCTTGAATGCTCTATTTTGATTTGCATAACTCTTTTTCCTATCCTGTGATACCTTCAAATTCCTATTAATAACATGCATCTCCTATTTTATCTCAGCCAACATATCTGGTCCAATCAGTACCCTGTTCACTGGATCACTCCAACTGATAACAGTATTACAAATCTACCCATAAAGAGCCTCAAATTGATGCATGACATACATCCTCAACATGTCCTCAAGAATATTTTCAATCCTATCTATTTTTCCATCTGCCTGTGGATGATAAGATGTACTAAAATCTAACTCTATCCCCAAGCTTGCAAAAAACTACTTTCAAAACTTGGAAGTGAACCTGGTATCTCTGTATGATATGATCTTCTTGGGAACACCATGAAATCTCACAATATGCACGATGAAGATTTGAGCTACCTCACTTGATAAATTAATGAACTTACTACAATGAAGTGAGCTACCTTGCTCAACCTATAGCCCACAACCAGGATGTAATCATGCTGCTTCGATGTCCTCGACAATACTATGATGAAATTCATGAAAATGACCTCCCATTTCCATTCTGGAATCAGAAGAGGAGGTAAAAAACTAGTTGGGTGCTTACACTCATCCTTCACTTGCTGAAAACCGAAACATCTCACAACAAACTCAACCACATCTTCTTCAAGTTCGACCAAAGATAGAACTTGTCAACTGTTGGAAAAGTATTCTGATATCCCAAGTGGCCTGAATATGGCTTGACATGCAATTCTCTTAGGGTAAGCTTCTTCAACTCGCTGCTATCTCGCACATAAATCGTGTTCTTGAATCTGACCACGCCTTCTATCATGAGGTGATTCTCCTCATCCTATCACCTTCTCCCTATTGTTGCAATCTTTTCTTTAGTTGTTGGTACCTCTCATCATGTTTCCCTACATGCAAGATCCACTCCTATAAATATTTCCCATAAGAGCTCACAACTGAAATATGATTCGCTTGCACTCTCCTACTGAGAGCATCTACAACCCTGTTCCCCTTTCCCTTGATGTACCCGATCTCAAAGTCAAACTCATTGAGGGTATCCAGTCGTATAGCTTTCCTGGAATTGATATTGAGTTGGTAAAACAATTACCTCAACCCACCATGCTCACTCATCAAAAGATCAACATATGAATGATAATTTCCAACTCATAGTTCTGCTCATGCTTATTTAGCTTCCTTGACTCATAGCATACCACCCCTCCTGCATCATGTCTCCACCAAGTCCTTCCTTGTAAGCATCTGTACATACCACGAACTCCTTATTAGGATCTGCAATCTTCATGACTGGAGCATTTGTAAGCAAATATTTCAATTGCTCAAAACTAGTTGCATGTTGTTCGATCAATTCAAACTTCTTCCTTTTACTCTACAAATATGTAATAGGATAGGAAATCCTTGAGAAGTTCCTGATGAACCTCCTGTAATAACCTTCTAGTACCATGAATGATTTGATCTCATCCACATTCCTAGGAGTTGGCCACTCCATTATATCTTTAAACTTTTTCGAGTCCACTACTATCCCTTCCTTGGAAACAACATGTCCCAAGTAATGAATATAATATTAAAAGAAACTGCACTTGCTGAGATTGGCATACAACTGATGCTCTCTCAAAAATATCAACACTGCTTCCAACTGCTATGCACGCTCTTCCTCATTCTTTGATTATATAAATATATCATCAATAAACACTATCACAAACTTGTTTAGGTGAGGATGCAACACATTCTTCATCAAACACATGAAAGTGGCTAGAGTATTAGTAAGACCAAACAGAACCACAAAAAACTAATAATGTTGATGCCTTGTACGGAATGCAGTCTTGTAGATGTCTTCTTCTTTGATGTGCACCTGATGATATCCTGATCTCAAATCAATCTTTGAAAACACTGCAACTCCCTCCAAACGATCACACAAATCATCAATCTACAAAAATGTATACTAGTTCTTGATAGTCACCTTATTCAATTACCTGTAATCAATGCACAATTTGAGAGTACCATCCTTTAGAAATAATACTAGTGCACCCTAAGGTGACAAACTTGGAGTTATGTATGCTTTATCAAGAATCTCCTTAAGCTTCAACTTGAATTCCACCATCTCTAGATTACTCATCCTGTAAGGTGCCTTTGATGCTAGTGCTGCTCCGGACATCAATTTAATAGAAAATTCCACTTTCCATTGAGTTGGTAACTTTGGAATCTTTGCAGGAAAAACACCCTGAAACTGATGCAAAATAGGATACCTCTTTAGGACTTCATCATCCTCAACATCCTTCCCTTTGTCACTAGAAAAATGAACTCCAAACATTACACATCCTTTTTCGCAACTGTGCTTTTCTAGAACAATTGTAACCATTCTCACTGATATAGGATTCTTCTTTCTTTGCAAGACTCTCATTTCCCTGTCATCATCCAGGAAGTCAATAACCTTATCATAGTAGTCCACTTTAGTCCTACGAATGAATAACTAGTCCATTCCCAAAAGCATATCATATGATCCCAATGGAAGCACATTTAAATGTGTTGAAGTAGGCATACCATTCAACTCAAATGCACAATATCTCAAGTAACACTTATCCACCAGGTCAAGACTAATACAACTATAATTAGATCCAGGATCATTCAAAATGGAAACAAATTGATAAAAAATATTACCTTCCTTCTCAATAATGGATGCCTAATGATCAACCTACCTCTTATTCACTGTTGCATAAATCTGAGGAATGATTTGACCAAAATATCTAACCGTCTATGCCTCTCGAGCATTTTAAATTTGAGGCCTTCCACCCCGGTGTGATGGGAACTCACTCTTGCGATTCTCTCCACCACAAGTCCAACACTCAAAGGCTTTTTACCACCAGCCTTATTCTACTCCTTAGGTTTAGATCCATGACCTTTGTCAACTACATTGAACTTCTTGTAAGGTGCCACATTATCCTTGTCACCTACATTGCGAGGTCTTCCTTGCTTCTTAACCTACTTTCCTTTAGTCTTCTCATTAGCTTTCAAATTATTCTTAGGCTTAGACTTATCATAATAATGCTTCAACTTCCCGATGAATTCCTCCAATGATTGAGGCTCATCATACTTAATATGATCTTTAAATGCTAAAGGAAATCCACTGATGAAATTTGGACCTTTGTCTTCTCATCCTTGAGGTAGGGAACATACCTCAACAACTCCATAAAATTGATAATTTACTCTTCATTTGTCATGGAACCCATCTGACCCTCACAGAAATCCTTGACTTTCCAATCATAATATCTCTTAGATAAGTACTTCTTCCCGATGAGGCTTTTAAACTCATTCCAACTAAGTTCCTCTACCTTGATTCCTTTGACACACTTCACATCTTCCCACCAGATATCGGATTTTCCTTTGAGATTGAAGATCATTATCTTGACTTTCATATCCTATGAATAATCATGCAAACTATTAGAGTTAGTATTTGCCTACTGCCATCAATCATCAAAACTCCTGTTTTATATCATATTAATGTCCCATTTGAAATTTTTATCATTCCACCTAGGTCATCATGTAAAAATTTACTCACTGATGGTAGCCCAAAATAAAAAATAACGATCCTCTCTCAAAAATTTATTTTTGTGTGCCCACCTTCATGTGTCTTGCTAAGCATACATTGACTATAACAAATTATTTCATCATGCTTTATGTCAGTCAAGTCCGCCTGGAGTTCAGTCATTCAAAGTCCCATTAGGTCACTTAGGTTTCATTTTCCAAGGTCCAATAAAACATCATGTCACTACATAAGGTGAGAAAAGTATGAGAGAAAAGAAAATAAAATCCCTTTTTCAGTTAGATAAGGGTTTACAAGCATGTAACCATGGTTGTTAAAGTTCCAAATTTGATTTTAAGCAAGAATTTCATTCTGGTTTGTAATTTTATTTCAAAAGAGAGATGTAATAATTTTTATTTTATTTATGTAATTTTATGTTTATAATATGTAGTAAGTCACTATTTTAAATATTTACTCAAATTCCATTGTCAAATATCATCCAAACAAAAATCAAAGTGAAGATTAGCAAAGCTTCAGCATCATCCACTTGAAAAAGAAAAAGTCAGAAAACAAATTAGCAAAGAGGTCAAAAAGGGGTCAAATGAAATATTATAAAGTGGGTTTGACATGCAAAAGATCAAACTCACTCACCTATAAAGGACTTCTTGCCTTCAAACTTACCTTCATTTGCCTCCTAGCACTCATTGAGCAAACCCCAAGAGAGTTTTTTCACACTTCTGGGAAAAATCAGCAAAAACAGAGCAGGTGTTGCGTGTTTCCTTCTGGCACTACGTGTTTGCTTCTGGCATTGCGTGTTTGGCTGGTGTTGTGGGTTTCCTTAAGGTGTTGCGTGTTGCCTTAAGGCGTTGCACGTTTGGCTGAGGCGCTGCACACTTTGCATTGGTGTTGCGCGTTTGTCCAGCAATGCTCTAGCTACCTCCTCAGCTCCTCCAAAGCATTCTCAACCTTAAAACAAGTAAGTAGCAGCTGAAGCATGTGCTTTTCCTCCTCCTCAAGTCAATTCCTAAGTGCTTGATAGGTTTATTGAAGATTTGGTGTTTAATCCTATATCTAAACCCTAGATTTCCCGCCAACACTACCCTTGCACCCTCATTCCCCTTTATACATTTCCCTTCACCCTCCTTCCCTTTCCCTAAATCTTTATATCCCAGATACTCCCTAAACCTTTATCCTCAAAACCCTAAGTCCTAGGTGATACCACACTACCTAGGCTCCCAAACCCCTCTATTGTAAATGATTTCCCCCATCCCCAAACTATCATACGACTACCCTATATCCCTGTTCAAATACATATACCCCTACACCCATTGTTACACAGTAATTTGTCACTGCCTTCCTGTCAGTCACCCTGCTGTGCCAATCACTAAGTTCATGCTTTCTGAACCGGCCCAAAAACCCATTTTTCTAAAGTTTTATTCATCAGCGCGTCTGTTTGCAAAATACCCGCGATGACTGGCGCTCCATAGTGTATTCCGTGCGCTGCCAGCTCGGAAGGACATCACTTTTCCGCGCTGGTCACCAGCGCGCCTTTCCCGTGTTCTTCCGCGCTGACATGACTGTCCCAGTTATGCAGACGCGGCGACATCGCGTCAGTTGCCTCATAATCCGCGCTGATCCAGTTTGGGCGAATTTGTTCAAACAACCAGCCTTCCAGATCACTCCAGGCTTGGTTGTTAGCTTTGTGAATGTCGACTCCCTTCTATGGCATGTCTGTTCGACCCTTTGCAACAACCTTCCCTTGAAGATAAGCTCATCCTTCCACCCTTTTAGGAGGCTCCTTCTCCTACATATACTTCCACCATTACCATGAGCAGCTAGTTAGACATAGCTTGGATTGTATAGAGCTTATAGTGCTCAGATTGCTGCTACTATAGGTATTTGGTGTGCTAGGTGTGGAAGTGATTGATTGCTTAGGGAAGGTTGTTTTGTGTTGCTTGTGTGTGAGAGAGAGTTGTTTGTCTTGGGAGAATCATCCTCAAAGGTGAATGCTTGAGATACATGCTGACTGACCCCTCCTGAGAAGGTTACCGACGTCAGAACATTTGGTTGTACTCTTCTCTATTCTAATTAATAATAGATGACTGCTATTATTGTTCCATTCTCATTTGTACTTGCAATGGTTAAATGTGAGTTGCATCTTTTGTGACTGATGTATGGTTACTTTTACTAGATTTCACGCTTGTGTTTGTTTCTCCTTCGTGTGTGCAGGTATCTATTCGCGGAGATCGCGGAGGATTGTGACCAGCCAAAGCGAAGGAGCGAAGGCAACATCTCTTCGTCAAACGACAGCGCTGGAATCCAAGTAGGTGCTCTTTACCTCTTGTTTAATTGTAATTAGGAACATGCATGGCAACATTGTTTGATTGTTGCTAGACCCTTGCTGGGCTAGTAGGGATCGCCTCTACCCGTAGAGGGGATTTACCTCTCCAACAATTTGGCGACTCCGCTGGGGATCAGCCTTTTTGTCTCTTGAGTCCACTTTTGTGTTTGACTTTGATTGGTCTCTTTTTCCGAGATTCTGGGATTGTCTCTCTGCTTATAAACTTTCTGGGTACATCTGGGAAGTGTCTTGATTGTTAGAAGGCTTTTGCCTTTGGTTTGGGAAGTTTTGCTTTGGCTTTGCTTGTTTTTTATCCTCAGCGCGTTTTAATTCGGAACAGTCGCGCTGACATTGCACCCTTGTTCCTTTGGTATCCTTTTCATCGCGCCTTTACGTCTAACAGTCGCGCTGACCTCGTTTTTAGAGACAGCGCGCTTTATTCGTGTCCTTCCGCGCTGGCATCGCGTCCCCGCTTCTTTGTGATCTGTGTCATCGCGTCTGTGTGGTTTCTTTCCGCGCTGACCTCGTTTTCCTGAGACAGCGCGCTTTATCCTTGTCCTTCCGCGCTGACGTCGCAAAGTTGCTACAGGCCTCCTCCTGTCAGCGCCGAGTTGCTGAAGGCTACCCGCGCTGGTCCTGTAAAGTTCATTTTTGACCAAATTAACCTCCTGAGCCTCTTGCTTTGACT
Organism: Pinus tabuliformis; assembly: GCA_031772625.1. NCBI lineage: Eukaryota > Viridiplantae > Streptophyta > Pinopsida > Pinales > Pinaceae > Pinus > Pinus tabuliformis. The sequence continues at coordinate 956,616,607 of CM062804.1, forward strand.
ATCCCTTCTTCTCTCCACCTGCTCTGTGACTTGCTTTTCACTGTCTGAACTCTGAACTCCTTGATTGCGAAGTCTGGATCCATAGGGTTCCGTTTTTGCTTAGTTTTGGTTTTGCGAATACCTTCCCTTTTGCTTTCGCTGCTTGGTTTGTGTTTACACCGTCACTTTTTCGATTACTGAATGGTTTTGAGTCTCTAATTGACTGGTTGTAACTCTCATCCTTCGGGTGTTTGCCCTTTTCTGTTGATTTTGCACTCTAGCCCTAGGGTATCTAGTGGCCGTGTGTGTGTCAAGCCTTCCGTAGGGATCTTGTTTGCTTGTTTGACCAGCCAACTTCAGATTCGTTTGTGCACTTGTTCAGTGATTGTTGAAGTGCTTTGGGTTGTGTTTCCGAGTGTTTTTCGCTTTCTCCTTGCTTGCAATCCTTGCTTGACTTGCCGAGCTTAGATCACATAGCTCGTGCAGAACTTAGTTTTCCTTTTGATTTGGGAATCTTTGTTGAGTGTTTTGGGAACTTTGTGTGCTTTCATTAGGCAATTGCATTTTGCTTGGTGTTCTGGTTCCTCCAAATTATTTTAGATGCTTTGTGTCACTGAAAGAAAATCAAACTAGTGGCTTTGCTTTTAAAAATTGAAAAGGAAAAGAATGTTTCATTGATTTGCATTTTCAAAAGAAAAAGTTTCCTTTCCTCGCTTTTAGTTGCATTAGGCTGTTTGATTGATTGTGTTCGTTTTGTTTGTTTGAAATCTCTTTACCCTTCTATAGCTAGAATTCATCGAACAAAATGATTCTCTTTGACATGTAGTTTGCATCTAGGTAATTGTGAGAGAACATACGATAGGACCTGAAATCGAAACTTAATCTCAAGATCAACTATAAAATGAACCGAATGAATCTAAAAACGCATTGGAACTAAACGCAAACATCTAGAGGTCTAGGTTAGAGACGTGTTCCGGCGTCTTTAAACATAGTCACTGTTGTTTCACATTACGGTTGGGTGATTCCTCCTTCTGTGACTCGATAGTGGTCTAACACGGACTGTGCTCCCACGTACCGTCGCGTATATAGGGAGACCCCACTAGGCTTTTATCCTTCATCCATAGGAAGCCGAGTCTGCCGCCTTACGATTCGCAATGCAGTGAACACAGCATTCACGAAGATTGACCACCCGTACCCTAAAAAGTATTCTGTGGTTTTGCGAAAAGTCTGGCACACCTTTTACCTAGAATCTCCAGAGCAGTCACTTTTGATCCTTTTCGGACTCCCTAAATGAAAAGGTGTAAGTGAGCGTCTTGTCACTTCGTGCTCATTAAATATTCGAAGGAGACTGGAGTCATCTTTTCGTCCTTTTCTCGACTCTTGAAACATGAAAAGGTCAAGTCTAATTCCAATGTCTTAAAAAATTTATTCGGCCACGATAACATTTCCTGTTAGATCTTGTGTGCGCTAGTTTGAGTAGGGTTGTCTATCGTTAGTTTCCCTTAGGTTTTTGTGTGGGGTTTGTCATCCTGGCTGACCCGTCCACCCCCGATCCAAGCGATCAAGGCTCTCCATCTTCGGTTGCTCCTGAGGTACCAGTTGTAAGCGATACTCTTCCTGTCATTCCGAGTATCCAGCCCATCAACGTACGTGCCCCAGGCGACGCAGATTACATAGAAGATTGGAATCCTATCTGGGAGCCCGATTATACCCCTCGTACCCCTCGTACTCCTCTCGGTATGTCGTCTCCGATGTCTACTTCCCCTATGGATGAGACAGCTTCTAGCACCGGTGAGACGCCCGTGGCGACCGACATTGAGACCCCGATCCCGGCTTCCTCTCCACTCCCTCCACGATATCAATCAGTGAGGGATAGGATAGCCGCTAGGACTACTTCTACGACTATATGGGATCCTAGTCTCATCGCCTCCACCGGGCCCTTCGTTTCGCAACCCCTTAGTACACCCCTTACGTCAGGGCTTAACACGCCCGTTACCTCAGTTCCCACTAGACCCACCGTCTGTGTAGCACGTTCGACTCCGGTCGTCAGTGCTGTACCGGCGTCCTCATCTACGAACCCTGAAGCTGGTCCCTTTTCTGGTGGCATTCCAGGAGCAGGACCGTATGATGCTTTTGGGCAACCCATTACGGACCCAGATTACGAAGGTCCCCTCTTTTATTATGATGAGAATGGTGAGTACCTCGAGAGCATTTCAGTCCTTCCTCATCGTCCTTTCGAAGAAAATGAGGAACCTTTGAACATGAGGTACGACCCCACCTCTCATGTTTTTTATGGGAACCGGGATCCTCCCGTACAGCCTCACGGACCACCCAATCAAGGCCAGCCGCCTTATGTGCAAACCCCTCAAGGGCAACCACTTTATGGCCCGCCTTACCCAGGACAATCTGGGGGCCCACAGGGACAACCCTACCAGGGACAACCCTCGGCCATTGGAGGTCCGTCGTATTCGTATCAAGGTCAACCTACTGGGTATCCAGGGCAACCTGGTACTCAGCAAGGTTACCCGACTGGACAACCAGGGCAGCCTTACGTTCAGCAAGGCCAACCCGGTTTCCAGCAAGGGTACCCATCTGGACAAACTGGGTCAGCTTATAATCCTCAAAATCAACCAGCAGTCCAGCAGGGATATCCTCTTGGGCAGGGTGGGCAACCCTATGTTCAGCAGGGTCAACCCACTGCTCAATCCATGAATCCTTCTGGGCAAGGGGGGCAACCTGCTATACAGCAAGGCCAACCCTCTGCTCAGCCTATGCACCAAGGAGGGCAGCCTGCTATGCAGCAAGCCCAGCCCTCTGCTCAGTCTGGTCACCCTGGGGGGCAAACGGGCCAACCTTCTACGCAGCAAGGTCAACCCGCTGTCTGCCCTAATCGTCCAGCTGGACAAGCTGGTCAACCTCGGCGTCAACCAGCTATCCAGCCAGCTCAGTCATCCGTTCCGCAAAGACCACCCTTGGTGGCGCATGGACAACCTGGTGCCCAGCAAGTTTATCTTGCTGGCCAACCAAGCCCATCTCAAATCCAACCAAGTCAACCTTCGGGACAGATGGTTCAACCCCAGCCGGTTCAAGGACATTACCCTGGGCCTCAAACTCAAATAGGTTATCAACCTCCTTACCAAACGCAGCCTGCCTATCAGGCTCCGTATGGGGCCCAGCAACCATATGGCTACCAGCAACCCCAGGGGCAAAATCAGTTTGCCCTGTATCAAAATTATCAGCAACCACAGGTCACTCCTTACCAAAACTATCAATATGGTGCACCTGCGGGCCAAGCTGCTAATACATGGGGTGCTGGGGGGCAGTATCAGGGTCAATCGTCCGCATATGGACAAAATCCGTATGGGCAGAACCCCTCTGGACAAGGTCCCTACGCGCCCGGCCCCTTTGGGCCCGGCTCGTCGGGACAAGGTCCTTATGCGCCTGGCCCTTTCGGGCCAGGTCTGTCGAGACAAAGTTCTTATGCTTCAGGCCCTTTCGGGCCAGGTCCATCTGGACAAGATCCTTGGGGGTAACCACCATCTGGTTGGAACCCTAATACTGCCTCGAACCCTCAGCCTCGGATGTCCTTTAATCCTCAGCTGCCATTTTTAGCGACATTGGAACTTCCGGATGTGTCCAAGTTAACAAATGATCCCATTTTGCATAATCCATATTGGCCGCCGGTTCCAACTAAAATACCTGGTGATTGTCCAAAGTTTGACGGTAAGGCAGGAGAGGATCCTCAAGCACATGTTATGACTTATCATCTTTGGTGTTCATCGAACTCATGGCTTGATGACTCTATCCGGCTTCGCCTCTTTCAGAGGACTCTCACCGGTGCAGCTGCCAAATGGTATATTGAGCTGAATCGCGGTATGTTTCAAGACTTCAACTCGTTAGCTATGGCATTTTTAACCCATTTTCAGTTGCCCATTCGGTACGAGACTGGGACTAATCTCCTCACGTCTTTGAAACAGGACACGGCTACGCATATCTCTGATCATATACATGAATGGAGAAGGCGTCGTCGTTTGATCAAATTCTGGATTCCTGATCAACTCCTGACCGACTGGTTTACAACCTCCTTTGTGCCCAAAATTGCAAAAGATATTGCCATGGGAGCTTGTGTTACTGAAGAGCAAGCGATCGCGCGAGCTCAGTACCTAGACTTAGTCTATTCTCAGTCAGGTACTCTATATGAGTATTTGCCAGATGCTCCGAGGCCTGGGCAGACCAAGGCTCCGCCGAAACCATCAGTAGATGGAGTCATTGGCTCTGTCAATTCATCGTCGAAGAAATCCTCCGCAAACCCTGGAAAGCAAAAGCAAAATGCTTCCCATGAAAATACTTCTCAGGGCCCATCGAATTCTGTTAGTACCTCAGAGGTTAACTCCATTCAGTCCACCGCGGCGGACAAATCCTCGAAAGGGAAAGGGAAGGGAAAAGGAAAACCGAAAAATGAGAATAAACAACCCAAGCAGGAACCTTCTAAAAATTCATCTGAAGATGGAGCCAAGCGAAAACCTAAATACCCTTGCCTCATCTGTGAGGAAGATCGCTATACCAAAGACTGCCCTAGGCGGTCCGAGGTTAGTCGGTTATTGAAAGGCGCTCATGGACCTCCTGCCGTGTTGAAAGAACCTTTCCCTTCCCAACAGACGCATCAGGTGGCTGACCCTTCTCAGTCCTCTTCCTCGTTCGGTTCTCAAGTGTTCATGGCTGGCACCATTCCCATCCATGTTTCGACTCGAGCAAAAGATTATCCTTCTTCAGCCGGGAAGGAGCCGGAGATTCCCTCCAGCGCTCCTCCGTCCAGTTCTGGTCCCCTTCACATCGAACGGCCCAGCGCTGAGACGATCCCCCGACCCCCTCCTAAAGGTGTACTCAGGAAGTCATCCTATAACCCCAATGCTCATGCCGCCCAGCACTATAGCATTGTCGAGGACTTAGCTCAGGCTCCGTCTGCTATGTCCGCGTTAGAAGTCCTCCAGAGCTGCCCCTCACAGAGGAAGTCCCTGCTATCAGCCATTGGTGGCATCGACCCGGCAGATTCGGATTTGATTACGTTTGATCTCGAGGGTTTTTCCCAGAGACTGCCTCACCAAGTAGCATTCCTTATCCAGGTCATCATTAATAGCAAAACGATTCATCGTACCGTTATTGATGAAGGTGCCTCAACCTGTATCATGTCAGTCGCTTGCTGGAAGGCTATTGGTTCCCCCGCTCTGAGTCAGTCTCCTACGACCCTAGAAGCGTTCGATGGAAGAGAATCTCGCCCTTACGGTATTCTCCAACGTTTACCCATTTCCTTAGAAGGCAAGACAGTCGAAGTAGAGGTAGAGGTCGTTGACGCAAATCTCACGTACAACCTCCTCCTCGGCCGCAGCTGGACATATGCCATGCAGGCCGTAGCGTCCTCCTTATTCCGTGTCATTCGTTTCCCTCACCAAGGAAAGATTGTCACGGTGGACCAGCTCTCTTTCTTCGCCTCTTCCTCCGAAGGTAATGTGCCATTTGTGGAGCATACCTCCAAGTCCTTAGAAAGTGTGGGAGCCGGACTTTTCAAAGATCCTGCTTTGATGGGAGTTTTTCCCCTCCCACCTCCCAATTTCGCCTCTGTCAATATGATCTCTGTACGTTCAGATCCATGGGTTCTTCCTCCCCCGAATCAGGAAGACTCTTGGGGCGATATGATGCCATTGAGTCCCGCCGAGCTCAATTACATCGAGATTGTCGCTGCATCGGCTCCACCCCCTGAACCTGCTTTTCCAAGCAGTGTTCCCGATTCATATGATCATTTCCCATGGTTAGGAGATGAGCCTACTTCGGACCCTTTGAAAGAGATTTTCCCGTCCGATGAGGCCATTATAGAGATTATGTCTCTAGAAGAGCTCCCTTGGTCAGATCACCACCATCGCTCTTCGTTTCTCCCTCCCCATCCGGAAATGGCCGCATGTCTCGAGCGGTTTGCTTCATGTGTCCCATCTCCACCTCTCCAAACACCTATCCAGCTATATCAAGTGTCGTCGAAGGGCAATTTGGGAAATATAACGCAAACCCAGCCAATCGACATCTCTGTCAAACCAGGGATTGTCGAGAATATTTTCATTGGAGTCACATGCACTCCTGAGGAAGTTCAACTTTATACCGCTTTATTTCGTGAATTCCGGGATGTCTTTGCATGGTCTTACGAGGAAATGCCCGGCATCGACCCTAGTATTGTGGTGCACGAAATTCCTACTTACCCAGGCGCTAGGCCTGTTCGTCAGCGCTTACGTCCGGTGCACCCTCGAAAGGCTGCAGCCATCAAGGCCGAAGTTGAAAAGCTTCTTCGAGCTGGTTTCATTTATGCCATTCCCCTCACGGAATGGGTATCCAATATAGTCCCTGTAAATAAAAAGCAGGGTACTATTCGGGTCTGTGTTGACTACCGCGATATCAACCGCGCCTGTCCAAAAGATAACTTTCCTACGCCTTTTATTGATCAGCTTATTGATGACTGCGCGGGAAGCGAGATTTATTCCTTTATGGACGGCTTCTCTGGTTACAACCAGATCAACATAGCCCCCGCAGACCAGCACAAGACAGCTTTCATTTGTCCTTGGGGTACCTTCGCTTATAAGAAGCTCCCTTTCGGTCTCAAAAATGCCGGTGCCACTTTCCAGCGTGCGATGTCGTATGCTTTTCATGATATCCGACACATCGTACAGCCTTACCTGGATGACCTCCCAGCTCATTCAGCTAAGCGTCAAGACCATCCATCTCATTTACGCGAAATCTTCCTCCGCTGTCGACACTACCGTATTCGACTTAATCCGCACAAGTGTGTCTTCTGCGTGGAAGCTGGCCGACTACTCGGGTTCATCGTCTCCCGAGAAGGCATCCGCTTGGATCCCCTCAAAGTTGAGGCCATTTTGAATCTTCCTCCCCCTGCCTCTTTGCAGCAATTGCAAAGCTTGCAGGGAAAAGCTAATTTTCTCAGATGATTTATCCCGAATTATGCTGAGGTGGCTAAAGGCTTCACGTGGTTATTAAAGCGAGACACACCCTTTCATTGGGATGCCATCGCCCAGGAGTCTTTTGAGCGCCTTAAAGACCTTCTTGTCTCAGCTCCGCTCTTAAGACCTCCGAACTATCACCGCGACTATATTCTCTATTTAGCTGCCGCTGACACCACCATCGGTATGGTTCTAGTGCAGGACGATGATGCTGGCACCGAGCATGTTATCTATTATCTTAGCCGCAACCTTCTGGATACGGAAACTCGCTACGCATACGTCGAAAAGTTGGCATTGGCAGCTGTCTGTGCCGTCCAACGATTCCGGCATTATATCCTGTTGCGCACAACGACCGTGATCTCTGATTGCAACCCCATGACCTACATTTTGTCACGTCAGCTGCTGGGGGGCAAATACTCGAAGTGGATTGTAATCCTCCAAGAGTTCGACTTGGAATTCACTGCAGCCAAGTCTAAGAAATCTCTGGTCTTTGCTGAACTGCTCTGTTCCTTACCATCTCACTCTGCACCATCCCGCTCAGAGGAGCATATTCCGGATGAAACTTTGTTTCTCATCAGCACCCTCGACCCGTGGTACGGGGATATTATCGTATATTTACAGACGTCTTCGTTCCGTCCCAACGTATCGAAAGATGCTCGACGACGAATTCGTCACCAAGCTCAACCATATCGTATCTTGGGCGATACCCTGTACCGCCTCGGCGTCGATTCTGTTCTTCGCCGATGCTTAACTCTCGAGGAGGCTGAGCGAGTCTTGAATGACTGCCACTCCGGTGCTTGTGGCGGCCATATGTCCGGATATGCTACCGCCCAGAAGATCCTCCGGGCTGGTTATTTCTGGCCTTCCATCTTCAAGGATTGCATCCTTGCTGTACGTGCATGTCACGAATGCCAGGTTTACCACCGGAAGATGCGTGCACCTGTTGCACCACTGCACCCTGTTGTCACCGTAGGTCCATTTGCCAAATGGGGCATCGATTATACATCCTGTAACCCTCGTTCGGCCGGGGGGCATGGGTACATTATCGTTGTTGTGGATTATTTCACCAAGTGGGCCGAAGCGATGCCTACATTGAACGAAGACGGTCACACAGTGGTGCAGTTTTTATTCAATCATGTTATCACTCGTTTCGGAGTCCCTCAGGCTATCGTTACAGATCATGGAAAGCATTTCCGAAATCATATGATGACGGAGCTAACGACCCAACTAGGCTTGCGCCAAGATAGTTCGTCACCATACTATCCACAATCTAACGGTCAAGTTGAAGCCGTGAACAAAGTTTTGATCACTATGCTTCAGCGCATCGTCAATACGCACAAGTCTAACTGGCACCTTATGCTTTTCCCAGCCTTGTGGGCCTACCGGACTTCTGTGAAGGATGCCACCGATTTCACTCCTTTCCAGTTGGTTTATGGACTGGAGGCTACCCTTCCCGTCGAATGCGAGATTCCTTCATTAAAATTAGCTGTCGAGTTACTTCCCAACACCACTCCGGTGGAGGAACGGCTTCTTTACCTAGAACGGTTAGACGAGACTCGTCGTTTGGCTTCTCTGGCTATCGAAGCGCAGAAGAAGAGAGTCAAGGCTCACTTCGACCAGAATATTCATCCTCGTTCCTTTGTTGAGGGAGATTTAGTACTGCTCTACGATCAAGCTAAGGATAAGCTGGGGGCAGGGAAACTCGAATCTATGTGGTTAGGTCCCTACATCGTGAAAAGAGTTTTACAAAAGGGCGCATATGAGTTGATTGATTATGAAGGAAATCCTCTTGACAAGCCCCGCAACGGGCTGTATCTGAAGAAATATTATGCATAACTTCGCGCACTCACTTTGTATATACGTGTGTTTTGTGTGTTGTGCATGATTCCGTTTTTGCTTTGGTGTGAAGGCGTGTTTTGCCTCTTATTGTGCTCTCTTTTTCTTGTGCAGATGTCTAGTGCACCCTATGTTGGTTTCGCTGATGGCGCCTGCCGCAGCACTTGCAATTTGTCATCTGCGGCGTGGGTGATCTACGATCCTCACGGAGAATTGTTAGACCTTCAGGGTGTCTGCCTAGGTCGTACCACTAACAACGTTGCCGAATACAGCGCTGTAATTGAATTACTTGCCGAAGCAGTTGACCTCGGCATCCGAGAATTAGTGGTGAACCTGGACTCCCAGCTGGTCGTCCATCAGCTTAACGGGCGATATTCCGTCAGAGACCAACGCATACTAAGGTTGTACCTACGTGTAAGATTGTTGGAACGGAACTTTGATTACATTACTTATCAACACATTCCAAGACGATTGAATACGTTGACTGATGCATTGGCAAATCATGTGTTAGATAGACATTTGCGTAACAGATAACATCATACAAGAAGACATAGAAAGCATAATAGAGTAAAGCATATGTAAATATTTTCTCAAGCATAGTTTGCATGTGTGTGTGTGTTTTTAAGCTTGTTTAAAAATATAAAATACATGGGTCATGTGTCGTGCAAATTCATACACAAGATCACAGTTGTACTGAACAATTGCATAACATAAACAAAACATCATCACATGTAACAATGATCCATCCAAAAAGCCGGTATGTATATATATATCGTGTGGCGCACTAAGGCGCTCAAAAATAAGTGTATATGTCCAAAAAAATCAGTACATCTGAGTCATGTGTCTCAAAATAACAGTGGAAATAAAACCTAGGTAACTATTGAGCCGGGTGATGCTCTTTGTAGTACACAGCTGCTCGTGCTACCCGCCTCAGAAGGCGGTGCACCCTGGGTTCCACCCCCACTGTATGGATCTGGTGCTCTAAGGGGACCTCCTCGACCCCCTGGTAGTCAGGCACTCCCTCCAGCAACCCCTCAAGGTTGCGAGCTACAGTCTCTGACGTGTCAACCCCTGGAGGGACTAAGGCGAGGGCTCCAGCTCCCTGTCCCTCTCTCCGTGCCTCGGCAGCCAGGCCAATCGGTCTAGTGGGCCCCACATCTGCATACCATGACATTTATTAGGACATGTACATGAAAAATTCAAAAACATTACAAAACTCAAAAAGTCAAGTGTTATACCTGCATCATCCCACTGTTCCCCTGGGGGCAGCACCATATCAGGGTCATTGCGGAAATCCATACCCGCGTATGGCCAGTCCTCCACGAAGATAACCTGCTGATCCAGCCAGTCCCGGAAGAATGCTCCCCAGGAATTCGGTCGGCCACCGCCTCCGCGTGGCATGATGCGAGCCCATCGCGTGGCCCTCGTCTCCCGAGGATCCCTGGGAGCATCCACGGCCATCGTCTGCAGCCGCATGGCTGGCACTCGCTCTAGGATAAGCGGGACTAAGATAGACCCGTAGCCGAACTGCTTCGTCTCTCCGCGACGACAGTTGCTGAGCTGCCTCTTCATGTTGTTGGTCACCGCTGTGGCCCAATCAAACACAGTAGGCTCAAGGCAATCGAGAGCTAGCATAAGGTGAGTCTTCGAGGCCTCGTGGTTGGCCATGCTTCCCGCTGCCCGGGTCACCATGAACAGGATGGTGCGAAGGACTATGTTTCTCACCGTGGGGATTGCCACTTTCCCACTCCGCGTCTTCTCGGCTTCTGGACATACTCGAGCCATGAGATCGTCTAGAGGACCGCCGCCAGGTCGTTGTCCCTCTATGATGGGCCTTGCACCCCGGCGTGACAACCCAGTCAGAAAGAAAATGTCCATATGGTCGAATTCAATGTCTTGGCCCCGGATGGTGAATTTCCCATCCACCGGGTTCCATGCCCTGATCAGTAGCTCGAGGAGATCATGCTGGGCCCTTAGGCGCGGTGTGAGGAAGAACTTCATGAACCCGCATGCCCGCATGGCATTGCAGCATTCCACACTTGCAAATGCAGCTATGTCCTCAACCTCGTGCACTCTTTCCTGCCATTGGAAAGCCATTGCGTCCTGCACAAGCCATGAAAAGAAATTAGAAGTGTTGGCATGAAATTTTTCACGTTCAAATTGAAACAAAAAAAAATTTCCGCGCCAGCGCGGCTGTTTTAAAAACAGCCGCGCTGGCCATGACAGCCCTGTGTTATTTTTCAAGGTCAGCGCGGAAGAACACGGGTTTTCCGCGCTGACCCGAAGTTGGGTGCGTTTTGTCCTAATTCGGCCAGCGCGGACCCGCGTGGGAAATCCGCGCTGACCGAGAGCGCATCCATGCGCCAAGAATTTGTCCAATTGGGCAAATTCGACCGTTAAAATCCTATAAAATATGATCAAAATGTAGGGCAAGGAGAGGAGAACCTACCTAGAAGAAACGGTTCGAAGAATGGTGTCCGTACGAGCTGGAAATCACTCCGTCAACTTTCTGGCTTCTCCACGTCCTTCACGTCCCAAAATGGTAAAAATAATTTTTCACCCTCCCCTATTTATAGTAAAAACTCATAAATGACCATATTTTGGGTTGCTACCATCTTTTGCCATGGATTTAGCCCTAGCCCTATTGAATCCATGTTTTAATATGTTTTTTACACATATCGAATGGATTTATGTGGGTAGTGTTCCTGTGCAGGTTCGAATAGACGGTGAAAATCATCATGGTCCTGAAATCACTTGGTCCCAACAATGTCGTCTTTGAGCTCTTTTCCGACATAAAACGAGAAAAGATGGCCGAGCCTCCTTTCAGCTCGTTAAAGGGAACGAGAGGCGGTCATTTTAAGCTCTTTTTCCGACCGTATAACTTAAAAAGATTGCCAGGTGTTTGTCGTTTCGCACTCGTTATCGGCTCTAAAAACGACGTGTTTTCGACCGCTTTTTTACTTTTTCGGGTCAAGAACACTATTTACGAAAAGTACTCCTCGATCGTAATGGTCGGGCGGTTCTTTCGAGCATTGTTTTATACTTTTTCGGGCTCGAGAGACACAACTGTACGAAAAAGGACCCCCCTGGAGTCTTCTTTTCTGCTGTCTTTTCAGGCTCTCTAAACAAGAAAAGACGCCGAGTTTTTCCTTTGTCAGGCTCGTTAAACACTTGATGACATCGGACATTGTCAAAATGACACTCTTCAAGCATATGCTATCCCCGTCAAGCTTGTCATCCAAAAATAACCGGGGTACCTGCCAGAAATGGTGGGGAAAATGGAACTGTAATCATAGTCGTGTCGGCAGTATGTCGCTCTTGAACATGGCACTCTTCTGCTTCGTGTCTGGGTGGGACCATCTCATCTTGTTTTTCACTGGCCTCCGTGGGTTTGGGTTATCCCATTCGACCCCTCATCTGCCCATTGCCATCATCACTATACCCTTTGCTCATTTGATGTCAAATACTGCCAAACCCGCTACAGTGCCGCCGATATGTTCAAGAGAAGTTGACCTCTGCAATAATACAACCTCATCTGCTATCTCACACAAATCATTTTTCCTCTGTCTCGCGTCGATGATGTGGGAAACATTATGGCCCACCTTCGATCAAGGTCACTTCCTGTCGACTTCAGCTCATTATCCGGGAAGGTGACTTAGAGACTCCCTTCAGGTGCCTTAGAGCCTGCATGCCTCAATGGCAGGTTCTTCGTGTTCGACGCGAGGTTTACATCATTGGCCTCCGATCGAATGATTTCGTGGATGTTCGACACCAGCTCATTGATTCACATGCCGCGGATTGTACCTATAGTACCTTGAGGGCCATTGTCATTATTGGTGGTACCTCTCGCGTCTGTTAACAGTTTTCATCATTGACTGGTAATCAGACGATGTTCATGCATGTTCGACTTCAACCCATATATTCACATGCTTGAACTTGTACTTTGTTCGGATCGGGACGGAGCGCAAGACCCTGGATCCCTGTCTGTTATGGTCCAGGTTGCGATTTTGTGGATGATCATTACATGACTCATTGATGGATGGCTGCGCCCATACCTGAGTCTTCATGGATGGCTGCGACCATACCTTGTCATTATTATGGTCTCTTCAGCTGGGTGGCTGCATCCATTCCACAGACCTTTTCGCATGTCTTTTTGGATGGCTGCGCCCATGCCTAGACTGCATGTACTTGATTGTCAGAGATTTTCGGTCCTTCCTGGCGGTGTTCCAGTTCGGCGTGTGTTGTAAAGCATTTCACCCCTCCCACTCTCTCGGTCTTCATGCTTTAGGGGGCATCTGTTACACAGTAATTTGTCACTGCCTTCCTGTCAGTCACCCTGCTGTGCCAATCACTAAGTTCATGCTTTCTGAACCGGCCCAAAAACCCATTTTTCTAAAGTTTTATTCATCAGCGCGTCTGTTTGCAAAATACCCGCGATGACTGGCGCTCCATAGTGTATTCCGTGCGCTGCCAGCTCGGAAGGACATCACTTTTCCGCGCTGGTCACCAGCGTGCCTTTCCCGTGTTCTTCCGCGCTGACATGACTGTCCCAGTTATGCAGACGCGGCGACATCGCGTCAGTTGCCTCATAATCCGCGCTGATCCAGTTTGGGCGAATTTGTTCAAACAGCCAGCCTTCCAGATCACTCCAGGCTTGGTTGTTAGCTTTGTGAATGTCGACTCCCTTCTATGGCATGTCTGTTCGACCCTTTGCAACAACCTTCCCTTGAAGATAAGCTCATCCTTCCACCCTTTTAGGAGGCTCCTTCTCCTACATATACTTCCACCATTACCATGAGCAGCTAGTTAGACATAGCTTGGATTGTATAGAGCTTATAGTGCTCAGATTGCTGTTACTATAGGTATTTGGTGTGCTAGGTGTGGAAGTGATTGATTGCTTAGGGAAGGTTGTTTTGTGTTGCTTGTGTGTGAGAGAGAGTTGTTTGTCTTGGGAGAATCATCCTCAAAGGTGAATGCTTGAGATACATGCTGACTGACCCCTTCTGAGAAGGTTACCGACGTCAGAACATTTGGTTGTACTCTTCTCTATTCTAATTAATAATAGATGACTGCTATTATTGTTCCATTCTCATTTGTACTTGCAATGGTTAAATGTGAGTTGCATCTTTTCTGACTGATGTATGGTTACTTTTACTAGATTTCACGCTTGTGTTTGTTTCTCCTTCGTGTGTGCAGGTATCTATTTGCGGAGATCGCGGAGGATTGTGACCAGCCAAAGCGAAGGAGCGAAGGCAACATCTCTTCGTCAAACGACAGCGCTGGAATCCAAGTAGGTGCTCTTTACCTCTTGTTTAATTGTAATTAGGAACATGCATGGCAGCATTGTTTGATTGTTGCTAGACCCTTGCTGGGCTAGTAGGGATCGCCTCTACCCGTAGAGGGGATTTACCTCTCCAACACCCATCATCTTCCTATTTACCCTTCCCCATTTACTATTCCCTAAAAACTACATTCCCCCTAACTTACATCTCCCTAGTGTTTGATACTAAACAACATGGAAGAGGAGGAATATAGACCACATAGTGAGGAAGAGGAAACAAATAGAGAAGAAGAGAGGGAATAGAGGAGGCCACTTAAAGGAGGCTAGATACACAGGTTTGAGCCCACAGATCTCAGGGAACTCTTAGAATCCCCTATGACTGTGACATCTTTCAAATGGCTAGGATGTTATGATTTTTATGAGCAAGTGCAAGCAATCCAACATCATCCTGAGTTTACTAGGATCTTTATTACTAAACTTCAAGACAACCAAATCACTCTTGCAGGCAAAAATTTCACTTTGTCTACTGCCAATATATCAGCTACCACCAGGATTCCAGATGTTGGGGAAAAGTGGTTTAAACAGGGTGATTTGGAGAGGCATTATTATGAGCCTTACATGAAACCAAGATACAGAAATGAAAGAAGGGGTTATTTTCCTTTTTCACACCTCCTTGATAGATATGCTCCAATTATGAAGATTATTATGAAGTATTTCTCATGTGAAGGTAGATTCTACAGGATCTATTCTTATCATATCTGGCTTTTAATGCATTTCACCAAGGTAAAAATGCTCTATATACCCTACTATCTTTTCAAAAGTGTTGAGAAGATGGCCTACATTGCCCAAAAGAGGGAGTACAAAGATCAAATGAAGAGCCTGTTTCATCATTCCCTCATCAAAATCATAGTCCTTTACCACCTCAAGGAACTCAATATTGCATGGAGCACTTTCATAGCTAATCCCATATTCACTCATGCACCCACACAAAATGTCCAAAGCATCCCTTCATCATCTCATCCATCCACTTCCATTCCTCCATCTCAGCCCATACATCATTCATCTTCATCTAATGAGTCATCCACACCATCACTTCCATCATCACCATTTCATGAGCCTATTCATTGACCTAGTAGAGATGAAGGCAAAGAGTAAGAGAACATTGACCATGGTGAGATTAGCAAGCCTAAAAGGGCTGGTTTGGGTACCTTGACACATACCTTTCAGAGAGGGCATAGGCAAGTGTTTTCCCCACAAATTGTGGGAGAGGCCTTGCCTTATTCATCATAAAACAAAGTACATAAGGGTAAGGAAAGGGTGACAGAGGCAGAGATCTAGCATCAGAAAGTGTAGAAAATTTGTGACAGGTTAACCTCATAATGCAATATAAATCAAAGCAAAATACTATAACCTACTTCTACTATCAATTTGCGGAAGCTTAAAGATCGAGTTGAACAATATAACCAGAAGAAGAAGAATCAATGGCCCAATACACTTGAAAATACTTTGGGAAGCCTCAGCTAAAAAACCCCACATTATTGTATTATCATACATGGTAGAAATACATAGGAATTATACAAAGCCTTAGCTCTCACAGCTAGCGAGCTCTCAGTACAATCCTCACAGATGCTCACAGGCAATCTTGGCTTCTCTCCAACCTTCCTCTCTGCCCTCCAAGCTCCTATTTCCTTGTGTTTTTCCTTGCGGATGATTCTCTTGTTACCAAGTGGAAAACCTCTTCCAAAATTGTGCAATCCTCAAGGATTAAATCCTTGACTGCATGCATGAGTTATCTCTTTGAGAAAACATATGCAACCGATAGTACATTTTCCTTGACTTTAATCTCAACTAGATATTTCTTATAATAGACATGCATGAGTTTCCAAGAGGGAATATTTAGTTAATTGGAGTAGCATTAGTTGAGTGCATGCAGGCATCAACTTACTGTTAACTCAATATTTTTTCCTCAAACATTTTGGAACTAATTTAACTAGACTTAACTTAGTAAACTAAGTTAACTAATTACAACTCAAATATAACTCAATCTTATCTCCTTAATTTAAGGTATAACTCTTGCATGACTTCAAAAAGACTTCTAACTTGAATTTCTCCAACTAATTAATTTAAAATAAATAAATTAATTATTTTCAAGTAGCTATTAAGACTAAATTCAATTTTAATTCACAATTTCATTCAAGGACAAATTAAATTGGAATATTCTTGTTGCCATATTTCAATACGAAGAGGATGTCCATGAGACAAAGCAGGATTTTCACTTAGTTGACCTAAGTGAAAATGATGACAGTGAAAACATAGCCATTGTCATCAAAGAGAAGAATGCACTCATAGGAGAGCTCCAGGTCAACTTGCAAAGGGCTAGATACATTATTTCATACTATGAGCAAGAAAACAAATAGGTTGAGGTCAAACATGAGCTTATGGAGATTTAGCTCATCAAGGCAAAGAGAAAGGCTGAAAAGGCTAAGGCCTTACTTGATGAGGCATATGGAGAATATAGTTACCAGATGGAAGAATAGGTGCCAAGAAGAAGGCCAAGGACTAGAGGCCTAAAGAGAGCTCTGGAGCTAGAAAAGCAAAAGGAGTCTGAACTAGCTAATGAGCTCACCTAGCAATTTGCCAAATGGTAAATGAGAACATGGAGAATTGGCTTGAGAAGGTGAACATTCATCTTGAAAGCCTCTTAGACAAAGCCAAAACAAACACTAACATTCAAAGAAGGATGGAAAAGTATTATTTCCAAAGAAACCAAAAAGCAAGGGCAAAGCTCAAAGCTGTTAGGGAAAGAATTGAAGCCCTAACTCACCATGAGGAGAAGAAGAAGCTTGACATACTTTCTGAGGCCTCACTCCATGCCTAGCCACCTCATACATCAACTTCTCAAACAATTTTGAAGACCCTTGGCTCAATTTTTGTCATCTAGTATTTTTTGTCTTTTTAAGTCAATTTCTATATCGGCACTTGGGTCAAACGTGCAACGCCTTAGGCGCTGCACACTTTTTGGAGGAATGGACACCACCATTGGATTTAGAAGGACCAATATAGTTAGTAAAACCATGTTTCCAGCCCTAGAAGGCAAAACTGGTGGGTGAAAAAGGAAAAAAACCACCTAGAAATCATGTTTCTGCCTCTTTTCTGGACCAGGCACTCCACGTTTGAGTAGTCTTGTGAGATTGAAATTTTGGAGGGGACAATAAAGCCCATTTTGATAACCAAGGGAATTTTTGGAAAATATATAGGATAAGCTTTCCAATGAGATATCCTGGGCTAGATTTGGACATCAATAAGGTAGTCAAAGGTCGGCTTGAAGATGGAACTGTGTGTTTGACACTGGCGCTGCGCGTTTGATAGTCAGCCCATATTTTCACTGTTTCTCTCCAATTTGATTTTTACCTATGGTAGCTTAGTTTTTTACTAATGTAATTGATAAGGATGATGTAATTATTATGTTTTTACTATTACCTAGGGTAAATACATTAGGTAAATGGCTTCCATGACTTGTAATGAATCAGTTTGCTTAAGTTAGGGATGAGTCACTTTGACCACCCTACACTCTAGCTATCAGTTTAGTTTTTGTTGCAACTGATACTCCTCTCATGGATTAGACCCTTGAGGCTAGTATGAGTTGGTTTGAGGCCTATATTATTTATTTTCTTAGTCATTCTGTAGGTTGGACTCTATTGGATGTTGTACTAGTGTTTCAGACTTTGGCATGAAATATATTTGATGAGTTGCAGTTATTTTGGTGGGATTCCTGTGGCATGGTATTTTGACATTATTTCTTCTTCAGTTACATGTGTGTGAATGTTTTTTATTTTCCATGATCCATTTCACTTTAAATATTTTTTTATTTTCAAGGTGTGATAAGCAGAATTCATCTTCTATGCTCTGTTTTGGGGAAATCATCATAAATTCTTTCATTTCCTCAGTTTAAAAAGAATTCATGATTGCCATGCTCTTTTTAGCACCTCATCAGTCTAAACCATTTCATCACTATACTGCAAAGTGTTAAAGTAACTTTCCTACCTTACCCCATCATATGCCTGCAATTCTAATTCTCTTTTTCCCTAACCTAGTTCAATCTCTGACCTAATTCACTCATCCAGTGACTACCCAAACCAAATCAAATCAAACAAACCCTGAGCTATTATATCTAGCCTAAAACCCTAATCTATCTAGCCCTCTTGGCTATGATCCTTTGGAGAGATCCCTCTTCGGCTTGGTAGGGCTAGCTACCAAGTCAAAAGATTGGTTTGTGGTTACCTCAACTGGACTCTTCCTCGGCCTTGGAGATCCGGAGGAGTGATAACATACTAGCGCCATTGCTGGGGAATGAAAGGTTCATTTTCCTTGGGTGTATGACTAGTTTACATTGGATTTTGGTCCTCTGGATGATAGAAATAAGCTTCATAAAGGCTGATTCAATAATTGCAATTTCAAGATTGTAGAGCTAGCCTTAAGGAGACAAACAAGACAAATTTTGCATCCTGATCCAGTCGAAGACAATCAGAGCTTGTTCAAAGAACGAAGAAGGTTACAAATCACAAGTTCAATCCGACTTCATTCCATTGGAAAACTCTCAATCATTACCAATTTTATATTTTGCTATTGAAGACTTTCATTTGAAAATAATCTATGTTCAGCTCAAAGTCTTAGGTCTTTTACCTCGTATAGTTTGTGACCCTGTTAAGATATTGGCTCCGAAAAGATATATCGGGTCAAACCCAGACCCAAATCTTCCTTCTCCAGTTGATAATCTTTAAATATTGTTGAGAAAGCCTAAAGTCCCTTTCCCCGAGACTGAAACCACAAAATTGGAAAGGACCACTTCCTTGCCAGATCAAATACATAGTATTGAGGATATACCTTTCGACATTAAATTTGAGCTATCCCTATTTCATTCAAAATCTGAATCTTGTCTTACCAAAGAAGTTTTTGATCCCATAAAGTTTGACTCATACCTTCCTGCCTCAAAGTCTTTATTTAACCGACCTTTTGCTACTTCTCATTCTTCAAAACTTGAGCACGAGGTTTGGTCTAATTTTGAGAAACTTCAAAGCCTAGCTGATCAATTACAAATCACTACTGAAAAGGCATATATTCAGTATCAACTTGAGCTCTTATCTTCTGCCATACCCTCTACTACACCTCCGAAAGCATCCACATCACCTCCCCCATCTTCATCTCAACCAACACAACCCATTGCAGTTCCCATCCATCATTCTCCAAGAGTTATGGCAAGATTTGCACCCTTAGTGTTACCTAGTCAGTTGGAAGCTTTACCTCAAACCTATGGCCAGAGGCTTCCTCTGCTTGATGGCAACCCAGGAGTCATAGTGAAAAAACATATTGATAAGATGGCTAATTTCGTTGACTTAGAGGAAGTCAATGACGATGATGCTAAAATGAGGCTAATGGCTCAAAGTTTTTCTGGAGATGTCAAAAAATGGTTATGTGGCTTGGTAGCAATTTCCATTGATACTACTCAGAGGTTTAATGAGTTATTCTTAGCTAGGTGGCAGGAAAAGAAGAATACATTACAGATCTTGGCGGAATACAACACATTGAAGAGGAATCCTAATAAGACGGTTCAGGAATTCACTATAAGGTTCAATTAGATCTGCAATTCCATTCCGGATAACATGAAACCTCCACCTGATTTGGAACTTTAGCACTACCCATATGCTTTTGATTCGGAGATGGCTTATCAATTGATGGAAAGAGGTCCCACAACTCTAGAAGACATGCAGAACAATGTGGCAAGTGTGGAAGAAAACTTGATGATTAAAAAGTCTCAGTTGAAACACGAGAAACCAAAAAAGAGAGTAACCATCAATGAAGAACCTTCTTCTTCCACCAACCTTAAGCTAGATGCACCGATCAGAGCCATGGAGAGAATGGCCGACTGGATGATAAATTTAGATAGACCTCAGGAGCCCCAAGTTAGAAATCCTAACTTCAGAAATCAGCAACAACCTCAGTACATGATAAAACAAAGAGAGCAGAAAGCTTCTGAAGCATCGACATCTCAGCAGCCAATTCGGACACCCTTGCAACAGAATTATGCTCAAGGAGAGTTTGATGATGAAACATACCCGATTGTTGAGGAAAATCACTTCTTTAGGGAAGATCACCATCCCATTTTCTTTACTGAAGATGAGAAGTATGTCGAGAAAGTGGAGGATCCTAAAGATGAGGACTACATATTGGCAAGTGACAATGCATTGGAGACCCAAACCAATGATTATCAAAGAGGATATTTGAACGCACTCAATTCTTAGCAGAATCAATATTCTTTGAGGAATAGATATGTCCCAATCACTCCTATTCAGAAAAGGACATCACAACAAAAAGATACACAACCGAAATCAAATCCTCAAGGTAGTCAAAGCAAAGGTAAAGAGCTGGAAGCAGCCAATCAAAGCAGAGAAAAACAACCATCTACAAGCAGTCAAAACAAGGATCATGATAGTCAAAAGAAGGATCAGATACCAAGAGATCTTCCTGAGAAGAGAGACAATTGCCAAAGAGAGGTAGATAAAACTAGCTCTTTCAACCTAGAAACTAAAATTTCAAAGTTGAAAGTGTTAATCCCTCTTACCGAATTAGTAAAAAATGGCCATTACAAGTCTGATATAATTAAAATGCTCAAAGTTGATCCTACATCTGACATTGTTAATACTAAAGATGACCAGGCTGAATTGATTTTTGGTCCAACCATAGATGGTCAGTCAGGAGATAGTGATGTTCCTCCATTTTATCTTAGTGTAAGAATCCACTAATTCATTCTTCACAACTATATGCTTGACTCCAGAGCCTCTCATAATTTAATGCAAAAAGCCATCATGGAAAGGTTGGGTGTATATATAACTCGTGAGTACCATGACTTGTATTCTTTTGATTCTGGTAAAGTCTGTTGTCTGGGTCTAATCAAAGATTTGGTAGTATCCCTGAATCAAATCCCTACAAAGAATGTTTTAATGGATGTGGTGGTAGCTAATATACCACCATGGTTTGGTATGTTATTGTCGAGATCCTGGGGAGCAAAATTAAGAGGCACAATGCAGTTAGATTTCTCCTATGCTACAATACCAGTTTTCGAGCAATTAAGAAAGTTGTACTGAGAAACCAAAATGAAGTTCATGATAACTAGCAAGGAGAAACCCAACAATCATCCTATAAATTATGTACATACATATTTAGAGTCATTTATTTTTTATAATGATAGTGGACTGAACGATGTAGATAGTCAGCTTGTAGAAATTAAAGATGTACCAGAGATTTTCAACACTATAAGGATAGTTTTAGATCAAGAAAAAGAAGAGTTGCCAAGCTCATCCAAACAACCTTCAGACAAGGTAGAAAAAGGTTCAGATCAGTCTTCAAAGAAGGTAATGGAAACTCTAGAACAACTCGAAGAGAAATTTTAGAAAATTGACCCAAAACAACAAAAGATGAACAACTCGTGGAAGAGGAAAATGGCCTTTGGACCACGGACTTTGATGGTGCTCTTGGGAAAAATGGAGTGGGTATTGGCATTTGGATTCAAAGTCCACATCATCATCAGTAAGGTAATCTCCCTCAAGATGTTAGATTGTGCTCATATAAGTCAGCTTTTGATTACACTAACAATGAGGCAGAGTACAAAGCTTTGATCACATGTTTAATGATCTTGAAGAGGTTAGTTGCACGAAGAATTTCTATGTATGGTGGTTCAAAACTTGTAATTAAGCAAGTTAAAGGTGAATATCAAGCTCACCATCTTCGAATGAAACAATATAGAAATGCGGTTTTAGATATTCTTAGAATGTTTCCCGAATATACACTCTCATTTGTACCAATAACTCAAAATCTTATGGTGAATTCATTAGCTACAACTACAACTAATTTTAAAATTCCTATTTTTTCAAACAAAAAATTTGAGATTCATGTGAAGCATCAACCCTCTGTTCCTGATAACTTGCAATATTGGCAAGTATTTTGGGATGACAAATAGGTGAATAACTTTCTTCAGAGTGAAGGAGAGTCTGAAAATTGTTATATGGATGAAGTGTATGATGAATATGATCAAGTCATCGAGGCAGCCCGGGTTGATATAATTCAGCTAAAAGATAACAATATTATGAAAGGTCTTATACCTTTGGAAGACTTGTTTGATCAGGATGATGTAGCAAGGAAGCCTACATTAGTTCCTACAGAGAAAGGTGTTGAATATGTGAACATCAGAACAACAGAAAAACCAAAAATGATCAAGTTGTACAAATCATTATATCCCGAGGTAAAAGAGAAATACATTCATTGACTATCGAAATTTTCTGATGTTTTCACATGGGATTATGTAGATTTGAAGGAGTACGATAAGAAAATAATTTAGCATACCATCCCAATCAAGCTCGATCAAAATCCCTTTAGACAAAATCTAAGAAGAATTAACCCAAGATTGTTTCCAACCATAAAGAAGGAAGTTAATAGACTTTATAAGGTGGGCATCATTGTTCCCTTCAGATTTTCGGACTGGACATCAAATCTAGTTCCAATGAGAAAGAAGATTGGGGAGATAAGGCTCTGCATAGACTTCAGAAACTTGAACAAAGTGTCTCTGAGAGATAATTACCCACTTCCAAAAATGGACCATATCCTTCAGAGAGTTGTGGGTGCTTCCTGGTTGTCACTTTTGGATGGCTACTCCGGTTACAATCAAGTTTTAGTGCATGAAGATGTGTTGGGCATGGAATCCCCCCAAGGCATGTTTTGGGGCTTAAAGCCCAAGTTTTGACCAAGTCCATTATAAAGGCTTTGCGATGTGTGGGAACGGAGCGCGAAGTCATAATAGAGTCACAGGGTTGTCCGCCCTTGTTTTTGTAATGTAATGTCGACTTGATAGACCTACCCATGGTCCACGGATCATGGGATTGTATAAATAGAGCAATGCTATAAGATAGATAATAAATAAAGGAATAGAATAGAAACATGATGGGTCTAAGAGATTGAGTCGAAGTGTAAGTTGTGTCTTTGGGTCGTAGAGTAGGAGAAGGCTCTGCAGCTGTGTGCGCAGAGGCCTAGTAGTTCACAGTTGAGTGCGCAAACCCCTGCAGTTAAGTGCGTAGGGTAGGACGAGTCTGTAACCATTGGAAGCATTAACAAAGAGAAGCTTTATCATAATTTTGTGTATCTTTTCCTATTTTACGTATTATTGGGTATAATTTGCAAGTTTACTGTTTATTTGTTGTGCGAACTCATATGAATGTGCTATATAAATAAATATAACGTAAGGCACCCATTTACGTGAACATAACTAATTGGTGTAGGAATATAAGTAAGATCTCAAGTGCGACTTAGGGAAATAGTGTAGAGTGCTACTCCAACAATTTTGAAGCCCCACAGCCCCTAGTTAGGGCTATGCAAAGGCAAGTATATTAGGGTGTGAGGGATAAGGAAGTGCGCAAAGTAACCTGTGCAAAGGGACTGACAGTTGGACTAAACCAACCCCTCAGGCATCTCAAGGGTGCAGAACCTGGATCAAGCACCCTCGCATACTACTTCGGGTGAGAACTCAATCTACACTCCGCGGACTGTTGCCGAAAGGGCCAATAGTACAGGGATTTTCTTGGCTAACTAACTTTGAACCTGGGTCAGGCCCCAACAAGCCAACAAATGGTTCCACTGACAGGACCCGGGATCTTCATAGAGATGTCTGATGTCATATCACTCGAATCCAACTAATAAAGGAATTGAGGATTGGTTGGATAGGAAGATTCACGAGTTCACAGCGCAAGAAAATAGGAATCAGTGACTATCAAAAGAAGAGTGGTTATACTGCTACTTATACACAGAGATCCACGAAATTTTCTTCGCATCTTTCCCTACTGAGCTATACGAGT
Source organism: Pinus tabuliformis (assembly GCA_031772625.1). NCBI lineage: Eukaryota > Viridiplantae > Streptophyta > Pinopsida > Pinales > Pinaceae > Pinus > Pinus tabuliformis. Next base: position 956,640,600 of record CM062804.1, read on the forward strand.
GGATCACGAAGCTAGAAGGTAGCCAAGGAAGGTGCAAGCTCGACAGGCCTATTGTGTGGACTCCAAAATTGGTGTGGATATTGGAAGCGTCGAAGGATAAGATCATGCGCACTATTGATCACTGGCTCAATCAAATTATAGGAGGATTCATTACTAAATTCATAGTAGATACTTTAGTCAGCTACAATGAGGCAGAATGATGCTTCCTCAAAGGACCGCGAGGTAAGTACATTAACTCTTTGAACACTTGGATTAAAATGCTATGGTGTGAAAAGCGGGTTATGCGAATAAATTGATGTTTAGGGCTACGCGAAGTGGGAGAATCTACAGAAACAAAGGTAGTGCAGAACTAGAAACTAGCCCCTTGATTTCACCTCCATAAGGGGACAAGGAAGAGCTTGCAAAGGTCTCACCAAGAAGTGCGATCAATTTGATAAGGCAGAGGATTCCGTGCATACCACCCCCACCCACAACACTGCCAGTGTCACCATCTTCACCCCCATCTTCACCCATACCACCTCCGCCACCACCGCGAGTCAATATGGAAAGCGCAATAAAGTTGCCAGTGTTCAAGGGAGTAGAAAGTGAATATCAGGACTAGTTTTGGTTCGTGATAAAGGCTATGTGGGAAGTGCAGGGAGTTGTGGATGACAATATAAAGAAGGCAACACTGGTCAGCGCTCTGTAGGATCGCACGCTGACCTGGTACATTAAGCATTCCAATGACAATTCGAATGCGAGGATCACAGATATCCAAACTGCGCTAAACAAAGAATTTAGCAAGTTGAAGTCAAAGGCGCGATCAATCATTGGGTTCAAGGAAATCACAATGCTACCAGTCGAGACCCCTTGGGAGTTGGATCAGAGATTGAAGTGCACAATTCGCGAAGCTAACATGATGTTGACATATGGACAACATCACAAATGGTTTGTAGCATCGTTAACACTGCATCTAAGTAACGCGTTGTCAGAACAGAGGCTAACAACTCAGGCCAAAGCCTTGGAGATCACAATGAGACTGCATGAGACCACAAAACAGGATCTCAACTTGGGAGTCCAGTAGATTCATGCGCAGTTGAAAAACTTTTGCCTTGAGATGTAGAGTCTGAAACAAGACAGGACAACTCGCCCAAATGTGCACGATGAGGTATGGTGCGTAAAGTGCAAGGGCCAGGGACGTGAAAAGTACCACTGCCCGATGTTCACGAATTACCTTGTGGGAGGAGGACCAATGCCATTGAGACTAGAGGCACAAGCAGGACCTAGTGTGGCACCTGCGTTGTGGTGTGTGATTTGTTAAATAAGAGGAAAGCATGCTACAAATAACTTCCATTTATTGCAGAAGTACATGCAGAATTCACAACAGTTGTTCTGTAATTTTTGTATATTAGTGGGACATGATGAGCACACCTATATAAGTTATGAGTTGATGATGGATCGGACTCCTACCTATAGGGTTCAGGTCAAAACTTGGCCCCTCGAACAAAATGTAGGGATAGCGTGAACCAAATTCCAAGGGCGCGGACGAGGCCGAGGTGGAGGAGGACCTAGAAGAGGCTGCGGACAACTGATATGTTACAATTGTGGAGGGCCAGGACATTATGCCTATGATGTACAAATCAGACGTGTCCCTCATGCCTGTATTGTACATTTTTTGATCATGAGATGGAGGATTGCCCCACACTAATAGCGAGGTTGTGAAAGGAGCACTCCAACCTCCCCCGACTTAGAACCTGCAAATGATGAGGTCTGAGCCATGCAAGGAACACCCTAATGTGAATATTATGCTCCAAAGTGGAACTACGACAGGGGATGGCAAAGGCAAGCAATCTGAAGAGAGTACTTGGGTTCGCAAAACTCTGACAAAAGGACCAGAGTTTGATTTAGAGCACGCTAAGGAAACCTCATGGAAGCCAGGAAGAGCTTCGCTGATGCCTCCACTTCAGCAAGCAAAGACAAACCGGAGCCAGAAATGGACCCATTGATGCTCACGACGTTCCTAGAAACATGCATGAAGTTGTTGCGCGACAGCAAGGTTGTAAATGGGGCTGCAGGAACTCATAAATAGATGTGCTGGGACCGCACCAAGAGAACCCCGTGTAGTCTGGAAGCTCAGAAAGCACACGACGAGGATGGGAAGGGAGATGAGATTGACCGCGCAGATTGGAGAATATGAGATGGACCAAGTGATTATGGACCTGGGATCAGACGTGAACGTTCTGCCGAACCAAACATGGGAGTGCATGGGAAGGCCTATGCTGCAATGGTCTCCTATCCAACTTCGAATGGCGAACTAGCAAAAGATCCTACTTATGGGGAGATTGCAGGGAATCACAATGGATATCGAAGCAGCAAGCGCGCTAGCAGACTTTGAAGTGATAGAGATTGTTGATGACAGTAATCCCTACCTCGTGCTATTAGGAATAGATTGGGCCACTGACATGAATGGGGTGATAAATTTGAATAAGCTCAAGATGATATTTGAGAAAAAGTCTTTGCGCGTAGTGGTACCTTTAGACCCTGCAGAAGGATCGCGCTACATGGAGCTAGTGCGCGACTATGACAACGATGATGATTTGGACTACATCCACAAGATAACTGCATGAGAAAAGACTGGGTGAATCCAACCACGAATGGACGAATCTCATGGGAGTGCGAAATCTCCTACACATTGGATTTTGACGAGGAGATATAATGATGGCAGAACTGGTTACACGAGGTAACCACACTGAACTGTAACATGATGACGAGATCATTGCACTGCATGTTAATGGAGGTAAGGGATCTGCCTATGTATGATGGGTTAAGTGAGGTAGATGACTTCCTAAAAAGATTTGAAAGAGAGGTGTCGGAACAACAACTTTTTGAAGCTTTGAAATGGGTACTGCACGCTATGCCCGCGAGGTGGTGGGGTACGCACCAAGGAAGCTTCGGGGACTGGCGTGAATGCAGGGGGACGATGCGCATGTGGTTTGGGAAGCCTCAGATGCAATTAAAAGACAAGTATGATGGATGGGATGATCCACATGCACACCTTGCCAAATGGACAAAGGTCTATGGGGAAGAACCACAATCTGAGTGGGTGCACCTATTCTGTCATACCCTAGATATTATACCCATGAACTGGTATATAGAGATGGAGCTCCACCATGGAACTAATGAATGGGATATCTTGCGCAAAGGATTCCTATTAACCTTCACATTTGAGGATCGTTGGTGGGAACCTATTGATGATACGCTACAACCAGTAAAAGCAGCTATCTTTAAATACCCGAGGAGCCAATAGAAGTGATTCAGCCTGAAGGGGTGACCCAGCTGAGTTGCACGCTGGAGTGTTATAACATGAATATTGAAGAAGAAGATGAAGATCCACGAAAAGTTAATATTCTAGAAACTGAAGGCTATCGTGAGGTTCAAGGGCCATTAATTGAAGACCCTGACATAACTGTGCCGGTAAAGACAAAGTAGGTGAACATTAGTACAGATGCCGAACCTAAGTATGCAAAGCTTAGCGACTACTGGGATGACGTAATGGTGGATAAGGTCGTTGAGTTACTCTGTGAGTACCAGGACTTATTCCCAACCAAGATTACAGATTTAAAGGGAATCGTTGGCGATTTAGGGATGATGAAGATCACCTTAAAACCCGATGTAAAACTAGTTAAGTAGAGGCCTTATTGCTTGAATCCGAATTACAAGGAAAAGTTCTGCGTAGAACTACACAAAATTCTCACAGCTAGAATCATTGAGCTAGTGGAAGAATCTGACTGGGTAAGCCCTATGGTAGTATAGGAAAAGAAGTAGAAGGGTGAGGTAAGAATATGTGTGGACCTCAGGAAATTGAATGACGCATGTGTGCACGACCCATTCCCACTCCATTCACAGATGAAGTATTGGAAAATGTTGACGGGCAAGAAGCATATTCTTTTACTGATGGGTTCTTAGGGTACCACCAGATCAAAATCATGCCAGAAGATAGGAGGAAGACCACCTTCGCGACTGAGTGGGGCTGCTTTCAATACACCATTATGCCATTTGGGTTGAAGAACACACCGTCCATCTTTTCACGCATAGTGGTTGCAGCATTCAAAGAATATATCCACAAATTCCTGGAGGTCTATTTGGATGATTGGAATGTATTTGGATTGGTTAAGCACCATGTAGCGAGCTTACGCTTGATGCTGGATACTTGCTGATGACACCAAATCACGCTGAATCTCAAGAAGTGTACATTTCTCGTTCCCTTTGGCAACCTGTTGGGACATGTGTTCTGCGAATAGGGACTGATGGTAGACCCCGCGAAGATTAAATAATTCTAAATTTGGAAGCACCGCGAAGTGTCAAACAGTTGCGCTCTACCCTGGGACATGCAGGGTACTACAGGAAGTTCATCAAAAGCTATGCCTAGATCACCAAGCTAATCGAGAAACTGTTGAAAAATGATGTCACGTTCTGCTGGAATGGTGATTGCATGAAGAACCTAGATGTATTAAAAGAGAAATTGGCCTCTGCGCAAATCTTGGTCTTCCAAAAATGGGATGTGTAGTTTCATGTCCATGTCGACGCGATGTGTATAGCACTGGGAGAGGTACTAACATAGGAGGGTGGAGAGGGCTTGGATCACCCTATCATGTTTGCAAGTCTGAGGTTGTCTAAAGTAGAAAATAACTATTCCACAACTGAATGCAAGGGGTTGGCTATGGTGTACGCACTCCAAAAATACTGGCACTATTTGCTAGGGGGACACTTCAAGATGTATACAGACCATTCCGCGCTAAAATACTTGGTCAATAAGCCTGTGTTGGGGGGGCGCATATGTAGGTGGCTCTTATTGTTCCAAGAATATGATTTTGAGTTCATTGTGAAGCCTGGACACCTGAACGCAGGACTGGATCAGTTGTCGCGAATTGAGACGTGAGAGGAACCTACTAGTTTGGAGGAAGGATTACTAGATGCACAACTCTTTTCTGTGTGCGTAGTGGATGGACACTTTGAAGATATAATCCACTTTCTGACAATGGGGACTGCACCAAAAGAATACTCCATCCAATAGAAGAAGGACTGGTGGTGCATGCGATTGATTTTTCAGTCATCGCGAGGCACCTATATAAGATGGGAAATTATGAGATACTGTGAAGGTATGTACCTGAATTCGAACAAATTCAGATCCTCGCAGAAGTGCATGGGGGTGGTGTAGGAGGGCACTATGCAGGGCGAGCGACCATGCAAAATATTCTCCACGCAGGGTTATGGTGGCCAACCCTTCATTAATATTCAAAAGCACACTGTAAAGCTTGTGATATATGTCAAAGAATAGGTAAACCATCACGAAGGGATGAGATGCCTTTGAATCCACAAATGACACTGTAGCCATTTGAAAGTGGGAAATTGACTTTGTACCTATCAAACCTCAAGGAAATATGGGCACGAGATACATTATCACCGCGATAGAGTACCTAACTCATTGGGCAGAAGTGAAACTGGTCAAAGACTGCACGGTTGCCATGGCTGTGAGGTTTTTCTTCGAACACGTATTGACTCAATTAGGATGTCTAAAAATCTTGATGAGAAATCGCGGTACACATTTCTTGAATTAAACAATTAGCGCGCTAACAGAAGAGTTTCAGGTGTATCATCAGAAAAGCACACCATATCACCCACAAGGCAATGGGACAGTAGAAGCATTCAACAAAATACTGGAGACTGAAGTATGCAATGTGTAGCGGAGTGATTGGGACCTGCGCGTACCTGCAGTACTATGGGCTTATAGGACAACGCGCAAGAAACTGACAGGACAAACACCTTTCCGGTTGGTTTATGGTGTGGAGGCTGTCATGCCAATGGAGTATATTGTGCCTAGTCTGTGCATAGCAGCTCTCACAGGTATGATGGACCGTGAAGCCCTAGAAGTGAGGCTCTCACAGTTGGAAGAACTTGAAGAGGAATGGTTCTTGGCTGGCTTCCATCAGTAGGTACAAAAGCAGCATGAGAAGGCCTGGCACGATCGCTATATTAAGTTGTGCACATTCAAGGTAAATAATTTAGTGTTATTGTGTGACAGTAAGTTTGATAAATTCCCGGGAAAGTTCAGAATGCAATAGCTGGGACCATACGCTATTAAGGAGGTCATAGATGGAGGTGTGGTACAACTGGTAAATCTAAATGGAGAACCTTTCCCAGGAAAAGTAAATGGCAGTCACTTAAAGCCCTACATGGGTGGACCGACTATCTAACTAGTTCGCAGAAGCACAATATTCACGCTCCAAGTAGTCAGATGAAGGCACGGGACTATAAACAGAGGAAGGGGACACAAGAATGGATGTAGGGAAGTAGTTCCGACACCGTGGTTTCGGAACAACGGGTACAGGAGATTCAGCAGGTAGTCACTCAGTGCACTGCCGACCTTGCAGCTAGCAGTTCGAGCAAAGTTGGAGGGACTCCACGTGAAGATCTCTGCACCGACACAGTGACTCGAGAGCGAGTCACGATGTTTGTGTTGGGGGCCTGTTGGGCATGGAATGCCCCCAAGGCATGTTTTGGGGCTTAAAGCCCAATTTTTGACCAAGTCCATTGTAAAGGCTCCACGATGTGTAGGCACGAAGCGCGAAGCCATAATAGAGTCACAGGGTTGTCTGCCCTTATTTTTGTAATGTAATGTTGGCTTGATAGACCTACCCATGGTCTGTGGACCATGGGATTGTATAAATAGAGCAAGGCTATAAGATAGCTAATAAATAAAGGAATAGAATAGAAGCATTATGAGTCTAAGGGATTGAGTTGAGTTGTAAGTTGTTTATTTGGGTCGTAAAGTAGGAGAAGGCTCTGCAGCTATGTGCGCAGAGGCCTAATAGTCCGCAGTTGAGTGCACAGACCCCTGCAGCTGAGTGCGCAGGGCAAGATGAGTCTGTAACCATTGGAAGCATTAATAAAGAGAAGCTTTATCATAATTTTGTGTATCTTTTCCTGTTTTATGTATTATTGGGTATAATTTGCAAGTTTACTATTTATTTGCTACGCGAACTGATATGAATGTGTTGTATAAATAAATATACCGTAAGGCATCCATTTATGCAAAGATAACTAACTGGTGTAGGAACATAAGTAATATCTTAGGTGTGACTTAGGGAAATAGTGTAGAGCGTTGCTCTAGCAGCGCGGAAGCCCCACAGCCCTTGGTTAGGGCTGCGCAAAGGCAAGTATATCAGGGCGCGAGGGAAAGGGAAGTGTGCAAAGTAACCTGCGCAAAGGGACTAACAGTTGGACCGAACCAACCCGCTAGGCATCTCAAGGGTCCGGAAACCTGGTTCCAGCACCCCCCATACTACTTCAGGTGAGATCTCATTCCACGCTCTACGGACTATTGCCAAAAGGGCCAGTAGTACAGGGATTTTCTTGGCTAACTAACTTCGAACCTGGGTTAGGACCCAACAAGCCAACAAGATGATTAGGCGAAGATGACATTCACCACACCTTGGGTCACATTCAAATATGCAAAGATGCCATTTGGTCTCAAAAATGCAGGGGCCACTTTTCAAACTGCCATGGACATAGCATTTTCAGATGAAAAAGATGTTTTCTTGGTTGTATACTTAGATGATGTTACCATATTTTCGCATTCAGATGATGAACATTCGCATCATTTAAGAGTCATTTTTCAGAACTGTAGAAAGTTTAGGATCTCTCTCAATCCAAAGAAAATTTTGTTTGCTATGGAGGAAGGCAAACTTCTCGACCACATCATTTCGAAAGACGACATCCGAATTGACCCTTCACAAGTAGAAGCCATTCAACAAATTGATTTTACTCGTAGTAAGAAGGAAATCCAAGGTTTCAATGGTAAGATGAATTTCTTATGCGGATTTATTCCTAATTTGGCTGAACATCTTAGAGAAAAGACCAATATTTTGAAAAAGGATAATGAGGTGAAATGGTCCGAAGAAGCCCACAAGTCCTGTCATGTGGTGAAGCTTGCCTTAACCACTACCCCTGTTTTGATTAGTCCTGATTATACCAATGATTTTGTTATATTTTCATTTGCTTCTGAGCATACCATGGCAGTAGTACTCATGAAAAAAAGGGATAAAACCAAGCTGACAATTGCATTTTTCAGTCGCAACATCAGTGATGTAGCCCTTAAGTACAACATCATTGAGAAGCAAGCGTTGGCCTTGGTAAAGGCAATGAAATATTTATAGTTTATATTTTACATTCGCATACAATTGCTTATGTACCTAATGCAATGGTAAAAGAATTCCTTGTGCAGAATGATTTGGAAGGAATAAGATATAGATGGATAACAACACTATTAGAATATGATCTTGAGATGAAGCCTACAAAGCTAATCAAGGGTCAAGGCTTAGCCAGAATCATGGTTGAGTCAAACCTTCATGCTCTAGGCATAAACCTTGTAGCAGTATTATCCAACAATCAAGAAGAGGTGGATCTCATTCAGGTATCTAAAATATTTCTATCAGCTCCATGATATTATGATATTATTTATGTACTTCAGCATCTAATCCCCCTCCAGGCATGTTTAAGGCTAAGAGCGGGTCATTGAAGTTGAAGGTTTCCAAATATTGTATCATGGACAGTGGACTTTATTGAAAGATCCTGGAGGTGTGTTGTTGAACTGTTTAACTGAAGATGAGTCCAAAGGAGTAATAAATGACTTCCACAAAGGATATTGTGGGGACCACTTGTATTGCAAGACCATGACAAACAAAGTACTGAGGGCAAGTTACTATTGACCTACACTTTTTGCAGATATCTACAAGGTAGTGATGAGTTGTCATGAGTGTCAAGTTTTCCAAGGTAAAATAAAACTTCTTCCTTTTCCTCTACAACCAATATCAGTTATTGCACCTTTTCAGCAGTGGGATCTAGATTTTATAGGTGAGATCAATCCATTATCATCCACACAACACAAGTGGATATTGACAGCTACATACTACTTTACTAAGTGGATCAAAGTGATCCTAACCAGGAAAGCAACAGATTCACTTATCATTCAGTTTTTAGAAACTAATATTTTGTCCCATTTTGGTTGTCCTAACAAGATTATCACAGACAATGCAGCAACATTCAAGTCCAAAAATATCACTGAGTTTATGATAAATACAACATAAAGTTGAGGCATTCTACAACATACTATTCGAAAGGAAATGGTTTGGCAGAGTCCTCCAATAAATCCTTAACCAATATCATCAAGAAAATGTTGGAGGCTAACAAAAAGAATTGGCACAAAAAGTTGATCAATGCATTGTGGGAAGATCAGGTGAGTAGTAAGAAATCTCTTGGGCTTTCCCATTTTCAGATTGTGTATGGAGTAGATATTGCTTTTCTTACATCATTAGCAGTCCCAATCATGAAATTATTACAAGAAGTGGGAAGTGAAGAGAATGATATTCAGCGTCGGATCAATCAAATGATTCACTTAGAGAAGATGCAAGATGAGGTATTTCAGAACACCTCCAAGCTTCATGAGAGAATAAAGAGGATCTATGACTAGAAAACAAAGGAAGATTATTTCAAAATCAGAGATGTGGTGCTTCGTTGGGATGCCAAAAACGAAGACAAGGGTAAGCATGGAAAATTCGAGAACTTATGGAAAGGCCCTTATCAGATTTCAGCTTTCTGAGGACAAAATGCTTTCTTGTTGGACGAGATGAATGGAGAACCGTGATTAGGAGGACTAGTCAATGGTAGCCTCTTGAATCATTATCTTTTCTAGAATTGTCTTGGTTTCATTGTACATACATTTTATATTTTATACAAGTGTGAAGTAGAAGATCATTGGAGTTTGGAGCCCGAAGTGAAGCCCATGGAGCTTCACTGATTTTATTCCATTTATAGTATTCAGTCCTTAGTTAAGTAAGTCATTTTGAGTCAGTCTTGAGTCGGTCAGAGTTATTTGAGTTGTCAGCATTTACTCATGCATTCCAGTTTGAGTTTTTTCTACCGTATTGGCCCACATGGTTAGGCTACTTGGTCTACGGTGTTCTTGGCACCTCCAAGAAGCTGCCATCCCCAAATAAGGCCGAACTTAGAGTCAGTATTTGCATACTGCCATCAATTATCAAAACTCCTCTTTTATATCATATTAGTGTCCCATTTGAAATTTTTATCATTCCACCTAGGTCATCATGTAAAAATTTACTCACTGATGGTAGCCCAAAATCAAAAATCACGATCCTCTCTCAAAAATTTATATTTGCTGGCCCACCTTCATGTGTCTTGCTGAGCATACATTGACTATAACAACTCATTTCATCATGTTTTATGTCATTCAAGTCCACCTGGAGTTCAGTCATTCAAAGTCCCATTAGGTCACTTAGGTTTCATTTTCCAAGGTCCAATAAAACATCATATCACTTCAAAAGGTTAGAAAAGTATGAAAGAAAAGAAAATAAAATCCCTTTTTCAGTTAGATAAGGGTTTACAAGAATGTAACCATGGTTTCTGAAGTTCCAAATTTGATTTTAAGCAAGAATTTCATTCTAGTTTGTAATTTTATTTCAAAAGAGAGATGTAATATTTTTTATTTATTTATGTAATTTTATGTTTATCATATGTATTAAGTCACTATTTTAGCTTTTTACTCAATTTCCATTGCGAAATATCATCCAAACAAAAATCAAAGTGAAGATTACCAAAGCTTCAACATCATCCACTTGCAAAAGAAAAAGTCAGAAAACAAATTAGCAAAGAGGTCAAAAAGGGGTCAAATGAAACATTAAAAAGTGGGTTTGAAAAGCAAAAGTACAAACTAACTTATCTATAAAGGACTTATTGCCTTCAAACTTACCTTCATTTGCCTCCTAACACTCATTGAGCAAACCCCAAGAGAGTTTTTTCACACTTTTGGGCAAAATCAGTAGAAACAGAGCAGGCGTTGCGCGTTTCCTTTTGGCGTTGCGTGTTTCCTTCCTTCAGCTCCTCCAAATCAATCTCAACCTTAAAACAAGTAAGTAGCAGCTGAAGCATGTGCTTTTCCTCCTCCTCAAGTCAATTCCTAAGTGCTTGATAGGTTTATTGAAGATTTGCTTTTTAGTCCTACATCTAAACCCTAGATTCCCCCCCCAACACTACCCTTTCATCTCATTCCCCTTTATACATTTCCCTTCACCCTCCTTCCCTTTCCCTAAATCTTTATATCCTAGATACTCCCTAAACCTTTATCCTCAAAACCCTAAGTCCTAGGTGATACCACACTACCTAGGCTCCCAAACCCCTCTATTGCAAATGTTTTCCCCCATCCCCAAACTATCATACCACTACCCTATATCCCTCTTCAAATACATATACTCCTACACCCATCATATTCCTATTTACCCTTCCCCATTTACTATTCCCTAAAAACTACATTCCCCTTACCTTGCACCTCCCTAAGGTTTGATACTAAACAACATGGCAGTGGAGGAATATAGACCACATAGTGAGGAAGAGGAAACAGATAGAGAAGAAGACAAGGAATAGAAGAGGCCACACAAAGGATGCCAGATACACAGGTTTGAGCCCACAGATCTCAGGGAACTCTTAGCATACCCTATGATTGTGACATCCTTCAAATGGCTAGGATGTTATGATTTCTGTGAGCAAGTGCAGGTAGTCCAACATCATCCTGAGATGACTAGGATCTCTATTACTAAACTTCAAGACAACGAGATCACTCTTGCAGGCATAACTTTCACTTTTTCTACTGCTAATATATCAGTTTCCACTGGGATTCTAGATGCTGGGGAAAAGTGGTTTAAACAGGGTGATTTGGAGAGGCATTATTATGAGCCTTACATGAAACCAAGATACATAAAAGAAAGAAGGGACTATTTTCCTTTTCCACACCTCCTTGAAAGATATGCCCCAATGATGAAGATTATTATGAAGTATTTCTCATGTGAAGGTAGATTCTCCAGGATCTATTCTTATCATATCCGGCTTTTAATGCATTTCACTAGGGTAAAAATGCTCAATATACCCTACTATTTTTTCAAGAGTGTTGAGAAGATACATTGCCCAAAAGAGGGAGTACAAAGATCAAATGAAGAGCCTATTTCATCATTCTCTCATCAAAATCATAGTCCTTTACCACCTCAAGGAACTCAATATTGCATAGAGCACTTTCATAGCTAATCCTATATTCACTCATGCACCCACTCAAAATGTCCAAAGCATCCCTTCATCATCTCATCCATCCACCTCCATTCCTCCATCTCAGCCCATACATCATTCATCTTCATCTGATGAGTCGGCCACACCATCACCTTCATCATCACCATTTCATGAGCCTATTCATTCACCTAGTAGAGATGAAGGCAGAGAGCAAGAGCACATTGAGCATGGTGAGATCAGCAAGCCTAAAGGGGCTGGTTTAGGTACCTTGACACATACCTTTTAGAGAGGGAATAGGAAAGTGTTTTCCCCACATATTATGGGAGCGGCCTTGCCTTCTTCATCAGCAAAGCAAATACAAAAGGGTAAGGAAAACGTGACAGAGGTAGAGATCCAACAGCAACAGAAGGACCTCCATGAGACAGAGCAAGATTTTCACTTAGTTGACCTAAGTGAAAATGATGATAGTGAAAACACAACCATTGTCATCAAAGAGAAGAATGCACTCATAGGAGAGCTCCAGGTCAACTTGCAAAGGGCCAAATACATTATTTCATACTATGAGCAAGAAAACAAACAGTTTGAGGTCAAACATGAGCTTATGGAGATTCAGCTCATCAAGGCAAAGAGAGAGGCTGAAAAGGCTAAGGCCTTACTTGATGAGGCATATGGAGAATATAGTGACCATCTAGAAGAATAGGTGCCAAGAAGAAGGCCAAGGACTAGAGGCCTAAAGAGAGCTTTGGAGCTAGAAAAGAAAAAGGAGTCTGAACTAGCTAATGAGCTCACCCTAAATGAGCAATTTGCCAAAATGGTAAATGAGAACAGGGAGAGTTGGCTTGAGAAGGTGAACACTCATCTTGAAAGCCTCTTAGACAAAGCCAAAAGAGACCATGACATTCAAAGAAGGATGGAAAAGTATCATTGTCGAAGAAACCAAATAGCAAGGGCAAAGCTCAAAGCTGCTAGGGCAAGAATTGAAGCCCTAACTCACCATGAGGAGAAGAAGAAGATTGAAATACTTGTTGAGGCCTCACTCCATGCCTAGCCACCTAAGACATCAGCTTATCAAACAATTTTTAAGACCCTTAACTCAATTTTTGTCATCTAGTATTTTCTGTCTTTTTAAGGCAATTTCTATATCAGCACTTCGGTTAAACGCGTAGCGCCTTAGGTGCTGCGCACTTTTTGGAGACACGTTTTGGAGGAATGGACACCACCATTGGATTCAAAAGGAACAATAAAATCAGTAAAACCATGTTTCCAGCCTTGGAAGGAAAAACTGCTGGGTGAAAAAGGCAAAAAACCACCTAGAAATCATGTTTCTGCCTCTTTTCTGGACCAGGCGCTGCGCATTTGAGTAGTCTTGGGAGATTGCAATTTTGGAGGTGAAAATCAACCCCATTTTGATAACCAAGGGAATTTTTAGAAACTAGATAGGATAATCTTTCCAATGAGCTATCTTGGGATAGATTTGGACATCAGGAAGGCAGTCAAAGATCAGCTTGAAGATAGAGTTGTGCATTTGACATTGGCGCTGCGCGTTTTACAGTCAGCACAAATTTTCACTGTTCCTCTCCAATTTGATTTTTACCTATGGGAAATTAGTTTTTTACTGATATAATTGATAAGGATGATGTAATTATTATGTTTTTACTGTTACCTAGGGTAAATACATTAGGTAAATGTCCTCCATGACTTGTAATGAATTAGTTTTCTTAAGTTAGGGATGAGTCACTTTGACCACCTTACACTTTAGCTATCAATTTAGTTTTTGTTGCAACTGCTCCTGCTCTCATGGATTCAACCACTAAGGCTATGATGAGTTGGTTTGAGGCCTATATTATGTATTTTCTTAGTCATTCTACAGGTTCGACTCTATTGGATGTTGTACTAGTGTTTCAGACTTTGGCATGAAATATATTCGATGAGTTGTAGCTATTTTGGTGGGATTCCTGTGGCATGGTATTTTGACATTGTTTCTTCTTCAGTTACATGGGTGTGAATTTTCTGTATCTTCCATGATCCATTTCACTTTAAATATGTTTGATTTTCAAGGTGTGATAAGCAGAATTCATCTTCTATGCTCTGTTTTGAAAAAATCATCATAAATTGTTTCATTTCCTTAGTTTAAAAAGAATTCATGATTTCCATGCTCTTTTTAGCACCTCATCAGTCTAAACCATTTTATCACTATACCACAAAGTTTTAAAGTAACTTACCTACCTTGCCCCATCAGATGTCTACAATTTTGATTCCCTTTTGCCTTGACCTAGTTCAACCTCTGACCTAATTCAATCATTCAATGACTACCCCAACCAAATAAAATCCAAAAAAGCCTGAGATATTATATCTAGCCTAAAACCATAATCTATCCAGCCCTCCTGGCTATGATCCTTTGGAGAGGGCCCTCTCTGGCTTGGTAGGGCTAGCTACCAAGTCAAAATATTGGTCTATGGTTACCTCAGCTGGACTCTTCCTCAACCTTGGAGATCCGGAGGAGTGATAACACAATCAAAATAACTTCTTCATCCCAAGTAGCCATCTCTGGTTTCTTCACATCCCCATCAAAAGTAAGAGGCTTGGATTTCTTGAACTCCTCTAGAAATTTCTTTTCACTCCTAAAAATATGTTGGGGGTAATGACAATGATGTCTCTTAGAATCAGAGCTAGACTAAAATCCATGAGTGCTATCCCACTTTTTAGGTGTATCCAGATATCTTCCACCTCTGACTGTATCATCCTTGTCCAACCTGTATCCTGATCAATACCTACTACCATATTCCCCATTAGTCTTTTCTTCCTGCCCATGACTGATCCTCAACTTACTTTTATTTTGCAAATATAAAAGACTTTGAAGGATGATTGCATTAAACTATGTCTATTTTTCTTGAGCTATGGAAATCCTTTCTTGTGCCTCAATCATATTGTTATTATCTGCCTTACAACTTCTAATTTATGCCTTCAAAATTCTTAGTGTATCTACTAAATCAAGAGAGTAATCTTCTCCTTGCTGCCCAACTGCCCTTTCCCATTCCATAGAATTCACATCAGGCCTGTAAGGGGAATCATGCAAACTATAGTCCACAATTCTTCTCTTCATCCCTGATATTCTATCTCTTGCAAACATGTCATGTTATATAAACCAAATAGAAACACAATCAAAATCACACTTCAGTGTACTTCAAGGGAGGCTATCTCATCTACATAATCAATCCAGATTAGCATGATATAATCTTCACAATCATATAAACTAATACATAAATAAGGTCATGATATCCATAACAATAATTAGCTAACATGCATACATGATAAACTCATAAACAACCGACATGCATGCATAACAATCACATCTACCCTGAGGTACAGTGCTGCAACCTCACTCTAATACCACCCTGTAACACCTCCTCCCATATTTACCCACTTTTACAAACTCTCCAGGGTAAGCATGATATGAGTGTCACTATGATAGTACCCAACCTCCAAGTTCTAGTTATGGAAGTGTGAAATACTAACCAACAACTTACAGCCATCCCTCAGGGATTGCAAACCACTCAGGAGCGTGTAAACCACCCTAGGTGATCAATCCTAGAACTAGAACTCTTTTTCACAAGAGAAACTACCCAATCGCACCATTGACACACTATGCATGGATTTGGGAGGCTATAACCACACACATACGCTTGCCTTCATGCGGTTATGATCTAAATTTCTCAGTTCAAAGCGTCTGGTCGTAAGATCTATGCCACTTTTTCAAGAAATATTCTAGACCACTACCCAAAATTGCTTGTAACTTTCGAGAATTATAAGTAACATTATAACAAGGCTAACCATACAAAATTTGAACAACATCCTAACCTAGACATGCCTAATACATGATAGACATTTCATCAAACACGTGATAGACATATAATCTATAGGTCGTGAATTCATATATGTTCATGAACTTCTGAACTTCATTTGAAAATCACCAAGAAGGCTCAATACCCTCTCAAGATAGTTGCACCAACACTTGTTAGACCATGCATTCATCAACCAACAAAAAACTTATCAAATCATGAGAGATCCATAGTTATAGCACATAATAGAACCATGCATATAACCAACATATAACCAGAATAGAAACCATGACAAATAAGCCATGAGATCACTATAATAATTAGTACAAGTTCTCATTGATAATAATACGAAAATAAATCATATTAAAATATGAAAATTCCAACCAAGTCAGGGACTTCCATGTACCACCTGGCCATAGATTGGGCTGAACCAAATCTCTCTTTCTTCCAATCACCCTTGTGCCATATTCCAAGCATGAATGTGGGAACATATGGGTTAAACCAAAATAAAACCAACAATTCATTCTAGAGGCTATAACACCTTAACACTCAACCACAATGATCTCACCTAACTTGTCCATAAATCACTAATACCAAACCAGATTGGTCTATATCCAATTTTTCTATGGATCCAGAAACTAGTAACTCAACCCACAACCTCTAGGGACCCAATTAGTTGTTACAGGGCTCAAGAGCATTTGTCTCAACCAGCAGGCTCTAGGGAATAGTAACTCAACCCACAACCTCCAGGGAACCCAAGATGTTTTAGGGCTCCATATAATTTGTTCCAACCCATGACTATAGGAAACTTGAGAACCAATTAAAAAAATAAATGGGGAACCCACTACACAATGGCTATCCAAGAAATGGAAAGACAATCCTTGAAACTACTATCAATCTAGGAAAATCTCCATGCCAATGACAACACATAACCAAGGAACCACGTGCATATACCATGCAGCCAAAAACAATCAAGGAAATCACATATGCAACTCGTTACCTACAAAGTATCCCTACTCTAGCTGTTGATCCAACCTTTTCTTCCCCTTCCTTTCTTTCCTTTTCTCTCTTTCTCCAAATCCAAGTGAATGCTAGAATGCTCTAATAATACTCTAAGTGTGCAAGAGTATGAGAGAACGGAAGTGTGAAAGGAGAGAACCAAATATGAACTAAAAAAAACTATGAATTGTTTCTTTGATGCCTTTTTATCATTGATGTCTCATTTTCCTTCATTTTTTCTCTAATTTCCCTTGCATGCAAATTTGTGTCTCTTCACCTTCCTTTTCTCCTATTTTCCTTTATTTTCATATTTAAATTCCATTTATTGTCTCTTCACCTTTGCCAATTCCTTTTCCAATTTCCATAGCCATTATTAATCCACAAGTGATGCCCACTATAATATTTACCCACCATTAAGCTTAGAATATTTGTCCCATGACCTTGGCCTTATTTATTTACATGGAAAATCAACCAGGGGTTGTTACAAGGTCCATTTACAAGATTGGGTGGAAGGCTCGACTCAACATTTATGATATCTAATCAAAGTATCAAATCAATTAGAGGGGTATATGTTTCATTTGTTAATCATCTTGATATAGGAAAAGAACTATTCTCATAACACTTTGTTTCATTTTTTAACGAGCTTGACACAAGAAAAATAACCATGCTTAGAACATATTGTTTCATTTTTTAACGAGATTGACACATTAAAAGAACTATGCTTGACACATTGGTTTTATTTTTATGCAAGGTTGAAAATAAAATAACTATGCTTGAACATGTGTTTCATTTTTTAATGAGCTTGACACGGAAAAGGAACTTTTTTCATGACACCTTGTTTCATTTGTTAATGAGCTTGATACAAGAAAATAACGATGCTCATGGAACCTTTTCATGGATTCCAAGAGGACAATGCTCTAGAAGGAATACATTCAAAGGGACACATCTTGATCATGGCTTCCAAGTGGTCTTCATTAGATGGAAGAACAATTCTCTGGAAGGAATAAATGTCAAGGGATTGAATAGTGTAAAATGTCCCCATTGAAGGGTTCATCATGTCACTTACCAAAGCTAAGTCAAAAGAAGCTGATCATACAATGAGAGGCTCTTTTTCATCAGTAAGTGAAGGCATGGGAAAAGTTGTCACATAATTTACATGTGGTGGGGGGATTACCACTTGCATATAAGGAACATTCAGGGAGGTTGGATGGTTGGTAGTTAGATTAGGACCACCAAATGAAAACTGGTTAGTAGTCACAATGTTTCCATTATGAGGGAAAGAAATCACATAAGAATATGAACACAATATCTTTCATTGCATACATATAGTCTCGCCTAAGGAGAAAATTGAAATCCAAGGGGCCTTGGACTACCATAACCTCAATACAATTTTTTTTCCTTCCAAGGTAATGGGAAGTTGAGGAAGGATCCCTAAAGGTTCATTGGTTTTTTTGTTAAAATCCAATAGATTCTCAGTAATAGGCACAAGCTAAGGGGAACCCAAATCTTTCCAAGCAGTTGAGGATAAAATACTAACATAAGCACCTTCATCTATAATAGTGTGAAGCACGTTCTTATCACAAGCCTTCATAATTATTTGTAAAGGGATAGAAGATGGAAGATGAGGATTTTTCAGTCTATTCTAATAATATGACCTCAGTAGTTGGAGGGGGTTCCATGGAAATGGGTGAAATGCCCCCTTGTGCAGTGGAATATGAAGTAAAAATAAGAACATGAGTGTTATTAACTTCACTCTCTAAGGGGAGAGTGGTATCGACCCAAGATAGAATCAAGTTGACCACTTCATCAACCAATGGTTTATCAACCTAAGTGGTATGGGTTTAACTCTCCAAGGGAAGAGTGGGATTGACCAAATTGGAATGGGATCTATCACTTTGTTAAGTAATGGTAGATTTGGAGAAAGATTATGGTAACTAGTTGGAAGTTGTTGCTCAGAAAAAATAAGGTTTTCCAACAATTTAGAGGCTTCATTGAATGAGGGAAAAGGTGAGTTTGATGACTCCCTTCACATAACTTACAAGGAAACCTAAATGTACCCTTTTTTCGTAGAACCTTATAATCACTAGTTGAAGGACTAACCATAAGTTGATGAGAATATTTAAACCACACTTCTAAGACTCTAGGTATACCAGGAGAATCCTTAAGAAGGTGGGAACTCTTACAAATATTGCAAGCATATTTGGGTTTGTGATGCATATTGGAGGGTTCCTCAACATGATTAACACTCAAAGCAATGGTTGGTTGGTTAGAATCTTTCATATATTTCTTCTTCCTCTTCCTTTTCTTCTTATTCATAGCCTCCTGGTTACTAGCGTTAATGCTTTCACTAGGAGAAGAAGAATAAAGGGTAGAAGACATGATGGGCAAAGAAGGTAAAGGATCAACAAGAGGTTGTTGTTGTTGAGGTGAAGTACTCGGTTAAAGTGAAGCATCTTGGGTATTTAGGACCAATGAGGTTGGAAACAACCATATTTGTAAACCTATTGTGAATCCAGGAAGAGACAACATAGCCATTTAAGGAGGACCAACATTTCCAAAGAAAGGACAAGGAATAGGATCCTCATTATAAGGTGTTGCTTGGTTATTAAATTTCAGAACTATTTCCATAATGAATTTCTATTAGGAAAGTTTAACAATTTATGATAGTTAAATCCACATTTTTAATCAATCAAATAAATAGTAGCAGTAAAAATAAAAGAGGTACTAGGTATCAAAGGTTTACCAAGCTTATGTGAACTGCTATATACCATTAGGTACGTGTAGGAAATCTCCCCAAATATTGTGTTTAGTGTATCACATACAACAAGGCAGTTGACTCAGTTACTTATGAATAGTTTACAACCTAGAAGGTGATTCTGATATACCTAAGGGTACGTGGAAGTATAGTCTTTGTTAGTGTTGTATAATGTATAATTGTATGATGGGAAGCATTATTATATTGTTAGGCCACTATACTACTAGTGTAACCCCTTATTGTTATTAGTACAACCCCCTTACTATATTTTTGTACCCATGTAGTCCCCATATTGTTACTATTGTGCCCCATAGAAGCCCACTATTGTGATTATTGTGCCCTTACATTATTATTGTTATGTCGGCTCTAATTAAATTATGACCATTAGACTCCTATATATAGAAAGGAGGTCTTGTCATCTGTATCATCCAAGAATTGTTCATTTGTGTAATGTAAAGGAGGTTTCCCCCTCGAAGAGGCTAAATTATAAGGCATTGATCTATCTTTTCTATCTTTTTGTGACCTGGTTTCATAACATTTGGTATCAGAGCTATGGATTCTAGGGTTCCGTTGCTCTAAACATGTCATCATGGAATTTTCGCTATAACGTTTTTTCTTTGCCATTTCAAATGCTAAAAAGAAACCCATTTGAGAAGTAATCGTGTTGAACCTTGGGTCCGAATTTCAGAGCTTGTATCACTATATTTTCGTATATATGATCTGAGGAAGTTAGGGTTTTTGCAAGCTCCAGAATTTAAGCTAAAACAAGTCATCGTGGGATTTGTGCTATAACTATTTCTCTATGAAGTTTCAAAAGCTAAGAAAATAACCCATTTGAAAAGAAATCGGTCTGAACCTTCGCTCCAAATTTCAGATCTTGTCTCGCTATATTTTCAGAGATATAGTTTGAGGGTGTTAGGGTTTGTGCAAACCCCTAAATTACATTCCAAACAGGCCACCTTGGGAAAATCGTCATAACTGTCTCTTTGAGCATCAGATTGAAATTTCATAAGAAGTTACAAAAAGAGGATGGAATGTAGTTTCTTGTACATATTGTTTAGAACCAAAAGTCAAAACAGGGACACGTGGCACTTCATACAATTTCGTTCTTCCAAAAAGGTATATAATCAGGTCATATTGGGAGATTGTGCATAACTCTTTCTTGTAGAATCCAATTTTGATCAGACTGGTGTCATTGGTAGGAGGACACAGAGGGCTACTGTAGGTCACAATTTCAGATCTGGAAGACTCGAAATTGCAGAGTTATAGTCGTTTCAAGATCGAGCTCCTAAAATCAAGAAAAGGCAATATGAAGAAGTTCGATGGCAAGGATCCAATAAATTGGATACTATAAATGGAGCAATATTTCGATCTACATGAGGTGAAACTATTACAAAAGGTACGTATTGCATCTTCATATTTAGAACCAGATCAATTTTTATGGTATAAAGGTCTTTGTTCTCGTTAACTACTTGTTACGTGGTCAATTTTCACAAAGGAAATGATAGCACATTATGAGGATACAAAGAGAAACTCCTTCTTTAGCCAATTGATAAATCTCAAACAAAAGGGTTCAATGGAAGAGAACATTGAGGACTTTCAAAAATTGAATAGAAGGGTAAATTATTTTCCAGAGGAGTAAAGGATTGATGTCTTCATAGGTACTTTAAAGGATAACGTTCAACATGAGGTTTGTTTTTGGGAACCTGATTCATTGGAGGAGGCATTCGAGTTGGCAAGAAAAATTGAAAGCGAAATTATGGAAACAAGGAATCCCACCACTCATGACTATAATTATGGAAGTGTTTCTTCTCTTAGCCTTCCACAACCTACAAGGCTTACACCACAACAATTGGAAGAAAAAAGAGAAAAAGGGCTTTGTTACAATTGTGATAGAAAATGCACTAAAGGTCATAAGTGTGTTGAGAAGAAATTATTTTACATAGAGTATGAAGAGGAGGAAGAAAAGGATCAAGAAACTTCAAAAGAAGAGGATATACGCCAGGACCCAACCCTAGATAAAGAAGAAATTAATCTGACCATATCTTGTAAAGCATTGGCAAGAATTACCACTCAAACTCTCAAGATAGAAGGACATATCAAGAAGAAAAAGGTTCAAGAAGTGAAAGATCACATCAAGAAAAAAGAAATGAATCCAACCATATCTTGTAATGCATTGGCTAGAATTACTACTCAAACTATCAAGATAGAAGGACATATCAAGAAAAAAATATTCAAGAAGTGAAAGATCACATTGAGCGTCAAGAAATGAATTCGACCATATCTTGTAAAGCATTGGAAGAAATTACCACTACGCAAACTCTCAAGATAGAAGGAAATATCAAGAAGAAAAAGGTTCAAGCAGTGAAAGATCACATCGAGCATCAACAACAAGTTCTCCAACTTTTAAAGGATAACACCACTTTGGTGTAGGATTGAATGAAACAATAGGTAGATCAACATCATAGTGAAAAAAATTTTGATGTAGGTGATTGGGTATTTTTACAGTTACATCTCAAGCAAGCTATTTATGAGAAGGAAATGTTGGCAATACTACATGCACTTAAGAAATGGCAACCTTCCCAAGGGGAAGACACTTCAAGGTAAAAATGGATCATGATAGTCTTAAATACGTTTTAGAACAAATATTATCTTTAGAAGAACATAAAAAATGGGTCACAAATATGTTGGGTTATGACTTTGACATCATCTATAGAAGATGGAAGAAAAATTTTGTTGTAGATGCACTCTCAAGAAAGGATGAGGATGTGGAAGCATTGTTTTGTGCTATTTCTATTATCCAACCAGATTGGATAAACGAAGCAAGGGATGAATGGAAGAAGGACGAAGAAGTATGGCCACTCATTCAAAAGTTGCAAAAGATCCCAATTCAAACAATATTGCTAGAACTTGAAGAGGAAGGAAAAATCATATTGGAACCTGGAGCAGTCATAGAAACAAGAACCCGAAAGCTACGAAATTGATCAATTTCAGATTATCTCATCAAGTGGAAGAACTTACCAGCGGAAGATTCCACATGGGAGGACAAGAATTTTATACAGAAGCATCAAGAACTACTCAAGCATTGAGGACAAAACTTTTTGAAGGAGAGGGGCATGTTAGGACCCTATACTACTAGTGTAACCCCTTATTGTTATTAGTACAACCCCCTTATCATATTGTGGTACCCATGTAGTCCCCATATTGTTACTATTGTGCCCCATAGAAGCCCACTATTGTGATTATTGTGCCTTTACATTATTATTGTTATGTCGGCTCTAATTATATTATGACCCCTTAGACTCCTATATATAGAAAGGAGGTCTTTTCATTTGAATCATCCAAGAATTGTTCACTTGTGTAATGTAAAGGAGGTTGCCCCCTTGAAGAGGCTGAATTATAAGGCGTTGATCTATCTTTTCTATCTTTTTATGAGCTAGTTTCATAACATATATACTCATCATATGTGGACCACCTTCCTATATACCCAAGGGTACATGGAAAATGACCCTATATACTCTGATGTACGTGGAATACCGACCACACGTAGAATGTAACACTAAAAAGTGATGACAACTCCTATGTTTATAGACGTTGAAACATGTCTTTGAACCTAGACCACACTAAATGTGACTACTGTTGATTAATTATTGCCTTTAAATGTTTTGATTGATTTTATTGTTTCACTTTCATTAAAGGTAATAAAATGTGTATGATAACCAAATGGTATAATAACTCAACTCCAACTAATGCAAAAAATATGGAATTATAACCTTTTTGATTTGATGAAATCCTATTTATGGGAAGGAATAAATCTTTTCAAACAACTCGAAAAAGCAATTATTCCCTTTTGCAAAAAAAAATCAAAAGACAAATCAAATAATAATTCCAAGCAAAATCTCTTTCAAACAAGCACTGATAACAAAAAATGTATTTTTCTTTTTTGGTGTTTTATAGAAATAATAATCGCTATTTAATTCAATCTAATAAAACAAACAAATTCAACTATAAGCTATATTTCGTGATAAGTAATAACTTTTCAATTAATGAAATTAATCTCTACAGTAGGCATAAATGAATATCTGATCATATTTAGTGAAATAAAAGATATTGATACAACCAATTCCAGAAGAAAAAGACCCTTTTTTTATAGACCAATAAACCAATCAAACCCAAAACCCTAAAAAGTAAAGATAGTTAATTGTTCAAAAAAGACAATTAAATACATCATTTCAAATTTAAGGTTGACTTTTTCCTGATGAAAATAGATTCAAAAAACCACAACAAGCAAATAATTTTAGACCAAGAAGACAAAAGTCCTAAATTTTTTTAGTTTTCTAAGGTTGTAACAGGTAGGTTGTTTACATTAGAGTGGTGTCACAACTATAACATAGTCAAAATGCGATATTTTGTCAATTGTCACACCGTTATCAAAAGAAATTCATGATAATTTCTAACTGTCACACTTTCAACATAGGATAGGTGCAACAATTGCCAATTCTCGCACTTTTCTCAAAAGCAAAGTGTGACACCTATGACACGCAAAACAAATTAAAAAATGCTCAAAAGGTAATAGGTTTTAAGAATCAAAATACAATTACTAGAGTACTAAAAGCCACATAAGGAAAATAAAGTCATTGAATAACTAAATGTTCCCTAACCGAGTCGTCAATTTGTTTTATAGGAAAATCTCAGCCTGTGAACAAGACAAAGCTCCCTAGGCTTGAAAAGCCTAGAAAAAAACAAATAAAGACTTGAAAACATTCCCTAATTTATGAATGAAACACAAACGTAGCTTCCCTACAATCCCTTGAAAACATTCCCTATGATCCTCATAGATATTTGTAGCTTTCAACCTTTCTCCCTTGATGCTCCAAGAGGAGACCTAAAAGGATATTCCAAACAAGAGATCAATGCATAAAATATATCAAAGATTAAATCGTGAATCATGTAAGAGATCAATGAGCCTTGCAATAAAAATTGTAACATATGCATATGGGAAAGAAACAAGTATTTATATTAATGATAAAGAGCAAGAAGATTACAACCAAGTGCCTTGATGTCATAAGCCTCCACTCCAAAGATCTCCAATCCTCCTTTTCACAACAAGCCTTCAATCTCCATTAGACAACATAAGGGTACTTCAAAAGAAAACCCCCTCCCCATTGAGTAGCACTGTATTTATAGAAGAAGCGAGGAATTTGGAGATCCATTTTCCATGGGATAGGATCCACAAAAATGGGGAATATGTTCCATATTGAGTGGGATTAGATCCATCAATATTGGGACAATGTCCAAATAGGTAGGAGCTCAAGTCAATTTTGTTGGGATAATATTACTCAACAAGGCTTCTTTAATTTACTTTTTAGTTTTACCTAGGTAGAAAGGTTGTCACACTTTTTAGTGGATAATGGTGCGACACTCTGCACAGGTGAAAATTATTGAACTGGTATATCACAATTTTATAATAGGGAGAGTTTGACACTGCTTGAAATTAGGGTTTTTAAGTAATATAATCCAAGATTCTTGTGCTTATCGTAATGGTTTATGCGCCAACTTTGTAGAGTATTACTAAGAATGGTTTATCGGATAGTGAGAGATCTATTTTTGCAGTTATTTTCCTAATGGTGACAAAATGACGTGTAACAAGATGACAAGCTGACCTTGTGGAGTCTGGTTTTGAGTCTTTGATCTTGAAATGGCCCCTTCCCATATCCTTATTCCAAGTTGCTTTTCTAATAGGGTGAATATTTCAATCCCTAGGAAGTTATTCAATCTCTTGTCACATAATAAGTTTGATGGTGAAGGAAAAATCTTTGCATTTGAGCATATCTTTTAATTTTTTGATTTTTGTGTTGCTAATGATGTTCAACATGACAATGTCCTCTGCAAACTTTTTCTTTTTCACCTTTCAAGGTCATGTCAAGTTATGGTGTAAAACCTTTCCATATGCTTCTATTCATTATTTTGAATAATTCGTTATTGAGTTTATGCCTTCTTTTCAAAAGTCTAATTATGAGGATTTATTTAAGGAAATTGATGAAATTAGAATGAGATTGAATGAATCTATGGAAAATTTTTCTAATAGATTTTTGAACATCTATTATAAAATTCCTAAGAAAGATAAGGATTGATATTGTCTAATGAGAGAGTTTCCTCATCTAGTTAGCCTTTATGAGAGGGAATCTAAATCTAAAATGAATATTGAGAATAAGAAATCAGAAGATTCAAATATTATGTTCCCTAATTTCATCATGGCAACATTTGCTTCATGTGTAAGTCAAAGAAAACTTCAGATTCAGAGGTGGAAAATGTTCCCCATTAGAGAAATTTTGAGGTCTAAAATGGGTCTCAAAATAAAAGCATACCACCAAAATCAAATTTTTAAGAACCAATAGGATTCAAGATGATTATGTCAACCATGGGGTATGATTCACCATTTTTGGAGTAAAAAATTAAATATATATATATATATATAATAACTATTTTTTCAACTTATCTACCTACGGTTTTACTCACATTTCGAGAGGGAGCACTCGTTGGATACATAACTTAATTCGTCATTAATGGAAAACCCATGTTGCATACTTTTGATGGACCCTGCTACACGAAAAATGAGAAATACATAAAAAATCATGATTGCAATAACGTTTTTTCATGTATTTCTCATTTTTCGTGTAGTAGGGTCCATCAAAAGTATGCAACATGGGTACTCCTTATGCATCCAATGAGTTCTCCCACTCGAAATTTGAGTAAAACCATAGGGAGATAATTTGAAAATACGAGTTGAAAAACTATTTTTTTCTTTTTTCCCTCTAAAATTTGGTGAT
This sequence comes from Pinus tabuliformis, assembly GCA_031772625.1. NCBI lineage: Eukaryota > Viridiplantae > Streptophyta > Pinopsida > Pinales > Pinaceae > Pinus > Pinus tabuliformis. The sequence goes on from CM062804.1 coordinate 956,667,131, forward strand.
GTAATATAATCTTATTTTATTATTTCCACTATTATTTTATAATGTTCCTTAGGAAGCCTATTTTAGACCTTAAAATGTCTATAATCCCCTGATTTCCCTTATCCCCCTTCATTTTCATTAGCAAAGGAAATTGATTATTGTCCTAATATGAAAATCCTTGTTGTTGATGGAGCAGGTAATGAAGAAACGTTTCCTAAAAAGGAGCAAGGATGTATTGATTCATAAGCTCAAATAAACTCTGCTAAAGTGGAGCAAGCCCAATGCGATAATCACATTGTTAAGTTATCCTCTAATATTCATGTTAATGAATCTAACACTAATCATACTTGTCTTACATCTTTCTATGATGTGTACTTACCTTTGCCTCCTTGTCAGGAGAAAGGTTTTGTATTGGGCGACAGTGGATGTTCAGTTGATTCCCTTAGAAGCACAACATGCATGTTGTTACCTTGATCCCTCACGCTGATACTAATATGTAGGATCTGAGTTTTGGTTCTGATTTAGTTGGAATTGATGTTTCTTCATGTGATTCATTTCATATTCCTTCATCCTTAACAAATTATACATGGTACCATGTTTTATTTTATGAGTCTACTACAACATCAATTTCTCTAAATCCTTTAGATATTTTTCCCAATGATTTTGTTTGCAATCAAGTACATGATGATGTTGCCTCACAATTAGAAGATGAAAAGATTGAATCCCTAGTTCATGATCTTTTTAACTTGTAGTCTTTAGCAAGTGAAGAGGTATATTTTACATCTATAATAGTTCAAGAAATTCCTCCAGCCAATTCTTCCTCATTCGTAATCCTTGAAAAGTATCATGTGTTAGATGCCAAATCTGATCAAATTATTGGCTTTAACAACCATCATCCTATTAACGATTATTCACTGATACCTCTGATGATAGTTGTTCATATTCACTTGTTGATCTCACTAAGCCATCAAAATTTGATGATTCACCTTTTGAAAGTTTAGGGACTTGTCAGAAGTTGAGGCACTTAAGATTTCATTGATGGTTATATCAAGTTCTCATGATACTAATGAGATATGAACCAGATCAGATTCGGGTTTCCTAATGAGATTCTCCCATCAAATTCTTTCTAGATGAAAGATCATTTTTGAAAGATTATGATTGAGTGATGTTTTTTCGAAAGAATATTTTCATCTTCTATCAACTTCTATGCACCACTCATACTATGATTTGTTTGTTGGAGAGAGTACATTCACAATTGTTTGAAATCCTTCAGATTCTCACCTAGTTGGTGCAGATCGTGATCAGGTACAAGTTGGTGTTACCTTACCTTTGGAGGAGGAAATGAATAATAATTTTAGCCATATTTCTTTGAGTTGGAAATCCACTCTAGGCATGGGAAGAAATCACATGACTCATCTCTTTCATGATACTCATCCAATTGAGTCATCTCCATCTTGGAAACTAGAAGAAACTTATTTGTTGAACAACTAGTCTATCAATGTTGGAACATCTGATCAAACCAACGATATAGTCAATAACAATTTCGATGTCACAACTGATGATGACTATATGCATTCATCCTGAACTTATGAAGCCACTAATATTCGATGATATACCTTTTTAAGGTTCAATTTTATGTCAAAATGTTGAGACACTTCAGATCTCATTGATGGTTATGTCAGGACCTCACATTCTTAACAAAATCCTTGAACAAGATAATATTAGATTTTCTGCACTAGATTCTACCCCTATCACAGTTACACCAAATGAGTGCTCATCTTTGAGAGATTTTTAGGTTTTTCAAGTTGGTCATTTTGAGTACCATGATAGGACTTCTAACTGGTTGGAAGAGTCTTATCTGGTGAATCCTCTACAAGAAAGAGACATCTTGTCTCTCGTGTGCATGATTTAGGGTTAAACATGCATAAACGCATATCATGGAGAATTGTTCAAGGTTTTAAAGTTTATCATTATGTTTATCAAGATATAGTTGTAGCTTGGTTAGAATAGTCTTTTGTAGCATGTTTTTCTATGAGCAAGTGTGACTTTCTTGCTCTTGTGCGTTTTACATGTAAGCATTTTTGTTTTTTCACAATACTTCATACTAGGTTTAATCATTGAAATATTTGTCTTTGCAAGTTTGGAAATGTTGTGGTGGCTTCATTGGAAGTTTGACTTCACGTGAACTAATCTCCTCTCTAGTTAAATTAGGGTTTTAGGTTTAGGGTTTGCTTGTTAGGGTTTTAGGTTTAGACTAGTTAGGGTTTAGACATTATTTTCTTGTATTTTATTTATTGTAGATAATTTTGTTAATTCCATAACATTATGCACTTAATTGGCACTCATCTTCCCACATTATTCTTGACTGCATTATTTTTAGGGAATTTTCTACATAAGCATTGCATGGCTCTTTTAGTTCTAGTTAGCCTATTTTTCTTGCATTGCATTGCATTATGTTATGAAACCATCTCGCAAAAAGATAGAAAAGATAGATCAATGCCTAAGAAATCAACCTCTTCAAGGGGGCAACCTCCTTTACATTACACAAATAAAAAGTTCTTGGATGATACAAATGACAAGACCTCCTTTCTATATATAGGAGTCTAAGGGGTCATAATATAATCAGAGCCAACATAACAATAATAATGTAAGGGCACAAAAATAACAATAGTGGGATTCTATGGGGCACAATAATAACAATATGGGTACTACATGGTCACAACAATATAATAAGGGGGTTGTACTAATAACAATAAGGGGTTACACTAGTAGTATAGGGATCTAACTCGCCCCTCTCCTTCAAAAAGTGTTGTCCTCAAAGCTTGAGTAGTTATGGATGCATCTGTATAAAATTATCATCCTCCCATGTGAAATCTTCAGTAGGTAAGTTCTTCCACTTGATGGGATACTTTGAAATTGATCGATTTCGTAGCTGTCGATTTCTTGTTTCTGTGACTGCTTTAGGTTCCAATATGGTTTTTCCTTCTTCGTCAAAATCTGGCAATATTATTTGAACTGGGATCTTCTGCAACTTTTGAATGAGTGGCCACACTTCTTCGTCATTCTTCCATTCACCCCTTGCTTTATTTATCCAATCTGGTTGGATAATAGAAATAGCACATAACAATGTTTCCACATCCTCATCCTTTCTTGAGAGTGAATTTGCAACAACATTTTGCTTCCCTTTTTTGTAGATGATTTCAAAGTCATGACCCAACATCTTTGTGATCCATTTTTTCTGTTCCTCTGAAGATAATTTTTGTTATAAAAAGTATTTAAGACTATCATGATCCGTTTTTACCTTGAAGTGTCTTCCCATTAGGTAAGGTCGTCATTTCTTAAGTGCATGTAGTATTGCCAACATTTCCTTCTCATAAATAGCTTGCTTGAGGGACATTTGTTTATATGGATGTAGTCGTAAAAATACCCAATTGCATACATCAAAACTTATTTCACTGCGATGTTGATATGCCTGTTGTTTCATCTGATTCTGCACCAAAGTGGCGCTATCCTTTAAAAGTTGGAGAACTTGTTGTTGATGCTCAATGTGAGCTTTCACTGCTTGAACATTTTTCTTCTTGATATGTCCTTCTATCTTGAGAGTTTGAGGAATGGTGATTTTTGCCAATTCATTACAAGATATGGTCGGATTCATTTCTTGATGCTCGATGTGATCTTTCACTTCTTGAACATTTTTCTTCTTGATATGTCCTTCTATCTTGAGAGTTTGAGGAGTGGTAATTCTTGCCAATGCTTTACAAGATATGGTCGGATTCATTTCATCTTTCTCTGGGGTTGGTTTCTGGTGTATATCCTCTTCTTTTGACATTTCTTAATCCTTTTCTTCCTCCTCTTCACAATCAATTGAAAATAATTTCTTCTCAACACACTTATGACCTTTAATGTATTTGTTATCACAATTGTAACAAAGCCCTTTTGCTCTTTTTTCTTCCAATTGTTGTGGTGTCAACCTTGTAGGTTGTGGAAGGCTAGGAGAACCAACACTTCCATCTTTATAGTTGTGAGGGGTAGATTTCCTTGTTGCCATAATTTTTCCTTCCACTTTTCTTGCCAACTTGAATGCCTTCTCCATTGAATCAGGTTCCCAAAGACGAACCTCATGTTAAATGTTATCATTTAAAGTCTCCATGGAGACATCAATCCTCTGCTTCTTTGGAATATCATTTTCCCTTATATTCAATTTCTGAAATTCCTTAATGTGCTCTACCATTGAACACTTTTGTTTGAGATTTATCAATTGGCTAAAGAAGGTGTTGCTCTTGGTATCCTCATAATGTGCTATCATTCCCTCTGTGAAAATTGACCACGTGACAAGTGGTTTATGAGAACAAAGCCATTTTTACCATAAAAATTGATTCAGTTCTAAATAATTAGATGTAATACGTACCTTTTGTAATAGTGGTACACCATGTAGATCAAAATATTTCTCCATCTGTAGTATCCAATTTACAAGATCCTTGCCATCAAACTTCCTCATCTCACTTTTTTTTTTTTTTAGGAGCTCGACATTGAAACAAATGTAACTCTGTAATTTTGGATCTTTCAGTTCTAAAATTTTGGCCCATAATAGCCCTCTGAGTCCTCTTTCTAAATTCACAATTATGATTGCAATTGGATTCCTGAAGGAATATTTATTCCCAATCTTCCACAATGACCTAATTATAGACTGGTTCAGTAGAGCGCACTTGTACGAAGTGCCACATGTCACTGTTTCAAGATTAGGATCTAAACAATATACACAACAAACTAAAGTCCATCTTATTTCTATAACTTCCTACGAAATTTCAATATGATGCTCACAGAGAAAGTTATGATGATTTTCCCAAGGTCACCTTTTTGGAATGTAATTCAGGAGTCTACACAAACCCTAATGTCCTTAGATCATATCTCCAAACATATAGCGATACAAGAATTGAAATTCAGAAGAAATTCAGAACAGAGGTTCAAAACGATGTCTTCTCAAATGGGTTTTGTTTTTAGCTTCTGAAACTTGGTATCGAAAAAGTTATAGCGAACATTCCACGATGACCTGTTTGGAGCAGCAAAACCCAAGAATCCAAAGCTCTGATACCAAATGCTATGAAACCAGCTCACAAAAATATAGAAAAGATAGATCAACGCCTAAGAAATTATCCTCTTCGAGGGGAAACCTCATTTACATTACACAAATGAAAAATTCTTGGATGATATAAATGACAAGACCTCCTTTCTATATATAGGAGTCTAAGGGGTCATAATATAATAAGAGCCGACATAACAATAATAATGTAAGGGCACAATAATGACAATAGTGGGCTTCTATGGGGAACAATAGTAACAATATGGAGACTACATGGGCACAAAAATATAATAAGGGGGTTTTACTAATAACAATAAGGGGTTACACTAGTAGTATAGGGACCTAACACATTATTTTTCATGTATTACATGTAGCTTTTTTTAATACATTGCATCATGTGTTAATTTTACACTTGTAATTTCGTTCACTTCATGTTTACCTAGCATCACCTTTTTTTCTCTATGTTGCATGGAACTACATTGGTTTTCACACTTCCATTTAAGCCTTATTCTCTGCATGCTCCTTCCAGAGCTTTGACATTGTGATGAGCTTCTCTTATGCCTCTGTTAGCACCTAAATCTGCCTTAGGCTGAAGGAAGGCAAAAATTAGGGTAACCACAAACCATGCTCAGTCTGGTAGCTAGCCCTACCAGAGCAGGAGAGGGCTCTCTCCGAGTCACGCTCAGTGAATAAATGATCGAAAACGGTCTGAGATGACTTACAATACAATGTTTACCTTAGGCTAGTAAGTGAATAGGGATTCTGGAAACAATTTTATGAAATGACCGAGCTTCTGGGATGTTATGGGACTGACGCTTAGCAAAGAACAGAGAATTGAATATGAAGGCACAGATTATTCCGTGAGGCAAGGTAGGTGGAAAATGTAACAATTTAGTTTGAGGTATCATGGCATGAATAGATTGCTGAAGAAAGTGAAAAGGGCATAGTGACATGAATCCTTTTCAACAGAAGAATAACACTGAACATGAAATTTTCCCACAGGCAGAGCAATAAAAATTGGATTCTACCTAATCTCACTCAGAAAATTTCACTGAAAATGAGCATGAAATGAATTATGAAACATAACTAAATACATATGAACACATAAGAAATACATTTTCTACACTCACAACCACAAGAAGAAACAGAGGTTCTTTCCCACAGTCTCCAAGAAGTTACAAGCCAACCAACCCTTTGCAAATAGCTTGCATACAATATATAGAATGTGTGAGAAGAGATAGAACGCCCAAGCGTTGGGGAGCTACTTGAATCATTACAAAATGGAGATGGAGAGCCAACCATCAGCTACAGGTGCAGCACTCACAAACATGACATTTGGCCTGGGTGAACCTTTGCCTTCCTTCACCACTTGGATAGATGTCAATCTGGAGAAAAAACACTTTAAATGCCACCTTTGGTGCCAAAAAACCAAAGTGTAGATGACCGGACCCACTTGGATAAGTCGCGAACTGAAATTTCGTGAAATGAAAGCAAATTGGCAATTTTTCCTCTGTGCGCCGCGTCATTTTCTCTATGCGTCGCACTACTTTGGGGCACTTTCAGCTGTCCAAAATGTGCCCAAGTGGGCTTGTTGGAAATCCTATCCTGTCTAATTTCTAACCCAACTAGAATTTTTGAATTTGGTCCTCATTTGCCCCTCCATATCTCCATTCTCCCAAGACTGCTTTCTATATGTCAAAAAAGTGGCAGAGAGGCCATTTTTTGGGTGTTTTTGACCTCTAGGAGACTCAGATCTTGCCCAAATTTCTTGCCCGGACACCAGTAGCCTTGATTTTCCATGCTAAATCCAAAACTACAAGCCATTCCTCATTTGGAGCTCTATAATTTTAGGGTCGCGCTGGTGGTGCGGCGCACAGGGAGAAAATCCCTATTTTTTGCCCAAAAAAATTCCATGTGACCAAAAATTCCCCAAATTTCTTGAAATTTTGGCTGGAGGTTCTCTATGGGGTGCCATGTTGAGCAAAGGAAGCCTTAGCCAAGATTCTAAGCCTATCTTGCTCTTTTGCCTCTTTTTCCCTCCTTGTTGCTTTCCTCAATTTTGCTTTTAAACTCTTTATTTGGGCCTTGGCGCTCATGTTTCTTGCCCTGTAATGAAATTCCATGTGTCTCAACAGAGCAAGGTCTTTGTCGGCCTTGTCTAGCAGCCTCCCCAAATGCATGTTGACCTTCTCAAGGTTGGCCTCCCTATCCTCATCGATTTCTTGCTCTAAAGATGCAAGCTCAACCCTTCTTCTTGGAGCAGCTTGGCGATGCTCTCGAATGTTTTGCAGCTCCATGATCGCCTGCTGGTTCTCAAGTTGCTTGTTTCTCTGATCCAGGTACTTCATGTTGCACTTGGCCCTCTCCAAGTCAAGGGACAAGGCCTCAATCTCTAATTGTTGTTCTTGGATGACCTCTCTAAGCTCTGCATTTGTTGGCTCTGTATCGGTCTCATCATCGTGAAGGAGAACGAACTTGATCGCTCGTTCACCTGATGGCTCTCCTGAAGGCCCCTCATCATGCGCTGGCTCCTTACCTCTGTTTTAGGAGAAAACACAATCCTTCTACCTCTTTGATATGTATTGGTCACCTCAGTCCTAGGTGCCTTGGAACCTCATCATTCTTTCTTGATGACCCAACCTCCATTGACTGTGCTGACATAGTTTGGTGCTGGCTTGGTGAAGTAGTTATATGCATGTTCAAAGCTGCCTCAACTGATGGAGAACCATAACCTTTATCAAGCTATGATTAAAGAGACTGGGACAATGCACTTTTCCTTTCAATTTCACTTTTTTAGACATCTTGGTTAAGCTCCTATACAAGTAACTACTCAAATTGCGTGACTTGGTTGATGTAAAGTGCATGAGAAGCCTTATGTGATATTGATGCAACCTGGAAAATTTTCCCTCACATGTGAATAATTTCATGACAGCCTTCATTAATGGTGCATATATCTCCAAAAAATATCTGAATGGGAAGACATGTGAGTGAGTTTCTTTATATTATGATTTCAGTTAGAGTTTGTACTCTTCTAGGTCTAGGTTCATGTCTTTGAACCAATTTTCACCATGGTTTGGTATGCCTGTAGCTTGAGAGATGGAATCTACTGAAAACATGAAATCATTCTCTGCAATGGTGATTTTTTCTTCCATCAAGGTGAGGGAAATATACATCTAAGATGCTCATGGTGAAAAACTTGTTCTTGGCCTTTTTCTTGCCACATGTTCTTCATGGTGCTCAATGTTATCATGGTCCACCAATTCCTTTCCCTTCATCTCTTGTTTCTTGACTTTGAATTGTTCTTTCTCCATAGGTAGATGTTGTGCTTTAAGCTGACTGTTTTTTTTATCAAGGCATGAAATGATAAATTAGGCCCTTATCAAATTGTCCTTGACCTACATGATCTGAGAATACTTCTCTTTGATGACTTGTTGTATGGATTTATGCTCATCTTGTGCCTCCAAGTCAACTAGGTCGAAATCATGCTCAATGAGCTCCTCATCATGCAAAGAAGCCTCATGATGTGATGGTGATCCCTATTCTTGCTTGCTTTCGCCAATAGCTTCTCTAAGTGGATGTAGATCCTCTCGAGCCAAATCTCTCAATCAACCTCTATCTCCTGCTGAATAGGTGTCTTCTTGTGGTTGTCTTTATGAAATTTGTTGCATTCAATCATAGGCATATAACCACCATATCACTCATAAAATTTGATAAACAAGTGATGTTATAGAGCCTACCTTGAAATTTGATGGGCTTCACAAGAAATTTGAGGCAAAATGGCACAATTTCAGGCCTTTTTTTCCCTGTGTGCCGCGCTCTCTATGTGCATCGCGCCAGTGTAAATTTACACTGGAAATTTCCTCCCAATGCGCCACGCTCCCTCTGTCCGCCATGCTCTTTTCCAGGCAAATTTTGGAGGCCTTCTTGGTGTCCAAACTGGATGCAGGATAACTCGTTGGAAATTTCTTTGAGTCTACTTTCTAACCCAATCAGAATTTTTCAATTTGGAGTAAATTTTGCCCTGTCAAAGTTCAAATCTCCCAAGACTGGTCAAAATGTGTCCAGTGAGGCTGCCTCAAGGCAGAGTGCTATTACAGTCAACTTTTTAATGCCTTTCTCAACTCCAAATTGAGCTCATGATAGCTCATTTCAAATATATTTGTGTCTATTTATCATTTGACTCATCAAGAAAGTCATTTGGCCAACTTAGCTAGGATAAAACTTGATTTTCCCAAGGTCACTTCAGAGGTTCATCAATTCTCTCAAGGCAATTGAATTTTTGACATTTCTCTAAAACCATGACACCTGTGTAAAAAGTTAAGGAGTTTTTTCTTCCTTGGCATGTTGTGGACCAAAACCTCTCTCATTTTTCCTAAATTCATCTTTTATTGCTCAAAAAAATCATTTAAGTGAAACCTACCCCGATGTGTGGAACAAGGGATTTGTCAAAATGAAGCGAAATGAAGGGGATAGGGAGCTTCTAAATTCTTGAGGAAATTTTGGAAAGTAGGGAGGGATGTTATAAAGTAGGGGAAAGTGGAATCTCTGAAATTGAGTGAGGGGAAGGGGTCCAAAAAGGCAAAACACAGGTCCAACCTAGAAAATTGCCAGGTTGTAGCAAGAAACTAGTGTTTGTGCGAAAATGAGGAATTTGGGGGATCTCAGTGATGGGAAGTGTTTTATAAGGTACTTTAAGGATAGGGGAAGGTGTATGAACATCAGGATACAAGTTTTGCCAATGATTTGGCCGTCCAAGAGAAATTGCCTTCAAAACCCTAGGAGAGGGAAATGACCTTACCTAGGCGCAACTGAAGCATGAACAAGGTGTAAAATGACCCAGTGGGACTTGACATGATAATGAAAACTCTCTGAATGATGGTACACTCAGCTGAATGGTGACATGGACCGACATTTGGACAACTTTGATGAGGGTAAAATCAAACCCTAGACCTAATGCCTAGTGACCAAATTTTGCTTGAAGACTCACTGAAATGACAAAATTTGACCTTGACACCTTAAAATAACTTTGTAAGAGCATGTTTGATCACTGGAGGAAGGCTGGAAAGACTGACACTAACAGCACATGGTGAAACCCTAGAAGAACTTATTTGGTCGTTTTTCACTAATGTTGAAACCCTAATCAAATGGTTGCATATGGTTATGATGGCTACTCCAGGAGCGAGCCTCTCCTATATCAAGTTATTAAAATTATGTCCTAAACATACTTCCTATGAGTGTGACCCATTAACAAGGAAAATACGAATAGGTTCTCATGGGGAACCCTAATCACTTCAAATGACCTACATCTATAACATGAACCATGTTTTATTCATGGTCCTCAATATTTCACTCGCATGTTTTCACTATCCACATGTTAGTTGGAGATATGATGTAGAAATGTGACATGACATAAAACTGAAGTTATAAAAAACCTTTAATTTCTAAAAGCAAGGAACAACCTCTCTTGCCCGTAAAATAAGTCGAGATCTCTCATTCGCCCTTGTGCAATAAATGCCCAATAAATGATGCCAATGTGCATGCAAAATAAAATTAATTAAATAGAGGGTAAAGGATTGGGTGATCTAGGTGGATATCGGTGGCAAACCTCCTATTCCACTTGGACCCCTAACATTGTTTCTTTCAGTTTCTTAATTGTAGCACAATTTACTATTGTTGGCAATTTTTCAGGTCTTGAACTCCTAGAGCCATTTTGAGGCCCTAAATGCATTTTTTTGGCAAACGAGCAAACCCATTACCTTCATTAAGGGTTTGAAGTTGAAAGTGGTAGTCCTCATATATATATATATATATATATATATATATATATATATATATATATATATATATATATATATATATATATATATATATATATTTCTAACGAGGTATCATACGCGTCAAATGACGATCATATTCCAAAGTTGTGACCCCGAGAAGTTGGTGTAATGACTAATCCCAACGGGGCCCAGAAACTTTTGGTACTTCATCTCCTTTTGTTAGGTTTTTGGATGTTTTTGGTTTTCCTAATCCAGATCTCAGGGGAGGCCCCCAAGATCTAAAAGATTGAAATGGCAGAAGAATAGAGGCGAACACAAAGTAAACACAACCACAAAGATTTTTTTTATTAAAACGGAGAATAATTGTAAAAGCTACATTGCGGTGGACAATCTATCTTTTTACAAAATGTGACTTGTTACTTATAGTACTTTTTAGTTACAATTCCATAGGTAAATTATATGGGTGGATAAATACCATGGGTGAATGAATACCATCAGTGGATGCCACTTACAATTCCATGGGTGGATGCCACTTACAATACCATGGGTAAATTCCACGGGTGGATGCCATTTTCCATTCGGATCATTTCTCCCTCCTTAATAAGCAATGGTCCCCATTTCATGAAGTTCCCTCCTAAGAAGCCTTTGTTGAATATGAAGAGCCGCTGAAGAGAATGGTTTTGTGTGGTTAACCCATAACCATGATGAACGAAGATCCGAGGATAGAGATACTCTGTAAAGCATGTGACCAACTGTGATACTAATAGTGTGCCACCTAGAAAATGGACTTTGATGAAGCATGGGTTTGTGGATGGCCCATAACCATGAAAAATTAAGATCCGAGGATAAAGATACCCTGTAATGCTTGTGACCAACTGTGATACTAACAACGTTCTCCCTAGAAAATGGACTTCAATGACAAGGGTTTTGTGCAGTTAATCATAACCTTGGGTTTGTAGGTGACCCATAACCATGATTCTTGTCAGTATGCTTGGTAAAATCATGGTGGCTTCTCTGGTATATTCTCTTATACAATGGGATGGTGTAAAGGCTTCTTTCACATTATAGACCTCTTACAACAACTTTGTTGATAAATTATGCTATAGGTGATGAAATCAAATTCTGTCAAAGACCCATTTAAGGCATTGAAAATATATTTCCATTTAAATAAGAAACTTGAAATTTGATGACTTTTGGAGTGAGAAAATAATTCTAGAAACTCATGGTATCCGCGGTCACGCAACGCCCAGACATGTATAAATTCAATTGCTCATATATCTCAAACAAAGAAACGAAATCCAATTTCGTAAAAAACCCATTTGAGATAACAAAAAATAATTTCAAATGAGATATTTTGTACGTGGAGGTCATAGCACTTGGATGAAGTTTTTTGAATATTGCTACAAAACTTTGAAATTGATTTCCCTTCTTTCACAATAATACAAATTCCTCCAAACTCGAATGAAATGCCGATAACCCAAGTAAACCAAAGTCATAGTTCTATAGCTATTAAGCTTCAACCTGGGGTCCTTCCATCCATAAAAGGCTCATGAACCTCATTGTAACATGCTTTAGAGGTATGTAGCCATCATATCTCTTCTCAAAGATAAGCTACCATCGCCTGAGCTTGTTTATTTCCATTTTTCACGTAAACAATTTTCAGTATTTTGTTATCAATGAATCAAAGTTTAGTTTTCGGTGTAGCTCTGTGTTCTTGTTTAAATATGTATTTCATTTCATTCCTGCATAAATTTGGATTAGTGGTATCAGAGTGGTCTTCTCTTTCTTTGTTTTTCTATGCATATACCCAAAGAGGTTAGGGTATAAGGAGGTAGTGCTTGAACTGGTTGAACCTTTGCAAGACCGACCTGTCCGACTCTGATGACCTCCCATGGTAGAAGAAAAGAAAGACGAGGGAGTAGGAGATCCTTTCAAAATATTGCTTGAAGACCCTCAAGTGACAAAGGAAAGAGATGATGGAAAAAATTTCCCAAATCCTTCAACGAATGCCCACAGTGACACATCTCCATCCAACACCCACTCTGGATGCACCACTCCCTTTAAGGTACAAGTTAACATTCCCATATTTGAAGGCTAGATAGATGTAGATGTCGTAGATAAATGATTAAATCTGTTCGAAGGATATTTTTCAGTTCATGATTTTTCCAATAGGGAAAAGAATTTTGCACTCCTCAAAGTTTCCCCCCATGTTAAGGACTGGTGGGAAACCTACTATGAGCAGAGGGAAGAGAGGGAATCCCGACTGTTTCCACCTGCACCCACTTGGAATTCTTTCTGAAATGCCATCAAAGAACAATATTACCTTTTCCGTAGCTATGAAGATAAGTACGTAAAGTACAATATTACCACACTGCAGTAGGGAAGGTACCAAGATGTGCTGACATTCACAAATATTTTTCATACCCTTCGCATGAAGTTGGGTATCAAGGATTTTGAGTGGAATATGGTACTCAAGTACCGTGATTGTCTACACAAATACATCTAGGACGAGATGGATTTCCTGGACATCTCCTCAATTTAATCCATTTATTGATACACTATCAAGATCGAGCATAAATTTAAACAGAGGAAGCCAGAATTTGGATCTGCGAATCTAAAGCAAGGGAAAGGCACCCACAAATTGTAGAACAAAGGAAAAATCCCATAGGGGTGACCAAGGAAAACTCATTGAAGCCACAGGCAAAGAAAAACACCATGAATCCAAAGAAAGACACATGAAATTGTTGTGAGTTCCATAAGAGATACACTCATAACACAAGTGAGTGTCAAGTCAAGCAGTCACTAGTGGTTAAGATGAAGGATTCAAAGTGCATGTTCCAAATCTGAGTTAAACTTGACAAGGGGAATGAGAAAGGGAAGCATATTATTGATGTGGAGCCCAACACCACCATTTTCACCACTAAGATCCAGAATATTGAGCCTGAATATCGAGAGGAAGGGGAGAATCTCTTCCACTCACAAATGTGGGTGAAGGGGTCTCTGTTGTAGTTCAGTGTAAATAGCGAGAGCCAAAGTAACCTCAACTCAGTAGAGGTCTTTAAGCGGTTGGTACTACTGATCACACCAAACCTACAATCATACACTATCAGGTGGCTCCACGAAGGGCCAGATCTTCGCATCAACCGATAGTGTCGTCTTCCCTACAACATCAAACCCTTCACGGATGAGGTACTGTGTGACGTTACTCCTCTTGAAGTTTATGATTTATTATTAGGCCAACCATAATTGTTGAAGCATCATGATGTGCATGAGCCTAGGCCTCACATATTTATTATTACTTTGGGTAGTAAGTTATACAAGATATTAGAGGTAACCCTGCCTACCGCCATCTCTTTGATCTCTGCTAAGAAATTTAGTAAGATCATCTCGCAGATCGAGATTTTCTTTTTCTTTTTTAATCGTTCTGAAAGTAAGGGGAGATCGTGGCCAAAACCATGCCCCCCATGAAGGGTTCCACCGTGCAGTAGAAGTAGGTGGAAAAGGTTGTGGAAGAATTACATGGACATATTCTCCTTTCCCACAGGGGTACATTCGCACTTTCAGGTCAAGCATTCGATCAATTTGGCTCCCATAGCACCTCTACCCAATGGGCCAATATACTATCATTATGGAAAATTAAGAAATCAAGCGGCAAATCTAGGACTTACTGCAAAGAGGGCACATCCAACCAAGTTCCTCACCTTGTGGGAGCCTGATTCTACTTGCAAAAGAAAAGAATGGGACCTGGAGACTCTGCATTTATTATCAGGAACTAAATAAAATAATGTTAGGAATAGGTATCTAATCCCACATATTGATGACCTTCTTGACCAATTAAAAGGGGCCAAGTATTTTAGCAAGATCAATTTAAAGTATGGTTATCACCAGGTTCCAATAGAACCCACAGATGTGTGGAAGACCACCTTCAAACCCAAGGAGGTCCATTTTGAGTGGTTGTTCATGCCTTTTAGGTTCAAAACATCCTCTACGAATTTTATGAGGATGACATATTGCGGCCCTTTACCAACTCCTTCATGGTTGTATATCTAGACGACATCCTCATCTTCAACCTAATTTGGGAAAAGCACTTGCAACACATTCAACAGGTCCTTCAAACCCTGCAAAACACAAAATATGTGCCAACTTTGAGAAATTCACTTTTGGCATGAGTCAAGTCCAATATCTAGGTTACATCATTGATGACTAAGGAATGCAAGTGGATTTGGCTAAGATCCAACTCATTTAGGATTGGCTAGCCCCAACCACTCTAACAAAGCTTTGCAACTTTTTGGGCCTTGCCAATTTTTATCGAAGGTTCATGTTGGGATTCTCTCATATCAATTGGCCTTTGAGTCAAATTACTAAGGGAAGAGGAAAGGAAAAAAAAAATTGGTCTAAGTACCAACATAAGGCATATTTTGAGATGAAGCATCGTCTCTTCTCAGAACCAATACTCACATTTCTATACCTACAATTATGTTGACAAATCGCTCTTGTAGACAAGAGGAATCTCCCTAGATTCAATGGTTGAATCTAGTAACAAACAAACAAACTAGAAAATCTCTCCCTGATTTCATTCCTATTGAATCATAAGAAATAATGTTGGAATATGAAATCCATACCTTTAAAACAAAATGCCTGATGAAGATCGTCGCTATGTTTTGATGCAACTCCTCAATGCTCAGAATCTAGACCGACAAACATAATAACAACAAAGGATAAAAGGCATATGATATAGAAATGACTCAATAAAACCCATACTAGTGATAAAGGAAACTAGTACCTAATATCATTATCAATGGAAAAATGGAAGTAAATACACAATACATCATCTCCATTGAACAATATAGTGGGAAAGAAACACTCTTTTGTATTAATATTGAATATGAAGGAGTAATACAACCTTAGCCTTGATGATGTAAGCATCCTTCCAATGATCTCCAATCCTCCCCTTAGGTGACAATATTTCCATCCCTACTCCAATAGCATAATTTTACATTCAGAAGTCTTGCTTATCCCTCTAGTTTGTGTTGAATTTATGGGACAAGAGGAGGAGGTTTGAGATCCTCTTCTCAAGGGATGAGATCCTCAAAAGGAGGGATTAGGGCTCCACAAAGGGAGGAAGTTTTCTCCATGAACAGAGGGATGAGGCCCAAGTATGTAGAATATCAAGGATTTCAGTTGGGAAATATTCCTCCAACAAGGCTTCTAGAGATCAATTTTTATTTTTACTTACTTTAAGAGATTTTCACAGTTCTTAATGGAAGATAGAGCACAAATTTGTGCAGTCCATAATGGTGAAAATAGCGGTTGTGTAGATTATGGGTAGGAAACTGTGCAAGTGCTTAAAATTAGGTCTTTGAGCAATGTAATATAGTATTATTGTTGTCTTTGAGATTGTTTTACTTCTAACATTTTAGGGAAATGTTTGGAACACTTCATTGGATAGCGAGAGATCTGGATTGGTGGTTATTTTCCTAATGGTGACAAAATGATGTGTAATAGATTGACCCCTAAAGTGAAAATTCAAAAAATATGTTTGAAGATTGAAGCACTGTATCATGCCAAAGTTCAGATTAGAGACCATGGTTGAAGACCTGAAACAAACAATCAAGGGTTACAATACAATATCTTCATATAATCATCACTAAGGTAGGAATTCCCATACTCAAAGCAAAAGTATCTCAAAAAATCAATATGGAAATGTACAAATATCCACGTCATCAATAGACACAGTATGGATGCAACCATCAAATATGGATCCATCTTTACAATCATGAATATTTAAGACTCCATGCAACCTAGATAGATGAAACTAGATCCAGGGTCTTGTTCTTCATCTCTATCGATTCATAGTACGAATCTAATCATGTGAATGAATGTCTTGAAGTCAAACATGGTAGAAACCACCTGATTACTGGTCAATGATGTGAATCATTAACAGGTGTGAGAGAGACAACCAATAATGGAAATGGTTCTCAACGTATTCAGGTACAATCTATGAAGTTTGATTAAATGTATTGAAATCAAACACTCATAGAATCATTCGATCAAAGGTCAATGATGATAATCTTTCATCGAAAGTGAGAAACTTGACATGAAGGCATGCAGGCTCCAAGGTACTAAAGGAGGTTTCTAGATAAACTTCTTAGATAATGAGTTGAAGTCGATAGGAATCGATTTGTCACAGAAGGGCCTACGACACAAACACCACGTCAATTTTTGAAGAGCAAATTGGAGTGATTCAGGACTGACTCAGGGATGCTCGACACAATTGAAGGCTATGAATTGCAAGGTAATTTTGAATGAGGTTATAATTCTATTGAACATATCAGTGACACAACATTCTGAATTGGAAAATTTTGACTCAAAAAATAAGACCTAAAACTGATCTGAAGACTTTCAATAAGGTGTGATCAATTTGAGAGGAAAATGGATTTCCCAACCTAGGCACAAAAGTGACAAAGTGTCACATTCAAGAGTGACATACTGCCTTCTAACAATACAAAAAGAAGTGTTTCTTTCCAATTTCCTCTCACCATTACTGAAAAGTACCTCTTTATTTTTTAGAAAAATTGAGGAGGATAAAATATACTTGTCCTGTAAGCTCATCCTTCGAATGAGTCCTTCAGAGTATTTTTAATGAACCCTAGGAAGGAGTGGTTCAGTCTCATCATGATTGACGATTTCTGCATTGTTTTTATTTTATGAGTCCAGCAAAGGGGTAACTCGATGTCGTTTTCATATTTAAAGAGTTTGAAACAGACATGACAAGAAAACTCATTCAACTCTTTCAACATAAAATTTGAACAAGCCCAGAGAGGTAAACTGCGATGGTTTTCATGTTTAGGGAGTCAAGAGAAAAACCTAAGTAAACTTCGAAATTTCATTTTTCATAGATAGTTTACATGATTCGTAAAAGGGGTAAACTTATCTCAAGTAGACTTTTTTTGTTTACTTTAACAAGTTAAAAATAAACAAGCATACTTGGCAATCTTTTCATATTTTAGGAGTTAGAAAAGAGCTTAAAAGTAACTCCAAGGTTTATCTTTTTCATAAATTTTAAGAGCCTGAAAAAGTGATAAAAGTTTACTCATTATCATCGAATTTCAATTTAATTAATGAGAAGGGAAAGATAGAAATAAATTGACATTTTCGTGTGTGTTTTACGAGAAAGATAGTAAAAGAATCTCGGGATTTTCATGAGTTTAACAAGTCTTGAAAATAATAACCAAAATGGACTTTAAATAGTTTTCATTTTTATACAAGCTTGAAACATAGAACAATTGTGCTTGAGAGTGGTTTCATTTTTACATAATCATGAAACAGAGAGGAAAATGTGCTTGGGATAAGTTTTACTTCCCCCCACTGATAACCTACAGAGTACGTTAATTCCTAACCTACAGAGATACATTAAAGCCCCCCATGCATAACCTGTAGAGGTACATGCCCCCCAAGCTTCATTTGATTTGCTTATTGGTTACTAATATGCAGATTAAATGAAGGTTCATTCATGAGATCATATGAAAGACTCGACTCAATTATGCTCATGGAACCTTGTTTCATTTTCTAACGAGCTTGACACTAGAAAAGGAAGTATGTTCATGGAACCTTGATCATGGCTTCCATCTGGAAGGAACACATTCCAAAGGACACAACTCGATCATGGATTCCAAGAGGTCTTCATCAAAAGGAATAATATCTCTTTGGAAGGAACACATGTTAAGGGACTTAATAGGGATAAGGAAATCAGGTTCAAATTTCCCCATTGAAGGGTTCACCATGTCAATTACCAGATCTAAGTCAAAATAAGTCAAGAAAAAAGTGAGAGGCTCACTTACATCGGTAACTGAAAACATGGGACAATTTGCCACATAATTAACTTGTGGTGGGGTAGATACCACTTCCATATAAGGAACATTTAGGGGTGTCACACGATTGGTAGTCGGATCAAGACCAACAAACAAAAGCTAGTCAATAGTCACAATGTTTCCATTGTGAGGGAAAGACATCACTCGAAAGAGTGTGGACACGATAACTTTCATGGTATAGACATAGTCTCGCCCAAGGAGAAAATTGAAATCTAAGGGGCCTTGGACTACCATAAGATCAATAAAAACATTTTTACCTTCCAAGGTAATGGGTAACTAAGGAAGGATCCCTAAAGGTTCATTGATAGTTATGTTAAAGGCTAACAGATTCTATGTAATAGGCACAAGATGAGGGGAACCCAAAGCTTGCCAAGCAGTTGAGGATAAAATACTAAATGAAACACCTTCGTCGATGTTTATGAGGTGCACATTCTTACCATAAGCCTTCAAAATGATTTGGAAAGGGATGGAAGAAGGATGATGAGGTTATGTCACTCTACTCTAATCAAAGGAAACAATCTCAGTACTTGGAGGGGGTTCCGTGGAAATAGGTGAAACTCTCCCTTGTGCAGAAGAGTATGAGGTAACAAGAAGAACCTGAGTGGTATAAATTTCACTCTCTAAAGGGAGAGTGGGATCGACCAAAGATGCAATTGATTCAACCACTTGATTAACCAATGGTTCATCAACCTGAGTGATATGTGTTTCACTCTCCAATGGAAGAGTGGGATTGAATGTACTTGGAATTAGATCAATCACTTTGTCAACTAACGGTAGGTTGGGAGAAAGCTTACGATAACCAGTAGGAAGTTGTTGTTGTGGAATAATAAGTTTTTCCAACAATTTTGAGTCTTCATCCATGTGAGGGAAAATCTGAGTTCAATGACTCCCTTTGCATAACCTATAGGGACACCTAATTTTACCCTTTTTTCCTCGAACTTGAAAATCACTAGTTGATGGATTAACAGTAAGTTGATGAGAATATTTAGACCACACTTATAACACCTTTGGAATACCAGGACAATCAATAAGAATGTGGTCACCCTTACAAATCTTGCAAGGGAATTTGGGCTTGTGGCATATTTTCAACGATTCCTCAGCATTTTCCATACTTGAAGCAATGGTTGGTTGGTTGATTTATTTCGTATCTTGCTTCTTCTTCTTCCTCTTAGCCACCTGGTTATTAGCATTAAGGCTTTTACCAAGCGAATAAGAAGAAAGGGAGGAAGGCATTTTGGGTGAAGAAGGTAAAGTGTCAACAAACGGTTGGTCTTGTTGAGATGGAGAACTTGGTTGAGGTGGAAAATTTTGGGTATTTGGGACTAAAGAAGTTGAAAAAAACCACATCAGTAAACCTATCGTGAATCTGGGAAGTGACAACGTAGCCATATAAGGAGGACTAACGTTTCCAAAGATAGGAAGATGATTCGAATTTGATCCTAAACACCCTCTAAGTTTTCATAACCTCGTTCAAATTATTCCAAACAGATTCAAGTCTTAGAAAGATCAAGCTATCAGAAGGAACCCTCGTGACAGTTGCAATTGTGATTAGCGCGGAGAAACGAGGACCCTCAGTCGAGCGCACAGATTGTTGGCCCATGGTAACACACACTGGCACAAATTGGCAAAACCAAAGGCTAATTCAAGAAACGGGGTATCACAAGGCGTCCCCCTCAGTGAAGGAAAGCCCCGAAGTGCCCATACCTGAAATGGCTATGAAATGCAGAAAAGTAATAAATTTGGTTTCATGGATTCCATAGAACCGACAGGATATCGGAAGGCCTGAAGGCGGTAAGTATTTTTGACCAAGTCCCGTCTGATGCCACACACTGAGTGACACATGTCTGGTGGAAGATAGAGAAAACTGCGCATATCGGATGGGTAACCGTCGAGCTAATTATCCACTCGATATGCATAATGACCGTAGGATTTGGGGGGTCCCGATCAATGGTGGAGGCACGTCCCGATGAATGACCGAATTTGACAGATGATAAAGCAAGATTATATGGGATTTGAAGTCTGGTATGGACGATTCGTTGGCAGGGATTCGTATTTTGCGGCAATCTTGGAGCAAACAGAAATAACGACCATTCAAACGTTTCTAAGAGAACTAATACTAAGTTTGTTATGAAACAGGTGGCCACCTCCCTGTGAAGCATTATACAGTGATGATGATGCAGAATAGGGGAGTTCGAACAGACAGAGGAAGGAAAACCAGAATGTCGGGAAGTGGAAACGAACTGATAGAAACAAGACTGGCTTTAAAGCCACAAACTAACAGAGACAGAGCAATCAGAAAAGCAGGAGTGAGAGTTAGTTAAGCGCAGAGAGAAGAAGCTGAGCTGACCTAAGGGCAAAATCGAGCCAGATGGAGCCAGAGAGAGTCAGAGAGTCTGTGCACTCCAGAGAAAGATTGATAGATTCGATCAAGCTCCTCGGCATAGGCCTATCATGTATGAGTTTTAGATTGGGCTCATACTACTGTGACAAGTAGAGATCAAGTACTAGTAAGGAGAGTCTGTGTACTCAAATCCTACTGATTCATATCTGTTGAGTGAGACTCAAATTGAGCTCATTGTTGTAAAGAAACTCTGCTTTGAAAACATAATAGAGAGGCCACCACTAGAGGCTGGAACGGGAGACGTAGCCCAGGAGTATTAGGTGAACTCCTTATTAAACTTATTGTGTTTACATGTTTTCTTGTTATGTTTTCTCTAAACTGCTTCAGTGTCTGTGTATTTCGCAATCTTATCGATCCATTGCATAAAGTAACATATGCACATCCATGCACATGAGTCTGTAATACCTTTAATTCTTTGTCCTGGATAAATTGCAGATCAAGTGGTATCAGAGCCCTAGGTTACTGAGGTTAGACAAGCTTGTGCTGGATTTTGTTATTGAATGCTAACTAGATCAAAGCTTAAATTAGGAGAAGGAGAGTTGGTTGAAACTAACCCTGAAATTGGAAGATTCTATCCTAAGAGGAAAATGTCAGAAGAAAGTTCCTTGGAATCAGACCCTCAGTTCATGGATAGTTTCATGACCATGAGAGCCATGGTAGAGGAAATGTATAGAGAATTTAAGAAAGGTAGAGAGGAAGATGCAGCAAACTCCAAAAGAGATAAAGGAGCAGAAGAATCTCTCCTCCATGACCACTCTAAAGGCAAAGGGAAAGAAGAAAAACTTCCCACACCTCCTAGTAGCCCTGAAAACAAAAAGAAGACATCTTTGATTAAATTAGATGTTAAATTTGATTTACCAATATATGATGGAGAGTTGAATGCAGAGAAGCTGGATAATTGGATTAGACAGATTGATGTTTATTGCAGAGTGCAGAGCATCGATTCAGACAGTAGTAAGATTCAGCTGGCTAGCCTACACCTTGGAGGCACTGCCTTGGTATGGTGGGAAGGCAAGACACAAGCTGACATGAAGAAACCTGGTAAGATTATTTCTGTTTGGAGTGAATTTATTTCTGCAATTAAAAAGAAATTCTATCCACTACCTATATGCAGCTGGCAAACTCTTCGACAATTAAAAGGGAAAAGTGTACAAAGTTACACTCAAGAATTTAGGAAAAGAGCTTTGATTCTAGGAATTTTGTAGACTCACCTGAAACTTTGCTAAAGTATATAGGTGGTCTACACAACTACTTAAGACATACAATTCTCATGTTTAATCCCACTAGCATAGATGAGGTATATGTTCAAGCTACACAACTAGAGGCTAGAGGAAAGAATGTGAACCCAGAAGTTGGGGGATCATCCAAACCTAATGCAAGCAAGAATAAGGAGAAAAGAAAACAGAAATGGAAAGAGAGGAAGGCCAATACTATACAAAAGACCAAGTCTTCATGCACTCACTATAGGAAGGATGTGCATGATGATGAACACTAATGGATCCTGCATCTGGAGTTGAAACCCAAGAAGTTCGAGGGCAAGAATAAGAAGACTGCTGCAGCTATTCAAACGGATTTGGGGTTAGACTTAGGAGATGAAACAACAATCGCAGCCACAGGTATAAAAGGTAAAAATTCTAAAGCATCTATTAGTAACTCTGCACAATCTACTGATAATGAAGAAAATGAGAGACATGAGATTTTTCATATTAGAGTTGTTTCCAAGCATCAAAGGATTGATACTTTGTTTGATAGTGGCTCATAAGTAAATTTAATTTCTGAAGCAATTGTAAAGAAGTTGGGACTACTAACCACACCTCACAAAAAACCATATCCATTAGGTTGGTTATGTGATAAAGCACAACTACAAGTGACTAGACAATGTAAACTTAGGTTTTCTTTTGGGTCCGCATTTGTATATGAGGTTGAGTTAGATATAGTTCCCTTGGATATATGTGGAATTGTTTTAAGAAGTCCTTACTTGTATGTTAGAAAAGTTATTTTCTATAGAGCTGAGAACAAGTATCAACTCATTAAAGATGGAATCGAATATATTATAAGAGCTCATAAACTCAAGAATAATTATACTCTCATAAACTCAGGGCAGATGAAAAGAATTGTAAATTCATGCAAACAATTTTTATTGATGGTTGTAAAGGAAAAGAAACCTGATAATCCCAATGTATTTGAGGGTTGTGATGCTAAACAACAAGCTGATTTAGAAAAATTTGTTTCAGAATATGATATACTGTTTCAAGAACCTAAAGGTCTACCACCCAAAAACGAAATAGTACATGATATTAATTTGCAGCAAGATGCTCCATTGCCTAACATCAGAATGTACAGGTTGTCCGCTTTAGAGAATGCATAAATCAAGAAGCAGGTACAGGAGCTGCTCGAGAAGGGGTTCATCAGACCTAGCACATCACCATGTGGGTCTCCAATTGTCTTGGTGAGAAAGAAAGATGGCTCATGGAGAATGTGCATTGATTACCGAGCACTGAATAATATAACGATAAAAAAACATTATCCCCTTCCTTGCATAGATGATCTATAGGATCAATTAAAGGAAGCTGTTTATTTTTCCAAGTTGGACTTGCATAGTGGCTATCATCAGGTCAGAGTTGCAGAGCAATATGCATGGAAGATTGCTTTCAAAACAAAGCAGGGATTGTATGAGTGGTTGGTTATTCCTTTTGGCTTAACTAATGCCCCTACTACTTTCATGAGAGTAATGAATGATGTACTCAGACCTTTCCTTGATGATTTTGTCATTGTATATTTGGATGACATTCTTATATTCAGTAAAACATGGGAAGAACATTTAAAGCATGTTAAGCAGACTCTAGATGTTTTGAAAAAATAAAATCTTTATGTTAAGCTCTCAAAATGTGAGTTTGGAAAAACATCTTTGAATTATTTGGGTCATATTGTAGGGGGTGGTGAATTGAAGATAGATCCCTCTAAGGTGGTAGTCATTGTAAACTAGCCTAAACCCAAATCTGCTATAGAAGGTAGAAGCTTCTTAGGAACAGTACAATATTGGAGAAATTTTATTTCTAACTTTTCCTTAATTGCAACTCCCTTACATGCTTTAACAGGATTGAACAAGGTGTTTCAGTGGGGAGGAAAATAGTAGAAAGCCTTCAACACCTTAAAAGAAAAGATTAGTATAGCACCAGTACTAGCACTTACCGATCTTCAAAGACCATTTGAGATTGAAACAGATGCCAGTGACTATGCCATGGGAGCAGTGTTGATGTAGCATGGTAAACCCATATGTTATCATTCTGAGACATTTAATTCTACAGTAGTTAACTATCCCACATATGATAAAGAATTGTATGCATTAGTACAGAGTGTGAAAAAGTGAAAACATTATTTAATGGGAAAAGAGACAGTTATACATACTGACCATCAACCACTTCAATATTTGCACTCACAAACTAAGTTGCAGCAATCAAGACACTATAGGTGGATGGGTTTTCTACAACAGTTTCATCTTGTCATCAAATATAAAAGGGGCATACACAATAAAGTTGTAGATATGTTGTCTAGACCAATCATAAATGCATCCACTATACTTAAGCATAATTCAGTATTGCATGAAAGCTACATTGAACAATATGCTCAAGATATAGATTTTAAAGATGTATATGCAACTTTAAGTCATGGAAAACAAGTAGAAGAATTGGATTATCATGTTAAGGACCAACTCTTGTATCATTTGGGAAAGCTATGCATTCCTCAAATAGAAAGAGTAAAGATAATTCGAGAAGCACACACTTCTCTAATATCAAGTCACTTTGGTGTAAGTAAAACAGTTGCACAGGTGCAAAGATTTTGTTATTGGCCAAAAATGAATGAGACAGTTTCTAGATATGTAAGAGGGTGTACCATGTGTGCTAAAAGCAAGCCCAGCAATAGAAAACTAGGCTTGTACACTCCACTACCAATTCCTTATCATCCTTGGGAAAGTGTTTCCATGGACTTTGTTGGAGGATTGCCGAAATCTAGAAAAGGTCATGACTATTTATATGTTGTTGTGGATAGGTTCAGCAAAATGTGTATTTTAATAACTTGTAACAAAAAGATTACAGCTAAACAAACTGCAAAGTTGTACTTTCAGCATGTATGGGTTCATTTTGGATTACCCACTTCCATTATATCTGATCGAGATACCCGATTTGTTGGGAAATTTTGGTCAAGTCTGTGGGAATTGATGGACACTAGAGTGAAGAAAAGCACAACTTTTCATCTGCAAACAGATGGCCAAACAGAAGTGGTCAATAGGATAGTGATCCAGTTGCTAAGAGGCTATTACAGCGAGCATCCCAAGCTTTGGGATGAACATTTATGTTATGCGCAACATGCTTACAACTGAGCTAAACATTCTTCCACACAGAGATCTCCTTTTGAGACCTGTTTTGGTTTTACACCAAGGTCTCCCTTGAATTTTGTCTTTGGTAAAGACATAGCGGTTGATGGACACAGTGATGTGGACAAGGAAACCAAATTCATCGAACAAATCCAAGAAATTCACCAGGCAGTACAGAACAGCTAGAAAAGAGCCAAGCCAAGTACAAGGCAAGGCATGACAAGCATCGGATGGAGAATAGTTTCCAAGTTGGTGATCAAGTCTGGTTGTACATCAGCAAGGACAGAATGCAAGGTGAAGGTAAGAAGCTGAAGCCAATAAGGTATGGACCTTTCAAAATACTTGAGAAAATTGGTGAGAATTCTTTTCGCCTTGATTTACCAACTTATATGCACATCTACTCAGTTGTGAATGTAGACAGCTTGAGACTATTTGAACCTTCATTGATTGAAGATCCCGCAGAGCAGAGTCAGTTTCCTTCTATTGGTGATCTGTTACCTGAATATCTTAATTAATTGCAGGAAGATGCAGTTCTGGACAGGATGGTGAGAACTACGCGCAGAGGGGATGTTGAGTACCTCAGGATTGGACTCAAAGGTTCAAAGCCAAGCAATGCGAAATGGATAGAAATTGGGCAAGCGAGGAATTAGTACCCTCACTTGATTGATGCTTAAAAAACTAGCTTTTGGTGGTCCAAAAACCTTTTTTTAGTGGGAAGGTCGTGATCCGAATTGGATCCTAAACACTCTCTAAGTTTTCACAAACTCATTCAAATTATACCAAACAGATTCAAGTCTTAGAAAGATAAAACTATCAGAAGGAATCCTCGTGACAGTTGCAATTATGATCAGTGTGGAGCAACGAGGACCCTCGGTCTAGCGCGCAGACCGTTGGCCCATGGTAACGTGTGCTAGCACAAATTGGCAAAACCATATGCTAATTCAAAAAACGAGGGTGGTTTCTAATATGTGAATAGCGCTAAAGTGCTAATCGTGTATCGCAGGGCATCCCCCTCAGTGAAGGAAAGCCTCGAAGTGCCCGGACTCGAAATGGCTATGAAATGCGCAAAAGTAATAAATTCGGTTTTGTGGATTCCACAAACCGACAAGAAATTGGAAGGCCTCGAGGTGGTAAGTAGTTTTGACCAAGTCTCATCTGTTGCCACAAACTGAGTGACACGTGTCCGGTGGAAGAGAGAGAAAATCACGCATATCGGACAGGTAACCATCGCGCTAATTATCCGCCCGATATGCACGATGACCGTAGGATCTAGGGGGTCCCGATCAACGACGGAGGTGCATCCCGATGAATGACCGGATTTTACAGATGATAAAGCAAGACTATATGGGACTTTAAGTTTGGTATGGACGATTCATTGGTAGTGAATCGTATTTTGCAGGCAATCTTGGAGCAAATGAAAATAATGACCGTTCAAACATTTCTAAGAGAACTGACACTCAGTTCATTATGAAACAGGTGGCCACCTCCCTGTGAAGCGTTACACAGTGATGATGACATAGAATAGGGGAGTTAAAACGGATAGAGGAAGGAAAACCAGAACGTCAGGAAGCGGAAAGGAATTGACAGAAAGAAGACTAGCTTTAAAGCCATGAACTGATAGAGACAGAGCAAGCAGAAAAGCAGGAGAGATAGTTAGTTAAGAGCAGAGAGAAGAAGCCGAGTTGACCTGAGGGCAGCATCAAGCAAGATAGAACCAGAAAGAGTCAGAGAGTCTCTGCACTCCAGAGAAATCTTGAGAGATTCGAGCAAGCTCCTCGGCATAGGCTTGTCATGTATGAGTTTTAGATTGGGCTCATACTACTGTGACCAGTAGAGGTCAAGTACCAGTAAGGAGAGTTTGTGTACTCAAATCCTACTGATTCATATCTATTGAGTGAGACTCAAATTGAGATCACTTTTGTAAAGAAACTCTACTTTGAAAACACAATAGAGAGGCCACCTCTAAAGGCTGGACCGGGAGACGTAGCCCAGGAGTATTGGGTGAACTCCTTATTAAACTTGTTGTGTTTACATGTTTGCCTGTTATGTTTTCTCTAAACTGCTTTGGTGTTTGTGTATTTCGCAATCTTATCAATCCATTACATAAAGTAACATAGGCACATCCATGCACATGAGTCTGTAATACCTTTAATTCTTTGTCCTGGATAAATTCCAGATCAGAAAATGACTAGGATTCTCATCAAAAGGGGTTTCTTGATCAGTAAAATATTGAATTTTCACCATTAGATTCAATTTTAATAAGTTTATTAAGAATTTAAACAATATTAACAATCTAAATTCACAATCCACACCTAAGGTTTGCAGAAAGTAAAACAAGAAAACAACATGCACTAATAAATCTAAGGAGTCAAACCATGCAAACTACCTTTTCACAGCGAAATCACTAGTTGGTGATGAAACCCAACGTCACAGAGATCAATGTGAAAAGTGGATAGATATATAGTAGGTGGAATCAGTTACGCTGACAAACTGATTAATGTCACGATCTAGTGCAAGTGACTTCACTTATTCCATCTCAAGTGAAGAATACCCTCCAAAAAGGTCCAAGCGAGTCTAGTCAACGTCTACTCTAGGTACAGTAAGGACTTCCCCCTCGCTGTCACCTTGGGTAAAATCCATGAGATATTGGTCTCTAAGCTTACCACATACAACAAATTTACCTGGGGGGATAGTCGCAGATTAAACGTACACGCAAGGGCAAGGTAAGAAAGCTCAATCCTGTTGAAGGTTCCTCAACATAGTCAATCTAAGGTTTATCCTTTAAGTGGCTCCCAAGAACCTTTTGGCACCATTTGTAATGCATGAAAATCACATTATTGTAACCAATGAAGTGGGGTCAATCAATTCACTGGGTCTGATACGATCTCGTGCTTAACTCCCTTGTAAGAGAAGGTTCCCAAAGTCAAACAGTAATAGATGGATTTACTCCCTACCGCAAGATTCTATTGTTTGTCTGCATCTTTAGAAAGTTAACTCACTTTCCTATTCCAGATCCTTGCAGTATATCTAATGTAGGTCTAATGAGCCCTAGAAATATAAAAAGTCTAATTTATTTTATTAGCGTTGTTTTTTACTTAGTAGGATAATGGATATGAAACTGGTGGTGTCATAACCTGACTTAAAACTCAAAGCAATCGAATATGATAATGTAGTATTTTCACTTCAACAAATCCTAGCTAAATTAAGGAGAGAGGTTTCATTCACTTTTCAACAATTCAAGAATCAATCAATCGTTTTCAAAATGCGAATCAACGAGAATGCATAATACATGATTTTTGAAACAATGCAACCTAATTTCGTTAAAATCCAAGCTAGAAAATGTAAAATTTTAATCTTAACAACTTCTTGCATACCCAAAATAAAATAAAAATGAATTCCTCCTTCAAAAAACACAAGCCATATAATGAGGACCTTTCCAAAATGTAAACAGATCCAAGCAAGTACAAAAAAAAAATATTGGACCCAGCAAATGAAAACCCTAATTTTTCAAAAATTTAAGAGACTTGTGCAGGTAACTAGTTATGTCCAATGCCTAGATGCATTGTTGTTAAAGAAAGAGTGAGAAAATTTGTGCACTATTGCCAAAGAAAAAGTGCACATGAAAAGAAAACTTAGGAAAAACAAAAAACAAAGCTAAAAATCCAGAAATTTAAGCTTTCAGGGTTTAGATCACAATCAAACAAGGCTACAGAAAGCAATCAGAGGTCACAAGAGGACATAATGAAGAACAAATCGTTCCCTAGTGGATTCGCCAATTTGTTATGCGAAAAAAAAAAAAAATTGCTCTTGTGGACAAGAGAAATATCCCTAGATCAATGGTTGAATCTAGTAACAAACAAACAAACTAGTGAATCTTTCCTTGAGTTCATTCCTATTGAATCATAAGAAAGAATGTTGGAATATGAAATCCAAACCTTTCAAATGAAATGCCCAATGAATATCCTCGCTATGTTTTGATGCATATCCTCAATGCTCAAAATCCAGACTGACAAACATAATAACAAAAAAGGATGAAAGGCATATGATAGATAAATGACTCAATAAAACCCATACTAGTGATCAAGGAAACTAGTACCTAATATCATTATTAATGGAAAAATGGAAGTAAATACACAATACATAAGTTCCATTTAACAATACAGTGGGAAAAATACACTCTTTTGTATTAATATTTAATATGAAGGAGTAGTACAACCTTAGCCTTGATGATGTAAGCATCCTTCCAATGATCTCCAATCCTCCCTTTAGGTGACAAGATTTCTAGCCCTATTCCAACAACATAAGTTTACATTCAGAAGTATCCCTTAGCCCTTTGGCTTGTTTTTAATTTATAGGAAAAGAAGAGGAGGTTTGAGATCCTCTTCTTAAGGGATGAGATCCTCAAAATGAGGGATTTGGGTTCCAAAAAGGGAGGAAGTTTTCTCCATGAATTGAGGGATGAGGCCCAAGTATGTAGAAGCTCGAGGATTTCAGTTGGGAAATATTCCTCCAACAAGGCTTCTAGAGATCGGTTTTTATTTTTACTTACGATAAGAGATTTTTTTTTCTTAAGAGAACAAAGAGCATAGATTTGCGCGGTCCATAATGGTGAAAATTGCAGTTGCGCAGA
Source organism: Pinus tabuliformis (assembly GCA_031772625.1). Classification (NCBI taxonomy): domain Eukaryota; kingdom Viridiplantae; phylum Streptophyta; class Pinopsida; order Pinales; family Pinaceae; genus Pinus; species Pinus tabuliformis. Next base: position 956,697,244 of record CM062804.1, read on the forward strand.
TTATGGCTAGGAAATTGTGCAAGTGCTTAAAAGTAGGTTTTTGAGTAATGTAATCTAGGATTCTTGTTATCTTTGAGATTGTTTTGCTTCTAACATTACAAGGGAATGTTTGTAACACTTCATCGGGTAGCGAGAGATCTAAATTGGAAGTCATTTTCCTAATGGTGAAAAAATGACATGTATCACCTACAACAACCATTTGAAATTGAGATAGATGCCTCTGACTATGCTATTGGTGTAGTTCTCACTCAGCAAGGTCATCTGGTGGCATATCACAGTGAGATACTTTCCAACACAATTCATAAATATCTAACCTATGATAACGAGATGTATTCCACCATGCAGGCTTCCTAGAAATGGAAACATTACATTCTAGGGAAGGAGATGGTCATCCACACAAGTCACCAATCCTTGCATTTTATATAGACCCAAGGGAATTTTTAGAATGATCGACATTATAAGTGGTCCACATATCTTCAACAATTCCATTTGAATATCAAATACAAGAAGAGAAACACCAATCATGTTACAGATTTCCTCAATCAGCGACCAGTTGCAGCACTAACCATTGTTCTTAAATTTTGTGCCCATGAGACCTATGGATGGTCATAACTATATACAAATGATCTAGAGTTTGCCACCACGTACTAGATTCTAGTAGATGACAAGCAAGTTTCAAACTTACACCTCCATGATGCATTATTATGCTACATGGGCCACCTTTGTGTTCCTTCAAGATAGTGTGTTGAGATGATTTGGGAGGTGCACTACAGTCAGGTCGTATGACACTCTGGTGTGGAGAAAAATGTGGTTGTACTACAAAAGTACTTTTATTCACCAAATCTCTGACTTGATGTTGGAAAATACATTATATCCTACACTAGTTGTGCCATCGCCAAACCAACTATTAAGAAGCGAGGCTTATATACTCATATTCCTAATCCTAGCCAGCCCTAGGAATCCATCTCCATGGACTATATTTATGGCCTTCCTTCTACCAAGCATGGAAATGATGGTGTACTTTTGGTCATCGAAATATTTTCTAAGATGGCCATATTGGCGGCCTAAAAGAAGAGTATCACAATAGAGGCCACTTCCAAACTCTTCTTTGAATGATTGTGGGTACATTTTGAGATCCTATAGACCATTACATCATATCAGGATAGCAAGTTCCTAAGCACATTTTTTTTCAATCCTTTGGTCATTTTTGGATGCCAAGCTCACCAAGTTGGCTGCATTCCACCCCTAGACTGATGGCCAGATAGAGGTCATCAGCAGGATGATTATGAACATATTACGCATGTACAACTCTAAGCATCTGCGAACATGGGATGAGAGTCTTCCCTATGTGAAACACAATTATAATAGAGCTCTCCATAGCTTGAATGGCCACAACCCCTTTGTAGTGGGCCTGGTATTTCAACCATTATGTCCCCTTGATGTTGCATTGCCTTTTGCAACTACATATGAATAATTTTCCCATGTTCAATCTGAAGCTAATAAAGCCACTAGGTTTATTGAGCACATTCAAAAAATCTGTTGGTAGGTTCATGACATCTTGGAGAAATCCAATGCCAAATGCAAAAAATGGCATGATCAGCATTGGGTGCCCCATAAGTTTCAGGTGGGCAACAAAGTTTGGTTACATTTATAGAAAGAGTGCTTCATTGGAGCCCATCGTAAGCTTTGACCAATCTAATATGGGCCTTACACCATCACCAAGGTTGTGGGAGACAACGCTTTTGAGCACAATATCCCCCCATTCCTTTTCTTTCACCCAATATTCAATGTGGACAGTCTTCGTCCATACTTTCCACCAATGTTGGACACATAAGACATTACTGAGCAGTTGACACCAATAGAACTCAACCCGAATTACATTGAATAGACCACAACTGATAGGGTTAGGGGCACATAGATCAAGAACACTCACAAAAAGAGGATACATCTATATTGAGTTGTCAAATTTTGTCAACTCTTGCACCAGGGCAAGTGGCTCAATAGGGACCAAGTTTAGCATAAATTTCCCCATCTCATGGACGCACTCAATGCAATGGGGACCATTTGTTCCTAAGGGGAGAGGACTAATATAGGTGGCCACCCACCTATTCCACTTGGACCCCCAACATTATTTCTTTCATTTTTTCTTAATTGTAGCACAATTCACTATTTTTGGTAGTTTTTCGGGTCCTAAACATTCAAAGTGGTTTGGAGGCCATAAACGATATTTTTTGGAAAACGAGCAAACCCAGAGTTTCCAATATAGTTTTGTAGTTGAAATTTGTAGTCCTCAAATAGATATTTCTCATGAGGTATCATATGCATCAAACAAATATTGTCTGCCAAAGTCATGACCTGGGGAAGTTGGTGTACTAACTAACCCCAATGGGGCCCACAAATGTTTGGCACTTCATCTCCTAGGGTTAGATTTTTGTATGTTTGGGGTTTTCTCTTATTTCTCAGTAATAAAAAGACTTGTGAGCATCATTCTAACAAAGTTTAGAGGCATGTACCCACAACATCTCTTCTTAGAGATAAGTTACCATCACCCAAGCTAGTTTATTTCCATTTTACATGTAAACAATTTTCAGTATTTTGTTATCAATGAATTGAAGTTCAAGTTTTGCAGTAGCTTTTTGTTTAAATTTGTATTTCATTTCATTCTTGCATAAATTTGGATTAGTGGTATCAGAGCGGTTTGCTCTTTCTCTGTTTTTTGTGCATGTCCCCATTGAGGTTTGGATATAAGGAGTTAGGGCTTGAACTGGTTGAACCTTTGCAAGACCAACTCCACTGACCCTGACGGCCACCCATGGTAGAAGAAAATAAATACAAGGGAGTAGGATACCCTTCCAAAATATTTCTCAAAGAAGCCCTTGACTGGCAAAGGAACAATATGATGGACAACTTTGCCCAGATCCTTAGGCAGATGCCCACGGGCAATGCATCTTCATCCAACATCCACCCTAGAGGCGCAACTCGCTTTTAAGGTACAAGTTAACTTGGACATTCCCATATTTGAAGGAAATATAGATGCAGATACTGTAGATAAATGGTTAAATTTGTTGGAATGATATTTTTCAGTTCATGATTTTTCCAATAGGGAAAATATTACTTTTTCACTCCTCAAATCCTCCCCCCACGTTAATGGTTGGTGGGAAACCTATTGTGCGCAGAGGGACAAGATGGAACCCTCACTGTTTTCAATCGAACCCACATGGAATTCTTTCTACGATTCCATAAAGGAATAATATTACCATGTCGAAAGCTATGAATATAAGTACATAAAGTGGACCACACTGGGATAGGGAAGGGACCAAGATGTGCCAGAGTTCACAAATATTTTTCATACCTTTGCACGAAGTTGGGTATCAATTATTTTGAGTGGAATATGGTACTCAAGTACCATGTCTATCTACACTAATACATCTAGGATGAGATGGAGTTCCTGGGCATCTCCTCGCTTAGCATCACCTATCGATATGTTGTCAAGATCAAGCATAAATTTAAACAGAAGAAGCGAGACTTTGGATCTGCGAATCTGAAGGAGGGGAAATGCTCCACTAAACCATTGAGCAAAGGACAAAGCCAAGGTGGGGTGACATAGGACAACCCGTGGAAGCCGCAAGTAAATGGAAATACCATGAAGATAAAGAAGGACACATGAAAGTGGTGTGAGTTTCGTAAGATCCCCACTCACAACATAAGTGAGTGTCGAGTCAAGCATGGCACTGGTGGTTGAGTTGAAGGCTTCAGATTCAGATGCATGTTTTGACTTTGAGTTAGAACCTGCCAAGTGGAATGACAAAGGGAAGTAGATTATTGATGTGGAGCCCAGTGTCACTGTTTCCACCACCTAGATTCAGAAGATTGAGCCTGAATATCCAGAGGAAGGGGAGTGTCTCTTCCACTCAAAGATGTGGGTGAAGGGGTCTCCACTACAACATTGTCGAGAGCAAGATCCAAAAGAACCTCATCTCAGTAGAGATCATTAAGAAGTTGGGCCTTCCGAGCACACCACAACCACATTCATTTACCATCATGTAGCTCCACCAAGGATGAGATCTTCACATCAACCAAAAGTGTCATCTTCCCTACAACATCAAACACTTCACAGATGAGGTTATGTGTGACGTTGCTCCTCTTGAAGTTCGTGATGTATTTTGAGGCCAACCATATTTGTCAAAGCGTCATGATGTGTATGAGTTAATTCCTCACACTGTTATTATTACTTTGGGCAGTAATTTATACAAGATACCAAAGGTAGTCCCACCTACCACCATCGCTTTTATCTCTACTAAGAAATGAAGTAAGATCATCTCCCAGACCAGGAATTTTTTTTTATGTTTTTTTCATTCTCAAAGTAAGGAGAATATTGTGGCCACATCCATGGCCCTTGTGAAGGGTTCCTCTGTGTAGTAGAAGTAGGTGGATATGGTCCTTGAATAATTACATGGACATCTTCTCCTCACCCATAGGGGTACCTTCGCATTTTAAGGTCAAGCATTTGATCGATCTCACTCCCAAAGAACCTCTACCCACTGGGCCAATATATCGACGTTCTATTCTAAAAAATGAAGAAATAAAGCAGCAGAACCAATAATTGTTGCAAAAGGGGCACATCTGATCAATTTCCTCACCTTATGGGAGCCCGATTGTTCTTGTACAAAAGAAGGATGGGACCTGGATACTTTACATTGATTATCAAGTGCTAAATAAAATCACTATCAGAAATAGGTATCCAATCCCACAGATTGATGTCCTTCTTAATGAGCTCAAAGTGGCCAAGTATTTCAACAAGATTGATTTAAAGTATAGTTATCACCAAGTTCGAATAGAACCCAAGGATGTATGGAAGATTTCCTTCAAATCCAAGGAGGGCCCTTTTGAGTGGTTGGTCATGCCTTTCAAGTTGACAAATTCCCTTGCAACTTTTATGAGGTTGATGGATGACATATTGCGGCCTTTTACCAACTCATTCGTTGTTGTATATCTAGAAGACATACTCATCTTCAACAAGAGTTGGGATGATCACTTGCAACACATTTGACAATTCCTTCAAACCCCATAGCAACACAAACTATGTTCCAACTTGGAGAAATGCACCTTTGGCATGAGCCAGGTCCAGTATCTAGGTTACATCATTAATGAGAAAGTTGTGCATGTGGATATGATTAAGATGCTTTTCATACAGAATTGGCCAGCCCCAACCACTCTGACAGAGCTTCAAAGCTTTTTGGGCCTTGCCAATTTTTATATGAGGTTAGCTTGGATTCTCTCATATCACTTGGCCTTTGAGTCAAGTTACCAAGGGCAGAGCAAAAGCAAATTTTTTCTTGTTTGAGTCCCAACAAAAGGAGTTTGTTGAGTTGAAGCACCACCTCTGCACAACACCAGTACTCATATTAACAGAGCTGCAACAACCATTTGAAATTGAGACAGATGCCTATGACTATGCTATTGGTGCAGTTCTCACCCAACAAGGGCATCCGTTAGCCTATTACAATGAGACACTTTTCAACATAGTTTAGAAATACGCCACCTACAATAAGGAGATGTATTCCATCATGCAAGCTTGCTAGAAATGGAATATTTTACTTTTAGGGGAAGGAGATGGTCATCCACACAAATCACCAACCCCTACAATTTATAAAGACCCAAGGGAAGTTTCATAATGATCGCCATCACAAGTGGTCCACACATATGCAACAATTCCATTTGAATATCAAATACAATAAGGGCGACACCAATCATGTTGCAAATTGCCTTAGTCATCCACTTATTGCAACAATGACCACTGTTCTCAACTCTTGTGGCCACAAGACCTCTAGATGGCCACAACTATATAAAAATGATCTAGAATTCACCACCACATACCAGATGCTAGTAGATGAAAAACAAGTTCCAGACTTCCACCTTATGGATGCATTAGTATGCTACCTAGGCCACCTTCGTGTTGCTTCAAGTGAGCATGCCAAGATGATTTGCGAGGTGCACTATAGTTAGGTCACATGACACTTTGGTGTGGAGAAAATTGTGGTTATACTACAAAAGTATTTTTATTGGCCAAATATTCGATAGGAAGTTGGAAAATACATCAAATCTTGCACTACCTATGCCATCTCCAAGCTAATTATTAAGAAACAAGGCTTGTATACTCCTTTGCCTACTCCTAGCCATCCCTGGGAATCCATATCCATGGACTATGGGTATGGCCTTTCTTTAGCCAAGCATGGAAACGACTGTGTATTTGTGGTCATCGATAAATTTTATAAGATGGTCATATTGGCAACCTATAAGAATATTATCGCAGTAGAGGCCACTACTAGACTCTTCTTTGAATGAGTGTGGTTCCATTTTGGGATCCCTAAGACCACTATATCAGATTTGGATAGTAGGTTCCTAAGCGCTTTGTGGTCGATCCTTTAGTCATTGTTGGACACAAAGCTCACCAAGTCAACTACATTCCACCCCCAAACTAATGGCCATAAAGAGGTCGTCAACAACATCATTTTTCACATACTATGCATGTACAACTCTAAGCATCCATAGACATGGGATGAGAGTCTTCCTTATGTGAAACACAACTATAATGAATCTCTCCATAGCTATTACATAGTATTTTGTCACCGACCCCGCATTCCCTAATCCCGGACACTGTCGATCCATGTTATTGACATTTGCTTTGTGTCATGTTTCAAAATATGTGTCAGTGTCTTCCTTGTCATCTCAGCAAGAATACCTTAGTTCATTACTCCTGGAGAAAACCCTTTTTAACCTTTGTTTTTGGGTCATCAAGGGTCATCAGTTATTCCACCCGGGAAGATGGCCAAGATTGAACTAAGCCTAGCAATGTCGTCGCTCTGTCCCTGTGTTTCACTCGCGACAAGCTACTTTTGGCAAGTTTGTTTTAACAAATTGTTGATGAGCGGTCCTAGGGTTGGTTGTTGGATCAGATGAGCTTGAATCCCTCCTTTGGGATGGTGGTTCTGCCCTTTGTGCAACCTCCCAAAGGGATACACTCTTTCTCCCATCTCTTATGGAGGCTCCTCTTCTTATAAATATCTCCTTCATGGCTGAGATCTGCTAGTTCAAGTTAAGTGGCAAATGGAAGTTAAAGATAGATAGAGTTCTTCTAGAGTTTGGAAGTAGATTCTAATGTAACATAGCCTGGGATAGTTTTGTGTGGATTTGGCTTGATTGTATGAGTGTTCTAGCATCATAATTTTTCCTTTTGGGTAGGAGAAAGACTTATTCATCCTCTTGGGAGACAATTCATGAGTGAATGCTTACAGAGACATGCTGATGGGACCCTTCAAGGAGACCTACAATGTCAAGGCATGGTTGTAAGTTTTACTTCAGTTCATATTAATACAAAGCAACAGTTTATTTCCTATATATTATGTCAAATTGCATATTGATAGCTTGAAGCTCCTTGACCCTTCAAGTAGATCGTTTTTTTGTATTCTATTTGTTGATGTTCTCTGTATGTTGTTTTAGGTACAAAATTGATTAGAATGAGAGTTGGAGCAACACAACGAGAACTTCATCAAACGAGGATTTGAAGGTAGGCCTTCATGACATTAACTATTTAAGGAAATTTTCTTTGATATTGTTCTTGCTGTGACTAGACCCACTCTAGGGCTAGAGGTGTTGCCTCTGTCTATAGAGGGAACTTACCTGCTTCACACGTTGGCGACCATACTGGGGATCTGTGTCTTTTGTCTCTTGATTTGATTTTTCTTTGCTTGTATATTGTCTCATATACTTTTTGGGTAAAATTCTCCATATTATGGCTTGTTTGACTACTCTTGGTAGTCTTCCCTCTATCATAAATGATAGGTCTAGCCTTTCCTCAGCTGAATTTTTAAAATTTTCCTTTGATTTGGGGTCATCGCCTTTTATTTTATGATACTTGTGACAATGGTTGTGTCTACTCTATTTCATTAGTTGCACCTTCTATTGTTTTATGTGATTAAATCGCCTCACAATCATGACAGGCTCTGGAATAAGCTCGACATTGTTGTGTGGTGTACTTCTGCGACGACGTCACAAAGTTGCTAGTTAAGGGGGTGCGATTTTTCATTGTTGACGTAGGTTGTCAGTTTGACACTCACGAAGATTCTTGTAGGTTTCAATTTTGAATTTCTATTTGTTGATTGGCCAGTGTGTCCTATCCTTCTGTGCTTGTCTCTTGCCTATTTATTGTGTGTCAAATTGTTGTGTGCTAGAATACTTGAAGCATTAGGGTTTCACCTTAGGGTTTCTTGAAGCATTATCTTTTTCTTGGGTTACTTGTTCATTTGGACCTTTGAGTTGTGTTTGAAATGATCCCTCGCTTTGTTTGAGGATTTTCCTTATTGATTGTTCTTTCATCTTCCTGATTGGTATGTGACGTTTGGTTATCAAAACTTTCAATTCTTGTCTGTTTGATTTCCTTCCATCACTTTGGCATAGATAACATTGCTTCCCGGTCAGTTAGAAAGCTTACAAGTTTTTGGAAAAAGAAACATATCCTTTTTTGAAGTCTTTGATTAGTTTCTAAGTGGAATGTTTCTCTTTACTTATTGAATGATTTCATTTGAAAAGGACTTAAAACTAGAATTGTTTTGAGTTTTGCATTTGGTTGCTTGTCATCTATTCAAGAAAACAAAATATTGCATTCATTTTGCATTAGGAAATGAGAACAATCTTTTGCATTAGTAAATTCTTAACTTTTATAAGTTGAAAAGAAAAGGATGTATTTTTCATTTTCTTAACTAGATTGCTTGAAAGTTAGAGAGAGATAGAAGCATTTCTCTTTCCTCTTGATTAGTTTGATTGTGAAATAATGAAAAGTACCATTCTTTCATTTGCTTGCTTGTTGCTTTGATTTCTTTGAAATGAACCTCTCACTTTTCTTTAATTAGTTGTTCATTGAAAAAAATGGTTTCTTTACTCATTTCGTTGCATTCTAGGAGTTTTTGAAGATACATTTGGTAGGGCCTTGAAATTGAGATCTAATTCAACATAAACTGTTAAAATTTATCGAATTGATCTAAAAAATGCATTGGAACTTAACGCTCATATATCTAAAGGTCTAGGCTAGAGATGTGTTCCGGCATCTTTAAACCTAGTGCTGTTGTTTTCACTAAGGTTGGGTGATTCCTCCTTTTGTGATTCGATAAGTGCTAGCACGGACTTGTGCTCCCTGTACTGTTGCATATATGATGGGAGACCCCACTAGGTTGAAATCATGTTATCCATAGGAATCTGAGCTGACCGCCTTGCAAACATGATACACTGCACACAAAATTTGAGGAGATTTCTTGCTCGTACTTCTTGGTTCGCCGGGAGGTATTCTGCAGTTCACGATTTGTCTGGTAAACCTTTTGCCTAGAGTTCCAAAGTAGTCATTTGATCATTTTGACTCATTAAACTTAAAAGATCGTTTGATCACTTGTCCTTTTGAGCTCGTTTCCAATAGAAAGCGATAAAGTCACCTTTTGTCCCTTTCTTGACTCTTAAAATATGAAAAGGCAAATTTTTGTTTCAATGTCTTAAAATTAAGTGCCCATGAAATATTCCTAGTTAGAGTTATCTTCTTTAGTAATTATTTAGGGTCAATTCCAATGGCAACATTTCCAGAGTCCGCCAGTCAAGGATTCCCTTCGGAAGGGAATCCTAGTCCTTTTCCTTCTTTTGGAAAAGTTGGTGCTCCTTATATTGCAACGTTGTCCCTCCCTAGGTTAACCATTGGTTTACCTGTTTGGTTATTTTCGACCTCAGTGATACCGAGTGTCCCAACTCCTACCCTGTTGTCTCCTTCATTCGAACAGCGTCATGATGATTCTAAGGTTGACCCCTCACCTTCTTCCCCTATTTTTTCACCTTCCTCTTCTACTTCGCCTCGTGAAAGTTTCAAATCTAGTAACCAAGAGGCTAAGAAGAAGAAGAAGAAGAAGTCAGCTAAGCAAGAGGCCAACCATGCAGCTGTTACTCCAAATGCACCTCCTATAGACAAACCTTCGTGGAAGGTAAAATTCCCTTGCAGGTTGTGTAAGCGTGACCATCTCCTTTGAGACTATCCTAGCATTCCCAGAGTCTTAGAGGTATGGTCTCAAAATCTGGATCGACCATCCTCATCGACCTCTGGAGATCATGTCAATGCTACACTCTTGGCTAGCGATGGTAAGAAGAAAGGGAATTTTAGATTCCCTTATAGGCTATGTGAAGGAGAGCATCTTCTTCACCTTTGTCCTCTTATGGGTAAAGCTTCCAAAGTTTTGGAAAACCTTACAGCTCCTCAACCCCAACTCCTTGTTGGTTATCAGAGGCTTTCTTCTAACCCTCTCCTGGTTGGTAAAGAGATTGACTTCGGTTCATCTCTTGCTCGTCCTACTCTTCCTGAGCAAGACTCTCTTGTGTCTATTCTCGACCAACCATTGGTTGAAAAGAGTGTCGACTTGGTTTCACCACCAACTGCTCACTCTGTTCCGAAAGAGGGTGGTGATCATACTGCTCATGTTCTTCTTGTCTCCTCAGATTCTCATGAATCGAAGAGTGACCCTCTCAACCCAGTTGTTTAGGAGAGTCCTTCTTCTATTCCTATAGAGCATGGGGGAAATCATATGATACCCCAACCAAGTAGTTATGTCATCTCTTTCGATTGGGGTCTGATAGTGTCGGTATCTTCATCCCTCCATCAATGATCAAATTTCTCTTTTTGCATGCATATTAGGCGTCCCAATCTGATCAGTTGCATTCCATTAGGTCATGGATCAACTAATGGTAGTGGTCATTATCAATTCTCTCATGGTAATGCTACAACTCCTGGGACTCCCTTCTTTAATTTTATCAACTCGGTAGTTAGTAACAAACTTGGAAGCGACGGTGCTGTATGCATAAGTACTAGCTCATGCCGCAGCTGTCACTTGGTCAGCTGGCACAAGTCCGCTAGGAGCTTAAGCCAACTTCTATGAGCTCTTAGAAGAATCTTTTTAACTGATTGATGAAAGATAACTCAAAGAAAGCTAATCTACTTGCAGAAATAAACTGGAAAGCTGAAAGGAAACGTAAACCCTAGCAAACCCTAATTTTACCAGCTAGATCTACTGATGCAAGAAAGAGGATGCAAGCTACTGGGAGATATTCCATTGACTTCTAAGAAGATGAAATGCATGTGTCTAAGCTACTTTTATAGTCAAATCTGAAAGAACCATCTTTTTGTATTTTTGAGTAAGTTGGCAGAATTATTATGCATGCGATTTAACTGTTTTTTACTGTGCAGAGGTGGATTGGCAAGAGGAAATGCTTGGAGGAGGTCGGGAAGGTTCAGAGAGGGCCTAAGGGGTCCCTAACACCCTTCCAGAGAGTTTAAAAGGGTTGGCTACCAAGAAACCTCATTCGTGAGCTTCTACAGGAAGTCTGCAGGGGTTCTACAGGATGTTCTGGAATTTCTACAGGATGTTCTCTAATTTTCTACAGGATGTTCCGAAAAGTGGATTTTGGAGGGTTGATGGAGGGAAAATGGTGGGAAAGTGAAAATGGAGGTTGGATAATGATGTTAAGGGGTTTAGGACCTGGCGCATGAGGCTAAGGAGCGATTGGATTTGGTTCAAGGATGGAGGAAGTGATGATGCCCAAGAATGTAGAAATTAGGGCAAGGTGGGAAAAGTATGGCAAATGAAGGGTAGGAATCATGGATTAAGGGTTGGAGTAGATTATCTGATGGAGGAAAGGTAGATAGAGAGGTAATACAGGTGATCTGCACACAATTTTCTAAAACTGACCAAACAAAGACTATGCAAACCCAAGATCTAGTTATCTTGACCTAATTTGACCTAAATAACAACAAGGAAAATGAACAACAGTTTATTGCAACGAAATAATGTGAAATACTATGCAAACTAAGCAATCAAGACTCTGAACATATAACCAACTTCTGCAAATAAAAATCGAACACTAATGATTGCATGGCGAAGCAAAGACTGTGTTTTTGTTGGCAGCAAGGTCACCTTGATCCCAGCCCCTGATCCCACTGAGGGAGAGGTGAAATCATAGGTATTTGATGGCCTTTTTCTGAAGCTCTTCCCTGTTAATAACCTATCAAATCGATCTGAACATAAAAATCCTTTTTAATCATCAAAATCAATCTAAATAACAAAGCAAGATTTAAATCTAAATAGCATATTTTATTCTAAGACTGCAGCAAAGACACATGAAAGTAAACAAAGGAGGTACTGGGCACTTGAGATGGGCCCAACCCCAAGAGCTACATCCTCCTAAGAGAAATTTAGAGCTGGTTGTTATAGACATTTTTGGGCACTACAACCCCAAGCATAAAATGTCCATAAACCAAGGGCTCCTAAGTCCCTAAAAGTGTTGTTCCAACCCCTAAAGGAACAAGGTCAACTGATTACAGCTTCTCCCAGAAGTTCTCCATGAAAAACTGCTCAGAACTGGTCAAAACAGGATCATTTCACCTACTCCATAGGCAAAGTGCATTGCATCTCACCTAAGTACACTCTGTGGGTGCGTTGCATTTCAAAAAGCCCTTCTATGGGGTGCGATGGGCGAGAAGTGACAAATGGCAGTGTCAATCTGCGAAGTGGAGAGGCATGAAATCTTCCAGAAACTTCTCGTGTGACACTTGCCTCTCTGAATTCGACCAAGGATGAGTAAGAGATCATCAATCTCCAAGTGGAAGCAAGAACTATCAGAGGGAAGACACTAATCAAATCACAAGCTGACTCATCTCCCTTACAGATATGTATATATGGATCCCTCATCCGAGAGATCCAGAGGCTGGAATTTTGCATCTTGTAAGGAATTGCTGTTGGTTTCTTGAGGCAACATCATAGTGTTGGGTGATCTAAGCTTTGTATGAGGTGAAGAAGGGCTTACTTGCTGAGAGGATGATGTTGGGTCAGAACAACTGGTTGTAACTCTCTTGGCTCTTTCTTGATTATCAATAAAAGCTATTCAAGTTTTCCTCCATACTCTTGTGTCGTTTACGTTTTATGCAGTTGTATGGTCAATTTACATCTAATCCTAGATTGTTTATGATAATAGATCCATGTTCTTGTATAGTGTTATGCTACTTTGATTCTACAGGTACTCTGTGAAGCTGCGTGTACAAGGAAGCAAGTAGCAAAGGACTATCAGAAGAGAGAGGAATCGAACTAGGAGCCAAGCGCAAGACAGAGGTTGGTCTCCTTTATTCTTCTCTCATCTATCTTTCATAAAGGAAAATGAAAGTAGCTTTACTTTGTTTGTTTCTAAGGTAGCTACCACACCTTAGTGGGATAAGTAGTTCTGTATAGACACTTTTCCCTATAACAAAATGGCGACTCCGCTGGGGAGCGACTAGGTTGTTTGTTTATCTATCTTGTTGTTTACTTTATAAACTTACAGACGGAGCTTGAAGTTGAGCCAGGTAGCTTTCGAACTGCATTTTATATGCAAATGCAAAGTAGATAAATGCCGCTCTCCGGGTTTTGTTTATGAATTAAACAACTGATTTACAACTCTCTAATTGCCCTTGTGGTGGCTCTAGTAACCTCCTTAGATCTACCCCTGTTGTTGATTTACTGATTACCACTTGCTCGGCCAAAATCCCTGAACTGAACTGCAAACTGTGAACCGGAACCCAAGCAAAGTCTCATCTCTGGCCCAGCGCAGTCTCTGTTCTGTGAATCTGAAATTTGGCGCACTTCCCGAGTGTAGTAGGTGCACTGCATTTCAAGTTCACTGTGTTACAGGTGCGCTGATTAGACTAGGCATTGTTCCTCAACTTTGGTTTCTGTGTTCATTCTTTTCAGTTCTATTCATGAATTTTGCTGCCTGTAGTTAGTATACCTCTGTTTGAAACCCCTTTCCTTGCTGATATTCCACCTCCATTGTGCAAAGAACTATAAATGTTTTTGTGTATTTGTTGAGTCATTTTCAGTTCTCATTTACAAAAAAGTAACGTAATTGTACTGTCGTTTCTTGATTAGAAAGTGTCGCAAGTGTCGTTTTCAGTCATAGAAGAGAGTCTGATTTCTCTTGATAGTCGATTACTCTGTTAATATTGTATTTGATCTGAATTAGTAGTCTTTCTAGTGTCGAAAGCAAGTCTTCATTTTTTATTTTGAAAAGAAACTTGTTAGTAATTGTCGCCTGAAAAGTAATTCAGATTTGTGCATTAGCTTTCTTTTTATCATTCAAATATTAAGAAGGCTGAAAACAAATACATGCATGTGCATTTGCATTTAGACTGTTTGATTGGTTTGATTTAGGATAGTGCATATAGTGTGTGCTCTTTGCTATTTTTTGAAAGAATTCCGTCTTTCTTTCCTTAGTAGCTAGGATTTTCATTGCGTAAAGAAGATAAAAGACTGTTTATCATCTTAAATTGCATTTTAGGAATTGTACATCTACATCACGCGGTGAACCTGAAAGGAAAATTTCTTAAGCGAGATCAACTATAAAATAAATTTAATGAATCTAACAATGCTTTGGAACCTAACGCACAACGTCTAGAAGTCTAGGCTAGAGACGTATTCTGGCGTCGTAAAGCCTGGTAACTGTTGTTTTCACTGTTGGTTGGGTGATTCCTCCACTTTGAGACGATAAGTGCCAGTACGAATTTGTGCTCCCACGTACCGTCGAGTATATTTTGGAAGACCATAATAGGCTTAATCCTTTATCCATAGGAAGTCGTGTCTGCCGCCCTATCGATCGCAATGCACTGAACACAGCATTCAGGAAGATTGACTGTCGTACCGTAAAAAGTATTCTGCAGTTTTTCGATTGGTTTGGTAATCCCTCTACCTAGATTTCCAGAGCAGTCCCTTTCATTCCTTTTCAGACTCCTTAACAGAAAAGGTCCATCTAAGCACTTGTCACTTCAGGCTCATTAAAAATCGAAGGGGACTAGAGTCATCTTTTGTTTTTTCTCGACTCTTTAAAATTGAAAAAACAAGTTGTGTCAAAGCGTCTAAAATTTATTTTAAACAGAATAATCATCACCTTTCCTACATTGGTCTTAGGTTGAAAGAATGGAGTCCACCAACCAAGGAATTCCTCTTAGAGGAAATCCTAGTCCCTTCTCCTCTTAGGGAGATTTTGGTGCACCCCATATGGCCACATTGTCGCTTCCAGGATTGAAAATCGGCTTGCCCGTATGGCTCTTCTCAACCTCTGTCGTTCAAAACATCGCAATTCCTAAACAATCGAGTCAGCAACTAGACGATTCCAGAGTTACCCACCAACCTTCTACTTCCTCCAATTCTTCCTCTCCTCCTTCCTCTTTGCTTGATGGGGCTGGTAAAGCCAAAAATCAAGTACCTGAGAAGAAGAAGGAAAAGAAGAAGAAAGAGAAGAAGAAGAAGGAGCCAAAAGTGAAAGGGGGCAACCAAGCTTCGTCTAGAAAAAATCCACACACTGCACCGACCAGGCCTAAATCGCCATGTGTAATTTGCAAAGGAGACCATTATCACAGAGATTGTCCCTGCATCCCTCGGACCTTAAGGGACTAGTCTCCTCGTTTGCACAACCTGGTGTCATCAACCTCTGATGATCATGTTGAAAGCACACCGTCGACCAGTGAAAGTGAAGCCCTGGGACAAAAAGGAAAATATAGATTTCCTTGTAAACTGTGCGAAGGCGATCATGCCATCCACCGTTGTCCCTTCTTAGACGAGGCTAAAAGAGTTTTGGACGATCGTCCGGTTTCACTGTTATGACTTCCTCCTGGATATAAAAAACTCTTGCCGAGTCTGTCACTAGTTGAAAATCCCGCTGACCCGCCCAAGTGGTCGGTCGAAGCGTCTATCATTGAAGACAAACCATCTGAACCCATACCAGATGAAAGTCAAAAGTTTGAGGTAGCAGTTGACCCGGTCTTGCCTTCAGAGGTTCCATCTTCAGATGATACAGTCATAGAAGAGAATAAAGATGACACCGTCCAAATTCTTTTCGTAAGCACAGACTCCGATGAACATGGGGGCAATTTACCCATTCCTTTACCGCAGGAAGGAAGTTCGTCAAAGTCGTACCCGGCCGTCTATTCGGTCCCACCTCCAAGCAACCTAGTTGTTTCCTTTGACTGGAATCAACTAGGCAGACCCCGTTTACCGGCTAATGTACCATTCCGAATCATTGCTCAAATATATAAAATGGTTATGGCCGGTACCATCATAGATGAAGGGGCTTCTGTGAGTATCCTTTCCTCGACTGCTTGGAAAGCGCTTGGTTCACCATTGCTTTTGCCTGAGATGAGAAATCTAATAGGCTTTGACAAAGGAACCAGTCGACCATTAGGGATCCTTCCCAATGTGCCCATAACATTGAGAGGGAAAATCGTTCATATGAATGTAATGGTAATCCAAGGACCCCTGGATTATAATCTACTCCTTGGACGAGACTATATTTATTGCATGGGAGCCATTGTCTCATCACTCTTTAGAGTAATTTGTTTTCCACATGAAGGAAGAGTGTTCAAGCTCGTAGACCAGCTTTCATTTCCCGGATCACACATAGCAAATAGTCATATACCATCCCTGAATGGTCTTTTCACACAAGGAATGCCTCATCAATCTCCAGTTCGTCCACCCGATGAGCGCGAGTGATTCGGAGGACATGACTGAAACCCAGGGGGCATGCACCCTCGTCTGCTTCGGCAGGAAAACTTCGGGTATAGGGTAGGTTTCCGCGAGAGATATATGACTAGTCTGTACTCCCGTCAGTGATTGGAAAAGGGGGTTAGACTGGAATAAGATTCCCTCGTCAAAGTTATGTGAGTGGATTGTCTCACCTTTGTCTATTTCGGTAGACATCGCCGAAGAAGTGTTTTGTTTGCGCTATGAATAGAACAATCTTTGGTAACCTGAAAGAGGTAGACCTTTCCTAATAAAACAAATGTTTTGTTGGTAGAACAAAAGGTGACCTTGAAGCTTTATTTTATACCTGGGGGCATGCAAACCTTTTGGCGTGCAAGCGAAGAGCGACTATTTATTTTTTAAATTTGTAGGTCCTCTAACCCTTTAAACTCGTAGGATTTGGTCGTTTCCTAACTTGCATAAAGAAAGGATGCGGGGCAAAACTCTAAAAATTGTCATTTTCATATATGAGACATTCTTATTATACGACTGGATTAATCGAGAAGTTTTAGCACATAGTTCAAGCTCGTTAAAAAATAAACATAAGTCATGAGCAAATGTTTCTCCCCGCGTTTAAGCTCATTAAAAAATGAACTATTTCCCAGTAAATAACCATCGTGAATTTAGTACTTTAGCCTTTAAAGCCTTGGTCGTGTTCTCATCATCACCTCCACTCTGTTTGGCCGATCATTCACCTCCACTTGATTGTTTACCCCTTTTGAGGAACAGCTGCGAAGAGTGATCCTGTTAGCCATCCTTGTAACACTGCCGTGATTGGAAAATTCCAAACCTTACCTGGAATCAGCTGCTACCCAATTTTATCACTCGTTCCTCAAAGACAAGTCTCCTTTAAGCTCTTTTCAACTGACTCGTAAAATATGAAAAGATTGCCGAGCCATTGGCCTCTCCAGCTCGCTAAAGGGACCGGAAGTGCTATCCCTCATTTAGATTTTAATCTTTTTGGACCTGAGGGATTATTACACAAAAGGATAGAGCGCTTGTTTTGTTCAGGTCGTTAAAAGTATCGAAAATTCATCCCTTCTGTATTGTTTTATACCTTTTCGGACTTAAGGGATTAGATGACGAAAAAGGAATTTTGGAGTTTCCTTTACGTCCCTTTTCAGACTCTCTAAAATTGAAAAGGATCGAGTTATCTGTGTCGTTAAACTCGTTAAAACCTAATAGCGACAAACTTGTCCACAGCAGATAAGAATGAGTTTCACTATCGCTAGGCTCATTAAAACATAGCGATGGGTTTGCCCGAAGGGAAAATTATCGAACAAGAATATGTTATCCTCCTCAAGCTTGACAAAGATAAAGAGGTACTGGTCAGCAATGACTCGGGAAAAATTGGGAAGAAAACTTGAAGAAACTTTGTTGGTAGCAAGTCGCTCTTGAACATGACACTTTCACTCCGCATCCAAGTCGGGTTGGGTTGTTTCATTCACCGGTCACATCACCATGGTCCCATCACACCATCCACATTTGGGGTTAACGCTACCAATCCATCACGTTAGTGTCGCTGATATGTTCAAGAGAAGTCATTCAGAGAATTCACCTGTGTCTCACCCACTGCAATACATTTACGCTCCATTCTTTCATGACCGCCACCCTGAACCTTATATCACCAGATCATTTTCACCTCCATTAAAATCATTTGCTCTGTTCCGTGTCATTGATGTGGGATTCATTAAGGCCCTCCTATGACGGATCGCTTCTTGTCGACATCAGTTCATTATCCAAGAAGTTGATGTAGGGACACCCCTTTCAGTACTTTGAAGCTTGCATGCCTCAATGGCAAGTTTCTCACTTCCGGCGACAGGTTTACATCAATGACCTTCGACCGAAAGATTTTGTGTGGTGTTCAACGCCAAGTCCTTTATTCACACCACGTGAATTGTACTGCAGTACTGTTGTGGGGAAAAATGCCTATGCAGGACGACCCTATCCACCTAAGGTGTGACAGTGCCTTAGCAACAAACAGAGACAACTATTCTAGTATTCTTCCTTTATGAATTAAGAATGAAGAGAGATAGATGGACTAACCGGTGTCTTCCATTTGTCCCTCGATCCGGTCTCTCTTCTCTTCGAGGGTTCCCAACTACTTGCCTTCTCGCTCGCCTAGCTTCAAGAGGTTTCTGCAAGATCACAAGAAGAGAACACTACACAAGACATGGATTCATATTCATAACTAGTTCAGGATTAGAAATAAACTAAACATACTAATGCAATCATACATCAAAGATACATCAGTATATAGGAGAAACCAAGATAGTTTTGTTGATGAATAACAAGGTTCAGGAAGAGATACAACCCAGAGGGCTCCAATCCAGCATCTCTTTCCCAACAAATGGAATTCCTGTCTTCACCCCCTTCAAAGCATTAAGCACCCAATGATTCCAATCTCAAACCAACAGCAATTCTTTGCAATAACAAAATTCCAGCCTCTAGATCTCATGGAGTAGAGATCCATATATAGATGTTTGGAGAGAGGATGAGTCAGCTTGAGATCTGACTAGTGTCCTCTTCCTCTGTCAGTTCTTGATTCCACTTGGAGGTTCTTGCTTCCACTTGGAGATTAAGAGCCTCTTACTCATCATAGTCGAATTCACTGAGGCAAGTGTCATTGAGGAAGATTCTGGAAGCTTCCTGGGTCTTGACACCTCTTGGAATGAACTTGCCATTTGTCAACTCTCGCTCAACGCACCCTGGTAGTGCAGCCAGTGTTGACTTTGACATTCAGCGCAGACAGCTAGTGGAGCCACTGAATTGATCCTGAATTGACTTGTTTTTGAGCAGTTTCTGGTGGAGAACTTCTGTGAATTGCTGTGGTTTGTTAGCCTTGTTCCTCTAGGGGTAGGAACAACATGTTTAGGGACTTTGGATCCCTTAGATTATGGACATTTCATGCTCAATGTTGTAAGGCACAAAAATGTCTATAACAGTTGCCCCCTAAAGTATGAGGCCGTTTATCGGGTGAAATGCTTTATCAGGAGGATCCGAAGTTCATCCAATGCTGGGAGGAGACCTGTAATAAGATACAATACAATACATTATTTTTCATACTGCTTTCATGATCTAGCTGAGGCGGGCATTCCCATGCTCAGCTTTATAAATTGATTTTCTTGTACATAGAACAGACAATCGTCTGATGGTAGACTGATAATTTTGATGAAATTATCATCCTTTGGGTAGGATGATTATCTGCTACAATGATGTACATGTCAATGTCTTTATCTTTCTTGAATATATATCACAGCCCGGATGGATGAAACTAGATCCGGGGTCTTCAAACTCGTTTGATCTTCACTCTAAGTACAAGTCGATCCATGTGAGAAATGTTCTGAAGTCGAACATGGAAAGACATCGCTTGATTACCGGTCAATGAGGTAAACCGTTAACAAGCGCGAGAGGAATCACCGATAATGATAATGACCCTCAAGGTACTGCAGTACAATTCACGTGGTGTGAATAAAGGACTTGGCGTCGAACACCACGCAAAATCTTTCGGTCGAAGGTCATTGATGTATACCTGTCGCCGGAAGTGAGAAACTTGCCATTGAGGCATGCAAGCTTCAAAGTACTGAAGGGGTTGTTCCTAGATCAACTTCTTGGATAATGAGCTGATGTCGACAAGAAGCGATCCGTCAAAGGAGGGCCTTAATGAATCCCACATCAATGACACGGAACGGAGCTAATGATTTTGATGGAGGTGAAAACGATCTGTGACATATGATTCAGGGTGGCGGTCATGAAAGGATGAAGGATAATGTACGGCAGTGGATGGGACACGGTTGACTTTTCCTGAACGACTTCTCTTGAACATATGGCGACACTGATGCGATGGATCGGTAGCATTACCCCAAATATGGATGGTATGGCGAGACCATGGTGATGTGACCGGTGAATGAAACAACCCAACCCGATTGTGGTACGGAGGAAAAATGTCATGTTCAAGAGCGACTTGCTACCATAAAAGTTTTCTTGAGTTTCTCCCAATTTTCCCCAGTCATTGCTGACCAGTACCTCTTTATTTTTGTCAAGCTTGAGGAGGATAACATATGCTTGTTCTATAACCTGCCCTTCGGGCAAGCCCATCGCTATGTTTTAACGAGCCTAGCGATAGTGTAACTCGTTCTCGTCTAAAGACAAGTTTGTCGCTATTTATTGATTTTAACGAGTCTAACGACAAAGATAACTCGGTCCTTTTCATTTTTAGAGAGTCTGAAAAGGTACATAAAGTTAACTCCAAAAGTCCTTTTTCGTCATCTAATCCCTTAGGTCCGAAAAAGTATAAAACAATACAGAAGGGATGAGTTTTCGATAGTTTTAACGAGCCGAATAAAACAAGCGCTCGATCTTTTTGTGCAATAATCCCTCAGGTCCAAAAAGATTAAAATCTAGAGGAGGGATAGCACTTCCTGTCCCTTTAACGAGCTGGAAGGCCAAGGACTCGGCAATCTTTTCATATTTTACGAGTCAGATGAAAAGAGCTTAAATAAGACTCGTCTTTTGAGGAACGAGTGATGAAACAGGTTAGCAGCTGATTCCAGGTACAGGTTCGAATTTTCCAATCACGGCAGTGTCACAAGGATGGCTTAGTGAAATCACTCTTCGCAGCTGTTCCTCAAAATGGGTAAACAAACATATGGAGGTGAACGATCAGCCAATGGACAAGTGGAGGTGACGGTGCAAACACGACCAAGGCTTTAACGGCTGATGTTATTACATTCACTGTGGTTATTTACCGGGATAGTTCATTTTTTAACGAGCTTAAACGCGGGTGGAAATATTTGCTCGGTCTTATGTTTATTTTTTAACGAGCATGAACTATGTGCTAAAACTACTCGGATCTTGCATTTATTTTTTAACGAGCATGAACTGTGTGCTAAAACTGCTCGATTAACCCAGTCATATGATAAGAATGTCTCATTGAAGATGCTATTTTTTAGGGAGCTTAGATCTTACAAAGCTTTGCTCCGGATCCTTTCGTTATGCAAGTTCGGAAACGACTAATCCTACGAGTTTAAAGGGTTAGGGGTCCTAAAAATTTAAAAAATAAATAGCCGCCCCTTGCTTGCACTCCAAAAGGTTTGCATGCCCCCAGGCATAAAGTACGATTTCAAGGTTACCTCTACTTCATTTTCGTCAAAACATTTGTTTCACCGAGAGAGGCCTACCTCTTTCAGGTTACCCAAAGATTGTCTCGTTAATCTTTCAAACAAAACACTTCCTCGGCAATGTCTACCGAAATAGACAAAGGTGAGCGACGAAGCCCGCCAACTCTCATAACTTTGACAAAAGAATCTTATTCTAGAATAACCCTCTTCCAGCATGGGCGGGGTACAGACTAGTCATATTCTCCCGCGGAAACCTACCCTATACCTAAAGTTTTCCTGCCGAAGCAGACCAGGACGCATGCCCCCTTGGTTCCGGTCATATCCTCCCGGATTAATCGCGCTCATCAGGAGGACGGACCGTGGGTTGAGACATTTCTTGTGTGAAGAGACCATTTAGGGATGGTATATGACTATTTTCGATGCGTGATCCGGGAAATGAAAGCTGGTCCACGAGCTTGACCACTCTTCCTTCGTGCGGAAAACACATTACTCTAAAGAGTGAGGAGACGATGGCTCCCATGCAATATATATAGTCTCCTCCAAGGAGTAGGTTATAATCCAAGGGTCCTTGAACGACCATCACGTTCATTTGAACGGTCTTCCCTTTCAATGTAATGGGCACATTTGGGAGGATCCCTAAAGGTCGACTGGTTCCTTTATCAAAGCCTGTCAGATTTCTCATTTCAGGCAAAAACGCTGGCGAACCAAGCGCTTTCCAAGCAATAGAGGAAAGGATACTCACAGATGCCCCCTCGTCAATGATAGTGCCAGCCATTACCATTCTGTATATTTGAACGATAATTCTGAATGGTATGCTTGCTGGCAAACGGGGTCTGCCTAGTTGGTTCTAGTCGAACGAGACAACTAGGTTGCTTGGTGGTGGGACCGAATAGACGGTCGGGTATGACTCTGACGAAGTTCCTTCCTGCTGTTAGCACTTGAAATTTCACCTCAGGCTGAGAAGGCAAATCTCAAAGCTACATTAAACCATTTCACCTCGTAGCTAGCCCTACGGGGTATGAGAAGGCTCTCTCCGGTCTATCTCGGCAAATTTTCAATGGGATGAGATGACCAATCAAAGGTAACACTGATATTAGGCTAGTAAACTGATTAAAAGGTTGATTTGGGGGTTTTTGGGGTTTTTGGTGGCAATTTGAGGATCTGCAATTTAGGGTGCGGGGATTCGACACAGTTTCTGCAGGGGGGTCTTTGGGGCAAGGTAGGAGTTTGTGCTGATGCCTTTAGCTGAGATGGATGATCAAGGAAGAAAAAAGAGAAGCTAAAGAGGGCAAACAATGACTTTGAATCCTCTCTAGACAGTGGAAAACATAAACATTAAACAAATTTGAAAGCTGAGCATGGCAAGCATGAATTCAAACTTTATCACTTCATTTGTTTAATAAGTTGCAGTAAAGAAAGAGATGGAACACATAAACACACTTACAATTACAATAAGAGAACACACCATCAACACAAGAGTCCACAAGAATCCCAATGATGTCTGCAAAACCCTGGTCTTCCTTTTCCTCAAATTGCAGAGATACAAGTAAAATATACAATAGGAGCTTCTCCCTCAAGAGTCCAACCATGAAAATGAGCAAGAGAAAGCATAATATAGATGATCTAACTCCTTTCCCCACCTCTAGGGGTCGAGCTCAGCTTCCTAGGAGTTGTTTCAACTAATTCTAAACTGAGCACTAGATAATAGGCAGTCAAAACAACTTGCCTCTAAAACTTAGGAAACCTATCCATGCATTAAATATTTACCATTTACATCAAAGAATCTTCTAGAAGTGATGAAGGAGAGTAAAAGTATCTAAGTGCCATGAAAATTACACAAAAATCCATCATTTACATGCCTGAAAAGTCAACCAAGATGAAAACAGTGTTTTGCTGGCCGAACTGGTCAAAACAGGCAAATTTCCCTGACAGGTCGCGCACATCACTCTGACAGGTCGCGCACATTCACAGCTCTGTTTGAGGGCCTTCCCAGTGTCCAAATCAGGTGCAAGATAGCTCGTTGGAAAGGCCTGTGAGTCTACTTTCCAAAACCACCGGAGTTGATTTGACCCCTCAAAAGTCATTTCTCCCAAGACAGCTTTCTGCAACTCAAAATAGGGGCAGAAAGTCAAAATTTGCATGTATTTTGAGCTTTTGGAAGCCCAAATCTCCATAAAATCTGAAACCCATCCATAGGCAAGTGTATTTTTGCATGAAAATTCCAAAAATGCAAAGTTTTCCCCGTTCTGAGTTGCCCCCATGTAGGGTCGCGCGCGGGGTGAGACCCGTCAAATGGCCAAAACCTGTAAAATTCCCAAAAATGCCAAAAATGCTTCAAAACTCTCAAAATTTCTTGGGTTTGATGCTAGGAGGATGCTAATGAGTATCATGGTGAGTGAGAGAGGCCTCAGCCAAGATACGGAGCGGGTTGGTCTTCTTTTTCCGTTTTTGTGCCTTGGCCAAACTCCTTGGATCCGGCGACTGTAATTTTGGCATTGCTCTAAAACCATGACACCTGTGCAAAAAGTGAAGGAGGTTTTTCTTCTTTGGCATGTTATGGACAAAAACCTCTCTCAGTTTTCCAAAATTCATCTTTTATTGCTCTGAAACATCATTTGAGTGCAACTTGTCCCGATGTGTGAAACAAGGGATTTTGTCGAAATGGAGCGAAATGAAGGGGATAGAGGGCTTCTAAATTCTTGGGGAAATTTTTGGGAGTGGGGAGGGATGTTAGGAAGCAGGGGAAAGTGGAATCTCAGAGATTGAGTGAGGGGAAGGGGTCGAAAAGGGAAAAACACAGGCCAAACCTAGAAAATTCCCAGGTTGTAGCTAGAAACTAGGGTTTGTGCAAAAATGAGGATTTTGGGGGATCTGAGTGTTGGGAAGTGTTTTATAAGGTACTTTAAGGATAGGGGAAGGTGTATGAACATCAGGATATGAGTTTTGCTGATTATTTAGCCGCCCAAGAGAAATTGCCTTCAAAACCCTAGGAGAGGGAAATGACCTTGCCAAGGCACAACTGAAGCATGAACAAGATGTAAAATGACTCATTAGACACTGACATGATAATGAAAACCCTATGAATGATGATAGACTCAGCTGAATGGTGACATGGACCAACATTTTGACAAATTTAGAAGGAGTTAAGGCAAACCCTAGACCTAATGCCTAGTGACCAAATTTTGCTTGAAAACTCTTTGAAATGACAAAATTTGACCTTGACACTCTGAGATCACTTTGTAAGAGCATATTTGATCACTGGAGGAAGGCTGGAAAGACTGACACTAACACCGACGATAAAGGAATGGGCAAACTGCCCCCTTGTTCATCGGAGTCTGTGTTGATGAAGAGAATTTGGACGGTGTCGTCTTTATTCTCCTCTGTGATGGTATCATTCGAAGATAGAGCCTCTGAAGGCAAAACCGGGTCAACTGCCGCCTCAACCTTTTGACTTTCGTCAGGTATGGATTCAGACGGTTCATCTTCAATGATAGGTGCTTCGGCTGACCACCTGAGCGGGCCAACCGGGTTCTCAACTGGTGAAGGACTTGGCAGGAGTTTTTGATATCTAGGAGGAAGTTGTGCTCGTAAAATCGGGCGATCTTACAAAACACTTTTAGCCTCGTCTAAGAAGGGACAACGGTGGATGGCATAGTCGCCTTCACACAGTTTGCAGGGAAATCTAGCTTTCCCTTTCTGTCCTGTGACTTCACTTTCACTAGTTGACGGTGAGCTGTCAACATGGCTATCAGAGGTTGACGCCACCGAATTGTGCAAACGGGGAGACCAGTCCCTTAGTATCCGAGGGATGCAGGGACAGTCTCTGTGGAAGTGGTCTCCCTTGCATATGACACATGGCGATTTAGGCCTAGTCAGTGCTGTGTGTGGATTTTTGTCAGACGACACTTGTTTGCCCCCAGTCGCTTTTGGCTCCTTCTTCTTCTTCTCTTTCTTCTTTTTTTCCTTCTTCTCCTTAGGAACTTGGTTTTTTGTTTTACCAGTTCCGTCAAGCGAAGAGGAAGGAGGAGAGGGAGAATTAGATGAAGTAGAAGGCTGGTGGGTAACTCTGGTCTGGTCTGACTGTTGATTCGACTGTTCAGGAATAGTGGTGGTCTGAATGACATTGGTTGAGAAGAGCCAGACCGGCAAGCCAATTGTCAGTCCTGGAAGCGACAATGTGGCCATATGAGGCGCACCAACATCTCCCCAAGAGGAGAAGGGACTAGGATTTCCACCAAGGGGAATTCCTTGGTTGGTGTGCTCCATTTTCTCAACCTAAAGATCAACGCAGGAATAGGGGTGATTGTTCCGTTTAAAATAAATTTTTAACGACGCTTTAGACACAACTTGCTTTTTCACTTTTAAAGAGTCGAGAAAAAGCTAAAGATGACTCTAGTCTCCTTCGATGTTTTAACGAGCCCGAAGTGACAAATGCTCGGATGGACTTTTTCCGTTATAGAGTCTGAAAAAGGCCAAAAGGAACTGCTCTGGAGTTCTAGGTAGAGGGTGTGCCAAACTTTTCGCAAAACCGCAGAATACTTTTTAAGGTACGGGCGGTCGATCTTCCTGAATGTTGTGTTCAGTGCATTGCGATCAGTAGGGCGGCCGACACGGCTTCCTAAGGATAAAGGTTTTATGCCTATAGGGGTCTCCCAATATATACGCGACGGTACGTGGGAGCACAATCCATACTGGCGCTATCGTCCCTCAGGAGGAATCACCCACCATCAACGAGATCGACAGTCACCAGGCTTTACGACGCCGGAACACGTCTCTAGCCTAGACCTCTATGTTGTGCGTTATGTTGCAAAGCGTTGTTAAGTTCATTCAATTTATTTTAGGTTGATCTTTTTAGAAGTTTGCCTTTCTGGATCACCACGAGATGTATGGTACAATTCCTAAATGCAGTCTAAAGATGATAAGCAAGCTTAAGCTTTATATCTTTTCAACTATGAAAATCCTAGCTACAAAGGGAAAAGAAAGACACCATCTTTTCTCAAAGAGCAATCAGCACAATCTAATGCACTTTTCCTAAATCAAACATGCAAACTATCAAGATGCAAATGCACAATGCAGGTGTTTGTTTTCCGCTTTCTTAGTATTGATGCCTACAAAGAAAGCTTTTTGTAAAACTTTGAATTTGCTTTTAAATGACAAATACAAACAAGTTTACTTTTTCGAAATCAGAAAGGGTAGAAGAGAATACAACACTTTACGACTTTCGAAATGAACACTTGTTTCGACACTTAAAAGAGACAAATTCAAACCAAAAGCAAAAGTAAATGTATAATCAACTGTAAACAGCCAATGAACTCTCTCCTAAGATCACAATCAACAGATCTGAATCAAGGGCTACAGGATGACTATTTCACTCTTGCAAAGGAAGACTGTAAATGACGCCACAAACACATAAAAACACTCACAGTCTTTTTGTACAAAAGGAGGCGGAATTTAAGCAGAGAAAAGGAGTTATCAGACTGGTACCTATGCTGGTTACAGGCTGCAAAAATCAGAGATCAAAACAAGGAAAAACAGAGTAGAGAACCCCAGCTGCACAAGGCCTAACTGGATCAGTGCAACCTCAACACAGAGGTTTTGACATTCAGCGTAGGTAGCCTTCACGGGACCTGCGTTGAAATGCAGAACCTCTTCACAGGGTCTGCGCTGAAGGAGAAACGAGAGTTTCTCACTGGGTTCTGGGTCACAGATTGCTGTTTAATCTACAGTTTTAGGCCAAATCAAAGCAACAAGCAAGGTACAATCAAAGGGATGCTTTGAGGGAGTACTAAGATCTATCACAAAGGATCATCAAATCATTTGTGAGTCCATTGTTCAGATCATAGACAAATCCAGTGATTGGATCAAAGCAGCAACTGTCTACTTTGCATCTGAGAATAGCAGATGCAGTTCGATTGTTGTTGTTGAGTCTATGAAACAAACAATGATGGAAACACAAATAAAATGACTAAACAGATCTCCCTAGCGGAGTCGCCAATTTTTGTGGGGAAAAATGCCTATGCAGGACGACCCTATCCACCTAAGGTGTGACAGTGCCTTAGCAACAAACAGAGACAACTATTCTAGTATTCTTCCTTTATGAATTAAGAATGAAGAGAGATAGATGGACTAACCGGTGTCTTCCGTTTGTCCCTCGATCCGGTCTCTCTTCTCTTCGAGGGTTCCCAACTACTTGCCTTCTCGCTCACCCAGCTTCAAGAGGTTTCTGCAAGATCACAAGAAGAGAACACTACACAAGACATGGATTCATATTCATAACTAGTTCAGGATTAGAAATAAACTAAACATACTAATGCAATCATACATCAAAGATACATCAGTATATAGGAGAAACCAAGATAGCTTTATTGATGAATAACAAGGTTCAGGAAGAGATACAACCCAGAGGGCTCCAATCCAGCATCTCTTTCCCAGCAAATGGAATTCCTATCTTCACCCCCTTCAAAGCATTAAGCACCCAATGATTCCAATCTCAAACCAACAACAATTCTTTGCAATAACAAAATTCCAGCCTCTAGATCTCATGGAGTAGAGATCCATATATAGATGTTTGGAGAGAGGATGAGTCAGCTTGAGATCTGACTAGTGTCCTCTCCCTCTGTCAGTTCTTGATTCCACTTGGAGGTTCTTGCTTCCACTTGGAGATTAAGAGCCTCTTACTCATCATAGTCGAATTCACTGAGGCAAGTGTCATTGAGGAAGATTCTGGAAGCTTCCTGGGTCTTGACACCTCTTGGAATGAACTTGCCATTTGTCAACTCTCGCTCAGCGCACCCTGGTAGTGCAACCAGTGTTGACTTTGACATTCAGCGCAAACAGCTAGTGGAGCCACTGAATTGATCCTGAATTGACTTGTTTTTGAGCAGTTTCTGGTGGAGAACTTCTGTGAATTGCTGTGGTTTGTTAGCCTTGTTCCTCTAGGGGTAGGAACAACATGTTTAGGGACTTTGGATCCCTTAGATTATGGACATTTCATGCTCAATGCTGTAAGGCACAAAAATGTCTATAACAAGTACCTTGAGGGTCATTATCATTATCGGTGATTCCTCTCGTGCATGTTAACAGCTTACATCATTGGCTGGTAATCAGGCGATGTCTTTCCATGTTCGACTCCAGAACACCTCTCACATGGATCGACTTGTACTTCGAGTGAAGATCGAACGAGATTGAAGACCCCGGATCTAGTTTCATCCATCCGGGATGAGATATACATTCAGGGAAATAAAGACATCAAATGTACATCGTTGCTGCACAGATAATCATCCAATCAAAGGGATGATGGCTCTATCGGAATCATCAGTCTACACTCAAACGATTGTCTGTCCTATGTACATGAAAATGAATTTATAAAGTTGAGCATGGGAATGCCCGCCTCAGCTAGATCATGAAAATATTATGAAGATAATGTATTGTATTGTATCTTATTACAGGTCTCCTCCCAGCTTGAAAGAACTTTAGATCCTCATGATAAAGCATTTCACCCGACATCAAAAAAAGATTAACGACCTCATGCTTTAGGGGGCAACTGTTGTAGACATTTTTGGGCACTGCAACCCCAAGCATAAAATGTCCATAAACCAAGGGCTCCTAAGTCCCTAAAACTGTTGTTCCAACCCCTAAAGGAACAAGGTCAACTGATTACAGCTTCTCTCAGAAGTTCTCCATGAAAAACTGCTCAGAACTGGTCAAAACAGGATCATTTTCCCTGCTCCATAGGCAAAGTGTGTTGCATCTCACCTAAGTACACTCTGTGGGTGTGTTGCATTTCAAAAAGCCCTTCTATGGGGTGCGATGGGTGAGAAGTGACAAATGGCAGTGTCAATCCGCGAGGTGGAGAGGCATGGAATCTTCCAGAAACTTCTCCTGTGACACTTGCCTCTCTAAATTCGACCAAGGATGAGTAAGAGATCATCAATCTCCAAGTGGAAGCAATAACTATCAGAGGGAAGACACTAATCAAATCACAAGATGACTCATCTCCCTTACAGATATCTATATATGGATCCCTCATCCGAGAGATCCAGAGGCTGGAATTTTGCATCTTGTAAGGAATTTCTGTTGGTTTCTTGAGGCAACATCATAGTGTTGGGTGATCTAAGCTCTGTGTGAGGTGAAGAAGGGCTTACTTGCTGAGAGGATGATGTTGGGTCAGAACAACTGGTTGTAATTCTCTTGTCTCTTTCTTGATTATCAATAAAAGCTATTCAAGTTTTCCTCCATACTCTTGTGTCGTTTATGTTTTATGCAGTTGTATGGTCAATTTACATCTGATCCTAGATTGTTTATGATAATAGATCCATGTTCTTGTATAGTGTTATGCTACTTTGATTCTATAGGTACTCTGTGAAGCTGGGTGTACAAGGAAGCAAGTAGCAAAGGACTATCAGAAGAGAGAGGAATCAAACTAGGAGCCAAGCGCAAGACAGAGGTTGGTCTCCTTTATTCTTCTCTCATCTATCTTTCATAAAGGAAAACGAAAGTAGCTTTACTTTGTTTGTTTCTAAGGTAGCTACCACACCTTAGTGGGATAAGCAGTTCTGTATAGACACTTTTCCCTGTAACACTGGTGCAAAAGCTGGATTCATCTTTATTGAGCATGAAAGGAAGAGTTACATCAAAAACTGTCCACAAGGGAAAGCTTGAAAATGTGCTGAAATGCAAAACTAATCTACTGACTAAAATCGAACTACAAACTAGCTAACTTCTGCCTACAAAGTGAATAACTAAAATGAGGCCCTAAGCCCTCTTATTTATACAAATTGAGGACCCCAACAGCCCTCCTAAACTTTAGGAACTCGGCTGCCAAAACTTGTAGTTAACAGCAGTTTTATTAGCACTTGCTCGGCTGCCCTTGTGATAATTGATTTGGTGGCCCTTGAACTCCGAGCTGATGGTGGAGAATTCGAGGTAAGGGTCCATAAATGAAGGGGACACCTTCCTACAATCCTCTCCCTTGTTCTTCCACGAATTTGGCTGCCAAGTGCTCATTAAAACCTTTGATTTTGTCTCAAAATTGACTAAAAATCTGCACAAAGCACCCATTAGACTTGTTGGCATAATGACTAACCCAATTCACTCTATTAGCATAAATATAATCAAAAACATGCAATAAACTAATGAGAATGGTGGATTAAGTCAAATTAGGAGGTTGAATGAGCCCATATAATTATCCATTTTTGGGGCTCATCATCACCCCCCTACTGAAAGTGTTGCTCATCCTCTGAGCAACCAATCTATCTCCTCATCTTTGATGGCCTTGGTGGCCTCCCTATCATGCCAAGATTCTAAAGTGATGTCCTCTTTTCGGTCATGAAACCATGCTTTTCTCTCTGCTTCTTCCCACTGCCTGTGCTCCTTTTCCTAGAGAATTCTCAGCTTCCTGTAGAACTGTCTTAGCATCCTGTAGAGAGGCCTATGTGTCCAACATTTTCATTCTTTCTCTCCAGGTGGATGTCTTCGGGCTTCCCCGTTCATAGGTGATGGATTCCTTGGAGGGATACCTCTCCTTTTGTGTAGCTGGGGTGTCTATAATCGTGAGTGGTTCTTTTGACGGTGGCTGGGGTCTGCCAGTCATTATCCTCACGCTCCTTCTTGACTTAATATATAGGGAAGGCTCCCTCTTTCGCTTCCCTTTCTGCTTTGGAGATGTGCATAGGGTGGCCAGCACAGCTACTGCCTCCCTGGCTAAAATCTTAGGCGATTTTCCCTTTTTGTTCCTCTGTTTCTAGACTTCCTGTAGAAAGTCCTGTGCTGATTGTTTTCTGTCTTCCTGTTGAAACGGTCTTCTGGCTTCCTGTAGAAACAGTTTTCACTGTTTTGCCCTGCTTGGCTGGGGGTGCCTTCTCTTTTGATTTTTCTGTGGTTGCCTTGGGTGTGCCCTCACCTGCTTGGGCTTTTTTAGTCCTCTCTACCCTGATTTGCAACCGTTTCTCCCTTGGCGTTTGTGCCTTTATTCCACCTACAGTTTTGGTCTCAGCAGCTTGGCCTTTCTCTTGTTTCTCTTCTTGCTTTTTTTGGGGTGGTCTGTCCTGGGTTTCTTACCCTTGGCTTTCTCCTCTGCTGTTTCCTGACCTACTAGGGGACCTTCCCGTAGTTGTTGCTCTTCAGAAATCTATGTTATGTTTGCCCCTTGAGTTTCCTGTTACTGTGACTAATTTTTCAGCAGTGCATTTTCCTCCTGTAGCTGGGATTTTTTTTTTTTTTTAATGCTTTCACTATGTCTCATCATGGCCAACTTTCCTCTTAATTCCTTTAGCTTGCCCTCCATGTGCTTTCGAGTGTTTTTTTCCAACAAAATGCTCAGGTGAGAAAGCAGGTAGAACTGCAAACAGAGGGATAGCTGAATTTACGTCTTTTTCTGAAACCAAATAAGGAATTTCCCATGTGCCTCTCCTTACAACATCAAATTGCAATATTTCCCTTTGGTTTAAAATTCTTTTATCCCGAATTTGACTCTCTGATTTTGAAAAGATTTTTTTTTTTTTTTACAGAACAGTGGATAAATAGCACAAGTTCTTTTCTGAGAGTAGGCAGATATGCAAATTCGTTTCTTTTTTTCACACAGGCTGGTTTCTATGGTTGCATGTATTTTCTTTACAATAGAATTTGAGAAAGAAGGAGACAAACTTTGAGTGCAGAGAAGAAAACAACGAACTGTGTAGAACTCAGGGAAAATATGCATGCGGACTTTTAAACTTCACTCTTTTTTTCAATCCACTGCTGTGTGTTTAATCATTCAGATAAGTCATATGCAGATATATTTCCCTGAGCCTACCTCATTTCAAGCTCGAATTTTGACAAAAATCTTGGGTTTTCCTTTTGCAGAGTTGTTTTCTACGTTTCCTATAGAAGACTTCCTGTAGAATGAAATTGCGCTTCCTGTAGAGCCCGATAGGCAGGAATTTTTTTAAAAATGGCATAAATCTCGAGAAATCAGGCAAGAATCTTGCAGAGGACCACTGGTTAACTGATCTGGACGTGGTGGACGCGTGCTCTAGTTGTGACCGCAGTTAAACAGAGGGTGGTGAGAGTCAGCCAAGAATTTTTGTAATTGCTGCGTGATTTGTGGTTAGGGAGTGAAGTGGCCAGGTGTGCATGCCCACATGCATACTGCAGTGCTGTGATGAGCTACATGTCCTCTTCTCGTTAATCAGCTGCATTGGAGTTAAAATCTCTACCACTGTCTGTTTTTTTTTTAATTTCCCGTGACTGACTACACATGTGCGCTGTTGATCCCTAGATGAGTGTAATCGAATTGGCTACCTTTTTGGCTGAATCCCACCATCTCATTCATTTAGGCAGTTCTTAAATTAGATTCATGCAACAGAGGAATGAGTTTTAGTCACGTACCTGGCAGTCGAATGGTTGCTGTGAGGTGTTGTGGCCTTTCATTTGCTGCATGCATTGGTTTTTGTGGTTTCATGATGGCTTGGCTGCTAATTCATGGCTATTTTCTTGTGCAGGTATCCTCTGGTCGGATCCACACTGCAGGAGCTGGCTTCCACGTTCAGATCTGCACCCTCAAGCTGCTGATGTTGATTTTCCACAGGACAGAAACTTGTTTTCGCCATTGCTCCCGAATGATAGATCGAATCAATTTGAAACTTGCTGAGCATGTTCCTATCATCATGATGCACCTCCCATAGCAAAATTGCGATCAATGGATGCACAGATTTCGAGAAAAACGGAAAATGGCTGAAGATTACAGAGATCAATTTCTCAGAAACCGTGCATCGGGATCGGCTGAAATTGCTTGGGTAGGCTACTATCACCCATGTGCATCTCCCCATGAAACAGGTTTTGAAACAGATGCACGAATATGGAGAAAATGCAAAAATGCATGAAGGTGATGGAAGCTGATTTCTTGGAAACCGTGCACCAGAATTGGCTAAAATTGCTCGGGCATGTTTCCATCGTCCCTGTACAACTCCCCCTGTAACAGTTTTGCAAATGGATGCACTTTTTTCAAGCTAGGGAAAAAACAAATTCTGTTCTATGTATTTTTCTTCAAAGCATTCTGCAAGTTTTTGCATGGTAGAAAAAATGAGCTTGGGCTGTGATGCAGGCATGGAGATGATGGAGGAGGAGTTTGAAGATTGCAGGAGGAATTTTGAACCCTTGAGGAAGCTATCATGTTCGCCAAGCTACATTTTTGAAATCCATTTCTAGCTTCCTTTAATTACTACAGGAATTTCCTGTAGAAGCACAATGAGGTGGAAAAAATAACGGAGAAAGGTGAGGGATGAAAATAGGGGTGCTTGCAGGCCTAACCAACCAATTCCAACATCATATTCCCTTCAAAATCGAATTTGGCTCGTCCGAAGGTTCTATGGGATGTTTCCTGTAGAAATTCAAAACTTCCTGTAGAAACGCCTGGAACTTCCTATAGAAAGCCTAATCTTGACCTGAATGTGACCAAATCCTAGGAGAGGTGAGTGGCCATGGAGGGAGTGTCCAAAGGGATGTCTTGGAGCCTGGTATGGACTTCTTTCCTCATTTTGCGCACCCCTCTTTTCCTGCAAAGTATTCACTGCAACCTGCAATTTTTCACAGAGATTAGTCCTGCTTTCTTTTTTCTTTTTCTTTTTTGAAAACAACTAGGGCGCCTCATGGAGGTTTTCACCCTAATTGCCTGCCCTGGGTGCCTCCAAGGGAGGTTTTCACCCAGGGATCTTATTCTTTTTTTATTTTCCTCTTCTTTCCAACCCATTGACTGCCTCATGGAGGTTTTCGATCAGTGAGCCAATCTGAGGCGCCTTCGAGGAGGTTTTCACCTTAGATTTTTATTTTTCTCTTATTTTCATTTTTTCTTTTTTCTTTTTTCTTTTTTTTTCCTACCCTACCCTACTTGAAAAACAAAATCATTTTCAAGTGTAAGAATACTTCCAATGGAGCCATGTGCACATCAAGATTAGAGACAAAATGATGTGGAGACTTGAAATGCATGCTTTGACAACTATCCGGATTTCAGAGACCAAATGATCTGACTTTGAAGGGATCAAACATAGCTGAGGAAGAGAGTACCGCTACAACTTAGTGACCGTCTGGAACCATGTCTCAATATAGCTTTGATATCCTTGGTCCTTTTTCTAATCTGGATCATTCTCCATATCTTCTTCTATCATGACCTTCACATCTTCCTCTTTGTGTTGATTTTTCTCTTGACTACATGGAGGGTTTGATGGGAACCATGAGGGAGCTTTCTTGATTTCTGCTTCTGATGTTTTCTCTTCATCAAGTGCAGCCCATGGTGCTTTGATCTCCTCTTTTGAATCTTCTTTTTCCCTTGGTCCTTCAATGTTGTCAATATAATCTCTGTTTTGCAACACTCTTCCTGAGCTACGGTGAAGATCATTGAGCTCAAGAGGAGTCATTTGGACATGTTGTACCTCAGCTTTGCAATTGTGTTGAGCTGCTCCAATGGGAAAGTTTGGGAATGGTGGTAGAGGTAGTTGAGTGGGGGTGTATATTTGAGATGGATGTGGATGGGGTTGTGGTTGGGCAGGTGGTGGAGGCAAATGAGCGGAAGGAGAGTTGTACTGGGGCCTCCACCCCTGATGAGGTGCATTCCACTGAGGCTATGGCTGAGCATAAGAGTAAAAAGAATGAGCAACTGGTTGGGTATAATATGGATTTGTGAAGGAACAAGGAGGAGGTGTGAACCAGGAAGGATGAGCAGGGGGACCCCAAGAAGGCATGAAAGTGGCTTGATAGGGGTCATAATAGGTCTCGAATGTCCCTTGCAGTTCCTGCTGGTAAGATCTAGGTCCATGTGGCCTCCTTTGGTTCATATAATAGAGTGGTTCAGTGGCTCCTTTGGCCCTCTGATATGCAACTTTAATTCCGGGCAAGGAAGGGCACTAACTCGTAGGATGGTATTCTTCACAGATAAAACACGCTTCTAGGGAGTGCATTAGACATTCGTTCCTAGGATGCTTTCTAGCGCACCTAAAACAAAAGATGTCCAAAGCCCTCTTGGCTTCCTCTTGCTTCCTTTGGATCTGCAAGGTATCCAGTTGCATGGCAAGAAACTGCCTCATCTCGCTCTTGAAATCTTCCATCTGATTTGCAAATTCATTTTTGGATAAGGTACTGCTCCCAACATTTCTGCTTGTAGTCATTTGCTCCAGAGGAATTTTTTCTTCTTCTTCTTCCCTTGAGGTTCTTTAAATATGTCTTGTTGTCCACCTAAGGGTTCTTTAATCATAGCCATCGAAGAAGAGAGAAGGTTGGCTGTGTGAAGCAGTGGGGGTGTTGTGCAATCATTTTTCTGAATTATCTCTACTCCTACAAAGCATGAAAGGAAATATTTTTGGTTGATTTTTGCTTCATTTTTTTCTGTTTGTACCTGCAAAAACTAAAATAGATTGAACTGCAGCTAACTATCTTGCTGAAATGAAAATGCGGAATTGAAATGAAAGCAGGAAAGGACTAATCTATTTTGCTCAAATGAAATTGCAGGAATGAAATGCTAATCTACGCTTGTAGAATTGAAATTGCGGAACTGAAATGCTAATCTACGCTTGCAAAATTGAAATTCTAGTCTACGCTTGCATAATTGAAATTACGGAATTGAAATGCTAATCTATGAAAGCAGGAAATGTCTACTCTACTTTTGCGGAAATGAAATTGCAGAATAGAAATGAAATAAACTACTTAGCAGAAGGTTGTAGTAGAAAATAGAAGAAAAGCAGCAATACTCTGACGCTTCCCTGGAAACGGCGCCAAAAAGAGTGGTGAGCCCCAGTATTGCAGCAATAATGCTGCAACTCGTGGGACTCCCTTCTTTAATTTTATCAACCTGGTAGTTCATAACAAACTTGGAAGCGACGGTGTTGTATGCACAAGTACTAGCTCTTGCCGCAGCTGTCACTTGGTCAGCTGGCACAAGTCCGCTATGAGCTTAAGCCAACTTCTATGAGCTCTTACAAGAATCTTTTTAACTGATGGATGAAAGCTAACTTAAAGAAAGATAATCTACTTGCAAGAAAGAAACTGGAAAGCTGAAAGGAAACGTAAACCCTAGCAAACCCTAATTTTACCAGCTAGCTCTATTGATGCAAGAAAGAGGATGCAAGCTACTGGGAGAGATGCCATTGACTTCTAAGAAGATGAAATGCATGTGTCTAAGCTACTTTTATAGTCAAATCTGAAAGAACCATCTTTTTGTATTTTTGAGTAAGTTGGCAGAATTATTATGCATGCGATTTAACTGTTTTTGAATATGCAGAGGTGGATTGACGAGAGGAAATGCTTGGAGGAGGTTGGGAAGGTTCAGAGAGGGCCTAAGGGGTCCCTAACACCCTTTCAAAGAGTTTCACGGAGTTTGGCTACCAAGAAACCTCATTCGTGAGCTTCTACAGGAAGTCTGCAGGGGTTCTACAGGATGTTCTGGAATTTCTACAGGATGTTCTCTAATTTTCTACAGGATGTTCCGAAAAGTGGATTTTGGAGGGTTGATGGAGGGAAAATGGTGGGAAAGTGAAAATGGAGGTTGGATAATGATGTTAAGGGGTTTAGGACCTGGCGCATGAGGCTAAGGAGCGATTGGATTTGGTTCAAGGATGGAGGAAGCGATGATGCCCAAGAATGTAGAAATTAGGGCAATGTGGGAAAAGTATGGCAAATGAAGGGTAGGAATCATGGATTAAGGGTTGGAGAAGATTATCTGATGGAGGAAAGGTAGATAGAGAGGTAATACAGGTGATCTGCACACAATTTTCTAAAACTGACCAAACAAAGACCATGCAAACCCAAGATCTAGCTATCTTGACCTAATTTGACTTAAATAACAGCAAGGAAAATGAACAACAGTTTATTTGCAACGAAATAATGTGAAATGCTATGCAAACTAAGCAATCAAGACTCTGAACACGTAACCAACTTCTGCAAATAAAAATCGAACACTAATGATTGCATGGCGAAGAAAAGACTGTGTTTTTGTTGGCAGCAAGGTCACCTTGATCCCAGCTCCTGATCCCAATGAGGGAGAGGTGAAACCAGAGGTGCTTGATGGCCTTTTTCTGAAGCTCTTCCCTGTTAATAACCTATCAACTCAATCTGAACATAAAAAGCCTTTTTAATCATCAAAAGCAATCTAAATAACAAAGCAAGATTTAAATCTAAATAGCAGATTTTATTTTAAGAATGTAGCAAAGACACATGAAAGTAAACAAAGGAGGTATTGGGCACTTGAGATGGGCCCAACCCCAAGAGCTACAACCTCCCAAGAGAAATTTAGAGCTGGTGCAAAAGCTGGATTCATCTTTATTGAGCAATAAAGGAAGAGTTACATCAAAAACTATCCACAAGGGAAAGCTTGAAAATGTGCTGAAATGCAAAGCTAATCTACTGACTAAAATCGAACTACAAACTAGCTAACTTCTTCCTACAAAGTGACTAACTGAAATGAGGCCCTAAGCCCTCTTATTTATACAAATTGAGGACTCCAATAGCCCTCCTAAACTTTAGGAACTCGGCTGCCAAAACTTGTAGTTAACAGCAGTTTTACTAGCACTTGCTCAGCTACCCTTGTGATAATTGATTTGGTGGCCCTTGAACTCCGAGCTGATGGTGGAGAATTCGAGGTAAGGGTCCATAAATGAAGGGGACACCTTCCTACAAATCCTCTCCCTTGTTCTTCCACAAATTTGGCTGCCAAGTGATCATTAAAACCTTTGGTTTTGTCTCAAAATTGACTAAAAATCTGCACAAAGCACCCATTAGACTTGTTGGCATAATGACTAACCCAATTCACTCTATTAGCATAAATATAATAAAAAACATGCAATAAACTAATGGGAATGGTGGATTAAGTCGAATTAGGAGGTTGAATGAGCCCATATAATTATCCATTTTTGGAGCTCATCAAAAGGCTCAATTTATAGAAAAAATGGGAGTATATCCCCATGATAAAACTCGTCCAAATGGTCCAAATGGTCCAAGTGGTGATCCCAATGAAAAAGGTCTAGATCCCATCAAGCAATTAAAACTTCTTCTTGATGCCCTACGTAGATCCTCAAGGAGCTAGCCATTTGCAATTGGAAGTAGTGACAATTGAATATTGGAATGGTGGGAGACCCATTTCCAACTCATCTCAAGTCAAAGTTTACCAAAACTTAACCAAAATCCCCTTTAAATATTGGAACTCGAATTATCTTCCTTCAAAAGTGTGAGTTTCTAGGAAATTCGTTGTTTCCATGGACCATCAATTTTTTTCTTCCTTCATCAATGGGATAAGTGGAGTCCACATCACCTTTTTTTACTTAACTTTTAATTCTTGTGAATTTCCACCTCATTTATTGGCACTTTGACTTGGAGAGGATTTTTATTTTCTCCCAATTAATATTTTCTTGCTAATTTATTTGTCATTTTTTGCCAAAACCTAGAAAAAATGAATTTTGAGGGGTAAACAATAATTTTTTGACCCTCAAAGTATGTCTTCATAGAAATTTGAGGTGTAGAGGTCTAATTTTGAGTATTCATGTACCCTACAACTTATTTAGACAACACTTATTAGATTTTACATCAAAATTTTATTAAAAATCTTGTCCTGCAGGAAATTTTTAATAATTAAAAAATGACACCGATACTTTTTAAAATTCCACTAAACTTTAGAGACGATCTAGTATGGTAATATACATTGACTCTAAACACTAGGACTCACCTAAGACTACCATCAAGTCACACTCCATCTTTGAGGTATATCTGGGAGAAAAAATCAACTATTTACTTAGTGTTAAAAACATAAATAATTAGCTAAGGAAAAAATTCCCTAGAGTGAACTCACTTGCTAGTAAAGTCCTAAGCTACCTAGGGCTATTACATGGCTTTATTCATCATACTAGCATCATTTTTACAATGTCTCCTTAGGGCTACAGAATTTGGCAAACAAAATGATGAGAAGAAGAATAAAGGGGCTTAGAAGCCCTAATGAAGTCTAGAACTCTAATTAATTTGATGGCGTTGGAATGTTCCAAGTGTACTTTTCTCATGGAAACTTTAAAAAATATTTAAATGCAACTCTAGTGGTTGACATGTACATTTGGAAGATATTCACAATCCATAGCCTCATCACTTTTATATGGGATATTGAGTTGTGCTTGTAGAATCAACAAGAGCTGAGAGATTTAATGCAATTCCGACAACTCATGGAGGTTTAATGATAAATGACAGGGTATTGTAACTTCTAGGACAATGGTTAAGAGAAACTAATCTGAGGTCATGTCCTTATTAATGGCATCAGATCTATGTTCAAGCACATATGTTGATCAAAGAATCCAGGGTTGTCCTCTTCACTGCTGCCAATTATACATTACATGAATAATAATGACTAACTTCGAAAACTTGTAACTTTGAGATATAAATAGCATAAGAAAAATGGGCATAAATGGACCCTTGTTTCAGATATCTCAATATAACAATTTCATATAAATATGGCACATGGCATGAATAAACGATTGAAGGACAACATGAGGGAGATATTTAACCATCCAAGGAGGTATCAAGTAAATAGACATGCAATACAACAAATGAACATCGCGACCTTGTTCATTAACTCATGCAAGTCTCCATAAATTTACAACAACATTGGCAACAAGTGCTCTAGGGTTTCCAATAACCATCTTTATTCTCCTCATAACGTATCTTCTATCATAGTGTAAATATTTCTTATCACAATGCCAACAACTATTCATAGATTGATTCAAACATGTAATAGTCATTAGACATTAGAAAGACATGAGGAAGTTCAAGAGTCATGAGGGTAGACGAAAGGTCATTGTAGGTGAAAATTCACCTCATTTCTACAAATATACCCTCATGTCCCATTTGTAGACTTTATCACTTGAGCTAGGCTAGCCTTAGATATTTATTATGCGCTTAAGGAGCTAGAAGCTCTCAACTCTTGGAATCTAGTAGGGGGGGTTGTGGTGAGGCTAGGGTTTTTCTTTGAAGATGGTATGAGCAACCCATATTCCACTATTGGGATTTGATCTACTTGTTGAACATGTACTTGAAATTGCAACATGAATAATGAGAAGTTCTTCACCTTTCACATTGATTCCCATGCATGTTCATAGTGGTTGTATTGGTTTTCCAATATTTCCATGGTGTTTGTATGTGTGCCTTCATGTAGGCGATATGTTAATGAACTAATTTGACGTTTATGGCTTGCATGTCTACTTTGTATCATTTCTTTCTTATTTGGCACTATTCCAATAACTTATGGTAAACTAATTTGCAATTAATATTTGGCACTTTCCTATGCACATATGTCTGAGATTGTTTTAGCTCATTAACCCTTCTTTAGGCATCCTTCTTCTTATTGTATTAATGTTACGTTCTAGTATACCATTACGTAGGTTATAAATCATGGATCATTTTCATCCTCATCCTCTAGGCATTCCATTCTAGTCCTCACTCTAACATCTCCACATTTGAGAGCTAGGATCGAAACCTACATGCTGGCAGTCAAGCCCACATACCCGATGGGGCCGCTATCCCAAACAATGTGAGGTCTAATTGGAACTTCACACTGGGGATACCCTATAATTGTTGGGGAGACATTATTCCTTGTCAACATATAGCTAGATGGATTAACCTATTATGTGTTTCTAGCCCCCAAGGGGAAGTGACAAGTTCTAGGTTAATCCATCAATTCATAGGTGCATGTAAAGATAATGGCAACTGATTGGGCATGGATTCAAGGCTTGGTGTTATAGCCAAGTGATCAACTAATGATGGTTCAACATCCTGAGTGCATAGATGTAAGGAGGGAGAAATCGTGGAGGCATGGGTTACCACTTTCATTGTCCTACTTTTTCCACCCCTCTAGTGTACCTTTTACTTATTTATGATAATGCTTTGATTTGGGTGCATAACTTAGGATCTCAAGATTTCATTTGGGAGATTTAGCATTTATTACCCCTTAAAGATGAGGCAATTTATCTTTCATTATGCTTGGGACAATACAATCTCTTTTATGGATGGAGCATCATGTGCTCTAGGAACTACGTGATGGGTAATGAGGTGGGTAGAGCTCATGTTAGGCTTTTGCCTATGCTCTAGGTTTTGTCCTAACCATCTTTTGAATTTTATCTTTTTCTTTCATTGTGGATTTATTTTGATTTTATGTTTCTCTTAGATGCATCAACCTTCAAGGAAAAGTTTTCCAGGGTATACTTAAGGATGAGGATGTGAAGGTTCCAATCCCCATGACTAATGACCAATAAATGGAGATGAAATAATGGGAATAATGAAAAGTGGTAAGTATGGAGTATCATGGGTACACTACTTCAATCATATCCACCCCAATGATGTCCTTTCGATAATCCTAAGGCCCCAGAGGAGGTTCCATTGGACTACAGTCAAAGACTAACCTCCCAAGTGAAGCGAGGGAACAATACTACAGTCAAGATCGATGAATCACTAGATCAAATTTTGATTCATATTAGTATGTTTGAAAACATTAAGTAAAAGCACATAACTACAAAATGGTTGAAGTACATATCAATGGATGACCCACCTTCCTTCAAGAAGGAATGTTGTATGGGAGAAAGAAATATGACTAGAGCAATAAGTGGCATCATGTCATGTGCTTATCAATAGGGATAATGGTTGGATGGTTGTATAAGGAGGAGAAAAATTTATCCTATGGGTTACCCACTCAGAAAAGCATAAAAATTTATTGAATTGATCCAATGCATCCAACAACAAGTTCATGACATTTTATAGAAAACAAAGGTGAAGTACAAACAATGATAGGACTAACATTAGGTTCCACATAAGTTAAAGGTTATTAGCAAGATATGGTTGAACTTGTAGAAAGAACCACTCACAGTTCCCCATAATGATAGGACCAACATTAGATTCTACACAAGTTAAAGGTTTCTAATAAAGTATGGTTGAACTTGTAGAAAGAACCACTCACAAACCCCCATAAGAATCTCAAACCACTTTGATATGGGCCCTACACCATCACCAAGGTTTTATAGTTTTGATGTTTATTATATATTAAATATGATTTAGATTACTTATTATAAATATAAAAATAATCATTTATTTATTTTAAATTTATATTATTATTGTTTGTTTGTTAGTTTGTGATGCAAGGGGATAAACCCCTCTTGAATCAAATTTTATTTTTGGAATCCTTCAAAAGGAGCATTGTGGCAATCTTGTTGAGAGGACACAATTTCCTTAAATTATATGTAATTTTAAAAACATTTATAAGACTCTAGAAGGCTAGTGTGGTAATATTCCTCATTTTGTTAGTGTTTGGTTTATATAGGCAATGTGTGAGTGTGTTAGGTAGGCAACCATGACATTGTAGATCAAGCCAAAGAGGTTCTCGAGCCTTAAGAGGTTGTATATGTAACCGGTTTATTTTGAATATATGTAGCCTGTGTGTTTTATTCGAGTCTATGTTGTCTATTTTGTTTATGCAAACCCTATTGTATTATTGTGGTTGCCATATATTGTTTGAGGGGATGTGAAGCTTAGTGGTAAATCTTAGATTGAAGCAGACTATAGAAAGACATCCAGACCAGATAAGTAATCTAGGTTAGATCATAGTCTGAGGCTTAAAGGAATTTTCCCATTGATAATCAGCCTAGACCCCCGGATAACATCCAAACCCTGGATAGTTAAAGAACATGCCAACCTTACAAAAAAAAAAGAGAAAAGAGCTTTTTCATTGCAGATTGAGGTAAGGGACAATCCATCCTGTCGTCCCACTTAAGCATAGAGGTTATGTGGAAGGAAGAGGGTGAGATCATGCACATGAGGATAAGTCCTTAGTCACGAGTAATAGACTCGAGGGAAGTGAACGCGTGTGGGAAAGCCCCAAGTTTTGAATGCCATTATGGAGGTCTGAATGAAGTTTTTCTCAAGAAACAAGAGCCAAATTGTTGCAAAACAGGCGGAGGTAGCCGAGTTTCGTGGGCCCATAACCCACAAGTTCAAGAGATTGAACCAACAGGGATCCAAATTTAACAGACCCCAAAATTGGATGCCATTAATTGGTATCAGAGTAGGGAAATATTTCTTGTAGCATGAAAGAGAACAACTTCTAGCTGCGGTTGGGTAGAAGTTGTTGAGGCAAGACCATGGCTGCGATTGTGAGTAGAATTGTCATGAAAAGTGAGAAGTGCAACAACCAGTGGAGTAGAGGAAGCTCAAGAGGTTCCAAAGGAGGTGAACATGTGATACCAACCCGAGCCAGAGGAGAGAGCTTGGTGAGGTGTCAGTCGAGGCTTGGTTGCAATCCACTGCTAAGTTCGAGCATAAGTTCAACGATACATGAGGAGAAAGAAGACCGATATTGAAGATGAACAAGATGCAACAATGATAGCACATGATCAATAAATCATGAAGATTTTCAACCATTGTAGTAGAAGCAAGAGCATAAACCCCTCTTGAATCAAATTTGATTTTTGGAAGCCTTCGGAAGGAGCATCATGGCAGTCTTAGTGAGAAGACATGATTTCCTTTGATTGTATGTAATTTAAAAAATATTTAGAACCCTCTAGAAGGATGGTGTGGAAAGATCACTTGTTCTATTAGGGTTTTTTTATTTATTTAGGTAGCTTGTGAGTGTGTCCGGCAAGCAGCAATGACATTGTAGATCAAGCCAAAGAGGCTACTAGGACTTGAGAGGTTGTATATGTAACAAATTTATTTTGAATATATGCAACCTATGTGTTTTATTCAAGTCTGTATTGTTTATTTTGCTCATGCAAAC
The DNA here is from genome assembly GCA_031772625.1 of Pinus tabuliformis. NCBI lineage: Eukaryota > Viridiplantae > Streptophyta > Pinopsida > Pinales > Pinaceae > Pinus > Pinus tabuliformis. The sequence continues at coordinate 956,741,748 of CM062804.1, forward strand.
TATGTCGTATTATCGTGGTTGTCATGTATTATTCGAGGGGTTGTGAAGTTTAATTGTAAATCTCAAACTGGAGCAGACTAGAGAAAGGCATCCACACCAACTAAGTAATCCAAGTTAGATCGAACTCTGGGGCCTAAAGGAATTAGCGCATTGACAGTAAGCTTAGATCCCTAGATAACATCTTGACCTGTGATAGTTAAATAATGTGCCAACCCTATGAAAAAAAAGAGAAAAGAGCTTTGTTGTTGCGGATTTAGGTAAAGGACAATCCATCCCCACCATCGATTGGGAGAGTCACCTAGGTGCATAGGTTATATGGAAGGAAGAGGGCGAGATCACAACCATGAGGATAAGCACTTTCTCATGAGTAATGAAATCGAGGGTACTGATTGCACGTGGGCAAGCTCCGAGTTTTGAATGCCACTACGGAGGTCTGAATGAAGTTGTGCTTAGGAAACAATAACCAAATTGTTGCAAAACATGCGGATGTAGCGAAGTTTGATGGGCCCATAACCGACAGGTTTAGGAGATTGAACCAACAAGGGTCTGAATTTAATAGATCCTAGAATCAGTCGTTATCAATTTGTTTGCAAACTAGTGAGACTACTCTATGGCTTGAGAAACCCTGATCCTATGACAACTAAGTTGTCAAAATCACCTGGGGATTACACCCAACTTGGGCCACAACAACTTGTACTCATGGGTGGCTTTGTGCCCACGAGGTTTCGACCCAATTACCTTTTCACCACGAAGTGCCTCAAAAGAACACCTTGTCACACACTACTTCCACGAATAATCAATTTTATATTATTATTAAAATATATTATTTTAAATTTTTTTATTTTGAAAATGATGTTTATAAGAAAGTTTAGAGATTTTTTTTCAAATCTATATCAATAGCAATAAAAATTTATATATCTTTGAAGTGTAGATTAGCTAATATATATATCTTTGAAGTGTAGATTAGCTAATTTGTGTAGGAATTAATGTTTATTAAGTTAGTATTTCCTTATAAGAAATAATTTTAGGAAAAATGAATTTTCTCATAGACATAAAATTTTTGACTAAAAAATATTTTGGCAAAAAAAAATAATAAATCATTTTTTCATTATCATTAAAACTATATCCATATAACAAACCAAAAAAAAAACCTTTTTGTTACTTTTGTCTATAATGCGACTTTTTGGAGATTCCGGTGACGGAATCAGGCGGAAGAAATTGAGGTTAAATCTTGATTTGTTGCAGTTAAAATGGTTTTTTAACTGCATATTTGGATTCAGCACCTGGAAAACCCCTGGGACGCTTTCATTGTGCAGAAACTAGCTAGCAAACTTGCGATTCCAATAAATTCCTGCCGGATTTGGACCGGAAAAACCCGCCAGAAAAGCTTTCAGAAAATCGAGTTATAGACAACTGCCTTAAGAATAATTACATGGTAATTGAGAAGACTCTCGGCAGGTGCGACTAGAACCCTAGTCGCCCCCTCCCGAGTTCATTTCCCGTCTGATCCTAAAGTCGTGGTTTCTCTTCTCAAGCTTAGTTGTTGTCGTCATGTCCGCGCGGGGGTTGATGTTCAGGGCGTTAAAGTTGGAATGTGCGTGCAAGCGCTTTAAAGTTGAAAAAGCTTGATCAGCAGCTTCGAGAGGGATAAAGTATGACGTGGCAGAACTGGTGGTCACAATGGTCTTTAAAAATACCTGAATTGACCTGTTACACCGCCTTAAATGCACTCTCATTCCAATTCCTCCGGAACCATCCATGGCTTGCTGTTAAAGAGACCCTGAATCTAATGCCTGTCGTCCTTCTGGGTGAAGTAGTCGGTAGCTATGGCGTTTGCAGCCTTGGGAAAATCATCTATCCTCCGCCGGACTGTTAATATTTATTTCTCTGGAGTGGCCTCGTCCATAACAAGGAGCATCTCCACCAGGGACGTCCTCACGCGCCTCCAGAGGGATTTCGATGATTTGGCGGAGGAGCAACGTATCAGAAGGGCTGCTCCTGATTGGCTGCCCTTCCTTCCGGGCTCCTCCTATTGGATCCCTGGCAGCAGTCGGCACTATCCTCTGTTTCAGCAGCAGGAGCAGAAACCCGAGAAGATGTCGCGGAAACGGGATAATCATAAAGAAAATAATTCCCGTGTTGTGTATCACTTGGTATTCCTCGACTGCCCTTCAGACTCTGAGAACTAACTTACCTGGGTTTCAGAGATTCAGACTACTGTATAGCGTTTTTATTACACAGTCCCAGAAATGTCTTTTTAAGCTGTAAAATTTTTGTAAATAATATAATATTTTCCAGCCAATTTATTTGGATCCACTGAGTGTGGCCTCATTAGGGATGATAGAGAAGTTCTTGGGCACTTGCATTATCTGCCCCACACAACACAAGGAGTACTTGCTAAATAGTCCCTCAAAAATCCCTTCCTTTGATACAATTCACTGTGCCCATAGAAAGGACCAGACTGATATCTCAAAACTTATACAAAATTTCCTTGGTTTCTTGGCACTTTTACCAAGTCTAATGGTTCATTTTCATGGCTGGTTTGTTTTACAATAGAATAGATCTCTATTTTTCTGTTGTTCCGTGTCTTTAAAGTTTTTTTCCCAACCTCCTTTTTCCAACTCAAATTATTATAGCAATAAAATCCCTACACTACTTTTTTCTTGTTCCAAGAATGCAGGGAAGATATAATACTAATTTTTGGAAGTGAAGGATTCGTTTCCTCCACTCTTAACTTTATTTAACTTTCTAAACCACGTTTTCAATAAATGAAGGTTCCCAGTAACATAGGGTATATCTTTTTAGGCATAAATCCCTCAAGATCCCCTCACCTTTCCCCTCTTGTAGTATCATAACCCTTTTAGGCATTTTTGTTCCATCGAACTTGGTCATTTTATTAATCTCAAACACAAAGTATTCAAGAGGATCAACTTGGGATATTACATCCCCCATCCCCTGGAATAACACCATCCTCAATGTTTGTTAGTGTAGCAATGTCTATGTCTTAATTTTTTAGTTGTACTTGCAATTTCATTTTCTTAATTAACATATCCCTACAACAATCGTCAAAATAAACATGCATATCATAACCACTTCTATGTATAAAATATCTCATCGTATCTATGAATTTTAAGTTCTAAGTTGAAACATATATATTTACAACACACAAGATAAAGTATGTAATTCATCTCAATACTTATCTTCATAAATATATAACGGCTCCATATTGTTGCTGCAAATGCATTTAACTCATTGTTTTATCCAACAACATCTAGCATGTAATGTGAATCTCAAATCACATATCATTTAAGCATCCTCTTCCTTGCAATCACTCACCCTCTTGGCTGAGGCATGTTTTTTGGTACAATCTCTTAAGTAATCCACCATTTGCCAAGGTTGCCTCCTATAGGAAGGGTATAGAGACTTATAGTATTGCAACCAAGATACCCCTCTAGCTTTCTCTAATATAGTGTATCACATCTAAACGATGATCAAGCCATATCATAGGGCTTGTTAGGTAAACTTGACTTGGGAAAATAGGCAAAGTTGACTAGGTAAACAGTGGTGGTTTTGGGCCCATGGTTTTTTGGTTGCCCATGGTTTTGTCCCTGTGGAATTCATGTAATGGAGTCTTTAAAAGGCTAAGAGGAACTCTATTGTAATGGGCCAGGGGATGCAAGTGGTGAAGGCTTATTTGGCCAGCTTGGCCAAAGATTTGGTCAAGGATCTAATGAAATTCCTTTAGTTGGGTTTTTCCCTGGAGTTGGGGTTTTCCCAGGGTAAACAATGTGTGCATGTTAGCATGTTTTATGTGTTTTGTTGTTGTTAGTAATTTTAATTTTTCCTATCAATTAATTTGTTTCTCTCCAGTAAAATTTCTACATTTAATACCAAAGCAAGTGTTGGCCTCAAGGGGATACCTCTGTTGCCAAGGGTTGGTTTGGTGTGGTGGATGGAGAGATAAACACATTGTCTTCCATAGATCTGACTATAGATGAGGAAAGCAACATGGCTGATCTGAAGCTAGAGAATGAGGATGAGGCATTAAAAGGACCTACCACGCTAAGGTCATCGATGGACTAGTGGATATTCAGCAAGAATGGGACACCAGCATGACTGAGTTGTTGCTCTATAGGTGCGCAGAGGGAAAATTATCAAGTTGATGGTGGATTAGAAGATTGGACACAAGGGCACAATGCAACCAAAATCCCAAGAGCATTGATAATGTGAGGGGTTGTGATCCAAAACTCCGAAGGTCACATGCAAAAGGTACAAGGTAGAAAGATTCCTAGCAGAGATGAGGCACAAGATCAATAGTCGACTCTGTGGTTTGTGAGTTGTATTTGTAGAGTGTGGAAGGAAGCGTTGACTTCGTGAGTTGTATTTGCAAAGCATGGAAGGTAGCACTAAGTTCATGAGTTGTGTTTGCAGATCGTGGAAGGAAGTGTTGAGTTTGTTGAGGGAGGATTGGATGATCCCAAAAGCAATGCAATGAAAGTGTAATGACCCTACTATGGTGGTCTTGTCAGAAAATGGAAAATGGTTTATCAAATGCCTCTCCCATGGTAAATCAATGGCGTGAATGACTGAGAAATAGTGAATCAATTGGTTATATAATATAAGTTCGTCTATGCATGAGTAGCAATATGGCCAAATATTGGCAGAAAAGGCACTGGTGGACAATGATGTTTGAATCAATTGAAGGGCTCAAATCACAGACAAGAACCCTACACCATGAGTGATCCGGATTTAAACAGGAATGCAACAAATTACAGAGATAACCATATACACAAAGATGCAGCGGAAATAATACTTCATTTCATTAATGGAAAATACTGAAATATGCTTACAACCAGAAATGGAAATAAACCAGCTAGGGCGATGGTAGCTTATCTCTGAGAAGAGATGTGGTGGCTACATGCCTCTGAACTGTGTTACAATGAGGCTCGAAGGCCTATTTATTGTTGAGAAACAATGGAAAACCCTTAACATTCCAAAACCTAACCCTAGGAGATGAAACGCCAAACTGTGGGCCCCGTTTGGGGGTAAATTGGTACACCAACTTCCCGGGGTCGTAACTTTGGCATATGATCTCCGTTTGACGCGTACAATAGCTCATTAGAAAGATCTATCCGAGCACTATCATTGTTGGAACAAGCAACATCGGTCCATTCCATGGACCCATGTTGCCCCTGGATTCCCCAAAAAACGTCGTTTAGGGCCTCAAAACGGCTCTGGAAGTTCAGGACCCGAAAAACTGCTAAAAATAGTAAGTTGTGCTACAATTAAGGAAACTGAAAATGCTGAGAAAGACAATGGTGGGGGTCCAGGTGGACTTGGCAGGTGGCCACCAATATCCACCTGGATCATTCCTCCCCCCTTAGGAAGCAATGGTCCCCATTGCGTTGAGCTCCTCCATGAGATGAGGAAACTTCTGCTGAACTTGTTCCATGGTGAGCCACTTGCCCTGCTGAAGGAGTTGGCCTGCTTTGACAACTCGATACAGTTGGATATTCTGTTGGCGAGTGTTCTTGATCTGTGTGTCCATGATCCGATCAGTTGCAGCTTGTTCCATGCAATCTGGATTTAATTCTGTGGGTTTGAGCTGTTCTGCAATGTCGGATGTGTCTAGCAATGGTGGAAAGTATGGCCAAAGGCGGTCCACATTGAACACTGGGTGCAGGCCAAGGAATGGGGGAATGTTGAGCTCAAATGCATTGTCTCCCATTGCCTTAGTAATGGTGTAAGGACCATATCGGAGTGGTCTCAATTTCCGATAGGCTCCAGTAAGGCGTTCCTTTTGCAAATGCAACCAGACTTTGTCGCCCACCTGAAACTTGTTTGGCACCCGGTGTTGATCATGTCGCTGCTTGTACTTGGCATTTGATTTCTCAAGAATGTCATGGACCTGCTGGCGAATATGTTGGATGCGCTCAATGAAGCTGGTGGCCTTATCTGTTTCGGATTGGACATGAACTGAATTCATGTGAGTAGCTGCAAGGGGCATGGCCACATCAATGGGGCATAATGGCTGGAATCCCAAACCCACCTGAAAAGGGCTATGGCCAGTGGAGCTGTGAAGAGCTCGGTTGTAGCTGTGCTGAACATAGGGGAGGCTCTCGTCCCATGTGCGTGGATGCTTTGAGTTATACATGCGCAGAATGTGCACAATCATCCTGTTGACAACCTCTGTCTGGCCATCAGTTTGAGGATGGAAGGCTGTGGACTTCGTGAGTTTGGTGTCCAGCATTGACCAGAGACTGGACCAAAATGTGCTGAGAAACCGACTATCCCGATCTGAGATGATAGACTGTGGGATCCCAAAGTGCACCCACACTTGCTCAAAGAAGAGTTTAGCAGTGGCTTCTGCTGTGATATTCTTCTTGCAGGCCATCATAATGGCCATCTTCGAGAACCTGTCGACGACCACAAAAACACAGTCATTTCCATGCTTAGTGGAAGGAAGGCCTGACATGTAATCCATGGAGATGGATTCCCAAGGTCGACTAGGGTTAGGCAACGGGGTATAGAGGCCGTGCTTCTTAATGGTCGGTTTGGCAATGGCACAGGCAGTACATGATCGGATGTACTTCCCAACATCCTGTCGAAGATTTGGCCAATAGAAATAATTTTGCAGTACTGCCACTGTTTTCTCGACCCCGAAATGCCCAGCAGCCCGACTGTAGTGTGCTTCCCAAATCATCTTGGCACGCTCGCTTGAAGGAACACAAAGGTGACCGAGGTGGCATAATAGGGCGTCCTGGAGGTGAAAATCTGCAACATGCCGACCTTCCAAGAGTGTCTGGTATGTGTGGCCGAATTCTGGGTCGCTTTTGTAGAGAAGTGGCCAATCAGCAGTCTCGTGCCCACAAGAGTTGAGCACGGTGGTCAGCGCCATGATCGGTGGCCGACTGAGGCAATCTGCAACATTATTGGTGTTGCCCTTTTTATACTTGATATTCAAGTGAAACTGTTGCAGGTATGTAGACCACTTCTGATGGCGATCATTATGCAATTTTCCTTGGGTCTGTATGAACTGCAGAGGTCGGTGGTCTGTCTGGATGACCGTTTCCTTCCCCAAAATGTAATGCTTCCATTGTCGGCAGGCCTGTACAATGGAATACATCTCTTTATCATAAGTGGGGTACTTCTGGACTGTGTCTGAAAGTGTTTCACTGTGATATGCCACTGGATGTCCATGTTGAGTAAGGACTGCCCCAATAGCATAGTCAGAGGCATCTGTCTCGACCTCAAATGGTTGTTGTAAATCTGGTAACGCGAGCACTGGTGCTGTGCAGAGGCGATCCTTCAATTCCCTGAATGCCTTCTGTTGAGATTCAGACCAAAAGAATTTTGCTTTCGCCCCGCCCTTGGTGACTTGACTCAAGGGCCAAGAAATATGAGAAAACCCCAACACAAACCTGCGGTAGAAGTTGGCAAGACCTAGAAAGCTGCGGAGCTCTGTTAGAGTGGTTGGAGAGGGCCAATCCCGAATGACTTGGATCTTTGCCGGATCGACATGCACCCCCTGTTCATCAATGATGTATCCCAGATACTGAACCTGGGTCATGCCAAAAGTGCATTTCTCCAAATTGGCACATAGCTTGTGTTGCCGCAGTGTTTGGAGAACCTGTCGGATGTGGTTGAGGTGCTCTTCCCAACTCTGGCTGAAGATCAGAATGTCATCCAAGTATACTACTACAAAGGAGTTGGTGAATGGCCGCAAGATGTCATCCATTAGCCTCATAAAGGTTGCAGGAGCATTCGTCAATCCGAAAGGCATGACCAACCATTCGAAGAGGCCCTCCTTGGATTTGAAGGCAGTCTTCCACACATCGGAGGGTTCGATTGGTACCTGGTGATATCCTGACTTCAGATCGATCTTGCTGAAATATTTCACCCCCTTTAGTTGGTCTAGGAGGTCATCAATCCGCGGGATCGGGTACCTATTACGGACAGTGATCTTGTTCAGCGCCCGATAGTCAATACAGAGTCTCCACGTCCCATCCTTCTTCTGTACCAACACGATCGGGCTCCCACAGGGCGATGAACTCGGACGGATGTGACCTTTCTGCAGGAGCTCCTGAATCTGCCTCTTGATTTCATCGTTCTCCAGAACGGAGCGCCGATAGATTGGTCCATTGGGTAGCGGCGCACCTGGGGTCAGATCGATGGAGTGCTTGACTTGACAGTGCAGAGGAACCCCTGCCGGGGAGGTGAAGATGTCCTCGTACTCCTCCACAACCTTGTCCATCTGTAGTTGTCGTGCAGAGGGACCCCGTTTGGAGGCCGCGGCCACTGTCTTCTTCTTTCCTTGAGGGCGTATCATCAGGAAAACAAATTTCCTGGTTTTGGAAATGATCTTACTGCATTGTTTTGCAGTAATCAAAGAGAGGGCGGCAGGTGGTGCTACCTCTGGTATCCTGAACAACTTATTTCCCAATGTAATAATAACAGCACGGGGCCTTGATTCATACACAACATGTCGCTTCCACAAGTATGGTTGTCCTAGTAATACATCACAAACTTCAAGGGGAGCAATGTCACACAATACCTCATCCGTGAAGGGCTTGATGTTGTATGGAAGGCGACACTGCTGGCTCACGCGAAGATCTCGTCCTTGGTGAAGCCACCCAATGGTGTATGGCTGTGGATGTGCTGTGGTCGGTAAGCCCAACCGCTTCACGACCTCTGCCGAAATGAGGTTCTTTTGACTCCCGCTATCAACAATGAACTGTATCGGGGAGCCCTTTACCCACATCTGGGAGTGGAAGAGACGCTCCTCCTCCTCTGGATCTTCGGGTTCATTTTTCTGGATCTTTGCGGTAGCAACAGTGGCGCTGGGATCCGCATCAATGATCTGCTTCCCTTTTTCATACCCCTTATCGGGTTCTGACTCAGAGTCGGAACATGCATCTGATTCTGAAACCTTTAGCTCAGCCACCAGTGACTGCTTGGCCCGACACTCACTTGTGTTGTGAGTGGAGCTCTTATGGAACTCGCACCATTTTCCAGTGTCCTTTTTCGGCTTCGCGGCGCTGTTCTTTGCTTGCGGCTTCGGCTGGTTGTCTTGGGCTGTCCCGCCTTGGCTTTGTCCTTTGCTTTGTGGTTTAGGGGCACCTTTCCCCTGCTTCGGATTCGCAGATCCAAAGTCTCGCTTCTTTTGTTTAAACTTCTGCTCGACCTTGACGGCATATCGGTATGCTGCGCCGAGCGAGGGGATGTTTAGGAATTGTATTTCTTCCTGGATGTACTTGTGCAGGCAGCCACGGTATTTGAGTATCAAATGTTGCTCCGAGTCCTTGATACCCAACTTTGTGCGAAGGGTATGGAAAAGATTGGTGAACTCCGGCACGTCTTGGTCCCTTCCCTGCCGCAGCGTGGTCCACTTTATGTATTCATCCTCATAGCTTCCGACAGGGTAGTACTGCTCCTTGATGGCATCCCGGAACGAATCCCAGGTGGGTGCGGCTGAAAATAGTGAGCCAGTACTTTCATCCTTCTGCTCGCAGTAGGTTTCCCACCAGTCCTTGACGTGGGGGGTTGCTTTGAGAAGAGCAAAAACAATCTTTTCCCGACTCGAAAATTCATGAACAGAAAAATAACCCTCTAGCAGATTTAACCATTTATCTACGGCATCTGCGTCTATCTGACCCTCGAATATGGGGATTTCAAAATTAACTTGTACCTTAAAGGGTGTGGCGTTTCCAGAGTAGCTGCTGGAAGCCGATGCGTTGCTTCTGGGTAGTCGCTGAAGGATCTGGGCAAAGCTGTCCATCATCGCGTTCCGTTGTCGCTCGAGGGCTTCTTCGAGCAAGATTTTGATGGGATCTCCTGCCCCCTCGTCTTTCTTCTCGTCCGCCATGGGAGGCCGTCGGGATTTGCGAGGCTGGTCTTGCAAAGGTTCAACTAGTTCAAGCCCTAACTCCTTATATCCCGACCTTGTTGGGGACATGCAAAGAAAAACAGAGAAAAAGCAGACCGCTCTGATACCACTGATCCGGATTTAAACAGGAACGCAACAAATTACAGAGATAACCATATACACAAAGATGCAGCGGAAATAATACTTCATTTCATTAATGGAAAATACTGAAATATGCTTACAACCAGAAATGGAAATAAACCAGCTAGGGCGATGGTAGCTTATCTCTGAGAAGAGATGTGGTGGCTACATGCCTCTGAACTGTGTTACAATGAGGCTCGAAGGCCTATTTATTGTTGAGAAACAATGGAAAACCCTTAACATTCCAAAACCTAACCCTGGGAGATGAAACGCCAAACTGTGGGCCCCGTTTGGGGGTAAATTGGTACACCAACTTCCCGGGGTCGTAACTTTGGCATATGATCTCCGTTTGACGCGTACAATAGCTCATTAGAAAGATCTATCTGAGCACTATCATTGTTGGAACAGGCAACATTGGATGGACCCATGTTGCCCCTGGATTCCCCAAAAAACGTCGTTTAGGGCCTCAAAACGGCTCCGGAAGTTCAGGACCCGAAAAACTGCTAAAAATAGTAAGTTGTGCTACAATTAAGGAAACTGAAAATGCTGAGAAAGACAATGGTGGGGGTCCAGGTGGACTTGGCAGGTGGCCACCAATATCAACCTGGATCAATGAGCTCACTTTATGTGAGCATGAAACTTTTTATCTGAGTAGTACTAACAGGGTACTGTGTTGTGCTCCATAAGGCATTCATGAAGATCATGAGAGGAGGGCTTCCAGTGGAACAAACACCTCTACCAAAGGTTTAATTGGCATGGCATGTCAGTTGTATATCTAATGAGGGACTCACATGTGATCAAATGCACAACGTCGAAAGAATGGTTTCGATGGGAATGGTAAATCACAATCTTGTTGAGGGCTATCGAGAGGTTGCTTCTATGATGTTCTCTAGAGGTCAGTGTTTGTTGATATATAATATATAATAGATGATGCAGGGGAATTTTTAATCTCTTTTGGCTGAGAAGACAAAATTTTTTACTAAGAGGAGCTGGTTCCTCAAAGAGTGGATTGTTAGGCCAAAATTTGTTTGAATTTTCCATGTAATTCTCCAAATTAGTCAAATTGTTGTAGCAGTTGTAGTTTAGGTAGATTTTTCTCTAAATTAGTGCTCAGATCCTATCTTCGAGGATAGGAACCGGATTGATGTAATATTCATATATTTGATTAATGAAAAGAGAGAGCAGTGTGGTGGCATGTGTATATTTTTGTTCACGATAGCTCTGTGTTGTGTTTTTTGTTAATTCATTCTTCTCCCATAGGCCTGTTGAGAAATTTGTGTCTTGATTTGTTGCCTAAGATTTAGTTGGTGATTGGAGCATTGCAAGAGGTCAGACGAAGGGAGAGTTGTCCAATGAAGTGCCGTAGAGCGAGACAAAAAGCCAAAGGTCCAAAGAAAACTTGAGGTCGAGACTAAATCCCTTGGACTAATACTTAATTGATTTCGTTTTCTTTTGGAAAGTTTGTCTCTTGTCGAGGTTGGGATTGTCTTCAGACAGAATCCCTTGACAAAAAACTAATCGACAGGTCGAAGCTGTCGAGCCCGAAAGAATCATTTGGAGTCCAACTCTACGTGATCGGAAAGGAGGAGCCGAGCCACGTCATCCTGGAAGGGATAGCCCGAAAGATTAGTTTGAGCCCAAGTATAAGTGGGGACCGCTTAGAGGTTATAGGTCGGAGGTTGTGAAATTATGCAGAAAGTTTCATCGTTGGGTTGGAATGGAGCGGGTGGAGCCCACCTCGTCGCTGCCCTAATCCGACAATAAGGATTGGGACACCTAGGATACGCGTCAGGATTTAAAGGCCAGGACAAGTAGACATTGTTTAAAATCCCTTTCACTGTTTGTTAAAGTGGGATTTCAATCCCGAATAATACACACGTAGTGTATAGCGCTAGGTCATATCGCTTGGCTCCGAGGGTTATGTTGTGAATAGTTTTGACTCCAGAGGTTATAAAAACTCACTTGAACTCGATGGTTTTGTTAATTGCCTTTTCTAAATGGAACCAACTCCTAAGGGGGGACCGACTTTAGCAAATCTAAGGGAAAATTTACATCAGGTTGTAGCAAAGTAGACTCTGTGTCTATTCCCAAACAAAGGAGAAATCATGCTGCCTAGAGTTGAAATTGGTGCTGGATGAGGTGCAAGAGGTGTTGGTAGAGGCGCACGAGAAGAAAGAAGGAAAAAACATGTTGCCAACAGAGAAGTGTTGAGAGTGACGCGACATTTGGAAGAAATAATGGCAACGATGGAGACTGGTTGACACAGAGATCCTGATGCTGGAGATGAAGTGTTGAGGAGGAAGAAGTAGAAGAACCAACAAAGGCCAAGGTTTTGAAGTTAGTTTTGGGGTTTGTCATAAAACCAAAACAAGATTTATCGTCTTATACAAGAACTATGAATCCAGAGTAATTGATCGATTAGATCACAAAGATGGACAAATTCTTTGATTATGAGAAAATGGATGAAGAAAAGAAGGTTAAGTTTGCATTGACCTGATTGAAGGGACATGTAGCTCTTTGGTGGGGTGGTGTTCAGATAGAGAGGAGAAACAATAAACAAAAGATCAAAAGTTGGGACAAAATGGTAGCAAAACTCAGAGGGAAGTTTCTGCCAAAAGATTACTAGTTGACTTTGTTCAAAAGTATGCAGAATCTCAGACATAGAGGATTAACATTTAGATAATACACATAGGAGTTCTACAAGATAAACATTAGAGTTGGATATTTTGAAGTGTGCAGAGAAAACTGCAAGGTATATCAATGGGCTTAGACTAGATATTCAATATGAAATAAGTGTGTTGTCTCCAAGGACAGTAGAAGAGGCTTACCATATGGCATTGAAAGCAGAGGAGAAGCTTGCAAGAAAACAAACTAGTAGAGGTAAAGGTGTTGCTAGAGGCAGAGGACAATAGCAAAATAAAGGGAGATTTATTGCATTTAAGGATGGGGCTAGTAGTTCCAGCCTACAACAACAATAGGAAGGTGATTCCAGAGGCCAAAGATCTTCTTCCATAGGACGAAGAAGAGGCAGGAGATTGGTTCAATGCTACAAGTGTGGCAAGCTTGAACATATGGCATATGAATGTCGAGATAATAGAGAACCTAGCCAAAGGAATTTTGTTGCAACTACAATAGAAGAAGTAGAGGTAGAGGTGAAAAAAGCAGAAAATGTGCCAGAAACAAGTGAAGCTCTAATGATGAAGAAGGTATTGATTAAACAAGAAAAGGAAGCTATGGAGCCAACTCAAAGGAGAGATTTGTTCAGCACTGTTTGCAAAATCCAAGGTAAGTGCTGCAAGGTTGTGATTGATAGTGGAAGCACAAATAATTTAGTGTCTACAGAATTTATAGAGAAGATGAAATTGAAGAGGCAAAAGCATCCAGCACCCTACAAGGTGTCTTGGTTGTAGAAGGGACATAAAGTATTGGTTAATGAACAATGTGAAGTGGAGCTACAAATTGGTAGCTAAAGAGATAAGATCTTATGCGATGTGATTCCCATGGATGCGTGTCACATTTTTCTTGGGAGACCGTGGCAGTTTGATAGCAGTGTAGTGCATGACAGTAAGAGGAGTGTTTATAAATTCCAGAAGGATGGCATCAATCATACATTGTTACCATTACAGGAGGAAGGAACTTCTAGGAGCAGTGATTCAAAGGCATTGTTAAGGAGTGGCAAGGAATTTCTACAACAATTGGAACCAAAAAAGGTAAACTTTGTTATTGTTTGTAAGCCCAAAGTAATTCTTACTACTAGTACTATTTATGATTTGCTTGTAGAAATTCAAGAAATGTTGGAAGAATATCATGATATTGTAGTGGATAATGTGCTTAGTGAATTGCCACCAATGAGGACTATCAGTCACCGCGTTGAATTGATACCAGGAGCCAGTTTTCCCAATAAGGATGCTTATCACATGACACCCAAGGGGAATGAGGAGGTTAGAAAGTAGGTACAAGAGTTGTTAGATAAGAGAATGATCAGAATGAGGAGATTAAAAAGTAGGTACAAGAGTTGTTAGATAAGAGAATCATCAAGGATAGTCTTAGTCCATGTGAAATACCCACAGTACTAACTCCTAAGAAGGATGGTGGATGTCCCATGTGCATAGATTATAGAGCCTTGGACAAAATTACCATCATGTATCGTTTTCCCCTGCCACGTATTGATGATTTATTGGACTACTTGAGTGGCGCATGTTGGTTTTATAAAGTTGATCTAAAGAGGGGATACCATCAAATAAGAATTCAAGAGAGAAATGAGTGGAAGACTGCATTTAAGACTAATGAAGGTTTGTATGAGTGGATGGTCATGCCATTTGGCCTATCCAATGCACCTAGTACATTCCTGAGGTTGATGAATGAAGTACTGAAGGAATTCATATCAAAGTTTTTGATTGTTTACCTCGATGACATTCTAGTGTACAACTAGTCTAATTAGGAGCATATGAGGAATTTGAGGTATGTATTGGAAATATTACAACAAGAAAAGTTGCTTGTGAACTTGAAGAATTGTTCCTTTTTGAAATCAGAATTAGTGTGTTTGGGATTTGTGATCTCTAAAGAAGGACTGAAGATGGATCTAGGTAAAGTCAAAGCTATTCTTGAATGGCCCTCTCCTAAAAATGTTGTTGAAGTCACGAGTTTACATGGTTTGGAAAGCTTTAACAGAAAGTTTATTTGGAATTTTAGCAAAATAAGTACTCCAATTGTAAAGACAATAAAGAATGGTCAACAACCATTTAGGTGGACCGATGCAGCTGAAAAAGGATTTAAGCTATTAAAGAAAAAGATTATAGAGCAGCGAGTGCTCGCTCTTCTAGGTTTTAATAAACATTTCAATTCAAAATTGATGCCAGTAATGATGCAATCGGAGCAATGCTCGACCAGGAGGATAGACCCATTGCCTAATTTAGCGAGAAGTTGAATGAATCTAGGAGGAAATATACTACTTATGGCAAGGAGTTTTATGCAGTGGTCCAGTCTTTAAAGAAATGGAGGCATTATTTGTTGTCTAAAGAATTTATTTTGTATACTGACAATCATGCTCTTCAGTTCATTATGCAGCAGCCAAAATTGAACCAGAAACATATAAAATGGGTTGATTATTTGCAAAGCTTTACATTTGTTTTGAAGCATATCAGTGGCCAATATAACAAAATTGTAAATGCATTGAGCAAGAGACAACTTTTGTTGTAGGAAAATCAGATCCAGGTATTGGGATTTGAATTCATAAAGGAGTTGTATGAGAAGAATGTTGATTTCAAGGAGCCCTATGAAGCTTGTAAAAGTCCATCTTTACAAGACATAAGTCCATGGCTTGATTACATGCTTCAAGATGGAATGCTCTTCCAAAACAATCAATTGTGCATTCTGAATTGTTCTATAAGGGAGAACCTGATCAAGGAAAAACACAATGGAGGCCTTGTAGGACATTTCGGACAAGACAAAACATGACCTGTTGAGGAGATATTATTATTGGCTAAAGTTGAGATATGATGTGCAAAAGTTTGTGAAAAAGTGTAGAATCTGTCAATATGCCAAAGGAAGAAGCCTGAACACAAGATTATATACCCCATTGCCAATTCCAGAAAGGCCTTGGGATTCAGTAAGCATGGATTTTGTTTTGGGACTGCCTAAAAGACATAAAGCTAATGATTATGTTTTTGTGGTAGTAGATGGTTCTCAAAGATGGCCCATTTCATCCCTTGTGCTAAGACTAATTATGCTAGTCACATTGCTAATTTGTGCTTCAAGGAAGTAGTAAGATTGCATGGGATTCCTAGGAGTATAGTTTCAGATAGAGATACTAAATTTTTGGGACACTTTTGGAGGACATTATGGAAGAAATTTGGAATATAATTGCAGTTCAACTCAACATATCAGCCATAGACCAATGGACAGACTGAAGTTGTGAATAGAAGCCTTGGAAACAAACTGCACAACCTAATTTGAGACCATCCTAAATAATGGGGTCAAATTTTGCCACAAGCTGAATATGCTTACAATGACACTCATAACAGAACTACAAGATAGCGCACTTTCCAAATTGTTTATGAAATGAATCCAAGAGGGGTACATGGGATTATAAATTTGGGAAGCACAGAACAAAGGAGTGAAATAGGAGAAGATTTTGCTATAGCCAAACCAAAAATCCATAGTTAGGTCAAGAAAAAGTTGTTGGACAACACCTTAAAGTATAAAAGTACAACATATTTGAAGAGGAGAGAGCAAAACTTTGACATGGGGTACCCAGTACTTGCACACTTAAGGAAGGAAATATTTCCTAAGGGTGAGTACAATAAATTGAAACTTAAAAAGATAAGACCCTGCAAAATTTTGAGGAAGTTTTCTGCCAATTCCAATGAGTTAGAATTGCCACATGGAGTGGGAATTTCTCCAATTTTTAATGTAGCATACTTATATAAATATGAGCCAGAAGTAGAACAACCTGCCAGTGGCAGTCATGAAATTCAATGGGTAAAGCGATTGCCCACAAATGAACCTTTGTGGCCTGAGAAGATCTAGATAAGAGGTTGATAAAAAATACCAGAGATAAAGAGTACTACGATTACTTAGTTAAATGGAATAACCTACCAGTGTCAGATGCAACTTGGATGACTATCACACTCATACAAAAAAGTGACAAACCCATTGAATAGCTCATGGACAAAAGCCCATGAAAACTTTAATCTTTGGGAGCATGATGCAGGGGCATTCTTAATCTCTTTGACCGAAAAGTCGAACTATGTTACTAAGAGGAGTTGGTTCCTCAAAGAGTGGATTGTTAGGCCAGAATTTGTTTTAATTTGCCATGTAATTCTCCAAATTAGTCAAATTGTTGTAGTTTAGGTAGTTTTTTTCTCTAAATTAGTCCTAAGATCCTATATTCGAGGACAAGAACCGAATTCATGTAATATTTATATATTTGATTAATGGAAAGAGAGAGCAGTGTGGTGGAGTGTGTGTATTTTTGTTCATGATAGCTCTGTGTTGTGTTTTTTTTAATTCATTCTCCTTCCACAAGTCTTTTGAGAAATCTGTGTCTTGATTTGTTGCCGAGATTTAGTTGGCAATTGCAGCGTTGTAAGAGGTCCGGCGAAGGGAGAGGAGTTGTCCAACGAAGTGTCGCAAAAGCATCATAGAGCGAGAGGGAAAGCCAAGGTTCCAAAGAAAACCATAGGGACGAACCATTGAGGTCGAGACTAAGTCCACTGGACCAATACTTAGTTGATTTTGTTTTCTTTTGGAAAAGTTTGTCTCTTGTCGAGGTCGGGATTGTCTTCAGACAAAATCCCTTGACAAAAAACTAATCAGCGGGTCGGAGCTGTTGAGATTGAATTAATCATTTGGAGCCCAAGTCTATGAAACTGGAAAGGAGAAGCCACACCACGTCATTCCAGAAGAATAATTTGGAGTCCAAGTCTATGCAACTGAAAAGGAGGAGTCAGGCCACGTCATCCCAGAAGAGATAGCCCGAAAGATTCGTTTGAGCCCAAGTCTAAGCGATTGGGAAGAGTAAAGATGCGGGCCAACTCAGCGTTGGCGGACGTATAAGTGGGGACCGCCTAGAGGTTATAGGCCATGGGAAGCGAAATGGTGCACAAAATTTCATCGTCGGGTTGGAATGGAGCGAGTGGAGCCCACCCGGGTGTTCCCTAACCTGGCAATAAGAATTGGTACACCCAAGCTACACGTTGGGCTTTAAAGGTCGGGACACGTCGACACTGTTTAAGAGCCCTTTCATTGTTTGGGAAAGCGAGATTTCAATCCTGAATCATACACATAGTGTATATCGTTAGGTTATAGCGCTTGGCTTCAAGGGTTATGTTGTGAAAAGTTTAATCTCCGGGGGCTATAAAACCTCACTTGAACTCGG
Organism: Pinus tabuliformis; assembly: GCA_031772625.1. Taxonomy (NCBI): domain Eukaryota; kingdom Viridiplantae; phylum Streptophyta; class Pinopsida; order Pinales; family Pinaceae; genus Pinus; species Pinus tabuliformis. The sequence continues at coordinate 956,759,633 of CM062804.1, forward strand.
TGGTTTTGTTAATCGTCTTTTCTAAAGGGAACCAACTCTTAAGGGGGGAATTGAATTTAGAAAATATAAGGGAAGATTTGCATCAATAGAGGTGGAGGTTTGTGTTTTTAGAGCATGAGGCTAGGAGTGTGTCAAGGCGAGAGAATGACAACATAAATGCCCAAGCATCAACAACAAAAATAGTTTGTTATAATGAAGTGAAAGTTTTAAATTGCATGTAAATGGGCATACTAGTGTAAGACCTAGTAAGGCATGCGTACCCCTAGGAAATTGTCGACAAAGTCTAGTGTTAGACTTAGGTGATAGGAGGCATGTTGGGATAACATATACCATGTGTATAAACTTTGAGGGTATTAACAACTAGAGTGAGCGGGGCTAGCTCACTTGGATGGTTTGGTTGGATTTGGTCAAAGGAAACCCCAATTCAAGGTTCAAGGGGAGATTATTAAGTAAGCTTGACTCAAGGAAAGAGTCAAAGTTAATTGGGTCAACAATAGTGATTTTGGGCCCATGGTTTTTTGGTTGCCTGTGGTTTTGTGCCAGTGGAATTCATGTAATGGAGTCTTCAAAAGGTTGGGAGGAACTCTATTGTAATGGGCCAGGGGATGTGAGATGAAGGCTCACTTGGCCAACTTGGCTAGGGATTTGGCCAAGGATTTAATGAAATTCCATTAGCTAGGTTTTTCCCTGGAGTGGGGGTTTTCCCAGGGTAAACATTGTGTGCATTTATATTTTCATGTTTTATGTGTTTTGTTTTTGTTAGTAATTTTAATTTTTCCTTTGAGTAAATTTGTTTCTCTTTGGTAAAATTTCTATAGGGCTTTAGTGTCACTACAATGGCACTCTCCCTGTGCTTTTTAGATCCAATAACCATCATCTATCTTTCCTAGAAAACTCCATCATTTCATAGAAATCAATGTTTTGCTCTTGCTTGTGGTAGCACTGAGTCTTCATTATGGACTTATGCTCATTGCTATATCCATGACCATTTCACATATGATCTAAGCTTTCAATAAACCATCCTTTCATTACAACATTTACAACAACCTGAGAAATGATCTTAGAATTATATAACACTAATAATTCAATTACTTTCAATTGTTAATTTATTATATATGCATTACCAACTTTGTAAGAATTTCATAATGCAATCAAACATCTAACCTAAAATGTCAAAGCTAATGGTCACAAAATTACTCTTTTCACTAAGAAGCATATTTCAAAATTCATGATTAGTTAGTTTTACCTTGTTTTGAGGTGTGAGGGTTTCATAACAAATTGAGAAAATCTAAGGGAAGATTTGCATCAATAGAGATGGAGATTTGTGTTTCTAGAGAGTATGTCAAGGCGAAAGAATGGTAGCATAAATGTTGAAGCAACAACAACAAAAATAGTTTGTTAAAATGGAGTCAAAGTTTTAAATTGCATGTAAATGGGCATACTACTGTAACCCCTGATAAGGCATGCGTACCCCTAGGAAATTATCGGCAAATTCTAGTGTTAGGCTTACGTGATAGGAGGCATGTTGGGATAGTATATATCCTATGTATAAACTTTGAGGGGATTAACAACTAGAGTGAGCGGGGTTGGCTCACTTGGATGATTTGGTCAGATTTGGTTAAAGGAAACCCCAATTCAAGGTTCAAGGGGAGATTATTAAGTAAACTTGACTCAAGGAAAGAGTCAAAGTTAACCGGGTCAAAAATAGTGGTTTTGGGCCCATGGATTTTGGTTTCTCATGGTTTTGTGCCCTTGGAATTCATGTAATGGAGCCTTTAAAAGGTTTAAAGGAACTCTATTGAAATTGGCTAGGGGATGTGAGCGATGAAGGCTCACTTGGACGACTTGGCTAGGGATTTTTCCAAGGATTTAATGAAATTCCGTTAGCTAGGTTTTCCCCTAGAGTTGGGGTTTTCCCAGGGTAAACACTGTGTGCATTTATATTGGCATATTTTATGTGTTTTGTTGTTGTTAGTAATTTTAATTTTTCCTCTCAATAAATTTGTTTCTCTTCGGTAAAATTTCTATAGGGCTTTAGTGTCACTACAATGGCACTCTCCCCGTGCTTTTTAGCTCCAATAGCCATCATCTATCTTTCCTAGAAAAATCCATCATTTCATTGAAATCAATGTTTTTCTCTTACATGTGGTAGCACTGAGTCTTCATTATGGACTTATGCTCATTGCCATATCCGTGACCATTTCATATCTGATCTAAGCTTTCAATCAACCATCCTTCCATTACAAAATTTACAACAACCTGAGAAATGATCTTAGAATTATATAACACTAATAATTCAATTACTTTCAGTTGTTAATTTATTATATATGCATTACCAACATTTTAAGCATTTCATAATGCTATCAAACATCTAACGTAAAATGTCAAAGCTAATGGTCACAAAAATACTCTTTTCACTAAGAAGCATTTTTCAAAATTCATGATTTGTTAGTTTTACCTTGTTTTGAGGGGTGAGGGTTTCATACCAATCTTTTCAATATTAAATGATTCCTCAATAGCATTAGAAGATTGTTCTTTTCATGAAATTTAGTTATGCAAATGCTTTTTCCATAAAACACAAAGCATATGTACCAACATAGGTCATAACATATACGTAATTCATACCAACTCATGAATGCATTTCACACGTCATAATGATCTTTACATACCGAAAGCTCTTCGCCCCTTCATACCCCACTAGGTATCAATGTCAGATGTGCATTTAAATATCGTGATAAATATATCAAAGATGATGTCAAATATGACTTAAAATTTTCTTACATAATTCCTTTTAGGTTGTGTGCTATATCACTATGACCCTTTTTTTCATACATGCATGGATGTTATTGACATTCTTGATGTTACCCCATTAGTTGATGTCTCATTTGATATCACATGATTTCTTCATCAACCTCTTGACAGTTATCCTCTTGTCCTTGTCTTTTCATTAAGGTTTTCTATGTTAGTGTTGCCTTTGTGGGCCCTGACTCAGGTTCAATGTTAGTCAACCAAACAAATCCCTACATTATTGGCCCTTTCGGCATCAACTCGTGGAGCGTGGATCGAAGTCTCACCCAAAGCAATATGGGGGGATGTTGGAACCAAGTTTCCGCACCCTAAGATGGTCTTCATGTCGGTTTATACCCCCTACTCCTGCCTTCTCTCAGGTCGCTAAGCCTTAGGGCTTATCGATCTACCCTTTATCCTGCCTTTTAGTACCTCTGCGAATGTGTACGATTGACCTTCGCGCAACCCTAACCAGTAGTTCAGGTACTTTCGCGCTCCTATGACGATGTATTGCATAGGTTCCCAAGTTATCCCAAGTGTTTTACTTATTCTACCTATCAATTACATTTATCGTCGCGTAAACTGGTATTCTTACTTGTGTTCAATTAACAAATATAATCACATACATACGCGCATCAAATAAACATTGTAATATAAACCACAATATAATCAGATGCATTAACAGAGACTAAATACACAGTAATTGCAGAATAATTCTCTTTATTGATATCTCCAGCTTAATACAGACTCTATCTACCCTGTGCACACAGCTGCAGGGATCCACGCACTCTGTTGCGGACTTCTACCCTAGGCCTCTGCGCACTCAGCTGCAGAGCCTCTACCTACACTAAGAACCGAGAACACTTAGAATTTTCCATTCTTCTTCGCTACTAACTCTTTTTCTTCTCCTTAGAGCTTACTTACTTAGCTCCTTTTTATACAATCCCATGGTCCGCGGACCATGGGTAGATATTTACAACCAACTTGACACTTTACAGAATAAGGGGGACAACCCTTTATGATTCTTGACACCTTCATGCTCCATGACCACAAAATGCGGAGACTTTACAACTTTACTACAAAATTATCCCAAAACATGGGCTTGTAGCCCCAAAACTGCTCTTGGGGGAACCCGTTCCCAATAGGCCCCCAACACAAACATGGTGACTCGCCCTCGAGTCATTCTGTGGGCATGGAGATCTTGGCACAAAGACCTCCCAGCTCGACCTGTATGACTGCCACCTCAGCGGTGCACTGCGTGGCTTCCTGCTTCACTTCTTCAACCAATTGCTCAGTCGCTGGTCTTGAACTATCAGCCTGAAGCTTCCGCTGAGTCACCTACAGACTAGCAAGCTTGCCTTCAATGGAAGTCGTGATCAAATAGGCCTCATCCAATGAAGGCTTCAAGTGCGCCTTCAGCACTGCCTCTTTGTGCTGAGCTACATCTACCAGTTCCTTCAGTGTTTTGACCTCCTGCAGCTTCGCAAGTCTCTATGTGAGGGCGACAATGCGCACTATTCCTTTCACCTCGTCATACCACTATTGTAGTTCTCGCGCCTCTATCTCCAACCTCTGTACATTAGGATCTTCTTGCAGTCTGGTCAGTACTTCGAATGACTGTTCAAATAGGCTTGTGCAGTCTGCTACTGCACTGTCTATTGGTGCTATCACCTCTGAGACAGTGGTTGCGCGCTACTCCTTTACTTGGGACGGAGTTAAAGGCTGGGCCTTCAACTGCAACTCTGCAATCTGGAGGTTCAGCTCCAGCTGAACCTTGGCCAACTCTGTGTGAGTGTCGCACACCCCCATAGCAAGTTTGTGAATGCGCACATCTACCGATTCTCCCTCAGGAATGGCCAACTCCAGGACCATTCAAAATGCTTCCTCTACAACCTTAACTATGGGCTTGTTTCGGTCTGTTACGTCGTTGAAAATGGCGATGGCAGAGTCTTGCTATAGTGCCATCTGCACATTGTTGATCTTTTGTTCACTGATCACCTGCAAAGCGCGCTATTCATGGGCCATCATCTCCGTGATCACCACATCCTGTAGTAGGTGGAGCGCCTTGCTAGGAAGCGCTACCAATTTCAGCCCTACTCCCTTGAGGGCACTGACAGCTGGCCTATCAGCTTCGATCTTTGTGCTTAGTGCTCCCTCCGACAACATTATCGCTCGATAGTCCTTTGCGTGCAGCATCCCGATGGCTTCTGAAGTATCGATGGTGAGGCTGGTGGATGCCATGCCAGTCTATGATGCACATATATGCAGCTCATGCAGACCCGTCTGGATGGCCCCCAATAGTTGTTGCTAATGTTGTTGCTCGAACTGTTGTAGTATCTTCGCGGTGACATCTCCCACTATATCTCCCATGTCATTCAAATCTCCCTTTGTTAGGGTGATTGGGTCCAGCGACGTCTTACTGGACTTGGATTTATTTCGCAGCCCAAATTTTTCCTGTCCTCTTGGACACTTGATACGGAACGACGTTGTCTGTGGGTCCGCTCTGTGCTGCTCTGTCTGCTCATCTGTTTTGGGCGAGGGCGACCTCATACCTTTGTCAGAGTCGCGCTCTACTCCACCTGTCTGCTCTTCCGCCTGCTATGCGGTATCGCACACTGCCTGGGCCTTGTCATCGGCCTCCTTCCTCCTCTTCTTGGCCAACTGCTCCATCTTGTGCTTGGCCTCTTCCTTTTTGCACTGCGTGGTGGACTTGCTCGATCCCACCACCAAGTCTAAGGCAGTGCACCACTCTGCCGACCAACAATCAAGAACTGCATCGATCGCGTCATCAGTTTCCAAGTAAGGCAAGTCATGCCACTTCTGCTTAGGGTCCTTCCATGCCCTGATCGATATGCACTGAAAGTCTGCCTTGAACTCCACGTACTCCTATAGTTTGGCAAAAACCGTAGGCGACAATTGTGGCTTATGATTGATAGCCATGCGTATCTTCATTTCCATCAAGATCCAAAATATCTTACTATCCTTGATGCGCTGAGCATCCTTGGTCTCCAGAGCGAAACATAATTCACCGCTTCTGGCAGGTCTGGCGCGATCGAGGGTAATTGACTGTCTTTAGCCAGTTCCCAGGCTACCAACATAATGGACAACAAAATCCATGCATAGTGGAAGGTATTGCTAAGCTCTTATGCCTCGTGACAGTTCGCGAGGAACTCACTACAGAGATAGTGCATCCAATTAAACTGAACTCCTTCTGCGCATTGGGCCACTAGAGCGATGATGGGTGCCAACACTTCATCTGCGTGACTTTTCCACACAACTTTTCTTGCCAAAATCTGCGTGGCCACCTTGACCATAGGATCATAGATACTCGAGATGGCATAGCCTTGCGGCTTCTTCACGAGCTTGAATTTCTCCTTCATGGCCTTCGCAAGGGTATGCTCGTCACCTTTTTTGCCAAACATCATGGTCGGATTTTCCCCTATATATGGCAGCTGTGTGATCCTATGGATCAACATGTCGGTGATGGGTATCGGCTCCTCCAGCCACAGAAACCCATTGTGCACCAAGCATAGTAGCTGCTTGATTACCAATAATGTAATGGGTGTGTGATTGTAGTGCAACACCCATAGCAGGTTGAGCAGACCTACCTTGTCTACACCCTTGAGCCACTTCCGCGGTTCGAACACAATCATCCCGGTGGTTGTATGAACAATGTTGTGCATTAGTTGGTCTGTCGCTAAGTGAGGGAACTTCTTAGTGTCAGCTAAGTCCCAGTCTTCCAATTTCAACAGCGGAACCGCCCCAAGCACGGTTCTTCAAAGACAATCTCGTCTGGTAGCAGTGGTATGTGCAACGCGACCTTGCTTTCGTCAATGTCCTTCGGCACCTTGGGCTTTCCCTTGCGCGGAGGGACGTATTCGGGGAACTTAGTATTAAGGTTAGAACCATCGACTTCAGTGTCCTCCACTTCCACCCCCATATCCTCATCATCCATCGGGATGTCCTCAATCTCTTCCTCCTCTAGCTCCATGTTAATAGTTTTTCCCTTTTCTTGTGCAGTGGGCTTGTCCTTCTATGGGTTTCTTCTAGGAAATGTGTGCACGAGTGTCGTATCCTGCTTTCCCTTCTTATCCTTCGCACTCTCTTTAGTCAGGGTAGGCTATGGTCTAGGTGTCCATGGTGACTTAGGGACTTCAGCTAGTACCTCTACAACCTCTGTAGCATCTCCCTCTACCTCCATAACAACTTCTGGCACAGCCCCCTTGGCTGTCACTACTTCGGTGTCCATAGCTTATGATCTTAGGATAATGTCACGGATGATATTGCGGTCGAACTCTGGAAATCGATCAAACACTAGCTAGTCAAGCAATTCTTCAAAGAATGCATGGTTCATGCACGTCTAAAATCTCACCAACTCAATGCTCAAAATGCAAAGTGTTTTTCGTTGGGTAACCACATGTAATTTATAGGCCATTTTGAATTCAAGTCCGACCGTTCCCCCCAAATTCGGTTCATTAATGCCAGATTGGTGGCAAATTTTCAAGGATCTTACCCATAAAATTCGTCTTAAATGTCGCCCGCCCGCTCCATTTAGCCGCGTTCTCATTGTCAAATCATGAATAAAGACTTTAACGGTCACTTTCTAACTGACCTGCACAGTTTTTCCCTAGGTAGCGCAACTCTCTCTGTGCTGTTGTGAACCTTGTGACATCTCCTCGTTCCATGCAATCCCTCGATCACGCAGTTTCCCAACCCGAGCAGTGTAGTTTATAGTCCCGCGCCTCCTTTCAGTTGCCTGGAGCGCTAAGACTATGCTACCTTGATATAGTCACCCCTATGTATGGCTTCAATTGACTACCATTCACCTTTCCTGGGAAGGGATCTCCATTCAATTTAACCAACTCAATTGCTCCACCGTCGGTAATCTTGTTAATGACATAGGGCCCAAGCTAGTGCATCCTAAATTTCCTTGGAAATTTATCAAACTTGTTGTCATATAACAAAACCAGTCTAATGTGCCGATCATGCCATGATTTTGCACAGTCTAATGTGCCGATCATGCCATGATTTTTCGTGCTCCTTTTGTACCTGTTGGTGAAATCCAGCCAAAAAACTTTCTTCCTCAAGCTCGGCAAGCTGGTCGAGCCTCTCTTCCAGGGCTCTGCGATCCGTCATACTAGTGAATGCCACTATGCACAGACTAGGCACAATGTATTCCATTGGCATCACTGCTTCAACACCATATACAAGCCTAAAGGGTGTCTGCCCAGTCAACTTTTTGCACATCGTTCGATAAGTCCATAGTACTGCAGGTATGCGCAGGTCCCAATCATTTTGCTGAGCGTTGCAAAATTTGGTCAGCGCATTCTCTAGTACGCTATTGAATGATTCCACCGCCCCATTATCCTTTGGGTGATAAGGCATGCTTTTCTGGTGATATACCTGAAATTCCCCCGTCAGCGTGCTGATCGTTTTGTTGAGAAAGTGCGTACCATGATCACTCATCAAAATCTTTGGACACCCAAATCACGTCAGTACATACTCAAAGAGAAACTTCGTAGCGGTCACGCTTGTGCAGTCCTTCATAGGTTGTGCCTCCGCCCATTGAGTCAAATACTCAGTCGTGGTGATAATGTACTGCACACCCGTCTTCTTTCCTTGAGGCTGAATGGGTCCCACAAAATCTATTGCCCATTTCTCGAAAGGTTGTAATGTCATCTGTGGGTTTAGAGGAATCTTATCTCTCCGCAATGGCCTACCAGTCCTTTGACACACATCGCATGCCCTGCAGTAGGTTTTTGAATCCTTATGGAGGGTTGGCCACCACAACCCTGCATGTAGAACCTTCTGCACGGTTTCCCTTCCTGCGTAATGCCCTCCTGCGGCACCCCCATGAGCGTCCACGAGGATACTGCTTCTTTCAAACTTTGGTACATATCCTCACAATACTTCATTAGACCCCATTTAGTACAAATGTCCGGCAATGATAGAAAAGTCTGTCGCGCGCACCACCAACTCCTTTTTCTACTGGGTGATGTAGCCTTCTGGGGCAGTTCCTATCGTTAGGAAGTGTATGATGTATTCAAAGTGACCATTCACAATGAAAAATTCAAAGAGGTGCACATCAGGCAATCCTTCTTCCAAATTAGTGGGCTCTTCTCCCGTTTCAATGGGCGACAGATGGTTTGGTCTCGCGTTCAATCGTTTAGGATTCACAATAACTTCAAAATCATACTCCTAGAACAATAACAACCCCTTGCAGATTATCCCCCCAAACATAGGCTTATTGACCAGGTATTTCAATGCAGAATGATCTGTACACATCTTAAAATTTCCACCCAACAAATAGTGTCTAAACTTTTGGAGCGCGTATACCATGGCTAGTCCCTCGCGCTCGGTGGTGGAATAATTCTTCTCAGCCTTGGATAACCTCCTGCTTGCGAATGCTATAGGATGGTGCGTGAATGCTCACTTGCCTTACTTGATGACTTCACGCTCACTTGAAGGAATAACCACGCTCACTTGATGTCGATCTCAACTTGCTTGATTGGTGTTAGGGTTGAACTTGTTTGGTTGCTTTGATGGTTGCTGCAATGATCTTCACTCTAGCTCGCTTGAAGGTTTGAACTTTGTACTGTTTTGATGAAAATTGCTTGAATGAATACTCACGCTCGCTTGCAGGAGATGTGAACTTGTTGCTTGTTTTCTTTAGATTTAAAATTCGTTAATTCACTTGATTCTGATTAAAGGAAGGGTGTCGAACACTGTCGAAAATGCACCCAAAAAACGCTTAATGATTTAATGACTCACTACAATGAATTCAATTTGACTCAATTCAAGACTTGGGTGTCGGTTTCAACTGAGAATGCACCCTTACAATTCAATGTAATTTGAGTTTGATTACAAGTTCAATAATGTTGATGTAGACTGTGCTTTGAAACGTTGAAGTTGACAGATTCATTAACTTGATTGTAGTGATGTAGACTTTGCTTTGAAATGCTGGAGTTTGCAGATTCATGAACTTGATTGTATTTAGTGAAATTTGTCTGTTGAGGTAGAATGTTGATGTTGAAAACTTTGATTATTTTTTGTAGTGACGCAAATGCATGTGTTGAGCTTAATTATCCTTCCTTGTAGCTATTTCATTACAGGTGTTGTTCTTGCTGTCATTGTGTTGGGTCCCTATAATACTAGTGATTACCCCATTAATATTGTAGTTATACCCCTTATTTATATTTTTGTGCCCCTATTACCCCCATATTGTTATTTTTGTGCCCCATAGAATCCCTCTATTGTTATTTTTGTGGCTTTATATTATTATTGTTAGGTCGGCTGGATTATATTGTGACTCCTTAGACTCCTATATATAGTAAGGAGGTTTTGTCATTTGTATCATCCAAGAATTGTTCATTTATGTAATGTAAAGGAGGTTTCCCCTCGAAGAGGCTGAATTCTAAGGCGTTGATCTATCTTTTCTATCTTTTCTTGAGCTGGTTTCGTAACATTTGGTATCAGAGCTTTGGATTCTAGGGTTTCGCTGCTCCAAACAGGTCATCGTGGCATTTTCGCTATAACTTTTTTTTTGTGATGTTTCAGAAGTCGTAAAAAAAACCCATTTGAGAAGAAATCGCGCTGAACCTTGGGTCCGAACTTCAGAGCTTTTCGCGTGATATTTGCGGAGATATGATCTGAGGAAGTTGGTCTTTTTGCAGACTCCTGAATTACATTCAAAACAGGTGACCTGGGGAAAATCGTCATAACTTTCTCTCTGGGGATCAGATTGAAATTTCGTAAGAAGGTACAGAAAGAGGACGGACTGTAGTTTCTTGTGTGTGTGTTTCAGATTCAAAGGTTGAAACAGTGACTCGTGGCACGTCATACAAGTTCGCTCTACTGAAACAGTTTAAAAGCAAGCCACTGTGGGAGATTTCACATAACTCTTCCTTGGAGAATCCAATTTGGCTCAGACTTGTGGCATTGGAAAGAGGATGCATAAGGATACTACAGATAGCAATTTCAGAACTGGATGATCCGAAATTACAGAGATACATCAGATTCAATATCAGGCTTCTATAAAGTGAAAAAAGGTGTGTAGTTTTTTTTTAAATTTTTGTGTAAGCTTGGTTTAACGAAATTCAAAGGGCATAGTAAAGCATTATTATTGGTAACTGATGCCCCAAGGAAAGAAAATGCAAACACCTAGTAAGGAACCTGAAAGCTCTAGCATGACTCATGAAGAAGAGGAAGAAATGCTACATGATATATCAAAATTACAAGAACAAGTGCAACAAATGTCACGCTCACAAAAGCTAACAGAAGCTAAGATAAGTGGCGTGGAATCTAAGATAAAGGGCATGGAAGCTAAGATGGATGATTCGAAGACAGATTTGAAGAGAGACATGGAAGATTTGAAGATAGATTTGAAGACAGACATGGAAGAATTGAAGAAGTTGCTACAAGAAAGGGTCACTAATGGTGAAAAGGTAGTAAAGGAAACTCATGATGAGAACAAAAGAAATGTTAATCATGATTCCATAGACGCTAATGTTGGATCGAAGAATCACCATATTCCAAAAATCGATATGAGGAAGTTTGATGGCAAGGATCCCGCCACATGGATATTACAGATGGAGCAATTCTTCGATCTCAATAATGTGCAAAACGCACAAAAGGTACGTATGGCAACTGTATATTTGGAACCAAATCAGTTTGTATGGTATCAATGGCTTTGCTCTCGTAAACAATTTATCACTTGGGCAATTTTTACGGAAGAATTGATAGCACATTATGAAGATACAAAAAGCAACACTTTTTTTAGCCAATTGATAAGTCTCAAACAAAAGGGTTCAGTAATGGAGCACATTGAGGAGTTCCAAAAATTGAACATAAGGGTAAAAGATATTCCAGAGGAGCATAGGATTGATGTGTTCATAGGGTCTTTAAAGGATAATATCCAACATGATGTTCGCCTTTGGGAACCTGATTCATTAGAGAAGGCATTCAGGTTAGCAAGAAAAATGGAAAGCAAAATTATGGCAACCAGGAAACATACCACTCACAACTATAAAGACGGAAGTGTTGTTGCCCCTAGTCTTCCACAACCTATAAGGTTGACACCACAACAATTGGAAGAAAAAAGAGCAAAAGGGCTTTGTTACAGTTGTGATAGCAAATACACTAAAGGTCATAAGTGTGCTGAGAAGAAATTATTCTACATAGATTGTGAAGAGGAAGAAGAAAAGGAGCAAGAAAGGTCAAAAGAAGAAGATATACTCCAGGAACAAAGCCTAGATGAAGAACAAATAAATCCGACCATATCTTGTAATGCATTGGCGGGAATTACCACTCCTCAAACCATCAAGATAGAAGGACAAATCAAGAAGAAAAAGGTAATAGTGTTGATTGATTCAGGAAGCACCCACAATTTTATTCATTGTAGGGTAGCAAAAGAATTGAATTGCTTCCTATATCCAGCACCAGAGTGTCAAGTGATGATTGCAAATGGAGGAACAATAAATTGCTCTGGAAAGTGCCATAATATCAAGCTATCCATGGGAGAATATGTATTGACTAGCCCAATGCTTTCCATTCCAATGGGAGGTGCGGATGTTGTACTAGGAGTCCAATGGCTACAATCCTTGGGTACAATAGCTTTTAATTTTCAAGAACTTTTCATAAAATTTTCTACGGAAGGAAAGGAAGTTGAATTAAGGGGTATTGTAGGGAAACCAGGAAAGATAATCAGCTCTAATGGTATGACAAAGCTTCTAAAAAAGGAGCAAAGAGGTGTAATTGCACAATTATGTTCGCTAGATGTTTCCACATTGGAATCATCTATTTCTCCAGATCTCCAAAAAGTCCTGGACAATCATTCCAAGGTATTTGAGACTCCCAAAGGTCTCCCACCTATGCGTGATCATGATCATGCTATTCATCTGATTCCAGGAAGTGTTCCTCCAAACATCAGGCTGTACAGATACCCTATGTCCGAAAAAGTGAAATTGAACGTATGGTTGCAGAAATGCTAGAGGCTGGTATAATTCAACCGAGTCAAAGTTCTTTCTCAGCTCCAGTAGTATTGGTGCACAAGAAGGATGGATCATGGCGCATGTGTCCGGATTATAGGGAGCTCAACAAGCTCACTATTAAAGATAAGTTCCCCATTCCTGTTATTGATGAATTACTGGATGAATTGCATGGATCAATTTACTTCACCAAGTTGGATCTTCGTTCGGGATATCATCAAATCAGAATGAAGATTGAAGACATTCCGAAAACGGCATTTAGAACTCATGAGGGTCATTATGAATTTTTGGTCATGCCTTTTGGCCTTACCAATGCACCTTCAACATTTCAAGGTTTGATGAATTCAATTTTCAAACCATTCCTTAGAAAATTTGTGTTAGTATTTTTTGATGATATACTAATCTACAGCAAGTCTTGGAAGGATCATGTTGAACATGTTGACAGGGTGCTACAACTATTGGAGGAGAAACAATTATATGCAAAAAGATCCAAATGTTTCTTTGGAGTCCAGGAGGTGGAATATTTGGGTCATATTGTATCTCATGAAGGAGTTAAGGTAGACCCTAGCAAAATTAAAGCCATTAAGGAATGGAAAATCCCCACATCCATAAAGCATCTGCGAGGATTTCTTGGGTTGACAGGGTATTATCGCAAGTTTGTTAAGAATTATGGGAGAATAGCAGCACCTCTAACAACATTATTGAAGAAAGATTCATTTTCATGGACTCCGGAAGCAACAAAGCCTTTGAACATCTTAAAGAGGCAATGTGCCAAGCACCGGTCTTAGCTACACCGGACTTCACAAAAACCTTTATTGTGGAATGTGATGCTTCAGGAAATGGAATTGGTGCTGTTCTAATGCAAGATGAAAGACCCATTGCTTTTGAAAGTCGTCCAATCAAGGGAAAGTTTTTAAGCAAAGCTATTTATGAGAAGGAAATGTTGGCAATACTCCATGCACTTAAGAAATGGCGACCCTACCTAATGGGAAGACACTTCAAGGTAAAAACGGATCATGATAGCCTTAAATACTTTTTAGAACAAAGATTATCCTCTGAAGAGCAACAAAAGTGGGTCACAAAGATGTTGGGTTATGACTTTGAAATCATCTAAAAAAAGGGAAGCAAAATGTGGTGGCAGATGCACTCTCAAGAAAGGATGAGGATGTGGAAGCATTGTTGTGTGCCATTTCTATTATCCAACCAGATTGGATAAATGAAACAAGGGAGGAATGGAAGAATGACGAAGAAGTGTGGGCACTTATTCGAAAGCTACAACAAGATTCCAGTACTTCTGATACATTTAGCTGGAAAAATGATTCGTTATGGTACAAAGATCGCTTATACCTCTATAAGAATTCCCAGCTAAAACAAAAGATTCTTATGGAATTGCACACTTCTACCTTAGGAGGGCACTCAGGATTTTTAAAAACTTACCACAGGGTTAAGAAGGAATTTTTTTGGGATGGCCTTAAATCAGATATTCAAAAGTTTGTGGCGGAATGTTTGGTTTGCCAGCAAAATAAAGTTGAAACAATTAAGACACCAGGTCTATTACAACCTTTATCCATTCCAAGCCAACGTTGGGAGGACGTTTCAATGGATTTTATCACAGGTTTACCCAAGTCTGAGGGAAAGAGTGTCATCATGGTGGTAGTTGACAGACTTACCAAGTATGCACACTTTTGTGCATTATCACATCCATTTAAAGCCAGTACAGTTTCTACTGCATTTATGGAATCAGTTCAAAAGCTACATGGAAACCCAAAGATTATTGTAAGTGACAGAGATCCCATTTTCACTGGAAATTTTTGGACAGAATTATTTTCTTGTCTTGGTACTCAGTTAGCTCATAGCTCATCTTATCATCCTCAATCTGATGGGAAAACTGAGATAGTAAACAAATGTTTGGAAGGATATCTTCGTTGCTTTGTATCTGATAAACAGACACAATGGGTCAAATGGTTGCCTCTGGTTGAATGGTGGTATAACACTTCCTTCCATACAGCAACAAAAATGACCCCATTTATGGCACTTTATGGGTATCAACCACCATCAATCACATCATATTTAAGAGAAAATTCTAAGGTTCAGGCAATGGAACATCACATCGAACATCAACAACAAGTCCTCCAACTCTTAAAGGATAACCTCGTGTTGGCACAAAATAGAATGAAACAACAGGCAGATCAACATCGCAGTGAAAGAAGTTTTGATGTAGGTGATTGGGTATTCCTACGGCTACAACCATATAAGCAAATGTCCCTAAAGCAAGCTAAGAAGGATAATAAATTATCACCAAAGTATTATGGTCCGTACAAGGTGTTGCAAAAGATTGGTACTATGGCATACAAATTGGAGCTTCCTGCAGCTTCTCGATTGCAGCCAATTTTCCATGTTTCATGTTTAAAGAAGGTTATAGGTGACAAGCTCCCAATTCAAACAATATTGCCAGAACTTGACGATGAAGGAAAAATTATATTGGAACCGGAAGCAGTCACAGAAACAAGAACTCGACAGCTACGAAATCGATCAATTTCAGAGTATCTTATCAAGTGGAAGAACTTATCCGCTGAAGATTCCACATGGGAGGATGAGAATTTTATGCAGAAGTATCCAGAACTACTCAAGCGTTGAGGACAACACTTTTTTGAAGGAGAGGGGCATGTTGGGTCCCTATAATACTAGTGATTACCCCATTACTATTGTAGTTATACCCCTTATTTATATTGTTGTGCCCCTATTACCCCCATATTGTTATTTTTGTGCCCCATAAAATCCCTCTATTGTTATTTTTGTGGCTTTATATTATTATTGTTAGGTCGGCTGGATTATATTGTGACTCCTTAGACTCCTATATATAGTAAGGAGGTTTTGTCATTTGTATCATCCAAGAATTTTTCATTTATGTAATGTAAAGGAGGTTGCCCCCTCGAAGAGGCTGAATTCTAAGGCGTTGATCTATCTTTTCTATCATTTCTTGAGCTGGTTTCATAACACATTGTATTTTATGTGTGCATGAAATGAGATCATTTACATGTCAAAACTAGACACAAATCATAAGCAAAAACATGAAGCAATAGAAATACCCGCCATCACAAACATACAAATGGTGTACCTAGGATCCCCTTATTCAATTTCGGGCAGATCTAGGACACAATCACCACAAAAAAATATGTTTGTATTAATCACTGGAGTACATCATTCTTCAACTTCTCAAGCAATGAGAATGCCAAGCTCACAAATGCTTGAAGCAACTTGTCTTCAAAAATGACTCACCCGCTTTCTTCAAAAAAATATGAAAATGACCTCCTTAACAAATACACCTTATCACTCCATTACAAGGAAATAATCCCTTTCTTTATAAAAAAGTCTCACTGGCCATACAAAACACGGGTATAAACTCCAGTTGGTACCTTAAAAGGCTCAAGAAACACAATAAATGCGTGCATTGATGGGAGAAAGTAGAATCCTAATCACGCCTAACAAACGCCCAGAACCTTGTACAAAATAGGGCAAATGAATATGAAACCAGTACCATTCAAAGGCAACACACAAACCAAACAATCCATTCCTCAACTTGATAAAGAAAGAAAGCAAGGAAATTGCTTTATGTGTTCTATCATTACAACTTCATAGAGACTACGCTCAGCTTCAGAATGTTGTCAACTTCAACCAGAGTGTTGATGAACTACATACAGGCCTCAACGCTAAAGCTGACAGCTTTTCTTGAAGGCAGATCTGGTCTCTGACGCTAAAAACATCACATGTTGCTACATTTAGTAACGATTAGAAATTCATGAGCATTTTCGTCTCTGAATTCACAGTTTGCTAGCCGTTTGTAACCCCACCTTCCTGCAAATATTATTGTTATTGCTCTACTCTATCTAGAACATGATAATTAAATATACTGTGAGAAAAACGGGGATACACGCTCTGTTTCCATGGAATAACACACTCATTTTTTCCATAAACATATGAATTTGTGGCCTAGGAAATGAAATGAAGGCAATAAATACGCTAAATTTAGGTTGAATATAAGGCACACCCACATGTATATCCAACGGCTGTCTTTGAAAATTTAAGCACTAGTCCACTGTTGGGCCCTCTTAGAAAAAACCGAAAGCTGAAACTGACCCATTCCACACAATGACTTTTTAATCCAACACTAGTTACACCAAATGTGCCAATGACCGCTGTGGAGATTGAAGAAATCCAATGCAATTTGACAAGAATTAATTTTTTCTTTCCCTCTCAGTTCTTCCATTGCAAATGTTCTTCTCTATTTCTGATATTACACATTTTCCACTAATTCTGCAATGGGTCAACTAGTTTTTAATGGTTGGATCTGTCATCAAACTTGGTCAAAGGTTTTCACAATTATTTGTTATGAAAAATGGTCTAAATGTCTCCATAGTAGTCTTTTTTCAGATCTTTTAAATGAGTTCCAACCTTAATCATTTGTTCTCCTCATATCACAGTGAGCATCATTCTCTACTTTGACTTGGAAACACTAGGCGAGAGGATTATGATCCCAATTGACTGAGGGAAAGGTTCTAAACACGGGAAAGAACCATATGACACAAGTATTTACAAATAAATATCATGATTGTTATACTACAAAGCCATTATCAGAAAGATTCCACTTGATGAGTAATGAAGCTACAAGAAAATAATCTAAACTTGCATCACAATTTCCTGTCTCTCACCAGTCTAGATCTTCACACTAGAAGCTGAAAAGACTGACACAGGCAAGGCTCTTTAATTTCTAGATATTCCACTTTGAACGCAGTTTAGGCCCACATATCAATATCGACGTGCCCAAATTTTAAGAATATTTTGCTCCAAGAGCTGCAAGATACATATCCATGACTGTTTACACATAACAATGGGCTGAAATGAGCAGAGCAAGCAGAGACTTCTTTGTTTCCGAACAACAACCTCATTCAGGACATAAAAAAAGACAGTTTACTCATCAATTCCATCTCACTGTAGCAACTACTCTGAGTCTCCACCACAGAACTTGGTATTCATTGAACCATCCTTCGACAAAACAACCACGACCAATTGCCTTCCATATCATTTCAAGAGAGGGAAGCTGCTTACCTGGACGACTGATTATCCCGCCCCCGTTGGTAGATCTTTCACTGGCGTTAGCTGCTGAATCGTTTTTCTGTTACCATTATTCGGTTTGTTGATTCCACCATCTATACAACAGACCATTCCACTGTTGAGAAAATGTATACAGTGAATGCAGTTAAATTAACAAGTCCATCACCACAACTCCAACGTTACTTGTCCTTCTCTACCTTTGCAGATCTCAATTGGATAATTTATTTTTACCAACACAAATTAGCAAATGATCCACGGTATTTGGCTCAACGCCTTCTCATAGCGAATTATTCCAGCTCTCTTCCAATCGCAGCCTCTTACCTTTAGATATCACATCCCAAGCTCCGATACCACATATTGAAAAATGAAATTAACTCAAACAGATTACATAAAACACACATAAAAACCAGACACAAAATATTGGCAGAAAAGGCTTTAGCCTTGTGGCTTCCTCAGGTATTCTCTCTCATTAAAAGAATGTAGTGTTACAAATAAATAGATGAGAGACAGTGTCTCAAGATAGTGCGTGCTATCTTAGACACCTTTGGTTGAGATAATTTCTCACCAAACACACACCAATATAGGAGTTACCTAAACTAACTCCTATCTTAGAGGAACAACCCAAGAGTTAGGCACAAATTCCTAACTTGTAATATTTAATTTATGTTTGGATTTATTATTGTTTTGTGAGAGAGGCTAACAAAGATCTCCTTTGTAGTTATGTTGAACATAGGGTACACTCTCATCCTCCCAACCTCCACTTTCCAACTCAAATTAGTATAGCAAGAAACTCAAATTAGTATAGCAAGAAAATCTCTACATTACCTTTTTCACAACCTCCACTTTCTAACTCAAATTATTATAACAAGAAAATCCATACACTACTTTTTCTCTTGTTCCAAGAATGCAGGGAAGATATGATACTAATTTTTAGGAAGTGATGGTCTAGATTGAAGGATTTGTTTCCTCCACTCCTCTTAACTTTGTAAACTAAGTTTTTAATAAGTGAAGGTTCCAAGTAACATAAGGTATATCTTTTTAGGTATAAATCCCTCAATATCCCCTCACCTTTCCCCTCTTATAGTATCATGACCCCTTTAGGCATTTTTTTTCCATCAAACTTGGTCATTTTATTAATCTCAAACACAAAGTATTCAAAGTATTCAAGAGGATCAACTTGGGATATTACATCCCCCTGGAATAACACCATCCTCAATGTGTGTTATTGTAGCAATGTCTATGTCTTTATTTTTTAGTTGTACTTGCAATGTCATTCTCTTGCTTATATTGGTACACATTTTGACATATCCATACAACAATCATCAAAATAAACATGCATATCATAACCACTTCTATGTATAAAATATCTCATCATATCTATGAATTTTAAGTTCTAAGTTGAAACACATATATTTACAACACACAAGATAAATTATGTAATTCTTCTCAATACTTATGCTTATAAATATGTAACGGCTCCATATTCTTACCACAAATGCATTTAACTCATTGCTTTATGCAAAAAACCTAATGCACTTATGATTCCATCTAGCATGTAATGTGAATTTCAAATCACATATTCATTCAAGCATCCTCTTCCTTGCAATCACTCACCCTCTAGGCCAATGCATTTTTTTTGTACAGACCCTTAAGTAATCCACCATTTTCCAAGGTTGCCTCGCATAGGAAGCATATAGATACTTATAGTATTACAACCAAGACATCCCTCTAGCTTTATCTAACATAGTGTGTCTCATCTAAACGATGACGAAGACATATCTTAGGGCATGTTAGGTAAACTTGACTCGGGAAAACATGCAAAGTTGACCAGGTCAACAATGGCGGTTTTGGGCCCATGATTTTTTGCCTGCCCATGGTTTTGTCCCTATGGAATTCATGTAATGGAGCCTTTAAAAGGCTAGGAGGAACTCTATTGTAATGGGCCAGGGGATGTAAGTGGTGAAGGCTCATTTTACCGGCTTGGCCAAATATTTGGTCAAGGATCTACTGAAATTCCACTAGCTGGGTTTTTCCCTGGAGTTAGGGTTTTCCCAGGGTAAACAATGTGTGCATTTATGTTTGCATGTGTTTATGTGTTTTGTTGTTTTTAGTACTTTTAAATTTTCCTCTCAGTAAATTTGTTTCTCCAAGAAAATTTATACATTTGGTATCAAAGCCAAGTGTTGGCCTCAAGGGGATACCTGTGTTGCCAAGGGTTGGTTTGGTGTAGCGGATGGAGAGATCAACATAGAGTCTACCACAAATCTGACTGCAAATGATGAAATAAACATGGCTGATCTGAAGCTAGAGAATGAGGAAAACACATTGCAAAGACCTACCATGCTAAGGTCGTTGAGGGACTAGTGGATATTCACCAAGAATGGGACACCAACATGAATGATTTTTTTCTTTGTAGGTGCACAGATGGAAAATTATCAGGTTGATGGTGGATTAGAAGGTTGGATGCAAGGGTACAATTCAACCAAAATCCCAAGAGCATTGCCAATGTAAGGGGTTGTGATCCAAAACTCTGAAGGCCACAAGAAAAAGGTATGAGGTAGAAAGATTCCTAGTAGAGATGAGGCAAAAGATCAATAGTCCACTTTGTGGTTTGTGAGTTGTATTTGTAGAGTGTGGAAGGAAGTGTTGACTTCGTGAGTTGTATTTGCAGAGCATGGAAAGTAGCACTGAGTTCGTGAGTTGTGTCTGCAGATTGTGGAAGGAAGTGTTGATTTTTCTAAGGGAGGATTGGATGATCTGGAAAGAAATGTAGTGGAAGTGTAATGACCCTTCCATGGTGGTCTTGTTAGAAAATGGTTTATCAAATGCCTCTCCTATGGTAAATTGATGGCCTGCATGACTGCAAATTTTTTTATCAATCGCGAGAAATAGTGAATCAATTAGTTATATAATATAAGGTCGTTTATGTATGAGTACAATATGGACAAATATTAGCAGAAAATGCACTGGTGGACTGTGATGTTTGAATCAAATGGAGGGCTCAAATGCTAGACAAGAACCCTTTACCATGAGCTCACTTTATGTGAGCATGAATCTTTCTATTTGAGTAGTACTAACAGGCTACTGTGATGTGCTCCATAACGTAATCATGAAGATCATGAGAGGTGGGCTTCCATTGGAGCAAACACCTCTACCAAAGGTTTAATTGGCATCGTATGTTAGGTGTATATCTAATGAGGGACTCACACATGATCAAATTCACAACATCAAAGGAATGGTTTCGATGGGAATGGTAAGCCACAATCTTGTTGAGGGATATCGAGAGGCTGCTTCTATGATGTTCTCTAGAGGTCAGTGTTTGTTGATATATAGTAAATAATAGATGATGCAGGGGCATTCTTAATCTCTTTTGACCGAGAGGACAAAATATTTTACTAAGAGGAGTTGGTTCCTCAAAGAGTGGTTTGTTAGGCCATAATTTGTTTTAATTTGCCATTTAATTATCCAAATTAGTCAATTTGTTGTAGCAATTGTAGTTTAGGTAGATTTTTCTCTAAATTAGTGCTCAGATCCTATCTTCAATGAAAGGAACCAAATTGGTGTAATATTCATATATTTGATTAATGAAAAGAGAGAGAAGTGTGGTGGTGTGTGTGTATTTTTGTTCATGATAGCTCTGTTTTGTGTTTTTTGTTAATTCATTCTTCTCCCACATGCTTGTTGAGAAATTTGTGTCTCTATTTATTGCCTAAGATTTAGTTAGTGATTGGAGCATTTCAAGAGGTTAGATGAAGGGAGAGTTGTCCAATGAAGTGTCGCAGAGTGTGACAGAAAGCCAAGGGTCCAAAGAAAACTAGAGGGATGAACTACTAAGGCCGAGACTAAGTCCCCTGGATTAATACTTAGTTGATTTCATTTTATTTTGGAAAAGTACGTCTCTTGTCAAGGTTGGGATCGTCTTCAAACATAATCCCTTAAAAAAAAACTAATCAGCAGGTCAGAGCTGTCGAGCCCGAAAGAATCATTTGGAGTCCAAGCCTATGGGATCAGAAAGGAGGAGTCAGGCTACATCATCCCGAAAGAATAATTTGGAGTCCAAGTCTTTGTGACCGTAAAGGAGGAGCCGAGCCACGTCATCCCAGAAGGGATAGCCTAGAAGATTCGTTTGAGCCCAAGTCTAAGCCACTGGGAAGAGTAAAGCGTCAGGCCAACACAATGTTGGTGGACATATAAGTGGGGAATGCTCGAAGGTTATAGGTTGGAGGTTGTGAAATCGCGCACAAAGTTTCATTGCCAGGTTGGAATGGAGTGGGTGGAGCCCACCTGGCCACTGCCTAACTCAGTAATAAGAATTGGGAGAACCAAGATACGCGTCGGGATTTAAATTCTGGGACACATCGACATTATTTAAAAGCCCTTTCACTGTTTGTTAAAGTTGGATTTCAATCTCGAATCATACACACGTAGTATATAGCGCTAGGTCATAGCGCTTGGCTCTAAGGGTTATGTTATGAAGATTGTTTACTCTAGAGCTATAAAAACTCTCTTGAACTCGATGGTTTTGTTAATCACCTTTTCTAAAGGGAGCCAAATCCGAAGGGGGGGAAAATTTAGAAAATCTAAGGGAAAATTTACATCAGGTGGTATCAGAGTAGACCCTGTGTCTATTATGGAACAAAGGAGAAATCATGCTGCCTAGAGTTGAAATTGGCACTTGATGAGGTGCAAGAGGTGTTGGCAGAGGCACAAGAGAAGAAAGAAGGCAAATACCTATTGCCAATAGAGAAGTGTTGAGAGTGATGCGATATTTGGAAGAAATAATGGCAACTATGGAGACTTGTTGACACAGAGATCCTGATGTTGGAGATGAAAGTGTTGAGGAGGAAGAAGAAACCAAAGAGGAAGAAGTAGAAGAACCAACATAGGCTAAGGTTTTGAAGTCAGTTTTGGGGACTGTCGTAAAACCAAAACAAGATTTGTCCTTCTATACAGGAAGCATGAATCGAGAGGAATTGATCGATTGGATCACAAAGATGGAAAAACTATTTGATTATGAGGAAATGGATGAAGAAAATAAGGTTAAGTTGCAGTGACCCGATTGATGGGACATGCAGGTCTCTAGTGGGATGGTGTGCAGACAGAGAGGAGAAGAAATAAAAATAATATCAAAAGTTGGGATAGAATGGTAGTGAAACTCAGAGGGAAGTTTTTTCAAAAATATTACCAGTTGACTTTGTTCAAAAGTATGTAGAATTTCAGACAAAGAGGATTAACAATTAGAGAATACACAGAGGATTTCTGCAAGGTAAACATCAGAGATGGATATGTGGAATAGTCTGCAGAGAAGACTGCAAGGTATATCAATGGGCTTAGACTAGATATTCAAGATGAAATAAGTGTGTTGTCTCCAAGGAAAATAAAAGAGGCTTACCAGATGGCATTGAAAGTATATGAGAAGCTTGCAAGAAAACAAGCTGGTAGAGGTAAAGGTGTTGCTAGAGGCAGAAGACAACAAAAAAATAAAGGGATATCTACTACATCTAAGGATGGGGCTAGTAGTTCCAGTATATAAAACAACAGGAAAGTGATTCCAGAGGCCAGATATCTTCTTCCAGAGGACAAGGAAGAGGCAAGATAGAGGCTCGATGCCACAGTTGTGGTAAGATCGAACATATGGCATATGAATGCCCAGAGAATAGAGAACCTAGCCAAAGGAATTTTGTTGCAGCTACAACATAATAAGCAGAGGTAGAGGTGCAGGAAGAAAAAAATGTGCCAGAAACAGGTGAAGCTTTAATGATGAAGAAGGTATTGATTAAACAAGAAAAGGAAGCTATGGATCCAACCCAAAGGGGAGCTTTATTCAGATGTATTTTCAAAATCCAAGGTAAGTGTTGTAAGGTTTTGATTGATAGTGGAAGCACAAATAGTGTCTATAGAATTTGTAGAGAAGTTTTAATTGAAGAGGCAGAAGCATCCAACACCTTATAAGGTGTATGGATTGCAGAAGGGGCATCAAATATCGATTAATGAACAATTTGAAGTGGAGCTACAGATTGGTAGCTATAGAGACAAGATCTTATGTGATGTGATTCCCATGGATGTGTGTCACATTTTTCTTGGGAGACTGTGACAATTTGATAGGAGTTTAGTACATGATGGTAAGAGGAATATTTATAAAATCCAAAAGGATGGCATCAATCATACCTTGTTTCCATTATAGGAGGAAAGAACTTCTAGGAGCATTGATTCAAGGGCACTATTGATGAGTGGCAAGGAATTTCTACAACAATTGGAACTAGAAAAGGTAAACTTTGTTATTTTTTGTAAGCCCAAAGTAATTCTTACTACTAGTACTATTTATGATTTTCCTGTAGAAATTCAAGAAATGTTGGAAGAATATCATGATGTTGTAGTGGATGATCTGCCAAGTGAATTTCCACCAGTGAGGAGTATCAGTCACCACAATAACTTGATATCAGGAGCCAGTTTGTCCAATAAGGGTTCTTACCGCATGACACCCAAGGAGAATGAGGAGATTAGAACCTAGGTACAAGAGTTGTTAGATAACGGACTGATCAGGGAGCGTCTTAATCCATGTGCAGTACCCACAGTACTAAATCCTAAGAAGGGTGGTGGATGGCACATGTGCACAAATTCTAGAGCCTTGAACAAAATTACCATCAGGCATCATTTTCCCTTGCCACATATTGACGATTTATTGGACTGCCTGAGTGGTGCATGTTGGTTTTCTAAAATTGATCTAAAGAGGGGATACCATCAGATAAGAATTCAAGAGATAGATGAGTGAAAGCCTGCATTGAAGACTAACGAAGGTTTGTATGAGTGGATGGTCATGCCATTTGGCTTATCTAATGCACCCAGTACATTCCTGAGGTCGATGAACGAAGTACTGAAGTAGTTCATAGGAAAGTTTGTGATTGTTTACCTGGATGACATTCTAGTGTACAACTAGTCTAAAGAGGAGCATCTGAGGAATTTGAGGTATCTATTGGAAATATTACAACAAGAAAAGTTTTTTATGAACCTAAATAAATTTTCCATTTTGAAATCAGAATTAGTGTATTTGGGATTAGTGATCTCTAAAGAAGGACTGAAGATGGATCCAAGTAAAGTGAAGGCTATTCTTGAATGACCCTCTCCTAAAAATGTTCTTGAAGTTAGGAGTTTTCATGGTTTGGAAAGCTTTAAGAGGAAGTTTATTCAGAATTTTAGAAAAATAAGTGCTCCAATTGTAGAGACAATAAATAATAGTCAACAACCATTTAGATGGACTGATACAACTAAAAAAGGATTTCAAATATTGAAGAAAATGAGTACAGAGCAACCAGTGCTCGCTCTTCCAGGTTTTAATAAACCCTTTCAAGTCAAAATTGATGCCAGTAATGATGCAATCAGAGCAGTGCTCATCCAGGAGAATAAACCCATTGCCTATTTCAGCGAGAAGTTGAATGAAGTGAGGAGGAAATATACTACTTATGGCAAGGAGTTTTATGTCGTGGTTCAGTTTTTAATAAAATGGAGGCATTATTTGTTGTCTAAAGAGTTTATTTTGTATACTAACAATCATGCTCTTAAGTTCATTATGCGACAGCCAAAATTGAACCAGAAGCATATAAAATGGGTTGAGTATTTGTAAAGTTTTACATTTTTTTGAAGCATATCAATGGTTAATCTAAAAAAATTTCAGATGCATTGAGAAGGAGACAATTTTTGTTGTAGGAAAGTCAGATCTAGGTATTGGGATTTGAATTCTTAAAGGAGTTGTATGAGAAGGATGTTGATTTCAAGGAATCCTATGAAGCTTGTAAAATTCCAACTTTAAAAGACAAAATTCCATGACTTGATTCATGCTTTAAGATGGATTTCTCTTAAAAAATAATTAGTTGTGCATTCTAAACTGTTCTATGAGGGAGAACCTGATCAAGGAAAAACACAGTGGATTACTTGGAGGACATTTCAAACAAGACAAAATATGACACTCTGAGGAGATATTATTATTGGCCAAAGTTGAGATCTGATGTGTAGGAGTTTGTGAATAAGTGTAGAATCTGTCAGTATGCCAAAGGAAGAAGCCTGGACACAAGATTACACACCCCATTTCCAATTCCAGAAAGACCTTGGGATTCAGTGAGCATGGATTTTGTTTTGGGACTGCCTAAAACAAAAAAAGCCAATGATTATGTTTTTGTGGTAGTAGTTGGTTCTCAAAGATGTCTCATTTCATTCCTTGCACTACGACTAATGATGCTAGTCACATTACTAATATGTTCTTTAAGGAAGTAGTAAGATTGCATGGGATTCCTAGGAATATAGTTTCAGATAGAGATACTAAATTTTTGGGACACTTCTAGAGGACATTATGGATTCAAGAATTTTGGAATAGAATTGCAGTTCATCTTAGCATATCAACCACAGACTAATGGACAAACTGAAGTTGTGAATAAAATACTTGGAAACATACTACGCAACCTAATTAGAGACCTTTCCAAATTGTCTGTGGGATGAATCTAAGAGGGGTACATGTGTTGGAAATACTGAGAGAGGGGGTGAATCAGTATTTCTTTTTTTTTTTTAAGTTCTTTTTATCACCAAAACATTTATATATGGAACACAGAAATATATAGTTGTAATAAATGTTTTTATTAACACAAACAGTGCAATGAAATAGATACAATATATAAATGGTTGCAACTAGTTTCCAAGCACCAACTTGGACTTTTGTGAGGCTCCAACCTCCAGAGCACCAACTCTGTTTTGCCAAGGCAATAGTCCTGGACTTAGGAGCACCAACTCCCAAGGATTCCGATCCTTTTACTTTTGAGGCTCCAACCTCACGAGCTCCAACCCTTTATGATCAACTGTTATAAATTGTTTTGCTGTAGTTCTCTGTTCCCAAGCCTGCTAAGCTTATGCTTCACTCCTGTTCTCCTGCTTCTCCTACCTCTGCCTGAACTTCGACTTTCTCTAGCTATGCTTATTCACACACTAGCTCCTTTCCTTGTTTTCCTGTTTTATGTATTCTTGATGCCTCTGAATATTCGTTTCTGCTTTCCACTGGCTCTTCGGCTTCCTCAACGCTCACTTCAGCTTCCTTTGCACTTACTTG
Source organism: Pinus tabuliformis (assembly GCA_031772625.1). Lineage (NCBI taxonomy): Eukaryota > Viridiplantae > Streptophyta > Pinopsida > Pinales > Pinaceae > Pinus > Pinus tabuliformis. The sequence goes on from CM062804.1 coordinate 956,786,609, forward strand.
CCTCTTTGGTTTCCCAGTCGCTTTGGCTTCCTCTGCGCTAGCTTGTTCTTCGGCTTCCCGGATCTTCATGTCGCTTTGGCTTCCTCTGTCTCTTCGAGTTCACCAACACTCCAGGGACACGTAACTTCATAAGAGAGGACCGAAAAATACATAGAGAAAACATGTTCCATGTTAAAACTGTAACAATGCTCCTTTTTCAATAATCATAGACATACACAGGACTTTATCGTTTTTACGGAGAGACTGTACCAGCAGGGCAGACCCACATGCCACGTCACCATCGTAATCACAATTGGCATCGTTCAGGCCTACTTAACTATCAGAACCGTTATTTATGCATTTTGGCCTTCAAAAACCCCAGGAAATACATTTTTTGAGATACACAGGAATATACGAGAAAAACTGACCAAAGCTCTAAAAGGCGGACTTCAAAAATTATTACACCCGCATCTATAACTGTATCGGGTCCACTACATATATCAAAACCGGCAGTTGCATCTTCCCACTGGTTGATGGTCGATTTACCTGCAGATGCGATATGATATTAAAACAAAATGCAATGTTGCATCAGGTTCGCAACATACATCACAATCGGCGCTTGCGTGAGTGACAACCTTTGCGTATTGCGATATGCGATTACCGATAGGGTGGATGCGATATGATATTAAATCATATTGCAGTGTTTCAGCGGGTCCGCATGTATCACAATTATATATATACATATATATGTATATGTATATGTATATGTATATGTATATGTATATGTATAGATATATATATACATATATATATATATATATACATATATAGATATATATATAGATACATATATATATATACATATATATATATATATATATATATATATATATATATATATATATATATATATATATATATATATATATATATGCAAATTTGCAAGTTTTAATGCGCCAAGGCTTATAGCCCATACATTGAAAAAACATGCTTCGGAACACTTATATATATATATATATATATATATATATATATATATCTATATATATATATATATATATATATATATATCGCACGTGTATATCGCAGTCGGGGGTTTCAGGTGGTGGCTCATAGTAGAAACCCCCGATTACACTATCGCCGATATATACATATCCCGCCTCTATACTATGATATATACATATTTCTCCGCTCCGATAGTGTATTCCGATATTACTATGTTTTCCACCTCTGATGGTGTAAATTTCATATATATGTTATATGCTACTCTGCCTCTGCTTTTAACTCTTCACACACACACACACACACACACACATATATATATATATTCCACTTTTTGGCACTTTGGCATGTATTACTCTCGATGAGACTCCTTGGCATATATTACTCCCGATATGGCTGATATGCCTTCGATAACTCTATTTTGCTCTTCCGATGGCTTTGTTTGCTCCTCTAATAGCTCTATTCGCTCCTTCGATAGCTATGTTTGCTGCTCTCTATTTTGCTTCTCCGATAGCTCTGTTTGCTCCTCTCTATTTTGCTTCTCCGATAGCTCTGTTTGCTCCTCCGATGGCTCTGTTTGCCCCTCTGATGGCTCTGTTTGCTCCTTTGATGGCTCTGTTCGCTCCTCTTGGCTCCTCGAATATTGCCATATTGATATCAATGACAATCTATGTCAACAATCTCCCCCTTTGTTATTGATGGCAATATTCTTCTTCTCTCCCCCTTTGACATCAATGGCAAAGGAATGCATACGCACTCCCCCTGTTGAACTACTCCCCCTGTAGAATTGCTTCCCCTATCCTACACCATATTTATGAATGAACTTGAGTGACGCTAAAGAAATAACCCCCATATTTTGACGAAGATGTTCAAATGCTTCTCGAGGAAGAGGTTTTGTGAAAATACTAGCTATATGCTCCTTAGTATTGATATATTCCAAGATGATGTTTTGTTCAGCTACTTGTTCACGAAGGAAATGATACTTGATTGGTATATGTTTGGTCTTTGAGTGCATCACTGGATTTTTGTTGAGACTGATAGCACTTGTGTTATCACAATAGATGGTAATTGGTTGATCTGTACCTATGTTGACATCTTTTATAGCTTCCTTCATCCATAGTATTTGAGTAAAACACTTTGTTGCAGCTATATACTTGGCTTCAACTATGGATAATGATATAGATGTCTGTTTTTTACTAAGCCAGGATACTAAATAGTCTCCTAGGAATAATGCATTTCCACTAGTACTTTTTTGATCATCTACACTTCCGGCCCAATCAGCATCGGTGTATGTAGTTACAGTCAGTGTTGAGCTCTTAGGGTACCAAAGACCGAAATCAGGGGTTCCTTTCAGATATCTGAGAATTCTTTTTACAACTAACAAATGGGATTGTTTAGGAGCAGATTGAAATCTTCCCACCATTCCTACTGCCTACATTATCTCGGGTCTCGTAGCAGTTAAGTACAGAGGGCTCCAATTATTGACCCGTAATGAGTTGCATCTACTGGAGGGGAGTCATCATTTTTTCTCAATTTGCAATTTGTGGTCATAGGTGTGCTCATGGGTGCACAATCTTCCATTCCATATCTTTTCAGCATGTCCTTAAGATATTTGGCTTGAGATATGAACAATCCTACTCTGGTTTGAGATACTTTTAGTCCAAGGAAGTGAGATAACTCTCCTATCATCGACATCTCGAACTCTTTTGACATGTTTTGAGAAAATTCATGGCTCATCTCATCATTATTGCTAGCAAAAATTAGATCATCAATATAAACAAGTGTGACTAGTAACTTACCTTCATCCACCTTTATGTAGAGATTATTTCCTGCCACTCCCTTCTTGAAGCCGTGTTGTTGTAGATAGTGATCCAATCTTGCATACCAAGCTTTGGGAGCTTGTTTCAACCATATAATACCTTTTTCAACTTACAAAATAAGTCTTTTCCTTCTGTTAGATCAAACCCTTCTGGTTTCTCTAATTCAGAAATGCTAATTTTACATCCTAATAGCTTCTATACGAGCTACTAGTGCCAATGTTTCTTCAAAGTCAATTCCTTCAATTTGTGAATAGTCTTTGCAAACAAGCCTTGCCTTGTTTCTGATGATTTTTCCATCTTCATTCATTTTGTTTTTGAATACCCACTTGGTTCCTATAATGTTTTTGTCCTTTGGATGAGGTACCAGCTCCCATGTCTCATTCTTCTCAATTTGGGACATTTCTTCTTTAATGGATTTTACCCAACGAGGATCCATACTTGCTTGAGTATATGTTTCTGGTTCTATCATGGATAGAAGAGCAATATCATTTTTCTTTGGTGTATTTATCATCCTTCTTCGGGTTTGCATCCCTTCATCTATATTGCCAATAATCTACTCTTCTGGATGATATTTTTGGACAAGCTTCATCTTTGAAGGGGTATGAGGTATGGTTCTTTTTCCTCTTCTTCTTCTTCCTGATCTATTTCTTATTTTTCTGGTTCTTCTTCTTCAATGAAAGGATCAACTTCGTGTTCTTCAATTTCTTCTTCTGGAAGGTCTTCATCAATGTTTACATCAATGTTTTCCACTATTTTCCTTAGTTGATTATTGTAGCACTTGTAGGCTTTGCTCTGTGTAGAGTATCCAAGGAAGATCCCTTCATCAACCCGAGAATCAAACTTTCCTGGTGAGCCATCATTAATTTTTATGAAGCACTTACTTCCAAAGATCTTGAAGTACTTTATTGAAGCAGGTCTTCCTTTCCATAGTTCATAAGGATTTTTTTCACTATTTGGTCTTAATTGAGTTCGATTCAAGGTATAGATAGCTATCTGACTGCTTCTCTCCAGAATTTTGGCTGCAAAACTACTGCTAATAGCATTGTTCTTGCCATTTCTTGAATTGTTCTATTTCTTCTTTCAACTACCCCATTTTGCTGAGGTGTTCTAGTAGCAGAGAATTCTCTTTTAATTCCATGTGTTTTGCAAAATTCATTAAATTATTTTGATGTGAATTCTCCCCCTCTATATGTTCTTAGGCACTTAATCTTTGAGTCCTTTTCATTTTCTCTAAGAGCTTTAATATTCTTAAAACACTCAAATGTTTCAGATTTATATTTTATAAAATATATCCACATCATTCTAGTATAGTCATCAACGAATAAAACAAAGTACCTTTCTCCTTGGAGTGCCTGATTTCTAATTGGTCCACATAAATCAGCATGAATGATCTCCAAAGGCTTCGATGTAGAGAACTCCTTGGTATTGTGGTTGGTTCTGGTTTTATTTCCATGTTGACATGGACCACATACTCCTTGATTTGGTTTGAATAGCTTTGGGATGTCTCGTACAACTTTAATCTTGCTGATATTGATCAAGTTCTCGAAGCTTGTATGTCCAAGTCGCTTGTACCACAGCCAACTTTCATCTGTTTGACTTAAGTAGAATTTATCTTCTTGAATCTTATTCAGAATGTAAATATTGTCTGGTTTTCTAATCCCTTTTGCCACAAGTTCCCCTGAGGAAGAGTTCCTTATTTCACAGCCTTTGGTGCTAAAGACAACATTATGTCCTTGATCATAGATCTAGCTAACACTCAGGAGGTTGTGTTTGAGCCCGTTTACTTGTAGAGCATTTTGAGCTGTTCCTTTTCCATTGATAAGAGTAACAGTTCCCCTTCCAGCAATTTTGGTAGATCCACTTCCAAAGGATACATTTCCTTCCTTTTTGCTCAATGAGACAAACTTCCTTTTGTTCCTTGTCATGTGTTTGGAGCATCCACTATCCACAAACCAATGATTTTCATTATTTTGAGCATATAGAGCCAGGCCACATTTATCCATGTTTGGATTATCACTACTTGATTTTCCACTTTTGAGTGGGCGATTTTGTTCATAGTGTCCATTATTGTAGCATAATGAGCAAATCAGATCAAATTTGGTCAAGGGATCAAAAGAATTGAAGGTTTTGATTTGTCCCTGCCTTTTGGGGCCATATGGTTTGATTATTTGATCCTTTAGCTTTGGTGTTTCACTCTTGCGAGCCATGCAAAGTCTAGCTTGATGACCAAAGTTTTTACAATGAAAACAATGTCCAAGAAAGATAGTTTTGTACTTGTTGTAGTAGCCACGATTTGAGTCAACTTCCTTCCTTGGAATTACTCTCGCTTCATTCTTTGGATTTGAGATGGGCCTTTGATGGAATAATGGTTTGTATCTGCTGTAATATCCATGATTCGAATCCACATTCTTCTTTGGAGTTATTCTCTCTTCATTCTTTGGATCTAGGATGCGCTTTTGATGACATAATTTTTCTTCTTTTGGGTTGCTGGAAAGTGCATCAGCATAGCTTTTCGCACTATTCTTAGAGCTTGATGATTCTCCTTTAAAACCTATTCCAGACTTGTCATGTTGAGGTTTTTGACTTTTTAGGATAGTCTCAAGTATTTGAGAGCTTTTCCAACCCTTTTTAACTTGCTCCAATTCCTTCCTCAAAGATACTATTTCGGCTTCACATTCTTCGCAAGTCTCTTCTTTTTCCTTTAGCTTTGTTTCCAAGAGATCTTCTCTTCTTCTTGTTTCCTCGTTTTCTACATTGAGAGAAATGATTTTATTTCGTAATTTCTCATTTTCTTCAATGGCACTTATTAATAGTTCATCTACATTTCCTTCCAACCCTGAGTCATCATCATTTGTGAATGCCATGAATAATGTTTCTTGGCTTTCATCATGGTCACTTTCCTCATCTGATTTCTTTTTGATGACTACAAATTCATCCTCATTAGACTCATCTTGCTTAGAGAAGAAGTTCTTCTTATTGATCCCTTTCTTTTTGTATACCATTCTTTTAGAATTTCCTTCATCATCACTATCATGTTTATGAGGACATTTTGCAGCATAATGACCTATTTTTCCACATTTGAAACATATAAGAGGGTACTTACCTTTTAGCTTAGATCCTTTCTTCAGCTTTCGTAGAAATTGAGCCAGTTTGGATTCCACATCGGAGTCATCACTACAGTCATTCCTTTCTTTCCCCTTCTTTGATTTTGAAGCCTTGAATGCTACATCTTTGGAGCTTGGGACACCTTTTCTCATCTCATAGCAGTGAGGATTCCATGGAGTTCATCCATCTTGAGAGTATCTAGATCCTTTGCTTCTTCTATGGCGCTTATTTTGGAGTCAAATTTGTCTAGAAGAGATCTTAAGACCTTTTGAACAATGGTACTTTCTTCAATCTTTTCGTCCAATCCTTTAAGAGAGTTGACCACTTCAGCTACTCAGAGAAAGTATGATGCAATATCTTCTTCATCTTCCATTTTTAGACTTTCAAATTGCCTTCTATGAGTTTGAAGCTTTGCCTTCTTGACTTTTCAGCCTGCATCGTATAAGACAATTAGCTTATCCCACATTTCTTTGGCAGAGTTAAAATTCATGACTTTTGTAAACTCAGAATCAGTGATTCCACTAGTGATGGAGTTCAAGGCTTTTACTTTTGCAATGTAGGCTTTCCTCTCGTCTTGATCTATTAGAAGAGTGGGAGGAATTTGGTACTCATTTAGAATGAAATGCGAGACTTCAGGTCCAAGGGACATTAAGTAGTAGGTCATTCTCTTTTTCCAGAAACCAAAATTGGTGTCGTCGAACATAGGAGGTTTTCCTAACACTTCATGATTTCTCATCATGACTACAAATCCTTCTTCAAGCTGTTAGGCTAATATGAAGAAGCCTGCTCTGATACCAATTGTTGGAAATACTGGGGGGGTGAATCAATATTTCTTTTTTTTTAATTGTTCTTTTTATCACCAAAACATTTATATATGGAACACAGAAATAGATAGCTGGAATAAATGCTTTTATTATCACAAACAGTGCAATGAAATAGATACAATATATAAATGGTTGCAACCAGTTTCCAAGCACAAACTTGGACTTTTGTGAGGCTCCAACCTCCAAAGCACCAACTTTGTTTTGCCAAGGCAACAGTCCTGGACTTAGGAGCACCAACTCCCAAGGATTCCAATCCTTTCAGTTTTGAGGCTCCAACCCTGCGAGCTCCAACCCTTTATGATCAACTGTTATAAATTGTTTTGCTGTAGTTCTCTATTCCCAAGCCTGCTAAGCTTATGCTTCACTCCTGTTCTCCTGCTTCTCCTGCCTCTGCCTAAACTTCAGCTTTCTCTAGCTCTGCTTATTCACACACTAGCTCCTTTCCTTGTTTTTCCTGTTTTATGTATTCTTGATGCCTCTGACTGTTCATTTCTTCTTTCCATTGGCTCTTCGGCTTCCTCAATGCTCGATTTAGCTTCCTTTGCGCTTGCTTGCCTCTTTGGTTTCCCCAGTCACTTTGGCTTCCTCTGCGCTGGCTTATTCTTTGGCTTCCTGCCTCTTCATGTCACTTTGGCTTCCTCTGTCCCTTTGAGTTCACCAACACTCCAGGGACACCTAACTTCATAAGAGAGGACCGAAAAATACATAGAGAAAACATGTTCCACATTAAAACTGTAACAACGCTCTTTTTCAATAATCATAGACATACACAAGACTTTATCATTTTTACGGAGAGACTATACCAGCAGGGTGGACCCACATGCCACATCACCATCGCAATCACAGTCGACATCGTTCAAGCCTACTGAACTATCAGAATCGTTATTTATGCACTTTGGCCTTCAAAAACCCCGGGCAATACATTTTTTGAGATACACAGGAATATACGAGAAAAACTGACCAAAGCTCTAAACGACGGACTTAAAAAATTATTACACCCGCATCTATAACTGTATTGGATCCGCTACATATATCACAATCGGCAGTTGCAGCTTCCTGTTAGCCGATGGCCGATTCACCTGCGGATGCAATATGATATTAAAACAAAATGCAATGTTGCATCGGGTCCACAACATACATCGCAATCGGTGCTTGCGGGAGTGACAACCCTTTGTGTATTGCGATATGCGATTACCGATAGGGCGGATGTGATATGATATTAAATCATATTGCAGTGTTTCAGCGGGTCTGCATGTATCATATATATATATATATATATATATATATATATATATATATATATATATATATATATATATATATATATATATATATATATCGCACGTGTATATCGTAGTCGGGGGTTTCGGGTGGTGGCTCATAGTAGAACCCCCCGATTACAATATCGCCGATATATACATATTCCGCCTCTATACTCCGATATATACATATTTCTCCGCTCCGATAGTGTATTCCGATATAACTATGTTTTCCGCCTTCGATAGTGTAAATTGCATATATATGTTATATGCTGCTCTGCCTCTGCTTTTAACTCTTCCACATAGATATATATATATATATATATATATATATATATATATATATATATATATATATATATATATAGAGAGAGAGAGAGAGAGAGAGAGAGATGTATGTATGTATGTATTCCTCTCTTTGGCACTTTGGCATGTATTACTCTCGATGAGACTCCTTGGCATATATTACTCCCAATATGGCTGATATGCCTTCGATAGCTCTGTTTTTCTCCTCCGATGGCTCTATTTGCTCCTCTGATAGCTCTATTTGCTCCTCCGATAGCTATGTTTGCTCCTCTCTGTTTCACTTCTCCGATAGCTCTGTTTGCTCCTCTGATGGCTCTTTTTGCTCCTCTGATGGCTCCGTTTTCTCCTCTGATGGCTCTGTTCACTCCTCCTAGCTCCTCAAATATTGCCATATTGACATCAATGACAATTCCAACTTTACAAGACAAAAGTCCATGGCTTGATTACATTCTTTAAGATGGATTTATCTTAAAAAATAATCAGTTGTGCATTTAAACTGTTCTATGAGGGAGAAGCTAATCAAGGAAAAACGCAGTGGATGACTTGGAGGACATTTCAAACAAGACAAATTATGATGTGCTGAGGAGATATTATTATTGGCCAAAGTTGAGATCTAATGTGCAGGAGTTTGTGAAGAAGTGTAGAATCTGTTAGTATGCCAAAGGAAGAAGCCCGGACACAAGATTATACACCCCATTTCCAATTCTAGAAAGGCCTTGGTATTCAGTGAGCATGGATTTTGTTTTGGGATTGCCTAAAACACAAAAATCTAATGATTATGTTTTTGTGGTAGTAGATGGTTCTCAAAGATGGCTCATTGCATTCCCTGCGCTATGACTAATGATGCTAGTCACATTACTAATATGTTCTTTAAGGAAGTAGTAAGATTGCATGGGATTCCCAGGAGTATAGTTTCAGATAGAGATACTAAATTTTTAGGACACTTCTGGAGGACATTATGGAAGAAGTTTGGAATAGAATTGCAGTTCATCTTAGCATATCAGCCACAGACTAATGGACAAACTTAAGTTGTGAATAAAAGACTTGGAAACATATTGTGAAACCTAATTTGAGACCATCCTAAACAATGGGATCAAATTTTGGCACAAGTCGAATATTCTTACAATGACACTCCTTCCTTCTGTAGTGTAGCTTCCGGATACATCGCATTCAGTTTGTTTATAGTCGACGTTTCGAACCAACAACGATGGTTCATCATCATGATGAGAAAAATTGTTGAAAGCCTAATCTCATTTTTTAATAAATAGAGATGTGTGAGATGTTAGCCGACAATTTTAATTGTTTTATTATATTTAGTTAATTTTGATTGTATTTGTGAAATATAGGGTTTTATTAATTAATTAATTTATTATTATTATTATTATTTTATTATTATTATTATTTTATATATATAGGGTTATGGTTATATTATTTTGATTAATTTCGTAATTATCTAAATTAATTATTTAGTTTTGATTATTTTAATAGATTATTAATATTGATTATTTTTAATGATTTATTTTAATTATTTCTAATTACATTTCTTTTAATGAATTCTTGAATTTAATTATTCTAATCCTATTTGTTTTAATTTATTTATTAATTATATTTATTCTGATTATTTAGTATAGTCAATCCTCTTTTCTTTTTTTTTCTTTTTTTATAATTAGAATAAATTTTTATGTTTTTATTGTAATTATGGTTGAATTAGTATTGATATTTAATTATTTATTTTTGATTATCTTATTTCAATAATTATTTTTATTATTTTTATTATTATTATTATTATTATTAATTTATTTATTAATTTATTTATTTTTTATATGTATTTATTACTTATTTATTCTCATTATTTGTTAAAGTAAATCCTTAATTTTAATTATCTTTAATGTTAATTAGAGTAAAAAAAAAAATTGTTTCATTGCAATCATGGTTATATCAATTGAATTTGTATTAATCTTTAAAAATATTTATTTTGATTAATTTTATGATTATTTTAATCATATTTATTTTAATTGATTATTTAATTTTAATTATTTTAATTCTAATTATTTCTTTTAATTATTGATTTTAGTTGTGCCTATTATACTTATTTTAATTTTAATTATTTGAATTCTAATATTTTAGAACTTTTAAGTTTGTTCTAGGTTAGTTAGAGGAGGGTTATGGCTAGGAGGGGTTGATTTGGATGATAGTATAGGAGTCCAGTTTTTACTTATGGTCCATCCATCGTCTCTGTTGAGGTTATTAGGGTGTTTGCTGATTTCTATGGCTTCTCTGAATTTCCTTATGAAGTAGTGTTCACATTTAGCTAAGATGCGGGTATCTTCTATACAGATTTGGTGTTTGGTTTTATCAGAATGCTCAGCTAGGGCTGAGGATTTGGAATGATTGTGTTTAATGTCAGTGGCGTGTTCTTGGATTCTTGTGCTAAAGGATCTCCCAGTTTCACCTACATAGGGTTTACCGCAAGAGCAGGGAACTAAGTAGACCCCTTTATGGCATTTGGGATCAATTTTGTCTTTGACAGGCTTAAGGAAGTTCTGGATAGTGTTTAAGGGTTTGAAAGTGGTTAGAATTCCATTATTTTTCAAGATGCGTGAGATTTTGTCTATAGTCCCTAATATGTAGGGGAGGTTGACTTTACCTTTTATGTTATCAAAGCTTTTGTTTTTGTTAGGTTGAGTGCTTGCTTTGTTTATGGCTTTGATGGCTTGATGCTTGCTGTACCCGTTTTTTAGGAAAACTTTAATAAGGTGTTCTATTTCTTTTTCTAGGTGTTCTTTGTCAGAGATTCTAAGGGCTCTGGTTGCTAATGTGTTGAGGACCCCTATTTTTTGGGTAGGGTGATGATGTGAGGAGGCATGTAAATATTGTTCGGTGTGAGTCTTTTTTCTATATACCTGGTGGGATATAGAGCCATCCTAACAGCACTATAGGATAAATCCCTTTCCAAATTGTCTGTGGAATGAATCCAAGAGGGGTACATGGGCTTAGAGATTTGGGAAGAACAGAACAAAGGAGTGCAACAGGAGAAGATCTTCCTACATCCAAACAATAAATCCATAACTAGGTCAAGCAAAAGTTGTTTGGCAACACCTCAAAGTATAAAAGTAGAGAAGATTTGAAGAGGAGAGAGCAAAAATTTGATGTTGGGGACCTAGTACTTGCACACTTAAGGAAGGAAAGATTTCCTAAGGGCGAGTACAATAAATTGAAACTTAAAAAGATAGGACCCTGCAAAATTTTTAGGAAGTTTTCTGCCAATGCCTATGAGTTAGAGTTGCCACCTGGAGTGGGAATTTCTCCAATTTTTAATGTTGCAGACATATATAAATATGAGCCAAAATTAAAACAACCTGCCAGTGACAATCAGGAAATTCAATGGGAAAATCAGTTTCCCACAACTGAACCTTTGCAACCTGAGAAGATTTTGGACAAGAGGTTGACCAAAAAGACCAGAGACAAAGAGTACTAAGATTACTTAGTTAAATGGAAGAACCTACCAGTGCCAAATGCAACTTGGATGATTGTCACACTCATATAGAAAAGTGGAAAATCCATTGAAAGGTTGAAATCTTAATCTCTTTTGACTAAAAGGTCGAAATATTTTACTAATAGGACTTGGTTCCTCAAAGATTGGATTGTTAGGCCAAAATTTGTTTTAATTTGCCATGTAATTCTCCAAATTAGTCAAATCTTTGTAGCAGTTGTTGTTTAGGTAGTTTTGTATCTAAATTAGTCCTCAGATCCTCTCTTCGAGGACAAGAACCTAATTGATGTAATATTCATATATTTGATTAATTAAAAGAGAGAGTAGTGTGGTGGAGTGTGTGTCTTTTTGTTCATGATAGCTTTGTGTTGTGTTTTTTGTTAATTCATTCTTATCCCACAGGCATTGTGAGAAATTTGTGTCTCAATTTGTTGCCCGAGATTTAGTTGGTGATTGAAGCGTTGCAAGAGGTCAGACGAAGGGAGAGGATTTGTCCAACGAAGTGTCACAGAGCGAGAGGGAAAGACAAGGGTATAAAGAAAACCAGAGGGATGAACCTTTGAGGCTGAGACTAAGTCCACTAGACCAATATGTAGTTGATTTCATTTTCTTTTAGAAAATCTTGTCTCTTGTCAGGGTCAAGATAGTCTTCAGAGAGAATCCCTTGACAAAAAACTACTCGGCGGGTTGGAGCCATCGAGACCAAAATAATCATTTGGAGTCTAAGTTTATGCGATTGAAAAGGAGAAGCCACACCATGTCATCCCAGAAGAATCATTTGGAGCCCAAGTCTATGCAGCCGAAAAGGAGCAGTCGGGCCACAGCATCCCATAAGTGATAGCCCGAAAGATTCGTCTGAGCCCAAGTCTAAGAAACTGGGAAGACTAAGAGACTAGGAAGACTAAATATTAAGGCCAACTTGGCATTGGCGGAAGTATAAGTGGGGATTTCTCGGAGGTTATAGTCCATAGGTTATGAAATGGTGCACACAGTTTCATCGTCGGGTTGGAACAAAGCGAGTGGAGCCCACTCGGACATAGCCTAACCTGGCAATAAGAATTGGTACACACAAGCCACATGTAGACACTGTTTAAGAGCCCTTCCACTATTTTTTAAACTGGGATTTCAATCCTGAATCATACATGTAGTGTATAGCGTTAGGTTATAGTGCTTGGCTTTGAGGGTTACGTTGTGAAGAGTTTTGACTTCAGGGGCTATAGGAGCTCACTTGAACTTGGTGGTTTTGTTAATCATATTTTCTAAAAGGAACCAAATCTTAAGGGGGAACAAATTGAGAAAATTTAAGGGAAGATTTGCATCAATAGAGATGGAGGTTTATGTTTCTAGACAGTGTATCAAGGTGAAAGAATGGCAGCATAAATGTTGAAGCAATAACAAAAAAAATAGTTTGTTAAAATGGAGTCAAAGTGTTAAATTGCATGCAAATGGGTATACTACTGTAATTCATGGTAAGGCATGCGTATCCCTAGGAAATTATCGGCAAATTCTAGTGTTAGGCTTAGGTGATAGGAGGCATGTTGGGATAGTAGATATCATGTGTATAAACTTTGAGGGGATTAACAACTAGAGTGAGAGGGGTTGGCTCACTTGGATGATTTGGTCAGATTTGGTCAAAGGAAACCCCAATTCAAGGTTCAAGGGGAGATTATTAAGTAAACTTGACTCAAGGAAAGAGTCAAAGTTAACCGGGTCAAAAATAGTGGTTTTGGGCCCATGGTTCTTTTGGTTTTTTGTGGTTTTGTGTCCTTGGAATTCATGTACTGGAGCCTTTAAAAGGTTTAGAGGAACTCTATTGAAATTGGCTAGGGGATGTGAGCGATGAAGGCTCACTTGGACGACTTGGCTAGGGATTTTCCCAAGGATTTAATGAAATTCCCTTAGCTAGGTTTTCCCCCTGAGTTGGGGTTTTCCCAGGGTAAACATTGTGTGCATTTATATTTGCATGTTTTATGTGTTTTGTTGTTGTTAGTAACTTTAATTTTTCCTCTCAATAAATTTGTTTCTCTTCGGTAAAAATTCTATAGGGCTTTAGTGTCACTACAATGACACTCTCTCCTTGCTTTTTAGCTCCAGTAGCCATCATCTATCTTTCCTAGAAAAATCCATCATTTCATAGAAATCAATGTTTTTCTCTTGCATGTGGTAGCACTAAGTCTTCATTATGGACTTATGCTCATTGCCATATCCATGACCATTTCACATATGATCTAAGCTTTCAATCGACCATCCTTTCATTACAAAATTTACAACAACCTAAGAAATGATCTTAGAATTATATTACACTAAGAATTCAACTACTTTCAGTTGTTAATTTATTATATATGCATTACCAACATTTTAAGCATTTCATAATGAAATCAAGCATTTAACCTAAAATGTTAGATCTAATGGTCACATAATTACTCTTTTCACTAAGATGCATATTTCAAAATTCATGATTATTTAGTTTTAACTTGTTTTCAGGGGTGAGGGTTTCATACCAATCCTTTCAATATTCAACGATTCCTCAATAGCATTAGAAGGTTGTTGTTTTCATGGAATTCAGTTATGAAAATGCTTGTTCCATAGTACATGAAGCATATGTACCAACATAGTCCATAACATATATGTAATTCATACCAACTCATGAATGAATTTCACACATTATAATGATTTTTACATGTCGAAAGCTCTCCGCCTTGTCACACCCCACTAGGTATCAATGTCATATGTGCATTTAAAAATCATGATAAATATATCAAAGATGATGTCAAATATGACTCAAAATTTTCTTACCTAATTCCTTTAAGGTTATGTGTTATATTAATATGACCCTTTTTTCATACATGCATGGATGTTATTGACATTCTTGGTGCTACCCCATTAGTTGATGTCTCATTTGATCTCACATGATTTCTTCATCAACCTCTTGACAATTATCCTCTTGTCCTTGTCTTTTCATGAGGTTTTCTGTGTTAGACAAATATATCATCTACATCTTTAACCATTCATATCCATATCTTAAACAACAATTACATCAATTATCTTTCCATACTCATTGCATATAAAGAAACACATTGTTGAACCAAATCTAGAAACAAAATAACATAGTTGGTGACACCTAACAAATGCTCTTTACGCTATTACAAGCAATCAAAAAGAATACAACCAAGTCCAAGTAGAATAAACATATCTACATTTTGTAAATCATTTAAGATAATATTTTTACAAACCAAATATTTCAAAACTTATGTTTCTCATTTAAGCAATGAAAATATATAACATTTGAACTCATGCTCCATTTAGTAATCTCTCGACATCCCTTCAAATAAGGTTTCAAAATTACCCAATGACTAAATTCAATCCAATTGAATCTTCTTATACAAATGATTTCTTGCTTGAAAGTAAAAACAAGCAAAAAATGCGAGTTTAAAATAAAATAAGTTTTACTGGTATATAATCTTGTGCAAGTTCCCTATTTATTGGAACAATGAATCAACACTCTCAAACAATGAATTTTTCACTAGCCACCTCACTCAAGGAAGATCACAAGCTCACTTAAACTTTCAAATGCACTGTTATTTAATTTATCAATCATTATAAAATAAAATATAAGGATGTCCTTATAGGTATATGTAAATTTGATAATGCAAACTTTTGATTCATTCCATTTACCCTGAGCATTTATTTCCGTAAATAAAATTTTAATAAATTTATGTATTAAGGAATGTTTCTCAAATAACTTAGTGATACAAAATTCTTCTAAAAAAGTTCCATATATATAAAACGTTTGAACTCATAAAATCATTTTTGACATACTAATCACAAAATCATCATACAAGAATTACTAGAAACTACCATTTACGTTAAATGTCACTCTAATAAATTATCCATGTATATCCAATGTTCCCATTATTATATTTATTTTAAACAAAAACATGTATAAAAAATTATCACACATTCCAGTAATATTTAAATATACAAATTTGTTAATCAAGAAAACATCAATATATCTTAATCTAATTAATGATCAATTTGAAAAGTTATACTAATTTTGAAAATTAAACCATTTAAATATATAAATTTGTTAATCCAGAAAACATTGATATATCTTATTTCATAACCATATTAACGATTAATTTGAAAAGTTAAACTAATTTGAAAATCTGACAGTTTACATTTAGCTACGTTCATATAATACATTTTTGTATTTCAAAAACACATAATTATATACTTCACTTACTAATTGATTTACTCAAAAACTTAGTCAATTTACTTGTTTTTTTTTTTTTACTTTTAAAAATAACACCCTATACATAATAAAAGAAAAACATGTGAAGTTGTTATACCATACTTCAACTACTTCTTTTGAACTTTTTAAAACAATGCCCAATACATGAGAAGAGGAAACCTGAGAAGTTGTTATACCATACTTCAACTACTTCTAAACTTTTGAAAATAATGACCAATACATGATAAGAGGAAGCACATGATTTATTATACCATGCTTCCTCCCGTTTAATCTTTTTCGATTCCCAAGTTTTCAGCATCAACACAAAAGAGATGGAGTTATCATAACATGTATGTTTGTAACATGTTCTTTTATCTCAATATCCTTAATTAAATATATTAAGAGTTTTTTAAATTATTTTTTTTATTATTTTTTTTTATACTTTATATGAAAAATATATGGTTTAATTCATTAAGATCTATTTAAATTAAATAATAAGGCTCAAAATTATTACAACAAAGTTTAGTATGTTATTGTTGAATTTAAACTTAGGTAGAGAGAATAATCATTCCTTCTAACTATCCAACATAAACCCAAATGATGAGTTTTGCAACCATTTGTTAATGTATATGATGAGTTTTAATTAGTCTGTAAGTGTTTAACTTTAAGCCTCTTCCATAACATTTCAAAAACTTGATTTTAATTAGGTTTGAGGATTTTGAGTGATAAACATGGTTTTAAAAAAATGAGCAATAACATAACTGTTCTTGATCCGAATTGATGAAGGGAATGAAATGAAATAGAGATTTACAGCCAAAACATAGAGATGCAGTGAAACTTAACTTCAAGTAATGGATGGAAATTGTTGAAATGATATACATGCAGAATGAAAGCAAACTAGCTCGAATGTGGTAGTTTATCTCCGAGAAGAGATGTGACAGCTATGTGCCTTCTTGAATTGTGTTAGAATGAGGCTTAGAAGCCTTTTTATTATGAAGTAACAATGGAATAACATAAACATCCAAAAACCTAACCCTAGGAGATGAAGCACCAAAGGCTTATGGGACCCGATGGGGTAAGTTGGAACTTCAAATTCCCTGGGTTGTAACTTTGGGATACAATAATCGTTTTGGCTTGAACGATAGCCCATTGGAAAGGTCTATCTTAGGAGTATAATTTTCCATTTTTGACAAAAGTCTGCTATGAACATCAAACCATTTCCCCAAAAAACATTGTTTAAGGCCTCAAAGTAGCTCTGAAAGTTTAAGGCCTGAAAATTTCCAAAATAAAAAACTGCCAAAATAGAAAAATTGTGTTGTGAGCCAATGGAATAAGTGGTTTGTCACTGATATACACCTGTATCAATCCTCCTCCCTTAGGAATCAATGGTCTCTATTGTGTTGAGTGCCTCCATGAGATGGGGAAACTTTAGTTGAACTTGGCCCTTGGTGAGCCACTTTCCTCTGTGCGGGGGCCAACTTGCTTTGACAACCCAATACAACTAGAACCTTTATTGGAAAGTGTTATTAATATGTGTGTCCACAATAATGATAAGTTGTGGATTTTTCAACGCAATCTGGGTTGATCTCTATCGATGTCATTTGCTCTGCAATTTATGATATGTTCAACAATGGTAGAAAGTAGGAACGAAGGTGGTCCACATTAAACACTATGTGTAGGCCAAGGAATGGGTGGATTCTTAGATCAAAAGAATTGCCACCCATGGCCTTGGTGACGGTGTAAGTTCCATAATGAATTGGTCAAAGCTTCCGATGGGCCCCTGCAAGGCATTCCTTTTGCAGATGCAACCAAACCATGCCTCCCACTTGAAATTTGTGTGGTACATGATGTTGATCATGGAATTGTTTACACTTAGATTTGGATTTTTGCAAGATATCATGGACCTACTTGCATATGTGCTTAATTTGTTCAATAACATTGGTAGCTTTTTCAGCTTTATATTGAACATGTGTAGACTTTTCCTGTGTAGTTGCAATGGGCAGTGCGACATCAATGGGACTTAATGGTTGTAATTCTATACCCATCTGAAAAAGGGATTATTGCCAATTGACTTATTGAGAGATATTTTGTAGCTATGTCGAACATAGGGGAGACTCTCATCCCATGTTCATGGATACTCACATGTGCACAATCATCTTATTGATGACCTTCGTCTAGCCATCATTTTGATGGTGGAAGGTAGTTGATTTGGTGAGTTGGGTGTCCAAAAATTACCAGATGATTGACCAAAATGTGCTTCGGAACCTGCTATCCCGATCTAAGATGATGGTCTGCGAGATGCCAAAATGTACCCACATTTGTTCAAAGAAGAGATACTCTTTTTGTAGGTAGTCAGGATGGCTATCCTAGAAAATTTATCAACAACCACAAACACACAATCATTACTATGCCTAGTAAAAGGAAGGTCAAATATATAGTCCATCGAGATATATTCCTATGGTCGGTTAGGAGTAGGCAGAGGGGCATACATGCTTTGCTTCTTAATGGTTGGTTTGAAATGACGTAAGTGATGCAAGACTTGATATACTTGGAAACATCTTCTTAAAGTTTCAGCTAATAAAATACTTCTGCAATACTACCACTATCTTCTCCACATGAAGTGCCATGCTACCCAACTATATTGTGCCATCTAGATTGGATTTGGCATGCTCACTTGAAGGATCACAAAGGTATCCCATCCTAGAGGTGGAAGTTTAGAACTTGTACGCCTTCCATCAATAGCTAGTATGTGGCAGCAAATTGGATCACTTTTCTCTAGCTATGGCCATCCAGAGGTCTCTTTCCCACAAGAGTTGAAAAAAGTTAGTTACTGCCACAACTGTGGGATAACTAAGGCAATTTGCAACGTGATTGGTGCCACCCTTCTTGTATTTAATGCTTAAATGAAATTTTTGCATATATGTGCAACATTTCTGATGGTGGTCATTCTGTAACTTCCCTTGTGTCTGCATAAATTGAAGAGGTCAGTGATGTATGTGGATGATCATCTCCTTCCCTAGAACATAATTCTTCCAATGTCGGTAGGCATGCATGATAGAATGCATCTGGTTATCATAGGTGGGGTATCTCCAGATAGTATCAGAGAGTGTCTCACTATGATATGCCATTGTATGTCCTTGTTGAATGATGATTGCACTAATGGCATAGTCGAAGGCATCTGTCTTAATCTCAAATGGTTGTTGTAGACCTAGCACAACGAGGACTAGTGCAAAGAATGTGTGATGTTTCAATTCATTGAATGCCTTCTGTTGTGACTTATACCAAAAAAAATATTTTGTTCCACCATTGGTAACTTGATTAAGGGCTAAGCTTTATAAGAGAACCCCAACATGAATATTTGGTAGAACTTAGTAAGGCCCAAGAAGCTATGAAGCTTTGTTAGAGTTGTTAGGGCCATCCAATCCAGAATTACTTGGATCTTAGTTGGATCCACGTGCATATCTTTCTCATTAATAATGTAACAAGATATTGGACCTCGTTCATGTCGAAAGAACACTTTTCCAAGTTAGCACATTGCTTGTGCCACTGCAAAGTGTGAAGGACTTTCCAAATGTGCTACAAGTGATCTTCCTAAATATTCATGGATATGAGGATATCATCTCTATATATTACCACAAAAGAGTTGGTGAAAGGCTACATGATGTCATCCATCAACCTCATGAAATTTTTTGGGGCATTTGTCAAACCAAAGGGCATGACCAGCCATTCAAAAAGACCCTCCTTGGACTTGAAAGTATTCTTCCACACATTAGTTGGTTCTATTGGAACTTGGTGATATTAGCTTCAAATCATTCTTATTGAATTACTTGGCCCCCTTGAGCTTGTCAAGAAGGTCATCAATATGGGGAATCAGGTACCTACTGCTGAGTGTGATTTTGTTCAGAGACCGATAATCAATGCAGAGTCTCTAGGTCCCATCCTTCTTTTGCACGAGTACAATTGGGCTCCCATAGGATGAGGAACTTGGTAGAATGTGCCATTTTTGTAGTAGATCTTGGATTTGTCGCTCTATTTCCTCATTTTATAGAAGAGAGCAATAATACATTGTCCCATTGTGTAGAAGTGCACCAAGGGTCAGATCATTTGAATGTTTGACCTGGAAATGCAAAGGTGCACCCATGGGTGAGGAGAAGATGTCTTTGTATTATTCCATGATCTTATCCACTTTCCTCTGTTGTGTGGAGGAGCCATGTATGGAGGCCATGGTCTTCTTACTTTGAGAGAAAATCAAGAAGAATATAAGTGACGTTATTGTCTCACGCTGAGATCTTGCCCTTGGTCGAGCCACCTAATGGTGTATGAATGTGGGTGGTGTTGTTGGTAGGAACATTTGCTAAATGACCTCTGTTGAGATGAGGTTATTTTGAATCTCGCTATCAATAATGAAATGTGGTGAAGAAACATTCACACACATTTACAAGTGAAAGATACACTCACCTTCCTCTGGATCTTCAACCTCATTTTGTTGGACCTTGGTGGTGGCAACAATGACACTGGGTTCTGCATCAATGATCTATTTTCCCTTGTCTAGGTATATTTCAAAGTCAAAACTTACCTCTGACTCTAAACCTTTTATTTCGGCCACCAATTACTCCTTTGTGTGACATTCATTTCTGTTATGAGTGGGGCTATTATGGAACTCACACCACTTTTCCGTGTCTTTCTTTGTCTTCCCATCACCATTCTTTGTTTATGACTTTGATGGTTGTCTTTGGGAGGTTCATTGTAGCTTGTTCATTTGCTCTGTAATTGGAGGACACCCTTGCCTTGCTTCTGCTATGAAGGATTCATAGATAGTCTCACTTGTTCTGCTTAAAATTTTCTTGATTTTGATAGTGTATTGGTATGTTGTGTGAAGCAAGGAGATTTCCATGAACTTAATTTATGTTTGGATGTATCTATTCAAACAACCACAATACTTGACCACTAGATGTTGGCAAGAGTCCTTGATACCCAACTTGGTGTGCAAGGTATGAAAGATATTTGTGAACTCTGGCACTGTTTGGTCCCTTTCATGTCGTAGTGTGGTTCATCTCATATAATGGTCTTCATAACTTATAACAAGGAAATATTGCTCCTTAACAACATCCCCAAAAGAGTTCCAAGTGGGTTCGACTAAAAATAGTGAAAATTCCTCCATGGCCCTTTTATCACAATAAGTTTCCCACCATTCCATGACATGGGGGGTGACCTTCGGGAGTGAAAAAATAATCTTCTCTATTAGAAAAATTATGGATCGGAAAATATCGTTCTAGCAAATTTAACCATTTGTCTAGAGCATCTGCATTTATTTGGCCTTTGAATATAGGAATATGAAAATTAAATTGTACCTTAATGGGGGAAGCACCTTTGAAGTGGCCACTAGATTATTATGCATCACCTATCGATATCCGTCAAAGGATCTAGGAAAAATTATCCATCATCTCTTCCTTTGTCGCTCAAGGGCTTCTTCAAAAAACAATTTGATAGGATCGCTTGATCCCTCATCTTTATTTTCTTCTGCCATGGGAATCCATTAGATAGATGTGGATGGTCTTCCAAAGGCTTATGCAATTCCCATCCCAACTCCTTATACCCCAACCTCATTGGGGACATGCACAAAAAACCGCAGAAAAATAAAATGGCTCTGATGCCACTGATATGAATTTATGAAGGAAATGAAATTAAATAAAAATTTACAACCAAAACATGTAGATACAATGAAGCATGACTTCAATTAATAAATATTAATTTTTGAAATTTTATACATGTAGAATGAAAGCAAACTAACTCAAACAATGGTAGCTTATGTCTAAGAAGAGATGTAATGGTTCCACGCCTTCTTGAATTGTGTTACAATGACGCTTAGAGGCATTTTTATTATGAATAATTAATGAACCATATGAGATGAAGTTCCAAATGCTGATGGGACTTGATGGGATAAGTTGGAATGTCAACTTCCTGGTGTCGTAACTTTGGCATACGATCTATGTTTGGTGCACACGGTAGCCCGTTAGAAAGGTCTATCCGAGGAGTGTAACTTTTTACTTTTGATGGGATTGAATGAGTACCATCAGCCTATTTCCCCAAAAATGTAGTTTAGGGCTACAAATTGGCTCCAAAAGTTCAAGACCTGAAAGCTACTAAAAATAGAAAATTGCCAAAATTGGAAAATCATGCTGTGAGCTAGTGGAATAGGTGGGTGGCCACTAATATCCACCTACAACTCCTAGAAAATGATTTTCATTATATATTTCAAGTGTGGGTGAAACTACCTTGTTTTCCTTTACATTATTGGAATGAGGAGACCTTTTGAAACATTGACAATGCATTAGGTCATTAAATTGATTGATTTGAGCCACTAGAGGGGCTGCTTTCCTATGCTTGAATATGTGTTGAGGTAGATCTGGAAAAGGGTTTCCAATAGAAATCAATTTGTATTTGGATAATTGGACCCATATCCAAGAAGTTGACTATGACCACCCTTTTAAGTGTAAGTTATGCCATGCATATGGGTATTCTTCCAGAAGCTGCAAAGAATTAAAAGAATCCCATACACATGTTGAAGAAGGATGTCAAAGGAAGCAACCTAAATGCAGAAAGGGCTATGTTTGGAATAACATAGCTTAAAAACCCTGATAAGATAATGGGTTTGGCACAAATCTCCCCCTTTCGCCAAGGAAAGCAACCATAAAGGCTGATGGATCTTCCTCTTGCAAAAAGAAAGAATAAGAAGCCCAAGCCAACAAATATGAAATTTTTAATTAGATGGATGAAGAATGTGAAATCCCTAAGTAGAAACCCCAAGAAAACCCTGCTAAAGTTCCAACTTTCACAAGCTCTCAAGGTCAAAATGTAGACATATTGTTATCAACAAAGATATCCATAATGGAAAGAATTGAAGAAGAAGATGATTATGAGTATGAAGAAGTTTTTCTCTTTCCTAAAACTTTGAAAAATTACAAGGACCCTTTTTTGGTTCTATAGATGAAATATATGAAGGGGAAAAGGAAAAGGATCCTATAAAACCATAGGAAAGTAGTGATAAATAGTAATAGGGATGTGCAAAGTGAACAAGAAGAAAAGGATAAAGAACTAGGATTTTAGAGATCTTTGGAGGTTGCATTTTAGAAGAACCCCAAGAACATTAAACAAAAAAGTGGCTCGACCCCTGTGCAAGGGGGATCTAAAATAATTAGTAGATGTTGAAAATCATTTCCTAGAATTGTAGAGGATTATGTTAGGAAAAGAGTGGTGAAAATAAAAAATTAAGAAAAGAAAGGTCTCTAATCCTTTCCCTCCAGGAGACAAAATTGGCAGATCAAGAAGCCCTCAAAAAATGTTCAAACTTGTGGCGAGGATGTGAATCATAGATGGCCAGTTCTTGTGGCACATCGAGAGGTATATGTATTGGATGGTCCTCTTCCCACTTTTAATTTCTATCTCATCAAAGTATTGTTCAATGGATGACTACATGTATTTTGCACATCCCGAGTCAAAAGGTATGTTGTTTCATCAATGTTTGTGTACTAGTCAATTATAAAGAAAAAGTAGAATGTTGGTCTTCTCTCCTTTCTTTAAAAGACTCTGAGTTGAGTCAAAATTGCATTATGGGAGGGGACTTCAACACCACTCTCCTCCCTTGGGAGAAAAATGAGGATACCGAATAAGAGATCCTTTCCCGGAGAAGTTCGAAGATCTTGTTGCATAATTTTCATTGATAGACATCAAACATGTGAGTAAATTCACTTAGAATAATATATGAGAAGGTCCATGACTAATCCATAATTTTCCATGGACATTCCACTAGTCAATTTGTCACAACAGATCTAATAAAATTAAGCTTAAAATCTAAAATCCACGTTATGAGGGTTTATATCTCCTTAGATTTATAGATCTGTAAATTATTTCTTATTGTGTATGCATGAAAATTATAATTATGCAGAAAATAGAGAATAATGAAATAAAACTCACAAACCACAATTTAACACAAGATATAACCTATGAAACCCTTTCAAGAGAAAACCCAACTGGAAGGTGAGGACACTCTGCTCTCTTTATCTAAATAAAAATTGGATGCAAGTGCAAAGAAGTGAGGCATGTGACCCATGGGCTGCTATAGTGCACAAAACCTCTTTGTTTTCTCGCTCTCTATCTACTCTCAACTACTCTGTTCATATATGGAACAAATGCACTCGAATAGAATGGACTTTTCCTTGTAGTGGCTCAGTTATAACACAACCCAATAGCCTCCAAGTGGTTAAGTTTGACTTCAACTCTTAATCATAGTTACAATATGCAATATTATAGAGTATTATTCATCATGATCACATGGATAGCCACTTTTCTATGAATAATAGGGGTTGACATGGCATCCTATCAAACTATGGTGGTAAAACTTTTGAGTGGCATAAAGTTTGCATACAAACTCCAATTGAGGCGATTCTTGCACTGTTGGAAATGTATGTATGTGTATAATATCACTTAAAGGTACCACACTTAAGAGGACACATTTTACCCCCAAAAAATGTCATTTTATGTCTCAAACCACTCCAGGAAGGTTTCAGACCCAAAATTTCCAAACTAGGTCTCGTTGTTAAAAATGGTTTTATGAGATTATTCCTCAACTTTTTCCACTTTAAAAGCATTAATATGGATGAAAACCAATACATTGATCCAATATGGATCACACCGTCCCATTTTGGGAGGATGGTCCTAAAAAGCTTCTATTGAATGAGGTGAGGAATTTTTTCCTAAACCTTCCCTTGGGTGTACCATTTAGCCTTGCTTAGAAGGTGTCTATTCAACCCAATATGCCAAAGGCCATGCTACCATTTATTAGACATTGGGTTCAACACTCCCCATGTGTTTTGTGACATGGACTAAGCACCTCTCGTGGATCCTAACTCTAACGATTGTAGTAGAGACTAATGCCTACAGGTTTTGGTCTAACAACAATCATGATTCCAACAAGTGGTAATAGAGGGATGGGCCTTGAGTTTGGAACTCACTTGACTCGCGTTGGGGGGGATATTTTTGGACATTTGGTTCAACACTCACTATGTGTTTTGCAACATGGACTAACCTCCTCTCGTGGATCCTAGCTCTGGTGATTGTAGTGGAGACTAATGCCTACGGGTTTTGTTTTAATGGTAATTTTGATTCCAACACCCTTGTATTGTAGTTTTGGACCTATTATAAAAAAAAATGATCTTCTATTAACTCTTCTTAACCGTCTAGTGCTAAATCCTCTATAGAAGGGAATAGCTCTTCCTCTTCCTAGTCTAGCATGGAAGGCTCATAAAGTTTAAAATTCTCTACTTTCACATATGAGTAAGTGTGAATGTATGGGGGTAGACTAAATCTATAGGTATTATCTCCCACCTTCCATTATATTGGGTTGTGTTATATTCTTGGAATGGAAATTAAAAGAGATCGGGCAAAGAGGAAGCTTTGGTTAAACCAGAGGAAGTATGTTGAGACAATACTGCAGAGGTTTAATATGCAGGATAGTAAACCAATGAAGGTTAATATTCCTGTAGGTATAAATTTATCTGTTGAATAGCGTCCCAAGACACATGAAGAGGAAGAGGACATGTCTCATGTTCCATATGCAAGTGCATTCGGTAGCTTGATGTATGCGATGCTCTGTACTGGACCAGACATTGCACATGCAGTGGGAGTATTGAGCAGGTTTATGTCAAAACCAGGGAAGGAGCATTGGACAACATGTGGCAAGTGATTATGGTTTTTTAGGAAGACCAAGTGGATAGAGTTTTGGATATTTGTGGCTTTGTTGATGCAGACTGGGCTGGAGATCTGGATCAGAGAAGATCTACAAGTGGGTATGTGTTTAACCTATTTAGAGGTGCAATCAGTTGCATGAGTAAGAAACAATTTGTAGTGGCACTATCAACTACAGAGGCAGAATACATGGCAGCCACTCATGCAAGCAAGGAAGCACTCTGGTCGAAGAGATTGTGTTCAAGTATGGGGTTAGTATAGGGAGATATAAGAATAGATTGTGATAGCCAAAGTGAAATTTTCTTGGCAAAGAACCCTGCTTACCATTCAAAGACAAAGTACATTGATGTTTAGTATCACTTTGTGAGGGATATGACAAAAGACAAAAAGGTGTTGCTGGTAAAGGTGGACACTTTGAAGAATACTACAGATGCATTGACAAAATATGTGACCTCTGAGAAGTTTTTTTGGCGTAGAGAAACAATGGGCATTACAGGGCTAGATAAATGACTAAGCTATCCTATGGCCCCTTGTGGAAAGAAAACAAAAAGTGGGAGAATGTTGGGTTGTGTTATATTCTTTCCACGACTCGTGGACCTACCTATGGTTTTGTGCATGGTTTTCACACATGGTTTTGGGCGTGATGGTTTTTGGTCCATGGTATTGGATGCTTCGGCATGTATATATATATATATATATATATATATATATATATATATATATATATATATATATAGATATATATATATATTGAAACATTGAAATGAATATAATGAAAAATCAAGCTGGTAGTCCCAGTTTTGGGATCTAGGGGAAATCTCTGTGTATATTTGTTTTATGTGTTATGCTCTTGCTATTGTTTATTTTCTGTGTTTTAGAATTCATATGCAGGTAACTTCTGTACGAGGTTAAAACCTACACATTATATCTAAGGGACCGTGTCACAGAGCCTTGATTTTGTTACTATGACTTTGTAAATTCTCCTTGTTCAACTATAACCATAATTTCTCTCCCACCTTGAAGGGCTTCTCTGTTCTATGTTGACCATGTTTGGCCTTATATATTTGTTGTGACTTCTACAATGTCTCATTTAATTGTATATAGATCTTCTTGATCTTATCAACAATTTTTTTTTTCTCTTAATACATCCCCTATAAGGTCCTCCCTCACTTATCTTTTCTTCCCGTATGCAATATTTGAAGGTGAAGGTGTAAAATATCCAAAACAATTTTCAAATGGGAACTTTCGAGTAGAAGTGTGGATTGCTCTACTATAAAAGTGTCGTGTATATATATATATAGATATTGGATTTTTATCTCGAGTATTCAAATTCTTTTAATTGTAACACCTCAAAATCTACACCAAATTCTTGTTGATTTATTCTATCTGCCTGTCTATCTATGGCTGGAATTCTATAAACCTATTCAACTTTGTGTCCATCTACTCCCATAATGTAATACAAAAGGGACTAAGAAATATTGTCTCCCTATCTAAAATGATGCTCCTTGGTATTCCAAAGTGCATCCAAACATGTCCAAAGAGCATATTCATTGCTTCTTGCTTGTCGATGGTCTTTTTACAAAGCATTAGAACACACATATTTTTGGACATATCAACTACCATGAATAGCTACTCAATTTCCTTCCTAGTTATTGGTAAACCTCCCACAAATTAAATGGAAATTATTTCCCAAGGATGAGTGGGTACATGCAAGCGATGATATAAACCGAGTTTCCTATTACTAGGCTTGCTTGTTGGTACAACAAAGCATGCATCCTCTTATGAACTTAGCTCATTGTTCTTGCATTTTGGGCCAATACGCATACCTCTACAAGTTGGCCATTGTATTCCCTAAAACAAAGTTCCCTGCAACCTTGGAGGTGTGATCCTCTCTAATTAACTGCATTCACTCACCTTTAAGAACACATAACTTATCCATCTTGTAGAGTAACCCATCCCGAAGATGGTAGTCAATTGTGTTGTCATTATTATGCACATGACTCTAGCTTTGTAATTGTTGAAATACCTCCTTGAAATCCTCATCCTCTAAATATGCCCCTTTATATGTATCATGGGCGAATGACTCCATGTGCATCAGAGTTCCCAAAGATGTGATAATTGAATTGGGTGGCCTTGAAAACATGTTGGCCAACTTGTTTGTGCTACCCTTATTATACTCGGCCCCCAGAGCAAAGCGCTGGAGGAGCGCATGGAGGTTATCAGGGGTGACCTAACACTAGATTGGCTAAGAAATATATCAGGAAGGATGATCCACGTGATCACCTAGCGAAATGGACAAAATATTATGGAACGGAGCTGCAGCGGGAGTGGGTACACTTATTTTTCCTTACCTTGAACACAATTCCCATGAACTGGTATCTGAAAACGAAGCTCTGCCATGGAACTATGGAGTGGAATATCTTAAGGGAAGGATTCTTATTGACCTTCAGTTTTGAAGATGGCTTCGCAAGCATTGATGAAGCTCTACAGAAAATTAAGGTAGTTATATTTAGAACACCGCAAGAACCATTGGAGTGGTTCCAGCCAGATTGCAGCACCCAGCTACGCCATGCACTGGAATGTTATAATGTGACCGCTGAAGAGGAGGATGACGATCCAAGGAATCTTAATATCCCAGAAGTAGAAGGGTATCGTAAAGTCGAAGGTCCGCAAATAGAAAACTCGGACATCACTGCGCCATTGAAAACAAAGCAAGTAAACATTGGTACTGAAGTAGAACTGAAGTTTGCAAATATTGGGGATTACTGGGATGATGCCACTGTGGATAAAGTTGTTGAGCTACTCCATGAGTACCAGGATCTTTTTCCTACCAAGTTTTCAGACTTGAAGGGCATAATAGGTGACTTGGGCATCATGAAGATTACACTAAAGCCGGACGTGAAGCCTATTAAGTAGAGGTCATATCGTCTTAATCCAAAATACAAGGAAAATGTTCGTCAGGAGTTGGATAAGATGTTGGAGGCGGGCATCATAGAACCTATGGAGGAATATGATTGGGTGAGCCTAATGGTGGTTCAGGAGAAGAAATAGAAAGGTGAAATAAGGATTTGTGTAGATCTGAGGAAGCTTAATGATGCCTGTGTCCATGATCCATTCTC
Organism: Pinus tabuliformis; assembly: GCA_031772625.1. Classification (NCBI taxonomy): domain Eukaryota; kingdom Viridiplantae; phylum Streptophyta; class Pinopsida; order Pinales; family Pinaceae; genus Pinus; species Pinus tabuliformis. The sequence continues at coordinate 956,815,491 of CM062804.1, forward strand.
GATGCCATTTACCGATGAAGTATTAAACAATGTTGGAGGGTACGAGGCCTACTCTTTCACTAACAAATTTTCAGGGTATCATCATATCAAGATCACACCAAAGGATAGGAGCAAAAAAACCTTTGTGACAGAATGAGGTTGTTTTCAGTATCTGTGATGTCGTTTGGACTCAAGAATGCACCTGCTATATTCTCTCGCGTAGTTATAACAACATTTAAAGAGTTCATCCACAAGTTCTTGAAAGTATACTTTGATGATTGAACAATGTTCGGTTTAGTGAAGCACCATATAGCAAGTATGCACCTGATGTTGGATATGTGTCACAAATATCAGATTGTGCTGAATTTGAAGAAATTCTTATTTTGTGTTCCCTTTAGAATTTTGCTGGGTCATGTGGTGTGTAAGCAAGGACTGATAGTGGACCTTGTAAAAATCGCGATGATAGTGAATCTGGAGGCCCTGAGGAGCATTAAGCAGCTGCGCATGACGCTAGGACATATGGGATATTACAAAAAAATTATTAAAGCATATGCTCAAATTACTGCGCATGGAGAAATTGTTAAAGAAGGATGCAACATTCTGTTGGGATGAAGAATTTCATCACATCTTACGTGTTTTTAAAGAAAAAATGGTCATCGCACCAATTTTGGTATTCCCTGATTGGAAAAAGGAATTTCATGTACATGTGGATGCCTCTTGCATTGTGTTGGGTGCAGTGTTAACGCAGGCCAATGAAGGACAAATGGACCACCCTATCGCCTTCGTGAGTAGGAAATTATCAAAGGCTGAGAAAAATTATTCAACGATGGAGTGCAAAGGATTGGCCATGGTGTACGTGCTGCAAAAATTTAGGCACTATCTGTTAGAAAGGAATTTCAAGATGTACACAGATCATTATGCCTTGAAATACCTAGTCAATAAGCCTATGTTAGGGGGGGAGATCTGCAGATGGTTGCTACTATTCCAGGAGTATGACTTTGAATTAATTGTGAAGCCAAGAAGGTTAAAAGCAGGAATTGACCATCTGTCGCAGATCGAAATAGGAAAGGAGCCTACAAATTTGAAGGAACGGTTCCCAGATGTGCAACTCTTCGCGGTGCGTATAGCGGACAATCATTTTGTAGATATTATTAACTTTTTGACTAAGGGGATGACACCGAAAGGGTATACAGGTTAGAAAAAGAAGGAACTCGTAGTGCCTGCGATGAACTTTATAGTGATTGTGGGACGTTTGTATAAGATGGGTGCTAATGAAATATTGCGAAGATATGTGCCTAATTTTGAGAGAAATAACATTCTCACTGAAGCTCATGGAGGGGCTATGGGAGGACATTATGCAAGAAAGGAAACTATGCATAATATTTTGCGCGCAGGTCTATGGTGGCCAATGTTGCACAAGGATTCCAAGGCATATTGCAAAGCATGCAATGTGTGCCAGAGAATGGGCCGACCATCGCGAAGGGATGAGTTGCCACTATAGCCTCAAGTGTTGTTACAGCCATTTGAAAAATGGGCGATTGATTTTGTTGGGCCAATTCAACCCCTAGGGAAGAAAACTAGTGCGCACTATATCATCATTGTGACAAAATATCTAACCAAATGGGCAGAGGGACAACTAGTTAAGGATTGTACAGGAGTTACGACAACAAAGTTTTTATTTGAGTATGTATTAACTAGATTTTGCTGCCCCAAAGTGTTGATGAGCAATAGAGGTACGCACTTTCTGAATGAAAGAATCAGCGCATTAACAAAGGAATTTCAGGTCTATTACCAGAAGAGTACACCATATCACCCACAAGCCAATGGAACTATTGAGGCCTTCAACAAGATTTTGGAGAATGCACTGACGAAGATCTGCAACGCGTAGTGAAATAATTGGGATGTGTGCGTACCTACAGTACTATGGGCGTATATGACTACTTGCAAGAAGCTGACTGGACAAACACCATTCAGATTGTTCTATGGCATAGAAGCTGTGATTCTTATGGAGTATATTGTGCCTAGTCTGCGCATAACATCTCTCATAGCTATGGTAGATCGTGAAGCCTTGGAGGAATGAATTGCACAATTGATGGAGCTTGAAGAGGACTGATTCTTGGATGGATTCCATCAGCAAGTACAGAATGAACGTGAAAAGGCATGGCATGATCGACACATTAAGCTTCGCACATTCAAGGTAAACGATCTGGTCTTTCTATATGATAATAAGTTCACTAAATTTCAGGGTAAATTTTAGATGCATTGGCTAGGGCCATATATTATCAAAGAAATTACAGATGGAGGCGTAGTTCAGCTCGCGAAGCTGAATGGAGAACCTTTTCTTGGGCAAGTGAACAAGATTCGATTGAAGCTATATACAGGGGATCCTGCACAATGACTATATGGCGGCAGGACAGTCTTAGTGCTCCATGTAGTTGCAAGGGAGCGCAAGACTATAAACTACATTGCCATGGGTGGAGGAATACGCAATAGGCAGGCTACGCATGAAATAATGAAGATACAACCTATGAAGCTATGCTATGGAGGGAGGTGTCGCGCAGCACAACAGAAAAGTGACCATTGGAGTCACTGTTCATGATTTGACAGCCAGAAGATGGTTAAGAGGAGCGGGTTGGTGGCATTTAAGGCCAAAATATTCGAAGATATGTCGCCAAAACAACATTAATTGTTAGAATTTGGGGTGAACAGTTGGATTTGAATTCAAAAACCCCTATAAGTTACATGTGCCGGTCCAACAGAGAACATTTTGCACCCTTAGAGTTTTTGCTTAATTTTTTTGTTTGTCGCTAATGAGCCGAGCGTTTTGGGAGGAATTCTTCGTACACACAGACATTTCTCTGGAAGCCCATGAGTTGTTTATGGAGAGGATGACTGCCACCAACCCTGCCAAAGCATTGATTTCAAAAGCCGATGTATCCAATGCCCCAGGACTTGAAGTATCTAGCATTGAAGTCATGGCTACAGTGCCCACGGCGCCGAGGTCACCAAGTCCAAAATAGTCCATGGCAAAAGATAAACAACCTGCTGTGACAGAAAAGCAACCTGCAGCAAGGGAGAAGTAGAAAAATCTAGTACAAGTGCATGCTTCACCAAGTAAGCATACCACAACACCAACCCAAAAGAAAGATAAGTAACCAGTGAAGGATAAGCAAAAGGTTGTAGACCTGGAGGCGAAAGAAGGCCAGGGAACAGAGGATATTGATGCTGAAGGCACAAAACCTATAACGAAGCTCCCTAGGTATATCCCTCTGAGAAAGGGAAAAGCGAAGATCATTAAAGACCTAGACTTAGAGAAATTCACCGTCTCTATGCCCCTGCTACTTGAGTAAGTGCCTCTTGAAGGTCTGCGACTCGCTTGAGTCCCATTTTTGAAAATGGAGGATTGCGACCTCGTGGATCCTGCTAAGTTCCCACACTTAGAAATGAACAAGTACATGAAGAGAGTTTACTATGAAGAAACAGGTATGACAACGCTGGAAATAAAGGAATGGGTTTGCGGTGTTGAGCAATTAGGATTGCTCAACTTGCTATGGGTGCCACATTACCATCGCACCCCCATTAACACAATTTGCATATGCCAGCTGCTCACTTTGGTGCATGATGGGTGTTTATGGCTAGGAGGGCCTATACCCATCACATATATGCTCATTCATGTGATTACACACCTGTGGCATGAACGTCTAAACTCGGCCAAGGAGTTTGGTGAAAATACAGGGGAGAAGGAGCTTGCTGAGTGAATGAAGAAAGATTATGAACTTGTAAAGAAGTCGCGCAGGTACTCAATTTTATCTATCTTAGACCCCGTAGTTCAATTGGTCGCATAGATATTGGCAAGAAAGGTGATGAGGAAGTGCCACGCGGATGAAGTTCCAATGCCCGTAGTGTCCCTAACTTCTCAGTGCGTGAAGGGCATCCTGTTCAACTAGTCTAGGTACCTTTTCCAGGAATTCCTTGCAAATTTCCGCGAGGCCCAGGATGAAACCAAGTTGTTTCATTATGCTTGGTTACCGCTGTCGATTGTCTTGGTTGCATGGGAACTGCCGAAGGATAGCCAGTTTCCTCTACTGGAAGAAGGATTACCGAAGGCAATGCGATTCGCCTCCTTATGGGCTACCAAGGACCCCGCACGGATCACAGAGACTAAAATCTTTTGGGTCCTAATGGAAGTGAATCTCTACATTGTTGTTAACCAGCGTCCAAGGCTATCCCCAACCTTGTACATGCAGCTGTCAACCTATGCAACATTCAAGGCTGACCTTCACAGAGTATATATCTAGGCGTAGAAGGATCCAACACAGAAGTGGCATGATTTTCCATACTTGGTCACAAAGACCAATGTGCAGGAGGTAGTGGCGCGTCGGTTAGCCGAGTGGTGCACCGCTTTAGATCTAGCTATTGGGTCACGAATAGGTGCAAAGAGTGTAGCCGCGAAGAAAAGGAAGGAGGTAGCTAAGAAAGTTGCGCAGAACTTCGGTGCGCAGAAAAAGAAGGATGTTGCAGAGAAGGCTCGAGTCGAGAAGGAACATGCTGCCAAGGAGAAGGTAGAGAAAGAGCAACACAAGACCCAAAAAGGTGACAAGTCACCTTCACCGGAAAAAGAAACATGATAAGGTGGCGGAGGCGAGGAAGGGAAACACACTCCCTGAATTCTAAAAAGACGTGAAATGGAGCAACAAGGTGGATCGCGGAAGAAGAAGAAAGCCCAGAAAACACAGGTTGATCCCATGGTGCTCATAGAAATAGATCTGGATGAGATCAGTGTCAAAGTCCATGATTCCACAACAGAAGTGTTGCAGCAGTTGGAACAAAAGTACTTGAAAACATACGGTGGAGTTCAGAAGGATCTCCGAGAGTTGTAGCTCCAAGCAACCAATATCCAAGAAGATGTCAGGAAAGTGAGCGGCACAATAGGCAGTTTGGCATGAGGTCAAGTACAGGCGCGGAGATGATTCTGTGGCCGCAAGATGTGCAAGTCTTCCCCTTGCCTGTAAGTTTAGCCTGCACCGACACTAAGGAATAGCACACCCTCCTCGACAAAATCCCAAATATGGGCCTGAACCTTGCCACATGAAATTGGAGTCACTGCATGCATTATTGCAGGGATTCATGGAAGAGCTTTGCATCAGGGAACATTGAGCTCTCAGTGCTGTCAACAAGATCAAATTTAATAATCAACACCTTTTTGCTAAAAAGACACAAGTTTTGCAGGAGAAGGAAGTGCTCTAGGCACACAGTTCACAATTGGATTAGGTAGTCGTGAAGGCATGCAGAACAATGCTTGAGCTTCATATTCTTGAAGATGCACAACCAGAAGCGAAGATCAAGAAGTTAGCCGCTGGTGTGTACGAAGCAAAGGCAAAGGTTGACTGAGTTCAATTTGAACTCAATATGAAAATAACCGAGTTGCAATTAAAGTTGCAGCTTATGACTCTGCCAGAGGTTTGAGAACAGTGTGGAGCCGTAATCAAGGAAAGACTGGCCACTCTAGATGCCACAGTTGCAGACTACTCAGCAATATTTGAGAAATCTATGGAGGTAGTAAAAAATCTGCAGGAGGACCCAAACCTGCAAACAATACAGAGATCAGGGAGCTGCAATGGTAGTATGACAAAGTTAGGGCAACGACACACTCAATCGCACCAGAACATCACCTTGCAAAATTACAAGAGGGGAAGCAACTCCTAGTGCAGGTAGAGGTGGCACAGAAGAAGGAGGCATTGCTAAAGGTCAGGCTAGATCCATGGTTGGAAGAAGCTTATCAAATCAAGACAACCATCTAGGATCAGTTGAAGGGCTTGCAACAGACACAGCAAACAATGAGGTAGGTTGTAGAAGGACTAGATACAGAGAAGCTAGTTGAGGAGGTCAAGAAGGAAACCACACAGAGTACTGTCGAGGTTGCAGTAGTTCAGGTGGACCTAAGGGATCTTAAAGGCAATATTGCAGCACTAGTCGAGTGACTCAAGGTAAAGTCACAATCTTTGTGTTGGGGGTCTGTTGGGATGGGGTCCCCTAGGTCAATTTTGGGGTTAAAATAACCCAAGTTTTGATGTATTTTTTGTAAGTAATGTAAAGTCTCCACGATTTGTGGATGCAGAGTGCGTAGATATTTAGGAGTCAAAGGGATTTTAGCCCCTTGTTTATGTAAAAGTTGAGTTGGTTTTTAGATTGTATGAAAGAGGATATAAATAGGTGTGTCTTAGAGAGTCTAAGGCAAAGATCTAAGACATTATGAATGTAATGGGTCAATAGAAGAGAATTCTTAGCGTAAAGAGTGGGTCATATAGGAGAGAAAGTCTCAGTAGCTGAGTGCGCAGAGGCATAGGTAGATTCTACAGCTGAGTGCACAGACCCCTGCAGTTGAGTGTGCAGGGTAGTTTTGAGTCTGTAAAGTTGAAATGAAGATCAATAAAGGAGTTTACTTAATAAATACTGTGTATATCTGTTTATTTCTGTTTAATTCTGTTTACGATATATGTTGTGGATAAATAATGTATGTATAAAATATTGATCTAATGTTGCACAATTCTATTGGATAATGATTAAATAATGTACACAAGCATGTTTATGTATTTTCACGTAGACTTTGATGAATTAGCTAATGTTTATTAATAAAACAAGCTTATCTACGCGAGCCCTAATCTAGAATTGTTCTCTAATGCACGTAAGTGGATAAATCAACTGATAAGGGTCCACAAAATCCGATCGTAGACCTTCGCAAAGGTCTGAAGACTATTTGAATAGAGTTGGAGTACCGATCCCTAGGGGCTTATAGATCTGCACAAAGGAAGATCTAGGGTGCTAAAAATACATCACACTAATCTCTGGATGCGGAAACTTGGTTCCAACATCCCCCCATACTGCTTCAGGTGAGATTGCAGCCTGCGTTATGGAGGTGGTTGCCGAAAGGGCCAGTAGTGTAGGGTTTTGTTTGTTGGCGCAACTAACTCTGAACCTAGGTCAGGATCCCCTAAGCCAGCATTTATCGCTAGGTGAAACTATTTTAAAAACCCCATCCAATGGCAATGCCTATTTTTTTGTAACGTACTCTAGGCATGCAAGTACTGTTGTGGTTAGTCATCTATGTGGATTACTATCTCCTTTTCCATTAGATAGTGTTTCCACTTCTTCACAGCTTGCACCAAGGCATAGGGCTCCTTGTCATATGTAGGGTAATTAAGAACTAACCCATGAAATGCTTCAAAATTGTAGCATGTAGGCCTTCCTCCCTACATGAAGATCATTGCCATAAAATTCCCACTCATATCCTTCTCCACTTCAAAGGGTTGTTGCAAGTTTTGTAATTCCAAAACTATTGCTTGATTGATCTTCTTGTTGAACTCCTCAAAGGCCTTTTCATTGTCCTTTTCCCCAGTGGAAACTCTTGCCACTCATTGTTATAGAATGGTGTGTTGTTGTTACTGTTGAAAGTGACACTATGAATTTCCTCAGGTATTTTGTTTCCCCAACAAAGCTCTTTGTTAGAAATTAATTAATAGAGCAATGAAATACACAAAATATTACGGAAACACAAATACAAAAATGCATAAAACAACACAGGCACAGATATACGTGGTTCACCCAATTCGGGTTGTGTACACAAAGAAACAACCAATCCTTCCTTTTATATTATCCGTCAAAATGAAGAGATACAACCTACAATAGATCCACTGTAATTTCCTCGTCATTCTCACATAGCCTTCTCTCTCTCACACAAAATAATCATGCACAAATGCAATAAAATTCACTCATATAAACTGAGGGTTTCCTTATAGGGAAAAAACCCTAAATTAACATAACTTCTACTGTCAAATCATTCGTGTAATGAATGACCCAGATTGGCTATGAAATTACAATATTTTACGAGGAAATTTTTCATCTAGTTTTAGCTTCAGGGGTGTTTCCCCCAAACCCCCGCCAAGGGGGGTATTTAAAAGTATTCGTTGCCCCCCCCAAACCCCCTAGTGGCTATCATATGAGCAGAATTTCCGCCCCATATAGGAATTGGGGTCCAATGCGACTGAGACCTCTTAATCAAGAAGATAATCAAGCTCCACACCTAACAATATCCCACTTGCACACTGATTATAACAACTCCACTAATACTTCATTTGCTATACAATGCTTCCACTTTGGACTTAGTTGTTTCACATCTTCATCATCATACTTGAATACCAATTGAAGTTGAGCAAGATCTCAATTTCTTCCTGGTTACAAATTTTGTTAACATGTCTGCATGATTCTGGCTAGTGCGTATCTTTTCCAACTTCAACTATCCATCTTCTAAAACTGATCGTATGAAATGGTACTTGAGTTGTATATGTTTAGTCTTGGAATGAAATGTTGAGTATTTACAAGATGAATGGAACTTTGACTATCACTATATAACCTACCCTTCTCCTAATTCTTTCCAAACTCGTCAATAAACCTTTGTAACCAAATCATTTATTTACTAGCATTTTTAGCAGCAACATACTCTGCTTCCGTTGTTGAAATCCACAATAATGTTTTGCAATTTTGAAACCCAATGGACAGTTGTTCCACCTACAATAAACACATACCTTGTGGTGCTCCTCCTGTTATCTCTATCAATTGCTATATCTACGTCAATATATCCCTATAGAGCAATGTTTGAGTCACCAAAGGATAATGCTTGATTTGTGGTACCTCTTAAATATTTAAGAATCCACTTCACTACCATCCAATGGTCTTATCCTGGATTGTTCATATACATGCTTACAACTCCCACTGCATGTGCAATATTAGGCCTTGTGCATACCATTGCATACATTAAGCTTCCAACTGCTTATGCATATGTAACTTTACACATATAATCCATCTCTTCCTGGGTCTTGGGACACATCTCCTTAGTTTGAAATGGCTAGCCAAAGGTGTACTAACTGGTTTTTCATTCTGCATATTAAATCTTTCCAACACCTTTTCTATGTACTCACTCTGAGACAATGTTAATTTGTGATTTTTCCTATCTCTAGTTATTCTCATACCAAGGATTTGTTTTGCAACACCCAAATCCTTCATTGCAAATGAATTTTCCAATTTTCCTTTGAGCACATTTATTTCCTGCATGTTAGACCCTGCAACAAGCATGTCATCTACATACAATAGAAATATAATATAGCTACCATAATTTTGTTTCTTAAGATAAACACAGTGATCAGAATGACATCTAGTATAACCTTGTTCAAACATAAGATTGTCAAATTTTAGATACCATTTCCTTGGAGCCTGTTTTAGGCCATACAAGATATTCTTCAACCTGTGCTCTAATTTCTCCTTCCCTCTGACCTCATAACCTTTTGGTTGCTGCATATATATTTCTTCCTCCATTTCCCCATGGAGAAAGGATGTATTTACATCTAACTGCTCAAGATGCAAATATTTTGCTGCCACTAGACTTAGAATAGTTCTGATTGAAGTCATTTTAACAACATGGGAAAAAAATAATCAAATTCTATACCTTTATTTTGTGCAAACCCCTTCAACACAAGTCTAGCCTTATACCTCTATTTTCCTCCATCTTCTTCCTTCAACCTGTAAACCCATTTATTTTGTAATTTTGTTTTACCTACAGTCAACTTGACTAAGTCCCAAGCCTGGTTATGCATTAAGGAGTCCATTTATTCTTCCATGGCTTTCTCCCACTTCTTCCTCATTTCTATCTTCATTACTTCTTCATATCTTTCTGGTTCACCAGAATCATTCAACAATACATAATATAATGAAGGAGAGTATCATTCAGGGGGTCCACTTATCCTGGTAGATATTCTAACACCACTTTTAGGTGTTTGAGGCATATTTTGTTGTTGTGGCTACTGATCTTTATGATTTTCAAGCACCTTTACTTTTCATGTGTTCTCATCAAGCCCTGCATATTCTTTGTTTTCCTTTTCCTGTTTCTTTTCCTGCATCTCATCCTTATACAAGACCATTTATTTGAATATGACATATCTTATCCTAATGATTTTTTTATTTTCATAATCATATACACGATAACCAAAAACATTAACATCATATCCAATAAAGGTACATTTCTTTGATTTTTCCTCAAGATTTATTCTATTTTCTTTATTAATGTGGACAAAGGCTTCACAACCAAAAGTCTTTAAAAATGAGTAGTGTACCTTTTTACATGTTCATGTCTCCTTTGGAATACCACCATCCAAATAACTTTAAGGCCCTCTATTTATTAGATAAATAACAATATCTACAACATCTTCCCAAAATTGTAAGGGCAATCCTGCATGCAATCTCATGCACCTTGCGCATTCCATGATTGTCTGGTTCATCCTTTCTGACACACCATTTTCTTGTGCCATTCTTGGAACTGTCTTCTATCTACGAATTCCATGTTTTGAATAGTAGTTATCAAACTCTTTATTGTAGTATTCACCTCCATTATCTAATCTAAGAAACTTCAACTTCTTTCCTATCTCATTCTCAACCAAAGGTTTCCATTTCTTGAAAGTATCAAATACATCAGATTTATTCTGAATATAATAAATCTAGTTTTTTCTAGTTGCATCATTAATAAAAGTAACATAATAGTGAGATCCACCAAGAGATGATGCCTGAGTTGGTCACCATACATCTTTATGCACAAGCTCTAATTTTTCTCTCTTCTTTTCCTTCCCAACTTTGGTAAATTTGACTCTCTTTTGTTTTATGTAAACACAAATCTCATAGAAATCCAAATCAACATTCTTCAAACCTGACAAAAAATTTCTTGAGTGAAGAATATGCATCCCTTTCTCACTCATGTGCCCAAGCCTATGATTCCACAATGTCGTATCTGCTCATGTGGAGGTTAAATAATTAAAAAAATTAGAAATACCATTGCATAAATACAATGTATCAACCTTTTCTTTTCTTTTTTCTATTACCAGAGCTCCTTTAGTGACCTTCCAAGTTTTTTTAGTGAATGTAGTTACACAACCTTCACCACCTAAATGCCTTGTTGAAATTATATTTTTCTTTAAATATGGAACATTCCTTATATCCTTTAATAGCGATTGGTTTGCATTCTGTTGTTTTATAAAAACCTTACCCATTCTAATGATTTTATAGTGTTTGTCATCACCCAAACGAATGTGTCCAAAATCTCCTTGAATATAGTCATGAAAATGTTTCCTATCAGGTGTGGCATGGAATGAGGCCCCTGATTCTACCACCCAAGAATCAATAATATTCTATAATGAAAGAATCAAAGCACCTTGCAACACATCACCTGTCACATTTTCTTCATGATTGTTCTCTTGTTTTCCATCTCCTTCTTTTCCTTTCTAAGATTTGCAGTCTTTCTTTAGGTGTCCTTTCTTCCCGCATTTCTAGAACACTATCCCTGACCTGGATTTGGATCTTCCTTTTCTTTACTTACTGCAATATCTTGGGCTCCTTCCTCTTTCAATTTTTCTTCCCCTAGTCTTTGCAGTCAAAGAATTACTTGATGTCTCACTTGAGATTTTCTGTCGCATTTCCTCACTAAGGATAGCACCAACAACATCATGAAAATTTAAAGTACTAGATCCAGAGACAAAGTTACTCATAGCAATAACTAATCCATTCCAACTTTCTAGCAATGACCACGGAAACAACAAATCCCTAACTTCATCATCAAGATTTACCCCTACATAACTTAACTCACTGGTAACTATGTCAAATTCATTTAAATGATCATCAACAGGTCCACCTTTTGACATATTCATATTAAATAGATGCTTCATAAGAATACCTTATTTGAGGACGAGGGTTTTTCATATAGTTTTTCCAACATCATCATTAAACCTTCTATTGTCATTTCCTTTGAAATTTTGAATGCCATCGACATTGCCAGACACAACCATATTGTTCCTAGTGCCTTTCTGTCAAGAATGTTGCATTATGCGTTTGTCATACTTGTCTACTTATTTGTTTTTCCGCTCAATGGTAGGTACAAATATTTCTAATACAGATAATTTTCCATTTGCATCTTCCACAACTGGTAGTTTGGCCGTTCAATTTCTCAACCCTAAACCTACCATCTTTTGCCATTTCTCTAACTCGAACCAAGAACCCTTCTCTCCTGGGAGTTTATTGCCCAAATAGACCTTCAATTATGATACCAGTTGTTAGAAATTAATTAACGGAGCAATGAAATACACAAAATATTGTAGAAACACAAATACAAAAATGCATAAAATAATATAGACAAAGATATATGTGGTTCACCCAATTTGGGCTACGTCCATAGAGAACCAACCATCCTCCCTTTTATATTATCTAGCAAAGTGAAGAGATACAACCTACAAAAAATCCATTGTAATTTCCTCTACGCTCTCACACAACCTTCTCTCTCTCTATCTGAATAATTATGCACAACCAAAATACAATTCCCTCATATAAACTGAGGGTTTTCTTCGAGGGAAAAAATTCCATAAATGTTATCATTCGCCTAACGAATGGCCCATATTGACTACTAAATTACAATATTTTACAAGGTAAATTTTCATCTATTTTATTTTAGGGGTGCTTCCCTCGAAGCCCCACCACGGGGGTGCTCTTTAAAAGTAGTCACCGCCCCTACCCTAGACCCCCATGGCAGCTATCATACGGGTGACATTGCTGCCACGTTTATGAATTGGGGTCCAATTTAGTTAGGACCTCTAAATAAAGACAATAACCAAGCTCCATACCCAACACTCTTGACCTCTGAAACATTAGTAGGCCTTAGCCGCTTCATGATAGCCTCCATCTTGGAAATATTTATCTTTAGCTCTCCTCCACCTATCACATACCCCAAATACACCAATAATTTTTGTGCAAACTCACACTTATTGATATTTTCTAGTTGTTGGTGTTTCTTTAATGTTTCTAGCACCTGCATAAAATGTGAGATGTGATCCTCCCAGATAGAATTGTATACCAGTATATCGTCCAAATAAAAAAAATAACAAATGAATCTATAAAAGGGTGAAATATATCATTCATCGACCTCATAAACATAGTTGGTGCATTGCATAGGTCAAATGGCATGAATAACCACTCATACAAACTTTGCCCAGTTTTGAAGGCAATTTTCCAAGTATCTTCTTCTCTAACTTAAACTTGGTGATATCCAAACTTTGAGTCTAGCTTGCTGAATTTTTTGGCTTGTTACAACTGGTCCAACAAATTGTTTATCTTGGGTAAGGGGTACCTATTCTTAAGTTAAATTTTTTCAACTCCCTATAATAAGTACACATCCGCCAAGTCTTGTCCTTCTTTGGCACAATGAGGATATGTGATCCACATGTTGATGTACTCAGTTGAATGACACCATTTTCCAGTACGCTTCTGCAATTTATATTCACCTCACTTACTTCTATAATAGATTTCCTTTATATCCCAATGTTTGGAAATGGGGAGTCCTGCAATACTTAGATCTTGTGGTCCACTTCCCTCTTTGGTAGTAGCCTTTTAGGCTCCTAAAACACATCCTTGTAAGCCTATAGAACTCTTCTAGTTGTTTTTGTTTCTTAGTACACCCCTCTAGGGATGATTTTGCGTACTGACTCTTTTAAAGATTGATTTTCTCTTAAAAAAAATAAAACATACTTACAAGAATTGATTAGTTTCTTGGCTTGGTTGGTTCTTACTAGCGAAATTTTGGACTTGCCCTTGTGTGTGTTGATAGTGAAGCATTTTCCATCCTTGATAAGGAAATACTTTTTGGCTCTCCACATGAAGAATGCATCCTGGTTGTACATATAGAGACTTCCAAACACCACACCACATACATCAAGGGGAACTACATCCATTTTTCTTCATAAAAAGAATTAGCATTGGTAGAAAATCTAATTTTTCATTGTTTGGTTACCTTTATTTTTGCATCCTTATTTACCCATCCCAATGGATATGGGCTTGAATGATCATGAAATTTGAATCCCAATATGTTGAACAACTTTTCCGCAATGAGATTTTTCTGTGATCTTGGGTTGAGTAGAGAATCAATCTCTGTCTTATTAACCTATATGTTTATATGGAAGGGTCTATTCTTTTTTTTCCCTTCCTATTGCTAAAGGTTACTCAAATTCATTTCCTTCTACACTGATGTACAAATAATCTTCTCATCCATGTATAAGCTTCTTTCTACTTGGTTCCTTGAATTAGGGGTCATGAGATTATTCTTCTTATTATATTTCTTTTTGTTCTTTGGGTTAAAATTCGATGCAAATTCTAGCAATTCTTATCTCTATGATCGTCAATGTTATAGTGGTTGTAGTGGTTGCTCAACTATTTACACTATTGTGTTGTGACTGTTGTATTCTTAGATTTCCCCCTTCCACTTCTTTTTCTCCTCCTTGGAAGCGTCATGATGCTCCTACTTTGACCCACTTGATTTTTTTGAAAAATGCAGCAAAAAATTCTCAATTTGATTTTGCCTTTATTAAATCAAGAAAATTTGAATTTCCACATTAGCAGACGACTGGGATGCAGTTGACTTTTGTGACATGGCTTGTGTCACCCAGTTTACTAAATAAATTTGAGTTGGAGGAGTTAGAGTTCAGTTAAGCATGTGTGATTGATAACTTGTAGCAATCAAAGTCAGTTATCTCAAGCTACTTTAAGTTAAACTAGTTCCAACTATTGGAGGAATTAGTGGAGGTCTAGTTGTGAAGTGGGACTTCAGTCAAACTCAGTGATCATCCATTTAACTCATCAATCAACCAAAAATAGCTAGTGCATGTAGAGAATTTGAGTTCTTGAGTTGTGGTGGATATTCCAAGGTAGCGTAACATCAATTGTAGACTAGTCTTGAGTGTACTAGTGTTGCATGCAATCCGATGATCAACATTTGGAATTGCACATTCCATTTTGGAGAAATTCCTAAATAATATGGGCCTAATTTCTCAAGGAAATAGGGGCTCAAGAATAGGCAAAAATTGACTAAGTCTGGTTAAGAGCTTCTCAGTGATAAGAGAGATAGGTTATTCACTTGCAGGTTGTTCTCAGTTGAGAAAATAAATTTTAATACATCTTTATTCATCAAATTAATGCGAGCATGCATTGGAGTTTTTAACAGTTTTCTTTCCTCAGAAAAATATTGTGTGCATGTGTGTTATTTCTTATTGCATATGAGATTTTTGTTCTAAATCATGAATTAACTTCCATAGAGCAATAGAGTAGATTTATGTCTTGTGATTTTGATTAAAACTTCATGAGAAGTTGCAAATATACACCATAATTTCTACATGGTATTAGAGCAGGACTTTTGAAGTTGTTTCTCAGGAGGATTGAATTCGCAGTTCAGTGTAGCAGAGTCTCTTTAGAGCTGAGAAGAGACCTTCAACAGGTTGAGGCTAGAATATTCCTTGGAAGGTACCTCTAATTTCATCACATGGAAGGATCACATGGAGGCGATATTGGATGACAATGGATTGCTAGAATACATCAAGACAGATGTTGCAAAACCAAAACCATCTGATGCCCATAACCTTTCTCAGTGGAAGAGAGATGTAGCCAAACTGAGGAGAATAATATTGGAGAGAGTACAGGATCTCATTGTTTAAAATATCCATGGGAAAGAAACTCCATTCACAATGTGGAAAGAACTGATAGAATTGTTGAGAATAGTAGTGACCACAAGAAGTTGGTGCTCAAGGACAAACTTTGAAATATCAAGATGTAAAAGAATGAAATTATTCCGCAGTATTTGAGAAAGTTCACACAGTGTCGTGATGAACTTGGTGGGTTTGGTGTTATTGTTGTAGAAGATGACTTGGTAAGCCTATCCCTTCTAGGCCTTCCCAAAAGTTGGCATAGCTACCAAGATTCAGTGAGTGGGAGGAAGAAACTACCAAATTATGAATGCAAGATGACAATATTTTGTCATTTTAGATTGATAACCTGTGATATGGTTTCTATTATAATTATGATGTAAACTCAACCATGAGTATATTATAAACTCTTGGTAAGTATGGGGTTTTACTTGGGTCATGTTTGGTTTTTTAGTTGAACCTGTATTAGCAGTTATGGGTTTGCATATGATAAATGTGTCGGTTTCATCATTCTAAGTTCTAAAGTACAAAGGGAAAGGAAAGGGAAGGTGGCTTCTCAAAGGCAGTTGTTATGAAAATCAAGATTGTAGTCAAGTTTACACTTTTGGAGGACCAAAAGCTCTTTAGTGGGGAGGAATGATCTAGGTGGCTTTGAAGAGGCTAAAAAATTGAAGTCTTTATATTTCGTCAAAACTAGGACCAGAAAGAAGAGATTGTAATTTTGATTCCAATGGAACATACGACACTCAAATTTGACTTCATATGTGCTAGTTATTGGCAATCAAAGTTTCATGTCAAAGGAGGAGGAATTTTGTCGCTATCTAAATTTGGAGGCTCACTAAATTTGGCATCAACTAACCGAGTGAAAAATTGGCACTTAATGACAGTCGGAACTAGTCAAAATGTTGAATGTTTAATTTTGTTGATGACCCCTAAAAATCTGGCGAACAATTTTTAAAATCAATTTAAAAAAAATAAAAATATATAATAATGGGTCAGCCCAACGGACTCGCTCAACTCCAACCAGTGGAAATATATTATAATATAATTGGGATGGGACTCGCGACACCCACCCAATGGCACATCATATTGAATAGGGGTTGACAGGGATCGAACCTGCACCCGCTATTTGACTAGCTCACCCAATGGGTAGCCCCAAATAACTCACCATGAAACCACCAAACCAAAAATAGTACTAAATTTAAAACAAACAAAACCACATATAAGAAAATGGCATGGGTGGGTTTGGAGCCCGTGACCTCCACCAAGGTCAAAAACCCAACCACGAGCATTCCAACCAATTGCCCAATGGGTAGTAATTTGTTATTCACACCCGCCAAATTTTATTTAAACCACCTTCTTCACCATTCAACCAACCGAGGGCCGCAGAACCTAGCACATTGAATGAACCATGAAACAAACACGTGGACAAAGGAGATGGAACCCTGACACGAGGAATATGTGAGGAATATTTTAGATTTTGAGGGGGACAAACTGTGATAGTGTAAAAAAATTGTTAATTTTATACTCATCTGAACTGAAATTTTTCTAGGAATCTGATGGTGCAGACAATTTTCTGTTCTAAGCAGCTGATTTTCTAGGGAATAACGTTGAGAAGTGGAACCTTGAAGCAAGATTCTACAAGGAATCTTTTAGATTCCCTAGATACCTAGATTTGGTAGTTTCATAGCGGGGTCAACTTTATACTCAAATTTTATGATTTTCGTCCAGGAACGCGATGGCGTAGCCTATTTTTACATTTGAGCGGTCTATTTTTAGGCCATTGTTAGATTGGGAGGTATATTGATACATGTTGTGTTGTTGTATGTGAGAGGTCCATTTTTATGTCACCTTGTGTGAGAGAACCATTTTATGCCACTTATGCGTGAGATTTCATTTATGCCACTTTTGTGAGGGTTCATTCCTTTGTTATGTTGAAGAAGGACATCTTGTGAGTGACAGTTCTTTGTAGGAGAACATCTATTTGGAGAGACATGCCACTCGAGATAAGAGTTTCATCCTTGTGTTGAAAAATATTTTGCCATGTACTCATCGTCTTTTATAGAGACTAATGAAGTGGCCTCCCCACTCTTGACCCAGTGCCCAGAGACATAGTCCACACTTGAAAAACTTTGTTATCACATGTTGTGTTATTATTGCTTCATGGTTATTTGCTTCTTGTTTATCTTTATGGATTGTTGAAGATTTGTTTAGAGAATGCAATGCTCATGTTTCACATGCAAATATAAGTGTTAGTAAAAGGTCCCGCATAAAGGATATTTTTGTTTAAAAGTGTTCACAAAGGTTTTATGGATCATTAACACAAGATATAACCTGGGAAACTCTTTCGAGAGAAAACCTAGAAGGTGAGGTCACTTTGCTCTCTTTCTTTGAATAGAAAATGGATGCAAGTACAAAGAGGTGAGGCCTTTGGCCCGTGGGCTGCTATAGTGCACAAATCATCTCTATTTTCTCTCTCCTTATCCACTATTAGCTACTTTGCTAATTTATGGAGAGAAAAAATGCGTGTGAATAGAATGGAACCCCTTTTCCTTATAGTGGCCCAGTTATAACGTATCTCGATAGCCCCCTATTGGTCAAGTTTGACTCCTTGAACTCTTAACTAGAGTTACAATACAAAATCTTCTAGAGTCTTATTCATTGTGATCACATGGATAGAAACTTTTCCATGAATAATTTGGGATGACATGGCATTATCTTAGATTATGGTGGTAAAAACAAGCATTTCAACTTATAAGTGGCATAACTTTTTCATATGGACTTAAATTGATGCAATTCTTGCGTTGTTGCAAAGGTATTTGTGTGTAAAATAACACATAAAGGTTTTATCTCTTTAGTGGAAAATTTTACCTCCAAAAAATTATTTGATTCCTCAAACTGGTCCCAAAAGGTTTTAAACCCTAATATGCCAAACTAGGTCACTCCAGTAAAAATGGTCCTATGAGTTGATTCCTCCACTTTTTCCACTCTAAATGCATCAATATGGATGGAAAACAATATAATGATCTAATTTAGATAATACCTCCCCATTTTGGGAGCATTTTGGTCCCAAAAAGATTCTATTGAATGGGTTGAGGAACCTCCACCTTCTCTTAGGTATATAATTTAGCCTTGCCTAGAAGTTGTCTTTTCAACCCAATCTGCTAACGATCATGTTATCCTTGTCTTGTAGTTTCAAACCTCTTCTACAAAATTGTATCTTTCATCAACAATTCTTGATAATCTAGTCCCAATCCTCTACAAAATGGAGGAATACGCAATATTGGAAGGTGAAGGTGGAAAATATCAAAAATAAAAAATTTAATGGGGACTTACTAGTAGAAGTGCAGACTACTCTATTATAAGAGTAATTTATATATACTATATTTTCATCCCAGGTATTAGAATGCTTCTAATTGTAACCCCTCAAAAGCCACACCAAAGTCCTATTGATTGCTTCTATATTCCCATCTTCCTTTGGATGGAATGTTGTAGAACTCTTCAACTTTGGTCCATATTCTCCCAAAATGTAGTCCAAAATGAACTAAGAAATCTTGTTTCCCTATTTAAAATGATTCTCAGTATCCCAAAGTGCACTTAGACCTGTCCAAAGAAGAAGTTCATTGATTCCCTTGTTCATGGTATTTTTGTAGGGCATTAGAACACATATCTTTCTAAACCTGTCAACTACAACGAATAGGTAGTCATGTCCCTCCATAGATTTTGGTAAACATCCCACAAAGTCTATGGAAATTATTTTCCAAGGATGAGTGGGCACCAACAAGGGATGATATAAACCCCGTTTCTTATTACTAGGCTTGATGGTATAACAAAGCATGCATCTTATTATGAACTTAACTACCTATTCTTGCATCTTGGGCCAACACACATACCTATGTAATTTTACCATTGTCTTTCCTATACCAAATTTCCTTGCAACCTTTGAGGTGTGAGCCTCTCTAATAAGCTACAATCGCTCACCTTTAGGAACACGTAACATATCCAACCTATAGAGTAACACATCCTAGAGATGATAATAAATTGTGTTATCACTATCATGCACATGAATTTGGATCTTCAACTGTTGAAACACCTCCTTAAATTCCTCATCCTTTGCGAATGCCTCTTTATGCATCATGGGTGAACGGCTCCATGTGCATCATAGTTCCCAAAGATATGATATGTGATGTGGGTGGCCTTGAAATCATGTCAACCAACTTGTTTTTGTTGCAATTATTATACTTCATCACTAAATGAAACTTCTATAAAAACCCCATCCAATTGTAATTCCTAGTCTATTGTAGCTTACTTTGGGCTTGCTGGTACTATAGTGGTTGATGATCTATTTAGATTATTGTCCCCTTTTTCCATTAGATAGTGTTTCCACTTCTTCACATCTTTCGTTAGGGCATAGATATCCTTATCGTAGGTAGGGTGGTTAAGAATTGTCTCATGAAATAATTCAAAATGGTAGCATACATGCCTTCCTCCCTACATCAATATCGCTGCCAGAGCATTCCCGCTTGCATTTGTATTCACTTCGAAGGGTTGTTGCAAGTTTGGTAATGCCAAAATTGGTGTTTGACTAATATTCTTATTTAATTCCTCAAAGGCCTTTTGCAGACCGGTTATGTGACTACAAGTTCTTTCCACTCACTGTTATGGCAAGGAATGGTACTACTATTGCTGAAAACAAGGTTATGAATTTCCTCATGTATTGTGTTGCACCAAAAAAACTCTTGAAATCTAAAATGTTAGTAGGCATTGACCACTTCATGATGGCATCCATATTGGCAAGATCTATCTTCAACATTTTTCCACTTATCACATACCCAAGACACACCAAAGATTGTTGTGCAAACTCATACTTCTTGAGAATTTCCATAATCTAGTGCTTATTTAATGGCTCTAGCACCACTTGCATCAGATGTGAGATGCAATCCCATGAAGCTTTGTATACAACAATATCTTCCAAATATAAAACAACAAATGAATCTATAAATTGGAACTATATCATTCATCAACCTCATAAATGTATCTGGTGCATTTCATAGGCCAAATGGCATGACTAACCACTCATACAAACCTTGCTTGGTATTGAAGGCAATCTTCCAGGTATCTTGTTCTCTCACTCAAAACTAGTGATATCCAGACTTTAAGTCCATCTTGGTGAAGTGTTTTGCTTGTTGCAATCTATCCTAGGTAGGGGATACCTGTCTTGAGTGTAATTTTGTTTAACACCCCATATTAAATACACATCTCCCTAGTATCATCCTTCTTTGGTATAATTAAGATGGGTGAGCCACATGGTGATGTATTTGGTTGAATGATACGATATTCCAGTAGTTGTTGCAATTGCTTCTTCACCTCATTTTCTTCTATAACATACTGTTTGTACAACCAAATGTTTAGCAATGGGGAGTCTGACAATAACTAGATCTCGTGCTCCACTTCTCTCTTAGGTGGTAGCCCTTTAGGCTCCTGGAACACATCCCTGTGTGCTTATAATAACTCTTCCAATTACTATTTATGTTTATTAGTACACCCCTATAGGGATGCATTTGCTCTTACTGTCTCTTCCACATATTTATTTTTTCTTGGCAATAATAAAACATAGTTCTTGCTAGAATTGATCATTTTCTTGGCTTGGTTGGCACTTAATAATGAAATTTTTTACTTTTCCTTGTGTGCATTGATGGTGTAGGATTTTCCATCCCTTATGAGGTTGTATTGGTTAGCTTTCCACATGAATATTGCATCCCACAATCACATATAGAGACTTCCAAACACCACTCCACATACATCAAGGGTAACTACATCTAGTTATACTTCATCAATAAAATCAACACTGATAGCAAATATACTTTTGCACTATTTAGTTACCTTTATTTTTTCATCCTCATTTACCCGTCTCGATGGAGATGGGATTGGATGATCATGAACTTCCAATCCAAATAAGTTGACCAACTCTACTGCATGATATTTTCTTGCTATCCTAAGTTGAACAAAGCACCAACCTTTGTATTCTTAACCTGTATCTTTATATGGAATAGTTCGGTATTTTCATTTTCTTCCTGTTGCTAAAGGATACTTAGATTCTCCTCCTTATGAACTAATGTACAGATGATCTGTAATATCCCTCCCCTTAATAATAAATAATAAATAATATAATAATAATAAATAAAAATAATACAAAATAATAATTAATAATATAAATCATAAATAATAATAAATAAATCACTTAATAATAAATAATAAAAATAATAAATCATCAATGTTAAATAGTAAATGATATTAAAAATATATACAAGAAAATAAATAAAAATAGTAATAAGCATACTAAAGCTCTAAATAAGAATAAATAGAAATAAAACAAGAAAACTATCAAAAAGAAGAAAATAAAACAAGAAAGCTAAAAATCAAAAGAAAGTTGCATGTAGACACATGGAGTGTGTGCATGTGGTTCCCCTTCCAATGTTTGTTCTATTTAATAGATGGTGAGGAAGATGAGAGGCATTCCTGCATTCCATCATTCCGAGATTCTATCTTTCATTTTCTTGGGAGAATGGTATTCTAAGACTTACGAGTCACTAGCAGTAGTATGTTGATTGAGGGCTCGGGGGTGGCCAGTTGTAGCAAACCATTGCACAATTGAGCCTACAGTTGGGTGGAGAGTCATCCCCAAAACCTTGTTGTCATCTGACAGACATCGATCACAGGTAATATAGGTATGTACTTATTTGTTGATTCTGATTTTAATTAGGAAATTAATTTTATATTTACTTTGGATTGTTATATATGGTATCAGAGCTAGGGATCAACCCTTAGGGCCTATGGGCATCTAAAAAAAAATTATTTTGGTGGAATATTTAACTTGACTTGTTTTTTTTGAAAGTTACAGGATGCTTATTTTCCTACGAGTAATTTCCACGGCAACTGAACTTTTGAATCGGGGTTTCTAGATTTCCGCAATTCTGATTTGTTTTCATTAATTCGTTAGCCATTTTTAACAATTGTTTGCAAGCTCTGCCACAACATAAACTGAGTGGTGTTTGTTTTATGATAGGCATCAGATAAAGCTTGTTTATTATAAATTTTTATATTGTGGTTCTGAAGGATAATTTGTTTCTGCAATCATTTTTTGTTCGAAATTTTTTTGGTTTGTTTATTTAATTCTGGTAATCGACATGCACTTTCCCCATCCAAACCCATATTTAACCTACCGTTAGCTTCA
This sequence comes from Pinus tabuliformis, assembly GCA_031772625.1. Classification (NCBI taxonomy): domain Eukaryota; kingdom Viridiplantae; phylum Streptophyta; class Pinopsida; order Pinales; family Pinaceae; genus Pinus; species Pinus tabuliformis. The sequence goes on from CM062804.1 coordinate 956,838,258, forward strand.
CCACTTGAATAAGCTGTAGGCACATTTGAAAACCTTGTGTCTCCACCGGTTTATACTTGGCACATTTAAAGTGTGGCCCTGGCCACTACCCATCTTCAGAAGCCATGTAATTAGCAGATTTCTGCGAAAATTACATACAACCGCAGGTTTCGATTCTTGGCTTGGGGGATATTGAAGCTGTCACATGCTCCGAACCCCATGAGACCCTACCGTGGAAAAGCGATCCCTAAAATTCATGCAGAGAGACGTGGGTCATCGTTGCAGGTCATTGCTTGTTTGGAATTGCTGCATCGATTATTGTTGTTTGTTTTCTTTTATTTACATTATTTTTCTTAGTACCTGATAATTTCCTCTTCCACAATCATGAATTTCTTCTCCTGTTTCAAGCATTATATCTTCAATCACAGGTATCATTATCATTCATGCTATATATATTAAAAACTATTTATCTCGTGAAATCTACTACTATCAGAGTCTATATTGATTGCAACTCTGAAATTTCAAATCAAATGTCATCTTGAAAGGGTTTTAGTGATTTCCGCTACATTCAAATGGATGGATCATCTACAACAAAGCTTGGAAACAAACTTTTAAGTTTGGGAACGAAGATTGTGGCAGTGGGCAGGAATTATGCGACATTTCCAATTTCCTTGGCATGAGCTGCAACCAGTTTTGTTCTTGAAGCCCACATCTTCATATCTAAAAAGTGGAGGAACCATTGAGATCTTACCAACCCTAGCTTGTTAGAACCATAGATGAATTTTAAATTCTACTTCTGTTATATTTTTTAGGATAGTATATTCTTACCTTCTTTTTCATGTTTAATCTCGAGCTCAATTTTTGCTGCAAGCCAGAGAGTTTTGTTGTGCAGAGTTTTATTTTATTTTTTCATTTTTCTTAAAACTTTGATCCCTAGGTAAATTTATCGGGTTAGAATCTGGACATCTATCGAAGCTGCTATTTGGGTTAGACAATCACGCAGGTTTTAACTATCATGTCGCCTCAAATATGTAAATCTTGTACCTGTCATCACTGTTTTCTTTTGATGATTATTATTAAAAAAAAAAATTCTTCTATTTTCATATAGTTTCAATGTTCAATCATATAGATGTAACTGTAGCTGACCAAAATTTTGTGAAAGCTACTTAACAGTGTAAGTTATCTGTTTTAGAATATCTAAAGATAAATCATTTTGCACTATTGTTGTATAGTCTTTCTATTGAATCTTGTTTGAGTTAAGTAATCAACCATTGATCATGGATTTTCATTTTGAAATCAAGCCAAATATATTATGGAATTATGCACTCCATTATCATACCAGATTTTGTTAACGTGGAGAAATACAACAACCCATGAAAAAGAGTATTTGTTGTATAAAATCTTCTTCCGGTACTAGTAGTATGAATACTTGGATAAACGAGTATAAACAAATACCAGTTCTATATAATTTGCTGAAGGAACAATTACCTACCTTGGATGAGGAAATGGTACTATTGATTGTGTAAATGGTACTGTCTCTCAGCCAATGTTTTGAACCACAATGTGAGGTTGATCTTATAGTGTGTGCAGATTGCTCGACATTGTTGTCGAATGGAACAATGGAATTTGCCGGAACGCGCATAGCCATGGCCGCAAGCTTACAATCTTATGTCTTATGTCTTATGCAGGCAATTTTATGTCTTATCCGAGAAATTAATATGGCTAAATGTATTGTAATTTAAGGGTTTTGATATGGTCTTGCCTTCGCGGGTGCGCTTGCAGGCGGGCCATCTTGTTGAAAAGTGTGCAACAAGAAATTCTTGTTGAGATTGCAACAAGATGATGGAGCTTAGTGGAAAGGAGTTGCCTTCACTAAGTGGGCCTGCAGGCAAATTATGGCACAAGTTCTATTTTTGGATCCCAACAAGGATGATCACATCAGGAGTGACCACAGCAGGGATGATCACAGCAGGAGTGACCACAGTATGGGTGATCATAATATGGGTGATCATAGTATGGGTGACCACAGTATGGGTGACCACAGTATGAGTGATCACAGTATGAGTGATCAAAGTCTATTTTTAGACTGGCTGTCAAAAATAGAAAAGTCAAATATTATTGTCTCATAATAATATTTTCACTATAAACTTGATCTTATTCTCTTGGAGCACTTCAGGATGAGCTACGGATGTGGTACATGCAGATCCCAGAAGGAAATACGTGGTTACCTATGGGATGACTAATATTTGCATGCAGGACTTCAGTTAGAACTCAAGTGAGTTGAGTTTAGTGGACTGGAGGTGCAGTTGATGGAGTTGTGTTCAGTTTAACTTTGTTAAACTAGTTGTATTTAGTCTAACTGATCAATAGACTAGAGATGAGTTGGGTGAATTAGTTATTAATTAATTCACAAGTTATTAACTCATAATGCAACTATAGAATACATCAGTTAACTCAGTTGCATGTCAGTGCATGTTCAGTTTAGTAGGGACAGGTGTTAGAGGATCAGATTGCTATCAGTTGCGACTATAGCTGTGCATGATGATTTGCACAATCAGAGGGATTGAGTATGCCAATGAATTGGCCAATACCAAGAATTGTAGCCTGTGCTCACGTCCAACACAGTGTGAGTGATTATTTGCAGGTCAAATACGAGTTTGGTAAACCATTCTCATCAGTTCTTGAGCAGGTATTGAGCTGGAGAGGCAGGCAAGCAGTGGAATAGATTTGGAGATCAAATCTGAGCTGTATTGTGTGTAACAGGTGGAGTTGGTACTGGATTGCTTGTGATAAGAATTGTACTTTGTAATGTTACATGTTCTCAATCATTAATATACAGATAGTGTGGGGTTTTTAGCAAGATGTTTTCCCCAGGTTACATACTGTGTTAATGTGTGAATGCTCTTGATGTTTTATTGTTATTGATGTTGCTATATTGATGATCAACATAGAGGAGCTTATGTATTGTGGATGTATTTCGCAATAGTACATGATTAGGATAATCTCTGTTGAATATGTGTTAAATTATTCAAAATTTCTACATGGTATCAGAGCTAGATGACTTGTAGAAAAAGTTTCTACATGGTATCAGAGCTGCTTGATTTGTAGAAGAGATTTTTACAGGATATCAAGCGAGGATTGATCATCGGATCTATTATTCAGAAAGTGTTTACATTATATTTCTTCAGGCAGAGTCTGTAATCGGGCCAGGTAGCCTATGGATTCATCCTTCTTTTGGAAGGTGAGATATCCGGTGAATGCCCAGACAATCAATCTCTGTACAAGAAATACTTTGTTCTCACAAATTCTAGATCGGAAGCGGTTGAGTTTTGTGCTGGTGGAATTTGAATTTAATTCCAAAGCAAGAGATACAACTCAGAAACATTAAGTGTGAGAATGGAGACAGTATGCCCCAGTATCTCACGAAATTCACCCAATGTCGGGATGAGCTGGGAAGTGTGGGGGTGACTGTCGGATGAGGATGGTGAGTCTAGCACTCCTTGACCTTCCTAAGAGTTGGCATAGCTACCAGGACTCGGTGAATGGAAGGGAGAAACTGCCAAATTGGGAACGACTATGGTCAGATTTGATGCAGGAGGAGATTAGACAGAGCACCAGAGATGGTTCTTCATCCATGCAGGATGAGGAGAACTGTGCCTTAGCGAGTAAGGTGAAGAAGGGAAAGAAGAAGGTTTCTCTTTCCGAATCTTGTTCTTCCAGTGATGGGAAGAAGGTTGACAAGTCGAAGGTGAGATGCTTTCGTTGTCATGAGATTGGTTCACGGGTCAAGAACCTGTATGCTCTTGAGGTTCAAGATGCATGCAAAGCCTTGAGCAGCGAGGCAACTGATGGAGACTTGGTGGTTGAGAGGGAGCGTATATTACTTCTCAACATGCAGAGCCAGAAGAAGTCTCAGACGATTGTGGAGGAGCCACGATTGGTGCAGCAGCTTCAGGAGGTTGTGGAGCAGCCACAACAAGGGAAGCTGAGAGGAGATTGAGTAGAGACATCTACTCATCCAGAGACCTCCAGTAGGGGGAAACTTCGAGCCAGGTGGGCTAAGGGATTGCATGCAGCCATACCTCCAGGTAGGAGGTGGGGTGATGTGGATTGATCGTCCCAAGGAGGAGGGGCAGGATCCTTGAGGTACCCAACCTCTTGGATGAGACCTTGCTATGGGAGCCCCGATGTGTAGTAGCAGGAACTGACTGATTGGGTAGAGACAGATGCGGATGGAGCGGCAAAGAGAGCGACAGTGCAGGGAATCCCAGGACAACGCATAGCTAGCAAGCTACATCAATGCGAGAGGCACAAGTGTTTTGCACAGTGCTAGGTGGCACAGAGAGGTGTGCAATGGTGCGAGATGCATGGAGATGTTGCAGTAGCGCATATGTCAGAGAGGGAGCACTTGTCAGCAGCAGGTAGAGCTTCAGCATCAAAGGGTGTTTCTAGCCCAACAGGGAGGTCAGTTGGGAGGTGCAGTGCGGATGCAATGCTGGGAGATAGAACGAGCAGCAGCACAGATGCAGTCAGAGATCAAAGTGACAAAGGATAGAGCAGTCAGATACTGAAGAGCATAGAGATGCAGAGTCTTCAGTCGACAGAGGCAATACCAGTCAGAGACTTTGATGACAGAGCAAGTGGACCAGCCAGATGTGTTGCATGGAGAACATTCCAGAGTTACAGGATCGGGTTTGAGAGGAAGCCTTTCTTGTTGAGAGGGAGTGTTGAAAAGTGTGCAACAAGAAATGCTTGTTGAGATTGCAACAAGATGATGGAGCTTAGTGGAAAGGAGTCGCCTTCACTAAGTGGGCCCGCAGGAAAATTATGGCTCAAGTTCTATTTTTGGATCCCAGCAGGGATGATCACAGTAGGAGTGACCATAGCAGAGATGATCACAACAGGAGTGACCACAGCAGGAGTGATCATAGTATGAGTGATCACAGTATGGGTGATCACAATATGAGTGATCACAGTATGGGTGACCACAGTATGGGTGACCACAGTATGAGTGATCACAGTATGAGTGATCAAAGTCTATTTTTAGACTGGCTGTCAAAAATAGAAAAGTAAAATATTATTGTCTCATAATAATATTTGCGCTATAAACTTGATCTTATTCTCTTGGAGCACTTCAGGACGAGCTACGGATGTGGTACATGCATATCCCAGAAGGAAATACGTGGTTACCTATGGGATGACTAATATTTTCATGCAGGACTTCAGTTAGAACTCAAGTGAGTTGAGTTTAGTGGATTGGAGGTGCAGTTGATGGAGTTGTGTTCAGTTTAACTTTGTTAAACTAGTTGTATTTAGTCTAACTGATCAATAGACTAGAGATGGGTGAATTAATTATTAATTAATTCACAAGTTATTAACTCATAATGCAACTATAGAATACATCAGTTAACTCAGTTTCATGTCAGTGCATGTTCAGTTCAGCAGGGACAGGTGTTAGAGGATCAGATTGCTATCAGTTGCGACTATAGCTGTGCATGATGATTTGCACAATCAGAGGGATTGAGTATGCCAATGAATTGGCCAATACCAAGAATTGTAGCCTGTGCTCACGTCCAACACAGTGTGAGTGATTATTTGCAGGTCAAATACGAGTTTGGTAAACCATTCTCATTAGTTCTTGAGCAGGTATTGAGCTGAAGAGGCAGGCAAGCAGTGGAATAGATTTGGAGATCAAATCTGAGCTATATTGTGTGTAACAGGTGGATCTGGTACTGGATTGCTTGTGATAAGCATTGTACTTTGTAATGTTACATGTTCTCAATCATTAATATACAGATAGTGTGGGGTTTTTAGGGAGATGCTTTCCCCGTGTTACATACTGTGTTAATGTGTGAATGCTCTTGTTGTTTTATTGTTATTGATGTTGCTATATTGATGATCAACGTAGAGGAGCTTATGTATTGTGTATGTATTCCACAATAGTACATGATCAAGATAATCTCTGTTGAATATGTGTTAAATTATTCAAAATTTCTACACATCTTATTAATTAAAGGATTTTATTTTGTGTTTCGAGGAGGGATAACCTTCCCAGTCATCCAATCCGGTTCTGGGTCGGGTGGCGGTGTCTCTTCTTATTATGGTGTGGAATGTTTCTTTGATGGTTTGATTTCTTAAATTTCCTTAGAGTAATTATTTAATAGCCATAAGAATCTCAAGATACACTTGCTTAAACAGATACTTAAAAAAAAACACAAAATTTCAATTTATTTTTAAAAATCATGAATCTGCATAATTAATATTGGTGATGAATAAATTGTCTTTCAAAATTCAAGTACCTTCTTAGCGCAATAATGCCACCAATATTCTTAAGCTTTAGTCATTCGAATTTGGATATTACATTGAGACAATTCTCTAAGATTTATTCTGACATCATTATTACCTTCTAACTCATGTTTTCCATGGTTTTATAATACAAAATTTGTGATTGTTGATAATTTATGGTAATTTACAGTTTAAGTATTGTGATTATTGATAATTTATGATAAAATATATCTTATTAAATTCATAAACTCTAATAATAACTTATTAACCTTGTTATTATTAGACTCTGATAATAATTATTATTGAGTATGTTGGTTCTTATTTTATGGGATGAATCTTGATATTGAGTTACAGTAGTATTTCTCATACAAGATCTCTATATCAATCATTTATTTTACACTTCATCAACTTTCTTTTCATTACATTTTGATGATTGATTTGGCTTTGGTAGACTGATATACTTGTTAAACTAGCTACAACCAACTTATTTCTTTAAAATCATTACAAAAGTCTGACATTAAATTATGGAAGTGAGACCTCAAATTCCAGGGGTACCACCATTTATTTTGGAAGATCAACTGAAAATGTTTGGCTAGTATAAGTTTGGTGCACTCATTAGTTCCTCATTGGTTTTCTCATGCATCATTATAAACAGCAGATCCTTTGGTTCTCTGCTTTCATTAGAATCTCATTACATGGTAAAACCACTTTCTTGAGTTGTTTGTGCTTGCATTCTCTTACCATTTTCTAAATGCTATTTCATAATATGAAAAGTGCTATAATCAACTACAACGGTTCTCTCCATTACAACCATATAACAAAGCGAAATTCTAAATGAGTCACCTAATTAAAGGTATATAGTTTTGTTATGACTCATCGATTCATTGGAAAAGTATATAATCTTGTAATCTTGGATGATGATAATCTACCCATAATTGACAATGTATAATCTCTGAAAGATTGCACTATTGATATGGTATGTTGGCATGTTTTTTTCAGGTGTAACTACTCACCACCGGTTCATTTTACAACACAGTTTACATAGCACTTGAAGTATTTGGATAATTGAAGTTGAAATTTGTCACCAATTAAAGTGCTCTAAAATAGTGAAATATGTTCCAATTCATAATGAATACACTCTGATATCTTATTACCTTTAGATGATCCTTGTTCACTAGCATATGTTCATTATTTTACTGTTCAATGTTGATCATACTATTCACTAATTGGGTTGGATTGTTGTTCTCATTTATGGTCTATTATTGCAAGAACACAACTCTCTCAATATGATCTTCTAATAAATTTCATTTTGCATTATAATTGCCATTCAGATTACATGTATATACTCATTTACTATTTATATCTTGTATATTAAACATCATCAAGCTACCATTGAAGTCCCCTTCATTCTTGAGTGAACCAATTAGGTTTGCAATATATATATATATATATAAACCACAGGATGCTATATTTTAGTTTCAGAGGAAAATTGTATAGATTTGGATTTCAGTTCAGATGTTGAGTATAATGTTACATGAGGTTTCATAATTCAAGGTTAAATGCATATAGTGGATAAAGTTGTCTATGGAGAAATGGAAAGGAGAAACTAAATTTTTTAAAAAGGATGATAACTAATAATAGTTCATGTGATTATGGCCAACTTGGATCATATGTTTAAGGTGGTAGAGAAGAAGTTTGGTATAATCATAACTTGGTACTCTATAAGGTCTATCTAAGGATGATGCACATAAAGAAGAAAATATTGGCAATCAACTAGTGAAGTTGAAAAATCAGGGTAATAATGAAGGTTATTTTAAGGAACCTGTAAGGTATGATAAATAGAATGATTGGAGAAGATAAGTTGTGTGCAACAATGGGAGAGCCACATTGTAAAGTTTTCCATAGGTGACCAACTATATGAATGAATTATGGATAACAAGACGTATGATCTGGAGATTTTATTATGTTGATGTCTTAAAATAGGAAAAGATAAGCGGATTACACTTGGTAGCTATCTTAATGAATTGGGAAATAGTAACAACATTTCCAAGGTATATCAATGCTATAGGAGAGGAGGAGAAGAAACCACAATGACTGGAGGTGAGAAATTCAAGTCAATTTAATAAAATAGAATGAAGTGAAGAAACTTCCATTTTTGAAGCCAGTAGACATGGAATAGTAGGAAATCAAGACAGGGAGAAAAATAAAAATATATCTATGAATATCGAGTAGGAGGAAATGAAGGGATGTTCTATCAAGAAGAAATTTCTTTTAAAGGTATTGATGAGTAGAGCGAGAAACATGATTGGTAATGGTCATAATGATGATCTACATATTTTAAAAATGTGAAGGTGTGAAGTTACATGATGACCAAGTGATAATAAACGAGGAAGATATAGGAAGGAATGTTGCTAGAAATTTTATAAGGATACCTTGAGAAGGATTGTACTTGACTAATTTTCACTCATTATTTCATGATTAGGACTTCCCATTACGTTAAAATAGGTTGTTTCTACGTAACAACTCACATTTAAGTTTCACATGGAAAATGATGGTAGTAGTGTTTCCAACCGTTTCAAAATTTAAAATAATGATATTATTTAATAAGAAAGAGTCTTTTGCCCAACTTGAGCAAACTGAATTTATGATAAAGCAATCAAGTGGTATTGAGATACGAACTTTACGAACTCGACGAGATAAGAAAATATTTTTGTGGATGAAGTGTTAATTGTTAAATAAGTCAACATGGGTCAACAAATCCTCATGCAAGAAAATTATGCATGATATAAAGTTAAATCATGATGAAATAATATTTATATGCAATTGCATATAGTGGTATTGGAATCAGTAAGCCAAAGGGTAAATTGATGTAAAATCAAGGGATTTTAATTCCGAGATAGATTATTTAAATAATGAAGGTATCACTAGTAATATCTTAAACAATGAAATTCACTAGAATTTCCTTAGGGAAGGAAGAATATATGACGAGAGATTAAGACTCAAGATGATGAGGCTCATGTGAAATTTAATGATATACTTAGATGATTATACTGTTGGTGTAAATGATCAACTACCTAGTAGAAAGAAGTCGAAATGATTATTGAAAAGTAATTGACAACTTGATGAAAACATATTGACGATGTTTCATGATATCATGGTAGGAAGATAATGATGTACATATGGTTCTTATAGTGATAATGTATCCATATGATAATAGCGATATGCATAGGTATTATGACGTTATGTCAAGGTATATTGACATATTCATTTACTACGTGATGATAGGTATTTAATGTTCAATACTCATGATGGATATGATATGCATAACGTGGCATAGGAATTATGATGTTATAATATGGGGATTATTGACATGTGGTTCATTTATGTGAAGTCATGATATGTCTTTGATATAATTATGTTGATGGTATAACTGAAGCATAAGATAGTTCCGTACAAATCTATGACATGCAATTCATTATTATTCATAATGTTGCGATTAACAAAGATGGACGTTCTCATGATGACATGCAAGACTTTGCATGTGGATTATTTCCTATGATACTATGATGGTATGGTTAATGCATTGGATGCATGTTGAGATGTGATGATTCACAGGACTCCACAAATGGGCCGAGAGGTCCGGTTTATTTGATGATCTCGTGCGAGCCCATATGCACGAGGGAGAATAAGTAACACCATATGGGCTGGGGACAAAACTTAATCAACACTACATATGCCAGTGGTTCCTTTGTCTTGTGTATAGCTCTTGATGGATAGCTCTTGAAGAGCTATAGGACCATCTTGAGGAGGCCAAGTGCCTGATGTTCTAGGCTAGGTGTCTGTTATTGGATTGGGATGTCGAAGTCTAGAAGGGATGTAAAGGACTTCGATGCCTGGGGTTGTGCGCCTTAGTAGTTGTGGAGGGAGTGGGCTAGCCTTGCGAGATGCCCGGGGTCATTGAGTACTGGACCAGATGCCTGCCTTGGGGCAGATGAGGCCTGAGTCAGGCGCGAGCCTTGGGGCCAACCTTGGACTAGGATACAGATCGGGTCAGGCTTATGCCTGGTGCTGAAAGTGGGAAAAAGGACAGAGATTCCTTGAGATTTCCCGAGGTGTTGGGGACTTTCGATGCCTACTAGTTATACTAGTTCAGCAGAGGGTGTTGGCAACATGAAGTAAATAAAATAATAAATAATTCAACTTAACTTCGCGACGAAGTTCCTTAAAGTGGGAGAGTATGTAATATCCCTCCCCTTAATAATAAATAATACAAAAATAATAATTAATAATATAAATAATAAATAATAATAAATAAATCGCTTAATAATAAATAATAAAAATAATAAATCATAAATGTTAAATAATAAATGATATTAAAAATATATACAAGAAAATAAATAAAAATAAAAATAGTAATAACCATACTAAAGCTCTAAATAAGAATAAATAGAAATAAAACAAGAAAACTATCAAAAAGAAGAAAATAAAACAAGAAAGCTAAAAATCAAAAGAAAAGTAAAGAAATAAAACAAGAAAGCTAAAAATCAAAAGAAAGTTGCATGTAGACACATGGAGTGTGTGCATGTGGTTCCCCTTCCAATGTTTGTTCTATTTAATAGATGGTGAGGAAGATGAGAGGCATTCCTGCATTCCATCATTTCGAGATTCTATCTTTCATTCTCTTGGGAGAATGGTATTCTAAGACTTAGGAGTCACTGGCAGTAGTACGTTGATTGAGGGCTCAGGGGTGGCTAGTTGTAGCAAACCATTGCACAATTGAGCCTACGGTTGGGTGGAGAGTCATCCCCAAAACCTTGTAGTCATCTGGCAGACATTGATCACAGGTAATATAGGTACGTACTTATTTGTTGATTCTAATTTTAATTAGGAAATTAATTTTATATTTACTTTGGACTGTTACATGATCTTCTTGTCCACATCTGAGTTTCTTTCAACTCTATTGCTCAAATCAATGGCCATGTGATTCTTCTTATTATCTTTCTATTTATTTTTTGGGTTAACCTCTAGATGAAAATTCCAGCACTTCCCCTATATATGACCATAAATTTAATAGTGGTTGTAGTGGTTGCTAGGATATTTTCACTGGTGTCCTTATAAGAATCCCTTTCCACTTCTTCTTCCCCTCCGTAGAAACATCCTAGTGCTCCTTTTTCTTTGACTCATTTGATTTCCCTTTTTTTGTTGAATTTTTTACAAGCTATACATTATAATTTTATTTCCTTCTGGATAATTACTTCAATCAATTTATCTCATGCCACTAATATAATTGAAAAATAATACACATAATATATCAACAATAAATGGAAGAGAAAAAATAAAGATCATAGAAAGACAACCATGCATAATAGAGACAATACTTTTACCTTGGGAAATCCAACCGTGGGAGAAAACCCAAAAAGAAATATTTAGGAGAAATTACTCTTCAACAAGGTTTACAAATCCAATTTTTCTATAAAATCTTTGCCAATATCCAAGTAAAAAATACTAGTCAAACCTGGTCAAACTCCAAGAAGTCAATGTTGATCAAACAATCAGCCTATGGTTAAATTCAACCTTGTGGATTATGGCAAAACTAGTGGTCTGTAGTTGATCCTATAGCCTATGATCAACCTTGTGACCTGCGGTCAAATCCTATGACTACATTCAAATCCTACGGCTACGGTCAACTCTTGCATCCTGGTCAAATCTCAGACAATAGAGAGAAACAACTCAGTCAAACAACCAACTCATCCTCCTTTTCTCCACATGTGTGACTGCTTAAGAGCCCTAAAAAATATGAAGAATAAAATCACATTCTTGGTGGATAAAATGAGATGTCACATCATCTATATATACTATTCGGATTGGGGTAAATTAAAACAAGGGAGACACCCTTTCATTAGTCGGGTCGACTTAGTGCCCCAAAAAAAAAAAATTATTTTAATTTTCTTAGGTTGATTTGGGGACTTCTTTGGCATGAGATAATACCTCCTAGTTGCACACAAAATTTAACTCTACCTCTTAGCGAGGGAAGTATTCTCCTTAGCTACAACAAATTTCCCCTTAGCTAAAATTTCTCCTTCATAAGAAAAGTTCATGAGCTTGCTATATTGATGCATTTCTATAGATCACTCTATTGAATTAAATAGTGTCTTTCAACTTGATAATTATCTTTGATCTTTTTACATTCATATTAGTATTCCATCATTCAATAAATATATAGAAATACATCAACCACATATAGTGAGATCATAAAGATACAAATGCACAAGAACTCAAGAGATTTATCCTGGGAAAACCCTTAAATGGAAAAACAAAACAACCTTTTCCAATAGAGAATTCTTTAATTCAAAATAGACACATCTTAGTCTAATTAGGTCAAACCTAGTCTATTATCCACCTTCTTAGTCAAGTCATTTGATTTAGCACTCTACTCTTGATCCTGCACTACTTTCTTGTTCTTGCACTGCTCTCTTCATCCTGCACCCCCAAAACCACAGATACAAAGCACATATCTGAGTTATAGATGCCATAGATGTGAGCCATATGTTTCCACAGAGGATATTTGTAGATAGCATAGATGTGAGTTGTATCTAGCCACAGATGTGAGCTAGATCTCACCACAGATGCGAGGCATATCCACAAAAAATGTGAGCCATATATATATATATATATATATATATATATATATATATATATATATATATATATATATATATCACAGAAGCAAGCCATAGATGCAAGACTATATATCACAGAAGTAAGCTTATACATCATAGAAATTAGCTAAAAATATGAGTTTATACATCATAGAAGTGAGCCACAAATATGAGTTTATCTATCCCTGATGTGAGTCGTAAATGCAAGCCTTTAGCTACCATAAATTTGAGCCATAAAGTCTCAAAGTAGGTGAAGTTTCCTTAGATGATGCAAGCTCAAGGTGTGTCTTTTAGAGAGGCAAATAGGCCCTTTATATAGTTGTTTCTTTAGGTGGAATGGATATTTCCCTTGTTGAAGTCAACCTGTACATATAGGAAGTCGACTTGAACTTATGGAGTTTAGTTTTCTAGAACATTCAAGGCTCTTCGACTTGAATAGGAGGGGACATACCTTACATTTTGGAGCCAAACTTAAATTTCAAAAATTCAAATTTCATATTTTTAAAAGTCACGATGGGACTGAATTAAAATATTTTTTTCTAATGACTCAATTATACATTATGAAGACTGACCGTAGTTACAAAAAACAACACTCTCTCTTAACTAGGGAGGTATTCATAATGACTATCTAGATGTTCTCATGTTGACAAAATTTATCTATGAAAAAGGTTATAACTAATCATAATCAACCTTGTTAAAATTTCTTACATTATTATCATCGTCTTGTCATCAATCACTAGTTGAAATATTTGATTCATTATCATCATCAATTAGAAGGTATTCCTAACATCAACGTCATCATCACCATCAAAATCCACTAGTGGTCATATTTGGGGCAATACCAAACCCATGGAAATTTCATCAACATATCAGGAATCGCTCCTCCAAAGTGACCAATCCCTAAATCCCATGGCCTTTTCCTAGGCCAAAATGTTGAGACCCTCAACTAATAGGAACTCACTCACCATGCCTAGTGAGCACTCTTGACGAATACCTCACTCAACATATTCCTGGTTGGTGATCAGATCTAGATGCTAAAAGGACCTCACTCCACCCTTTCGATGTGTGATCAAGGTCCAGATGTTGAGGGACCTAACTCCACCATGCCCAATGTGTGATCAAGCTCCAAATGTTGAAGGACCTCACTCCACCATGCCCGATGTGTGATCAGGGTCCAGATGCTGAAGGACCTCACTCCACCATTCCTGGTGTGTGGTCAGGGTCCAGATGCTAAAGGGCCTCACTCTACCATGTCTAATGTGTGATCAAGATAAAGATGCTAAAGGACCTCACTCCACCATACCCAGTCTGAGATCAAGGTCCACCTCCATGAGGTACTCACTCAACACTACCTGTTGAACCCTTTGGGTCTCTTGGACCCATTATCCCATTTGGAAGAATGTCCATCCATGTTGTAGACATATCAGTACTCCCTATTAATGAGAGGTATAATATCCATGAGTGCCAACCTATCTCTAAAGTGAAAAAACTTATCCCTGGGCACCAGCTTCATCAAAACATCAACTTCTTGCTTGTCGTTAGAGATGTACTCGAGACTTAACACTCTTCTTTGAATCATGTCCCCAATGTAGAGGTATTATATCTCAAGGTGCCTTGAATCGTCATTATGTTGTTACATGCACCTGATGAAACAATCTTTCAAGATACAATCATATTGCTTCATAGATTTCCTTTCAAGTTGCAACATACTCACCCTTTGAGTGCAACAAATTTCTTGCTTCTTGCTCATCCACCTGATAGAATTCTAATCAGAAGCAATATAAAAACTCCCTATATTTTCAACACTATTTGCCCAATTTGTATTTCTACAGTTGTACAAATATGATTGTGCTATGACCAAGCGTACCAACCTGGTACTTCAACATATGTTGAGCGATGTTCCTTAGCTCAATCATAAAAATATTTTCTTCCTTTTTATTTATCCATCATCCTATCTGTGTATTCATCCTAAAACAGATATTTTTATAACAATCCTTATTTGCTCCCTTTTTGTCATAGGTATGATTAGCTAGCTAGACAAGATCCTTCATTTGAGGTCAACTCTTTCTGAAGCTGAGCAAAAAAATATTATGGTCAATGCATATCCCTCTTGACATATGATATTTTCTGTTTCTATCAATAAGTCATGTGTGATCAATCACCTAATCCAAGTGGATTAATTCAGAAGAGCATTTACAAAGCCTTCTTGCTGCTTATAAGTGTATGTACCTCATCATCTCGAGGTAGTTTTTATGTACACTTCTTCTTTCATTAAATAAGACAATTTATGCATCCATCAAATCATAAATCATGAATACAATAAACTTTCAACAGAATTGTACTTGACAAGGCATTCCATCATAGTCTTTTATGTCTTATTGAGATGATCCTTAGCTTTGTACTTTATGTCATTTAGTCATACTTTGTCTTAGCATTTTGTCCATTACAATATCTCACATCACTGAGAGTCTCTTTGTTGCATCCTTTCTTTTTTCTTCCATCTAATTCCAAGGCTTTGACAACCTTCATTGTGTACCTACAATCCTAATTATTAGGTCATGGAAGAACAATTACAGTCAAGCAGAGAATTCAAAGACATGAGACTATCCAATAATAACCATAGTAAAGAAGAGAGATACAAAGTAATTATCTTTTTGAGAACATATCAAATCCTTCTTGCATTCATCAAAAACTTTATTGATTTCATCATGATGTCATTTCTCCTTGTAGAAGCTAGGTAAACATACAAACCTAGGGCTTTCCAAGATTTATTTCTTGTTAGGGTTTACAAATCCTAGATATCGAAAACCCTAGAATTTGATGAAACTTATCATTCATCCATAGACCAAGAGACTCAGATTCAGGGAAAATTTTAAGAACCACCCTAAATTTATATGTATAATAAATGGGTGAATCCCCATGATACATAGGAAAAATGGGAGGCTATTTTATCAATAATATAATATGTATATATAATTTTTTTAGCGAATCTCTCACCAAGTTATATTATCTTGTAAAGTCATGGCAAATCTTTCACTGAATTATAAAATCTTGTAAGATCTTGGAAAATCTTTAACTGAATAATAAAACATTGTGAAGTCTTGGTGAATGTTTTGTTGAAGTATGAAACCATATATGATAATAGGAAAACATATTCATTAAACTGTAATATACTAACATACATGTTTGGAAAAAAGAAACATAATTTTCTCTTCCTACAAATAATGTTGCAAGTTTGAGTGTCCATGTTTGTCAAGGTTCTTACTGTAACTCTTTCATATCCTTCTATTAGTTTTGATAATATTCCACAACAAAGTTCTTGTAGGTGTTGATCTTGACCACCAATTCTGTCAAGGTAGGAGAGATTAATATTTTCTCTACCAAGTTTGTCAAGCTACCACTTTTGCCAAGCTATCAAATTTATTTCTTATTCCATAGACTCCAACTGAGATAATAAAAAAAACAAAAAAACAAAAAAAAAACACACACACACACACACACATCAAGTTTGTTTACCCCAACATGCCAACAAGTAGCAAGCCCCAACTATATAATATAAGAAAGTAGTAGGTATCCCAAAGGCCTGAAGGGGATCTAATGGAAAGAAGTGACTATTATCAAGCATTCCAATAAATATATAAATGTATATTTATTATTATTTTAATTGGAAATCTTCAATTAAATAATAAAATTTAATTATGCCTCTCCCAATCTAAATTGCTTATTAGCATAATTCACTACCTTCATACGTCAACATCGTTGTAACATGTGGATTAATTTCCTTTTTAGTGCACAATCTCTGCCTTTTAGGAAAATATGGTGCAGTGGCCCAACCCCTAAGATTTCATTGTTTTTAATTTTTTTTTTTGTTAAATAAAAAAAACCAATATTAATGGAGATATTGGTATTTTTTACTAAAATTTGTGAAGTAACTAAATGTAGCTTTAACCATTCACCTTAAGATGTTTTTTACAATATAATTTCTTAAGTCTATTTAATATATTCATTATCATAAAAACCAACCTATATCCATCTTAACTCCACATCTACCACTCTTAGAGGGATGAAATCTATTTATCCCTCTCAGCACTTGGTAGACCCGAGGGATGAAATCTATTTATCCCTCTCAGCACTTGGTAGACCCGGAATTAAGATGGATCTAAGCTGATAGAATTTCCCCTTTAAATAGTCTATTCTCACATGAATACCATGGCATTACCATGGGGAGCTTAAAAACTACTATTAGTAATTTATAAAAATTAATAAAATTAATAATTGATTTTTAATTTTTAATTTTATTTTAACCAAGTTAAAATGTTTAAGTGACATTAAATTACAAGATCCATTTTTACTCTTGATCTACCAAGCCCGAAGAGGGATCAAATATTTTTTCACTTTATTCTAGTTTGCATATCACGATATTTGATCCCTCTCGGTGGTTAGTAGATCCAGAGTAAAGATGGATCTATGCTGGTTTAATTCTCCCCTTTAAATAGGCTACATTCCACGTGAATACCATGTGCCATCTTTATTTTTATTAATACTAATATTAGGGTTAATAATGCTTTTTTCATGGTATTAATAATAATTTGGCCCATGGTATTTGGCCCATAAGCTTCACCTAACTATAACGCATTTTTTGAGTGTTCTTCAATATAAAGTGACTTATGTAGTAAATATAAAAAAAATGTTTTATTTATTTACCATACCTCTCATTTATTTATATTTTTATTAATTTACCATACCTCTCTTATAAATATGGTATATATTTTTATTAATTTACCATACCTCTTTTATAAATATGGTATTTGGCCCATAGGATTCACTTAAATAAAGCTTCTTTTTTTAGGCTTCTTAAATAGAAAGAGGGTTATGGACTAAATATAAAAAGAGGTTTTAATTATTTACCATACCTCTAGTTTATTTATATTTTTATTTATTTACCATACCTTTGGAGTAAGTGTAAAATGAGGCTTTATTTATTTACCATACTTCTACTTTATTTATATTTTTATTTATTTATTTATTTACCATACCTCTCGTTTATTTATATTTTAATTAATTTACCATACCTCTTTGATAAATATGGTATTTGGTCCATAGGATTCACTTGAATAAAACCTCTTTTTTGAGCCTTATTAAATAGAAAGAGGTTATGGATTGAATATAAAAAGAGGTTTTATTTATTTACCATACCTCTAGTTTATTTATATTTTTATTTATTTACTTGGAGTAAGTATAAAAATAGGTTTTATTTATTTACCATACCTCCACTTTATTTATATTTTTATTTATTGGGACCAAATACAACCTCCCAAACCAGAAAATGGGCAATTGCAAAACCACTTAAATTTTTCCCTTGGACTAAAATTCGCCCCTAAAATTTACCATACTCAGATCTCACAACCATGTCATATCTAATAAACCAATTTAATCAAAAATATAATAGTGGTAGAAATATGTCTCCTTATTTTAAAATTTGGACTTCAATAATGGGTATCCAAATAATGAGATCCACGACAACAAAATGTTTTTCAATCTACTTCAACACCCAATAAATATCTATACACAGATCATGATGCCAAACACTCTCATTACTTCACTTTGACTTCAAGATAGGAAACAATTTTCCCCAACACAAGACATTTAGTTCTGTCTTTTGGACTCGCCACAGATTATACTGATCAAATTAACATCAAAATTTTTACAAGTATATTTAAGATCATTTTAAGTCAAGACTTTAATTAATGATATTTACCTTATATTATAAGTAGGCATTTTGTACCTTATGATCTATCTTGTTTGCATTCCTGTGATGGACTTTGTTGAGGATCATGAATCAAATGGAAATAGACTCTTAATATGTTTTCCCTTAATCTTGTCATCAGATTAAACCCTTCTTGTAAATGACATTTCTAATTTGGAAGACAAGATTTTGAGCTTATTTTTACTCAGTGAGATATTCTTCCTTCAACATATATATACAACAAATGTTCATTCGATCCAAACCATAAGAAAGGAATCATAAATATTTATACGTGTTGCTTTCTTCAAAGAGATAGTAAATAGGTTCCTTGCAATTCACCATAGATCTTAGTGTCTTTCAAAGTTCAAAGATTAAGGATACACAAAAATCTCTCTTAATCATAAGTTCAAACCTTTAAAGGGATTTCTTCCATTTTCAAGCATTTCATCCCTAGGGCTAAAACTTATAATAAACCTTATATTTCAAAATACGATCAAATTAAACTCCCTTTTTAAGGATTAAGTCCTTTAATTATTTAAGGTCCTTATGATTCTTTGATGGTAGGATACCTTGATACAAGACCTGATCTCAAAAAAAACATACTTGTAATGCATTCAAGCTCCATTGGTGCCTTTCCTTTGGAGAATTTAATGTCAGCATTAGAAATTTGATCTACATGTTGAAAATTCCTATTTTTACCTTCAATATCCTTCGATATTGAGAACCACATACAAAAAAAAAAAACAACAACAAAAAACGTAGAGAAGATTTTTCAACCTAAGATATTCACGGCTTCTATGATATTATACATAAATTTGTGCCACAAATGACAACGGATGTATTTTTTCTCTTTTAATTTTAATTGATGGTTGAGCTTCCTTACAATATATCCTTATTCCAATCTCAGTCCTTCATCGAGATAGAACTAGTCTATGAAAAAGAGAGACGATCATTCATTCTAGACTTAGATGTTTGGTTTCCTATTATACCTTCATCAAGATAGATTTACTTTGCTTCTCATAAACATATATAGGATTGTGTTATTTTTCGTACCACTTGAGATACTAAGGCATAACAAAGGGTTTTTGTTCTCCTTTTCCTAAGAAAAGAGGAATTCGACCTTGAATTTACATCCTCAAAAATAGTGCACAAGATGATAAGATCCACCGGTCTTTGTTGATTTTGTAGACAACATTTATATTGATGAACACTAGTAATTAGGATTCTCCTCAACTTGCTCTAGTACCATGTTCAATTTTATAGTGTCTTCCAGCTTGATAATTATATTTGATCTTTTTACATTCTTATTAGTATTCCATCATTCAATAATTATATAGAAAGACATTAACCACATAACACATTAGTACAATGAGATCATAAAGAGACAAATGCAGAAGAACACAAGAGATTTATCCCTAGAAAACCTTTAAAAGGAAAAACCCTGCAACCTTTTCAAATAAAGAATTATTTAATTCAACAGAGACACATCTTAGTCTAACTAGGTCAAACCTAGTCTATTATCCACCCTCCTAGTCAAGTCATTCAATTTTACACTCTACTCTTGATCTTGCATTGCTTTTTTATTCCTGCACTACTATCTTCATCTTACACCTCCATCACCATATATACAAAGCACAGATCTGAGTTATAGATGCCATATATGTGAGCCATATGCTTCCATAGAGGAGAGTTGTATATAACGCATATGAAAGCTATATATGTCCACAAATGTGATCTATATCTCACAACAGATGTGATTCATATGCACCAAAGATGTGAATGATATATATCATCAAAGAGAGTCACAGATGCAAGCCTACACATCACAGAAGCATGCCACTAGTGTGAGCTTATACATCATAGAAGCAAGCCACACATGTGAGTTTATACATCATAGAAGCGAGCCACATATGATAATTTATCTATCCCTTATGCAAGCCATAAATGCGAGCCTTTAGCTACCACATATTCGAGCCATAAAGTCTTAGAGTAGACGAACTTGCCTCAGATGATGTAAACTCAAGGTGTGCCTTTTGGACATGAAAATATGCCCTTTATATAGTTATTTCATTCTAAGGCTAAATGGATGTGTCCCGTTTTGGAGTCGACTGTGCATATAGGAAACCGACTTCACCTTATTGAGTTGTTTAGAACTTTCAAGAGTTTTGACTTGACTAGGAGGGGACGAACCTTACATTTTGGAGCCAAAACTTAAATTTCAAAAATTCAAATTTCATCTTTTTGAAAGTCACAATGGGACTTTGACTCAAAATATTTTTTTTCTTATGACTCAATTATACATAATGAATATCGACCATAGTTACGAAAATCAACGCACTCCATCTTGGGGTAGGGAATGTGACTCCTGACATGCTCATCTATAGATCACTCCATCTTGGAGTAGGTGATTTGAGTCCTCACATGCATGTATTAGATCACTCCATCTGGAGTAGGTAAGGTGAGTATCCCAGGACATTTACTGCTATGCAAATCAACATAGCTCAACAAAAGTCCTTTATGGCTCCATAGGTAAATGTATCAATCTCCTCTGGTCAAATCAACATGACCTAGACAAAGTCTTGTATGGCTTCTTGGGAGAGGATATGCCCCTAGACCATTCATCCCTAGCTAAATCAACATGGCCTAGCCAAAGTCCTTTATGGCTTCTTAGGTGAATTTCATCTATCTCATTTTTTCAAATCAACATGACCCAGCCAAGCCCTTCTGGCTTCTCAAGAGAATATTTTTCCAATCCAACAATTTCCTTGGGCCATTCACCCCTGGTTAAATCAACATGACCCATCCAAATTCCTTCATGTCTATTGAAGTGAATGTATCCATCTCCCCTATTTAAATGAACATGACCCATCCAATTTCATTTAGCTTCTCAGGAGATGGTTTTCTCGATCCTATAAAGACATCAACGTTCCCTCTCAACGAGGGATACATTTTGCTTCATGCCAAGCTTGTCTATGAATTACCCAAACTTCACTCTAGACTGAGGCTTGGTGAGAATGTCTACAATCATCTTGTCTATGGAAATGTATTGGATATTCACTTCTTCCATCTACACCATGTCTCAGATTAAGTGACATGATAAAATAGTCTTGCAAGAAGCCTTTAAAGTCGGATTACTTCTGGAACTTGTGACACTGTTTGCAACATACTCTACCACTATTGTACTAAGTTCCACAAAAGCTTTCTTCCTTCTAAACTGGGATATCATATCCGATCCCAAGATGAAGCAGAACCTCGAGGTGCCTTTTTTATCCTCTACACTCCTAGCCCAATTTGAATCCATATATCCCTATAGCCTCACTTCACCACCTAAGACATATCTCAAACGATATCCAATTGTACCATGTTGGTACCTCAACACATGTTTTGCAACATTTCTTGGATCAACCATAAACTGATCCACTTCCTTCCTTGGATCCATCACCATAGTTGTTTTCAGATCACCCTGATTGGGTGCTCCCTTCTACCACAAAGGAGAATCCTATTTCCATTGTTGCTCCCTTTGTCATTTCATAATATCTAGTTTTCTGGCATGGTCCCCTCATAGAAGGCATACTACTCCCGGATACCTACCATATATGAGCATCTAGTTTGACAATCTCAACCCATGACATCCTCTTGGAAGGTTGCTCCTTCCATTCTGCCTAAATATTTGCTTCCTCATAACAAGAAGTTATTTTGGTCATCTAGCGTAGTCCTAGACGTCTTGATAATTTTTACAACCCTCACTCTCGAACATCAATAAATCCTGCTGAGTATATGCTTGATCTCTTAGGCCATACAATAACCAAACCATCTAGAAATTGGAGCAAAAATCTCATCACAACACACTTCCTCTTTCTTGGAGAACCCTCTTGCCACAAAATTTTCTTTGTACTTCTCGGTACTGCCATCTGCCACATGAATCATCACCTTGGCAGTCTTAATAATTATTTATTTCTACAAAAATCTACTCAGGAGGCCATGGGAGAAAATATCTTACCAAGAAAAATACAAAGACAAGAGGATGACCAAAAATAAAAAACAATAATAATCAAGGGATAAAAACATGAAGTATTTATCTCTTGATTAAGGAAGAAACTTCTAAGAAATTTTAAACTCCCTCTCTGGAAAATTTGTAAGAGAAACTCAAAAACTTGTCATGAGCCTAAAGGCACAACTGTCCACAAACATTACTAGTAATAGATCCTAAAATAAGAATTACATTGACTTCTTCTAAAGTGGTTTCTCATCATCATCATCATCAACATTGGCTACTGATGCATGTTCCTTTTCCTTCCTTTTCTTCTTCATAAACTGGGAAGAATGGTCTCCAAATTTATGAAAAATGAAGCACTTTATCTTTGACATCTCCTTCTTCTTTTGATTTTGAACAGGAGTAGGTGTTTTACCTATATTATTCTTATCGAAATTTCCAAAGTTCCTTCTTCTTTTTCCTTTCCTTGTATGAGCAACAAAGTCTTGAGTTTATTCATCCTATGGATTCTACAAGCTATTCCTGGACAACAATATGGTCTCCTCCTGGACACAATCATTCCATAACTTATCAAATGTGAGTAGTTTTTCTCGTGCACATATTCCCTAAATAAATGGCTCCCATGAGGAAGGCCATCCATTTAGAGTCATTGTAAAATCTTTGTATCATCAATGTTATCTCCAATGTTTACAAGCTTATCTCTGATATGGGAGACTCTCATAGGATATGAGACAACAAAATAGGATATAGACATCATGACATTACATAGATGATTTCTGAAGGTTAACTTCCTATTAGTGGTTTTGTTCTCATACAATCCTACCAGAGCATCATATACTTCCTTGGAAGTCTTCAATGCAGCAACATGAGGAATCATGTGGTTCTTTATGGGATCTACCAAGATTCTCTTTGTCTTCGCTTCATTATTTTTATACTTGGATTTCTCCTTGGATCCCTTTGGCTCAAATACTTTTGTCCACATGATCTTAAACCTCATTCTCTTCCAAGATAAGGAGTATCATATTCTACCAAGATCTAAAGTTAATGGCACCATCTAACCTATCTTCATCTATGAGACTTGGTACCATTTCGACAAGATATCCAAAAAACAATCAAGCTACTAAACAATTGTCTCTTAGGCTAACTTCAATGGTTGATCTTTCAATAAATCTCTTATACCATGTTGAATTCTCTACAAGCTACAATGATAGTAAAATTATATTTTCTACGATATAATTACTACCTAATGATCTTCAATCAATTTATCTCATCCCATTGATATCATTGAGCAATTATACATAGAAAATATCAATAGAAAATGTAATGGAAACAATAAAAATCATAAAAAAACAACCATGCACAATAGAGGCAATATTTTTACCCTAGGAAACCCAACCTTGGGAGAAAACCTAATAACTTTTCTTTAGGAGAAATTATTCTTCAGTAAGGTTTAAAAATCCAATTTTTCTAGAAATTTATGCCAATATCCAAGTCAAAAATACTAGTCAAACCTAGTCAAACTCTAGCAAGTCATTGTTGGTCAAATAGTTAGCCCGCAATCAACCTTGCGACTTATGGTCAAAAATACATCCTGTGGTCTGCATTCAACTCCTACAGCCTAGTCAAATCTCAGTAAAGTAGCTTGGTCAACAAAGAGAGAAACAAAGATATTAAAGACGAAGACCATAAGTCATTTTCGTTGCACTCTGACTGCGCGTTGTCCTTCCTGCCTTGGCTATGTAATACCCTGTGTGCACCCTCCTCTCTTGGTTCTCGAGGCCTCCTACTCCCGAGGCTAGGTCTCCTGTGGCTGGCCAGTGATGCCCCTTTTGGAGTCTCCTCCGGAGGGTGTTTCGACCCCTGCATCTCTTCCTGAAACTTCATCCCAGCTAGGAGAAAATGCAGAAGCCTTTGCCTCTCTGATCTCCTCCCTTAGACCGACTCGAACAAGCCTTCAATATCCAAGTTTGTTAAGAAGATTGAATAAATCTCTGAAATAATCCTCCCCCCCTTCCCTCCCTCGTCACATTTCTCTCTCTCTTTCTGAACATGGGTTGGTAGGACAATTTACTGGGCTCTAGCCCTCACCCCGACCGGTTCTCAAATGGTTGGAAAGAAACTAGGCCTCCTCCATTTTAGGGAAAATCTCAATTAGATTTCATGGAAGAGGTTACTTCACCTTCCATTTTGAAACAAAAGAGGACAGAGACTTAATCTTCAGAAATGGACCGTATTTCATGGACTCAAGAGGGATTTATTTAAATAGATGGACTCCAGACTTCGATCCAGAGTTGGACATGCCAAATGCAGTGCTAGTGTGGGTAAGGCTCCAACATCTTCCTCTACACTACTGGGGAGATGAATTTGTTAAAGAAATAGGAAACACATTGGGGAAATATATTGACAGAAGTGAGCCAAAGGAAAACATGCATGCTTGTGCAAGAATATGTGTGGAAGTTGATCTGGGGAAAGGACTACCGAAAGTAGTCAAGATCAAAGTTGATAGCTGGGTTCACATTCAATGGCTGGATTATGAACAAATTCCATTCTAATGCAAGGTATGTCACGAATATGTTCATTTTGCAAATAGATGTGCTAAAAAACAAGAAACAAAAGAAACAAAAAATCAGGAACCAAAATGGGAGCAAGTCAAGAAGAAAAAGATAACAACCAAATCATTTTCCCAACCCTCTTCAGTCTCCATTCTCCCTCCCTCGACCCTCCCCCCCCCCTCTTCCTCTCCTTCCAGGCCTATTCCATCTAAAGATCTCCCCTCTCCCTCTGCTTCCCTTCCACCTTCTTCTATCCCTCCCCCCTTATCAGATCTTTTGGTATCTAATCCCTTTGGCTCCCTTGCAGACCCTGATCTCCCCTCCTCCCCTCCTTCCTCCCCTCCTCTCCTACCCATCCCCTCTAATCTCTCTCCTTCCTCTCCCATCCCCTCCCATAGCCCTTCTCTCTCCTCCTTCGACCAAATAATCACTCATACTCTCTCCAAAGAGCTCCTCTCCTATATTAACCACCCTAAAAGGGTCGGCATAAAAACCAACAGAGAAATTAGAGATGAATATGCCGCAAAGGAAATGGCTCTGGGCACACAACAACCTCTAGATACTTTCTTAGCAAAAAAGAGGATAAAAATGCACACCCCATCAGAGTGAAAGGCCCCTCTACCCACAACATCAAGTGATAGTGAATATAGTCTCCTGGAATTGCATAAGAATGGGAAGTATGCCAAAAATTAAGGCAATGAAAGATTTAATAGTTTCAGAGAAACCATATATTTTTATGATCCAGGAGACAAATACAAATGAAAAGGAAATGGAAACAATGATACAAAAAACAAAAAGTTATCAAGGAACTTCAATTCCAATGACCGAAGCTTCAGGAGGAATATGCACATTATGGAAAACAGAGAATTGGGAGCTCATTCAACAAAAAAAGAGTTGCATTGGATAAAAACAGACTTGGAAAACAAAAAGACAAAAGATAAATATTGTATTATAAATATTTATGCCCCAAATCATTACAGGGATAAGGAAGTCTGCTGGACCACCTTAAAAAATTATCTTATGCAGGACCAAAATAGAGGCATAATTATAGGAGGAGATCTCAATTTGGTTTTGAATGCAGAGGAGAAGTTTGGGGGAATATAAAATGCTGATCCGTATAGGGAAATGTTAGAATCTATTATGGAAGCATGCAAATTAATGGACATGCCTCCTAGCAATGGAAAGTATACATGGAGCAACAAAAGAATTGGTAAAAATAACATAAAGGAAAGGTTGGACAAATTTCTAATACAAGACAAAATCGCCAACTCATTCAACGAGATAAAATCCAAAATCATTCATAATATAGCATCGGATCACAAACCGGTGGTGCTTTCACTTGGGAAGTTAGAGAACTTCGGCCCAGTCCCTTTCAGATTCAGTTCCACTTGGAATGACAATGAAGAAGTTAAAAATATCACTGTTGAAGTATGGACAAATCCAATTACTGGCTCTCCTAGCTATGTTTGGGAAACTAAATTAAAAGCCCTAAGGAGAGAGTTGAAACATTGGGCAAGGAACAATCAACTAGAAACACAAAAAAGAAAGCTAGAAATAACAGAAAAAATAGATAGAATCCAAGTGGAAAAAGAGCAGCAAGAGGAAACACATGAGAGCTTATGGCAGGAAAAACAAGTGTATTGGGAGTTGTATAGGCAAAACAGAAAGGAAGAAGAAGAGTGGCGACTAAAATCCTAAAGTCTATGGATCAAATCAGGAGACAAGAATACAATGTTCTTCCATAATACGGTCAGAATAAGGAGAAATCAAAATCAAATAGATTGCATAAAAGATAATGAAGGCAAAGAAATTAGAGGACAAGAGGAAATAAAGAAGGAGGCTTATAGATATTACAAAAATTTGTTATCATCCCCAACATCAAATAACGAGTATGAAGAATATCTACAACATATTCCCATTAAAATCAGTGAAGTAGAAAACAATGAATTCACAAGAGAAGTTGAAGAAAAGGAAGTTATTGTTGTTGTGGGGGATTTTCATCCAGATAAGGCCCTAGACCTTGATGGGTTTCCTATTTCCTTCTATAAAAACAACTGGAGCATTATCAAAAAAGATTTGATAAGAATGATCAGATTTTTTTTTGGGAAATTCAAGATAGGAGGATTCACAAACTCTTCCTTCCTCGCCCTTGTCCCAAAAGAGTTGAAAGCTAATTCATTTAGTAGATTTAGGCCCATTTCTCTGTGTAATTCCTCCTACAAAATTATAACAAAGATTCTGGCAAACAGAATAAAAGTAGTGCTTCCAGAAATAATATCAGAAAACCAAGGAGGATTTGTCCCAAAAAGACAAATCCTTGACAACATTCTAATAGTGCAGGAAGCACTGCACTCTAGCCTTCTGAAAAAAGAAAAAGGAATGATTGTCAAGCTTGACATGGAAAATTCTTTTGATAGGGTTAACCTGAGTTTCCTTGCAGTTGTCCTACAGAGATTTGGTTTCTCAAAAAAGGCAATAGATATAATAAAATCTTGTATTGTGGGACCTTGGATTGCACCATTGGTCAATGGAAGACCAAGTGAATATTTTCAGAGTTCAAGGGGGCTTCACCAAGGTTTTCCTCTCTCTCCTTTTTTATATATCATAATGGCGGACTCTCTAAGTAGAAACCTTGAGAAATGTAGACAAGATAGGACTATCACATGATTTTCAATCTCTCTGGAAGTAAAAAGCATAAACCACTCTCTATTTGCAGATGACACCTTGGTCATGGGAGGGGCCTCTTGCATAATGGAAAGAAGAATAAAAAAGGTACTTAACAGTTTTATGGAAGCCTCTGGAGGACTACTAAATAATCAGAAATGCAGAATCTTCGGTTGGAACACACCTCCTCGCACTCTCCAAAAAATCTCAGAAATACTGGAAATTCCTTTTCAAGAAAAATGGAGCCATTTTCAATATCTTGGCCTCCCTATTTCAATAGAAAACTTCAAGACCAAGATATGGAACAAGTATATTGAGAAAATGAAACAAAAAGTGAAGATTGGGGTATGATCTGGCTCAATATGGTAGGAAGGTGGTATTAATTAAGGCATTACTCACAACTCTCCCAATTTACCAGTATGCCCCAGCAAGTATACACAAACAAATTGAGCTAGTAATCATGGGGTTTCTATGGAAAGGAGGTAAAGTAGAGACAAAGAAGCATAGCCTTGTGAAATGGGATGAAGTAACTCTACCTTATGAGAAAGGTGGGTTGGAAATAAGACTTCCTGGGATAATGAACTTGGCACTTGGAGCAAAAATAACATGGATATTTATAACAAGAGAGAGAAGTTGGTGGAAGCAAATCCTAGAAGCAAAATACATGAACCACAATAGAATCCACTTATTGGGAAAAGGTTACCCAATTAGGCCCTGCACCTAGGTCTGGAATCTGATTAAAAAAACAGTATCCCTCATCAAAGAAAACTCTTCCATGATCCTTGGGAATGGTAAACTCATCAAAATCTGGAAGGACAGAATAATGGGAAATCAGCCTATAACCTATCAAGAAAATCTTCAGGATCTGAGAAGGTGGATGAAAACAAAAGGAATCATTACTCTGGAGGACATCTCTCTTTGGAGAGGTGGAGAATGGGGAGATTGGAGGATTCTCAACCTTCCTCAAGGCCTTGTCCCTCAGTGGAAGTCCCTAATCTCTCATCTTAAGGGGGCTGCTCCTCTGAGTCTGGACACAAAAGATACTCTTTGATGGGATCCTGATGGAGGGGATTTCTCAGTCAAATCTGGATATGCCACCTTACATCAGCATGGAAATCGAGACTGGGAATACTGGAGGGTGGCATGGAAAATTGAAACCCTGCCAAAAATCAAAGTGTTCATGTGGACACTTCTTAAAGGAAAAATTATGATGTTGATAATCTTAAAAAGAAAGGTTATGAAGGCCCATCACGTTGTGCAATGTGTCAAGGGAGTGAAGAAAATATTCAGCATCTCTTTGTGGAGTGTCCTTTTTCTTGTGTTTGCTGGCAATGGCTAGTTAGTC
Source organism: Pinus tabuliformis (assembly GCA_031772625.1). NCBI lineage: Eukaryota > Viridiplantae > Streptophyta > Pinopsida > Pinales > Pinaceae > Pinus > Pinus tabuliformis. Next base: position 956,867,482 of record CM062804.1, read on the forward strand.
CCTTAGAGGTTATTATTATGCAATCACAACCTTTACATGAGCTTTTATCAACCTGGGGAAAAAAGTACCCATATTCTTTCAAAAATAAAGAAACAGTAAAAAGATATTGGTTGAGTTTTCCCTCATTTATGTGTTGGCAAATTTGGTTGGCAAGAAATCAAAGGATCTTTAAAGACTGCACCCCAAACACCAGAACAGTTCTGGCTAAAACTTGGAGCATGTCAACTGAACTCATCAACTCCAAAGGAGCTAAAGCAATAGATGTCAAACACATGCAGCAAGAGGAAAGAGTCTGGGTTGAATTCACGATGAGAAAGCAACAAAAAATAAACATCAGCAAATCTCCTAACAACATTCAGAACTGGAAAATCAGAATTAAAAAAGAGGAATTCAAAACATGGTCAAAAAACTTAAATAGGCCCTTCTTACTGTTTGACAGAGCTTCTAAGTCCAACCCAGGCAAGGCTGGAGTGGGAGGTATACTTTTCGACCTAGGAGGGAAAAATCCCATCACATATGAATGGGGATTAGGAGAACTAACCAACAACAGGGCAGAAGCATATGGCCTCCTCTTGGGAACGGAAATCTTAAGGCAACGAAGTATGAAGAATCCGATTATAATGGGGGACTCTTCAATAATAATCCAATCAATGGTGGAAAGTAGAAGACCCAAGAACAAAGCTCTGAGCCAAATAACAAAAAGGGTGGGAAAAAATTTTCAGTTACTTGGTGAAGTCACTTTCAAGCATATCCTTAGAGAAAATAATCATACCACCGACAGGCAGGCTAATATGGATGTCAACCATCCTATGGGAGAATCTAGAATTGATAATGAGATTGCTCAGAAACCGATTCCATAGGACCTCATGCCTCCATGTGCAGAGAATAGCACTCAAGACTAGAACATCAAGGTGGGCAACAGTCACTTCAGCTCGAAAGGCTAGAATTCAGAAGATCAAGAAATCCAAGGAAATCTCCAAGAACAGACAATATAGTCAGACTACGGTTATCAAGTGAATCACAGCTACTCAAGATTCTTGTGAAATACTAAAGTTATCTTTCCTGAAGAGGCCTATTGCGCAAATTTATATACTCTCCCTCCGCTAGATTGATATTATCTATGTCATCTTCGCCCTCCCTTTCTTTCCTCTCTGTCTTAGAAGTCGTAATCTAATTTCCTGTAACTATCGTTGTGCCCCTTTGGGGAATGAGCTTATCTACTCTATCTTAGTCTTGCTTCTCCCCTTTGCATAGCTCTGGTGGCTGAAATACAGAACCATTTGCCTTCGCGCATCTTTGGTGGACCTTGCCTGGCCACAGCTTTGGAGGCTGAATTCTAGAATCATTTTCCTCCACGCAGCTCTGGCGGTCCTCGCCTTCCCGCAACTCTGGTGGCCCTTACCTTCCAGACTCCTTAGCCTTCGCGCAACTCTGGTGGCTTCTTCTTTCAGTGCTCTTCTTCCCTCTCCCTAGTAGTTGTTGGTCTTTGTAGGCCTATCTAGTGGCAGTTTTCGTTCCTATCCTTTGTTTCTTATTTCCCCTTCTTTTTCCTGCTGGAATGATCGCTTACATCCCTCAGCGAAAATGGAATGGAACCCGCTTGAACATGTTCCAAAGTGAAAAAACTGTGCAATCTATAGAGCTAACAAATTCATGATTCAGCAGGTTAGAGAAACGGTTAAAGACTACAAATTTGAAGCAAAATCTGAGAATTACTTCCTAAAGAGACAACTGGAAGAGTAGAGGAAAGAAATGTCAACTCTAAAACAAAAGTGTAAGCATATGGAGGATATGATCAACTACTTGAAGAGATTACTTATTAATCAGATAGGAGAAAATTCTAACATTCAAAGCAATAATAACTAGCCTCAGTCCCATTAGGAACCCTTAGTCAACAAAAATTAGTAGTTTTTTTATGTTATGTAAGTCTAAGTTGCTATGTTTCTCCATTCCTCTCTTTTCTGCAAAGGATAGTGAAATTAGTAACCTTAGAAACAAAAGGGGAAGGGCTTGGAAGATAGGGAATGTTTGCCCTTTGTTTTTCTTCTAGGATGCCTCTCTCCATTTTTCCTTGATGTAATGGGAGCATGCCTCCTTCTTTTTCTTTTTTGGAATAGAAATCTAGTAACTCACTTTGTTAAAAAAAACAAAGACAGAAACAAATCAGTTAAAAGTCAACTCATTCTTTTCTTCACATGTGCGGCTATCCAAGAGACCTCCGAAATATGAAGAAGAAACTCATTTGCTTTGTGGAGAAAATGAGATGTCTCATCATCTATATATACTGTTTGGATGGGGATAAATTAACTCAAGGGACACACATTTTCATGAGCTATGCTTACCTGGTTCCCCAAAAATTAATTATTTATTTTAATTTTCTTAGCCCGACTTGCAGACTTCTTTGGCATGTGGGAACTCGTCTCAATTCAACACAAAAATCATAACTCCATCTTAGCAAGGGAGGTATTATAAATTTCCCCTTAGCTTAAATTTCTCCTTCATAAGAAAATTCACGAGCTTGCTATGTTGATGCATGTATATAGATCACTCCATCCTAGAGTAGGCAATGTGACTCCTCACATGCACTTCTATAGATCACTCCATCCCGATATAGGTGATATGCCTCCTCACATGCACGTCTATATATCACTCCATCTTGAGTAGGCAATGTGAGTATCCTAGGCCATTTACCCATGGCCAAATCATCATAGCCTAACTAAAGTCCTTTATGGCTCCTCGAGTAAATGTATCAATCTCTTTTGGTCAAATCAACATGACCCAATCAAAGTCCTTTATGGCTTCTCGGAGAGGATCTACCCCTAGACTATTCACCCCTGGCCAAATTGGCATGGCACAACCAATGTCCTTTATGGCTTCTCAAGTTAATTTCATCTATCTCCTTTGGTTAAATCATCATGACCCAACCAATTCCTTTTGGCCTCTCACGAGAAGATATGTCCAATCCTGCAATTTCCCTAGGCCATTCACCTATGGCTAAATCAGCATGACCCAACCAAATTCCTTCATGGATACTCATGTGAATGTATACATCTCCCCTGGTTAAATCTACATGATCTAGCCAAGTCTGTATGGATTCTCAAGAGATGGTTTGTCTAATCCTATAATACATCAACTCTCCCTCTCAACGAGGGAGGCATTTTGCATCATGCCAAGCTTGTATTTGAATTATAAAAACTTCAATGTAGAAAACGACTTGGTTAGAATGTACGCAATTTTCTTATCTATAGATATGTATTTAGCTTCACCAGTTCCCTCTACGCCATGTCTCTGATGAAGTGACCTAATCAAATAATCTTGCAAGAATTCTTTGATTCCACACTGCTTCATGACTTATGACATTGTCTATGATATACTCTACCTCTATAGTATAGAGTGTGATAGAAGAATACTTCTTTCTAAACCATGATATCATATCTAATACTAAGATGAAGCAACACCCCAAGGTGTTTTTTCTATCCTCTACACACTTGGCCCAATTTGAATCCATATATCTCAACCTCACTTCACCACCTGATACATATCTCAAACCATATCCAACTGTACCATGATATTACTTCAACACATGTTTTACAACATATCCTAGCTCAACCATAAACTGACCAACTTCCTTCACTAGATCCATCACCAAAACTTCTTTTTGATCACCCTGACTGGGTGCTCCCTCTTGCATTGAAGTAGATCCTCTGGTGGAAATCTTGGTTTCTCCCTTTTGTCATGGAGGAAAATCCTCTTGACATTGTTTCTCCCTCTGTCATTGAAGTGTATCCAATTTTCTAATATGGTCCCCTCATATAAGGCATACTGCGTCTAGATACCTCCCATCTCTGAGAATCTAATCTAACAATATCAACCCATGACATCCTCTTGGAAGGTTGCTCCTTCCATTTTTCCTGAATTTTTTCTTCCTCATATATGGAATCTCTTTTGGTCATCTGGCATGATCCTTGATGTCCTAAAATTCTTTACAACCCTCCCTCTCAAACATCAATAACTCTAGATAAATCTATGCTTGATCTCTTAGGCCATACAAGAACCTAACCATCTGGCGACTCGAGAAAAAATATCCTCGTAGTCCATTCCTTCTTTCTAGAATAACCTCTTTCCATAAACTTTGTTTTGTACTTCTTAATGCTACCATCTACTACGTGAGTCATTACCTTGGCAGTATCCACAATTATTCATTTTTGAAAAACTCCACTTAGTTAGCTATGGAAGAAAAGATCATGCCAAGAAAAATACAATGACAAGAGACTAACCAAAAATAAATTAAAAAATAATAATCAAGGGAGAAAAATATGAAGTACTTATCTCTTGATTAAGGTAGAAAATGTTGAGAAATTGTCAACTTCCACTCTGACAAATCTGTAACAGAAACTGGAAAGCCTATCATGTTCCTAGAGGCACAATTGTCCACTAACATTACTACTGGTGGATCCTAAAGGAATAATTCCTTTGACTTCTTCTAAGGTAGATGCTCATCATCATCATCATCAACATTGGTTATTGATGCATGTTTCTTTTCCTTCCTTTTCTTCTCACAACACGAAAGGAATAGTGTCCAAAATTATGACAAACGAAACACTTCATCTTTGACATATCCTTCTTCTTCTGATCCTGAATAGGAGCGAGTCTTCTACCTATATTCTTCTTATCAAACTTCCAAATGTTTCTTCTTCCTTTTCCTTTCCTTGTATGGGTTGCGAGAACTTAAGTTTCTCCATCCTGTGGATTCTACAAGTTATTCATGGACAACAATATGGTTTCCTATATTTTTTCTCGTGCACGGATTCCCTAAATAAATCAATCCCATAAGGAAGGAAATCCATTTATATTCATTCTAACAAGCTTTGTATCATTAATTCTATCTCCAATGGCTACAAGCTTATCTTTGATATGGGAGACTCTCATATGATAAAATACAACAGAATCTGATCTAGTCATCATGACATTACATAGATGATTTCTCAAGATTAGCTTCCTATTAGTGTTGTTGTGTTCTCATGTAACCCTACGAAATAATTATATACTTCCTTGGAAGTCTTCAATGAAACAACATGAGGAATCATGTGGTCCACTATGGAATCTACAAAGATTCTATTTGCCTTGGCTTCATTTTTCTTATACTTGGCTTTCTCCTCAACTCCCTTTGGTTCTGGAATAATTTTCTTCGTATGATCCTGAAGCACATTCTCTTCGAAGATAAGAGGTATCCTAGTCTACCAAGATCTAAAGTTAATGGCACCATCTAACATGTCCTCAACTTTGAAACTTGGTGTCATTTTGACAATAGATCCAGAAATCAATCGAGCTAATGAACAATTGTATCTTAAGTTGACTTTAATGGCCGATCTTTCAATAGAACTCTGATACCATGTTGAATCATTGAGCAATGGTACATGGAAAATATCAATAGTAAATGTAGCGGAAACAATAAAGACCATAGAAATAAAACCATGCACAATAGAGATAATATTTTTACCCTGAGAAACCCAACCTTGGGATAAAACCCAACAACTTTTCTTTAGGGGAAATTATTCTTCATCAAGGTTTACAAATCCAATTTATATAGGAATCTATGTCAATATCTAACTAAAAAATACTAGTCAAACCTGGTCAAACTCCAACAGGTCAATGCTAGTCAAACAGTAAGCCTACGGTCAAAATTGACCCTGTGGTTGAAGTTTGGCCCTTAGGTCAACCCTGCAGCTTGTATTTGACCCTATGGTCTGCGATCAATCTTGCAGTCTGCGACCAACTCCTATTGCTACAATAAACTCCAATGACCTACTCAAATCTTAGTCAATTAGTTCAATCAATAAAGAGAGAAACAACTTGTCAAATAATCAACTTGTCCTTTTCTCCACACATTCAATTGTATAGGAGACCTCAAAAATATGAATAATAAACTCACTTGCTTGGTGGAGAAAATGAGATGTCGCATCATCTATATATACTAGTAGGATGGGGGTAAATTAACCCAAGGGACACACCCTTTCACGAGTTAGGCCAACTTGGTGCCCCAAAAAATAAATTTCTATTTTAATTTTCTTAAGCCGACTCAAAGACTTGTTTGGCATGTGGGAATACCTCTCTATGCGACACAAAATTCAACATTCTTTTGGCATATGCTCTCCAAGTATTTTTCATGTAGAAAATCCTCATCCACTGATCTAGGTTTGAACAACATCACTTGTTTCCATAGATGGTTGTGTAGGGCCCCCAAATACTTGGAAAGTATGTCTGAGTTCTTTGGGGATATACCTAGCATTATGGCCATATTTCTTAACTATGTAGTGTACTTTTGTAGACTCTACCCCTGCTTCTACCTCAAGTAATTCCACTAGATCTGTTGGTCCTCTACATACTTGATAGGGTAAAATTGTGACTTTCTGAGGGTTTTGAAATCCTCTCACTTAGTCATGGAGGATCTCCTCCAACCTCAAGGTCTTTGTGTGTCTTTTGCCCCCAATCAAGTCATGGCCCTCTCATTTCAGCAAAGTAAATGAAATATTCTATTCCTCCTCTATATGAGGGACACTAAAATAAACTTTTAATTTTTGCAACCAGTGATTTAGCTTCATAGTGTCAATTTCACCTCGATACGACTTGATGTCAACCTTCGCTTCCATTTTGAATAAGGACTATGAATGATTCATAACACTCGAACTAGGCTGATATTTTTTGAGTTCTTTCTTTGGCTCCTTCTTTATTTCTTCCTAACATCCTGATCTCCCCTCTGCTTGAATCTTTGCATTAGAATCCCTATCTTCTTCAAATAACTCAACCTTATTATTTAGGGCCACTATGAGGAGGTTCTCATTATGTTTGATATATGCAACTTGTTCTTCCAACCGCAAAAACCTCTCATTTGTTGGATCATAGGGGTTATTCACAAATTCATTGACCATGAATAGGGTTTTGTGACTTTCAACTTAGTCAATTTAAATCCACTGAAACTCCCCAAAATATGCCCAAATAATCCTACTTTGATACTAATATAATTCATAAATTGTTATGGATATTCCATTAGATAATTCGTGACAACAAATTTGATAAAATTAATCTTAAAATCAAAAATCCACACTATAATGGTTTATTTCTCCTTATATTTTTTTTTATCTATGAATTATTGTTTATTATGTATGCATGCAAATTATAATTATGTAGAAAATAGAGAACAATGAAACAAAACTCACAAACCACAATTTAACAAAAGATATAACCTTGGAAACCCTTTCCATAGAAAACCTAACTAGAAGGTGAGGATGATCTCCTCTCTTTCTATGAATAAAAAATGGATGAATGTACAAAGAAGTGAGGCCCATGCCTTGTGGGTTGCTATAATGCGCAAATTCTAGTTATTTTCTCTCTCCCTATCCACTCTTAGCTACTTTTCTCATATATGGAACAAAATGCACTGGAATAGAAGGGAACCCCTTTTCCTCCTGGTGGATCGATTATAACACAACACAATAGCCTCCTAGTGGTTAAGTTTGACTACTTCAACTCTTATCTAGAGTTTTTTTTTTTTTTATCGATAAAGACTAATTCTATTAAGAAAAGAAATATGGTACAATCAGAGCTTTTAGAGAAGCAAAGCTAAAGAGAAAGGGAGCCGGAAATGATATGATATCAACCTCGGTCCCAAAGAGCAACCACGGCATAAACAAAAGGAGCGGGCTGGGCTAGGGAGTCTACCCAGCATGGGCAAAATCTTCCAATCTACATTTTTTACCTTTCTTTTTGCTGACTTTGACCCAACCATTTTGATCTGGCTGGACCGAAACTACTTGTAGATTGTTCTGTGCTAAAGGAGGAGACTCCTTGTCTGAATCAGATGGCGAAGACTCATGTGAACGTTTCTGCAAGAACAGAGGCGCAGAATGATCCTCGGCGCGGGCTGAGGGCGCATCCTTCGGTTGCTCCAGATTCTCCTCTTCCACTTCAATGTCCTCCTCATCAGAGCTAGAGGACTCTATGTCATCCATAGGGGGTATATCACAAGGTTTCCAACTCTTGGATTTGGATTTGCGATTGGTATTCTTCTTTTTGTCAAAGAACGATGTACATGAGTTCTGGAGATGCCCCATCTGATGGCAATGGCGACACCTGAAGGCTGTGTTCTCATAGTCCAAAGTTTGCGTCCAATGGAAGTCCCCGACTTTGAGGATGATCTGATCTGGCAACCCTTTACTAATGTCTATTTCTGCACAAATTCTGCCAAAGGTGTATAATCCTTTCTCCGCTCTTGAGGTATCTGTAGCCAGGAAGCGGCCTAGAGTGTCCCCGATTCCTTGAAAGACAACAAAATGCCATAGATGCGCAGGGAGATTTGGAAGCTTGACCCAGATAGGAAGTTTGGTGATGATCGCAGTGGAGGGGTCAAAGTCTGGGAACCAGGGGGAGAGGAAGAGTCTGGCTGATCCCCAGAACCAGGGGCCTCCCGTTAAGGCTTTCTGGTAATCTTCGTTGAAGGCGAAGGCTACAATAAAGAAGCCTTTCGAGCAGAGGAAGACCTTGCAGTTGTTGGTCCAATTGGAATGGATCCACTGGTATAGATCACCCGTGCGGGGCCATAGGCCATTAAATCTGCAGATGAGGGCTGTTTCTGCAAATGTCTGGTGTAGATCTTCCAGAGATGGATGAGAGATTTCAATGGCAGGGGTTTCCTCCATTTTGTCTACCAAGAAAGGCTTGGGAGCCTCGTCAGATTGCATAGACTTCTTGGCAGGCTGTGCATGTACTGCATCTTTGTAGGAAAAACCTTTGGAGGCAGAGGATTGTCCAGCTGCACCTCCTCTTAGTCGAAGTGATAGGATCACTGTGGCATTTCTTTCAATATTATAAAAGGAAAGAGGCAGATTGTTATCAAGCTGCTTACCTGCAAAGAGGAGCCGCAGAATGGAAAAAGGAATCCCCAGCCTCTGTTCAAGTATCTTTAAGAGATGGCTCACTGTGAAAGACGGCTGGACCTCAAGGAGCAGGGTTCTGCCTGTCAAAAGAATTATTTGAATCTGAAAATTCACTTGCTGGAGATGAATAGGATCTCGGCTGCCTGAATGAGGAGTCGAGGTTGAAACAGTGAGATTGCGGGACTGTAGAGCCAGCTCCAGATCCTGGCAATACTGTTGCTGCATGTGGAAGAGTGCTGTAGTTGCCAGGGGTATTTCGTCAAACACTTGTCGCACGTAGGGAGGGGATATTTCCTCCACAAGCAAAATTTTCTTGACATCTCGTTTAAATCTTTTGTCAAACAGTTCGCTTGCGATCTGAACAGGTGAAATTTCGTGCAGAAATGCCAGGCCCTGAGCTGCGCCGAACGCAATCTTCAGTTTGGGAGGCCAATCCAGCGGCGGCTTATCGAAACTCCTATCGTATAGCAGCAGGTCCAGGCTACTGTTCTGCACCCCAGCGTAAACCCCCAGCCCCCAGGCAGATTCGATTGTGAGAAAGTTGTCTCCCATGGCCGCGCCCTGTAGACCCTCCTTGGCCGCTTTGGCATGCTCAATGTGCTTGAAATACACAAACGCGTAGTTCCGCAGCGGGTACAGCGATATACTGTTGATCTCTCCAAACTTAACAACCCTTTCCGTGAGCATAGGCTCTGTGATCTCGCTGGTCACATTACCTACCCATAGATTCTGCGACGGTGGAACTTCCTCCTCCTCGCCTCCCTTCGCCTGGAAGGCATTCCCCGGCAGCGGCTTCCCTCGAGGGCTGCGGATGAAATGAGCTCCGCCGACGGGAGTAAGCACATTCGACTGCCACAGACCGGGCCGCAGAGTAGCGCCTCTTGGATTGGCCATTGGTTCCCCTCCTCAACTCTTATCTAGATTTACAATATGGAATATTCTAGATTCTTAATCATCATGATCACATAGATGGACACTTTTCCATGGATAATGCAGGCTGAAGTGGCATCCTTTCGAAGTATGGTGGTAAAATTAGGAAGGTCAACTTCTGAATGTCATAACTTTTGTATACGTACTCAAATTGAGGTGATTCTTGCACCATTGGAAAGTTTTATGTGTTTATAAAAACAAATAAAAGTGTGACACTTAAGCAAAGTGTGACACTCGAGCAACAAAGTTTTATCCCCAAAAAACATCATTTGATGCCTCAAAAATGGTCCTATGAGTTTATTCCTCCACTTTTTCCACTCTAAAAGCATCAATATGGATGAAAAAAATATAATATCCAACCTAAATCAAGGATATATTGTATCTAGACTAGATAGCTCTTTAATCACAAGTTCCTCTCTTTCCTAGCATCTCATTGTTACTTCTAAAATGTTCTCTTGGAGCAGCTTAGACCAATTTCTAATTATGTTGGTACTCTGGCTAGAAGTGGAATGTGGCCCTTTTCCCTTTTGCTTCAACCTAGATATGGCTTCAAAACCTAGGATTCATGGAGGCATGAGTCAAACTTATGAGGGAAATGGATCACTAGTTCCCAAATCTATATTTGGGAGAAAAAGTTTAAAGATTTAAAAACAACATTGAAAAAACAAGTCAAATAAAATCAATCAGATACAAGCAACTCAATACTCCAACATAAAAATCAAATAGAATTTTACAACAAAAATTGGAACAAGATCACCAAGGATATTATATTGGAGGAAAAAAGAGATTCAATAAGTATCATAAGGTGCTATATGAAGAAGAGGAAAATTGTAGACTAAAATCATCTAGCTTTTGGCTCTAGGAAAGGGACCAAAATACCAATTTATTCGACAACCAAGTTAAAAATAAGAAGGTGGAAAAATAATATAATATCTATCTAAGTGGGGAAAAAATCTTCGTTTTGTCTTAGATCAAAGAAATGGAAGTTAACATTTCAATGCTTTATATGAATGTTGGGCCTAAGAATTATCTTTAAAATACATCCACTTTCACTCCATTCACACATTTTCTCACCTCTATTCCACCACCATGTCACCACATCAGCTTCACTTTCATCATTAAATGGGTTACCATTGTATTTTCCAAAATATTATTAATTCTTAGAATTTTTAAGAGAATTTGAGGTTAAAACTTTAGAAAATAATATCCATATACTTATACCTAACAATTAGAATGAGTTTGTTGACTTGTCTAGGTACAAAGGAAGCTTCTAAGGCACCCTTATGTGGCACTCTATGTTCAAATTCGAATTTGAGGAGATCATGGACCTCATGGATAAGATCATGGACCTCATGGAGAAGATCATGGAGGATAGGGTTATGTGTCACCATTGGTTGAGAGATATGTGGATCTGAAGAGGGAATAGTGGATCCACATTTATGAGTTTGTTATCATAACTTTTGTATAAATAGGACTGCTATCTCCTTCATTTATAACTTTGGAATTTAGAATTTAGAATTGAGAAGTTAGAATTTAGAACCTTAGGATCTTATAAGTTGTAATGAGAAGTTATAATTTGGAATCATTGTAATGGAGATTTTAGAACCTCTTGGGATGTAGAACTTGTAATTGCAATTTGCAATTGATGATAAATAAAATGGAGCTTGTTTGATCTTCTACATTTGACTTCTCTTTTGATGTGCTTGTGAATCCTTGGAAGGCCCCCCATTGTCTAGCAAGTACACTTTTCTTTTGCTAAGATTTCATTTTATGTTTGTTTGTAAATTTCATTAGGTTCATATGTTTGAAATATTAACGAATGACCTTTCGTAAGAAAGTATTAATGTTTCTTTCAATGAATCTAATTTGTTATTTAATGTTTGATTTCATTAGTTTAAATAGTTTGTTGATTAAGATGAAATATTAATGGACAGTTTCCTGTAAGGGAGCTTTGGCATTTTTTCACCTAGCTTAGTTTAGTTTGTCTCTAAGTCCATACATATTGGATGATACTCGAAGTTTACTTACCCGGATTGATAGTAAATGAAACTCTAATTTGCATATGCATTTTAGACCCAACATTTTGGCACCATTGCTGGGGAGGATCATTTAGAGATATACTTAGGAAGTCATTTTTCTTGCAATTTCTTTTTATGGACTAACTTGTGAAACCTAGTGACAGTAGGATCTTCATAACAGAGTTCAAGTTTGAGCATTTTTTTTATTTTCGTACTTACTTAGTTTCAAATTCAGTCTTTTTAAACCCCCCATTTCTTACTAATCCATCTACGGATGAGAAAATTGAAGATGTTGAACAAGTACTCCTTGGAGAGCAAGGACAATATCAAAGAATGGTTTCAAAAGAACCTTGCGCCAACTCCAAGAATAAGACAGGTTACTCACATGTTTTCAAATCATAAGGTAAAAATTTTAAATCTTGATGTGAGCATTTTCGAATTCTTGGTCCGTAAGTGGATTCACTAGAAGCATTCTTTTACTTAGAAAAATAAAAAATTCTTTCAAGTTAAATAGAATAGATTAGAAGAATAAAACGAGATCTCATAGAGTTTTTTTTTAAGTCTTGTTTTCAAAAAATAATAATAATAATAATAATAAATCATCAACATTTCTCATGAATAAATTTAAGTAAGAGTCACTTCATCCACGCTAACCTGCAAAAAATAATAATAATAACAAATCAATAGGTTAGCATGCTCTCTTCTTGCGCTTCGAGCAATCAGGAAGATCAAAAAATCTCTTGATTTATTTTCAAAATTAAATAAAAATCTCTTGCTAGGAATTTGCACAAATCATTAAAACTACAAGCATTATAAGAAATCGAAATCATTTTTTAAGAAATTATTTATTTTCGATTTCAAATTTAAAAATTAAATCTATAGTTTAGTGATTTGATCAATATGTTAAAACTCTTTGCATATGATTATTTACTCCTAACAGAACACAATTTGCAGCTCCATGATGTACAAAATATTCATTATATCAAAATATTCATTATATTCTGCTTTGATGTGCTGGGATCATTTCTTCAAACAAGCCAAATCTGTATATAAACAATTCAATGTCAGTCTTTAAGGAAGAAATCTGCAATAAAAATCCATTCGGCTTGATCTAATTGCAAACAAATATTTGCTCTTAATCTTTTTGAAACCGATTATTTCATGACAAGGGAGGTTTTACACGATTACTCTATCCTCTGTCTCGCAATTTCAAGTTAAAACTGAAAACAATTATAAAGAAATTGAAGCAGACAAGCAGCAAATAAATGTTGTTTGTAAAAAGTTCTAAAAACATTTAGAATCAAGTCTTTATAAACAAAGCACCCAAACTCAATAATATTGCTCCACATATACGACACTCATAGAACAACTAGTGCCAGCAACAATAATACTAGCATATAACTGCATGGAACTCATTGTGGAAGCTACAATATTTCTTGCAACGGCTCCAACAACATTAACCCCTGCAACCACAACGATAGTTGTATAAAATTCTTCTTTAGACTCTGTCCTGAAAAAGCCTTCGAATTTTAGGCTCACTAACCCATGTCTTCCAATGAAAAAAACCAATTTGTCACTGTAGAATTTTCTATTTATTCTAATATGTGGGTATATGGGGTCTCAAGTACAGCTACAGCAACAAGAAAAGAAGAAGGTATTCGAAGCACAGGCATGAGTGGCAGTGTCGCATATTATTTACCTATTCCTTCAGTGGGGTTGGCTTGAAATTTATGGAACTCAAAGAGGTTGGCTTATACTGTATGGAACGACCGAGTGCTTTGAACTAATTTGTAATGCTTCGATGCATTTATGTTTTGTTGCATTTATATTTTGGTTGAAACACCCAAACTGACTTATAAAGGAACTGCGCATTCAAGGTATCATGAACTCAACAACTCTACTTGGAAGATTCCTATCGCGGATTGAATCGATGAGGCAGCCACGTGTGCTATAACCATACTATGCTACTACATGCTTGAAATTTGAAACCTCGCAACAACACTGGTGGTTACTACAATCGACAAATATGTGCTAAACTGGCATATAGAAATGAGTGTTAAACCACTACAAAGGCCATTTGAACTGCCAGTTGGATTAGATGGACCGAAAAAAAACTTGTATCATACGGAAAGAAATGGCTAAATCCTTCATAATTCAACCCTAACGTGCCAAAATAGCAATCTGGCATGAATCCATTTGAGCGATTTGAGTGATTTTGCATGCAGATTTTGTGGCTCGATTTGAGTGATTTGCTGATTCTCAATGATTGTATGTAGATATCGATGTATTCCCTGACGAATTAGACCCCAACCTCAAGATTTGGAATGGGGAGCCAAATTCAATCTCAACTGGTACGGAGAGGAATTCTATGCTCTCCCAATTACATACGCGATAAATGTTGCTCTCTTATGCCCTCATGATGGCACACTCTGTGAATGATAACAGAAGAAGCCTCACATGTTTCGTGATTCGGATGTGTGTTTCGCTATTATGTGAAAGAACTTTCATTCCATCCCTTCATTCATTGATTCATTCCATAATTTCATTTAAAATGACAAACTGTAATGTGAGGAAGGAAGTTATGCAGAGAGTCAAAAATGTGATGAACAATGCTAGGAGATCAACGCAGCAAAAGGGGTATCTCCAGAAAAGAATGCGAGGTAAGTGATCTGCCCAGAAGATTGTTACAGAAAATCAACCGAGGTGCGTTGTGATCTGCGTTGTTAACATTTTGTGTTGTTCTTTCCAGCACTAACCCCAGATTTGTTGCAGGACAATCACCATTTGACGAGTTTATTTGTGTTCTCATGAATTTGCACAGGATTAAACAAAGCTCTGCATGGTTTCGAGAAGGTAATTGCTGCTAAGTGTAGCGTTCATAGATGATTGTGGAATTCGACTAGCCCTCAACTCAAACAAGAATTAAATGTTAATCTAAAAGTATTGTGCTCTGAAAGTCTCGGCCCTGTGGAGAAAAATTACAAGCTTGAGAGGTCGAAATTTGTTTGTGGGTTTTTGGCTTGCGTTCGAGGATTTTTCTGGGTTTACTTTTGTCTTGGTTCTGGTTTTTCGTAGGTCTTCTGGGCATGCATTTCAAAGAAAACTCACACCAACATCTGAGGCTTTGTGTAGAGTGTTTTGTGCATAAAATATTATTGTTGTCACTGGCTTTTGTTGTTCTGCCCTAGAGAAGACATGACTGAGGGCTAGTCTTGGAAAAATATTTATTGTTCCTAGTTTGATTGAAGCTCCTATTCGCATGAAATCTGAAACCATTGTTGCAACTCTATTGAGGGCTTATTTAAAGACATCGATGCACATGATTATAATTGAAGTCTACTTAAAACATAAATTTGTTGATAGCACTCAGAAACTTGTTGTGAACTGACTCCATGCAGAAGTTACGCGAAGTATGTGGGAAGGTCATCACTAAAGTGTTCGCTTGGATTAATATTCCAGCATAAAGGGACACTCTTCCATTTTTTGTGAGGAGTATTTCATCCAAGGATAAGTCTGAATTGTATATAGTTTTTGGACACCAGGATTTGATTGTATGCATGAACTATAATTCATACAGTAAGAGCCTTTAGAAACTGACACAACCATGACTACTGTAGACAAAATGAATTTCAATTATCTATCAAGTTTCTTCCCGTCAAAAGTCATTATTGTTTTGTGTTGTGGCCAAAGTTGTGGTATAGTGGTTCAAAAACTCGACATTGTGAAAAAGTATGAGTTGAGGTCGACAATTATCTCCATAGCCCCCTAAATGTTCATTGGGATTTAGCACCGAGTTGGACTAAATTTGAGCTCTAAACTGAGCATTGCTTTTACACACAGCAAATTCATTTTTCCGGTTTCATGGTGATCGAATTTGTTTGTGGTACTTTGTTGAGGAAGAATTGAAATAAGATTGGACAATCGCTCAGTTAATATCAAATAAGCAGTCTAACATTTAGTACATTGACATGCACCAAAAATATTGAAACTGTGTATAGAAGGTGAATGACACATCGATCGGCTACAATGAATTGTTGACAAGTGCTCTGCGTTATAGTTGAACAACAAGTCAAAGTGATTCAGTACGTTGACAGTTGGACACACAGATGGTTCCACACTTGGAAGAAAATTAGGAGGATTCATTTATAGAACATTTGGAGGATTATAGTTGGCATTAAAATCTATGCTTGTATTCTTGTTGTATGCTTTTATGTAATGTACTAATCTGCAGGACACAACAAATCTCTAATGCCCAGCTTTTCCCATGCATATACCATGAGCCATATGACACAAACAGGAAGTAATTTATTTTTCATGGGTATTTATTAAAAATGGATTGTTATCAACATCAAGAATTGGACTAAAATTACGCTTTTGATTTTCCTTAATCTGTTTCATTTTGGCATACAAGTTTTGCGTAAGAATCAAGAAGGGAATGGCCATTTCTTTTTTAACACACTTATGTTATTTATGCCAAGTTTTTTTTGCAGATTTCGGATGACCAACTGATCATTAAGGAAACTAATTTTGTGCACAATTAGTCTTCAAAAAACTATTTTCATGAAAAATTCTAAAGAACAATTCCATGATCATAAATGAAATTTCCAGAAATTTACAAGTTCTTGCAACTTCCTATAATAGCTTAATGGTTTTACATGTTGCATGAGAGATTAGCAAATTCGAAGGTCTAGGGTTTGTTCCTAAATGTCCAAGGATGGTAAAATACCTATCCACTCATCAATTCAAAGTCTACAGGTGGCTAGTCAATGCTAGTCAAACTCAGCTATTTTAGCAGAAATTCCCGAATTAATGAGTAGAGTTGCTATTTTTGAGATTTTGCATGCCAAAATTCACTTTTTTCCAGCAAGAGTAATTATCCATTTCTCATTACCCACATACACTGCATTACATTTTCTTCAATCCTAACCCAACAATAAAAGCAACGAAGCTCATTTACAAGCTTTTTGTTCCACTTTTACATATTCATTGTCAGTTTCCTTTTGCCTACCCTTGCAAATAAAACCTTGCTTCTATACACCATTGAGTCCATAGTCCTTGAGTCTAAATATTTTTTCTAAAAACACCATGAAGCTTGCATGCCTAAAGGACAAGCTATCATGCTGATAAACAATGGAATACATCAATGTCCCTTGTTCGTCGGATCTTCTAAGTATTCGACAACAACACATTCATTCATACTTAGAAAGATGTGTTCGAGGCATCTTGACTCTCATCCATCAATGGCCACTAAGTTAACAATTTCTTGTTATGTTCGACACTGAAACATTTATTCACATGATAAATATTGTGCCAATGAGCGGGTTCCATTGAAGACTTGAAGACCAATCATTTTGTAGCAGAGGAAGTAAAGTTACTTTCAGTACTTTTCAGTTTTTGATGTAAATGACTTGAGGACAAGTTAATAAATAAGGCTGGGGGGGAATTGTAAATTCCAAAATTTTGTATACCTTCCAAGCCTTATACATTTTCAGTCGCATTCAGCAGCAGAATCCGAAAATTCAACAGAAGATCTAGCAGCAGATGCAGCAACAATAAAAGATTCAATTTTTCGACTTCATCCACCATTTTCACAACCAAGTAAAGAAGAATATGATCAGAATTTTACAGCCACACATGCACAACTCTCATCCATTTTTGAAAGGGTAAGTTGTGGTATGATATTTTATAACTTTTAACCATTTAATTCCTTGAAAGCTAAAATGATAATTTTTGGAAAAAACTTCCTTTCCTCATTTCATAAAATTGACAAAACCATCAGTTTGGGGGGGGGATACATTTACATTCATACTTTGTCACATTCATATTTTTCCATATTCATATATCACATTCTAAAACCCACATACCTTCAAAAATATATTCACTATTACATGAGCATATAAATGGCTTTGTAAAAAGTACTTAAAAGTTAATTGGATGCAACACAATCATGGTTGTTACACAAGAACCAACCATGATGCATTCCAACAAAAATACTTTGCAATAAAAATCACATTATCAATATGCAAAGATCAGACATTAAAATTGAATGCAACAAACAAAATATGGTTGAAACACAAGAACCAAACAAGTTGCAATTCATCAAAAACACTTTGCAAAAGTTAAGTAAATGATATCATGCAAAGTTTAAGCCAAAGCTCAAGTATCAAAAATTAATGTAATATATTGCATGAGGACATGCAGCACCTTCAGTTTGGGGGTATGTTGGCCCTAAGAATTATCTTTAAATCCACTTTCACTCCATTCATACATTTTCTCACCTCTATTCCACCACCATGTCACCACATCAGCTTCACTTTCATCATTAAACGGGTTACCATTGTGTTTTCCAAAATATTATTAATTCTTATTATTTTTAAGAGAATTTGAGGTTAAAACTTAGAAAATAATATCCATATACTTATACCTAACAATTAGAATGAGTTTGTTGACATGTGTAGGTACAAAGGAAGCTTCTAAGGCACCCTTATGTGGCACTCTATGTTCAACTTCGAATTTGAGGAGATCATGGACCTCATGGATAAGATCATGGACCTCATGGAGAAGATCATGGAGGATAGGGTTATGTGTCACCATTGGTTGAGAGATATGTGGATCTGAAGAGGGAATAGTGGATCCACATTTACGAGTTTGTTATCATAACTTTTGTATAAATATGACTGTTATGTCCTTCATTTGTAACTTTGGAATTTAGAATTTAGAATTGAGAAGTTAGAATTTAGGACCTTAGGACCTTATAAGTTGTAATGAGAAGTTAGAATTTGGAATCATTGTAATGGAGATTTTAGTACCTCTTGCGATGTAGAAGTTGTAATTGCAATTTGCAATTGATGATAAATAAAATGGAGCTTCTTTGATCTTCTACATTTGACTTCTCTTTTGATGTGCTTGTGAATCCTTGGAAGGGCCCCCAATGTCTAGAAAGTACACTTTTGTTTTGGTAAGCTTTCATTTTATGTTTGTTTGTAACTTTCATTAGGTTCATATGTTTGAAATATTAACGAATGACCTTTCGTAAGAAAGTATTAATGTTTCTTTCAATGAATCGGATTTGTTATTCAATGTTTGATTTCATTAGTTTAAATAGTTTGTTGATTAAGATGAAATATTAATGGACAGTATCCTGTAAGGGAGCTTTAATATTTCTTACACTTGTCACAATGTCTTCAGATTTCATTTTGTTAAATGACTAAATAAGTGTTGGATATCCCAATGAAATACCTCCTATAAGGAATCTTTGGCATTTCTTCACCTAGCTTAGTTTAGTTTGTCTCTAAGTCCATACATATTGGATGATCCTCGAAGTTTACTTACCCGGATTGATAGTAAATGAAACTATTATTTGCATCCGCATTTTAGACCCAACAATGAGGATCCTAGTAATCAAGATGAAGAGGCTATTCGATACATGCTATAACGCATTCCCTAATTGGTTACACAAGAGGACAATGATTCACTTAAACATCCCATAATTGAGCAAGAAATTCTGAAATTTCTAAGCTCTTTTAAGCGAGAAAAACCCCTTGGTCCAAATGGGTTTACGACACACTTATGTTAACAATGTTGGGATATTATAAAATTTTACCTTTGCAAAATGATTGACTATGATTTTAAGCATAAATATGTTGGAGGAGGAAGTAAATCCTCCCTTTTAGCTCTTGTCCTCAAAGATTTGAATCCAACTTCATTCTCTCGCTTTTAACAATTTCATTGTGCAATATGTCCTGCAAGTTGATCTCCAAAATTCTAACTCTAAGGATCAAGCCTCTGCTTCCAAAGTTAATTTCTAAAACCAAAGAATATTTGTGAGCAATATGAAGATTATGGATTACATACACTCAAGAAAATATCAAGGGGAAAAATGAAATATCATTAAATCAAATATAGACAAGTCCTTTGACCAACTTCTCCATAAGTTTCTCTTTGCAGTATTGAAGAAATTTGGATTTGAAGAAATTCTCTTGTGGATCGCTTCTTGCATCTTCGTCCGATGTATCTCTCCTTTAGGGAAAGGAAGACCCACTAGTTTTTTTAAATCTTCCAAGGGCTTATGTCAAGGATGTCCATTGTCCCAAATTCCTTACATTTTAATTGTAGATTCCTTGAGTATAAGATTGGACTTTGAGAGGAGTAGGGAATGATTACTAAGCATTAGCCTTTGGGAGAGGCACAAAGAATATTAATCATGCCTAGTTTGCTAATGATACTTTGTTTTTGGGAGGAGTCTTCATGATCATTGCAACTAGATTTTAGTCAGTTCTAGATAGCTTTATGTATGCTTGCATAGGTTTAATAAATAATGGGAAAAGTCATATATATATCATATATATATATATATATATATATATATATATATATATATATATATATATATATATATATGGAATTCCAATAAACTCCTTTAGGGACAACTAATATGTACTTTGGGATTCTTGATGGCAGATACATGGAAATAATTCAAATATTTGGGCATTCCAATGATTATAAAATCTCATTCTCATCAATCCTCCACTCCAATTATATATAAAATCAAATCAAAATTTGATCAGTGGGGAGATCATTAGCTTAATCCCACTAATGATGTGGTTCTTATCAAGGCTATATTATTTGTTCTTCCTTTGTTTCAATTCTATCCATTATTGGTTCTATTAGGGATTCATTTGCAAGTGGCATAGGAAATTTCGAAATTCTTGTGGTAAAATGGGAAAAATATTCATACCCCAAAAATCCTTGGAGTATTAGGCATAAGAGATCCCTTTTTAATGAACCTTGGTATTGGAGAAAAATTGGTTCGGTGATTGAATTTTGAGAAATAGGAATGGTTGAAAAGTGTTATTAGGATCAAATATTTCTTTGGGGATCATGTAAATTGTTTGGAATCTCCATCCTATGCTAGAGGATGATCTCCAATATGGAAACTTATGTCATTATCTATTTCTCTTATTAAGGAACACCTAACTTCAATTATAGGAAATTGTAGAGAGATAAATATATGGAATTGTGGGATTATAGGGTGCCCTCCTTCGGGAAAAAAAAAAAAAGGGCTTTCTCGGCTCCTCACAAATGGCTCACATATTAGGGTAAGTCCACATTGGAGGATATCTCTATTTAGAATAATGAGGGTAGATGGATAGGCTAGGACCTCCACTTTGTGTTGCTACACCTAAGGATAATGTCACACCAATTGGAAACTCATTTAGTTGGTTCCACCCTTGATAATAAGATACAGGAAGATAGCAAGGGGATGGTAGTTGTCATAATATACATTCAAGCAAGGACATATTCTCCAGCTCTTCCCTTAAGGAGAGACACACAAATTTCAGATGTGGGATAATGGATAAACCTCAAATAGTCCACCTAACATGAATATATTTTATTGGTATCTTGTTCATTAGAAAATTATATCAATGGAAAATTTGAAAAATTGAGGTATTTGTGGCCCCTCTCGGTGTCCCTCATATTGTACTCATGAGGAATCTATCCTCCATCTCTTCCTAGAGTTCCCTTTTTCTCAAATACATGGATACACACCTGACATTCATTAATGGTAAGGTTGATTTGGTCCTTTTCTATAAATATTTTTTTTTCTCATGGGATCAACATTATGAAACAACCTTTCTTGGAAAGAATTTTTTATAACAAATATGGGTAGACTTGCCAGAATTAATATATTGGAAAATTTGGTTAGCTCAAAATAAATTTATTTTTCAAGACCAATGCCTCCTCCCTCGTTGTGTAGCCTCATATTCTCTTTCTTTATTCTCAATTTTTGGATCTCATAAATCCTTGACCAAATGTTCTCACCTATTTTTGGATGAAATGGAAAAGGTATGGGTAGAGAAATATTTTCCCAAAGTCCTTGTCCTCATATCTTCCCTCATAGAGTTCAATATTTTAAGAAATTTTAGCAACTACATTAACCCAGGGAGGAATTTGAAATTTGGATCAAAACTCAACCCTCTCATATTTTATGCTTTGATGGTGCTTCAAAGAATAATCAATGAAACAATCCTTTGTAATACCCCTCTTGTAAATGTCACCATGAATTGCAATCCATGTAAATAATGAGGAAATACATATAATGATTAGGCAGGAGGAGTGCACACATATTCAAAGGTTTGAGGAGGAGGAGTTACTTGGAAAGTGATTAAACCCAATCTAATCCATTTATTATGATACCAGTTCCTTGAATGAGTTTTTCCTCGAAGGGTGCGTTGGTGTGGTTAAAACGTAAGAGGCAAGAAATCAAGTTGACAACAAAAATAAGACAATGTGAAGGAGAATCGGAGAAAGTATGTGGAGTATGCTCAGAGGTGAAAACATAAATTATGTGTTATGCAACCAGCTCACAAAAAAAAGAAGAAAAGATAGATCAACGACTTGAAAATATCATTTTCGAGGGGGGGATCTCATTTACATCACATAAATGAACAATTCTTGGATTACAAATGACAATACCTCCTTTCTACATATAGGAGTCTAAGGGATCATAATATAACCAGAGCCTACATAAAAATAACAATGTAAGTTCACAACAATGACAATGATGGGCTTCTATGAGGTACAATAATAACAATATGGGGACTACATGGGAAAAATAATAACAATAAGGGGATACACTAGTATTATAGGGACCTATCATGCTCCTCTCCTTCCAAAAAGTGTTGTCTTCAATGCTTGAGTAGTTCTGGATGATTCTGTATAAAATTCTCATCCTCCCATGTGGAATCTTTAGTGGGTAAGTGTAGGTTTTAACCCTGTACATAAATTACCTACATACAAGTTCTAAAAACAAAAAATAAACAATGGCGAGAGCATAAAACATAAAATAAATATACACAAATATTTTCCCTTGCATCTCAAAACCGGGACTACCAAATTGATTTTTCATTATACTCCTTTCAATGTTACAATGCATATATATACATTCTGAAGCATCTATAAACCCCAATCCATTAACCCTAGATTAGAACATAATCGTTGTTCCCTTGACTAGATCTATAAAATACCATGGACAGAAAACCATCGTGCCCAAAACCATGTGTGAAATCCATGCACAAAACCATAGGTAGGTCCGACCACCTAATATAGGGTCCAATTTTTTTTTCCTCGAGCACTAGCTCGGACCCCTACATACCCCCCAACAAGGGGGTCAGCTGCCCCCCGTGACCCCTCAACACTACCTAGCGCATTCGTGGAAAGAATATAACACAACCCAACAGTAATTTCTTCCACTTGATTCGTAGTTGTCGAGTTCTTATTTCCGTGACTGTTTCAAGTTCCAATATAATTTGTCCTTCCTTGTCAAGTTCTAGAAATATTGTTTGAACTGGGAGATTGTCACCTATAACCTTATTTAAGCATGAAACATGGAAAACTGGGTGCACTCGGGAAGATGCAGGAAACTCCAATTTGTATGCCATAGTACTAATCTTTTGCAACACCTTGTAAGGACCATAGTACTTTTGTGATAATTTATTATCCTTATTAGTTTTCTTGAGGGACATTTGTTTGTATGGTTGTAGCCGTAAAAATACCCAGTCACTTACATCAAAACTTATTTCGTTGTGATGTTGATTTGCTTGTTGTTTTATTCGATTCTACACCAAAATGAGGTTATCCTTTAAGAGTTGGAGAACTTGTTTTTGATGCTCGATGTGATCTTCCACTGCTTAAACCTTAGAATTTTCTCTTAAAGATGATGTGATGCACAGTGGATGATATTCATAAAGTGCCATAAATGGGGTCATTTTTGTTGTGGTATGGAAGGAAGTGTTATACCACCATTCAGCCAGAGGTAACCACTTGACCCATTGTGTTTGTTTATCAGATACAAAGAAACAAATATGTCCTTCCAAACATTTGTTCACTATCTCATTTTTCCCATCATATTGAGGATGATAAGATGACCTGTGAGCTAATTGAGTACTCAAACAAGAAAATAATTCCATCCAAAAAATTTCAGTGAAAATGGGATCTTTGTCGCTTGCAATAATCTTTGGGTTTCCATGTGGCTTTTGAATTGTTTCCATAAATGCAGTAGCAACTGTATTGGATTTAAATGGATGAGATAATTCAAAAAAGTGTGCATACTTGTTAAGTCTATCAGTTACCACCATGATGACACTTTTTCCTTAGGACTTGGGTAAACCTGTGATAAAATCCATTGAAACTTCCTCCCAACGTTGACTTGGAATGGATAAAGGTTGTAACAAACTTGGGGTCTTAATTGTCTCAACTTTATTTTGTTGGCAAACAAAGCATTCCACCACAAACTTTTGAATATAATATTTTAGGCCATCCCAAAAAAATTCCATCCTGACCTTATGGTAAGTTTTTCAAAATCCTAAGTTCCCTCCTAAGGGAGAGGTGTGCAATTCCAAAAGAATATTTTGTTTGAGTTGGGAATTATTACAAAGATATAAGTTATCTTTGTACCATAATGAATCATTTTTTCAGATAAATATATGAGATGTACTAGTATCTTACTGCAACTTTTGAATGAGTGTCCACACTTCTTCATCATTCTTCTATTCATCCCCTGCTTCGGTTATCCAATCTGCTTGGATAATAGAAATGGCATAAAGAAATGCTTCCACATCCTCCTCCTTTCTTGAGAGTTCATCTGCAAAAGCATTTTGCTTCCCTTTTTGTAGACGATTTCAAAGTCATAATCGAACATCTTTGTGACCCATTTTTTCTACTCTTCTAAATATAATATTTGTTCCAAAAAATATTTAATACTATCATGATCTATTTTTACCTTGAAGTGTCTTCCCATTAGGTAAGGTCGTCATTTATTTAGTGCATGTAGTATTTCCAACATTTCTCATAAATAGGTTTGCATAAATACTTTCCTTTGATTGGATGACTTTCAAAAGAAATGGTCTTCATTCTTGAATTAAAACAACATCAAATCCATTTCCTGAGGCATCACATTCCACAATAAAGGTTTTTGTGAAGTCTGGCATACCTAATACTAGTGCATGGCACATTGTCTCTTTAAGATGTTCAAAGGCCTTAGTTGCTTCTGGAGTCCAAGAAAATGTATCTTTATTCAGTAAAGTTTTTAGAGGTTTCTTCTATTCTGCCATAATTCTTAACAAACTTGTGATAATACCCTCTCAACTCGATAAATCCTCTCAGATACTTTATGGTTGTGGGGATTTTCCATTCATTAATGTTTTAATTTTTTTAGGGTCTACCTTAACACCCTCATGAGATACAATATGATCCAAATATTCCACCTCTTGTATTCCAAAGAAACATTTGGGGGTTTTTGCATATAATTGCTTCTCCTCCAATAGTTTGAGCACTTTATTAACATGTTGAATATGATCCTTCCAAGACTTGTTGTAGATTATTATATCATCAAAAAATACTAACACAAATTTTCTAATGAAGGGTTTTAAAATGGAATTCATCAAACCTTGAAAAGTAGAAGGTGCATTGGTAAGGCCAAAAGGCATGACCAAAAATAATGACCCTCATGAGTTCTAAATATTGTTTTCAGAACGTATTCAGTCTTCATTCTAATTTGATGATATCTTGAATGAAGATCCAACTTGGTGAAGTAAATTTACCCATTTAATTAATATAATAATTCATCAATGATAGGAATGGGAAATTTATCTTTAATAGTGAGTTTTTTGAACTCCCTATAATCCGGGCACATGGGCCATGATCCATCCTTCTTGTGAACGAATACTACTGAAGCAGAGAAATAACTTTGACTAGGTTGAATTATACTAGCCTCTAGCATTTCTACAACCATACTTTCAATTTCACTCTTTTGGGCATGGGGATATCTATAAGGCATGATGTTTGGAGGAACACTTCCTAGAATCAAATGAATAGCATGATCATGATCATGAATAGGTGGGAGGCCTTTAGGAGTCTCAAATACCTTAGAATGATTATCCAAGATGTTTTGGAAATCTGGAGAAATAGATGATTTCGATGCTTGACCTCTAGTGAGAATAATTGTGTAATTGTTGTTGAGACAAATTAATTAGCTATCATTTCATTGTCAACCCAGGGGTTTCGTAAAACTTTCAAAGCATGCATGCGCTATATATGCTAGAAATTAACTTCCAATTTAGATCAATCTAACTACTAAACCAAATAACGACAAACCAAATTCACCTATTCTAATTCAACAATCAATTCAAAGGAAATTATAGTACAGTGTTTGGAATTGAAATCTTAATCTATCACACTTGCAGGAATTGAAATTTTAATCTACCACACTTGCAAAAATTTGAGTCTTAATCTACCCACACTTGCGGGAATTGAAAAGCACACCACTCTTTCAAAAATGAAATTGCATGAAATGAAATCTACTCTAAGGGATCATGTGTGCATTATCAAATCAGGATCCTATGAAATGAATAATCAAAACCACATGATATGAAATGAAAGCAAAAACAATAATTCGAAACCTCTAAATATGAAAGCAAATAAAAACAATCACTTTTAACCTCTCACATAGGAAAATATATGAAATAAATAAATCTTAATCTATGAAAAACAATAAATATCACACATTATAGATGGCCAATCCAAAAGCATGAGGGATGGAAAGTTGAGAGGCTCCAAATCAAAGTGAACATCACTCATGAGCATGGTGCCAAATCCAAATTCTATATTCAAAAC
Source organism: Pinus tabuliformis (assembly GCA_031772625.1). NCBI lineage: Eukaryota > Viridiplantae > Streptophyta > Pinopsida > Pinales > Pinaceae > Pinus > Pinus tabuliformis. The sequence continues at coordinate 956,894,036 of CM062804.1, forward strand.
AAGAGCATTTCCCCAAATTTTCACATCCCCATGATAGGAGAAAACTTCCCCTATTTATACAAAAATATGAGAAGCTATCTCATTAATGAGAGTCCATGAATCTCTCCCTATATCTATAGAGTTACAATCAAAATAGAAAATGAGAAGACACATGTATTTTTAGAGTTTCAATACAAATAGGAAATGATAAGACACGTATCCTCATGATCCCATTATCTTCTCCATTCAAATTCGAATTTGGCCGTAAGAGGCCACATAAGGGTCTTTTAGAAGCTTCCTTTTGACCTACACACGTCAGCAATATCATCCTACCTATGCACATTATTTTCTAATTTTTAACCATAAATTCACTTAAAAATTCTAAGAATTAATAAAGTTTGGAAAAACATAAATGTGACCCAATAATGATAATGGTAAGGTAAATGTAATGAAATGGAGGTAAACGTAATGAAATAGAGGTGGAGTGCAAGTGACAATATAGAAATATAAGTGAAAATGTAATGAAAGTGAATGACAATTTCAAGGACCAACATAACCCCCAACTGAATCTATTGCATGTCCTCATGCAATCTATTACATTAATTTTTTTCAATCCTTGAGCTTTGGCTTAACTTTGCATGATATCATTTGATAACTTCATACTTCTGCAAAGTCTTTTAGTTGAATTGCAACATGGTTGGTTCTTGTGTTACAACCATATTTTGTTATTGCATTCTATTTTGATCTTTGAACTTTGAATAATGATAATTTGATTATTGTTGCAAAGTACATCTTTATTGTATTACATCATGGTTGGTTCTTGTGTGACAACCATGATTGTGTTTGTATCCAATTATCTTTTGAAGTACTTTTGAAAAGCCATTGTATGCTCATAATAATAATGTAATAGTTAATATCTTTTTGAAAGTATGTGGGCTTCTGAATGTGATATGAACATGGAAAAATATGAATATGAATGTATTTCCCCCCCAACTGATGGTATTGACAATTTTATGATATGAGGAAAATGAGTGTTTTTTCCAAAAATTATCATTCTATCTTTTCAAGGAATTCTATGGTAAAAAGTTAGAAAATGATGTACCTTAACTTACCCTTTGAAAATGGATGAGCTGCATGTGTGGTGGCTGCAAAATTTTGATCATAATCTTCTTCAAGTGGCTGGACAAGTCATGGAGAAAAGAGTCAAGATGACTTTTTATTGCTTTTATTAAAACTTGTTGAATTTGCTGCAGAATGGTGTTGATTTTGCTGCTGCCATCTGATTCTGCAGCTATTATTTGATTCTGCAGTTGTCATCTAATTCTGCAGCTGTCGTTTGATTCCGCAGCTGTCGTCTAGTTCTGTAGCTGCATATCTTCTACATTTGCTCCAAAATGCTGAAAATGATAGTCTTCATGTTTTCAAAACTCATTGGCACAATTCTTTCTATGTGAATAAATATTCTAATGTCGAACATAGCAGGAAATTTTTGACTTAGTGGCCATTAATGGATGGCATTAGTCAACACGAGAACTCTCACCATTGATGACAATGAGAGTCAAGATGCCCAAACACATCTTGCTAAGTACGAATAATTTTGTTGTTGTCGAGTACCTAGAAGATTCGATGAACAAGGGACATTGATGTATTCCCATTGTTCGTCGGCATGAGGACTTGCCATTAAGGCATGCAAGCCTCAAGGTGTTTTTGCAAATATTTTAGACTCAAAGGACTATGGACTCAATAATTTGCATTGAAGCAAGGTTTATTTGCGAAATGAAAAAGGATAGGAAAGGAAAAATGAAACTGGAAGATGACAATGGAAAATAATAATGACAATGGGCAATAAGCATGTCAATGAGCTTCTTGCTTTTATTTGTGGGTCAGGCGGAAAGTGTATGTGAATAAAGGAAAATGAGCAACTGACTCTTGCTGGGAAAAATGACTGTGGGTTGCTTTGAATTGCTTGGTTGGATTTATAATTCAAAGGGGAGGAAAGATAATGGTTTTGATGGATATGGACATGGACATGGACTTGTTCTTATGTTTCTCATAGAATTGGTCCTTTGAAAACCAATTGTGTGCACAATTAGTTTCTTTCAATGATCGTTCAATCATCCCAAACCTACAAAAAAAACTTGACATAAAGAACATAAGTGTGTTCAAAAAGAAATGATCAGTTCCTTTCTGATTCTTACACAAAATGTCAAATGAAACAGACTAAGGAAAATCAAAAGTGTTATATTCAGTCCAATTCATGATATCGATAACAATCCATTTTTAAGAAATAACCATGAAAAATAAATTAACTCCCTATTGTCGGATGACTTCGTGCACTGTGCTTAGTAAAACGATTGGCATCACAAAGATTCGTTGTGTCCTGCAAGTTAAAACTTCATAAAAAAAATACATAGCAACAATATTAATGCCAAATGTTCAGAAATCATTTAAATAATTTTCCAATTGTTCCGCAAGCCATTATTGAACATCCCAAAAGAACCAGAGAACTGAGGTAGAGTGTTCAACTGTCCACGTGCAATCTCGGATATATAAGTTAGCACAAGAGTAATAGCTAATTCGATTCCAAATCCATCAAGTAGACGGGCCAATACCATTAACAGTACAATTGCATCACACAAGTGACAGTCAAGATCAGCAAACTTGCTGAAAACTGTTCAGTGTGTATTTATAAAAATCATCTTTTTCTTCTCAAACAGACAACAAAATCAGGCTCTGAAGAAATGCAAAATTTTCTCAATTGGTTGCAAAATCTAGAAAATAGTTTCTGGGTTACCTAATTGCCCATGTTCTGGAAAAAACCCACGTCTTGGATTTTTCTAATTCACCCTATTTTATTCAGAAAACACATTTTAAAATCATATTTCAAAACAATTACATTTTCTAGAAATGTTTCGGTAGCGAAATCCAATTTCTGGTGGTTGGATTTTTTATTTGCAGATTTGGCACAAGTCGCATTAATGTATCAACCACAAATCTAAATTCACTAATTGTGTATTCATGCTTCATAGCATTCAAAACAGAATCGCTCTCTGACTGCATTGGCACGTGACGAAACAAGTATACATATGGGTGCAACATTGAGTTAGCAATTTCTTCCAAGTGTTCAAAGATGTAAGGAGGGTAAATCTGTTAAAATTTTGTGGAGGAGAAAGAGTCATTGTTTGATTAGAAGTCTTAGTAAATTAAATGTGTTATTGCCAGAAAAACCTCGTGTATAAAAAGAAGAACCTATTTTCCTCACGTAGTCACCAAACAGGGTCACGAAGAACCGCGATTTTCTCCCGAACAGTTAGGAATCCGAGGAAACAGTTTTTGGGTTTTTAAACTCATCCCGTTCCAGAAAAAACACATATACTAGTTTTTTCAGATTGCTCTGGTTTTCTCAGAAAATTCGTTTTAAGATCAGGTGTCAAGACTGGTGCGATTTCTGGCAATGGTGATCCGGCAATAAAATTGCAGTAAGTTATCTTTAATGGTCATTTTGGTGTTTTTGTGACCGTGAAACAAAAGAAGAGATGTAAGGCATATTTACAACCAAAATATACCTCAGTGCAATAATAAGAACGTTAACCACACTATTCGAGTGTGCTTGTGTGCCTGTGCTCTTGAGAGGCGACATAAAACACATCAATCGAGTTCTGCAATGCTAACAAGTGGAAACAGTATGTGTAACATCATGTATAACATGGTAGCACTGAAGACTGCATTAAGGGGGCTTAGAATTAGAGTGGGCAGCATTGAAGAGCTTTTCATTATATAATCCAGCATTTTATCATTGAACAAATGCTGACAGTTTGGTGTAGGATACATGGTTTTTATTTTTCATTTTTTTTTGTTGCAGGCTAAACATGAGCAGCTAAGAACACATCAAATTCGACACTGCAATGTGCTACATATACCAAGGGTTTTATTAACCAACGCATAATCATACGACAAATGGTTTATAGATTTTTGACCTTTGTTTTTACACAGTTCAATAATAACGTTGTATTTTATCGTGTAATGCACGCCCTTTTTTTCCTTTTATTGTATACATTGTTTTATCTTATATGTTTTTGTTGGTATTGTTTTGTTTTTAAATTTTTATTTTTTTTTAGAAATTGTATATGTTACATTTTTTTTAATTAAAAATATATACATATATATTCCATTTAAACAAAACGATTTATTAATAAAGAAAATGCATTTGAAATTTTTTTTTTTAAGTTTATTGAAAAAATAAATTGAATTAAATCAAATCATGAAAACAAAAATTAGCTGCAGAATTGCATTCTTTAGCTAAATAATTTTTATGATATATTAACAAAACAACTTCTTTTTCTGATCCTTTAGGTCACACGAAGTGCAGAAGGAGAGCATACTTGAGATTTTTTTTTAATTTTATTTTGTTAACATAGTCAAGATTTTATCAATCATTTTCTTTTTATTTTTCCTATCTATCTAAAAACTTTTCTTTTTTTTTTAAGTATATTCATGCTTCCAATGAAGCCACTTATGGATTAGAATTTTTGAAATGCTCATATCCAAACTTGAAAATGTACCTGATTGTTTGTAAGGATATGCGAAATCGACTTGACCTTTCGATTTTCCGCAAGGATCTTTTGAAGAATTGATGAATATTGTGGCGTAACCGCTTTTTGATTCCATTCCTCAATGTAGTTTTTGGGCTGCATTCTAGACCCTTTAGTAAAAACAAAAATAAATACAATACACTCTAAACTAAAAGCTAGTTCCTATGCAAACTTCCCCGGCAATAGCGCTAAAAAAGTTGAGGCAAATTAATTATCTATCATTTAATTATCAACCCGGGGGTTTCGTAAAACTTGCGAAGCATGCGTGCACTATATATGCTAGAAATTAACTTCCAATTTAGATCAATCTAACTACTAAACCAAATAACGACAAACCAAATTCACCTATTCTAATTCAACAATCAATTCAAAGGAAATTATAGTACATTGTTTGGAATTGAAATCTTAATCTATCACACTTGCAGGAATTGAAATCTTAACTACCACACTTGCAGGAATTGGAGTCTTAATCTACTACACTTGCGGGAATTGAAAAGCACACCACTCTTTCAAAAATGAAATTGCATGAAATGAAATCTACTCTAAGGGGTGTGCATTATCAAATCAGGATCCTATAAAATGAATAATCAAAACCACATGATATGAAATGAACGCAAAAAAAATAATTCTTAACCTCTAGATATGAAAGCAAATAAAAACAATCACTCTTAACCTCTCACATAGGAAAAGATATGAAATAAATAAATCTTAACCTATGAAAAACAATAAATCTCAATTTATGAAAAATAATAAATCTCACACATTATAGATGGCTAATCCAAAAGCATGAGAAATGGAAAGTTGAGAGGCTCCAAATACAAGCATAACCAAATCAAAGTGAACATCACTCATAATTATGGTGCCAAATCCAAATTCTATATTCAAACAAGGGCATTTCCCCAACTTTCACATCCCCATGATAGGAGAAAACTTTCCCTATTTATATAAAAAGATGAGAAGCTATCTCATTAATGAGAGTCCATGAATCTCTCCCTATATCTATAGAGTTACAATCAAAATAGGAAATGATAAGACACGTCTTCTTAAAGTTTCAATACAAATAGGAAATTATAAGACACATATCCTCATGATTCCATGATCTTCTCCATTCAAATTCGAATTTGGCCTTAGGAAGCCATATAAAGGTCTTTTATAAGCTTCCTTTTGACCTACACATGTCAACAATCTCATCCCACTTGTTAGGTATAAACATATGCACATTATTTTCTAATTTTTAACCATAAATTCACTTAAAAATGCTAAGAATTAATAAAGTTTGGAAAAACATAAATGTGACCCAATAATGATAATGGTAAGATAAATGTAATGAAATAGAGGTGGAGTGAAGGTGACAATATGGAAATATAGGTGAAAATGTAATGGAAGTGAATGACAATTTCAAGGCCCAACAATTGTGCCCGTTGTTCTTTATTTAAAAGGATTTTCATGCCATTAGAGATGATTATCTTTCTTAGTTTCCTTTTGATACCCCTTAATTCAACTTTCTTTCCTTTCCCATAAAAATAAGAAAAGTTTTTGAAAATTAAAATCTATCGTACCCAAAGATTGTAACCATTGGACTCCTAGTACAACATCAACACCACCTATTGGAATGGAAAGCATTTAACTATTCAATACATATTCCCCCATGGTTAGCTTGATATTATGGCACTTTCTAAAGAAATTTATAGTTCCTCCATTTACAACCATCACTTGACACTCTAGTGTTGGATATAGGAATCAATTCAATTCTTTCGCTATCTTACAATTAATAAAATTATGGGTACTACCCGAATCAATCAGCACCATTACTTTTATCTTCTTGATATGTCATTCTATATTAAAAGTTTTAGGAGTGGTAATTCTTGTCAATGCATTACAAGATATGGTCGAATTCATTTCTTCTTTCTATAGGGTTGGTTCCTGGTGTATATCCTCTTATTTTGAATTTTATTGTTCATTTTCTTCCTCCTCTTCACCACCTATGTCAAATAATCTCTTCTCAACACACTTATGACCTTTAGTGTATTTTCTATCACAACTATAACAAAGCCCTTTTTTCTCTTTTTCTTCCAATTGTTGTGGTGTCAACCTTTTAGTTTGTGGAAGGATAGGAGAAAAAACACTTCCATATTTATAGTTGTGAGTGGTAGGCTTCCTTGTTGCCATAATTTTTCTTTCAATTTTTCTTTCCAATTTGAATGCCTTCTCCAATGAATCAAGTTCCCAAAGGAAAGCCTCATGTTGGATGTTATCCTTTAAATTCCCTATGGAAACATTAATCCTATGCTCCTCTGGAATATCATTTACCCTTATATTCAATTTTTGGAAGTCCTCAATGTGCTTCACCATTGAACCCTTTTCTTGTAGATTTATCAATTGGATAGATAAGGTGTTGATTTTTTATCGTCAAATTGTGTTATCATTTCCTCCGTAAAAATTGACCAAGTGACAAGTGGTTTACGAGAACAAAACCATATATCCCATACAAACTAATTTGGTTCTAAATAGAAAGTTGTAATGCATACCTTTTGTGCGTGTTGCACATTATGGAGATCAAAATATTGCTCCATCTGTAGTATCCATGTTACCAGATTCTTTCCATCAAACTTCCACATATTGATCTTTGGATTATGGCAGGTCTTCAATCCAATGTTAGATTCTATGAAATCATGATTAACGTTTATTTTGTTATTATCACAAGTTTCATGTAATACTTTTTCACTATTAGGAAGCATTTCTTGTATCAACTTTTTCAAACCTTCAATGTTTGCTTTTAAACAATGTTTCAAATCTTCCATGTTGCCTTTCATTTTTGCTTCTATACCATCCATCTTAGATTCCATGTAATCCTTCAAACCTCCCATGTCTGATTTTAAACTATTCTTCAAACCATCCATCTTAGCTTCCATTTCATTTTGGTTACTCCTTGCGAGAGAAAAATTTGTTGCACTTGGTCTCGTAATTTTGATATATCATGTTGCATTTCTTCTTGTTCTTCATGTGTCATAGTAGATATTTCTGGTTGCTTACTAGTGTTTCCAATTTCTTGCTTCAAGTCATTTTTGAATCAAACAATGATATTTATGCTTCACTATGCCCCTTGAATCACTTCAAACTAATTTTTCAAACAAAACTTATGCAAATTTTAAAAAAAGATACACATTTTTCTTGCTTTATAGGAGATCAATATTGAATTTATTTTATCTCTGTAATTCTGTACCTCCAAGGTCTAAAATTTTGTCCTATGGTAGCCGTATGAGTGTTCTTTCTAACCCCACAAGTCAAACTTAGATTGGAGTCTTCAAGAAAGAGTTATGCATGATCTCCCACGATGACCTGATTATAGACTGATTCAGTAGAGTGAAATTGTACGGAGTGTCATGTATCATTGTTTCAACCTTTGACCTTGAAATTTCTACAGGAAAAACTACAATCCATGCAATTTTAACCACTTTTTACAGAATTCAAATCTGATGCCTGAAACAAAAGTTATGACAATTTTCTAAAGGTCACCTGTTTGAGATGAAATTCTGGAGCATGCAAAAACCCTAACTTCTTTGGATCATATCTTTGAAAATATAGTGAACCAATATCTGATATTTTTACACAAAGTTAATCAAGATTTTAGATCCTCGTGGTAAAAATTTCAACTTCTGAACCTTTGTAGAAAAAAATTTACAATGAAAATTCCTTGATGACCTATTTGCATCAACGAAACCCTAGAATCCAAAGCTCTGATACCAAATGTTATGCAACCAGTTCACAAAAAGAAGAAAAGATAGATCAATGACTTGAAAAATAGCCTCTTTGAGGGGGAAACCTCCTTTACATCATGTAAATGAACAATTCTTGGATGGTTCAAATGAAAAAATCTCCTCTCTCTATATAGGATTCTAAGGGGTCACAATATAATCAAAGCAGACATAACAATAATAATGTAAGGGCACAACAATAACAATAGTGGGATTCTATGGGGTACAATAATAATAATATGAAGACTACATGGGCACAACAATAACAATAAGGGGCTACACTAGTATTATAGGTACCTAACACTATGAGAGAGTTTGCAAGAGAAAAGAAAAATTAAAAGGGGCACAACATAAGTGCAAGAGCATTAACATGTAGAGAAGTGAGGCATGAAGTGGAGACACTATGTGTTGCTCTAAACTCTTGTTTAGCAAGTGGAGACACTCTGGGCTCTGGAATCTTATGGATTTTAGTAAGTGGAGAAATTTTGTGCTCTGGAATCCTATTTAGCAGGTGGAGACACTATGGGATTTGGACTTTTATAGTGTTTACTAAATGGAGACATTGTTTTCTCTGGACTTCGATTTAGTAGGTGGAGAAACTATTGCACTAGATTTTGTGTGACTTGGTTGACTAGAATTAGTGTGAATTCCCTTGAAAAGTTAACTTCTTAGACTATGAATATGGCTTAGGGGTGGTCGGATGAAAGAAATATTGTTTTGTACTTGGCCTATGGTTGGGTGGAGAGTTGAAGTCCCTCCCTCAGTTGCTATTCATTCAAGTTAATTTGATAAGCGTATTTACTTGCACATATGTTGCACTATGAATGATGAATAATGTTTTTATGTTTTATTACAATGTATTTATTAGCATTGTTAATTGAGGAATGTGTTATTCCTATTTGTCTACAATGAGATACTAGCGTGAATTTTCTCATGGTTATGAGGGACTTCTAGATCCCTCTAGTTGTTGATACTTTCCTAAGTTGTAGATATTTTTGCATGGTCATTGTTGATACTTTCCTAAGTTGTAGATATTTTTGCATGGTCATGTATGAATGCTTGATGTTCTTAGCTAAATTGTTACATTGTGTGAATTTATTTTTTTGGTACGTTATGGATATCAAGGTTTTCTAATTGTTTAATATTGTTGATTGTATTTCCTAGTAAAGGGCTAGGAATAATTCAATGTAAGATATATCAGTCGATCTGATGATATTGTTGGGATCCATTCGGTGATAGGATTTGATTCTGTTGTATTTGAATTTACAGAGTAGTGTTAGCTATGACTTATCTTGTTTCAGTGCTTGATAGTATGCATGTTGATAGATCCATTCAACACATCATGGCTATGGATAATATTTGGAATGGGAGTGTTTGAATAATAGTTTCATTCCTGTAGAAGGCAGTGTTCTGAGCAACACCAAAATTCAAGGAATTTTTTGGCTAATTCCTTTAAATTTCTTGGAATTTATAATTCTGAGTATTGCAAAGTTCAAACAGTTGGATAAGTTGATGGAAATATTTTGTATTCGGGTTGGATGCACTTTAGGTCTAGTGGATGTGTCCATGAATATAGGCATCTAGTTATTTTACACATGCATTTTTTGGAATATACCAAGTTTGAAATAATCTAGATAAATCACAGAGGAAGCAAGTAAGAGGTAATATTCGATGCAGGCCTACATAGGTGGATCCAGAGGTCATGTTTTTTGGTAAGTAAATATGGGATTCGGGTGATCCAGGAGGTTGCACGTAGTGAAAAAGTATTTGTGGGGTCGAATATGCATCGAGCTAGATTTACATATTTTTGGATGTATCTGGGGTGGGGCATGAACCGATGGAATATTTGTGTGAACCCAAATTGGCATGGAGCTAGATTTTATAGAATGTATAGTATATCTGGGGTGGGTCGATGTTGTGGATTAATCACGTCATGACCAAACATCCTATGGAGATATGGAAATCCGAAGGTACTAAGGTTTGTGAGGTATGAAAAAGTGAAAATTACATGCACACACAAATATCCCCTAAAACAAATTACAAAGGAAATCATTGCATTGCACGAAAGGGTCGGATTTTGTGGGACCCATGAACTAAGATGAGGTAGCAAGTGCCATGAATGCACATCTATGAGCATGTGAACGCGACGTAGATGTTGCATGTGATGTGGCACTATTCAAGGTGATGTGGTAGAGCCATGTGGGTACCATGTGGTAGTGACCTATTGATGTGGCAAGAGTTAACTGGTCAAACTTTAAAAGAGCATATCTTTCAAGGTGGGAGTTGGATCAAGATAAAATGTATATCTCTAAAAATCTCTTGACAATCTAAACACGATGGCGGTATTTAATTTTTTTGACAAAGTTAGAAAAATAGTATTTTTGTAACCCTATCTTCATAGTGAGACCATGGAGGTCAGGCTAATTATAAAGTAACACCTTCCACAACCCGAGGGAGAACAAGGGGGTGGGAGGGAATGTTAGAGAGTGGTATGTGAGCACGCATGTTTAGAACTTGGACTAAATGGGTCATGAAAGAGAAAGTTAGAATCAAATTGCTTAAGTTCAGCACTTGGACTAGATGGGCTCAAGAAAAGAGGCTTGCACGCAAATGATTAAAAAATTTATTCTGGTGAATTATTTGTATATACTGACCTTTAAACTTGCAAATTCCATGGATGATTTCAAACCTAGTGATGATATGGTTATAAACATGCTAATGTGTACCTTTTAATTCTTGTAACATGTTATTGACATGGGTTCTAGATGTAGTGAATAGAGCATTATATCAAAATGTTCTATATCAATATGCTTAGTGTTAGCATGGCAATGTAACAAGTCAATATGTTTGTGATTAATATAAATAACAACTATGTGTGTGTGACAACACATAGGAAGACCTAATTATAGCAAGAAGTAAAAGGATGAACAACAACATGGTACAACATAGCATGGACAAATTCCACCATGAGAAAGAACGAAAAAGTTCCCCTAATATAACAAAAACCTTTGGGAGCTTGAAAGTCAAGTTGAAGAGTTGCAAAGTAGATAATGAAAGGTTCATAAAAAAGCAATTAGAATAGGAAAGGTTGAACATAATGTTTCTATAGAACATGTCATACATGCAAGAGTTGTTTCAACAAGCATCAACATCTGGAGATATAGAAGAATGCCAGACTAACAAGGCTAGAAAGAAGCCTCAAAAGGCTGGACAGGAAATAAAACCATTTACATGTTGGAACTATAGAGAGGCACATATGAAGAAATATTTCCCTAATAAATAGTGAAAGAAGAAGAAGAATTCATATGAACTCTAGCACATGAACCAACAACCAGCAACACCAAAGTAAGTGACTCAATGTTAAGTCCCTATACTACTAGTGTAGCCCCTTATTGTTATTATTAGCGTCATAATATAAAGCTAACCATGGGGTAATATGTATTGAATAGTCCAATGCTTTACATTCCAATGGGTAGTGTTGATGTTGTACTAGGAGTCCAATGGTTACAATATTTGTGTATGATAGATTTTAATTTTCAAGAATGTTTCTTGATTTTTTTTGGGAAGGAAAGGAAGTTGAATTAAGGGGTATCACAGGGAAACCAGGAAATATAATCAACTCTAATGGCATGAAAAATCTTCTAAATAAATAACAATGGGGCGTAATTGCACAATTATTCTCACTAGATATTCAAACATTGAAATCATCTATTTCTCTAGATCTCCAAAAAGTCTTGAACAATCATTGCATGGTATTTGAGACTCCCAAAGGCCTCCCACCTATTCGTGATCATGATCATGCTATTCATTTGATTTTAGGTAGTGTTCCTCCAAAACATCAGGCCTTACATATATCCCTATTCCCAAAAGAGTGAAATTGAACATATGGTTGCAGAAACTCTAGAGGCCAATATAATTCAACCTAGTCAAAGTTCTTTCTCTCCTCCAGTAGTATTGATGCATAAGAAGGATGGATCATGGCAGATGTGTCTGGAATATAGGGAGCTCAACAAGCTCACTATTAAAGATAAATTTCTCATTCATGTCATTAATGAATTGTTGGATGAATTACATGGAGCAATTTACTTCACCAAGTTAGATCTTCGTTCAGGATATCGTCAAATTAGAATGTAGACTGAAGACATTCCAAAAACAACATTTATAACTCATGAGGGTCAATATGAACTTTTGGTCATGCCTTTTGGCCTTACCAATGCACCTTCTACATTTCAAGGTTTAATGAATTCCATTTTAAAGCCCTTCCTTAGAAAATTTGTGTTATTATTTTTTGATGATATACTAATCTACAACAAGTCTTGGAAGGATCATGTTCAACATGTTGACAGGGTGCTCAAACTATTGGAGGAGAAACAATTATATGTAAAAACCTCCAAATGTTTCTTTGGAGTACAGTAAGTGTAATATATGGGTCATATTGTATCTCATGAGGGTGTTAAGGTAGACCCTAACAAAATTAAATCCATTAAGGAATGGAAAATCCCCACAACCATAAAGCATCTTCAAGGATTTCTAGGGTTGATAGGGTATTATCGCAATTTTTTTAAGAATTATGGGAGAATAGCAGCACCACTAACAAAATTACTAAAGAAAGATGCATTTTCTTTTACTCTAGAAGAAACTAAGGCCTTTGAACATCTTAAAGAAGAAATGTGCCAAGCATCGGTCTTAGCTACGCTAGACTTCACAAAACCTTTATTGTGGAATGTGATGCCTCAGGAAATGGAATTAGTGGTGTTTTAATGCAAGAAGGAAGACACATTTCTTTTGAAAGTCATCCAATTAAAGGAAAGTATTTACATAGACCTATTTGTGAGAAGGAAATGCTGGCAATATTACATGCACTAAAGAAATGACAACCTTACCTGATGGGAAGACACTTCAAGGTAAAAATAGATCATGATAGTCTTAAATACTTTTTGGAACAAATATTATCTTCAGAAGAGCAACAAAAATGGGTCACAAAGATGTTGGGTTATGACTTTGAAATCCTGTAGAAAAAAGGGAAGCAAAATGTTGTTGCAAATGCACTCTCAAGAAAGGATGAGGATGTGGAAGGATTTCTTTGTGCCATTTCTATTATCCAACTAGATTGGATAACCAAAGCAAGGGATGAATCGAATAATGACGAAGAAGTGTGGACTCTCATTCAAAAGTTGCAGCAAGATCCCACTATATCTAATACATTTAGCTAGAAAACCAATTCATTATGGTACAAATATCACCTATATATTTGTAAGAATTCCCAACTCAAACAAAATATTCTTTTGGAATTGCACACCTCTCCCTTAGGAGGGCACTCCAGATTTTTAAAAACTTACCACAAGGTCAAGAAGGAATTTTTTTGGCAGGGCCTTAAATCTGATATTCAAGAGTTTGTGGCAGAATGTTTGATTTTCCAATAAAATAAAGTTGAGACAATTACGACCTCGGGTCTATTACATCCTTTATCCATTCCAAGTCAATGTTGGGAGGAGGTTTCAATGTATTTTATCATAGGTTTACCCAAGTCTGAAGGAAATAATGTCATCATGGTGGTAGTTGATAGACTTACCAAGTATGCACATTTTTGTGCATTATCTCATCCATTTAAAGATAGTACAGTTTCCACTCCGTTTATGGAAATAATTCAAAAGCTACATAGAAACCCAAATATTATAGTAAGTGACAGAAATCCCATTTTCACTGGAAATTTTTGGACAAAATTATTTTCTTGTCTCAGTACTCAATTAGCTCATAGATCATCACATCATCCTCAATCTGATGGGAACACTGAGATAGTGAACAAATGTTTGGAAGGATATATTCATTTCTTTGCATCTGATAAAAAAACACAATGGGTCAAGTGGTTACCTCTGGTTGAATGGTGATATAACACTTCCTTCCATACTGCAGCAAAAATGACCCCATTTATGCCACTTTATGGATATCATCCACCATCCATCACATCATATTTAAGAGAAAATTCTAAGGTTCAAGCAGTGGAAGATCACATCGAGCATCACAACAAGTTCTCCAACTCTTAATGGATAACCTCACCTTGGCGCAGAATCAGATGAAACAATAGACAAATCCGCATCGCAGTGAAATAAGTTTTGATGTAGGTGACTGGGTATTTTTATGGCTACAACCATACAAACAAATTTCGCTCAAGAAAGCTAAGAAGGATAATAAATTATCACTAAAGTATTATGGTCCTTAAAAGGTGTTGCAAAATAGTGGTACTATGGCATACAAATTAGAGCTTCATGCATCTTCCCGAGTGCACCCAGTTTTCCATGTTTCATGCTTAAAGAAGGTTATAGGTGACAAGCTCCTAGTTCAAACAATATTTCCAGAAATTTACGAGGAAGGAAAAATCATATTGGAACCTGAAGCAGTCACAGAAATAAGAAACTGATGGCTATGAAATCGATCAATTTCAGAGTATCTCATCAAGTGGAAGAACTTACCTGTTGAAGATTCCACATGGGAGGATGAGAATTTTATAAAGAAGCATCTAGAAATACTCAAGCATTGAGGACACCACATTCTTGAAGGAGAAGGGCATGTTAGGTCACTATACTACTAGTGTAACCCCTTATTGTTATTGTTAGTGTAACTCCCTTATTGTTATTGTTGTGCCCATGTAGTCCCCATATTGTTATTATTGTGCCCCATAGAAGCCCACTATTGTTATTTTTGTGCCCTTACATTATTATTGTTATGCAGGCTCTGATTATATTATGAGCCCTTAGACTCCCATATATATAAAGGAGGTCTTTCCATTTGTATCATCGAATAATTGTTCATTTTTTAATGTAAAAGAGGTTTTCCCCTCAAAGAGGATAATTTTTAAGTCATTGATCTATCTTTTTGTGAGATGGTTGCATAACACTCAAAGAAGAAGAGAGATGAGGGAGCATCCCCTCAAGCTCTCTAAAATACTAAAAAGTTCCTTCTTGAATTGTTTAGAGGGATATTGGAATTTTAAGCTTGTTATAAACCTTGTGAAGGACTCTAACTAAAATTTTGTGCATACATTAGTGATGGACATACTGAACACCAAAACCCAAGGGATCGAGTTTGTTGAGAGCTAATGAATGATGTGTAGAGGGAATGTTTTACATGTCCTTGTTGTTTTTATTGGCTATGATTTAATTGTTGTTTAGTTTGTTGGATTTGATCATAGCCATGCTACTTTGTGTTGTTGTCATGTATTTTTGTTCTGGTCCTTTCTATGTTTTTCATTCTTTCTTCTTTCCTTTTTGTGGTTTGGTCTTGGTTGGTTTATTGGGTTGGGAAAGGAAAGGAAAGGAGCTCATGGAGAAGAGATAAATAAAACCCAACCAAAATTCAAGGCCTTGATTAAACCTTGTACATAGGATAAATTACAGTAGAGGGCAGAAGAAAATGACAAAAAAGTTAGGTGGACTTGGTTGGGTCCACATGAAAAAAATGGATTGTGATGTCATAGCTATGACAATAGCATAATAAGGAAGTTTCCTTAACCAAAAACTGTGCATGGCTTACATATATTCTATATCTTATGAATATGATAAAGATGACAAAATGAAATAAAGGTATAATAATTTTATTTAGTTTGAAACACCATTGGTTGAGAACCATCTAGTAGTAAGATAAGTGATTAATATTCAAAAATGTGATCAATGGTAAATGGTATGAAAATAAAATTGTACTTACCATGCTTTTGGAAACACAATGAAGTTATTTAATGAATTCAATGCCACATGGAATATCCATTAGGTAGGTGTGCAAGAATGACCTATTGCTGATGACTGCCATGATTAATATGTTATGCTTGTGCTCCTGACATTTGTTTTGTGGATGAATGAAAATGGTAAAAGTTAGTAATTGTCAGCGTATTCATATCGAGAGCATGGATGAAGACATGCTGGAATTGGATACAAAAGAAAATTCCTTTATGAAGTTTTCATTGAAATCTATAAATAGCTAAAGTAATAAATTATGACTAACATGTAAGGTAACGTTGATACCATTTTAGGAACTGTTAAATATTGAAACAATAGGTGTGTTACTAGGTAGTTGGATCCCTTAAAAGGCTTCACCTGAAAAATATAGTAATGACAATCAAGTAAATAAGGCAAGAAACAAGCCATTTTAGAAAGGTAAAGGAAAAGAATTGGATGAGAGTTCCTTTCAAATGAGATTGGTGTCAGTTGTTTCAAATTAATCAATGCTTTCCATGGATGCCTAGGAAAGAGCATGGTTAAGGTGGGAAGCCTTTGGTATGAAATATTGCAATGAATTTTGTAAAGCACGCTAAATGAAATGGAGAAATAAAATACTAATGAATTTAGAGATATATATTTCTCATTTCATACTCATTGGTCTATTGAATGAAAGTTTTATTGCATTATGAAATGATTCAAATGAATGTGATGCACATGTACAGTGGATGACAATGTCATTTGAATTTATTTGAAGTGTTAAAATTATTATGAGTATAATAATTATGAGGTCACTTCAGGCTATTGCGAAATTTTACAATAAGGAGAATGCATATACATAGAAGCATTGATAAGTGTTGGTTGATTGAAATATCATATTGTAGGCAAAGTGTTGAAATGGGATGTGAATTGAAATCCATCATGAAATATTAACACCACCCACAAAGGAGTGCAACCACATGACCAAAACAAGATCTCATGCCTATGAGATCAGGATTTTGAATGAAGCAAAGTTGGACAATTAAAATTTTTGGTTTGAAATTTTTTAGTACATCCCATAGAAAACTGAATGTTGTGACATAGGTGGAATGAGGGGGGATGGAGCTTAGGAAGAACATTATCGTGATTGCAATGGCCTTGTGACACCTTGTTTATCTCATGGGAGAAAGTCATAACTGGTACCTTGACTATAAGACTCCATAAGTAGAGAAATAGACCATGCCAAACTAGTACTTGGCCATAAGACTCCAAGCACATTTCATTAGAGCATGTTAGATTGGTACTTATCCATAAGAATCTAATGATTACACCATGCAGGAAAGCCTTGGTTAGGTAGATTGTCCTAGATGTGGGGTTTCCTTGGTCCATAATGGTGAGTAGCTTATGGAGCTTGTCGACAAATAACTACCCTGATGGTGATATGCCCACTCTCACTAGGAGGTGAGTGAGAGAGGGGTAGGGCCTTGTAAGTAGTTGTACAAAATGAATGTGGGGGGAAATGATTTTCAGTATGTCTGCCATGGTGGCAGATGCTATTAGAGTTGGGATGATGTATTCCTAGGTGGAACATGTTGGAGTTGAGATGATATCTGCCTTGATGGCAGATTCCATTGGAGTTGTGATCATATCTTCCTCAGTGCTAG
Organism: Pinus tabuliformis; assembly: GCA_031772625.1. Classification (NCBI taxonomy): domain Eukaryota; kingdom Viridiplantae; phylum Streptophyta; class Pinopsida; order Pinales; family Pinaceae; genus Pinus; species Pinus tabuliformis. The sequence goes on from CM062804.1 coordinate 956,911,714, forward strand.
ATGCTATTGGATTTGTGATGATGTCTGCCTAGGTGGCAGATACTGGATTTGTGATGTTATCTTCCTTGGTGGTAGATGCTATTGGATTTATGATGATATTTTCCTTGGTGGCACATGCTATTGGTTTTGTGATTATATCTGACTTGGTAGAAGATGTTATTGGTTTTGTGATGATATTTACTTTGGGGGTAGATGTTAGTGGAGTTGTGATGATGTCCACCTAGGTGGAAAATTTTAGAGTTGTGATGATATCTTCCTTGGTAGCAGATGTTATTGGAGTTATGATGATGATGTGTGTGGTTTACGAAGAATCATTTGCATACTTATCTAGATCATAGTTGCATCAGGTGTGTCATAGGAAGTAATGAGTTGAATTGGTTCCCTGAAGGAGACCAAATCCATAGTAAATTTTGAATCAAATTCATATCGTGCTTCAGTAGAATCGAGTAATCGATTAGGTCAAGGTGCACTGGAAGCGCTTTGCACCAAATGAAGCCACTTGGGAAATGGATAATCAAATGAGGGTATCTTAACCATTTATTATTGTTGTGTAAATGATTGTAAAAAGAGTTGTGTGTATATGTTGATGGTGTTGGACCCGCCAACATTTAGGGGATCTCCCCAATATTAAGTTTCAATTAGACCTCACACCATTTGATGTAGGAGTCTCATCGGGTACTACAACCCAGTTTCCAATGCATTGGGTGCTAATGATATGCCTTGGCTGCAATTACACATAGAGTGACATATAGTGTCGTTGGTGAGAACAAGTGTGTGACCCTACGGAGAGTCAAGTGCGATGCATGAAGGTTCTACCACGCGGAAGGGAAAATAAGTGAGCCCCTTAAAAGCCTGTATTAGTATGCAACCTGAAAGGAACACACGAAAATAATGATATCACTAGATAATATGTGAAATAGTTTACAAGTTAACAATGATGAATTAATACAACAACACACATTCAACAAGATTTGCACCTGTAACAACCCTAGTCAAAAATCCATGTAAAACTTAATAAAGGTAAAATAAGACATTGGTCATGGGACACGTATTCCAAGTTGAATGTTGGGAAAAACATATTGATAGGGATAAATTAGGATTAATTAATGGCTAAGAAAATTGGCAAAGGCAAAGTGGCATTTATTGGAATTTATTTATGAAAATAATGGAAATTAGGAGAAAAGGAAGGTGAAAGGTCACAGTTGCATGTGAGGAGGAAAATGAAGGAAAATAATAGAAAATGAAGACAATAGAGGCCCCATTAATAAAAAGGCTTCTGAGGATCGGTTCACAGACTTGTGTCAGTTCAATTTTGAAGCTCTATCTCTATTCTCCCTCTCTCATATTCTTGACACTTAGAGTTTTCTTGGAGGACTCTTGGAGGAGTGTGGCATACTTGGAATTTTGGAGCAAGAAGGGAAAGGAAGAGAAGGAAAGCAAAATATGACATTGGGATGAGAAGCTATAGTCATTTTTTCTTGTAGGTATTGAATAGCATGTATGTTTTCCTTGCTAGTTTTTTCATGCATGAAATATGCATGTGGTTTCTTGGTTATGATCTGTTATTGGCATGGAGGATTGCCTCGATTCAAAGTGGTTTTTCCTAGCCTTGCCATTTCCTGGATAGCCATGGTGTTGTGGGAGTCTTTCCCTTTTGTTTTCTAGTTGGTTCTCATGTTCCTTTAGCTATTAGTTCAATTATTATTTCCTGGAGCCTTGGTTGGACAAACACCCTAGAGCCCTGTAACAAACTGGGTTGTGTTATTAGTCCTAGAGCCTTGGTTGCACAAACACTATGGAGCCCTTGCTGGGTTGAGTTACTTGTCTTGGAGCCTTGGTTTGAAAAATTCTCTAGAGCGTGGCAACAGTTGTGGGTTGAGTTACTAGTCATGGAGCCTTGGTTGGAACAAACGCTCTAGAGCCATGGACAACTTAGGCAAAGACCAATCGGGTGATGGTTAGTGATGTTCGTCTATGAGGTGGATTCACTAGTTGAGGGTTGACGTGCTTTGGCCTCTGAAAGCCCTAGATGGTTTTTATTGATGTGTCTTATGAGATCCCACATTCATGATTGGAATATGCCACAGGGGTGACTGGATGAAAGAAATATCTGATTCAGCCTAGTTTATGATCAGGTGGCTCATGGAAATCCCATACCTGGTCGACCTATGAAATCATCAATAAGATCTCTCTTTCTCCTTGGTATTTTATGGGTAAATAAACTTGTTTATATGTAACTTATATCCTTGACATTTATGTTGCTTATATGATGGTTATGAATGAGTTTTACGACAGTGGAAATATATGGATCTCATCATGTTTTGGTTAATCACTAAATGTACAATGAATATATGGCTTAATAGATAGTAATGCAGTTATTATGATGAGGCATCAATGCTTCTTAGTGATTCTCAGATAAGTATGAGACCTCTATGCTCAGATATGTTGTTTAAACATGTAGATTGAATCCTTGTGACATGTTTGATGAAATGCCAGTCATGTCTAGTGTGGGTCCAGTCAATTCCTTGTTCAAGTAGTTACATTTGTGTCATTATTCCACTATTATATTTCATTTATGGAAGTGTAATGGATTTTTGGGCAATGATCGAAGCCCTGGGCCTAAAAAAGTGGGACAAAAGTCATAATTGCATGCACAAAGATGATTGGGAAAGTCCCCAGTCACAGGAATACCCATGATGTGGGAGCGACTGGAGGGTGCCAGTCGCACTCATTCCCATGTCATCGGAGCAATTGGGGGATTAATGCAGTGAGGTAAAAAGTTAGTTTGTCTTAGGGGCTAGTCACCTAGAAGGTTGGATGGCTCCTGAGGGTTCTCAAGTGGGTCTGGAAAGTCTATGTTGTTGTGTTCCGTCAGTTTTACTTCCTTAAATGACACATAGGGAGTTGAATCATATCATAGTAACTCTTTGTCACATGTTTACTTCAGTTGGCTGGTTACTTGGGTAGATGTGGGAGGAGGGTGTTACAGAGTGGTATCAGAGGATGGTTCACCCATCAGACTAGATGGGAGGTGTGTTGGTCATGCATTCATGTCTATTGCATGTGTTCCTTACGCTTGTGGTATATGTGCTTTTTGCATATGCATGGTGTTGGTCATGGTTGCAGTGATGTCACCATGTGAAGGTTGATGGTTTTGTTTTGGGATGTGTTGTCATGAGTGTATGATTGGTTATGTGTTGTTTATGGATGTCAAGTGCTTACGGGTTTTCACATTTACATTGGTATGGCTTTTGTTGTCATGCATGAGACCATGGTATGTGATTGATATGGTCGCGCATTGGTGACTGGACTATAGTTAGAATGATGTATATATGTCATTTTATCGCTATGCTACATATTTACATGTTGTTATGATTATGTTTATACATGTATTACGTTGATTGGTTGATATTGCAGGAGATATACTCCCCGAATGATGCCAAGGTACATTGGTTTGTTTACGATTTGGTTTATCTGACATAAGATTCCTGGCAGGAAAGAGATCAAGATGACTAGCAAGATGGTAGACTACAGTTCACAAGATCCTCCTTATGGGTCAGATGGGCAGATGGTGTTGGGAATTCTCCTAATGTAGCATGCACATTGAGAAGCTTGAAGGTAGAAATAAGGAGTTTCAAAGTAGATGATGACAAAATCATAAAGGAGCAGGAGAAACTAGTAGAGGTTAATGCAGTAATCCTTTAGAGTTTTTCAGATTTGCAGTGACAGGGGCCACTCATATGCACCATGAACATGAGGAAATAACTAATGGGGCATAGGGTAGTAGGTATCCTGGTGGGTACAGGTCGGATAGAGATGACATGATCAGAGATGGCAGGTTCTTGGACACTCCGGATAGGAGAGGTGATAGACATAGGTACTATTCTAGTTCTAGTTCTAACAGGTATCATGATTGTCATTGTTATCATCCTTGCATGAGGAGTGACAAGGGATATTTGTTGGATTGTTTTAAGAAAGAAAAGACACCTACATTTGATGGAGAGATGAAGAAGTCATAGGATGCAGAGACATGGTTGCTTGGAATGAATAAGTTCTTGATATTGCACGATTACTCAGAGAACATGAAGGCCATAATAGCTACATTTAGTATTAAAAGGTAAAGCAGATATCTAGTAGGAATATGTAAAGAACGTAATAGATATTTATGAGGAGGAGTTGACTTCGAGTGAGTTTAAGAGGCTATTTTGGAAGAATTATCTTCTAAAGAGATACTATGATGAAGGGTGAAGGATTTTTATGAGTTGAAGATGGGATCTATGACCGATGAGGAGTACACTAGCAAATTTCCGGAGTTGTTGAGGTGTGTGCCTTACCTTAAGAAGGAGAAGGCCAATATTTAGAGATTCATTAGTGGGTTGTCGATAGGATTCAAACATAGGATTGAGTTTGATGAGCCTAGATCATTGGAGGAAGCCATCAGAAAGCTAAAGCATTGCTATGAGAAATCAAAACGTAGATCTGAGACTAAGCCGGATTGGAAAGGAAATGATAAGAATAAAGGAAAATGGGAAAAGAAGCAAGCAATTCCTAAGGATACAAGTAAAAAAGAGAATGTCACACCACCCAAGAATTTCAATACATCTAGTAGAGGATAGGGACTTCAGTCTGAGGAGAAGAATTAGAGTGAAAGTAGGGATCCCGTGCAGTGTTGTACTTGTGGAGGAGAGCATCATAGGAGAGATTGTCCACAACATCAGGGTGGTAGACCACAAATCTACAGTGCTCAGGAGGCATAGGCAATGGGATATGTTGGACAAAGTATTCCTAGGATCTGTGTAGTGCTATATAATACGCAGGTAGATCACCAGGCATCTATTATCGAGATGGACGGTAAGCTTTGTGATTAGGTTGTTTCTATTTTTATTGACCCTAGATCTAATTATAGTTATGTTAATCCTAACCTGGTGGATAAGTGTGGTTTGAATAAAGAAGTGCATGCAGAATCTTGGTTAGTACAGTTGGCTACAGGGACAAAGAAGGGAATTCATCATTGGGTGAGAGCTTGTGCATTTGATTTCGATGGTATGCCTACCTCAACACATTTGAATGTATCACTGTTGGGATCATACAGTATGTCGTTGGGTATGGACTAGTTGTATCTTCATAGGACCAAGGTGGATTGTTATGACAACGTTATTAAGTGCCTGAATGACAATGGGGAACAAAGAGTCTTACAGGGTAAGAAGAAAGCAACATCAATGAGAATGGTGACAGCTATGCAAGCAAATCATAGTCGTAGAAAATGGTGTGTGTTCTTTGCAATGCATATTTCTAGTGACAAAGGTAAGGAAGTTGAGGTTGCAAATGTTTTGAGTAGGTATCAGTTCAATAGCAGTTTCAGGATGTATTTCCTGTAGATATTTCAGAGTTGTCACCTTGTAGGGAAGTAGACTTTTCTATTGAGTTGGTACCAGGGGCAGCACCAGCATCTAAGGTACCTTACAGGATAAGCACACCATAGTTGGTAGAGTTGAAGTTGCAGTTGAAGGGAATGCTTGACAAGGGATACATTAGGCCAAGTGTATCACCATGGGATGCACCAGTATTTTTGTGAAGAAGAAGGATGGTACTCTCAGGTTGTGCATTGATTACAGGTAGTTGAACAAAGTGACCATCAAGAACAGGTATTTGTTGTTGAGGATTGATGACTTTTTCAATCAATTGAAGGGAGCAGCAATGTTCTCGAAGATTGATTTGAGATCCAAATATCATCAGGTACACATTAAAGAAGATCAAATTTACAAGACATCTTTCCAGACCAGGTGTGGACATTATGAGTTTTTTGTATTTCCATTTGGTTTTATTAATGTTCCAACTACTTTTATGTGCTTGATGACTAGTGTGTTGCATCCTTATTTGGGAAATTTTGTTATTGTGTTCATTGATGATATATTGGTATATTCTACAAATGAGGAAGAGCATGTCGAACACCTAGAAACAATATTGAGATTGTTGAGAGAGCATTAGTTGTATGCTAACCTCAGCAAGTGTAGCTTCTTTCAGACTGAGGTACATTACTTGGGACAAGTGGTTTCCAAGGAAGGCAGAGCAGTGGACCCAGAAAAGGTAAGATCTATCATGGAGTGGGAAGATCCTAGGAATGTGGATGAGATGAGATCCTTCATGGGGTTAGCAGGGTATTACAGGAGGTTCATCAGGAACTTCTTGCAGATTTCTTATCCTATCACATCATTGCAAAGGACAGGTAATAATTTTGAATGGAATGAGGAATGTGTAGAAAATTTTGAGCAGTTAAAGCAGTTGTTGACACATGCTCCAGTGTTAAAAATCGCAGATCGGTTCAAAGAATTTGTGGTATGTACAAATTCTTGCAAGAGATATCTTCGTGGATTCCTTATGTAGGAAGGACAGGTAGTGTGCTATGAGTCACAAAAACTAAATGAGCACGAGCAAAACTATCCTACCCATGATCTTGAGTTGGCAGCAATAATTCATGCATTGAAGATGTGGAGGCACTATCTTTTGGGTAGACTATTTGTATTGATGAGTGATCACAATGGATTGTGGTATCTATTTGACCAACCTAATCTGAATTCCAGAAAACCAAGATGGTTGGCCATGATCAGTGAGTTAGACTTTTAGATCAGGTATATTAAGGGAAAATAGAACATAATTGCAAATGCTCTTAGCAGGCAGATACAAGCGAACCATATAGCAGTTATGAGCTCATATGGGACAGATCTACAGGACAGGATCTTGCATGTAGGTCAGCAAGATGTTAGGTATATGGATCTTAGGTACATATTACAGCAAAGTACATGTACAGGTACATGTAGTGGTACAGGTATAGGTACAAGTACAGGCAGTGGTACAGGTACAGGTGCAGGTGCACAGGACGTGGACCATTGTTTCACAGTAGATGGATTGGTTAGGTTTAGAGACAGGATATATGTGCCAGACAGTAAGTTGAATAAGGAAATATTAAGCGATTTTCATGCAAAACCATATTTAGGTCACCCAGGCTATCAGAAGACACTAACAACAGTGAATAAGTTTTACTATTGGCCAAATTTGAAGAGAGACGTGATAGATTTTGTCGCTATGTGCTTGGATTTTCAGCAAGTGAAGGTAGAATATAAGCATCCAAGTGGACTACTATAGTTGATTCTCATTCTAGAATGGAAATGGGAGGTCATTTCCATGGAATTTATCAAATATTTGCTGAGGAAATCTAGGCAACATGATAAAATATTCGCTGCAGGGGGGATCTAGTCAATCTGGGCCATTCATTAGGCAGATAATCTGACAGTAAAACGTATGTTTAGTTTAGGGTTTTTTGCCCTAGAAGGCAACCCCTCTCTTTGTATGAGGGTATTGTATTAAGTCTATGAAATATATGTGTATTCTCCGAGCAAGAAGCAGAGAGGTGAGACTGTGAGAGAAAACAGAGGATATTACAACGGATTTGCTGTAGGTTGTGTCTCTTCATTTTGCTAGATAATAGAAAGGAAGGACTCGCTGTTCAAGGTGGACGTAGCCCAAACTGGGTGAACCACGTATATCTGTGTCTCTCTTGTTTTATACATTTTCTGTGTTTATATTTATGCAATATTTTATGTGTTCCATTGCTCTGTAATATATAATTTTCTAACAACTGGTATCAGAGCCGAAGGTCTATTTGGCTGATAAACTCGCAGGAAAGAAGGGTTCCTCGTTCGAGTGGGAGCATTGGCAGAAGATGGTAAGTTTAGGGTCGAGAAATTTAACGGCCAAAACTTCTCGCTGTGGAATATGCAGATGGAAGATTATTTGTATCAGAAAGATATGTACCTACCATTGGGCGGAAAAAGAAAGATGCCGACGGGAATGACAGATGAAGAATGGAACCTTCTCGATAGAAAGGCACTTGGAACAGTACGGTTGTGCCTCGCAGTGTCGGTCACCTTCAACATTTCGAAGGAAACAATGACAGAGGGTTTGATTAAGGCGTTGGAGAAACTATATGAAAAACCCTCGGCCTCAAACAAGGTATTTCTTATGAAACGGTTATTTAATATGAATATGTCGGAAGGTGGATCTGTTGTAGACCATTTAAATGATTTTAATACTGTTACAAGTCAGTTATGTTCTGTAGGGGTAAATTTTGATGATGAAGTTAGAGCTTTGTTATTCTTGTGCTCATTACCAGAAAGTTGGAATGGTTTAGTAATGGTCATTAGTAACCCTGTTTCTGGATCTAGTACTTTAAAGTTTGATGATGTTGTCGGTGCTATCCTTAGCGAGGAAATGCGATGAAAAAGCTCCAGTGAGACATCGGGTAATGCGAGTGCAGAGTCTAGGGGAAGAAAAATGGAAAGAGGAAAGAGCTCAGGATATCGCAGTAAATCAAGGAAAGGCAGATCCAATTCTAAATCGGGGATAGTGTACTGAAAATGCGGAAAGAAAGGACACCTAAAGAAAGACTGTAGGTCTCAGAAGGGAAAAGAAGGAGATGCACAGCAAGAAAACAATCATGAAGCAAATGTGATAGGTGAGGTGTTACAAGATGCTTTGATTCTTTCTTTCGAAAATATTACTGATTCCTAGGTGGTAGATTCAGGGGCCTCATTCCATGCCACACCTAATAAGAAATACTTTCATGACTATGTTCAAGGAGATTTTGGACAAGTTCGTTTGGGTGATGATAAACCCTGTAAAATTTTTGGAATGGGTAAGGTTCTTGTAAAACAGCAGAATGGAAACCAATGGCTACTAAAGGAGGTAAGGCATGTTCCAGATCTAAAGAAAAATCTGATTTTAACAGGGCAGTTAGGCGGTGAAGGTTGTGTGACAACTTTCACAGATAAAGCTTGGAAGGTTACCAAAGGTGCCCTGGTAATAGAAAAAGGCGAAAAGGTTGGTACATTGTATTTATGCAATGGTATTTCTAACTCTGTTAATGTTTTAACTTCCAAAGGAGCAGATGCAGCATTATGGCATCATAGGCTCAGACACATGAATGAAAAGGGCATGAAGATTCTTCACTCAAGGAATTTGTTGCCGGGTTTGAAGAATGTTGATTTGGACTTCTGTGAGAATTGCATTTATGGAAAACATAAGAAAGTCAGATTTCTTAGAGTTGGGAAAGAAAAGAAGAGCGAAAAATTAGAGCTTGTGCATACAGATGTATGGGGACCTGCTCAGGTATCATCTCTCAATGGCTCTCGTTATTATGTTACTTTTATTGATGATGCAACTAGAAAAACTTGGATTTATTGTCTTAAGAATAAATCTGATGTATTTGATACTTTCAAGAAATGGAAAGATTTGGTTGAGATTGAGACAGGAAAGAAATTAAAGTGTCTCAGATCAGAAAATGGAGGTGAATATTGCAGCAAAGAGTTTGATAGGTACTGTTCAGAGCATGGAATTCGCAAAGAGAAGACAGTTCCAAGAACACCACAAGAAAATGGTGTGTCAGAAAGGATGAATAGAACAATCATGGAGCGTGCAAGGTGCATGAGATTGCATGCAGGATTGCCTTTACAATTTTGGGCGGAAGCTGTAGATACTGCTGTTTATCTAATAAACAGAGGGCCTTCAAGTTCCTTGGATGGTGGTGTTCCAGGGGAAGCATGGACAGGTAAAAAGGTAAACTACTCTTTTTTAAAGCCTTTTGGTTGTGAGGCCTTTGTCCATATTGATAAAGAAAATAGAACAAAGCTTGAGGCAAAGTCAAAGAAATGTACCTTTATTGGATATGGTGTTAATGATTTTGGTTATTTCTTATATGATTACAAAAATCACAAAATCATTAGGAGCAGAGATGTAATATTCAATGAAAAGGTCTTGTATAAGAATTAGTTGTAGGAAAATAAACAGGAAAAAGAAAACAAGGAATACGCAGTTCTTGATGAAATCACTGAAAAAGTAAAGGTGCCTGAAAATAATAATAATCAATAACCACAACAACAGCAACCACCACAATAGCAACAGGCACCCCAAACACCTGAAAGTGGTGTTAGAAGATCTACCAGGATAAGTAGACCCCCTGAACGATACTCTCCTTCATTATATTATTTATTGTTGACTGATTCTGGTGAACCTGAATGTTATGAAGAAGCAATGCAGGTTGAAAGCAGGAAGAAGTGGGAGGTAGCCATGGAAGAAGATATGGACTCCTTAATGCATAACCAGACTTGGGACTTAGTCAGGTTGCCTGCAGGAAAAACTACATTGAAGAATAAATTGGTTTATAGGTTGAAGGAAGAAGATGGAGGAAAATAGAGGTACAAAGCTAGACTTGTGGTGAAGGGAATTGCATAAAAGAAAGGTATTGATTTTGATGAAATATTTTCTCCTGTTGTTAAAATGAATTCAATCAGAACTATTTTAAATCTAGTAGCAGTTAAAGATTTGCATATTGAGCAGTTAGATGTAAAGATAGCTTTTCTCCATGGGGATTTGGAGGAAGAGATATATATGCAGTAGCCACAAGGATATGAAGTGAAAGGGAAGGAGAAACTAGTGTGCAGGTTGAAGAAGAGCTTGTATGGCTTAAAACAGGCTCCAAGGTAGTGGTATCTAAAATTTGACAAGTTTATGTGTGAACAAGGTTATACTAGATTTCACTCTGATCATTGTGTTTATCTGAAAAAACAAAATGATGGCAACTATATTATATTGTTATTGTATGTAGATGACATGCTTGTTGCAGGGTCTAACATGCAGGAAATAAATGTGCTCAAAAGAAAATTGGCAAATTCATTTGCAATGAAGGATTTGGGAGTTGCAAAACAAATCCTTGGTATGAGAATAACTAGAGACAGGAAAAATCATAAATTAACATTGTCTTAGAATGAGTACATACAAAAGGTGTTGAAAAGATTTAATATGCACAATGCAAACCAGTTAGTACACCTTTTGCTAGCCATTTCAAACTTAGCAAGGAAATGTGCCCAAAGACCCAAGAAGACATGGATTATATGTCTAAAGTTCCATATGCATTAGCAGTTGGAAGCTTAATGTATGCAATAGTCTGCACAAGGCCTGATATTGCACATGCAGTGGGAGTTGTAAGCAGGTACATGAACAATCCAGGAAAGGAACATTGGATGGCAGTGAAATGGATTCTCAGATATTTGAAAGATACCACAAATCAAGCATTATGTTTTGGTGGTTCAAAAATTTCTCTACAGGGATATGTTGATGCAGATATGGCAGGTGACAGAGATAACAGGAGGAGCACTACAAGATATGTATTTACTGTTGGTGGAATAGCTGTCAGTTGGGTTTCAAAGTGTTGTTGCACTTTCAACAACAGAAGCAGAGTATGTTGCTGCTACAGAGGCTAGTAAAGAAATGATTTGGTTACAAAGGCTTATGGGTGAATTAGGTAAGAAGCATGATATGGGCACGTTATACAGTGATATCCAAAGTGCCATTCATCTTGCAAAGAACTCAACATTTCATTCCAAGACTAAACACATATAGCTCAAGTACCATTTCATACGATCAGTGTTGGAAGATGGAGAGTTGAAGCTGGAAAAGATACACACTAGCTAGAATCCTGTAGATATGCTAACAAAAGTTGTAACCAGGGAGAAACTGAGAATATGCTCAGTTTCAATTGGTTTTCAAGGATGATGATGAAGATGAGAAACAGCCAGGTCCAAAGAAGAGCCATTTTCCAGCAAATGAAGCAGTGGTGGAGTTGCTATAATCAGTCTCCAAGTGGGATATTGTTGGGTGTGGAGCCTCATTATCTTCTGTATTCAAAGGTATCACCACATTAGACCCTAGTTCGAAATGGGGCGGCAATGTTGCCCGTAAAATATTCACTACAGGGGGGGTACAGGGGGGGCGGCTGTGACCTTTGGGGAGCCCCCCTCTAGCGGGGAGTTTCGGGGGCAGCACCCCCGAAGCTAAAAACAGATGTAAAATTGCCTTGTAAAAGTATAGTAATTTCTAACCAATCTGGGCCATTCATTAGGCAGATGATCTGACGGTAGAACTTATGTTTAGTTTAGGGTTTTTTTCCCTAGAAGGCAACCCCTCTCTTTGTATGAGGGTATTGTATTGAGTCTGTGAAATATATGTGTATTCTCCGAGCGAGAAGCAGAGAGGTGAGACTGTGAGAGAAAACAGAGGATATTACAGCGGATCTTTTGTAGGTTGTGTCTCTTCATTTTGCTGGATAATAGAAAGGAAGGACTAGCTGTTCAGGGTGGACGTAGCCCAAACTGGATGAACCACGTATATCTGTGTCTCTCTTGTTTTATGCATTTTCTGTGTTTATATTTCTGCGATATTTTATGTGTTCCATTGCTCCATAATATATAATTTTCTAACATCTACATACTCAGCAAATGATGCAGCACGGGTCTTCAGCATAGATGTTGTGATATTTCATGGTGTTCCACAGAAGATTGTGTCAGACAGGGATGCGAAGTTCACTTCTAGGTTCTAGAAAGAATTGTTTGTAGGTTTAGGTAGAAAGTTGGACTTCATCACATCTTATCATCGATAAACAGATGGACAGACAAGAGAGGGTCAATAGGATATTGGAGGATATGTTGAGGATGTATGTGATGCATTAGTAGTAGAAGTGAGAAGAGTATCTTCCACTGCTATAGTTTTCTTACAATAATTGGTATCAAGAATCTTTAATGATGAGTCTGTTTGAGGCATTATATGGGCGGAGTTGTAATACTCCCATCAATTGGATTGATCCAATTAACAGGGTGTTGATTGGACTAGATATGTTGGCGGAAATGGAACAGGAAATGTAGGTAATCAAGAAGAATTAGAAAGTAGCACAGGATAGGCATAAGAGCTATGCAGATCAGAACATATTGTTTAAGGAGTTTGAGGTTGGGGAGAAGGTGTACTTGTGCCAAGCTGGTACCCCGGCTCTGTGGACCTTTCAAGATTCTTTAGAGGATTGGGCCAGTAGCCTATTGACTTGCACTGCCTCTTGACAATGAAAGTCCATGATGTTTTCTATGTATCATTGCTTAATAAGTATGTTAAAGATGTTATCATGTGATTGACAAGTTTGTATTGTAGGTGGATTCAGAAGGAGAATTCTCGCCAGAACCTCAGTGCATTTTGTAGAGAAATATGTTCATGCTCTCGAACCGAGCAATTGAGTAGGTTAAAGTGTAGTGGAAGCACTTTGGGCCCGATGAAGCTACATGGAGATGGTGGATCAGATGTGGGCTATGTATCCTTCTCTATTCGCTGGTTGAGCGAATGTTTTGGTATATGTCTTTGGTATATGTTTCAGTATATGTTTTGGTATATGTACATATGTATATGGATGTAAATACCTCCATGAATTATGTTATAAATTATCTTCGATAACCGATATGGGTGCCATGTCATTATGGTTGTCGTGTTGTTATATTTTCATGTTGGTTTGCTTCTCAGTAGGTTGATCATTGTAAATACTGCAACGAGCTAAGTTATAAAGGTCCATGGGTTATATGTTCTATTTACAACAGTTTTGTGGTTGTAGGTGGTGTTGAACACTGAGGACGGTGTTCCCCCAAAGGGGAGGGTTCTGTAACAACCCTGTTCAAAAATCCATGTAAAAGTTAATAAAGGTAAAATAAGACCTTGGTCATGGGGCACGTATTCCAAGATGAATGTTGGGAAAAACATAGTGATGGGGATCACTTGTGATTAATTAATGGCTAAGAAAATTGGCAAAGGAAATGACTAAGGCTTTGGAAAGGCAAAGTGGAATTTATTGGCATTTTATTTATGAAAATAATGGAAATTAGGAGAAAGGGAAGGCGAAGGGTCACAGGTTTCATGTGAGGAGGAAAATGAAGAAAAATAATTGAAAATGAAGAAAATAGATGCCTCATTGATAAAAAGGATTTTGTGAATCAGTTCACAAACTTTTATCAATTCATTTTTGGAGCTCTCTCTCTATTCTCTCCCTCTCATACTCTTGGACAGTTAGAGCTTTCTTGGAGCACTCTTGGAGGAGTGTGGCGTACTTGGATTTTTGGAGCAAGAAGGCAAAGGAAGAGCAGGAAAGCACAAGAGGACATCATGATCAACAGATAAAGCAGGTTTTGCTTGCAGGTACCGAGTTTCTTGTATTTTTTCCTTACTAGTCTTAGCATGCATGCCATATGCATGTGATTTCTTGGTTAAAATCTGTCATTGGCATAGAGGGTTGCCTAGATTGAAAGTGGTTTTTTCCTAGCCTTTCCATTTCCTAGATAGCCATGGTGTTGTGGAATTCTTTCCCCTTTTTTTTTGGTTTGTTCCCAAGTTCCTTTGGCTATGGGTTGAGTTATTAGTTCCTAAAGCCTTGGTTGGACAAACTCCCTAGAGCCATGTAACAACTTGGGTTGAGTTATTAGTCTTAAAGCCTTGGTTGGAAAAATTCTTTGGAGCCCTTGGTGGGTTGAGTTACTTGTCCTAGAGCCTTGGTTGGATAAACGCTCTAGAGTTCAGTAGTAGCTATGAATTAAGTTACTAGTTTTGGATCCTTGGCTGGAACAAATTCTCTAGAGCCCTAGATAACTTGGGTAGATACCAATCTGGTGATGGTTAGTGATGTCCATCCGTGAGGTGGAATCATTGGTTGACGATTGAGTTGGTTTGGCCTCTGGAAGCCTTAAATGGTTTTTATTGATGTGTCTTATGAGATCCCACATTCATGCTTGCAATATGGTATGGTGGTGATTAGCTGAAGAAAAAAATATTTGGTTCAGCCTAGTCTACGATCGGGTGGTTCGTGGAAGTCCTGTACTTGGTCGGCCTATGAAATCATCAATAAGAGCTCTCTTTGTCCTTGGTATTTTATCGATAAATATACTTGTTTGTATGTGGTTTATATGGTAGTTATATCCCTTATATTTCTGCTGGTTATATATTATTTATGAAGGAGTTTTATGACAATGGAAATGTATTGCTCTCATCATGTTTTGGTTAATCATTGAATGTATAATGAATCATTAGGGGAATTTTGAGCTCTAAAATGGGCCTCCTAAGAAAAATGTACAACCATTATGATTATGTCAACCATGGGGGATGATTCACCATTTTTGGAGTAAAAAAGTAAAAAGATTAAAAAGTAATAAAATAATAAAATTACTTTTTCATCTCGTATTTTCAACTTATATCCCTAAAGTTTTACTCAAATTTTGAGTGGGAGTACTCATTGGATGTGAAATTTAATTCATCATCCAAAGAGTACTCATTTTGCATACTTTCGATGGATCCTGCTACACAAAAAATGAGAAATACATGAAAAAAACGTGATTGCAATCACGTTTTTCATGTATTTATCATTTTTCGTGTAGCAGGGTCCATCAAAAGTATGCAACATGGGTACTCCTTGGATGAGGAATCAAATTATGCATCCAATAAATGTTTTCGCTCGAAATTTGAGGAAACCCATGGGGATATAAGTTAAAAATACGAGTTGAAAAAATAGTTTTTCCTTTTTTCCCTCTAAAATTTGATGATGTAATCTAATCTTATTTTATTATTTCCACTATTATTTTATAATTTTCTTTGGAGGCCCATTTTAGACCTCAAAACTCTCCTAATGATATGGCTTAATAGATGGTAATGTAGTTATTATGATGAGGAATCAATGTTTCTTAGTGATCCTTAGATAAGTATGAGACCCCTATGCTTAGATTTGTTGTTTAAATGTATAGATTGCATCCTTATGACATGTTTAATGAAATTACAGTCATGGTTAGTGGGGGTCCAGTTAAGTACTTGTTCAATTAATTACATTTGTCTCATTATTCTGATGTTATCTTTCTTTTCTGGAAGTGTCATGGAGTTCTGGGCAGTGAACTGAACCCTGGGCCTGAAAAAGTGGCACAAAAGTCGGAGTCACGGACACAAAGCTGCTTGGAAAAGCCCCTAGTCGCATGCATACCCAAGTTGTGGGAGCAACTAGAGGGTCCTAGTCGCACTCATGCCCATGTCATGTGAGCGACTGGGGAATTAATGAGGTAAAAAGTTAGTTTTTCTCAAGGGCTAGTCACCTGGAAGGTTGGATGGCTCTTGGGGGTTCTGCAGTGGGTCTGGAAGGTCTGTTTTGTTGTGTTTCATTGGTTTCACTTCTTTAACTAACACATAGGAAGATGAATCATATCATAGTAACTCTTTGTCACATGTTTACCCTGGTTGGCCAGTTACTTGGGTAGATGTGGGAGGAGGGTGTTACAATACCAATGCAAAAGAAATAGTTCATAAGCAGAAACATAATTTAAATAACATACATTGCAAACATAACAAGAATAATCATACTACATTTACAACATATGCATGAAAATGTGTCAGCTCTGAGCTTTTACTAAGTGAAAGTTCCAATCATACATACACATTAATGGACCACTAGCCCCAATAGTGGAACGTGAAGTCAACATCACCTACTCCTCCAAATAAACATACTTCCTCCACGCTATGGAGAAGCCAAGGCTCTCACAAAACTCCCAAGCTTTTGACTCTAAGCCCGAGCCTAGCCAAAATCTTAGCTCCCAAAAGCCCTTTACATGAGTTATGAGGTTCGATTTATAACAAGAGGGGGTGACTCTTCAACTCCCCTTTGTGACGTTTGGATTACCCTCATGAATCTTCAAATTATTTACAAGATAACTCATTACATTACATCATGACTCTTCACATTCCAATATTGACACTTGGAATTGCACTTACAAATTAATTACAAATAATATTACAATTTACACTCATACCCATATACGAAAAAATAGGGTAGTGACAATTAGACAGCCTAAAAAGACAAACTACTATCATGCTTGAGTTTGGGAGAACTCAAGCTCAACAAATTCCAATTGATGTTTGTCAGTCACGTAGCGGTGCCAAGCTTGGTATTGTGCGATGACATCCCCAAACTATGTGATGTTGTCTGGATGGAAGCAGACTCTAGCCTCCATGGCATCTGGCTACAATGATTTGGAACCAGTTTCTACTTCCTTCTGAAGCATGATCAACATTGTCTGCACTTGGACAAGGCCACCAATTTAGTTGTGCATGTTTTGTCTATCTACCTCCAAGTCCTCCTTGGTGGAAATCTATCTCAGCCACTCCAAGTATTCCTCTATCTCCTTTTTGACTTGCTTCTTGGATTTGGCTTTACTGAGTGAGCCAACTAATGGGATATTATGGGTATTCACTAAGAAATACAAATTGTTGTAAATCTGTGCATACGAGGACTAAATGTTACCAATCAATGAGACTAGTTATTTATTGTTCTGGATCAACATATGCACTCTTTCTTTCTCTAGCTATACCTGTGGCTTCATTTTCTTACCCAAGTCAAGCGATGCTACTTTGTATCGCATTTTCCATTCATGCATGACAATGATTGTAGCTTTCACATTTCTGAGATTTGTGACAAAGTCCTTACATTGTTGTTGAAATCCATGCAAGCAAACAATTGCCTTATGCGCAGTAACAAGCTCCTCATAGAGATCCTCCATGGTCTCTCCAAGTTTCGATACTTCGTTAAGTATCATTGCCTTCATTTACTCTAGATGGACCCGTGTGGAAGTTGCATTCTAAGTTGTTGCGTGGAGTTGTTCAACCTCTTTCCTGGAAGCCTACAAGTTCTTTTCCAATTGCTTATTCTCGGCCATCAAATACTGAGTCTTAAAATTTGTTGCACCTGCGAAGTCCAAGTTAGATGAGGAAGTGGTTTCAGTATTTATCCTAGTGCCGACCACAATTACCCTTTCTCTAATAAATGTAGGAGATGCGAGGTCATCGGAAAAATTCTTCTTACATGCTTGTACAATATTCTTGTGTAGTTCATCGTATGATAGATTGTACATGTCCATAACTGGATCGTCGTCAAGAGGAATAACTTCCCCTTACTCACTTGGAGTTGACTCTGCTGCTAGAGATGGTGGAGACTGAGTCATGACCTGTTATGTGCTAGGAACCAGATTGGCATATTTATTCTATGGTTTCAATTTTTCTTCCATGTCATTGATCTCTATTAATTGTTCAATCTGTTGAGCAAGCTCTTGATCCTGCATTTGTCTTCCCTCCTCCTCTATTGGTTTCCAGTTTTGTTCTTGCTCTTTAACTTATTTCTGCATTGTTTCTTCTGATATTGCGTGTTTCCTTTCTTCTTCTTCTTCCTTTCTTCTTCTTCCTACTTCTGCTTCTCTTCTTGTTCTTGCTTTGGCTTTTCTTCCTCCAATATCCTCTTCTCTTCCCTCTTCTTTTGTTCTGCTATCTGCATCCTATGTTTCCTATTTGTCTCTATTGTTAAAGCCACTTTCATAAGATTTAGATCCACTTTCATCTTATGGCTTTGTTCTCCCCTTGACTATAAGCAAACTTTCTCTTTCCCTTATCCTGTGCGGGGTCGCTCCCTTCTGTTGGCATTGCTTCCAGAGTAGCTTCCTTCTATGGAGTTACCTGTGAAGTTCCTGCAAAACTGATCGGCTTGCGGATCTTGGAGGCATTATAACAATTCTTCCATGGATCCTCCTCCTATCAATGAAATGTCCCACTAAGCCACTGAAAGTGAATTCTCACATAGTGGTTCTTGCAAATACCATGGGGATCATATGAATTAAAGTCTCGAGTACCGAATGCAAACTTTTCTATCTCCTTTCCTTCGGTATCCACAACTTTCAAGTTCTTTATCTTGTACAATCCAATTTGCATACGAAGAGTTGGACAAGGTGCTTTCTTATTCCTCTGCAACGCTACTAACAACCCTTTGGCGAGATGATATGACACTTTTTGCATGACAAGCTTGTCGCTGGCTGTTGGGATGGGGTCCCTTAGGGTCAATTTTGGGGCAAAAGCCTAAGTTTTGTTGTATAAAATGTAAAGACTCTGCAAGTTGTGGTTGTGGAGCGTGTAGATAGTTAAAGTGTCATAAAGGGTTTTACCCTTATTTTATGTAAGTTGAGTTGGCTTTTGAAGATCTACCCATGGTCCACGGACCATGGGATTGTATAAGTAGGTGTGTCTTAGAGATTCTAAGGCAGAATATTGACGGTGAAGATGAATGTAATGGGTCAGTAAGAGTAAGAGCGAAGAAGTCTTATAGTAGAAGGAAGACTTTGCAGCTGTGTGCACAGAGGCCAAGAGTAGAATCCGTAGTTGAGTGCGCAGACCCCTGTAGCTGAGTTCGCAGGGAAGTCTTGAGTCTGTAAGATTGAACTGATTATCAATAAAGAAGATTGTTGCAGAAATACTTGTGTTATCTCTTTACTTCTGTTATATGAATGTGCCTTATGTTATAATGGGTTTATGAAATAATGATGTATTGATGCGCAACTTTACATGATTTATATTAATACATGAACACAATTACTGTTAACTGTTTACGCGAAGAATATATTGTTGTATGTGAATTTATTGAACACTTAAGCCGATTGGAGTAATTAATGGGTTATAAGTCATCTTTGATGTGCGTAATTACTTGATCCACCTAATCAGGGTCGGCAAAAGATAGTTGTAAACGTTTGCGAAGGTATAGAAGTTGATTAAGGGTAGTTATATCGATAAGCCTTAAAGGCCTATCAATATGTGTGAAGGTAGATTTAGGGCATAAACGACATCACACTCATCTCTGGGTGTGGAAACTTGGTTCTAGCATCCCCCCATACTACTTCGGGTGAGACTTCAATCCGAGCTCCATGGGTTGATGCTGAAAGGACCAGTAGTGTAGGGATTTGTTTGGCAAAACTAACTCTAAACCTGGGTCAGGACCCGCTAAGCCAACAAATGGTTTCGTTGCCAGGACTAGGATATTCATAAAGAGATGTGTGATGTCGCATCACTGGAATCCAACTAAGAAAGAAATTGAGAAGTGGTTGGGTAAAAAGATCCACGAATTCATGGCACAAGAAAACAGAAATCCACGCCTTAAGAAAGAACAATGGTTGGACAGATACCTATACACAGAGCTACACAAAATCTTCTTCTGCACCTTCCATATTGAACTATATGAGTGGATCACTAAATTGATAGACAACCAAGGAAGGTGGAAGCTTGACGATCCAATAGTGTGGACCCCAAAGCTAGTGCGGAGATTGGAAGATTTTGAAGATAAAATCGCACACACCGTCGATCACTAGCTTGATCGAGTCATAGGAGGATTTGTGACAGAATTCGCAGTTGATACCTCGGTCAACTACAACGAAGCAGAGCGATGCTTCTTCAAGGGACCGCGAGGTAAGTATTTAAGATCTTTGAATACTTGGATTAAAATTCTCTTATGTGAAAAGTGAGTTATGCCATTACCTTGATGTTTGGAGCTACGCAAAGTGGAAATTTCTTCAGGGATAGAGGGAGAACAGGTCTTGAATATAGCCCATTGATTGAGCCTCCTCTGAGTGACGACGAAGGAGTAGCACAGGCTTCACTGTAGAGAGTTGTCCAGTCAATAAGGCAAGGGTTTCCGCAAATACCTCATTCGTCCACACCATCTCCACCTTCACCTCCATAGCATACACTTTCACCCACACCACCACCACCTCCACCACCATTCAATATGTCGAATACGATGAAGTTTCCTATTTTCAAGGGCTTGGGAAATTTGCGAAGGTCATGTGGACATCACAAATTATTATAGATGATAATATGAAGAAAGCGCAGTTGGTTACTTCTCTACAAGATCACGCAATGACGTGGTACATTAAGTATTTCACTAATAACCCGGTGGCATCATTAGCGGAAACTCAAACTAATATAAACAAGGAATTCGATAGGCCTAAGTTTGAAACATAGTTGGTAGTGGGGTACAAGGAAATCATGATGAGGATCGGTGAAACACCCTCGGAGCTGGATCAGAGACTGAAGTGCGAAATATGCGAAGCCAATATGAATCTCACTGACAGTCAACACCGTGACTGGTTTATAGTCATGCTCCTGCCTCACTTAAGGATTGCTCTGTCACAACAAAAGATAGGAACGCAGGCGGAAGCGCTGGAGATCATAATGAGATTACATGAGACGCCTATCCAGGATGTGATGTTGGGAGTTCAACAGATTCATGCGGAGTTGTAGAACCTATGGTTGGAATTTCAGAGCTTGAAGAAGGAGAAAGCGGCTCAGCCGGAAGTGCACGAAGAAGTCTGGTGCCTCAAGTGTAAGAACCAGGGGCCTGATAAGGATCATTGCCCTGTTTTCGCGAACTATATGACAAGGGGAGGGCCCATGCCCCTAAGGCAGGAAGCCCCAGAAGGACCAAGTACAGGGCCCGCATTGTGGTATGCTATCTGCCAAGTAGTAGGAAAACATGCAATAGACAATTGCCACTTACTGCAAAAATTTGTATAGACGTCGCAATAGTTATTCTGCAACTTCTGTAAATCGGTAGGCCATGATGAGCATAACTACCATAGCTATGAATTGATGATGGAAAGAACACCCATGTATTAGATGCAAACAGAAACACGACCTCTAGATCAAGGCGACAGGGGAGCGCGCGAAGGATATTAGGGAAGCGAACGAGGCCAAGAAGGAGGAGCACCTGCGAGAGGTCAAGGGGAAGTTATTTTCTATAATTGTGAAGTACCAGGACATTAAGTGCGGGAGTTTACGAGCCAAACACGCCCGTCATGTCGGTATTGTACTCAGTTTGACCACGTGATAGAGGAATTCCCTGTATTGATAGCCAAAATGCAAGAGAAGAAGGTGCAACGTCAGCAGCCTACCCAGAGCCTATAGATGATGAGGGTAGAGCCTCGCGAAGAGGATCCTAATGTTAATATCGTGCTACGAAGTGGTGTGACAACTGGTGACGATAAGGGAAAACATCCTGAAGAAGGGTCCGTAAGGCTCCAGAAAAATAAGTTGGGTTTCTTCTAGAGTACGCAAAGGAGACGTTCATGAAATCAAAGAAAAGCTTCGTTAAAGTCTCTACCTTGGGAAGTCCGAATAGGCTATCTGAAGAAGTTGACCCCTCTGTGCTTACTACTTTCTTAGAGACTTGCATGAAACTATTGCATGACAGTAGGGCTGTGAAAGGATTACAGGAGTTGATAAATAAATGTGCTAGAAAAGATAATGCACCTGATTGGCACCGCACGGTCAAAAAGATCAGTGGGCACAAGACAAGGATAGAACTCGAGATGAGGCTCATCGCGCAAATAGGAGAATACGAGATGGACCAAGTTATTTTGGATCTGGGGTTGGACACGAATGTTTTGCCTAAACATACTTGGGAAAAGATGGGGATGCCTACGCTGAAGTGGTCTTCGATTCAATTAAGAATGGAAAATCAACAAAATATTATCCCTATGGGGAGATTTCATGGGGTAACTGTAGATATATAAGGTGCGAGCGCGTTCGCTGACTTTCAAGAGATAGAGATTGTTGATGACAACAATCCATACCCCGTGCTCCTAGGAATTGATTGGGCTATCAACATGAATGGGGTAATCAATCTGAAGAAGTGAACGATGTCATTTGAGAGGAAAATGCTCCATGTGGTAGTACCATGGGACCCTGCAGAAGGATTGCGTTATACTGAACCGGTTTGCGACTATGAGGAAAGCGAGGATGATTAGGATTAGATCTATAAGATAATGGTGCGAGACCAAGATTGGGTTAATTCAACAGCCGATGGAGGAATTGCGTGGGACTGCGAAAGTTCCTATACATTAGATTCAGAGGAATAATTGGAGGACTGGCAGAATAGGTTGCACGAAGTATCTACGTTGCGTTGTAATATGATGACTCAATCATTGCACTGTGTATCGTCCGAGGTAAGAACTTTGCCTTATTATGATGGTCTAACTGACATGGATAAATTTTTGGATGCATTTGAAAGGGAAGTGCCTGAGAAGCATCACTTCCAAGCGGTGGATTTGGCACTACGCGCTACGTCTGCATGATGGTGGGGTGCGCATAAAGACAATTTTGAAGAATGGTGTGACTATAGGAGGATGATGTGGACGCAATTTGGTCACCCCAAGGTATGATTGACTGAGAATTATGATGGGAGAGATGATCCATACGATCACATAGAAAAGTGGGTGCATATTTTCCGTGACAATTTGGACATCATCCCTATGAACTGGTATTTAGAGATTGAGTTCTGCCACGACATTGCGGAATGGGATATTTTGAGAGAAGGGTTTGTGAGAACATTCAGCTTTAAAGATGGATTTGAAAGTATTGATGAAGCGTTGCAAGAAGTTAAGGCGGTAATCTTCAGAATTCCGTAGGATCCCTTGGATTTGATTCAACCGGATTGGAGCACCTAGTTGTGCCATGCGTTGGAGTGCTATAATGTGATTGTCGGAGATGAAGAAGAGGATCCAAGGAACATTAACATCCCAGAGGCGGAAGGCCACCGCGAAGTTGAGGGGCCGCAGATAGAGAATCTGGATATCACCACGCCCCTGAAAACTAGACAGGTAAACATTGGCATAGAGGCGGAACTGAAGTTTGTGAAGATAGGGGACTACTGGGATGATGCTACTATAGACAAAGCCGCTGAGTTACTCTACGAATAACAGGATTTATTTCCCACAAAATTTTCATACTTGAAAGGCATCATAGGCAATTTGGGAGTGATGAAAATAAATTTGAAACTGGACACGAAGCCTGTTAAGCAGAGGCCATATTGCCTTAATCCCAAATACAAGGAAAAGGTCTGCTTAGAGTTGGACAAGATGCTTGTAGTGGGTATTATTGAACTAGTGGAGGAACCTGATTGGGTGAGTCCAATGGTAGTTCAGGAAAAGAAGCAGAAGGAAGAAATAAGGATTTGCGTAGATCTCAGGAAGCTAAATGATGCTTGTGTTCATGACCCTTTTCCAACTCCGTTCACAAATGAAGTACTGGATAATGTTGGCGGGCAGGAGGCCTATTCATTCACTAATGGGTTCTCTGGATACCACCAGATAAAGATCACGCCAGAAGACAAGAGTAAAACCACCTTCGCGACAAAATGGGGATGTTTCCAGTATACAGTGATGCCTTTCAGACTTAAGAATGCGTCGGCGATCTTCTCGCGCGTGGTCATCGCGGTGTTCAAGGAATTCATTCACAAGTTCTTGGAAGTCTATTTCGATGACTGGACAATGTTTAGGCTAGTTAAGCACCATGTAGATAGTCTGTGCTTGATGTTGGATACATGTCGAAGGTATAAAATCGTGCTAAACTTGAAGAAATGCTTGTTCTGCGTCCCTTTTGGAATCTTGTTGGGTCATGTGGTGTGCAGACAAGGATTAATGGTGGACCCTGCTAAGATCGTGGTTATAATCAATTTGGAGGTGCCAAGGAGTATTAAACAGCTACACGCAACACTGGGACATACTGGATACTATCGAAAGTTCATCAAAAGTTATGCTCAGATTACGGTGCTTATGCAAAAGCTACTAAAAATGGATGCTACATTCTATTGGAGCGAAGGATGTCAGCAAAGTCTAGATGTATTGAAGGAGAAAATGGTCACCGCGCTGATCCTAGTCTTCCCGGACTGGAAGAAGGAATTTCATGTACATGTGGATGCTTCATTTATTGCACTAGGAGCAATGCTGACACAGGCCGGTGAAGGAGAATTAGATCACCCTATAGCATTTGCGAGCAGGAATTTGTCTAAGGCCGAAAAATATTATTCAAAGACAGAGCGCAAAGGCTTGGCAATGGTGTACGCGCTCCATAAGTTTAGACATTACCTGCTAGGCGGAAATTTTATGTACACATACCATTATACATTGAAATATCTAGTTAATAAGCCTGTTTTTTTTTGGGGCGGGGGGGGGAATATGCAGATGGCTGATGTTGTTTCAAGAGTATGATTTTGAAGAAATTGTGAAACCATGAAGGTTAAATGCAGGGCCAGACCATCTGTCATGCATTGAAACAAGAGAAGAGCCTACCAATTTGGAGGAAAGGTTAACCGACGCACAACTCTTCATGGTGCACATAACGGATAGTCACTTTGCGGACATTATCCACTTCCTGACTACAGGAACGACGCTAGATGGATACACGAGTCAATAGAAGAAAGAATTGGTAGTGCGCGACAGACTTTTCAGTTATTGCAGGCCATTTGTACAAGATGGGGTCGGACAAAATATTGCAACATTATGTGCCTAATTTTGAATGAAATAGTATCCTCGTTGAAGCTCTTGGAGGAGTTGCGGGAGGCCATTATGCAGGAAAAGTGATAGCGCAGAAGATTTTACGTGTTGGTTTGTGGTGGCCGACGCTGCATAAGGATTCCAAATAATATTGTAGGGCATGCGATGTATGTCAAATAATGGGCAGGACATCGCGGAGGGATGAGCTGCCTCTAAATTGGCAAGTGTCATTGCAGCCATTTGAGAAGTGGGCAATTGATCTTGTAGGGAAAATTCAGCCTCCAGCAAAGAAGACAGGTGCGCAATATATCATCACCACGACCAAATATTTTACCTGGTGGGCAGAGGCACAACCTGTGAAGGATTGTACAGGGGAAACAACAGCGAAATTCTTGTTTGAATATGTGTTGACCAAGTTTGATTGCCCAAAGATTTTGATGAGTGATCGTGATACACATTTTCTCAATGAAACGATCAGCGCGCTGATAGAGGAGTTCCAGGTTTATCATCAGAAGAGTATGCCATATCATCCTCAGGCCAATGGGATGGTTGAGGCATTTAATAAGATATTGGAGAATGTGTTAACGAACGTTTGCAACGCATAGCAGAATGATTGGAACATGCACATATCAGCAGTGTTATGGGATTACATAACCACCTGTAAGAATCTTACTAGCTAGACACCTTTCAGGTTGGTCTATGGCGTAGAAGTTGTAATGCCTATGGAGTACATTGTGCCTAGTCTACGCATAGCGGCTTTCACAGGAATGGCGGATCGTGGAGCTTTAGAAGAGAGCCTCGCGTAGCTGACAGAGCTCGAGGAAGATAGGTTCTTGGCTGGATTCCATCAGTAGGTTCAAAAGGAATGTGAAAAAACTTGGCACAATCGGCACATCAAACTGCACACCTTCAAGGTAAACGATTTAGCTTTATTATATGACAGTAAGTTTGATAAGTTTCCAAGAAAATTTCAGATGCACTGGTTGGGGCCATATGTTATCAAAGAGATTACAAATGGTGGAGCAGTTCAACTCGTGAATTTGAATGGAGATCCATTTCTAGGAAGGGTAAATGGAAGTCGATTGAAGCCATACACCAAGGATCTGACCCAATGACTACATGACGGTAGCACAGTCTTAGTGCTCTAGGAAGCTGCAAGGAGGCGCGGGACTATAAACTACATTACTCGGTTTGGAGAGTTGCATGACAGGGAGTCTGCGCCAAACAAGATGGTGTCACAGTACTAGACGCGTGACCAGAAAGTAACCATTACAGTCACTATTCATGATTTGACTGCCAGGAGACAGTTAAGAGGAGTTGGGGGGCAGAATTTAAGGCATTTAAGGCTAAATTTAAAAGTGAAATCTTGGGAAATTTGCTGCCAATTCAGCATTTATGGACAGAATTTGGGGGGAACGGTCGTATTTGAATTCGAATTCGCCTATAAATTATGCGTGGTTATCTAGTGAAAAACACTTTGCACTCTTAGACTTTCTGTGTTGAGCTGTCGATTGTATATGAATCCTCAGGTTTACACTAATTTGGTCGCTAGTTCTGTATTCGAGAAGTTTCCCGAGGATACCCAGCATTTCATTCCCAGCACGATGTCTGGACCAGGAAAGACTGCTATCACTGGAGGTACTATCGCCTCTGAGAGAGCTTCTCCAGAGAAGATGAGCATGGAAGCTTCGGCTGCAATGCCCACAGCACCAAGGTCACCTAGGTTGAAGCCTACGCTAGTGAGAGAGGTCCCCAAGCCGAAGAAATATAAAAAAAATAAGTCGGTGCCGGTGCGCGAGTCACCGAGAAAGCATGCTGCTACACAAACCTAGAGGAAAGAAAAGCCGAGTGCGAAAGATAAGGGGAAAGTGGTGGATCTGGAGGCTGAGGAAGGCGCGGAAGATATAGATACTGAGGGGGTGGATCCCATATCTATGTTGCCAGAGTATATCCCTCCACGCAAGGGAAAAGTGAAGTTCCCTAAGGACCCAAATGCAGGAGAGTTCCTCCTCAACACACCCTTGTTATTGGAGAACCTCACCTTTGAAGGTCCGCGCTTGGTGCAAATCCCGCATTTGAAACTAGAAGATTGGGATTTGGCGGACCACGAGTGGTTCCCCCACCTTGCTACAGACACTTACAGGAAGAGGGTCTTCTAAGATTCTGGTGTCACCGCAGTCGAGCCTGTGGAGTGGATTCGCGAAGTGAACTAGTTGGGGTTGTTGAACCTGTTGTGGGTGCCCACTACCACCGCTCCAACATAAACTTGATCTCCATTAAGCAGTTGTTGTGCCTAGTGCATGACGGGTGCTTGTGGTTGAACGCACTGATCCCCATCACCGATATGTTGATCCATCTAATCACGCTATTTCCGCAGTTAGGATTAAATCTATCCAAGAAGTTTGGTGAAAAGACGAGCGAACACGACCTTGCTGAGAAGATGAAGGACAATTTTAAACTTGTGAAGAAGCTGCACGGGTACTCTATTACCTCGATCACTGACCTCGCGGTAAAGGTTTGCACGCAAATTTTGGCTAACAAGGTTATGAGAAAATGTCGTGTAGACGAGGCTCCAACACAAGTGGTTTCCTTGGCTACACAGTGCGCAAAGGGAGTGCTACCTGTGTAATGAGTTCCTCATGAACTACAGAGAGGCTTAAGACAAGAGTAAAACCTTCCACTATTCATGGTTTTTGCTCTCGATTGTGTTGGTCGCCTGGGATTTGTCAAAGGATAGCCAATTTCCTCTCGTGGAGAAAGATTTGTTGGAGGCTGCAAAATTTGCATCTTTGTGGGCCACAAAAGATGTTGTGCGGGTCACAGAGACCAAAGTCTTTTGGGTGCTGATGGAGGCGAGCATTCGCATGGCCATCAACCAGAAGCTACAGTTGTCACCAACCGTGTTTGAACAACTTTCAGGATACGCGGAATTCAAAGCTAACTTCCACCACATATACATCCAGGCGCGAAAGGATCCGGAGAAAAAGTGGTTCGACCTACCCTACCTCGCTACAGATGATGCTATCGAGGAGGTCATCAAGCGCTAGCCAACAGATTGGAATTCTCCTTCCGATCTAGCCACAGGGACTAGAAAGTCTGCGGAGAAGAAGAAGAGCGATGCAGACAAACAGAAGGTGCAGAAG
Source organism: Pinus tabuliformis (assembly GCA_031772625.1). Taxonomy (NCBI): domain Eukaryota; kingdom Viridiplantae; phylum Streptophyta; class Pinopsida; order Pinales; family Pinaceae; genus Pinus; species Pinus tabuliformis. The sequence goes on from CM062804.1 coordinate 956,939,888, forward strand.
TTGGCTGAGAAAAGGAGTAAGGAGACTAAGGAGAAGGCCAAGGTAGAAGCGGAGCGTGCCGGGAAGAAGCAGGCAAAGTAGGAGGAGCGCGGATCTGAGCAAAGTGATAAGTCTTCTTCGCCTAAAATGGAGGAGGAAGAGCAGTCCAGGCAAGGTGGTGGTGGTCAAGAAGAGCAAGAGAGCACTCCCTTCCAGATCAAAAGATACAGAGACCAAAGGAAGGAAGGACCGTGGAAGAAGCCAAAGGCGACAAATCCATCGCTAGATCTAATCACCTTATAGATGGCGACCTGGATGAAATAGGTGATAAGGTGCGGGATACCAAATCAGAACTATTGTAGCAGTTTGAGTAGCAGCAAAAGCAGGCACTGAGCACCATCCAGAAAGATTTGCGCAAGCTGCAGATTCAAATGACTAGAATCCAGGCAAGTGTAGGATAGAGTAGCATTGCATCAACCAATTTGGCACCGGGGACCACTCAAGAAGCAAAGATGGTTCTGTCACTGGATCTCCGGGCAGTCACACTGCCAGATGGATCTTTAAGCGTAGAGGTGGCTGCTGACAAGGCTATTGTCAGCTCTCTTAAGAACATCAGCCTCAACTTGGCTATGCTCCCCAGTGAGTTTCTTCACACGCTGCAAGCAGGTGTGATAGCAGAAGTTAAGGCCCGAGAGTAGCATGCATTGAGCCTTCTCAGCGAGTACATAGTCAACAATGAACAGACGTTTGTTGAGAAATCAAAGGCGCTGGAGGCACAAAAGAAAGTCTAGGCACAAAAAGACCAGCTTGCAGCTACGGTGGGAGAAGCCTGCAGAACAGTGCCTGAGCTACATATACCAGACGAAGCACCGGTGGAGGCAAAAATAATAAAGTTGGCTGCAAGCGTGTGCGATGCCAAGACAGAAATGGCTAGAGTTCAATTTGAGCTAAACTTGAATATCTCAGAGTTATAGCTGAAGTCACAACCTTCAACTCCGCCAGAGATCAGGGAATAGTGTGAATACGCTGTGAAGGATGGAGTTGCGAAAGGTGGTGGAAAATTGCAACGCACTCTTCAAGCAAGCAATGGAGGTAGTCACAGCTCTACAGGAAGATCCCACCCTGTAAGCCTTGAATACACAAGCTCACGAACTCCAACAACAGTATGATGAAGTTAGAGCAACGCGTGCACCATTGTTGCCACACAACACCTTGCTAAGTTGCAGAAGGCCAGGCAACTACCTCTACAGGTGGAAGCAGCGTAGAAGAAAGAGGTGGTCCTCAAGGCCAGATTGGGCCCTTGGCTGGATGAGGCCTACATTATCTCCGCCAAAATTTAGGAGAATTTGGCGAGCCTACAAAGCACACAGTAGAAAATCAAGGAAGACAGTGCAGGACTGGCAACAGAGAAGTTGGTGGAGCAAATCAAAGAGGAAGCCACGTAGAGCGCGGCTGAAGTGGCAGTGGCACAAGTCGAGTTGGGAGGTCTCCGTAGTGAGATCTTCGTGCCAGTAGATTGACTCGAGGGTGAGTCATGATCTTTGTGTTGGGGGCCTGTTTGGATGGGGTCCCCTAGCGTCAATTTTGGGGCAAAAGCCCAAATTTTGTTGTATAAAATGTAAAGACTCTGCAAGTTGTGGTCGCGGAGCGCATAGATAGTTAAAGTGTCATAAAAGGTTTTACCCTTCTTTTATGTAAGTTGAGTTGGATTTTGAAGATCTACCCATGGTCCGCAGACCATGGGATTGTATAAGTAGGCATGTCTTAGAGATTCTAAGGCAGAATACTGACGTTGAAGACAAATGTAATGGGTCAGTAAGAGTAAGAGCAAAGAAGTCTTAGAGTAGAAGGAAGGCTCTGTAGCTGTGTGTGCAGAGGCCTAGAGTAGAATCCGGAGCTAAGTGTGTAGAACGCCTGCAGCTGAGTGCGCAGGGAAGTCTCGATTCTATAAGATTGAACTTATTATCAATAAATAATATTGTTGCAGAAATACTTGTGTTATCTCTTTACTCTGTTATATGAATGTGCCTTATCTTATAATGGGTTTATGAAATAATGATGTATTGATGTGCGACTTTACATGATTTATATTAATACATGAACGCAATTATTGTTAACTGTTTATGAAAATAATATATTGTTGTATGTGAATTTATTGAACACTTAAGCCGATTGGAATAATTACTGGGTTATAAGTCATCTTTGATGTGTGTAATTACTTGATCCGCCTAATCAGGGTCCACAAAAGACAGTCGTAAACGTTCATGAAGGTATAGAAGCTGATTAAGGGTAGTTATATCAATAAGACATAAAGGCTTATCAATCTGCGTGAAGGTAGATTTAGGGCATAAACGACATCACTCTCATCTTTGGGTGTGAAAACTTGGTTCCAGCATCCCCCCATACTGCTTCGGGTGAGACTTCAGTCCGCGTTCCGCAGGTTGATGCCGAAAGGGCTAGTAGTGTAGCGATTTGTTTGGAAAAAATAACTTTGAACCTGGGTCAGGACCCACTAAGCCAACAGTGGCATGCCTTGATAAAAGATGCGGTGACGTCTCTCCACCGAACACTCAAAGGAAGATGCCATCCGGTGAGGCAAACCAATTTGTGATCTCTGGTATTTCCTCCATTGTCATAGGCTAAATGCAAGATGGTTCTTCCTCAAAGATCATCTTGTATAGAGGAACGAGGAAGTGCTCAGATAGCTTCTCCATAACTCCTTAATGGCTACAATCCGAGAGAAGGTTGCAGTGGATGTACACGGCAGGGTTTCGAGGTGTCCAAACCCAGTTCATGCTAGGGAATGTGTTATGTGCACAGATTGCATCCCGTAAATATGCAAACATATAGAATCTCACTTGCTCGCCCTTTGGAGGATTCACGATGTTACATGCATGGATATTTAACTGTCGTTCCAACAAGCCTTACCAGTTGAGCAGCTTCCCTTCATTCACAACTTGGTTCAAAAATATTTCCAACCCTTCCTGAAAGGTCTATGTGCTCTACTGACCGTAGATTCTGCAAGCTAAGATGATCAACAGCTGATAGGCCCTCCTGAGAGACCTTTTCTTATATGTGTTGGTGGGTGTCTGTTGAAACTTTGATGGCTCCTTCACCCAGCTCTTAACAACATCCTTTGTATTCAAATCGTTGTTGGTGGCATAGAAGAGTCAATCTATGAGTGTGTCTGCTCAAGAAAATGGTACATATGTTAGTAATATGCTGCAAGAAAAGTAGCAAGCCTCCGTCTGCTGGTATTTCTCAAAGTCATGGTCTTCACATTAATATGTGAGACAATCTAGCTGATGACATCTGCACATGGGAAGGCTAGATATCTACATGTAAGCCTGTATAGCCCTGATCTCTGGACATTAATGTAACCTATCAGTCCTCTAGATCTGCTACGAAGTCCTTTCTTAAAAAACTTCATTATCTTTCTGCCATGTAAGATCTGAGTCATTTTCTACATACAATTAAGTGTCTGAGTATACTAGCAAGTTTACTGGTGTTTGCTCAACTGCTTCCCCGGTACTACTTTCAATGGTATCTTTTGAAGCATTTCTCTTGGGTGCCATGGTAATAGTGACTATTGGAGAGAAGTTCTCAACAACTGTGGTACCTATGGGACAGAAAAGGCACTCATGGCAAGCAAACATTAGCTTTTTCAAATCTACCTTCACAACAACATCAGGCAACAAACTAGTGAACTAGCGAGAAAGATTGCGTAATTTTTCTATGTAGGTAAGGGATACTGGCTATGGGAACTGTGAATTATGTAGTCCCAGTAGCCAGGGTATGGCTTGAGGCTTTATACTATGCAAAGCGCAGTTTATCCTAGGCATTGTCTTAGAGAGGTTGTGCATTGTGTAGTCTCACTGGCCAAGGTGGCGAACTAAGCCTTGGAACTGCGCAATGCGCAGTTAGGATTACATGTACTATGTAACACCCTCATCCCACATCTACCTAATAATCCGTCCAACTGGAGTAAGCATGTGATGAGAGGCCACTATGATATGATTCGACCACCTAAGTCATGTTAAGGAAGTGGAATTGAAGGAAACACACCATACAAACATTAATCATCAGCTATAGGACCCTCAGGAACCAATCCAATACTTTAGAAAACTTGCCTTTGGGTCCCACTAAGCTTTTGGACAATTTAAGGCTCAGTCGCTCCCATGCTATAGGCATGAGTGCAACCATCAACCCAAAGTCGCTCTCACAGGCTTGTCTTCCAGTGACTAGACACCAAAACTGCCATTTCTATGCCAACGACTTCAAGATTTGAGCCACGTTTTCAGGCCCAAAGCCCAGACCGCTGCCCAAAATTGAACCATCTCTTCAAATCATTAAAATAACATGGAAATGACGATATTAATGCAAATACTTGTTCTAGACCTTGACTGGACCCCACTAGCCATGACAAGGATTTCGTCAAACATATTGCAAATGTGTAATCTACATGTGTAATTAACAATTCTAAGCATAGGGGCCTCATACTTAGCTGATAATCACTAAGAAGCATTGTGTCCTTATCACATTAGCTACCATTTTATCCATTAGGTCATAGAAACATTTATCGTTCAATAACAAGTAAGAACATGATGAGAGCCACTCATGGTTGTCGTCATAAAACATGTAAATAACTAGCATAATAGGGACAAAATTATCAATGAAATCATAGCCATATACGCCACATATAATTGATCATAATACTCATAGAAATACTAGGAGAAATAACCTTTTATTAATGATGCAAAATCCAAACCCGGGTTGGGACTTCCAAGTTCCACTCGATCGTAGAATGGCTGAGCCAAATCTCTCTTCAACCATTCACCCTCGTGCCATATTCCAAGCATGAATGTGGGATCTCATAGAACACATCAATAAAAAAACCATCCAAGGCTTCCATAGGCCATCCACCTCACTATCGAACATCACCAAAACCATCATCTGATCAGTTTCCATCCCAGCCTTTTAGGGCTATAGAGAATTTATTCTAGCCCGGCTCCCAGGACTAGTAACTCAACCCACGGTTTTTGTGGGGCTCCAAAGCGTTTGTCCAACCAAGGGACCAGGACTAGTAACTCAACCCACAACTATTTCGGGCTTCTAGAGTGTTTGTCCAATCAAAAGTATTACAAGACTAGTAACTCAACCCAAGATGTTACAAGGCTTCCAAAGTGTTTTTCCAACCAAGGCTTCCAGGACTAGTAACTCAACCCAAGTCAATAAAGGGCTTCCAGAGCATTTATCCAACCAAGGCTTACACGAACTAATAAATCAACCCAAGCTAAGGAAAACATGAGAACCAACCAAAACAAACAAGGAAATAAACCCACAATATCCATGGCTATCCACGAAATGGCAAGGATAGGCAATCCACTGTCATTCTCGGCAATCTCCCATGTCAATGATAGATCTCAGCCAAGAAACCACATGCATGTGTCATGCATGCCAAAACTAGTGAAGGAAACATACATGCAACTCGGTACCTGCAATCAAGTTTGATGTAGCTACTGATCTCAATGCCTTCTTACGGTTTCCTTCTCTTCCTTTGCCTTCTCGCTGCAAGAATCCATGTATGCCACACCCTATAAGAGTGCTCCAAGAAAACTATGTTGGGCTTAGCCCAACTTGGCCAGATTTTAGGCAAGGTTGCTGAATTTTGTGGAGCATGTAGTACAAAGCATGTCGCGGAGTGCGAAGTGGACTACGCATCAGAGAAATGGAGCACAACGAAGACCGCGTAGAAAAATCACCGCTCAATATAGGGGCTTCGCGGCGAAGCCCCTCACTTTTTGTAAAAGCATAAAACATTGTAAAAGTTAGATGGTTTTGGACCATAGTTCCTTGTATTTTGGAAACCATGGTATTGGGTCCATGGCAATGTAGCGATGTAATCCCTCCATGTAATATTATATATAGGCATGTATAATAAAGAAGGAAGGCATCTATCTATCTATGTATTGATCCAGATTTGTGTTGTATGGTTGTATCTTTGTGATATGTACTTCAAAGAAAGGGAAAGGCTCCACAACTGAGTGCGCGGAGGCCTAGGTCTGCAGTTTAGTGCACAGACAACTTGTGGTTGTGTGCGTAGATGAAGAACTATTGTTGTACCAAATCATCTATTATAAAAAATAGTTCTTGTGGACTAGTCCCACATGAACAACGGTAAAATCTATGTCTTCATGTGTTTTCTTATTATCTGCACTTTATTTCAGTACTGTGAAGTTTATGTATGTTTATGATATGTTTAAGTGATGAATGTAATTTTGTGAAGTAATATATAAGTGTGAAGTAGTTCATAAGTGTTAAAGGATAAGAAAATATAAAATTGCCACATCGCAGTATCCCTCAAGGTTGTAGAAACCTAGTTCTACAACCTCCCATAGTCACTTCGGGTGAGATAACGACTTTCTTGCACGTCGTTGCCGAAAGGGCCAGTGATTGAGGGTTTTTTTGGTGCGTAGTAAAATCTAAACCTGGGTTAGCCCAACCTAAGTCAACAAATAGTTCAGTTGTCAGGACCAAGATCTTTTTGAGGGATGTTTATGTGGCATCTGCCGAAGAAATAAATCCAAGATTGGGTTGAACAAAAGGAACGAGAATTTGCAAAAAAATAAAAATAAAAATAAAATAAAATAAATAAATAAATAAAAAATAGAAACCCTCATCTGTCAACTAGTAGGTGGTTGTATAAGTATATTTTTGAAGATCAATACGAAATCTTCTTCGGTTCATTTCATGTTGAGCTATATGAGTCGATATCAAGGTTTACCGAGATAAAGAATTATTTTAAAGGATACGAACCTAAGGAGTGGACTCCTGAAGTGATACAGCGACACAAGAACACTGAAAATAGGATCTCAATAGTTGTTGACCTCTAGATTGATAGCATCTTGGGAGGATTCATTACTGAGTTTGCGATAGACTAGATTGTGTCTTATAGCGAATCAAAGTGGAAATTTTTCAAAGGACTGCGAGGTAAGTTCTTGAAATCTCTAAAATTTTGGATTAAGGTGCTTTTGTGCGAAAAGAAAATTTTATGAATGCAGTCAAACTATTAGTTACTTATGTTTGGGATAAGATCTGAAGAAGAAACTGGAACAACGTGAAGTGGAAAAAGATATAGAATAGACACTAGGAAGAGATCTTGTGGCGAAGATCTAAATACTTTTATAGAAACTGACTACAACCCCCTATTGAGTGAGTCTGAAAGTGAAGAAAACCACCTTGAGAACCCTGAACTCCGTAGTATTCACCCTTCTAGCCTGAAATTTCCCCGAATCTAGAATCAAGTAGTAATCAAGATTCTTTTGGTTTTCTCTGTCCACCTACCCCCTCCCCTTACGAATCCCCCTCCCCCTCCGAGAAGAACTATGGTCGATGATATTAAGCTACCTATCTTTAAAGGGACTGGATCAAAGGATCCTGAGCAGTGCTTGTTTTTATGCGAAGCAGCATGGACAACGAAGCAGGTCCATGATGAAAATATGAAGAAAGCGCAACTTGTCACAAAATTATAAGATAGAGTGCTAACATGGTACATGAAGTATTCGAGAAATCAAATTAGATCGTTTGCATACATTTAAACAACGCTAGTAAAATAATTTAACAAGCCGAAGTCTAAGTCGCAGTGCATCACATAATTAAAAGAAAACAAATAGAAGCTTACTGAGTCGCTTTGGGAATTTGATCAAAGATTCATGATATTATTAGATCAGGTGAGCTTCGAAATAGCTTCGCAACAACATAAAGAATGGTTTATACTTGTGTTGCTTCCACATATAAGATTTCCTTTGTCGCAACAGAGGATAGAAACTCAAGCCGAATATTTAGAACTTGCGATGAAATTAGAAGCTTTGCCTATAGGGGATACCAATGCAAGAATGCAGTAAATCCAGAGTCGATTGGAAAATTTGACTCTGCGGAAACAAGATATGAATAAAATTAAAGAAGTATGCGAAGTGTGGTGTACAAAGTGTAAATCAGAAGGCCATTCTAAAGAACAATGCCCTCTATCCAGAAACTACATGGCCAGTGGACCATCAAATCCTTGGAATCCCAGATCCCGCTTATGGTGTGAGATATGTAAAACTAGAGGTGAACATCGTGCAGAAGATTGCTACTTATTGCATAAGTATGTCTAAACTCCAAGAAACTTATATTGCAAATTTTGAAAATCAGAAGGGCATGATGAGAACAATTGTCAAGCTTTTGAATTGATGATAGAGCGTAATACTAATGCCTATAGAATGTAAGCTAAAGAACATGGAAAGGAAGGAAGTGGACAGTGTGGTGGTCGAGGTAGCTACCTAGAAAAGGTTGAGGTGGCGGAGCTGGTCAAGGTTGTGGACAAATTATTTGTTACAATTGCGGCTAGGTAGGTCACTTTGCAAGAGATTGTCAAAATCCTACTACGACATGTAAGTATTGCAAATCATTTGATCATGTAATTGAGGATTGTCTGGTGCTTATTGAAAAAATACAAGAAAAGAAAAATCAACAGCCAACACAAAACATTCAGATGATGATTACAGAACCAAGGACCGGTGAACCTCACATTAATATTGTAACAAGGAGTGGTGTTGCGACTAGAAATGATAAAGCAGATGGGAAAAAGGACGTTGAAGCCACATGGGTAAGAAAGATTACGGAGAAAGCTCCTGCCTTTGATGTTAAGAAATAAAAATAATTCTTTATGGAAGTGAAGTGAATATTTATGGATATAGGAGCTTCGACATCTAGTGCGCAGCAAAATTAGAAGAATAGTTGTGGTGTAACATCTTCGACACAAAACCAAGCTCTGACAATACAAGAACATGATGCAACATGTAAGGTAGATACTTTAAAATATTTTCTTCAAACTTGTATGAAATAATTGCGAAATCAAAGAGTTGTAGAAGGACTTCAACAATTGATAAATTCTTGTACATCTAAATAAGTACAACAGAGTGAAATGCATGAAGTTAACAATTTACATAGACATAATAGAACTGGAAAGGAAATGAGGCTTAGTGCACAAATAGGAGAATATGACATGGACCAAGTTATTTTAGATCTAGGATCTGAAGCTAATGTCCTAACAAAGAAAGCATGGGATTTAATGGGTAAACCGAAGTTGCAATGGTAACCTATTAATCTAATAATGGTGAATCAACAAAAGATTTTTCCTCTAGGAAGACTATCAAGGATTATAGTGGACATTGAGAGGGTGCACACTACTAATGATTTTGAAGTGATAGAAATTGTGGATGATAGTAACCTCTACCCTGCATTACTTGGACTAGATTAGGCATTTTCCAACATGGCTATAATCAACTTAAAGAAGTAAATGATATTTGAAAGCAACAATATGAGAGTGATTGTTCCCTTGGATTCATCAAAAGGAGCAAGGTATATTGAACCAGTTAAGGAGGAGTACAACACAACTGATATAGATAACATCTATTAGATAACAACAAAAGAACAAGATTGTGTTAACCCTACTAAAGGCAAGTTAAGTTGGGAGCATGACAGTTCATGTGCTTCAGATTCGGAAGAAGAATTGGAAAATTGGCAAAACAAGTTACATGAAGTATCTATGAGGCAATCTGCAACAGTTACTAAAGTAGTTCGTTGTATGAAAGCTGAAGTATGTGACTTGCCTTTTTATGATGGTTTTGGTGATATAAATACTTTTCTTAAAGAATATGAAGAACAGGTACCAGAATGTCAACGATTGTTAGATATGGATATAGCCCTAAGAGCTACTCCTGCTAGATGGTGGGGTACACATAAGAAGAATATAGGAACTTGGCAAGAATGTTGAAGGATGATATGGATAAGGTTTAGCCAGGTAGAAACAAAGTTGGTAGACAAATATGATGGTCAAACTGATCCTAGAGAGCACATCCAACTTTGCATGACAACGTGGAAGGAGATTCCACGAAAAGAATGGGTGCACATATTCATCCATACATTGGAGACAGTTCCTCAAAATTGGTACATGGAAATAGAACTTCGACATGGAATTGCGAATTGGGTAGAGATGGTTGATGAGTTTATATTGACATTTAGTTTTGAATATGATTGTCCATGTATAGATTCAGCCCTTCAGATAGTTAAAAAGAAGATTTTTGATAATTAAATTCCACTCACTTGGCAGCCTGATTGGGCTACGAAACTACGGAATGTACTGGAATGCTACAACATCACTGCAGAAGAAGTTGAAGCCCCTCACAATATTGACATAGCAGAATCTTAAGGCTACCACAAAGTAAATGGACCTAAATTAGAAATGCCTAATATAACAAATCCATTAAAGATGAAGAAGGTGAATATAGGATCAGAAGAGGAGCCGAAGTTTTCAACCATAGGAGATTATTCAGATGAAGAAATTGTCAGCAAAGTGACAAATATTCTACATGAATACCAAGAGTTATTCCCAACTAAGCTTTTAGATATGAAGGGCATAGTAGGAGATTTAGGAGTTATGAAGATTCCTCTAAAGCCTAATGCAAAGTGAGTTAAGCAAAGGCCTTATAGACTGAATCCAAAGTACAAAGAAAAAGTGAAGAAAGAACTTGAAAAAATTATAGCAGTTGGAATCATTGAACATGTGGAAGAATCAGAGTGGGTAAGTCCTATGGTGGTATAAGAAAATAAAACACAAGGAGAAATCAAGATTTGTGTTGATTTAAGGAAGTTAAATGATGCATGTCTGCATGACCCATTCCCTACTCCTTTCACTGATGAAGTATTGGAAAATGTAGGAGGTCAGGAAGCCTATTCATTTACAAATCGATTTTCAGGATACCGTCATATTATAATTGCACCACGAGATTAACATAAGACCACCTTCGCTACAAAATGGGGTTAATATCAGTATACAGTGATGCCTTTTGGACTGAAGAATGCCCCTACCATAGTTTCAAGAGTGGTGGTTGCAGCTTTCAAAGAATATATTCACAAGTTTTTATAAGTATACTTTGATTATTGGATAGTATTTGGGTTATTGGAGAAACATGTTGTGTGTTTAAGATTGATTCTCGACACATGTAGACAGTATCAGGTTTCTTTGAATATCAAAAAGTTCATATTTTGTGTACCTTTTAGTATATTGTTGGGACATATTGTTTGCAAACAAGGATTGATGGTGGATCCTACGAAGATTGCTATTATTGTAGATTTACCTCCACCAAAGACAGTGAGGCAACTTCACACCTCATTAGGACATAGAGAATATTACAGAAAATTTATCGAAGGATATGCACAGATCACTACGCCTATGGAGAAATTGTTGAAGAAAGATGTAACATTCCTATGGAATGAAGAATGTCAAAAAAGTCTTGACCCATTAAAAGAAAATATGGTGACTGCTCCTATACTGGTATTCCCACATTGGGATAAGGAATTTCATTTTCATGTGGATTCTTCATGCATAGCTTTAGGATTGGTATTGGCATAGCCTGGTGTAGGAGAAATTGATTACCCTATAGCTTTTGCAAGTAGGAAACTATTTAATGTTGAGATTGCAACAAGATGATGGAGCTTAGTGAAAAGAGTCGCCTTCACTAAGTGGGCCTGCAGGCAAATTATGGCGCAAGTTCTATTTTTTATCACAGTGTGGATGATCACAATGTGGGTGACCAAAGTGTGGGTGATCAAAGTCTATTTTTAGACTAGCTGTCAAAAATAGAAAAGTCAAATATTATTGTCTCATAATAATATTTGGACTATAAACTTGATCTTATTCTCTTGGAGCACTTCAGTTTGAGCTACAGATGTGGCCCATGCAGCTGTCAGAAGGAAGTACGCTTTTCTTATGAGTCAGTTGAGTTGTTGCATGCATGACTTCAGTTAGAACTCAATCAGTTGAGTTTGGTGGAGTTGATTGTGGAGTTGATGGAGTTGTGTTCAGTTTGACTTGGTTAAACTAGTTGTAGTTAGTCTAACTGCAGATAGACTAATGATGAGTTGTTAAACTAATTATTAACTCATAATACAACTATAGAAAACATCATTTAACTCAGTTGCATGTCAGTGCATGTTCAGTTCAGCAGGGACAGGTGTTAGAGAATCATATTGCTATCAGTTGTGACTATAGTTGTGCATCAGATCTTGCACAATCAAAGGATTGAGTATGCCAATGAGTTTGCTCATGTATTTGCCCAGTTTGTAGCTTTTTCTCATGTCTTACACATTGTGAGTGATTCTTTGGAGGTGAAATACGAGTTTGGTAGACCATTCTCATTCATTCTTGAGCAGGTATTGAGCAGTGGAGGCAGGCAAGCAGTGGAATAGATTTGGAGATCAGATCTTAGCTATATTGTGTGTAACAGGTGGAGCTAGTACTGGATTGCTTGTGATAAGCATTGTACTTTGTAATGTTACATGGTCTCAATCATTAATATATACAGATAGTGTGGAGTTTTTAGCGATATGCTTTCCCTGGGTTACATACTGTGTTAATGTGTGAATGCTCTTGATGTTTTATTGTTATTGATGCTGCTATATTGATGATGAACGTAGAGGAGCTTATGTATTGTGTATGTATTCCGCAATAGTACATGATCAGGATAATCTCTGTTGAATATGTGTTAAATTATTCAAAATTTCTACATGGTATCGGAGCTGTTGATCATCAGATCTACTATTCAGGAAGTGTTTACATTCTATTCCTTCAGGTGGAGTCTGTAATCGGGCCAGGTAGCCTCTGGATTCATCCTTCCTTTGGAAGGTGAGATATCCGGTGAATGCCCATACAGTCAATCTCTGTACAAGAAATATTTTGTTCTCACGAATCTTAGATCCGAGGCAGTTGAGTTAGTTGCTGGTGGAATTCGAATTTGCAGCAGTGTTTTCTTGGTGACAACGCAGCAATGTCTTTCAACGGATTGCGATTGGAGTATGCTCTTGAGGGCAGCTCAAACTATATTGCATGGAAGGACAGGATGGAGGTAGTATTGGATGATAACGGGCTGAAAGAGTTCATAGATACGGATATCCCAAAGCCTACTGATGCTGCTGAGGCGGAAGTTCGACAAAAGAAGACCGCAAAATGTCGAAGGATTCTGTTGGAGGGCGTGAAGGATCACATTGTGTCCAGCCTCCATGGAAAGGCTACTCCATATTTGATGTGGAAATCATTAACAGAATTATTCCAAAGCAAGAGCGATCAGAGGAAGCTGGCGCTCAAAGATAAACTCAGAAACATCAAATGCGATAAGGGTGACAGTATTCCCAAGTATCTCATGAAGTTCACTCAGTGTCGAGATGAGCTGGGAAGTGTGGGGGTTACTGTCGATGATGAGGACTTGGTGAGCTTGGCTCTCCTTGGTCTTCCGAAGAGTTGGCATTCCTATCAGGACTCTGTCAATGGTCAGGAGAAATTGCCAGGATGGGAAAGACTATGGTCAGATCTTGTGCAGGAGGAGATCAGGCGGAGTACCAGGGACGGATCTTCGTCAAAGCGAGCTGATGAAGAGAATTGTGCTTTGGCTGCCAAAGCAAAGAAAGGGAAGAGAAAGAAAGCTTCTCAGTCTGGTGCAAAAGTCAAGAAGCAGGATATGTCCAAGGTGAAGTGTTTTCACTGTCACCAGCATGGACACTATGCCACTAATTGTCTGCAGAAGAAGAAGAACAAGCAGGCTGCTGGATCTTCAGCAGGAGAGGCTCTAGCCTCACAGTTTGAGCTTGATTTTTCATTGATCGCATGCTTGGTTTCAAGTGTGATGGGATCAGTGTGGTTCTTGGACAGTGGTGCGTCTTTTCGCATGACGGGAGATAGAGATTTGTTCTCTGATCTGGAGGACAAAGATCTTGGAGTGCACATCGAGATGGGCGATGATGGTAGATATAGTGCGACCGGTATCGGTACCATTTCCTTTGAGAGGGAGTCTGGTAAACCCTTCGTATTGAAGGAAGTCATGCATGTTCCAGGATTGATGAAGAATCTCATCTCAGTGGCGATGTTAGAAGACAAGGGGTATGATGTTGTTTTCAGCGAGGGAAAGGCTTTCCTGCGCAGCAAGACAACTGGTGAGACCCGGAAGATAGGGGTTCGAGTGAGGAACCTTTATCAGTTGCATGTAGATGGATGCGCAGCAATGGTGGGAAAGGCAGAAGGATTGGTGAGCCGGGATGATGGCGAGTTGTGGAACAGGAGATTGGGTCACCTTCACCATGGAGCCTTGAAGATACTGCAGCAGATCACTACAGGGCTTCCTAAAGGCACACTTGCGCAGTTAGATCAGTGCAAGGGGTGTACTTTGGGGAAGTTTGTGAAAGCCACCTTTCACGAGAAGGATAGTCGCGCCACGACGATCCTTGAGAGAATTCACACAGACGTGTGTGGACCTTTCTCAGTTGCTTCGACAGCAAAACACAGGTATTATGTGATTTTTGTTGATGATTTCTCTCGTAAGTGCTGGATCTTCTTCATGCAGAAGAAGAGCAAGACATATTCAAAGTTCTGTGAATTCAAAGCATTGGTCGAGAAGAAGTCGGGGAAGAAGGTGAAGGCTCTTAGGAGCGATAATGGTGGTGAATACATCTCGGACGAGTTCAAGGATTTCTGCAAGGCAGAAGGGATTCGTAGAGAGCTCATAGCTCCCCATAACCCACAGCAGAACGGGGTAGCTGAGCGGAAGAACAGAACGATTGTGGGTGCTGCACGAGCAATGTTGCATGATCAGGGCCTACCCCTTCACTTGTGGGCGGAAGCATGCAATACAGCAGTTTATGTGCAGAACCATTGTCCTCATAGGATACTTGGCATGAGTATACCTGAGGAGACTTATTCTGGTAAGAAGCCTGATCTTTCTCATTTGAGGATTTTTGGTGCTAACGTTTACATGCATGTGACGAAGGATGCCAGGAAGAAGTTGGAGCCGACCGCAGAGGTTGGGATATTTGTGGGGTACACTAATACGCCCCACAAATATTGTGTATTTGCCAGACAGTGGTAAAACTGTTGTGCGACGGGATATAAAATTTCAGGAGGAGAAAGCCATGAAGTGTTCGCTTGAGAGGGAGCTACACTTGCATGCAGATGAGGAGCTATTAGTTCCTAAGGATGAGCTTCAGGACGTGGATCAACCACAGGACAAGGTTCATGGAGTGGAAGAGACCACTCATGCAGCGCCAACCATCAGAGGGCGAAAGCGCTTGACAGAAGCTGAGCGACTGGCTCAAGATGCAGAGAAAGTTGTAGGACCACCTACAGCCCAACGCAGGCAGAGACAGTCACCTGATCAGTACACTGGATACATGGCTCTGATGAGCAAGTGTGTTGTGACTGAGCCATCCTCTTTCGAGGAAGCTGTGGAGGATCCCGCATGGGTAGACGCCATGGTGGAAGAGTATGATTCTATTGTCAAAAACAGTGCATGGGAGATTGTTCCTAGACCGGAAGGGAAATCAGTGGTGGGTTCGAGATGGATCTACAAGGTCAAGCAGGAAGCTGACGGGAGTGTGGAGAAGTACAAGGCAAGATTTGTTGCCTGAGGCTTTTCACAAATAGAGGGGATCGATTATGAGGAGACCTTTGCACCTATCGCAAGGTATTCTTCCATACGGACGATTCTTGCTCTCTCAGCGCAGATGGGATGGCACATTCATCAGATGGATGTGAAGACTACGTTCCTCAATGGAGTCATTGAGGAGGAGGTGTACATTGAGCAGCCCGAAGGCTTTGAGGTCTTCAGCAGCGAGTCGCATGTGTGCAGGCTCAAGAGAGCGCTGTATGGGTTGAAGCAAGCACCACGTGCTTGGTACACACGGATAGACAACTATTTCATAGGACTTGGAATCTCCAAGAGCGAGGCGGATCCTAACCTATACCAGATTGTGGTGGAGGGTAAGTTGCTTATCATTGTACTGTATGTTGATGATTTGATTCTAACGGGTGATGAGTTGTTGATACTGTCATGCAAGAAGGATCTTGCTACAGAGTTTGAGATGAAGGACTTGGGCCTCCTTCACTATTTCCTAGGATTGGAAATATGGCAACACAGTGGTGGACTGTTTGTTTCTCAAGGCAAGTATGCTCGGGAGATACTGGAGAAGTTCAACATGCATGGCTGCAAGCCTGTTGATACTCCTCTTCCTGGAGGTTGGAGGAAGGAGGATGCCACTTTGGGAGAAGAAGTGGATGCCACTGTTTATCAACAGTTGGTGGGGTCGCTGATGTATTTGGTCAATACACGACCTGATATATGCTATGCAATTAACCAGCTTTCACAAGCTATGGTTAAGCCTACCAAGCTCTTCTGGAAGGCGGGCAAGCATGTATTGTGCTACTTGAGAGGCACATCGGGATATGGTTTTTGGTACAGACAGGAGGATGAGGTGAAGTTATGTGGCTTCACGGATGCAGATTGGGCAGGAAGCCCAACGGACAGAAAGAGCACATTAGGAGGGGTCTTCAGTATTGGATCGACAACAGTTTCTTGGTACAGCAGGAAGCAGAGATCCGTGGCACTCAGTTCAGCGGAGGCCGAGTATATGGCAGCAAGTTTGGCTGCATGCGAGGCTATATGGATGAGGAAGATCCTGGTTGGTTTGTTCGGTTCTCATTTGGATCCTACTGTGATTTACTGTGATAACCAGAGTTGCATTAAACTCTCGGCTAATCCTGTATTTCATGATAGATCTAAGCATATTGACATCAGGTACCATCATATCAGAGATTGTGTGCAGCGGAGGATCATGTTGCTTTCATACATTCCAACAGAGGATCAGGATGCTGATATTCTGACAAAGGCTCTCACCAGGAGCAAATTCGAGTACCGCCGAGGCAGGATAGGGGTTGCTGATAATCCATATCTTTTCGAGAGGGAGTGTTGAGATTGCAACAAGATGATGGAGCTTAGTGAAAAGAGTCGCCTTCACTAAGTGGGCCCGCAAGCAAATTATGGCGCAAGTTCTATTTTTTATCACAGTGTGGATGATCACAATGTGGGTGACCAAAGTGTGGGTGATCAAAGTCTATTTTTAGATTGGCTGTCAAAAATAGAAAAGTCAAATATTATTGTCTCGTAATAATATTTGGACTATAAACTTGATCTTATTCTCTTGGAGCACTTCAGTTTGAGCTACATATGTGGCCCATGCAGCTGTCAGAAGGAAGGACGCTTTTCTTATGAGTCAGTTGAGTTGTTGCATGCATGACTTCAGTTAGAACTCAATCAGTTGAGTTTGGTGGAGTTGATTGTGGAGTTGATGGAGTTGTGTTCAGTTTGACTTGGTTAAACTAGTTGTAGTTAGTCTAACTGCAGATAGACTAATGATGAGTTGTTAAACTAATTATTATCTCATAATACAACTATAGAATACATCAGTTAACTCAGTTGCATGTCAATGCATGTTCAGTTCAGCAGGGACAGGTGTTAGAGAATCAGATTGCTATCAGTTGTGACTATAGTTGTGCATCAGATCTTGCACAATCAAAGGATTGAGTATGCCAATGAGTTTGCTCATGTATTTGCCCAGTTTGTAGCTTTTGCTCACGTCTTACACATTGTGAGTGATTATTTGGAGGTGAAATACGAGTTTGGTAGACCATTCTCATTCATTCTTGAGCAAGTATTGAACAGTGGAGGCAGGCAAGCAGTGGAATAGATTTGGAGATTAGATCTTAGTTGTATTGTGTGTAACAAGTGGAGCCGGTACTGGATTGATTGTGATAAGCATTGTACTTTGTAATGTTACATGGTCTCAATCATTAATATATACAGATAGTGTGGGGTTTTTAGCGAGATGCTTTCCCTGGGTTACATACTGTGTTAATGTGTGAATGCTCTTGATGTTTTATTGTTATTGATGCTGCTATATTCATGATCAACGTAGAGGAGCTTATGTATTGTGTATGTATTCCGCAATAGTACATGATCAGGATAATCTCTGTTGAATATGTGTTAAATTATTCAAAATTTCTACATTTAAAGCATAAAATAACTATACAACTACAGAAAGGGAAGAATTGACTATGGTATAAGCTTTACATAAGTTTAGACATGATTTGTTTGGATCACATTTCAAGATGTTTACAGATCACTCTGCACTAAAATATTTGGTCAATAAGCCTGTTTTAGGAGGAAAGATTTGTAGATGGCTATTATTGTTTTAGGAGTATGACTTTGAAGTTGTTGTTAAGACAGGGAGACTAAATTTTGGACCTGATCATTTGTCAAGGTTGGAAACAGGAGAAGAACCAATGAATATAGAGGATAATCTTCCTGATGCACAACTGTTTGCAATCAGGATTGCAGATGATCACTTCACTGATATTATTCAGTTCTTAACCACAGGGATGGCCCCTTCAGAATACACTATGCAATAGAAGAAATAATTGGTGGTTAAGGCAGCATATTTTTCACTAATAGAAGGACATTTGTATAAGATGGGACCAGATGAAATACTGCGCAGGTATGTTCCTGAGCACAAAAGACAAATAATTTTAACAGAAGCTCATAGTGGCACAACTGGTGGACATTATGCAGGAAAAGCCACTGCCCAGAAAATTTTAAGAGCAGGATTATGGTGGCCTACACTACACAAAGATGCAAAGGAGCAGTGTCAGGCTTGTGATACCTACCAAAGAACATAAAAACCTTCAAGAAGAGATGAAATTCCATTAGTGCCACAACTAACAATGTAGGCTTTTGATAAATGGGTTATTGATTTTGTTGGACCTATCAATCCACTAGGAAAAAGGACTGGTATGAGGTATATAATCACTACGACTGATTATTTGAGAAGGTGGTTCGAAGCACAACCAGTAAAGGATTGCAACATAGAAACTATTATGAATTTCATATTTGAATACATACTGTCCAAATTTTGGTGTCTAAAGATTTTGATGAGTGATCAAGGATCACATTTCTTTAATAAAACCATTAAAGCATTAACTGAGGAATTTCAAGTTTACCACCAAAAGAGCACTCCTTATCATCCTTGGGAAAATGGAATTGTGGAAGCATTCAATAAAATTATTGAGAATGCATTGGCCAAGGTATATAATGTAAACAGGGATGATAGAATTTAAGTATAGATGTGCATTTAATGATGAAATATGAACAAAATCGGAACAAAATCAAATCTAATGATGAGGTGGGCACCAATTATTGGTATTAATACATGATGGACACCTGTGGATGGGGAATAAGATCCCCATAGACCAAATGTTGATCTGGAGGATCACTAGATTACCTTACTAAGGGAAAAACCCTGTGGAGGAGTTCATGGGAAAGGATCAGGACCGCGATGTGGCGGAGAATATGAAGAAGAAGTATGGGTTGGTCAAAGGAAACAGGGCTACGACATAAACTCAATCAGCGACCAAGAAGTCTGCTTCACCACACATATTTTGGCTGGAAAGATCATGAGAGAGTGTCGCACAAATGAAGTTCTTACGTCAATGGTGTCTTTAGTCGCGCAGTGTGCAAATGGAGTCTAGTGTAACTGGATTGGATAATTATGCAAGGAATTTTTGTGTGACTATCACGAAGTCCAGGAGAAAAGTACATCTTTCTATTATGCCTGGTTAATTTTGATCATTGCTATGTTGACATGGAAGGAGTCGAAGGATACGCAGTTTGCTCCGATAGAAGCATATGTATGTGAGATCGTGAGGTATGCTTCGATTTGGCATACCACACAACCATTGTAAGCGCAGGAAAATAGGATATTTTTTATATTATATCAAATGGATACACATTTTGGTAAACCAGCATCCATGCCTTTCACCGAGTTTACACAAATAGTATAGCCCTGTGGCGAGGTTCAAGGCGTATTTCCATAAATTGTACATACATGCGCGCAGAGACGCGAAGAAGGAATGGCATGCATTTCCATATATGGACAAACAAGATGATCTGGTAGAAGTAATACATACATGGCCTGCAGAATGGATGACTCCGTTGGACGAAGCAGGAGATAGCACAATAGAAGAAGAAGAAGAACTAGACACTTTGCACCATGGCGAAGGCAGTGGAAAAGAAAAGGAGAAGGAAGCAGAGGAAGAGGAAGAGGAAGAAGAAAACCACAAAGAATAACACCATGACGAAGAACACCATGAGGAAGATCCTCAAGGAAGTGAGGATATGACTAAGGAGAAAGAAAAGGCAGAAAAAGAGAAAACTGTCGCGGAGAAAAGAAAGAGCCACGGTGAAGCTACCATTAAGAGCGGAAAGAAGCATAAAGAGGATAAATCAAAACAAATCCCATAAGTGGTTCTCACTGAAGGTGACCTAGATCAAATTAGAGACAAGGTTCAAGAGATAACAACAGAATACTAGAATAGGGTGGAAGATTGCTATGGTGAGATTATCACAGGTGTGCAACAGAGTATTGCAAATTTGGAGATTTGGGCACAAACATCCAGACCACCAGCGCAGATAGGCCAAGGACTCCATCAAGAAAGACTGATAGAAACTACATTCAGGATGAGGATAATGCAGATACCTGCCAGAGCTCTACAGTTTGACTCCGTCGAAGTCAAGTAGCAGGAAAAAGGTTGGGACCATGTCAATATGAACATGGAAGCACTGCCCACTCTGGTCCTACATGAATTTCATCAAGGTATAACAAATGATCTCAAAGAGCATGAACAACACACCTCACACTTAAACATTCAAATAGAACAAGAGAGTGTTGCATTAAAGAAACAACTCAACCATGCCATCAAGGACAAGGAACAGGCAGAGCTACAGCAACAGAGACTAAAGGAGGTGGTCGAATCTACTTGCAAGGAAATTCTAAATAAGGATGTCTGCGACGATGAATCGGCAGAAGACAAGGTTGCGAAGTTTGGCCTTGTAGTCAAGGAGCAGAAGGATAAAATTTCCACTGTGTAATTTAAGTATGAGATGCAGATCAGTGAGCTGCAAATGAAGTTGTATCCAGTGACACCACAAAAATTGTGTGAACAGAGGGAGATTAACTTAAATAGTGGGATGGCTAGCATCTTCACAGCATTAGCAGACTGTGGAAAATTACTAGATGAGAGCATGCAAATTTGGACTTCGTTGTCGGAAGATCCAAATGTTTAGAAAATGCAGGAGGAAATGTAGCACAAGCAACAACAATTGGATGAGATTCGGGCAGTTGCAAAGACTTTTCCAATCTCACAGAGGCTCGTAAAAATTAATAAGTCAAAGGAGCTGCAGAATAAAATCGAAGAGTTGAAGAAGGAGGAGCAAAGTTTGATAGAAAGGACTCAGCCTTGGCAGGATGAGGCCCTCCATCTATCATAGGAAGTAGATGAGAAGCTTCAACAACTTTGATAAAGGGAGGCATAATTGGCAAAGAAGGTTGTAAAACATGTCACATAAGCACTATTAGAAGAAGTGTGCAGCGAAGAAAAGCAACTAGCATACATTCTGCAACAATTCAACAAGGCATACAACAACATTGCAGACAAGATCAGAGAAAACTAGCCGAGTTACTTAGGATGAGTCACATGTGAGTGTTGGGGGCCTGCTGGGTGCAACCCAACTTGGCCAAATTTTGGGCAAGGATGTCGAATTTTGTGGAGCGCGCAGTACAAAGGATTTCGTGGAGTGTAAAGTGGACCACGCAACAAACTCACTGTGCGGTATAGGGGCTTCGTGGTGAAGCCCCTCACTTTTTGTAAAAGCATATAAAATTGTAAAAGTTGGATGGTTTGGACCATAGTTCCTTGTATTTTGGAAACCATGGTATTGGGTCCATGGTAATGTAGCAATGTAATCCCTCCATGTAATAGTATATAGGGATGAATAATAAAGAAGGAATGCATCTATCTATCTATTTATTTATCCATATTTGTGTTGTATGATTGTATCTTTGTGATCTGTACTTCGAAGAAAGGGCGAGCCTCCACAGTTAAGTGCGTGGAGGCCTGGGTCTGCAACTTAGTGTGCAAATCATCTGCAGCTTAGTGCACAGACAACCTGCAACTATGTGCACAAGTGAAGAATTGTTGTTGTACCAAATTCTCTATTATAAGCAATAGTTCTTGTGGACATAGTCCCACATTAGGATGACCCACAGTAAAATATGTGTCTTCTTGTGTTTTCTTATTATCTGCACTTTATTTCAGTACTGTGAATTTTATGTATGTTTATGATATGTTTAAGTGATGAATGTAATTCTATGAAATAATATATAAATGTGAAGTAGTTCATAAGTGTTAAAGGATAAGAAAACACAAAATTTCCACATCGCAGTATCCCTCAAAGCTATAGAAACTTGGTTCTGCAACCTCCCATAGTCACTTCGGGTGAGACTGCAACTTTCTTGCAAGTCGTTTCCGAAAGGGCCAGTGATTAAGGGTTTTGTTGGTGCATAGTAAAATCCGAACTTGGGTCAGCCCAACCTAAGCCAACAAACTCTAAGTCTCCAAGAGTATGAGAGAGAGAGAGAATAATGAGAGAGCTCCAAAACTGAACTGACCAAGTCTTGCCCACTGATCCTCAGAAGCCTTTTTATTAACGAGGCCTCTATTTTATTCGTTTTCCATTATTTTCCTTCAATTTCCTCCCCACATGCAACCTATGACCTTTCACCTTCCTTTTCTCCTAATTTCCATTATTTTCATAAATAAAATGCCAATTAGTGCCTCATACCTTTCCAAAACCTTAGCCATTTCCTTTGCCAATTTCCTTAGCCATAAAGAACCAAATAAACACCCACTAGGATGCTTCCCCCACCATTCAGCTTGTAATATGTGTCCCATCATCCATGGCCTTATATATTTTTACATGGACTTTTCACCAGGGTTTTTACAGAACCCTCCCCCTTGGGGGAACACTATCCTCGATGTTTAATGACACCTATAACCGAACATACTGTTGAAAACAAAACATACTACCCATGGAGCTTTATAACACAGCTCGTTGCAGTATTTACAATGACCACTGCCAAAACATGACAATCATACCATTTACTGGAGCTTTATAACACATCTCATTATGGTATTTACAATAACCACATATACACATACACATTTGCTTCAACCAACAAATAACAATATTGTCTATGGAGCTTTATAAACTAGCTTGATATAGTATTTACAATAATATACACATATATACATTTTCTCAACCAATAAATAAAAGGATACGATGCCTATATTCGCAACAAGGGAATCCAGAAGCTCACACCTCCACTCTCAAAGTAATACAAGGATTCACCTCCTTCCCAAGAAGTCTAGAATCCACTACAAAGTCAAATCTACATCCATTGTTTAGCGCCATAATCCTATGCCACTTGTCCTCTCAGTGAACAGTTACCGACTCACTGTTCCAGGGCACACTCCCAATGTGCATCTGATTCCATCTAGAAATGCTATTGATCCAAAACAAATATATCCTGACCTTCCCTTCTCTACTACACAGTCCCTCAAGCAATCTAGTCACCCCTTCTATGCAATCACTCACCTTCCAAGTTCCATTGGAAACCCCATCTCGGGTAGTCCATCCCTTGGCAATGCTTCCTCGCATTGGAAGATACAAAAACCAAGGCATATCCCTGCCTCAAAACCATCATACCCATCATAGCATGATCATGGCAATCAATGGACATTATTGGGTACTAATGTCCCACAATGGCCCTGTTCCTAAATGCTTTACTAGCATACTACTGCATATCCAATTCCTTTTGTTGTTGCAAGTTCTTGTAGTTGATTTCAATCACCCAAGTGGGAATTTCATGCATTCCTATACCAAGCACATAACTTCCATTAGATTTAAAATAAATTGAAATAAATTCACATCATACCTCAATGGTAGCTCGTCAATAAGGTGCATTTGCAATCATGTTCGCTTCCTATCATAACAAGTAAAACTAGCATATTTGACCAAATCAACATGTATAAAAATATCACATCAAGTTAGCTCAAAACATAACCATCAAAATCATAAATCACATGTAACCAGCATAAACCAGAATTATAATTCACATGTAATCATCATATACTAGAATCATAAATCACATGTAACCAGCATAAACCAGAATTATAATTCGCATGTAATTATCATATACTAGAATCATAAATCACATGCATAATAAAACTAAAATAATATATCGATACTTATCCTTTAATTGACCCTTACTTCTTCCTTTGTTCTTATTTCGTACACACACCGGATCAGTTGCCACACCCGACAAAGACCCAGTGCCTTCTCCTCAACCAGGTGCACATATACATAGTGTCCATCACACCCATACGACCACATACAACATACAAATCCATGCAATACATGCACCTACACCTGTCATACAACACATACACCTACACCCAGTGTCTATAATATAATACATATGCCTACATCCAATGCATAACATAATACATACACCTACACCTAGAGTAAAACACAACACAATACATCTATACCCGATGTAAAACACCACACAATACATGTACCTACACAATGCACATACCCAGTACCACATGCCCTCAACACAACATGTATAACATGCACACAATATCACACGTGCATCAGTACCATATGTACAACATGTACACAGTACCACATGTACACTGCAACAACTGCACAACGTGTGCATAGCATCACACGTACATGATGCCACCTGCACAACGTGTACACAATGCCACATGTACACTACAACACGTGTACAACATGTACACAACACCACATGTACATAGTACCACATGCACGACATGTACGCGACACCACATGTACACAATGCCACATGCACGACATGTACACAGCACCACCTGCACACAGTGCCACTTGTACCACATGTACATGGGACCACATGCGCATAGCACCACTTGTAAAATCATGCACACCACACCATATGTACATAGCACCACATGTGCAACATGCACGCAACACCACATGTACATAGCACTGCATATCCAACATGTACATAGCATCATCTATACACAACACCGCATATCCAACACATGCAAAGCACCATATGCATACAACACCACATATACATCATGCACACAATACAATATGTACACAGCACCATATATCCAACATGTACATAACACCATATATACCCAAAAATGAATATGCAACATTCATACAACACTATCGTACTAACACCCTATACATAATATTGCATTAAAAACATGTACACACACTACATGTGCACAATACCACATGCGCACAATCATCACAGATGAAACATGTACCATATGTACAACAATAATACCACACATCCAAAACTACACTATCCTTACCAAGAAACCTTGCTTCTAGTGTCTTATTCATGCTTGTCCTAGCATGCCATAGACCACGCTGCTTTCATTTCGTTGATGTATCCCTTGGTATAACATGTCCATAACATAGACATAATATAATAACATAATATTAGCTCATAACCACATGATCCTAACCTAATATATTTGTCATGACTACTCTTCCCAATTGATTCCTCGTAAAACCAGGAACCTCTTCATGTCATTTGCCTACATAAGTAATCATTCCTCCACCAGAATGATTCTTGATGACCCTGTCGGATAGTGACATAGATACATAAACACATACATACATATACATCAACATTAGCATAAAACAACCATTATCCATGATGACCCTATCATCTAACAATGTACATACATACATATATGCATATAATCATTAGCATAAAGCAATCATGATCACATCATAAATACTATATATCAAGGTCAAGGTTAAGATAACTTCCTTTATTCATGCACAACATTGAGAACCACCACTCCCAACTTAGTCAAGCCATCTGATATCTTAGGTCCATTTACTTTACCTTTTTTGGTTACCTTTCTCATGTCCGTACTGCCACCATATTTTTACCACAATGGACCCAACCAGTCTAACCAACTGTCATAGTCTTACCTTTTGTTGTGCTTACTCACTCACAGAGTTTCATCTGAGTTCTTACATTACTTTTTGGGTGCCATACAGCTCTCCTCGAGCTCCATCAACTTTCCTCTTCCCCAACCAATTCCCAAGACACTCAAAACATAAAAGGCAAGATAAGAAACAACCAAGAAGGAAAACATGAAACCAATAATGACACCACAACCCAAGTGTCATGGAAATTCAAAAGACACAAACAAAACCGTAATCAAGCATAACAAAGCACCAAAAGACCAAAATCAGAAGACTGACAACAAACACTGTGACTCAATCCCTATGGTTCCCAAGGAAAGCTTAACCTGAGCCTTCTTCAAGACTTCGTGGAAATCTCTTTCCATGCAATCCCCTGCATCATACTACCATCAACACATAACTATCAATGCATAAATAAACATAATAATACATGGGTTACCTTACCTTGTTGTGCCAAGCACGTTGCTTGCAACTGAACACATCCACACCATCTCTCAAGGGACTCCAATTCCCTTGACAAATTCTCCTACAACTAGAGACTAGCTAATATACCTGTCAAGTACATTTTCATGACTATAGCACATATCCACAATGTCAGACAAAATCAAGGTTAAGAAGAATCCTATATGCAAGGCACTCATTCATTTGGAATTAGGGTTTCCAAACATAGCAAAAGAAATTCTTGTCTAATTCCTTTCTTTTACCCTTTTTACCTTGTTGCAACCGAGGCATACTATGTATTGTCACATCACCCAACTGTTAGTTATATAAACACATCAAGTGTTACATTATCATGTTAATACCTAACATGTTACCCTGCAACTTCTCACACATGTCAACCACATGTTCCAAATATCAAGACAATCATATCTATCAATTTGAAATCAACCTTTACCAAGACTAACAATCATGTTATAATTCATAATCAACTCATAGTTCTTAGACACAATGCTACAACTGTCACCTACTATACTCAAGTACATATCAACTGTCTCAACACATATGTGTTAGTACAATCCTCTTAAAACAAGATCATTTCGGCAAGAAACCTTATAAACACATACTCATATTATGCAATTCATCAAACATTCAACCAACTTGCAAACATACCATGTTAAATAAATCAACTAGATGACATAATAGACACCAAACACTCAAAGACCAGATAGACGACATAATCAAACATTCAAACTCTAAATAGATGACATAAGAAAGCTCGTACCTTAATGTATCTCGAGAGAGGTTATCTTGTTTGCACAATCAATCTAGTTAGCAGGATATAACTTTTACAACATGTCAACTCAAACATAAATAAATCACGATATCCATAACGCTAACTAACTAACATGTTCACATCATAAACTCATAAGAATTTATCATATATGCACAACAATCACATATGTACGATTGGTCTAGATTAGTAACACACAATGCAACACAATAGTTCGACTCATACCTGAATGTTGTAACCTAACCATATGCATATGCCAATCCAATTTAGCATGACATCAATAGCTTAATAGAATAACCCTAATCATCAAGTAACATATAACAACCATAAGATATATATCATTATCATCGACAACATATAACCTAATCGTCAAGCTAACTGTCATATAACAACAACAAGTTAACCTATAGCATACTCATCAACAACATATAGCATAATCATCAAGTTATCTCATATATAAAAAAAATAGCAATGCATACAACTACATGCTAATATCATTCTTGACTATCCAACACGTGTGCATATAACTACACTAATCAACTAACATCTATCATGAATGTAACCATAACATCAAAAGACATCTACATAAACCTAATGCATATGACAATCCTTAACTTACATACCTGCGTGCCAAACATACAATACATGTATGACGATCTACTCTTACCCCAAATTCCAATGTTGCAATCTCATTATGATGATCTGCATCTCCTATTCTATCTCATCCGGCACATTAGCATCATAACAACCAATATCACCATGATGACCTAAATTGCATATAATGACTTCACAAGGCATTTTTGACCTACTATTCATGCATAACTATAACGAAGACTATACATGCATAACAACTACATATAGACATATAACACATGAGCGAAAAAACCATATACACACCATTCTATCTAGAGTCCAGTCATCAATGCATGACCATATCAACTACACAAACCATGACCTCATGCATGACAACAACAACCACATCATGTGCACTTGATAACATGTGAACATTGATGTGCCTAGCACTGCATGATCAACCATACATACATGAAGACATACTCCACAACAACACTTGCAACCTTCACATGGTGACATCACTACAACCATGATCAATACGATGCAAATGTAATAAACATGTGAACTACAACACAAGAGACACACATGCAACTGACATGAATGCATGACCAACACACGACCAAATGAGAGCGCAACAACACTCTAATACCACTCTATAACACCCTCCTCCCACATCTACCCAAGCAATCGGTCAGCTAGGGTAAACATGTGATGAGAGGACGCTATGATATGATTCCACCTCCTAAGTCATGTTAAGGAAGTGGAACTGACGGAAACACACCATACAGACATTAATCATCAGCTATAGGACCCTCAAGAACCAATCAAATACTTTAGACAACTTGCCTTGGGGTCCCGCTGAGCTTTTGGACAATTTAAGGCTCAGTCACTCACATGCTATAGGCATGAGTGTGACCAACAACCCAAATTTGCTCTCACAGGCTTGCCTGCCAGCAACCAAAGACCAAAATTGTCAGTGCTATGGTAGCGACTCCAATATTTGAGCCACATTTTCAAGCCCACAGCCCAGGTCACTGCCCAGAATTGAAACATCTCTTCAGATCAGTAAAGTAACATGGAAATGATAGTACTAAAGAAAATACTTGTTTAAGACTTTGATTGGACCCCTACTATCCATGACAGGAATTTCATCAAACATATTTCAAATGTGTAATCTACAGTTGTAATTAACATTTCTAAGCATAGAGGTCTCATACTTAGTTGAGAATTGCTAAGAAGCATTGTATCCTTGTCACATTAACTACCATTTCATCCATTATGTCATAGATACATCGATCGTTCAATAACAAGTAAGAACATGATGAGAGCCACTCATGGCTGCTATCATAAAACATGTAAATAACCAGCATAATAGGGACAGAAATATAATTGAAATCACAACCATATACACCACATATAATACATCATAATACTCATATAAATACCAGGAGAAATAACATTTTATTAATGATGAAAAATCCAAACCCGCGATGGGACTTCCACGTTCCACCCGACCATAGAATGGTTGTGCCAAATATCTCTTTAGCCATTCACCCTCGTGCCATATTCCAAGCATGAATGCGGGATCTCATAGAACACATCAATCAAAAAACATCCAGGGCTTCTAGAGGCCATCCACCTCAACCCATCAAACAATGTATCCACCTCACGGTCAGACATCACCAAAACCCTCATCTGATCGGTCTATATTCCAGCCTTCCAAGGCTCCAGAGCATTTGTTCCAACCTGGCTCCTAGGACTAGTAACTCAACCCACGGTTGTTGTCGGTCTCCAAAGCATTTTTCCAACCAAGGCTCCAGGACTAGTAACTCAACCCACAACTTTTTTCAAGCTTCTAGAGCATTTGTCCAACCAAGGCTTCTAGGACTAGTACCTCAACTTCCTCCCCACATGCAGCTTGTGACCTTTCACCTTATTTTCTCCTAATTTCCATTATTTTCATAAGTAAAATACCAATTAATGCCTCATGCCTTTCAAAAACCTTAGTTATTTCCTTTTCCAATTTCCTTAGCCATAAACAACCAAATGAACGCCCATTAGAATGTTCCCCCACCATTAAGCTTGGAATACATGTACCATCATCTATGGCCTTATATAGTTTTACATGGAATTTTCACCTGGGTTATTACATACTACACATTGTGTAGTCTCAGAGGCCAAGCCTCAGCTTGAGCTTCTGAATTGCGCAATGCCCAGCTGGGCAAGGCGAAAATTGGCCAAGGGAAAGTGCATATCTTCCTGGTGAAAGTTTAATGAAATTTAAAACATAGATTTGACTAAGTGTGGATGGATCAATGTGAATCAAGCGCAAGAACTTAAAAAACATAAGAAAAAACAAATATGTGAGGAGAGTCACCCAAACAGTGATCATCAATGTGTAAAAACAAGAAAATCAATGCGACACTTATGAAAGGCAAACAAAAAACTGAAACAAAACTTCTACAATCTAATACAAGTTAAAACACCAGAAGCCATGAAGAGAAACAAACAAAACAACACTCATAGAAGTGAAACGACAAAAAGCAACAGAAAAAGTGGCAAAAGATGACAAAAGAAAACCTCACCTGAAAAAGTGACGACAACTCCACTAAAGGTTCCTTGATCTCCTTGGGAGTGTTAGAGATCCAAGATCGAATGTGAAAATGAGCTCTAGAGGCGTATATTAAATAGATTTTGGTGGATTGGGGTTTATGACGCACATGCTAAACTCAAGGAAAAAATGACAGTTGGTGGAAACTTCTAAAAATAGGGATTGTGCCACCTTCAGGAAACTAATCATGAATCCCTATTTTCTAGGGATTACTTTTTCACCTTTTTTTTTCTTTTTTTTCTTTTTTGGGAAACTTGCCATGCACACTGCCAAGGAATATTGCACAATTCTAGGGAACTGGGCAAATTCTCGGCTTAGTGCATTTCACAGTTTTTGAGCTCAAGAAGTGGATTACGCAATTTATGAGCTTAGTGTTGGGCTTACATCCATGACTGTGCAGTTCTCAAGCTCAAGGTTGAGCTTCCTATCAGGATTGCACAATTTCCATCATCAAGGCTAGCTTTCCCTCATAGATTACATAGTTTCTAGAGGCAAGCCTAGAACTGCTGCAAGATCAAGTCGGAAGGTTAGCTTGTGAATCAAAAGATCAATTAAGTATAAAAACAAGCAAACACAAGCATAGATAAAAAGAATAAGTCTTTATCAGATTATGAATACTTGATGACAGCCAAAGGTAAGCTCATGTAAACAAAAAGGAAGGCTCCAAAATCAAAGGATAGGAAAAAAATTGGACGGCGATTGTAGCCGCTACAACACTTGGTGACACACTGGTAGAACTCAAACCCTCTATATGGTCTTGTCTCATGCAAAACAAGTCTAACTCTTTAGGAATTATTGTTCAGTTCATCTATTACCATAGCTTCTCTACTTAGTTGTGTTAAAGATATAGTCCCTACCATCTTCTTCATCAACATCACACTCAACCAAGCTAAGTCAAACCAAGTTGTTTCGATTGGGGATGAGGAGTATATAGATGCACAAGTGAAAAGAAATTTCAGAGTCTTAGTTTTCATCTCTAATGTTGCTTCGCTTCCAGCAGATCTAGACGTTACCCTGGTGGATTCACTTCAGGAACACAAATATTGCTCCGCTTCCAGTGAGCTTGGACAGTACCCTGGCAGAGTTTCTTGCTTCACCTCTTTTCGTAGGAAGCCTTTCTCTTCTTTCACCTTTTTTTTTCATTTTGTTCGTAAAACTATGCATAGGCACTTATTGATTTAACGAGGCAAAAGAGGGATCCCAACTTATTGAGAGTAGAAGATGTTGTCCCTTAAGAGAAGGAAATTTATATATACCTCTAACACACTTGTTAAGGTTTTCCTCCCCTCCTTACTCTACTTGACTTAGCTAACAAGGATTAAACGAAAATAAAATACCAATTGGAGTAGGCACTACTAGTTATAAGTTCAAGCATCGTGATTCCACTATGGTTTTCTCCAAAAAGAAAGTATTTTCCATCAAATTATCATTGACTAAAAGAATGCAAGATTCACACAAAGAGAGGGAGTAAACATAAATCAAGCATTCATAGTAGCACAACTTCCTCATGAACTTCACCATGCATGCTTCGGAAACCAAACATGATCTCATGCAGAAGTTATTCTATGAATGAAAATAAACAAAGAGAGATAAAAAAGGAGCAATACAAAAAGTAAATCAAAGCAAAACAAAACAAAGAAAGAAACAAAATACTCTTACTCCTAAAATAACATAGAATAGGTCAGACCTACGTAAAATGATATTTCCAGTGTAACCATCGATGCATCAGTTGGCCTATGTAAGTGAGGGAATTCATATCAAGAAATATATTCAACAATAAACATAAACAAGAAAGATAAGACAATACATACTAGGACATTCGAAGTTTGAAAATGCATGCAGAAAAGTAAGAAAGAAACACACATGTTAGGCAATCTGTGGATGGATTACGGTGTTTCGACACATTGCGACATGAAGATATGCAACAACAAACTTTCTAACTATGGAAATAGGAAAACATAAAGAAAGAAGAAAACTTGTGTTTTGCAACCGTGCTCGCTAGGTATGACTCCTCCAATAACTGAGTGATAGGATCGTGCAATGCAGATGGAGGATGCAAAAATTGTGAGAGAGATTGATTTTCAATGTGTGTGGCAGAGTGATGAGGAGCCTTGAAAGATACATCACTATTCTGATCAGAATTGGAACTGATCTCAAGGTTGCAAGAACCTGACATAACCATCAAATCGGGCTAAAGTGCCTCAACAACTTGTAGAAGTTCCAAATCATCAGGAGATAGATCATCGAAGACCAATGGCTTAGAAAAATCAACAAAAAAATCAGAATCGTGATCAAATGAATGAGTGAAAATATCATGACAACCATGATCAGAAAGTTCAAGATAAAAAATAGGGGCATCCTCATGATCTGACGAATCATAAAGAGGGGAAGATGGAAAACAAGAAATTTCACCCAATGATTTTTCACAATGATGAGATGATAGACTAGGGAGATTAGAAAAGAATATATTTCCTCCCCGCATTCAGATGAAAAACTGACATTCCACGAGTTCTAAAAATGATCAGAAGTAATAATATCATCATAAACTAAATTTTCACGTGATTCAACAAGAATGACAGAATCGCAGAAAATGTCACAATAATGGGGAAGAGGTGTGGAAGGAAAAAAAATCATCCTTCATCGCAAATTCTTGTTCAGATGTAGACTCCCACACATAGTCATCATAAATGATATCACAAGTTTTCTATGGAACACCAGCTCCATACTGAAATTGATCCTCATAAATATCCAAAGAAACATTGGAAACAAGTGAACACAACAACTCACAATTTGGAGGACCAAAGGAACCAAAGGATGGAAGATGAGGTGATAGAACTTCATCGTAAACACCAGATTCACAGTCCAATCTTGCGTTAGAATTATGAGTATGTGGGGTGGGATAAGATGGTGATAAACCAGTGGATGAATTCTCAAGTTCCCCCACCTCAACCTACATAACTGGAGTTTCTTGATTAGAAGGGGATGGAGAGTTACTTGGTACAACAACCTCGTCCGTAGCATATTTAGAATCTCTAATACCAAGGTATGTTGGGAGGTTTTCAAAAGATTCATATTCATGCGGATTCATCAAAATGTGAACAAGAAATTCGAATTTCTCTGTCATTAAAGGCCAATCAACATCATATTCAAAACAAAAATGAATGAAACAATCGTGAAAATCATCAAGAGATTCATCAAGTTCTTTTCACAATTGCATAATTTTCTTGAACACGGATCAATAATCATACCTATCAAAGGCGTGGTAAATTTTTGTGGCAAGATGTTCGAAAGAGTGGATGGAAGCGACAGGAAATGTGTAACACCATTCCCTTACGCACCCTTTGAACGTAAGGGTGAACAACCTACTAGTAGTTATCTCTAAATGAATAGTGTGCTTCGTGGAGAATTCAAGAAAATGAGTAGTGTTCTCAAAGAAGGTTGTTTTACCCTCACCATTGAATTTAAGATTTGAAAAGTCATTAATGATTTCCACTGGTACTTTCAGTTTTGAGATTTTAGAAAAACATGTGGTGCCTAAGATATGGGAGGAAGCCATTAAAGAGTGCGGAAAGTTCAAATAGCCTTCATGGGCTCAATGTATCATATGGTGCTCCTTCTAACACCAGAAATGTTGATAGTGTTGAGCCCACCAACATTCAGGGGATCTCCCCGATATGAAGTCCCAATTAGACCTCACACCATTTGGTGTAGGATTCCCATCTGGTACTACGACCCAATTGTCGATGCAGTGGGTGCCAATGATATGACCTGGCTGCAATTATGCATAGAGTGATGTATAGTGACTTTGGTGAGAACAAGTGTGTGACCCCGCAGAGAGTCAAGTGTGATGCATGAAGGTTCTTCCATGCTGAATGGAAAATAAGTGAGCCCCTTAAAATCATGTAATAGTACGCAACTTGAAAGGAACACACAAGCATAATGACATCATAAGGTAATATGTGAGATAGTTCACAAGTTTATAGTGATGAATTAATACAACAACACGCATTCAACAAGATTCGTACTAATGCAAACGAAATAGTTCATAAGAAGAAGTGTAAGTTAAATAACATATATTACAAACATAACAAGAATAGTCCTACTACATTTACAACATATGCATGAAAATGTGCCAACTTTGAGCTTTTATTAAGTGAAAGTTCCAATCATACATACACTATTGACGGACCACTAGCCCCAATAGTGGAATGTGAAGTCAACACCACCTGCTCCTCTAAATAAACATACTTCCTCTATGCTACGGAGAAGCCAAGGCTCTCATAAAAATCCTAAGCTTCTGACTCTAAGCCTAAACCTAGACAAAATCTTGGCTACCAAAATCCCTTTACATGAGTTATGAGGTTCTATTTATAACAAGAGGGGTTGGCTCTTCAAATCCCCTTTGTGACTTTTGGATTACCCTCGTGACTCTTACACCTCTTTACAAAATATGCATTACATTACATCATGACTCTTCACATTCAAATATTGACACTTGAAATTCCACTTACACATTAATTATAAATAATATTACAATTTACACTTGTACCCATATAAGACAAAATAGGGTAGAGACAACTAGACAACCTAACAAGACAAAACACTATCATGCTTGAGTTTAGGAGAACTCAAGCTCAACAACTTCCAATTGATTTTTGTTGATCACGTAGCAGTACCAAGCTTGGTACTGTGTGATGACATCCCCAAACTATGTGATGGTGTCTGGCTGGAAGCGGACTCAAGCCTCCATCGCATCCAGGTACAATGATTTGGAACTAGTTTCTACTTCCTATTAAAGCATGATCAATATTGTCCGCACTTGGATAGGGCCACCAATGTAGTTGTGCATGTTCTATCTATTCACCTCCATGTCCTCCTTGGTGG
Source organism: Pinus tabuliformis (assembly GCA_031772625.1). Classification (NCBI taxonomy): domain Eukaryota; kingdom Viridiplantae; phylum Streptophyta; class Pinopsida; order Pinales; family Pinaceae; genus Pinus; species Pinus tabuliformis. The sequence continues at coordinate 956,974,986 of CM062804.1, forward strand.
CAATCTGTCTTAGCTACTCCAAGTATTCCTCTCTCCTATTTGACCTAGTTCCTGGGTTTAGCTTTAGTGAGTGAGCCAACTGATGGGATCTTGTGGGTCTTCACCAAGAAATCCATACTATTGTAAATCCATGCATATGAGGCCTAAATGTTACCAATGAATGAGACGCATTGTTCATTGTTCTGGATCAACATCTGAACTCTTTCTTTCTCGAGCTCTGCATGTGGCTTCATTTTTTTATCCAATTCAAGCAGTGCCCCTTTGTATCGCATTGTCCATTCATGCACAGTAGTGATTGCAGCTTGCGCATTTACGAGAGTTTTGACAAAGTCTTTGCATTGTTGCTTCAAGCCATGCAAGCGAATAATTGCCTTATACATAGTAACAAGCTCCTCATAGAGATCTCACATAGTCTCTCCAAGTGTCGATACTTCACTAAGTATCATTGCCTTCATTTCCTCCAAATGGACCTATGTGAAAGTTGTGTTCTGAGCTGTTGTGTGGTGTTGTTCAACCTCTTTCCTGGTAGCCTACAAGTTATTTACCAATTGCTTATTCTCGGCCATCAAATACTGAGTGTTCGACTTTTCTGCACCTGCAAAGACCAAATTGATTAAGGCAATGGATTCGGGATTTCTCCTGGTGTCAGCCACAATTACCCTTTCTCTAATAAATGCAGGAGATGCGAGGTCATCCGGAAAACACTTCTTACATGCTTGTAAAATATTTTTCTAGAGTTCATCGTATGATAGATTATATGTCCATAATTAGATCATCATCAAGAGGAATAAACCCCCCTTCCTCGCTTGGAGGTTACTCTATTGCTGGAGGCAGTGGGTTTTGAATCATGACCTATTATGTGCTAGGAATTAGGTCAACATCTTGATTTTGTGGTTCTAGTTCTGCCTCCATGTCATCAAAATCTATCAATTGTCCAATCTGTTGAGAAATCTCTTGATTATGCATCTTTCCGCCCTCCTCCTCTACTAGTTTTTGGTTTTGTTATTACTCTTCAACTTGTTTATGTGTTCGTTCTTCTAATATTGCATGTTTCCTTTCTTCTTCTTCCTACTTCTGCTTATCTTCTTGTTCTTGCTTCTTCTTTTCTACCTCCAATCTCCTCTGTTTTTCCCTCTTCTTTCGTTCCGCTCTCTGCATCCTCTATTTCCCCTTTGCCTCTGCTACTAAAGCCACTTTCATAAGAGTTGGATCCCATTTAATCTTGCAACTTCGTTCTCCCCCTGGACTATAAGCAACCTTTCTCTTTCCCTTATCTTGTGTGGGGTTGCTCCCTTCCTCTAGCGTTGCTTCCGGAGTAGCTTCCTTTGGTAGAGTCACCTGTTAAGTTCCTGCAAAACTGATCGGATCATGAGTCTTGGAGGCATTATAGAAATTATTCCATGGATCCTCCTCCTGCCTATGAAATGTCCCACTGAGCCACTGAAAGTGAATTATTGCACAGTGGTTCTTGCCAATACCACTGGGATTATACAAATTAAAATCTCGAGTACCAAATGAAAATTCTCTCTCGTCTTTCCTTCGATATCCACAACTTTTAGGTTATTTATCTTGTACAATCCAATTTTCATAGGAAGAGTTTGCTAAGGTTATTTCTTCTTCATGTGCAACGATGCAGATAACCCTGTGGTGAGATAATATGACCCTTCTTGCATGACAAGCTTGTTAGTGGCATACCTTGGCAAAATATGCGATGACTTATCTTCGTCGAACACTCTAAGCAAGGTGCCATCCAGTGAGGCAAACCAATCTGCGCTCTCTGATATTTCCTCCATTACCGCAGGTGATATGCAAGGTGGTTCTTCCTTAAAGATCATCTTGTATAGCGGAATCAGGAAGTGGTCATTTATCTTCTCCATAATTCCCTGATGGTTGCAATCCGAGAGCGGCTTGTAGTGGATGTACATGGAAGGGTTTCAAGGTGTCCAAGACCAATTCATGCCAAGGAATGTGTTTTGTGTGCAGATTGCATCTAATAAATATGCAGACTTATTGAATAATTTCACTTTCCTGCCCTAGGAGGATTCAAGGCATTACCTACATGGATCATTAACTGTCAAGCCAACAATTTTGGCCAGTTGAGTAGCTTCCCTTCGTTCACAACCTGGTTCAAAAAGATTTCCCACCCTTCTGGAAAGGTATTTTTGCTCTGTTGACCATAGATTTTTCAAGCTAATATGATCAGCAGCTAATAGGATCACTTGAGAAGCTTTGTCTTATATGTGTTGGTAGGTGTCTATCGAAACTTTGAGGGCTCCTTCACCTTTTGTGCCTTGGTGGCATAAAAGAGTGAATCCATGAGTGTTTTTGGCTCAATAAATTGGTACATATGTTAGTAATCTGCTGCCAGAAAAGTAGTAAGCCTTCGTCCGCTAGTACTGCTTAAAGTCATGGTCTTCACATCAATATATGAGACAATCCAACTGATGGCATCTACAAATGAGAAGGTTGGATATCTGCATGCAACCTTGTGTATCCCTCGTCTCTGCACATTAATGTATACCTTCTGATCCTCTAGATCTGTTGCAAATTCCTTTGTTGAAAAAGCTTTGTTCACCTTCTACCATGTAAGATCTGAGTCATTTTCTACATACAGTTGAGTGTCTAAGTATACTCATAAGTTTACTGGTGTTTGCTCAATTTCTTCCCCGGTACTGCTTTTGATGGTATCTTTTGAAGCAATTCTATTGGTTTCCATGGTAACAGTGACTGCTGGAGAGAAGTGCTAAACAATTGTGGTACCTATGGGATAGAAAAGGCACTCATGGCAAGAAAACATTAGCTTTTGCAAATCTACCTTCACAGGAAGATTAGGCAACAAACCAATGAACTAGTGAGAAATATTGTACAATGTTTCTACGAAAGTGAGGGAGAAGTTTTGTGGGAACTGCACATTGCGCAGTCCCAGAAGCCAGGGTGTAGCATGAGGCTTGAGAATGCACAATTCACAATCTAGCCTGGGTAGTGACTGGGAGAGACTACGCATTGCGTAGTCTCAGTGGACAAGGTGGCAAGTTGAGCCTTGGAACTGCGCAATGCAAATTTGGGCCAACTTGTACTATGCATTGTGCAGTCTCTGAGGCCAAGCCTTAGCTTGAGCTTCTAAATTTTATAAGGCCCTGTTTGAAAACTGGCCAAGGGAAAGTGTAGATATGTCCGGTGAAATTGTGGGAAACAAGCATATCTGAAATATAATGAAAGTTAAAACATAGATCTGACTAAGTGTCGATGGATCAATGTGCATCGAGCGCATAAACTTTACAAACGGAAGGAAAAAAAAAATATGTGAGGAGAGTCGTTGAAACAGCAATCGCTGGTGTGCAAAAACAGGAAAATCGATGTGACACTTATGAAAGGCATACACAAAATTGAAACAACACTTCTAAAATCTAATACAAGTTAAAATGCCAACAACCATGAAGAGAAACAAAAAAAACAACACTCATATAAGTGAAATGATAAGAAGCAATAGAAAAGCGGAAAAATATGACAAAAGCATAACTCACCTAGAAAAGTGACGACAACTCCACAGAAGGTTCCTTGATCTCCTCGGGAATGCTAGAGATCTAAGATCGAATATGCAAATGAGCTCTAGAGGCATCTATTAAATATGTTTGGGCGGATTGGGGTTTATGACGCGCATGCCCAAAATCAAGGAAAATGTGACACTTGGTAAAAATTTGTAAAAATAGGGACTGTGCCACCTTCAGGAAACTAATGATTAATCCTTATTTTCTAGGGATTGATTTTTCTCTTTTTGATTTTTTTTTTCTTTTTTGGATTTTTTGGGAAACTTGTCATGCAGACTATCAAGGAATATTGTGTAGTTCTAGGGAATTAGGCAACTTCCTGACTCAGTGCATTTTTGTAGGTTTTAACCCCGTATAGAAATTACCTATATACGGATTTTAAAAACAGAAAATAAACAATGGAGAAAGCATAAAACATTAATCAAATATACACAGAGATTTTCCCCTAGATCCCAAAATCGGGACTAACAGATTGATTTTTCATTATATTCCTTTCAATGTTACAATACATATATATACATGCTGAAGCATCCATAAACCCCAATCCATTAACCATGGATTAGAACATAATTTTAGTTCCCTTGATCGGATCTACAAAATACCATGGGCAGAAAACCATCATACCCAAAACCATGTGCGAAAACCACGCACAAAAACCATAGGTAGGTCCGCCCACCTAATATAGGGGCTAGTCATTGAAATAATATAACACACACCCAACATTCTCCCACTTGTTGTTTTCTTTCCATGGGGGGCCATAGGAGAGCTTAGTCATTGGTCCAGCACTGCAACGCCCATTGTTTCTCTACACCAAGAAAACTTCTCAATGCTCATAGAATTCATCAATGCATCTGCAACATTCTTCAAAGTGGTCACCTTTACCAGCAACACCTTTTTGTCCTCAGCCATATCCCTCACAAAGTGATACTGAACATCAATGTGCTTTGTATTTGAATGATAAGCACAGTTATTTTCCAAGACAATTTCACTTTGGCTGTCACAGTCTATCCTTATAGCTTGTTGTACCAACCCCATACTTGAACACAAACTCTGAAACCAAAGTACTTCATTGCTTGCATGAGTGGTTGCCATGTATTCTGCCTTTGTAGTTGAAAGTGCCACTACAACCTGTCTCTTGCTCATCCGACTAATTGCACCTCCAAATAGGTTAAATACATACCCACTTGTAGATATTCTCTGATCCAGATCTCTAGCCCAGTCTGTATCACCAAATCCATGGATGTCCAAAACTCTATCCAATCCTGGTCTTCCATGGTAACATAGACCATAATCACTAGTGCCACGAAAATACCTGAAAACTCGCTTCACTGTTGTCTAATGCTCCTTCCTTGGTTTTGACATAAACCTTCTCAATACTCCCACTGCATGTGCAATATCTGGTCTAGTACAGACCATTGCATACATCAGGCTACCGAATTCACTTGCGTATGGAATACGGGACATGTCCTCTTCCTCTTCTTGTGTCTTGGGACATTGTTCAGCAGATAACTTTACACCAACGGGAATAGGAACCTTCACTAGTTTACTATCCTACACATTAAACCTCTGCAATATTGTTTCGACATACTTCCTCTGGTTTAACTATAGCTTCATTTCTTCCCGATCTTGTTTAATTTCCATGCCCAAAATATAGTTTGCAACACCAAGTTCTTTCATGTTCAATTTAGAGGACAACTGGGTCTTCAATCCCTGGATAATTTCTTTGTTATTTTCAATCAACAACATATCACCCACATACAAGACCAAATAAATAACATGGTCACCAATTAATTTAAAATACGCATAGTGGTTTTCTTTGCTTATGGTGAAGCCAAGTTCCCATATATATTTATCAAATTTCGGATACCACATCCTTGGTGTCTATTTTAACCTATACAGAGACTTTTTTAACCTTCATACCAGTTCTTTCTTACCCTTCACTACAAAGCCTTCAGGTTGCTTCGTGTAGATCTCTTATTAAATGTCCCAGTGAAGAAATGTTGTCTTCACATCCATCACGTTCTACCTCAAAATCAAAATCAACAGCAACATTTAAAAGTAATCTGATAGAAGTTCCTTTGGCAATAGGAGAAAAAATATCACCAAAATCAATTCCCGCCACCTGGGAATAACCTTTTGCTACAACCCGAGCTTTGTATTTCTCCACCTTGCCTTATGCATTCATCTTCTTTTTAAACACCCATTTGTTGCCAATGGGTTTCCCTCCAACCAACAACTCCACCATATCCCAAGCCGCATTTTTGTGCAAATATGTCATTTCATCAACCATGGCCTCTTTCCAAAGTTTGCCATCCTCTGAATCTAATGCTTCCCTGACAGTTCGAGGATCATCATCAGTAATAGATAAAGAAAAATTTGAATAGAAATCAGTTGGATTATACCTCTACGGTTGCCTCTTTTCTCGAACCGATCTTCTCACAGTTGGAGTTTGTGTCTCATTATCGTCTGATACCTCTCCTGTTGTAGAGTCTAGTTCCTCCTCCTTTAGCTCAAACTCTAACTTCTCAGGTTCACTTGGTAGAAATTCATGTCTAATAACATCTTTCACTTCTCTAAACACCACATCATGGTTCTATGCAACCTTCCTTTTTTCTAGGTTCCAAATCTTATAACCTTTTAAACCATCCTTATACCCAATAAGGATGCACCTTTCAGATTTACTATCCAACTTGGTTATTTTCTCCTTTGGAACATGTATATATGCATCACATCGAAATACCCTCAGATGTGAAAGAAAGGGTTTCTTACCAGTCCATACCTCTTGTGGAGTCTTGTCCTCCAACGTTGATGAACGTGATCTGTTGACCAAGTAACATGGAGTCTCCACTGCCTCTGCCCAGAATTCTTGTCCTAACACGACACCACTGAGCATGCTTCTTGCCATTTCCATCAATGTCATTTTCATTCTTTCTGCAACTCCATTTTGGTGAGGTGTGTATGGAGTAATCTTCTGTCATGCTATACCACACTTCTTACAAAACTCTTCGAATTCCTTCTTGCAAAACTCTCCACGTTATCTATCCTCAACACCTTTATCTTCTTCTCTGTCTATTTTTCCATCAGAGCCTTAAATTTTTTGAACCTGTCAAAGACTTCAGATTTCTTTCGAAGGAAATATATCCATGTATTCCTTGACAAGTCATCTATAAATGATACATAGTACATAGACTTATCCAGTGATGGAACCAACACAGGTCCAAACACATCATTGTGCACAAGCTCTAATATATGTTTCACCCTCTTAGCACCAGAGGGAAAACTCACCCAATTCTGCTTCCCATATACACAATTTTCATAGAAATCAAAATCCAAAGAATAATTAGACATACCTTCTACCATACCATTACCATGAATTATTTGAAGGCCCTTATCTCCAATATGTACAATCCTTTGATGCCACAACATGGTCTTTTCTCTAGAGACCACTATATTTTCTGCTCCACTTTCAGGAACCACAGAATTGTTGTACCCATCAATAACAGTGCTACCTTGAAGCTTGTATAGAGTTCTAATCCAAAATCCCTACATCAATACAAGTGCTCCCTGAAACATCTTGCAGGTATCCTTATCGAACACTATTTTTACACCTGCATCATCTAGGTTGCTTACAGAAATCAGATTTATGACCAATGCAGGAATAAGCAGAACACCCTGAAGTGTTCTAATCCTTCCACCTTGCAACTTCACCTTTACTTTTCCGCAACCAACGATTATAACCTTCCTTTCATCCCCTAAGAATACATCACCACCATCATATTTATCATACTCGCAGAACCACTCCCTATGGAAAGTGAAGTGAAAGGATGCACCTGAGTCAATCAACCATGCCTCATGATCTACATGTGTACTTGAATAAGAAGCCAAGTACACATCCCCACCTTCATCTGACCTGGTTTTTTCCTCTGTAGAAGGAGCATCATCAAATCCATTTCCTTTCTCAGGAGATTTAGATCTACAGTCCTTTTTGAAGTGCCCTTCCTTTCCGCATTTCAAGCACACCTTTATAGTTTTTCCTGAAGATTTAGATCTCCCACTCGAAGATTTATTTTTGTTTCTATTCTGGGACCGTCCTCGTACAAACAATGCATCACCATTATGGCCCTCCGTATTTTTCCATCTCATCCCCTCCGACAGCAAGGATGATACTATTTCATCAAATTGCAAGGTAGTTGCATTTATACCTATTGCAACTACCAAGCTATCCCACGAATATGGTAGAGAACATAACAAATTGATGCACTTATCTTCATATGAAATTTTTATATCAACAGATAAAAACTGGATTACCATAGTATTAAAGGTGTTCATATTCTCTGTCACCGAGTATCCATCCTTCATTCTCAGGTTATACAACTTTTTCCAAAGGAACAGTTTATTCACCAGAGACTTAGATTGGTATAAATTCCCTAACTTGTTCCACAAAGCCTTCGTTGAAGCTTCCCCTGATACATTCAACAATATTGAATCTGAGATACACAATCGTATTGTGCTCTTTTCCTTCTGATCAAACTTTGCCCAGTCTTCAACTGACATTGTCATTGGTTTAGTACCTGGATCCACTGCAATCCACTTATCTTTGTCCACTAACAAATCCTCCATCTTGAGTTTCCACAACTAAAAACCTTGACCATTAAATTTCTTGATCTCTATATTTCCACTGCTCTCCATCTTCTTTCACCACAAGAATCGATCCCGCAGATCTCCCACTGAACAGGGTCTACCACAGGCCCAAGAAAAAACCCTCGGCAGCAAAGGTGTCCCCTTGAAGCCAAAACAACTATGATACCAAATGTAGGTTTTAACCCCATACAAAAATTACCTGCATACAAATTCTAAAAACATAAAATAAACGATGAGAAGAACATAAAACATAAAACAAATATACACAGATATTTTCTCCTGGATCCCAAAACCAAGACTACTAGATTGATTTTTCATTATATTCCTTTCAATGTTACAATACATATATATACATGTCGAAGCATCCATTAACCCTGGATTAAAACATAATCGTAGTTCCCTTGACCAGATCTACAAAATACCATGGGCAGAAAACCACCATACACAAAACCATGTGCTAAAACCACGCACAAAAACAATAGGTAGGTTCGTCCACCTAATATAGGGTCCAAATTTTGTTTCCACGGGGCGCTGCCCCAGAGCCCCCTCAAATCCCCCTACAGTTCCCCTGTTGCACACAGTGCAATGAACAGGGGGGGCAATACCTCAAATCCCCCGACAGTTCCCCTATTGCACACAGCGCAACGAACAGGGGGGGCTATCGCCCCCCCTGTGAGCCCCCTACAGGTGGGGCTAGTCGTGGAAAGAATATAACACACACCCAACAATTTTGTAGTTTCTGAGCTCAAGAAGTGGATTGCACAGATTATGAGCTTAGTGTTAGGCTTTTATACATGACTGCGTAGTTCTCATTCTCAAGGTTGATCTTCCTGTCAGGATTGCACAATTTCCATCATCAACACTAGCTTTCCCTCATAAATTGCGTGGTTTCTGGAGGCAAGCCTAGGACTACTGCAGGATCAATTCAAAAGGTTAGATTGTGACTCAAAATATCAGTTAAGTATGAAAACAAGAAAACACAAGCATAGGTAAAAAGAATAAGTCTTTGATCAGATCATGAATACTTGACGAAATCCAAAGATAATCTCATGTAAACATAAAGGAAGGCTCCAAAATTAAAACATGGGAAAAATTTTGGAGGGTGGTTGTAGCCACTACAACAGTATATAAAGCTCACTGCTAAATTTGTATGTATAGAACACCAAGGACAGTGTTCCTTTAAGGGGGTGGGGACTGTAACAACCCTTTTTGCTACACCTCTTGTAAATGTCACAATGAATTGTAATTCATGTAACTAATGAGGAAATACATATAACTATTGGGTTGAAGGAGTGGAAATGGATTCAAAGGTCAAAGGAGGAGTTGCTTGGGAAGTGATTAAACCATGCTACTTCATTTATTATGCTACAAGCTCCCTTACTAAGTTTAATGGGCTACATAGCAAACAAGTAGGTTGAGTATGGGTTCCATAATGGAAGGACGAACCCCATACCACCTATGTCCTTGTAGGGCATGTTGCTGTGTTCAACACATAAGAGGAAGACAACCGGATCAATAGGAAAAAAGAGGCTAACGGGAAGGAGAATGTGAGATAGCATGCAAAGTATGCTCATAGGTGACAATATAAATTGCAAGAGAGCTCACAAGAGAAAATAAAAGAAATAAAATAAAAAATGGGTGTAATGTAATCACAAGAGCAGGAAAATGTAGAGGAGGATGGCACATAGTGGAGACATTGTGTGCTTTGGACTCTTGTTTAGCAAGTGGAGACACGGTGGGATCTAGACTCTTGTAGTGTTCAATAAGTGGAGACATTGTGTGCTCTGGAATCTTATTTAGTAGGTGGAGATAATGTGGGATCTGGACTCTTATATTGTTTAGTAAGTGGAGACACCGTGTGCTCTGGACTCTAGTTTAGAGGGTGGAGAAATTGTGTGCCATGTATTCTCATGTGACTTGGTTAATTGAATTGGTTTGAATTCCCTTAAGAACATAACTCCTCAAACTATGAATATGGAAGGGTGGTTAGTTGCAATAAATATTGCAATTTAGCTGGCTTATGGTTGGGTGGAGAGTTGGAGCCACTCTCTCATTTTCCAGTCATTCAAGTTAATCAAATAAGTGTATTTACATGCACATATGTTGCACTACGAAAGATGAATGATGTTGTTATGTGTTATGACAATGTATGTATCAACATTGTTAATGGATGAATGTTTTATTCTTGTTTGTCTACAATGATATGCCTATGTGAATGTTCTCATGGTTATGAGGGACTTGCAGATCCTTGTGGTTGTTATTACTTTCTTGAATTACATAGTTATTTACATGGTCATGTGTGGATGCTTGATGTGCTCAACTAAAATATTGCAGTGTATGAATTTATTTATTTGGTATGTTATGGATATCACAAATCTCTGGCTGTTTAAGAATGTTGAGTGTCTTTCCTATTAAAGAACTAAGAATAATGCAATGTAAGATATATTAGTGGATCTGATGGTTATTGTTGGGATTCATTTTTTGGTAGGATCTGATGTTGTTGTATTTGAATTTACAGAGTAGAATTAGCTATGACTTAGCTTGTTTAAGTGCTTGATAGTATGCATGTTGATAGATCCATTCATTGCATAATGGTTATGGATAATATTTGAAATGGGAGTGTTTGAATAAAAGTTTCATTCTTGTAGAAGGTGGTGTTTTGAGCAACACCAAGCTTCAAGGAAAGCTTTGGATGAGTCCCTTGAATTTCTTATAATTTCTAAGTCTAAGTATTAAAGAGATCAAATTGTGTATCCGGGTTTGGATAAGTTGATGGTAGGATTTTTTATTTGGGTTGGATGCACTTTAGGTAGACTAGAAGATGTGTTTGGGAATCCAAGCATCAAGTTATTTTACACATGCATTTTTGGGAATGTACTAGATTTGAAATAATTTGAATAACTCGTAGAGGATGCAAGTAAGAAGTAATATCCAGTGAGAGACCCACTTAGGTGGAGCCAATGTTATGTTGTTTGGTAAGTAAATCCAAGATTTGGTTAATTTGGGAGGTTACACATAGTAAAAACATATTTGCAGGGCCAAATATGCATCAATTCAAATTTAAATCTTCATGAATGTATTTGAGGTGGGTCTAAGCCTCGTGGAATGTTTGTGAGAGCTCAAACTAGCATGGAGCCAAATTTCATAGAATGTATAGTATATCCAGGGTGGGGCCAGCATGGTGGATTAATTGTGTGAGTACCAGACATCTTGTGGACATATGGAAATCCAGAGGTCCGAGTGTCTGGGAGGTATGCCAAAGTGCAAATTCCATGCACACCTAGATATCCCCTAAAACTAGATAGAAATGAAATCGTTGCATTGCATGAAATACTTAGATCTTGTGGGACCCACAAAATAAGATGAGGTGGAAAGTGCCATGAATGAAAAATGACATCTAAGTGGATGCTATGTTGATGTAGAAGGTGATGTGGCAGAGCCATGTGGGCCACATATGGATGTCACGTAGCAATGACTTGTTGATGTGGCAAGAGTTAATTGGTCAAACTTTAAAAGGGCATAGATTTCAATTCGGAAGTTGAATCAAGATAAAATTTCTATCGTCAGAAATCTCTAAACGAGCTGAATGTGATTGTGGTATTTAATTTGGGTTTTTACAAAGTTAGAAAAAGAGGATTTTTCTAACCCCATCTTCATAGTGAGATCATAAATGTCGGATTAATTGCAAAGTAACACCTTCCGCAACCCAAGGAAGAAAAAGGGGGTGGGAGGGAGAATTACAATGCAACAAGGGTAGTAGGAGTGTGATGGGTTAAAAAACATAATTTTATTATGCATGGTGTATGTGATCCATCTCATACAATCAATTGTAATATTATGCATTACTTCAAGGGTTAATGTTGGAAAGAGAATATATGTTTTCCTCTGTGATTATCGTTCGAGATTCTAAACTTCTTATACATCACATAATAGTTGATTCCCTTCCTCATGAAACTAGGTTGAAAATATAATGAAAAGGATCAAAACTATATTCCCCTTTTTTCTCTCTATCAAATCAAATCATATGCTCAGGGAAAACAACTAAAAATTAGATGTAATGGAAAATGAATAGGTGGATTTTAATATGGGTGAATTGAGGGTCAATGAGAAAGCCTCATGGTGCCCTATCCCTTGACATTTTCTTCATGAAATAAAATGTCAAAAGCCCCTTCACTTTAGGGACCTCTTGTTTAATCGAAGAATTCATGTGACAAGTAATCAAAAGGAGCTTCATGCGATGGTGCTCCAAGTATTTCTATGTATTCATTTCCCTACCTAGTTTGAGATGGATAAAATGAAAGACATTAAATAGGAAATAATGGAGGTGTGAGAGTGTAGAAAAGTGGTCCTGTCATATCTCTTTCACCTCTAAGGCGGAATCATTGCATGATTCTAGGCTAATCTGGAAGCAACGCAAGGCGCAGTAGTTTGAAATCCATTCCCCATATCCTCTATAATCTTCAAGATGGATATCATGGGATATGTCATGTCATGATGGAAAATTGATCAATATGCAGATGTGGTATCCTCTACACCAAAAGGAATGGAGAATGGAAGATATTTTAGGGCCCTGGATGACGGTTATTCTCGAGGTATAAAGCATGCAACAATAGATGAAACACGGGATTATAAACTCACTTATACTACCATTCGTGGCCCAAGGAACATATTTCCCTCTTATGGGGAGCTTTGGAAAATTCAAGCAATATGCGTAGGTGGAATCCACTTTTCCCCATGTTGAATTCAAATTATTGCAATTGAAATTTCCTTTATATTTACTTCACCCTCCTAATGCTAAATAATCAGGAAACATTCAAAGGGTGAAAGGGGCATAGAATAACAGTAAATTGCATCTTATGTTGAGCATGGAATTCCTTCTAATTCTAAAACTATGTCCAACTAATGGCTTTGGAGCACTACAACTTATTGGGTTCTAAGTTTAGTTTGAGTTGAATGCAATTATTGTTATTTTTGGTGCTTCAACCCTTATCTCCTGGTTATACTCTAAGTACCGACTTGTTTTGCATTTTTGGATGTATGTGGTATAATGATGGTTCTATAATTTTGTATGTTGGTTTGACTGATACATATGGCTTTATAATCCCTTTAGGATGGGAGTCAATCCACCTTTAAGAAGGTGTATGGAAAATTCGAGGCAATAATGTCTACTTTCGCAATTACAATATAGTTTGTTCAATTGGGGGTTTGCAGTGCACAATAACTTTTGTTACATATCGTTCAAATTGTGCTCTTCAAACTAAAGTGAGGAGGTTATTGGGTATAGGTGTGAAAACCAACTATGCAATTTGGGGAAATTAATAAGTAGAGTAGAGTTCAGTTGAGAAAAATCTATTAACCATGAATCAAAAAAGTGGCTTGGGACCTTAATATGGCTCTCTACGTGCACAATTGCAATCGATGCAAGAAGAAATTCTCACTTTCCAACTAAATCACAAAAACGTGACCTCTATTATTACTTCTTCCATGGAAATATTTATACAGCATTGCAATATGATAAAGAAGACATAGAATAAAATATTTGCCCTGCTTTAGAAAATGGAAGAAATTCAACTCTCTTTGGGACAACATCATTTAGAATCTTCTCAACAAGCACATTTTCCATCTCTCCTCAACTTGATATTTTGAATCTAAATGAACCAGTTAGGGATGAAGGAATGGGTTTTATATAGAATGTGTTTACCTTTTCTCATGATGTTTAAGTGAAATGTAAGTAAAAATTTGTAGGAATTTGGGAGTTTTCTTTGGAATATTTTCACTTTTTGAATTTTTTCTCATGATGTATAAGTGATATGTAAGTAAAAATTTGTAGGAATTTGGGAGTTCACGAGGGGGAATTTACTCCCCGGTGAAGCTTCTGTTGGTAAGTGGGATAAGAACTTTCGGGAAGCAGCACTGGTTATTTGTGTAGTTTGGTGGATAAAGGACCTTAATTGTTGGTTTCATGGGATGGGAGGTGAGTCATTGGAGGAGAGTCATGTTATTGGAGAGCATGGGGGCTATCTATCACACCTCTACCCTACCCTATGTGTTGTAAGGTCGAAATTGAGTGGAAATTCAAGGCTCAATGTTGGTAATTCTATAAGGGATGAGATTTCAGTCATGACCATTTGGGACCCTAGTTCACTAAGGGCGGTGATGGTCGTGGGGATGCTTCTGGTGACGGAGCACGTGGCTTTCTCAGGTGTTGGGGATACCTTCATGTTGACCGGGGAGATATTATTGTTTTCTTTGCGATAGCTAATTGTTCCTTGTGTGTCTTTATTTTTTGTTTAGTTTTTTATTGGTTTGGTCTTTGTGATGGTGTTCAATGGTTCTACAGTTTGGATGGGGTAGCCACTGAAGTTGGCAGAAGCGCAAGAATGGCTCACACCCCTCTTCATTATATTCATTTGTCCTTGGAGTGACAAAGTGTTAGTGTACTGGGAGCTCTCGGAAATTCATTTCATGTGTAAGGTTCAGACAACTATTGCTAGATATGAGGGTATGTCGTAGTGCTAGTTTTGGGTTTTGTTGTAGGTGGTCTAGGTCTACAGAGTAGGGTAGATGGCTTAAGACTATCTGTAGGTCGAAGGGTGGTCATATCTGCAGTAGTGGGTGTTGGCTTGAGGGGGCCTGACCCAAGTTCAGCGTTAATTAGCCAAACAAATCCCTACACTACTGGCCCTTTCGGCATCAATCCGCAGAGCGCGAACTGAAGTCTCACCCGAAGCAGTATGGGGGGATGCTGGAACCAAGTTTCCACACCCTGAGATGGTCGTGATGTCGTTTTATTCCTTCTATTCCTGCCTTCGCGCAAGTCACTTAATTCTAGGGCTCTATCCCTCTAACCCCTTATTCCTCCCTTCTATACTTCCGCGAAAGGGTATGGTTGGCCTTCGCGCAGCCCTAACCTTCGATTCAGATACTTTCGCGCTACTAAGGTAGTGTATTGCACAGATTGTCAAGTTACCTTAAGAATCTTACTTATCTTATTAGATAATTACAATTAGCACCGCGTAAATAGATGTTCTTACTTGCGTTCAGTTACCCAACATAATTGCATTCATTCGTGCATCATATAAGCATTATAAAGGAAATTCATACATAAAATGACAAGATGCATTAATCGGAACAAAGACACAGAATTTCCATAATACTTCTCTTTATTGATATCTTCAAGCGATTATAGACTCTATCCACCCTACGCACAAAGATGCAGGGGTCTGCGCTCTGAGCTGCGGACTTCCACCCTAGGCCCCTACGCACTCAGCTGCAGAGCCTCTACCTACGCTACGACTTGAAACTTAGACTTCTTACTTCAGAGCTATGACTATCTTCTTCATTACATTACTATAAAACTACTTAGAGCTTAGCTCATTTTATACAATCCCATGGTCCGCGGACCATGGGTAGATCTTTTACAACCGACTTTACTTTACAAAACTAAGGGTGGACAACCCTTTATGACACCTGACACCTTCGCGCTCCGCGACCACAAAATGCGGATTCTTTACAAGTTTATTACAAAATTTGACCAAAACGAGGGCTTTTAGCCCCAAAACTATCCTTGGGGGATCCCGTTCCCAACAGGCCCCCAACACAAACATCGTGACTCGCCCTCGAGTCACTTAGCAAGCATAGAGATATTTGCACGAAGCCCTTCCAGCTCGACCCGTATGACCGCAACCTCAGTCGTGCACTACGTTGTCGCCTGCTTCGCGTCTTCGACCATCTGCTCGGTTACTCCTCCTGCGTTGTCAGCCTGAAGCGTTTGTTGTGTTGCTTGCAGAGTTGCAAGCTTGCCTTTGATAGATCTTGTCACTGTGTAAGCCTCATCCAGCCAAGGCTTTAGTCTTGCCTTCAGAACTGCTTCCTTGTGCAACGCTTCCGTCTCTAATCGCTAGACATTGGGGTGCTCCTGCAAGCTTTTTAGGACCTCAAATGATTTCTCAAACAGTTGTGTGCAGTCTACTACTACACTATCCACCACCGCTACTGCTTCTGTGACAGCATTCGCTCACTGTTCCTTCACTTCTGGCAGAGTTGAAGGTTGGGCCTTCAACTACAACTCTGTGATCTACAGGTTCAACTCCAACTGAACCCACACCATCTCAGTACGAGTGTCGCACACACCTGTGGCCAGTTTGCAGATGCGCACCTCGACTGGCTCCTCTTTAGGAATGGCCAATTCTGGAACCATCTGGCATGCCTCCTCGACGACCTGCATAATGCGCTTGCTCTGATTGGTTGCCTCAGCCTCAGCGGCGATGGAATCATCTCTCTGTAGCGCCATCTACTCGTTGTTGATCCGTTGTTCATTGATCACCTGGAGGGCGCAGTGCTCACGGGCCCTCAGCTCTGCAATCACTCCATCTTGAAAGAGGTGGAGCACTTCACGCAAGAGCACTGCCAGATTCAACCCTACTCCCTTTAGGGCGCTGACAGTGGGTTCGTCAGCCTCATTTTCTATGGTCAGTTCTCTATCAGGCAGCACTATCGCACTGGACGCCTTTACACGCAGCATCTCGGCAGCCTCTGAAGTGCCGATGGCAAGGCTGGTAGACATTGTGCCAACCTGCAATGTGCGGGTCTGTAGCTCCTGCAAACCTGTCTAGATAGCGCCCAGGATGATCTGATGCTGCTACTCAAATTATTGCAGGGCCTCTGCGGCGACATCCCTCACTGTGTCACCGATATCATGCAAGTTGCCCTCTATTAGCATGATACGGTCCAGTGATGTCTTGGTCACCTTTGATTTCTTCCTGGACCCACCTTTCTCCAGCTCCCTTGGGCACTTGATGTGGGCGGACATCACCTGTGCGTCCGCGTCATGCTACTCATCTGTATCCTCCTCAGTCTCAGGTGAAGGTGACCTCGTGCCTTTGTCAGAGCCTCACTCAGTCCCACCTATCTGTTATGACATCTATTGCGTGGCCTCGCACTCCACCTAAGCCTTATCAGCGGCCTCCTTTTTCCTCTTTTCGGCCAGCTACATCATCTTAAGCTTGGCCTCCTCCTTCTTTCTTTGTGCGGTGGACTTACTCCCTCCCACCGCCAAGTCTATTGTAGCACGCCACTCTGTCGACCATTGATCAAGTACCGCATCAATGGCATCATCCGTTGCCAGGTAAGGCAAGTTGTACCATTTCTACGCAGGGTCCTTCCATGCCTTGATAGATACATGATGAAAGTCTGCTTTAAATTTTGCATAGCCCTACAGGTTGGCGTACAACGTAGGAGACAACCGCGATTTGCGATTGATAGCCATGCGGATGTTCATCTCCATCAAGATCCAAAAGATCTTGATGTCCTTGACTCTTTGCTTCTGGGAGGTCCTTTGTCGCCTACATCGAAGTGTACTTCGTTGCTTCTACGAGGTCTAGCACGACTGAAGGGAACTGACTATCCTCTGGCAGCTCCCACGCTACCAGCAAAATTGACAACAAGAGCCACGTGTAGTGGAACATCTTGCTCAGCTCCTGCGCTTTGCGGCAGTTCATCAGGAACTCACCGCAAAGCTAGTCCGACCAGTTGAACTAGACTCCTTCGGTGCACTGGACTGCTAGCGCGACGACAAGTGCCGACACCTCATCAGTGCGACACTCCCTCATTTCCTTCCTAAGATCTGTGTGGCTACATTCACAACAGGGTCGCATATGCTAGATATAGCATATCGCGCTGCTTCTTCACTAGTTTAAACTTTTCCTTCATAGACTCTGCGAGCGCCTGCTCTCCACCTTTTCCGCCAAATATCATGGCCGGATTCTCTCCTATGTAAGGCAATTGCATTATCCAGTGAATCAATCTATCTATGATGGGTATTGGCTCCTCTAGCCACAAACATCCATCATGCCCACAAACATCCATCATGCACCAAGCACAACAGTTGCTTGATGACCAATACTGTCACCGGGGTGTGGTTGTAGTGCAGCACCCAAAGCAGGTTGAGCAACCCTGCCTTTTCCACTCCTCTAAGCCACCTCCGCGGCTCCAATGCAGTCATTCTAGTATTCGTATCAATGATGTGGCACATCAACTGCTTGGTCACCAAGTGTGGGAATTTTTCGTGATAAGCCAAGTCCCAGTCCTCAAGTTTCAGCATCAACACCCGCGCCAAGTGCGGTACGTTGAAAACAATATCATCCGGCAGTAGAGAGTTTGCAAGGGGGTCTTGCTTTCATCAATGTCTTTTGACACCTTGGCCTTGGGCTTGTGCGGAGGGACATACTCAGGCAACCGAGTAACAAGGTCTGCACCCTGGGCTTCAACCTCCTCTACTTTGATTCCCACATCCTCATCGTCCATCGGGATGTCTCCAATGTCTTCCTCCTCTGGCTCCAAATTTATGGCCTTCCCTTTCTCTTGTGCGGTGGGTTTTGGTGGGTTTCTCCTTCGCAATGCGCACACCGGTATGGTAGGTTGTTTGCCCTTTCTGTCCTTGGCAATCTCTTTGGTTGGGGTCGGCTTTGGTCTCGGCATCCTCGGCGATTCAGGGACTTCTGCTAATACTTCGGCCACTTCTGGAGCAGCTACTTCTAGCTCTATCTTCATTTCTGGCGCCGACTTCTCTGCTACTTATTCGGTATTTATAGTTTCTGCGAGTGCCGACATAATGCTTTCCAATAGAGCTCACGACGTCTTTGGTAAGTTTTCAAATGTTGGAGTCTCTTTCAAAGCCTCGAATAATTCTCAGTTCATGAGAGCCTGAGAGCTCAACAACTCAATTCTCAAAATGCCAAGTGTTTTTCGCTAGGCAGCCACTTGTAATTTATAAGGCATTTTGAATTTAAATCCGACCATTCCCCCCAAATTCGGTTCATTAATGCTGGATTGGTGGCAGATTTTGAAGGATGTGAGCCATAAATTTTGTCTTAAATTCTAGCTGCCCGCCCCATTTGGCCGCATTTCTACCATCAAATCATGAACAATGACTTCAACAGTCACTTTCCTACCGACCTACATTGTGAGGACCACATCCAGACTATATACATTTTTATTTTTATTTTTTTTATTTTTTTTAAACAGCAAATACAACTAGAAAAGAAACGCATTGAAATTCAAATTTATTTAGCATACACATTCTTGCCACTCCTTTCAGGAAATGTATCATAACATTTTCATACTTTTAACTAAGATCAATAGTAATGAAATACATATGTACCGTTCTCCAGAAGGCGAGACTCCACTTGCTCAGCTGTTGCTGATATTCCCTTGTAGTTGGTCACCTCCGCGAGTGAATGATGACGCACTTGATCCGAATGCGAAGACCCACCGGTTAACCTCCCAGCCTACTCCTTGGGTACTCTTCTTCCCCGCGGACCCCCGAGCTGCAATGGGGTTGTACAATGGAGGAAAGCACTAGCTGGTAGAGGAGAGCACACCTTGGCTCAAGAGTCCCCTCTCTAAAATCCTCTACCTCACCAAACTCACTATAGCTTCGTAATCATTGCTCTGCAATCATCTCATCCATCCAACAATAGGGATCCCACCCCAAAAAGTCCCTTCTCCCATGGCTTGCCCCTTCTTTTATAGGAGTCCTCATAGGTGACACTTGTCATGTCATGCATAATTAATTTTTTTTTTATAATTCAATAGCTTGATTATTCACCCACCCATGTGTCATTCTCACATCAAGGGTCTCCCAAAATTATTTACTTAAATTTTTATTTAAAACCGATATTTTCCTCACCTCAACAAGATTCCTATTTCTCCTCCTAGTTGTCCCTTTATTCCCCCTTTATATTCCTTAATTTGTGTTCATTACTTGAAGTCAATTAATGAGTCAAGATTTTATCCCCAATCTACTCCCTAATTTAACTCAAGTTATCTCCTAGATGGATATTCTTATGTTGGTTGTTGACACATGGAGCTTCTCTACAATTCTCTAAATTTAATTTATTATTCTCATTTTAATTCACCTTCCTCTTTTCTTAATTAGGTTTAAATTAGTTTAGGATTAATCATTATCCTTACAATTATGTTTGTCTTTTCCCTTTTTCCTAATTAAACCACATAATCTTCCTAGTATTTTCCAACATGGGAAGGGTAGAGTTTTTAAGGTACTCTATTTTATTTCTTCCTATGATCCTCCTTATTCCAAGTTTTATTTTTGATTTAATTACCTTGGTTTCTAATCATCATTTACCCTTGATGTAACTTTACCTAGTTTTCATTCCTTACTTATATTTATTTATTATTATTTATTTTTACTGATTCCAAGGGTGCCAAGTTTGGTAGTGCCCTTCAAGAACTTCCCTAGAAGTTCCAAGGGTGCCACACCTAATAGTTTATTTGTGATGCCAAGGGTGCCAGTTTGGTTGTGCCATCAAGAAGTTCCCTAGAAGTTCCAAGGGTGTCACACCTAGTAGTTTATTTGTGATGCCAAGGGTGCCAAGTTGGTCATGCCCTTCAAGAAATTCCCCTGAAGTTCCAAGGGTGCCACACCACTTGCCCTTCAAGCATCCAGTGACTACGAGGGGAAAGTATAGTGCAACGTCATAGACCACTATCATCTCCTATGTTGCCTGCTATAGTGAGACTAATGGTGTCGGGGATCAAGGAATCCGCCTTGATGCGCGCCCCCGATAAAGTCCTCATGAGCGACCCAACTTTGGGACCTGCCCTCATGGCATCGTGATCTTCAAGGCGAAGGTGTTTCAACCCTTACAGCCCAAGTCACGGCGGGAGTGCTAGTGGGTGAAATCAGGGACTCTGTCCCACCCCTCCCATGTAGTTCCATCCACCTGTACAACCCCATCACCCATGTGTGGATCATTCGGTCAAGCAACTAATCTGTGTGTACAACCATTAACATATCATCAGAATATAGTTAAACATATATGGCAGATTTCAAGATCGACTTAGACTTTAAAAGATAAACTAATATGAATTTTCATCAAACCAGGTGTCATCGACATGTCATATGCAAGTGCCTCTGATGGTTTCCTGCCATACTCAATAATCATCAGTAACAAGGTTTCTCAATGCTAGTCAATTATCATAATAGCATCATTAACAATTCCTGGTCATTCACATCATTGTCCATTGTAAGTCTGAACTAAAGGAAGTAGGTAACATAGGGGACACATCCCTCATGGCTATCATCAATAATCATTAATGGAAACATACATATTCATTAAGCTATCAACATCGTAACATCATAGAAATGTACCTATCCATCAAATTTATCCTCATTATGCTTTTGGTAGAGCGCATACATATTCTTTACTACCCTCATCATAAATTCAAATAGAGACCAACTTAACTATTTAATATTGCAATCATCAGAATACTGATAGATAAGATACATAACCATTCATGCTATCATAATATCAATGGAAAGCATTCATAAACATCACAACCATGAATATCTCAATCGCTAATAATAGTGTCATGGGTCCAGATCCTCAATCTGAGGTCCTCGAAGAATAAAGTGTCTAAGATAATGTCGTATTAAGGTCAGGAAACTAGAGTGGGCACTACATACACCCCCTCTTAACAATGGACTTCGTCCCGAAGTCCTCAAAACATAAAGGAAAACGACGGCACATATCCTAGGAATCCTTCCTGAAACTCTTGCTAACCTTCTGGTAACAGGCATCTCTGATTTTTTTAAATTAAGCACATTTTTTCTTAAGGAATTAAAATCAATTAACAAATTCGTTTTCATCTTCTGGATTAAGTAATTTTCTCAACTAATTTATTTATTATTATTTTTATCATTTTTACCTAATTAGTTCTATTAGGCCCTCATGAAACATTGTCATAAAATCTAATGCTTCTCATTTTCATTCCTTTAACCTCTTGAATATTCAAGAGTGTCTTTCAAGTATAGTTCCTTCGAACATGAGCTTGAGATGTAATGCCCAACAATTGTCCTTGTTATGATCATCCTTCATACTATGTTCATAATGCAAGTCTTTTTTTTTTCTTTTTTTTTGAATAATTTAACTTTAAGTAAAATGTCAATATGTGGATTTACTAGCACAAAAATACAAATAACAAAGCACCAATGAAGAGAATAACATGCCTTAGTTTTCACTAGATCAAAACATATTAGACTGTCATATATCCAGGAAACATGATATCAAGGTCCACACAAACTAATTGCTTTGGATTTACAAACTAACTGAATTATCATCGCATTACACCTCTTACTTACTATACAAGTCCATGTTGACACTGATCATTTCAAAAGAAGCACGTGTTACTCAAACATCTCAAGGAAAATAACTTAGAGCAATGTTTTTTAGACTATAAACGCTTAAGGCACATTGCTCTTGCCATTGGTAGCAATAACATATCCTTGATCAAAGAGACTGGTTGAGGATTTTGAAATTAATGAACCAAAATTCCCATTCCCGGTTCCAATTCATCATCTTAAAAGGATATATCACTTACAAAAGCTTTGATATAAATTTCCATTCTGCAATACAAATTTTATTTCCTCAGGCACTCAAAAATAAGCAGAATGTTTGTATCATATTTTAATAGCCACTCCCAATGAGTACTTTGTTGTCTGAAATAATATGTTTATTTTATTTTTCATTTATCATCTAACAACCCAAAAATTTGTACAAGGAACAAACCAAAAATAGATTGCTTCAGTTGATAACTCTAAAGCACTGGTGTAGAGAATTGAAGCAAGATAATATAGATTCAAACTGTATTAGTTAAAAGCATAGAAAGGATTTTTAACGATTAAGGGTGTTATTTAATACTAACATTGTTTTATCCCCAAAACAAGATTCATTTCAAAGCTTTATCTAGAGAGGAAACAAATAGACTCATAAATACCACAACTCCCTAATGGAAGTAAGACTCATCAGTATTAAAAATCTGTGTTTTAAATCAAAGGATCACCATAGCATATTGAAATAGGGAATAGAATAGACAACTTGGGATTTATTTTCAGCGATAATAAGAGACATTAACAATCAAGGTTCATAAGCTATGTTATTAGAATTATTTAACATGTTAAGAAACTCTAGCATAACAGAGGAATACTTTAGCAGAAATGACATTTCAGCATATCTGGAATCTTTTAATCATATGATAGATGAAGGAGCTAACAGTAAAGGCCTTAAATTCAACCTCAATGACCAAAACATTAAAAAATAAATAAATAAATAAATAAAAAAACCGATTCCAATATGAAAAAAGATTGCTTGTGAACATATAAACAGGCTGCATTTTCGATAGATTGAAAATTAGCAAAATCATGAAGTTAGCATTTGGCATGCATCTACCCCATGCCAAATGGAATGTCTTAAATGAAAACCAAATAATTTTAGAAGTATTTCTACACAACTGGAAAATTTTACTGTATAACAATCTTTATTAGACTATATGGTCTATTTAGCAAAGCAGTAATTTTAACCACGCATCGTCTTTCATGCTAAAGTAAATGTCCTTAATGATTAGATGAAAGGGTGGTGGTGAGGTGGGAAGCCCCTACACTTGCAAATAGTACAATAATTGGGACGCTGGTAATGTGAGACCGGGTAAAAGTACTTTGTCAAACAGCAGAGTACGATACAACATGCAAATTCCCAATATGGTTATGCTAAACCTGCTACTTCTATGGTGGACACTTTAACGCCTTCTCAAGACCTGGGAATCACTCAAAGCTCGTAGATTCTCACTCTATGATTTTACATAACACAAAACCATGCACTAATGTATATATACATCTAATATTACGTTGTGCTATAATGCCACTAGCCACCCCTTCCATCATGTTATGCACTTTCCGAATTAATTCAAAGCACTATGACTTATCATAGGTTACTAATCTACTTTTAGTGTTACTTTGGATTAACGTTGAGTATTGTTGTGTTCTTATGTGGAGTTAGTTTAAATCATCCATCCGACATGTTGTCAAATATCTCACAATTTCATATAACCAAACAATAGACCCATGTTTAAATGTAAATGTCTAGAACGCTATGACCTACGGTTCCTTGGAACATCTCAAATTCCATATGTCATGCGTAGGAGGGGCTAGTGATATGTTTTCACTCGACAGGTGTTTGATCCTTTTCGTCACTTCTTAGGGTTTTTAATCGGACGGTCCTGTTGCGAGCATCACAGTTAAGGTAACCAAACCTTTCCCTCCGCCGCAGCAGAATCTCCTTTACGATCATTTGCGATTTTCATTCTCTATGGGAGAACTCTGCAATTATAAACCAAAACCTAATAGGTATTATCACTTAATAATGCATGTCGGTGTATATAATGCTTTCCTGCAAATGCATTTATCCAACTTTCCATTATCTTGATATATCTACCTTTAACTATGTTAATTTTTTTTTTGTCATTATATTTTTGACATATGATCATCCTGTTAAGTTGTCATGAAACAGCAAATCCTATCGAAAAGGGAAAATGCCATTTCCTTGGATAATTCAACAACTGAAGGGTCGAGCTTGTGGATTGAAAGTATTTGCTAAAGGGCCAAATAGCCAAATGACATACAAGCATTATGAAATAATCTTCACAGAACAGATATATGATACAAGATCATTCAGAATTTAAGAGGACCTTTCAGGAAAAGATATGCACAGAATGTAAAACAATAGAGAGAAACCCAGGTCTAAAATGATCATTGACTGTATCGAATGGCATTGGTAGAAGTATGGTGCTCCAGATAACCATAAACCAATACTAGAGCTCTATTTCTGCATTAAGAACTAGCAAAGAATCCAAAAAGTCATAAAGGCAAAGTTTTCTTGTTACATTACAAAACATTGAACAAAGAAGTCAATCAAATCAAACAAAGAGAAGCTCAAACTCCCTGTGAGATTACTGGAAGAGAGCAGAGAAAGAACGACTAATTTTGGCATCTAACATTCAAGGTGATGTAATTGAAAATCTGCTGCCTATGGTGGACAATTTTGAAAGAGCCAAAACACAGATTAAGATATAAATCATAAATATTACAATGTATAATATTATCATGATTGTAATATGCTCCTATGTTGCTTCTTATTGTTCTGGTCCATTTTCAATTGTTCTAATTGGAATTAGTCTCAGTTAATCCTTTACCATTGATAAACAATAAGACCTATTTAGACATTGCATGTACATAATCACTCTTTGCTGGATCATTCTTTGTTGTTGGATAAAATTAATCTTAAATAAGGCTGAACTCTTGGAATCAAACTTCATCTACCAGCAAGGGGTTTATTCCATTATAAATTTGATAAATTCTTTATAGAAGTTTCAAGAATAAATATGGTTCTATTACTACTATTATGATTTAAGTTTATATATTAGATTACTGTTTATTGTATCAATTTATAGGGAACCAAAATGAGCAAGCTAAACATCAAGAGAAAAATCACAATAAGTCAAGAAAGTTGAATACTTAATAGAAACTAAAATAATTAGAATTACACTGTAAATTTTTATTGGAAATTTTATTTCAATTAAAAATAATACCTTCAATATATCTCACTTAAATTCTCCATGGCAAAACAACCTGTTCGAAAACATTAAAATATCAAATAATTTACAGACCAAAATACTCGACCAACCGCACAGAATCCATAAAATTGTAAATGTAATTGAAATGGAAAAATCGTTGCAAAGAAAATTGAAATACAATTATCGAAGAAAGATATTTTAAATATTCTAGATTTACCCAATTTTAATGAATGGAAAATGTCGAATGTATATGATTACATGTTCCATGTTTTAATGAATGAAAAAGGCTTCTGAATACTTTTCAACAACTTTATTTTTCTTTGCCAATAAAGCAGAGAAACAATATATGTAGGAATTAATTGTGACAACTGGGAGTTATACGTCACCATATAAACTGGTAAACCCAGAATACAAAGAGAAATATGTTCAAGAATTCCTTAAAAAGAAAGCCAGTAAGATGGCTAATGTCAGGCAATTGGAAAATTGAATTGAAAATATAGAAACTGTTTAAGATATGCCTTGAACCCCTGTTCTTTTCTTAAACTGTTTAAGATATGCCTTAAACTTTTTTATTAAATATTTTTATAATGCTTATTATTACTTTTATGAACCCCTATACGAAAATAGTTTAGCAATGTAGGCATGAAAACAATTTAGAAATGAAGGAGTCGTCAATCCTATCATTCCAATTTACTTTACAGATTGGCTTCCATTAGACGCTAATAATGCTCCTAATTTGCCTGGAGTATTTATAAACAGTTCGTAGAAATCATGAAAGGATTTGATGTTAATGTGGTCAATACTGTTGGAAAACCATTTGATCCCATGCTACACGAAGCAATTATGTGTGAGGAAGAAGACTGTCACTGAATACCATTTTTATGTACAAATATCTCACTTTAAGTCATGACAAATACAATCACCTCCCTCGAAATTAATGACTGCCAGATCTACCAACTTCTTACCCTCATTGGGCCCTAAAGCACTGAAAGTTTTTCTCCATTTGTCCAAAACAAATTTGCATAGATCTTTAGCATTGAGTCAAATCAAACACTTAACAAACAAAGCTAGACATCGCTTTGTTGTAAAGAACAAGCAATATGTTCCTTAGGTCAAGCGTAAGTAGGACGGTTATATAACTGCCCATAAAATAAGGTTGTATCAGGGCCAAATATAAGTGACATACTGTCAAATAGAAGTGACAAACAATATGTTTCTTAAGCCTGCGAAGAACATAGATTACTACCATTTTCAAGTCCAAATATGCAAAGTCGAAAGGCTACCAGAGCCATCAACTCATTAAGCCTTCGGTCCTCTTTTACATTTGTCCAAAACAAATCTAGGTGGAAATAAATCTCGACCATTGAATCAAATCAACCACTTAACAGACAAACCAAGGCGTGGCTTTCTTGTAATGAACAAACAATATGTTTCTTATGCCAACTAAGTGTAAACAGTACAGTTATACAACCGGCCTATAGAGTAAGGTTGCAGGACCTGTAACAGCATAGCAGGTTACAAATTCTACCATAACTGGATGAAATATTACCACCTCTGACACATCTAGGTGACCCGGAAAACGCAATTTTTTTTTTTTCATCACACCTTATCGGAGGAACCAAGGAATGTATTGTTCCTGTAATAATATATTATTACAATGCATCAGTGCCAAATAGATTTCATTATCTGGTTATGTACCTGTTCACCAAATATATTTAGGACTCTGTTTATGAAATCATTCAACCACTAGTTACATCACACAAGTAGCCGATGCCTGTAAAGTTTTTCTTTTGAGTCTTGACACATATTACTAATTATATCTGAGCAGCAGGTCTGTCATTACTCATTCTGGAAGTATAAGAATAGAATGTCAGTCACATTTCAGAAAGATCTGCTCACATTTATAAGAAGAATTCCAGTCAATGCTTATTTTCAATAAAACTATCAAGGTGCCATGTTTACCTGATAGATGGTCTTTAAGTCTTCACACTATGATCCTTATGGAATTAGGAAACAGTATACAGAGGATATTACTGTTGGATAAGCAGCTGATGAAGTACAATTAATGAGATGGGATGACATATTGTGCTAATTGAGCACACTAAAATATTTGGGCCATGCAATGATCAATCTAGGTGTTTGGAAACACGGAAGCAATTCAATCAGACATACTATGTTTAACAAACCAAGGCTTTGTTGTTGACATGCACACATCTGTTCTGATAATTCCTTACTATGTGGAAATGATGATGGATGTCAGTATGCAAGGTGGAATTATGGAGCCAGAGCTGTCATTTCTGTTGCAAGGAACTTCTTTCCAGGATTGGTAAAAAGGTGAAGGTGTGAAGAAGAAGCTGGCTCTTTTCAATTTTGTGAACCTTCTTGTTGTTTTGCACAGTGTTGTGGGCCTAGTTGTAGTTTTTAAACAATTAGGTTGCCTTATACTCTTGCTCTTTTAGAAAATGATAAGCCATTTTAAAATATTGTTAAAAATAGTGGCTGTGAAAACTTCAATTCGAGTCTATATAGAAATGTTATAATGAGAATTGCAAAATTCTGCAAGCACTCAGAGTCTTCTCTGTGGAAATCAGTGTTACACTACAGCTAACCAGATCTTTTGTTGTTGTATAAAGACAGGAAGGGAAGGAAGTTTGATTATACGGATGGAAAGGAACCATTGGGTAACTGTTGGTGCTGCTTTATTCAGTGTGTTCCTTGGATGGTCTTCTACGGGCTGGAGCATGTACAACAGATCTGGTTGCTTTCTGTTACAGTGGCAGAGGATCCGTACAGCATTAATTCAGATCTGTAGGTGACGGTACAGCACGAAATTTGGCTTCCAGCAGTAAGGGCTCATACATGCATGCGCCAGCTTTAGATAGGATAAGGTTATCAATATTCTTAATCTCCAGTCATGCATGTAGGTTATCATTATCCTTAATCTCCAGTCATGCGTGTGCCACAGCTTTAGATAGCATAAAGTTATCATGTCTTTAGTCTCCAGTCAAAGTAGATAGATTGCTGAGTTTAGTTCAGTCGTACTTTTAAGCAATTTATCTACTTTGAAGTTTGACATTTAGCTTCGGCCCAGATACCAAGATAATCTAAAGTCTTTCCTTGGATTGCACTACCTCATCTTCAGGTTGATCCATATATCTAGGAAATAGATCTAATTTTGAACACATAAGTGCGTCTTCTTAATTTGTATACCAGACCAGAATTCATGAAATTTAAACAGAGATGTTTTAGATTTCCTCGGCGGATAGAATTTCAAAGAAAAAAATAGGGCAACAGCGAAAATTGACGAATTTGTGAGCAGAGATTATTTAAAATCCCCCGCCAGACGAAATTTCAAGGGATAAACGAAGGAGGAGGTCGGAGTTCGTCACATTAGTTAGAGATTTTCATCATATTATTTAACAAAACTAGCCATACATGCATGGGCCCATAGGCCTCAAGGGTTCAACATAGCTCTGATACCAAGTGTGAGGACCACATCCAGACTATATACATTTTTATTTTTATTTTTTTTATTTTTTTTAAACAGCAAATACAACTAGAAAAGAAACGCATTGAAATTCAAATTTATTTAGCATACACATTCCTGCCACTCCTTTCAGGAAACGTATCATAACATTTTCATACTTTTAACTAAGATCAATAGTAATGAGATACATATGTACCGTTCACCAGAAGGCGAGACTCCACTTGCTCAGTTGTTGCTGGTATTCTCTTGTAGCTGGTCACCTCCGCGAGTGAATGATGACGCAATTGATCTGAATGTGAAGACCCACCGATTAACCTCCCAGCCTACTCCTTGGGTCCTCTTCTTCCCCGCGGACCCCCGAGCTGCAATGGGGTTGTACAATGTAGGAAAGCACTAGCTGGTAGAGGAGAGCACACCTTGGCTCAAGAGTCCCCTCTCTAAAATCCTCTACCTCACCAAACTCACTATAGCTTCGTAATCATTGCTCTGCAATCATCTCATCCATCCAACAATAGGGATCCCCCCCCAAAAAGTCCCTTCTCCCATGGCTTGCCCTTCTTTTATAGGAGTCCTCATAGGTGACACTTGTCATGTCATGCATAATTAATTATTTTTTTTATAATTCAATAGCTTGATTATTCACCCACCCATGTGTCATTCTCACATCAAGGGTCTCCCAAAATTATTTACTTAAATTTTTATTTAAAACTGAT
Organism: Pinus tabuliformis; assembly: GCA_031772625.1. Lineage (NCBI taxonomy): Eukaryota > Viridiplantae > Streptophyta > Pinopsida > Pinales > Pinaceae > Pinus > Pinus tabuliformis. Next base: position 957,004,802 of record CM062804.1, read on the forward strand.
ATTTTCCTCACCTCAACAAGATTCCTATTTCTCCTCCTAGTTGTCCCTTTATTCCCCCTTTATATTCCTTAATTTGTGTTCATTACTTGAAGTCAATTAATGAGTCAAGATTTTATCCCCAATCTACTCCCTAATTTAACTCAAGTTATCTCCTAGATGGATATTCTTATGTTGGTTGTTGACACATGGAGCTTCTCTACAATTCTCTAAATTTAATTTATTATTCTCATTTTAATTCACCTTCCTCTTTTCTTAATTAGGTTTAAATTAGTTTAGGATTAATCATTATCCTTACAATTATGTTTGTCTTTCCCCTTTTTCCTAATTAAACCACATAATCTTCCTAGTATTTTCCAACATGGGAAGGGTAGAGTTTTTAAGGTACTCTATTTTATTTCTTCCTATGATCCTCCTTATTCTAAGTTTTATTTTTGATTTAATTACCTTGGTTTCTAATCATCATTTACCCTTGATGTAACTTTACCTAGTTTTCATTCCTTACTTATATTTATTTATTATTATTTATTTTTACTGATTCCAAGGGTGCCAAGTTTGGTAACTTCCCTAGAAGTTCCAAGGGTGCCACACCTAATAGTTTATTTGTGATGCCAAGGGTGCCAATTTGGTTGTGCCCTTCAAGAAGTTCCCTAGAAGTTCCAAGGGTGCCACACCTAGTAGTTTATTTGTGATGCCAAGGGTGCCAAGTTGGTCATGCCCTTCAAGAAATTCCCCTGAAGTTCCAAGGGTGCCACACCACTTGCACTTCAAGCATCCAGTGACTACGAGGGGAAAGTATAGTGCAACGTCATAGACCACTATCATCTCCTATGTTGCTTGCTATAGTTAGACTAATGGTGTCGGGGATCAAGGAATCCGCCTTGATGCACGCCCCCCGGTAAAGTCCTCATGAGCGACCCAACTTTGGGACCTGCCCTCATGGCATCGTGATCTTCAAGGTGAAGGTGTTTCAACCCTTCCAGCCCAAGTCACGGTGGGAGTGCTAGTGGGTGAGATCAGGGACTCTGTCCCACCCCTCCCATGTAGTTCCATCCACCTGTACAACCCCATCACCCATGTGTGGATCATTTGGTCAAGCAACTAATATGTGTGTACAACCATTAACATATCATCATAATATAGTTAAACATATATGGCAGATTTTAAGATCGACTTAGACTTTAAAAGATAAACTAATATGAATTTTCATCAAACCAGGTGTCATCGACATGTCATATGTGAGTGCCTCTGATGGTTTCCTGCCATACTCAATAATCATCAGTAACAAGGTTTCTCAATGCTAGTCAATTATCATAATAGCATCATTAACAATTCCTGGTCATTCACATCATTGTCCATTGTAAGTCTGAACTAAAGGAAGTAGGTAAAATAGGGGACACATCCCTCATGGCTATCATCAATAATCATTAATGGAAACATACATATTCATTAAGCTATCAACATCGTAACATCGTAGAAATGTACCTATCCATCAAATTTATCCTCATTATGCTTTTGGTAGAGCGCATACATATTCTTTACTACCCTCATCATAAATTCAAATAGAGACCAACTTAACTATTTAATATTGCAATCATCAGAATACTGATAGATAAGATACATAACCATTCATGCTATCATAATATCAATGGAAAGCATTCATAAACATCACAACCATGAATATCTCAATCGCTAATAATAGTGTCATGGGTCCAGATCCTCAATCTGAGGTCCTCGAAGAATAAAGTGTCTAAGATAATGTCGTATTAAGGTCAGGAAACTAGAGTGGGCACTACATACGTGATTTCTCCATGGGCAGAGCAACTCTATTCATGCTACCGCGAACCCTGTGAAACTTCCTTGCTTCACACAATCCTCCAATCGCGCAACTCCCCAACCCAGGCAATGTAGTTTATAGTCCCACGCCTCCTTTCAGCTGCCTGGAGAGCTAAGATTGTGCTACCTTCATCTAGTCAAATGGCTAGACCGTCGGTGTATGGCTTCAACCGACTACCATTCACCTTTCCTGGGAAGGGATCTCCATTCAACTTGACCAACTGTACCACTCCTCCGTCGGTAATCTCCTTAATGACATAGGGTCCTAACCAGTGCATTTTGAATTTCCCCATAAATTTATCAAACTTGTTGTCATATAACAAAACCATGTCGTTTACCTTAAAGGTGCGCAGCTTAATATGTCGATCATGCCATGTTTTTTTGTGTTGCTTTTGGACCTGTTGGTGAAATCCAGCCAGAAATATCTCTTCCTCAAGCTCATCCAGCTGTGCGAGCCTTTCCTTCAGGGCTCTACGATCCGTCATACCTGTGAGCACTGCTATGCGCAAACTAGGCACAATATATTCCATAGGCATTACCGCTTCGACACCATAGACAAGCCTAAAGGGAGTTTGTCTAGTCAACTTCTTGCATGTCATCCAATAAACCCATAGTAATGCAGGTATATGTAGGTCCCAATCACTTCGCTGAGCGTTGCAAACCTTGGTCAACGCGTTTTCTAGCACTTTATTGAATGCTTCCACCATCCCGTTAGCCTGCGGATGATAAGGCGTGCTCTTCTGGTGATATACCTGAAAGTCCTCTGTTAGCGCGTTGATCATCTCATTCAGAAAGTGCATACCGCGATCACTCATCAAGATCTTTGGACAGCCAAATCGTGTCAGTACATTCTCAAAGAGGAACTTCGCAGCAGCTGCGCCTGTGTAGTCCTTCACAGGTTGTGCCTCCACCCATTAGGTCAAATACTCCGCCGCGGTGATAATGTACCTTGCTCCTGTCTTTCCTTGGGCTGAATGGGTCCCACAAAGTCTATCGCCCATTTTTCAAGGGGTTGTAACGTCACCTGTGGATTTAGAGGCATCTCATCCCTCCGCGATGGCCTGCCAGTCCTTTGACACACATCACATGCCTTGCAATACACTTTTGAGTCTTGATGGAGGGTTGGCCAGCACAATCCTGCGCATAGAAACTTCTACGCAGTCACACTCCCTTCATAATTTCCTCCCGCGGTGCCCCCATGAGCATTCATAGGGATGCTGCTTCTTTCAAACTCAGGTACATATCGTCGCAATATCTCATCAGACCCCATTTTATACAAATGCCCAACAATGACAGAAAAATATGTCACGCGCACCACTAACTCCCTCTTCTGTTGGACAGTGTATCCCTTTGGGGCAGTTCCTGTCGTTAGGAAGTGTATTATATCCTCAATATGACCATCCATGACGCGCACTGCAAATAGTTGTGAGTTAGGCAATCCCTCCTCCAAATTAGTGGGCTCTTCCCCTGTTTCGATGTGCGACATATGGTCTGGTCCTGCGTTCAGTTGTCCAGGCTTCACAATAACTTCAAAATCATACTCCTGGAACAATAATAGCCACCTGTAGATTCTCCCCCCCAACACAGGCTTATTGACCAGGTACTTCAGTGCAGAGTGATCTGTATACATCTTAAAGTGGCCTCCCAGCAAATAGTGTCTAAACTTCTGGAGCGCATATACCATAGCTAAACCTTCTCACTCGGTGTTGGAATAGTTCTTCTCTGCCTTGGATAACCTTCTGCTTGCGAATGCTATAGGATGGTCCAAGTCTTCTCCACCAACCTGTGTCAATACTGCTCCCAGCACTATACATGACGTGTTGACGTGTACGTGAAACTCCTTCTTCCAATCTGGAAAGACTAAAATCGCGCGGTGACCATATTTTCTTTTAATACATCCAGACTCTTCTTACAGTCCTCATTCCAACAGAACATGACATCCTTCTTTAACAACTTTTCCATAGGCACGGTGATTTGGACATAGCCTTTGATAAACTTTCTGTAATATCCTATATGTCCTAGGGTAGCGCACAGCTGTTTCACACTCCTTGGTGCTTCCAAGTTCAGTATCACCGCGATCTTCACGGGGTCTACCATCAATCCTTGTCTGCAAACCACATGACCCAGCAAGGTCCCAAATAGAACACAGAACATGCATTTCTTTATATTGAGCGTGATCTGGTATCTTCGACAGGTATCCAGCATCAGGCGCAAGCTTGCTACATGGCATTTCACCAGCCCAAACATAATCCAATCATCAAAGTATACTTCCAGGAACTTATGAATAAACTCCTTGAACGCAGTAATGACTATGCGCGAGAAAATTGCAGGTGCATTCTTCAATCCAAACGACATTACAGTGTACTGAAAACACCCCCACTCAATCACGAAGGTGGTCTTTCTCCTATCCTCCAACCCAATTTTGATTTGATGGTACCCAGAGAACCCATCAGTGAAGGAATATGCTTCTTGGCCACCTACATTGTCCAACAATTCATCAGTGAACGGAGTCAGGAAAGGATCATGTACGCAAGCATCATTCAGCTTTCTGAGATCCACACATATCCTTATTCCATCCTTTTGTTTCTTCTCCTATACCACCATTGGGCTTACCCAGTGAGATTCTTCCACAGGCTCAGTGATGCCTATCGTGAGCATCTTGTCTAGCTCTAAGTGGACCTTCTCCTTATACTTTGGATTGAAACAGTAAGGTCTTTGCTTAACCAGCTTTGTGTCGGGATTCAACGTGATCTTCATAACACCTAGGTCCCCGATTATCCCTTTAGATCTGTAAACTTTGTAGGGAATAAATCCTGGTATTCGCGGAGCAATTCAGTGATTTTATCCACCGTCGCGTCGTCCCAGTAATCTCAAATTTTCACGAATTTGGGTTCTGCCTCCGTACCAATGTTTACTTGTTTTGTTTTCAGCGGAGCGGTTATGTCAGGATTCTCAACGTGCAGTCCTTCAACCTCGTGGTGACCTTCTATTTCAGGGATGTTAATTTTTTGTGAATCCTCATCTTCTTCTTCAGCGATTACATTATAGCATTCTAGCACGTGACTCAGCTGAGTAGCCCACTCAGGCTGAATCAAGTCTAAAGGATCTTGCGGTATCCTAAAGATTGTTGCTTTCACCTCTTGTAGCGCTTCGTCAATACAGTCAAACCCATCTTCAAAACTGAATGTCATTATGAATCCTTCGCGCAGAATATCCCATTCACTTGTACCATGGCGGAGCTCTGTTTCTACGTACCAGTTCATCGGGACGACATCCAGGGTGTGATAGAACAATTGCACCCATTCAGGTTGGGGCTTCTCTCCATAAGCCTGAGTCCATTTGGCCAAGTGCACGCGCGGGTCATCCTGCCCATCATATTTCCTATCATTCGTACCTTTGGCTTCCCAAAGCGTGTTCTCATCATCCTCCTACATTCGTGCCAATCATCAAAGCTTCCCTTATGTGTACCCCACCATCTTGAGGGCGTAGTGCGCAATGCCTAGTCCAACACCTGGAAGCGCTGCTTTTCTAGTACCTCCCTCTCAAATGTATCCAAAAAGATATATATATCATTCAGGCCATCATAAGTAGGCAGATTTCTTACCTCCGATGGCACACAGCGCAGCAACCGAGTCATCATGTTACAGCTTAGTGTAGTTACTTTATGTAACCGATTCTGCCAACACTCTAATTATTTATCAGAGTCTGAGGTGCAAGAAATCTCACGATCCCATGTAATTTGTCCATCCATTGTTGGATTCACTTAATCTTGGTCTCGATAGATACAGTCTAGATCATCATCGCTCTCATAATCGCGGACTGGTTCGGTATAGCGCGATCCTTCAGCAGGATCTAGGGGTACTATTACGTGGAGTGATATCTTCTCAAATATCATTTTTCGCTTCTTTAGATTGATTACCCCGTTCATATCAGTAGCCCAATCAATTCCTAGGAGCGCAAGATAGTGGTTGCTATCATCCACAATTTTTATTACTTCAAAGTCACCAACGCGCTTGTGCCTTCAATATCTATAGTCACCCCCTACAGCTGCCCCATGGGGATGATCTTCTGTTGATTCACCATCCTTAGCTGAATCAGAGACCACTGTAGCGCGGGTCTCCCCATCCGCTCCCAAGTCTGCTTTAATAAGACGTTCACATCTGACCCCAGGTCCAAAATAACCTGATCCATCTCATACTCTCCTATTTGTGCAGTTAGTCTCATTTCCCGTCTCGTCCTTGTTTTATGCTTACCTATCTTTCGCACTATGTGCAGCTCACTCAGGGTGTTTCTGGGGCATCTGTTTATAAGCTCCTATAGCCCTTTCACAGCCTTGCTATCGCGCAGTAACTTCATACAGGTCTCCAGGAAGGTTGTAAGCATAGAAGGGTCCATCTCCTAATCAGGCTTATCCTTGCTTCCTGAGGTGGAGGCCTCAGTGAAGCTCTTCTTTGCTTCCATGAATGTTTCACGTGCACGCTCCAAATTGAACTTAGTCTCCTTCATCAGAGCTTTGCGAACCCATGTGTTGTCCTCAGGCTGTTTCCCCTTATCATCTCCTATTGTGATTCCACTTTGGAGCACTATATTCACGTTCGGATCCTCTTCACATGGCTCAGACCTCATCATCTGCAGGTTCTAAGTTGGCTGAGGTGGTAATGCCCCTTTGTCACGTATCCTTGCTATCAGCATAGGACAGGTCTTTGTTTCGTGATCAAACAGAGTGCAATACTTACACAACGGATGTGTAGGGTTAGTGCAATCGCGGGCATAGTGTCCTGGTCCTCCGCAATTATAGCAGAACAATTGTCCTCGACCTTTGCCAGGTCCTCCTCCGCCTTAGCCTCATCTACACCCTTGAAAACCTGTTTGTGCTATCCCCGCGCTCTGGTAAGGAGGGTGTGTTTCTGCCTGAACCCTATAAGCAGGAGTTCTATCCATCATTAGTTCATAGCTCCTGCAATTACACTCATCATGCCCTACCGACCTACAGAAGTTGCAGAACAGTTGTTGCAGTGTCTGTACAAATTTCTCCAACAAATGACAGTTATATGTGGAATGTTTTCCTGCTACCTGACATATAGTGCACCACAATGTAGGCCCCGCACTCGGTCCTGCCTGAGCTTCCGACCTTAGAGGCATCGGCCCTCCTCCTGCCAAGTAGTTCGCAAAGACTGGGCAATGGTCTTTGTCATGCCCCTGACTCTTCCATTTCAGACACCATACCTCTTCGCGCACCTCTAGTCGAACTGTTCTGTCCTGCTTCAAACTTTGCATCTAGTCGAACCCCCAAATTTGGATCTTGCATTGGCATCTCATGTAGTCTCATTGCAATCTCCAAGGCCTCTGCCTGAGTCATTATCTTCTATTGTGACAATGCAACCCTTAGGTGACGCAGGAGCGAAGCCACAAACCATTCGCAATGTTGTTCGTCTATTAAATTCATATTAGCTTCGTGGATCTTACACTTCAACCTCTGATCTAATTCCCAAGGTGTCTCGCCTAGTTGTATCGCGATTTCCTTGAATCCCACAACAGACTGTGCTTCATATTTAGGTCTACTGAATTCTTTATTTAGTGTTGTTGGGATGTCTTCCAATCCAACATTCGGGTTATCATTAGAGTATTTGATATACCAGGTTAGCGCGCGATCCTGCAGAGCACTAACCAATCTCGCCTTCTTCATGTGATCGTTTGTAACACACTGAGATTCCCATATAGCTTTCATAATGAACCAGAACTGGTATGGGTCCTCATTTCCCAAGCCTTTGAATAAAGGCAGCTTCACTGAATTCGCCATACTGAACTGCGATGGAGGTGGAGGTGATACGGGTGAAGTTGCAGGGGATGGTGGTGAAGTTGGAGGTGGCGTGGGTGGAGGTGGCAATCGTGGGAATCCTTGTCTTATTAACTGAATAGCACTTCAGGGAGAGCCTGTGATATCCCCTCTTCATCACCTCACGGAGGTGAAATCAATGGACTATATTCAGGACCCTTTTTCCCTTCGTTCCTGTAAGTTTTTCCATTTCACGTAGCTCCAAACATCAAGGTAGCTACATAACCCACTTTTCACACAATAACATTTTAATCCAGGTATTCAAAGATTTCAAGTACTTACCTTGCGGTCCTTTGAAAAATCGTTGCTCCGCCTCGCTGTAGCTGACTGAGGTGTCAACTGTGAATTCAGTTACAAATCCTCCTATGACGCGATCGAGCCAATGATCAACAGCGCATATGATCTTATCCTCCGATGCTTCCAATTTCTGTACTAGCTCCGGGGTCCAAACAATAGGAACGTCAAGTTTCCACCTTCCTTGGCTATCTGCTAGCTTCACAATCCACTCGTATAGCTCAACCGGAAAGGAACAGAAAAAGATCTCGTGTATTTTTGTATATAGGTACCTATCCAACCATTATTCCTTTGTCAGTCGCGGACTTCTGTTTTCTTGCGCCGCGAATTCGTGGATCTTCCTATCCAACCAATCTCTTTCTTAGTTGGATTCCAGCGATACGACATCACACATCTCTTATGCAGATTCCGGTCTCGGCAACGGAACCATTTGTTGGCCTAAGGGGGCCTGACCTAGGTTCAGCATTAATTAGCCAAACAAATCCCTACACTATTTTCCCTTTCGGCATCAGTCCACGGAGCGCGGACCGAAGTCTCACCCGAACCAATATGGGGGGATGTTGGAATCAAGTTTCCTCACCCTAAGATGGTCGTGATGTCATTTTATTCCTTCTATTCCTGCCTTCACGCAAGTCACTTAATTCTAGGGCTCTGTCTCTCTAACCCCTTATTCCTCCCTTATATACCTCTGCGAAATGGTACGGTTGGCCTTCGCACAGCGCTAACCTTCAATTCAGATACTTTCGCGCTGCTAAGGCACTGTATTGCACAAATTGTCAAGTTGCCTTAGAAATCTTACTTATGTTATTAGATAATTACAGTTAGTACGACGTAAACAGATGTTCTTACTTGTGTTTGGTTACCCAACGTAATTGCATTCATTCACGCATCATATAAGCATTATAAAGGAAATTCATACATAAAATGAGAGGATGCATTAATCGGAACAAAGACACAAAATTTGCAGAATACTTCTCTTTATTGATATCTTCAAGCGATTACAGACTCTATCCACCCTACGCACACAGTTGCAGGGGTCCGCGCACTCAATTGCGGACTTCCACCCTAGGCCTTTGCGCACTCAGCTGCAGAGCCTCTACCTACGCTACGACTCGAAACTTAGACTTCTTACTTCAGAGCTATGACTATCTTCTTCATTACATTACTCTAAAACCACTTAGAACTTAGCTCATTTTATACAACCCCATGGTCCACAGACCATGGGTAGATCTTTTACAGCCGACCTTACTTTACAAAACTAAGGGCGAACAACCCTTTATGACACCCGACACCTTCGCGCTCCGTGACCACAAAATGCGGAGTCTTTACAAGTTTATTACAAAATTTGACCAAAATGGGCGCTTTTAGCCCCAAAACTATCCTTGGGGGATCCCGTTCCCAATAGTGGGAATTCTAGAATTTGGGTGGTTGGGAAGGCATTTAACTAGCTAGTTGGCACAATACCTTGTGTTTGTGAGAAATGCATCCCTCCTGGTTGTTGGGTTTCTAGTTTAGTTTTATCAGGTGAGTTGCATTCATTTAACTAACTGGTTGGTGCAGTACCTTGTGTTTGTGGGTAGTGCATCCCTCCTAGTTGTTGTGTTTTTGGTTTAGTTTTATCTAGTTGGTTGCGTGCAGTGACTAGATGGATCACCATGCAGCGCTAGCATGGTCAGGTTCAGAGAGTTGTTGGTCCTCATGTCTAAGGGGTAACTCACTAAGTGGAGCAACATGATGATGGAGAAGGGGTAGAAGAATAGCTAGCCACCTTGATAGGTCAAGTAGACCTACCTCCGCCCTTTGATTCTTTAGAGCTACAAATACAACATGTTTTGGAAGTTCTGGAGTAATTGGCTTGTGACCATCATGAGGACCGCAATGAGGTCATTGCCTTTATGAATGACCTCTAGCACAATCAGTGGCATATGATGGATCAGTTAGTCTCTCTTCGTTGAGGACAAAAGCAACTACAAGAGCGGCTAAACAACTTAGAAGGTAGGATGGCTCATATGGAGGCACACTTACACGAATTTTTTCGTCCACCACGTGGCAACAGTCTGGATAACCTGACTCTAGGTAATTTAGCATATTAAGGATTACTGTGGGTTGCATTTTGATCCTTGGGTAATTATAGTTATTTTGTACATTCTATATATGGTATGCAAGTTTTCTATTGTTATTATCAGTTTTTTTGTCTTTTCCATCTGGCCAACAAGTCCGGTAGGAATGAGGCCGATGGTGTTTCCAACTCAAGCTCCTCATGATGTAACTATTTTCTGAATTAATAGAATATGTAGATTTGCAAAAAAAATTAAACAAATACTAAAAATGTTTATATTTTAATTGAAGAATAATGAAAATTGTTATCTATTAATAACGATAATATAATTTTAATTTTAAAATTTCTATATAGGAAACTTGTCCCCAAGCTCTCATTTCCTTCAAGTTGAGTTCTTAAAGAGCTACCAAGTTTCCAAAACCATTCCCGGCCAATAAGGGACATTTTTTTCTTGTCCCTAAGCTCCCAAAAGTATTAAAATAGAGGGAATGAGTTTAGAAAATGTTGGAAATGTTTCTCGTACAACTATGCAAAGAAATAATTTAGAGCAATAATTTAAAATATTTATATAAAAATTAATTAAATGAAACAAAAATAATGAATAAATAAAACAATAAAATAAAATAAATAAATAAATAAAATTGAAGATAATTATATTAAACCATTCTAGATCCATCTTAGTTCTAGATCTATCAAGTGTCGTGAAGGATCAAATCTCAAACCTCTTTTTTGGGTGCAAAACTTGAGGAAGGGTTTGCACCTCAAGAGATTGGATCTCTCTCAACACTTGGTAGATCCAGAGTTAAGATTAATCTAGGTTGGTATATATATATATATATATATATGACCAAATCAAATGTTTAGATAAAATAACATAACAAGATAAGACATTATTACATCTCCTCCATACTACAATGGAGAGCGCTTCTCGATGCAAAAATAAAAATTACAACCAAAGGATGAGGGTGAATGCATTGATACACAATGGACCAAGAGTGTTTATTCTAGTGAGATGGGAGGTATGGTCAAGGGGAACGATGACTAACATCACCCCTAGCATTTGCTTCTTGTTTATTTTTTATTTTATTTTATTTATTTTTTATTTAAATAAATAAAAAAATTATTATTATTATTATTTAAATTTATAAATATTTTATTTTATTTTATTATTTAACTTTTACTAATATTTTTAAATTATTGTTTTATTATTATTATTATTTTAATATGTATTTTTATTTTCATTTTATTTATTTTTAGTATTTTTTATTATAATTTAGTTTTTTAAAGTTAAAATTTATTTTATTTTGGGTGTGTTTTAAGGGATTTTTTTCCAAAAAAAAAATATTTTAATTTAAAAAAAATCATGTTTTATATTTTTTTATAAAAAGGAAGGGAAATAATACCACTTCTGGATTTAGAATTGACTTCACATTTTTTGACAAGGTCATAATTTCAATAATTTGATCTAAATTGTATTATTATATTGTTTGGCATTCATTTCAATGCTTTTAGAATGGAAAAGGTGGAGGAATCAACTCACAGGACGATTATTACCAATAGGACCTAGTTTGGCAAATTAGGGCCTAGCACCTTCCAAAAGTAGTTTGAGGCATTAAATGTCTATTTTGGAGGGAAAAACTGTGTCACTTAAGTGCAACACTGTTTTGTGATATTCCACACACCAATACCTTTTCAATGATGCATAAATTGCCTCAATCAGAGTTTGTATGCAAAAGTTATGCCTCTTGGAAGTTGACCTTCTTGTTCTGATCACCATAATTTGAGAGGATGCCATGGCAACCCGATTACTCATGGAAATGGGCTTGCCATGTGACCATGATAAAGAATACTCTAGAAGTATCCATATTTTAACTCTATTTAAGAGTTGAAGGAGTCAAACCTAACCACTAGTAGGCTATAGAGCTATGTTATAATTGAACCACTACGAGGAAAAGGAGTTCCATTCCTTTCAAGTGCATCTTGTTCCAAAGATGAGCATAATAGTTGAGAGGGATAGGGAGAGATAAGAAGAGGAGGATTTCTTCACCGTATCAGGCCACATGCCTCACTTCTCTGTAATTACATCAATTTTCCATGTAGAGAAAGAGAGCAGAGCAGCCTCACCTTCCAACTGGGTTTTCTCCCAAAAGGGTTTCGTAGGATATATCTTTTTTTTTTGTAAATTGGTTTGTATTGCCTCAAAATATCCAATTACATTACTTCTATCCTTAGTGATGAACCTAGGAATGATCATGGATCCATCTGAGCATCTTTTTTTTTCCTTTTTTCTTGCAGAAATATATCCACCCTAAGGAATTGTCAAGAGTAGATGTATGTGGTACAATAATAGTGTTTCCTTGAATAAATCCAATACTAGGGGGTCTACATTTGTAGTTTTTTCCTTATCACTATCTAAGTGATCTGATTCATGGAAGTATTTGTGTCCACTTATTGACAAAATTAAAACCATAGTTGTGTCTCTTGTGGCTTCATTCGAGGGGTGGACAGCAACATCTGTAGGATGTGATGGCATTGTGTGTGGATGAATTGAATCTAAAGGACTTGATTTATCTATAGAGGATTTTCGGTGCTGAGATTTATTTGGTTGGTGTACTGCAGATTTCTTAGATTCCATGGAAAGTTTTGGGTCTTTCAATCCTTGGGGTTTATTCTTGTTAGATAAAGGGGGAGAGCAATCTTGAGAAGAATGGCATACAATCTAAATATGACCATGTTGTTGATAAATCCTACAATGGAAAGGTGTATTTTCATCATCCATTGACTACATATAAGTCAAGCCTTTCTAGTGAAGAAGAATTTTATCTGGAAATGACCTAGAGAGATTTACTTCTACACATATGTGGGAAAATGTAACAATACCCTTCTCCAACATGTTTGTGTCTACCTTTATGAAACAAATAATTGAGTTATCCACTTCAACTAAAATATTTGGATGTAACAGATGAAGGGGAATGTTTGGGAGCCTAACCCAAATGGGTGTGGGAAAAGATGTGTAGAAACAGGGTTAAAACTATAAAAATATGGCTTCACGCAAAGCCGAACTTGACCCCAAAACCAAGTTCCTTTGTTAAAAACCCTATCTTTGTCCTTCATAACCCTAAATTTCACCACAAAGAAACATTTAAAGAAAAAGAATAGATTTGCATTCAATGTCTAGGTTTGATGGACCCAGTCCCGAAGTGCAGTTATCAATGGCCAAAACTCGTTAAAATGAAAAATAACAACATGAAACCTAAAATCCATGCTATATTCATAGGAGATATGATTCAGGTAACTATTGGTGGCCACCCACATATCCCACCTAGATCTTTAGTTAGTTTCTTTTGTTTCCTTATTTATTTCAACATTTACTATTTTTAGCAGTTTTTTGGGTCCTGAAATTCCGAGCAGTTTTGACCCCCTAAATGGTATTTTTTGAGGTCCGATATAGGCCCATAGCCATATTTATGGGCCTGTGGCAAAACCTTTCGTACTCTGAGAGACCTTTCCAACAAGGTATCGTACGTGCTAAACGGAGATAATATGACCAAGTTATGACCCCAGGAAGTTGGTTGCCCAACTAACCCCAACGGGGCCCACAAACTCTTGGTGTTACATCTCCTAGGGTTAGGATTTTGGTTGTTTAGGGTTTTCTCATGTTTTTTAATCAAAAATAGGCCCTTGAGCCTCATTGTAACACAATTCAGAGGCATGTAGTTGCCACATCTCTTCTCAGAGATAAGCTACCATCACCCAAGCTAGTATGATTTCCATTATGTTTGTAAGCATATTTCAGTATTTGATATTAATGAAATCAAGTGTTATTTTTGTTGCATCTTTGTATTTATGGTTATATCTGTAATTTTTTGCATTCATGTTTAAATTTGGATTAGTGGTATCAGTGATGTCTGCTCTTTCGTTGTTTTTCTTTGCATGTCCCCAATGAGGTCGGGATATAAGGAGTTAGGGCTTGAACTGGTCGAACCTTTGCAAGACTAGCTTCGCAAATCCTGACGGCCTCCCATAGGAGAAGAAAATAAACATGAGGGGCCAGGAGATCCTTCCAAAATATTTCTTGAAGAAGCCCTCGAGCGACAAAGGAACGCGATGATGGACAACTTTGCCCATATCCTTCTACTGCTACCCAAGGGCGACGCATCTACTTCCAACAGCTACTCTAGAAGCGCCACACCCTTTAAGGTTCAAGTTAACTTTGAAATTCCCATATTTGAGGGTCGGATAGATGCGGATGTCATAGATAAATTGTTAAATCTGCTAGAAGGATATTTTTTTGTTCATGATTTTCCAGCAAGGAAAAGATTATTTTTTCTCTTCTCAAAGTCGCCCCCGACGTCAAGGACTGGTGGGAAACCTACTATGAGCAGAAGGATGAAAGTATTCCCTCACTATTTTCAGCCGCACCCATTTGGGATTCATTTGGGATGCCATCAAGGAGCAGTAATACCCTGTTGGGATCTATGAGGATAAATACATAAAGTGGACCACACTGTGACAAGGAAGGGACCAAGACGTGCCGGAGTTTACCAATGTTTTTCATACCCTTCGCACGAAGTTGTGTATCAAGGATTCTAAGAAAATTTTGGTACTCAAGTATCGCGGCTGCCTACATAGGTGCATCCAGGATGAGATGGAGTTCCTGGACATCTCCTCGCTCGGCACGGCGTACCAATACGTTGTCAAGATTGAGTAGAAGCTTAAACATAAAAAAGTGAGACTTTGGATCTGTAAATCTGAAGCAAGGGAAAGGTGCCCCCAAACCGCGGAGCAAAGGGCAAATCCAAGGTGGAGTGACCCAAGATAACCTGCCGAAGCCACAAGAAAAGAACAACACCACAAAGAAAAAGAAGGACACGGCAAAGTGGTGTGAGTTCCATAAGAGCTCCACTCACAACACAAGTGAGTGTCGGGTTAAGCAGTCACTGGTGGCTACGCTGAAGGCTTCTGGGTTCAACGCATGTTCTGACTCTAAGTCAGAACCCGACAAGGGGAATGACAAAGGGAAGCAAATCATTGACACAAAGCCTAGTGCCACCGCGGCCACCACCAAGATCCATAATATTGAGCCTGAAGATCTAGAAGAGGGGGAGCACTTATTCCACTCACAGATTTGGGTGAAGGGTTCTCCGCTGTAGTTCATTGTCAACAGCGGGAGCCAAAAGAACCTCATTTCAGCAGAGGTCGTGAAGAGGCTAGGCCTATCAACTACAGAACATCCGCAGCCATATAACATCAGGTGGCTTCACCAAGGACGAGATCTCCGTGTCAGCCAGCAGTGCCACCTTTCCTATAGCATCAAACCCTTCATGGATGAGGTATTGTGTGATGTTGCTCCTCTTGAATTTAGGATGTATTATTAGGACAACCATACTTATGGAAGATACATGTTGTATATGAGTCTATACCTCGATCTGTTATTATTTCTTTGGGTACTCAATCATATAGGATATCGAAGGTAGCCACACCTACCGTCATCTCTTTGATATCTGCGAAGCAATGTAGTAAGGTCATCTCCCAGACTGGGAAATTTGTTTTCTTTCTAATTTGCTCTCAAAGTAAGCGGAAGTTCATAGCCGCAACCATGGACCCCGAGAAGGGTTCCTCCAAGCAGTAGAAGTAGGTGAATTCAGTCATGGAAGAATACAAGGACATCTTCTCCTCACCCACTGGGGTACCTTGCATTGTTAGGTCAAGCATTCAATCAATCTGAATCACGGATCACCTCTACCCAACGGGCCGATATATCTCTGCTCCATTCTGGAAAATGAAGAGATCAAGCGGTAAATCCAGAAGTTGCTGTATAAAGGGCACATCCGACCAAGTTCCTTTCCTTGTGCGAGCTCGATTATACTTGTAGAGAAGAAGGATGGGACCTGGAGGCTTTGCATTGATTATTGGGCACTAAACAAAATCACTATCAGGAACAGGTATCCAATCCCATGGATTGATGGCCTGTTGGACCAACTCAAGGGAACCAACTATTTCAGTAAGCTCGATCTGAAGTATGATTATCACCAGGTTCCAATAGAGCCCACAGATGTATGAAAGATTGCCTTTAAATCCAAGGAAGGCCTTTTTGAATGGTTGGTTATGCCCTTCGGGTTAACAAATGCCCCTGCTACTTTTATGAGGCTAATCGATGACATCTTACGACCCTTCACCAACTCGTTCGTGGTCGTTTATCTAGAAAACATCCTCATCTTCAGCAAGAGTTGGGAAGAACACTTGCAACACATTTGGTCCTTCAAGCCCTTCGACAACACAAACTGTGTACCAACTTGGAGAAATGTACCTTTGGCATGAGTCAGGTCCAATACTTAGGTTACATCATAGATGAGTGTGGCGTGCATGTGGACCTGACCAAGATCTAAGTCATTCGGGACTGGCCAGCCTCAACCACTCTAATGGAGCTTCGCATCTTTTTGGACCTTGCAAATTTCTATCAAAGGTTCGTGTTGGGATTCTCCCATATCACTTGGCCTTTGACTCAGATTACTAAGGGCGGGGCAAAAGAAAATTTTTCCTGGTCTGAGTCCAACAGAAGGTGTTCATTGAGTTGAAGCATCGCCTTTGCTCTACACTGGTACTCACACTGCCAAACTTGCAGTAGTCATTTGAAATCGAGACAGATGCCTCAGACTATGCTATTGGTGTAGTCCTCACCCAGCACGGGCATCTAGTGGCCTATCATAGTGAGACACTTTCCGATACAATTTGGAAGTACCCCACCTATGATAAAAAGATGTATTCCATTATGCAGGCTTGCTGACAATGGAAGCACTACATTCTGGGAAGGAGACGGTCATCCACACCAATCACCAACCTCTTTAGTTTATACAAACACAAGGGAAGTTGCAGAACGATCACCATCAGAAGTGGTCTACATATCTGCAACAATTCGACCTGAACATTAAATACAAAAAGGGTAGAACCAATCATATTACAGACTGCCTCAGTCGACCCCTAGTTACAACACTGACTACTATTCTCAACTTTTGTGGTCACGAGACCTCTGGATGGCCATAACTATACGAAAATGATCCATAGTTTGCCTTGACATACCAGATGTTAGTAGTTGGAAAGCAAGTTCCTGATTTTCACCTCCAGGATGCATTATTATGCTACTTGGGCCACCTTTTTGTTCCTTCAAGCGAGTGTGCCAAGATTATTTGGGAGGCGCACTACAGTCAGGTAGCAGGACACTTTGGTGTGGAGAAAATTGTTGTACTACAAAATTAATTTTATTGGCCCAAACTTCGATTGGATGTTGGGAAATATATCAGATCCTGCACTACTTGCGCCATCACCAAGCCAACCATGAGAATCCATCTCCATGGCCTATATGTCTGGCCTCCCTTCTACCAAGCATGGTAATGACTATGTATTTGTGGTTGTGGAGAGATTTTCTAAGATGGCTATATTGGCGGCATGCAAGAAGAGTATCATAGTAGAGGATACTGCAAAACTCTTCTTTGAATGAGTATGGGTGCATTTTAGGATCCCATAGATCATTATATCAGATTGGGATAGTAGGTTCCTGAGCACATTCTGGTCAAGCCTCTGGACACTATTGGACACCAAGCTCACCAAATCAACTGCCTTCCATACCCAGACTGATGGCCAAATGGATGTCGTCAATAGGATGATAGTGCACATATTCCTCATGTACAACTCCAAGAATTGTTGATGATACATGTGGATATTGGTGGCCACCCACCTATTCCACTTGGACCCCCACTATTGTTTCTTTCAGTTTTTCAATTTCCTTAATTTTAGCACAATTTACTACTTTTGGCAATTTTTTGGGTCCTGAACTTTTGAAGTCGTTTTGAGGCCCTAAACGACTTTTTTTGGAAAATCATCAAGCGTGAATACAATTATTTAACTCAATATTCATTGTCAGCATTTGTAGTCCTTAAATATGTCTGTCTAATGAGGTATCATAAGCCTCAAACGAAGATCGTATGCCAAAGTTACGACTCTGGGAAGTTGATGTACCAATTTACCCCAACGGGGCCCATAGTTTTGCATTTCATATCCTAGGGTTAGGTATTTGGATGTTTGGAGTTTTCCATTGTTTCTTAATAATAAACAGACCCTCAAGCCTCATTGTAACATAGTTTAGAGGCATGTAGCCACCACATCTCTTCTCAGAGATAAGCTACCATTGCTCGAGCTAGTTTATTTCCATTCTATATGTAAGCATATTTTAGTTCTTTGATGTTAATGAAATGAAGTTTTATTTCTGTTGCATCTCTGTGTTTATGGTTATATCTATAATTTGTTGCATTCATGTTTAAATCTAGATCAGTGGTATCAGAGCGGTCTGCTCTTTCTCGATCCTTCTTTGCATGTCCCCAACGAGGTCGAGATATAAGGAGTTAGGGCTTGATCTAGTTGAACCTTTACAAGATCAGCCTCACAAACATCGACGACCACCCATGGGGGAAGAAAAGAAAGATGAGGGAGCAGGATATCCTATCAAAATATTGCTCGAGGAGGCCCTCAAGAAACAAAGGAACGCGATGATGGATAACTTTTCCAGGATCCTTCAACGGTTGCCCACCGGCAGCGCATACACATCCAGCAGTCACTCTGGAGGTGCCACTCCTTTTAAGGTACAAGTAAACTTTGACATTCCCACATTTGAGGGCCAAATAGATGCAAATGCCATAGATAAATGGTTAAATCTGCTAGAAGGATATTTTTATGTTCATGATTTTTCCAGTCGGGAAAATATTATTTTTTCTCTTCTCAAAGTTGCCCCCCACATCAAGGACTGGTGGGAAACCTACTGTGAGTAGAAGGATGAAAGTACACCCTCACTGTTTTCAACTGCACCCACTTGGAATTCGTTCTGGGATGCCATCAAGGAGTAGTACTACCCTATCAGGAGCTATGAGGATAAATACATAAAGTGGACCATGTTGCGGCAGGGAAGGGACCAAGACGTGCTAGAGTTTACCAATATTTTTCATACCCTTCGCACAAAGTTGGGTATCAAGGATTCTGAGAAACATTTGGTACTCAAGTACCACAACTTCCTACACAGGTACATCCAAGATGAGATGGAGTTCCTAGACATCTCCTCGCTCGTCACAGTGTACCGATACGCTTTCAAGATCATGCAGAAGCTTAAACAGAAAAAGCGAGACATTGCATCTATGAATCCAAAGCAAGGGAAAGGTGCCCCCAAACCACAGAACAAAGGACAAAGCCAAGGCGGGGCGGCCCAGGACAACCCGTCAAAGCTACAAGCAAATAACAACATCGTGAAGCCAAAGAAGGACACGGGAAAGTGGTGTGAGTTCCATAAGAGCTCCACTCTCAACACGAGTGTCAAGCCAAGCAGTCACTGGTAGTCGAGCTGAAGGCTTATGAATCAGATGCATGTTTTGACTCTAAGTCAAAACCCGACAAGGGGAATGACAAAGGGACACATATTATCGGTGCGGAGCCTAATTCCATTGTTGCCACCACGAAGATCCAAAAGGAGGAACCTAAAGATCGATAGGAGGAGGAGCGCCTCTTCCACTCCCAGATGTGGGTAAAGGGTTCCTCGCTACAGTTCATTATCGATAGTGGGAGCCAAAAGAACCTCATTCCAGCAGAGGTCGTGAAGCATCTGGGCTTACCGACCATAGCACACCCACAACTGTACACCATTGGGTGGCTTCACCAACGACAGGATCTTCGCGTCAACTAGCAGTGTTGCTTTCCATACAACATCAAGCCCTTCATGGATGAGGTATTATGTGGTGTTGCTCCTCTTGATGTTTATGATGTATTATTAGGCCAACTGTACTTGTGGAAGTGACATGTTGTGTATGAGTCAAGGCCTCGCGTTGTTATTGTTACCTAGGGAAATAAGTTGTACAGGATACTGGAGGTAGCACCACCTATCAACATCTCTTTGGTTACTGCAAAACAATGCAGTAAGCTCATTTCCAAAACCGGGAAAAAAATTTCCTAATGATACGCCCACAGGGAAAGAAGAAGACGGTGGCCATGATCTCCAGACAGGGCCCCTCCGCGCGACAAAAATAAATGGAAAAGGTCATGGAGGAGTACGAGGACATCTTCACCTTTCCCGCAGGGGTGCCTCTGCACTATCAGGTCAAGCACTCCATCGATCTAACCCCAGGTGTGTCGTTGCCCAAAGGACCAATCTATTGGTGCTCTGTTCTAGAGAACGACAAAATCAAGAGGCAAATTTAGGAGCTACTGCGAAAATGACACATACAACTGAGTTCATCACCCTATGGGAGCCCAATCATGTTGGTACAGAAGAAGGATGGGACGTGGAGACTCTATATTGACTATCAGGCGTTGAACAAGATTACTGTCCAGAATAGGTACCCAATCCCCCGGATTGATGACCTTCTAGACCAACTCAAGGGGGGAAATATTTCAGCAAGATTGACTTGAAGTCCGGATATCACCAAGTACCAATCAAACCCTCCGATGTGTGGAAGACTACCTTCAAAGCAAAGGAGGGCCTTTTCGAATGGCTAGTTATGCCTTTCGGGTTGACGAATGCTCATGCAACCTTCATGAGGTTGATGGATGACATCTTGTAGCCATTCACCAACTCAATTGTAGTGGTATACTTGGATGACATCCTGATCTTCAGCCGGAGTTGGGAAGAGCACCTCCACCACATCTGACAGGTTCTCCAAACACTATGGCAACACAAGTTGTGTGCCAATTTGGAGAAATGCACCTTTGGCATGACCCAGGTTTAGTATCTAGGATACATTATTGATGAACGGGGAATGCATGTGGATCTAACCAAGATCCAAGTGATTCGGGATTGGCCAGCCCCAACCACTCTAACAGAGCTCCACATATTTTTGGGTCTTGCCAATTTCTACCGCAGGTTCGTGTTGGGGTTCTCTCATAGCACTTGGCCCTTGAGTCAAGTCACCAAGGGAGGAGCGAAAGAAAAATCATTTTGGATTTCAGAGATCTGTGGCTTGAATCTTTTGAATCATTGACCGGAGAATCCACAGTTTTAACATTTTTGCACCAACGTTTCAAATCCAAATGGAATCCATCATCAGGATATGAGAATGATGATAACAGAAGAGCAACAAAGAAGTAATAAATAGAGAAGAGGATAAATTTTAGATCAACATACTGTCGGCTGCAATAATCCTTAATTAATTTGATCTTATTTGATCTTAAATAATTTTATATTAATTTGTTTTAATAAATTATTATTATTTTATTATTTTAATTTTTTTTTTGGAAAAGATCAAAAAAAATAATATCAAGCCTAAAGATTAAATATGGACTAAACTAACACTAAAGAAATTAATATATTAATAATATATTAATATATTATTAATATATTAATATATTAATTAATATATTAATATATTAATATGTTAATATTAATAATATTAATATATTAATATTAATATATTAATATTATTAATATTAACATATTAATATATTAATATATTAATATTAATATATTAATATATTAATATTAATATATATTAAAATATATTAATATATTAATATTAATATATATTAAAATATATTAATATATTAATATTAATATATTAATATATTAATTAATATATTAATATATTATTAATATATTAATATATTAATATATTAATTTCTTTAGTCTTAGTTTAGTCCATATTTAATCTTTAGGCTTGATATTATTTTTTTGATCTTTTCCAAAAAAAAAAAATAATAATAATTTATTAAAACAAATTAATATAAAATTATTTAAGATCAAATAAGATCAAATTAATTAAGGATTATTGCAGCCGACAGTATGTTGATCTAAAATTTATCCTCTTCTCTATTTATTACTTCTTTGTTGCTCTTCTGTTATCATCATTCTCATATCCTGATGATGGATCCCATTTGGGATTTGAAACGTTGGTGCAAAAATGTTAAAACTGTGGATTCTCCGGTCAATGATTCAAAAAAAATCATTTTGGTTTGAACCTCAACAAAAGGCGTTTGCAGAGTTGAAATATTGCCTCTTCTTTTCACTAGTGCTCACATTACTAGACTTGCAACAACCATTTGAGATCGAGACAGATGCCTCTAGCTATGCTATTGGGGCAGTCCTTACTTAATAGAGGCATCTAGTGGCATATCACAGTGAGACACTTCCAGGCACAGTCTTGAAGTATCCCACTTATGACAAAGAGATGTATTCCATTGAGCAGGCCTGCTGACAATAAAAGCATTACATTTTGGGGAAGGAAACAGTCATCCACATAGACTATCAACCCCTGCAGTTCATAAGGATGCAAGGGAAGTTGTAGAATGATCGCCATTAGAAGTGGTCCACATACTTGCAACAGTTCCATTTGAATATCAAGTACAAGAAGGGAAGCACCAATAATGTTTCAGACTGCCTCAGCCGACCATCAATCATGGCGTTAACCACCGTACTCAACTCTTGTGAGCATGAGACTTATGATTGGTCACTTCTCTACAAAATCGACCCAGAATTTGGCCACACATACCAGACGCTCTTGGCGGGTCAACAAGTTCCATATTTTCACCTCCAGGATGCACTCTTATGCCACCTAGGACACCTTTGTGTTCCTACAAGCGAGCATGCCAAAATGATTTGGGAAGCACACTATAGTCAGGTCGTTGGGCATTTTGGGGTCAAGAAAATAGTAGCGGTACTGCAGAAGTATTTCTATTGGTCGAATCTTTGATAGGATGTTGGGAAGTACATCATATCCTTCATTGCCTGCGCCATTTCCAAACCGACCATCAAGAAGCAAGGCCTATATACTCCATTGCCTACCCCTAGTCAACCTTGGGAATCCATCTCCATGGATTACATGTCGAGCCTTCCTTCTACTAAGCATGGAAATGATTGTGTTTTTGTGGTCATCGACAGATTCTCAAAAATGGCCATTATGGTGCCCTGAAAGAAGAATACCACAGTGGAAGCCAATGCTAAAATCTTCTTTGAATGAGTGTGGGTACACTTTGGGAACCCACCATCTATCATCTCAGATTGGGACAGCGGGTTTGTCAGTACATTTGGTCCAGTATTTGATTGATGATGGACACCAAGCTCACTAATTCCACAGCTTTCCATCCCCAAACTGATGGCCAAACAAAGGTTGTCAATAGGATGATCGTACACATTATGTGCATGTAAAACTCAAAGCATCAACGCACATGGGATGAGAGCCTCCCTATGTCCAGCACAGTTATAACCAGGATCTCCACAGCTTGAATGGCCACAACCCTTTTTAGGTGGGCTTGGGATTCCAGCCACTATGTCCCATTGATGTGGCCATACCATTTGTAGCTACTCAAGCAGATTCGGCTCATGTCCAGTCCAAAGCCGACAAGGAAAACAGCTTCATTGAGAACATTCATCACATCCTCAAGTAGGTCCATGACATTCGAGAGAAATCAAATGCCAAGTACAAGCAGCGACATGATCAACATCAGGTGCCAAACAAGTTTCAGGTGGGCGACAAAGTATGGTTTCATTTGCAGAAGAAATGTCTTATCGGAGTCTATCAGAAACTCAGACAACTCTGATATGGTCCTTACACCATTACCAAGGTTGTGGGATACAATGAATTTGAGCTCATCATTACCCCATTCCTTGGCCTACACCCAGTGTTCAATGTGGACCGCCTTCGACCATACTTCCCACCATTTCTAGACACATCAGACATTGCAGAATAGATCACACCTACAAAGTTAAATCCCGACTGCATGGAACAAGTCACAATTGATCGAATCATGGACACACAAATCAAGAACACCTTACAACAAAGGATCCAACTATATCGAGTTGTCAAAGCAGACCAACTCCTTCACTAAGGCAAGTGACTCACCAGGGACCAAGTTCAGCGGAAGTTTCATCATCTCATGGAGGAACTCAACGCAATGGGGACCATTGCTTCCTAAGGGGGGAGGAATGATCGAGGTGGATATTGGTGGCCACCCGCCTATTCCACTTGGACCCCCACCATTGTTTCTTTTAGTTTTTCAATTTCCTTAATTGTAACACAATTTACTATTTTTGGCAATTTTCCGGGTCCTCAACTTCTGGAGCCCGTTTTGAGGCCCTAAACGATGTTTTTTTGGAAAATTACCAATAGTGAAAACAGGTTTTTAACTCAATATTCATTGTCATAAGTTGTATTCCTCGAATATATCTTTCTAATGAGGTATTGTATCCGTCAAACGAAGATCGTATGCCAAAGTTATAACCTCGGGAAGTTGATGTACCAATTTACCCCAACGGGGCCCATAGTTTGGTGTTTCATCTCCTAGGGTTAGGTTTTTGGATGTTTAGGGTTTTCCATTGTTTCTCAATAATAAATAGGCCCTCAATCCTCATTGTAACATAGTTCAGAGGCATGTAGCCATCACATCTCTTCTCAAAGATTAGTTACCATCACCCAAGCTAGTTTATTTCGATTCTGTATGTAAGCATATTTCAGTTCTTTGATGTTAATGAAATGAGTTTTTATTTATGCTGCATCTCTGTATTTATGGTTATATCTGTAATTTGTTGTGTTCATTTTTAAATCTAGATCACTTGAACCTGGGATGAGAGTCTTCCATATGTACAGCACAGTTATAATAGAGTTCTCCATAGCTCAACTGGTCATAGTCCCTTTCAAGTGGGTCTAGGATTTCAACCATTGTGTCTGATTGATGTTGCCATGTCTCATGCAACTATGCAAACAAAATCCACACATGTACTATCTTAGGTTGATAAAACGACCAAATTTATTGGATGCATCCAACACATCTGCCAGCAGGTCCACAACATCCTGGAGAAATTAAATCCCAAGTACAAACAGCGACACGATCAACATCGGGTGCGACACAAGTTTCAGGTGCGTGACAAAGTCTGGTTGCATTTGCAGAAAGAACACCTTACCAGAGCCCATCGGAAGCTCAGACCACTTCGATATGTTCCTTACACCATTACCAAGGTCGTGGGAGATAATGATTTTGAGCTCAATATTCCCCCATTCCTTGGCCTGCACCCAGTGTTCAATGTGGACCGCCTTCGACCATACTTCCCACCATTGTTGGACACGTCAGACATTGCAGAACATCTCACACCAACAAAGTTAAACCTAGAATGCATGGAACATACCACAACTGATTGGATTATGGACACACAGGTCAAGAACACTCACCAACAAAAGATCCAACTATATTGGGTTGTCAAAGTTGGCCAACTCCTGCACCAAGGCAAGTGGCTCACCAGGGACCAGGTTCAACAAAAGTTTCCTCACCTCATGGAGGCTCTGCACGCAATGGGGACCATTGCTTCCTAAGGGGGGAGGAATGATCCAGGTGGATATTTGTGGCCACCCACCTATCCCACCTAGATCTCCAGTCAATTTCTTTTGTTTCCTTGTTTATTCGTGCATTTACTATTTTTAGCATTTTTCCGGGTCCTGAACTTCCGGAGCAGTTTTTACCCCCTAAACGACGTTATTTTGAGTTCTACTAGAAGCCCATAGCCATGGGCAAGGGATTGTGGAAAAACCTATAGTAATCGGAGAGACCTTTCCAGCAAGGTATTGTATGCGCCAAACGGAGATAATATGACCAAGTTATGACCCTGGGAAGTTGATTGCCCAACTAACCCCAACGGGACCCACAAACTCTTGGTGTTACATCTCCTGGGGTTAGGGTTTTGGTTGTTTAGGGTTTTCTCATGTTTTTCAATAATAAATAGGCTCTTGAGCCTCATTCTAACATAGTTTAGAGGCATGTAGCTGCCACATCTCTTCTCAGAGATAATCTACCATCACCCGAGCTAGTCTTATTTCCATTATGTTTGTAAGCATATTTCAGTATTTGATATTAATGAAATGAAGTGTTATTTTTGTTGTATATTTGTATTTATGGTTATATCTATAATTTGTTGCGTCCCTGTTTAAATTTGGATTAAGATAAGTTGATCTACTTTAGTACGAGGGATATCTTCTTCCAAATCCACAATGAAAGCAGACCCTATGAGTTCTTTACGAGGCAGAGGAATGGGCCCGCATTGATGACATCCTTAAAGGAATTAGATTTAGAAGTATAAGGTGCACCCTTCCTACACCACCAATGATTAAGCTTGGAACAAGAGAGATAAAATCATCCTTAGTAATGCCTCAAATACTGAGTGAATACCCTTCTTAGAATTTCCATCCTCCATGAAGAAGCAACATATAGACGGAATAAAATCTTGTCCATTCTTGAATTCTAGTAGCCAGCGAAGATATAAGATCGGTTGCTTTCGCTCGAATGCAGGGGCTTCCACCAAAGAAAGACCTAAAAAAGACAAAAAATTGCAGAAGATCTGGAGATGTAATTTTGTCTTGAGATACCTCCGAGATTCCGTAGCCAGACGCTCTACCTGATCCAACTCATGGTAGAAACACTAACCTATTTCTTTTGAAATTACACTTAACTCTCTTTGGCGCCGAAAAATAACAGTGAGGTGGCTCCCTAGAATCACTCTTTTTTTCATCGACAGCAGCCAAAACGTCCATAGGTCAAATCATTATATTGGGTATTTTTCATAGTATGTCTTCATGACCAGCTATGTTGATGTACTTGAAATCTAATGGGATAATATTTCATTGGCTATCTCAATCATCAAAACCATACTATTGGACATGATTCATGGCTAAGCTTGGCCCTAGGGTTTATGAAAACCATCTAATCTGATCAATTGCGACCAAGTAAGCAATGGCTTTAACCTAGCACAATACCCATGTCAAGATATTGATCTTGGCACCGCGCTTGGGTCCTATGGGAAGAGGAGGTTTAATGGCTAGGGTTTCTCTTGTTTCCCCTTTGGTCTGAAGGTTTTAACTCCGTACAGAAATTACCTGCATACGAATTCTAAAACACAGAAAATAAACAATGCGAGAGCATAACACATAAAACACATATACACAGAGATTTCCCCTGGATCCCAAAATCGGGACTACCAGCTTGATTTTTCATCATGTTCCTTTCAATGTTACAATACATATTTATACATGTCGAAGCATCCAATACCATGAACCAAAAAACCATCACGTCCAATACCATGGACCGAAAACCATCGCATCCAAAAACATGTGCGAAAATCATGTGGGTCCGCCCATCCTAACATAGGGTCCAAAACCAAAATTTTCTGGGGCGCTGCCCCGGACCCCATAAAGTAGGGTTACGGGTACCCCTCAAAACCCATGTTAACTATGTGGAAAGAATATAACACAACCCAACATTCTCCCACTTGTTGTTTTCTTTCCACAGGGGGCCACAAGAGAGCTTAGTCATTTTTCCAGCCCTGAAACGCCCATTGTCTCTCTACACCAAGAGAACTTCTCAAAGCTCACAGATTTTGTCAATGCATCTGCAATATTCTTCAAAGTGTCCACCTTTACCAGCAACACCTTTTTGTCTTCTATCATATCCCTCACAAAGTGATACTGAACATCAATGTGCTTTGTCTTTGAATGATATGCGGGGTTCTTTGCCAAGAAAATTGCACTTTGGTTGTCATAGTCTATCATTATAGCTTCATGTACTAACCCCATGCTTGAACACAATCTCTGCAACCAAACTGCTTCCTTTCTTGCATGAGTGGCTGCCATGTATTCTGCCTCTGTAGTTGATAGTGCCACTACAGATTGTTTCTTACTCATCCAACTGACTGCACCTCCAAATAGGTTAAACACATACCCACTTGTAGATCTTCTCTGATCCAAATCTCCAGCCTAGTCTGCATCAACAAAGCCATGAATATCCAACACTCTGTCCAATCCTGGTCTTCCTTGGTAGCACAAACCATAATCACTAGTGCCACGCAAATACCTGAAAACCCGCTTCATTGTTGTCCAATGCTCCTTTCCTAGTTTTGACATAAACATGTTCAATACTCCCACTGCATTTGCAATGCCTGGTCTAGTATAGACCATTGCATACATCAAGCTACCGACTGCACTTGCATATGGAACACGGGACATGTCCTCTTCCTCTTCTTGTGTCTTGGGACACTATTCAGCAGATAACCTCACACCTACAGGCATAAGAACCTTCACCGGTTTACTATCCTGCATAATAGACCTCTGCAATATTGTCTCGACATACTTCCTCCGGTTTAACCATAGCTTCCTCTTTGCTCGATCTCTTTTAATTTCCATGCCCAAAATATAGTTTGCAGCACCAAGATCTTTCATGTCGAATTTGGAGGACAATTTGGTCTTCAAAACCTGGATAATTTCTTTGTCATTTCCACATATAAGACCAGATAAATAACGCGATCACCAATTAATTTAAAATACACACAGTCATCTGCTTTGCTTCTGGTGAAGCCAAGTCCCTGTATAAATGTATCAAATTTCTGATACCACATCTTTGGTGACTGTTTTAACCCATACAGATACTTCTTTAACTTACATACCAATTCTTTCTTACCCTTCACCGCAAAGCCTTCAGGTTGCTTCATGTAGATCTCCTCTTCTAGATCCCCGTGAAGAAATGTTGTCTTCACATCCATCTATTCTACCTCAAAATCAAAAGCAGCAGCAACAGATAAAAGTAATCTAATAGAAGTTGCCTTGGCAACACGAGAAAAAATATCACCAAAAATCAATTCCTGGCACCTAGGAATACCCTTTTGCTACCAACCGAGCTTTATATTTCTCCACCTTTCCTTCTGCATTTGTCTTTTTCTTGAACACCCATTTGCTGCCAATGGGTTTCCTTCCAGCCAGCAACTCCACCAGATCCCAAGCCTCATTTTTGTGCAAAGATGTCATTTCATCAACCATGACCTCTTTCCAGAGTTTTCCATCCTCTGAATCCACTGCTTCCTTCACAATTCTGGGATCATCATCAGTAACAGACAAAGCAAAATTTAAACAGAAAGCAGATGGACTATACCTTTCTGGCTGCCTTCTTTCTCGAATTTATTTCTCACATCTGGAGTTTGTGGCTCTTCATCTTCTGATTCCTCCTCTGTTGTAGAGTCTGATTCTTCCTCCTTTAGCTCAGACTCTATCTTCTCAGGTTCCTTTGGTTGGAATTCATGTTTAATAACATCTTTCACCTCTCTGAACACCACATCTCGGTTGTACACAACCTTCCTTGTTACTGGGTTCCAAAGCTTATAACCCTTTAAACCATCCTTATACCCAATAAAGATGCACTTTTCAGATTTACTATCCAACTTGGTTCGTTTCTCCTTTGGAACATGTACATATGCATCACATCCAAATACCCTTAGATGTGAAAGAGAGGGTTTCTTACCAGTCCATACCTCTTGTGGAGTCTTATCCTCCAACGCTGATGAAGGTGACCTGTTGACTAGGTAACATGCAGTATCCACTGCCTCTTCCTAGAATTCATGTCCTAACCCAGCACCACTGAGCATGCTTCTTGCCCTTTCCATCAACGTCTTGTTCTTTCTTTCTGCAACTCCATTTTGTTGAGGTGTATATGGAGTAGTCTTATGTCGTGCTATACCACACTTGCAAAATTATTCAAATTCCTTACTGCAAAACTCTCCACCATTATCTGTCCTCAGCACCTTTATCTTCTTCTCTGTCTGGTTTTCCACTAGAGCCTTAAATTCTTTAAACCTATCAAAGACTTCAGATTTCTTCTTAAGGAAATATATCCATGTATTCCTTGAGAAGTCATCTACAAATGATACATAGTACACAGACTTACCCAGTGATGGAACCTTCATAGGTCCAAACACATCACTGTGCACAAGCTCTAATATATGTTTCGCCCTCTTACCACCAGAGGGGAAACTCACCCAATTCTGCTTCCCGTATACACAATTTTCACAGAAATCAAAATCTAGAGAGCTATTACTCATACCTTCTACCATACCTTTACCATGAAGTATTCAAAGGCCCTTCTCTCCAATATGTCCAAGCCTTTGATGCCACAGCATGGTCTTTTCTCTATAGACCACTAGATTTTCTGCTCCACTTTTAGGAACCGCAGAACTATTGCACCCATAAACAACAGTGCTACCTTGCACCTTGTACAAAGTTCCAATCCGAACTCCCCGCATCAATACCAATGCTCCCCGAACCATCTTGCAGGTATCCTTCTTGAACATTGTTTTTACACCTGCATCATCCAACTTGCTTACAGAAATCAGATTTCTAGCCAATGCAAGAATATGCAGAATACCTGGAAGTGTTCTAACCCTTCCACCTTGCAGCTTCAACTTTACTTTTCCATGACCAGTGATTCTAGCCTTCCTGTCATCCCCCAAGAAGACATCACCACCATCATATTTCTCATAGTCACAGAACCACTCTCTATGGGGAGTGAAGTGAAAGGATGCACCTGAGTCAATCGACCATGCCTCATGATCTACATGTGTACTTGAAGAAGCCAAGTACACATCCCCACCTTCATCTGAGGTGGTTTTCACCACTACAGAAGGAGCCTCATCAGATCCCTTTCCTTTGTCAGGAGCTTTAGATTTACAGTCCCTTTTGAAGTGGCCTTCCTTTCCTCATTTCCAGCACACCACCTTTAAAGTTTTCCTGGAGATTTAGATCTCTCTCTAGATTTAGATCTCCCACTCGATGAATTATTTTTGTTTCTGTTCTAGGACCGTCCTCATATAGACAAGGCATCACCATTTTGGCTCTCCATATTTTTCCGTCTCATCTCCTCCGTCAGCAACGCTGAGACTATTTCATCAAACTGCAAGGCAGTTACATTGCTACCTATTGCAATAACCAGACTATCCCACGAATCTGGTAGAGAACACAACAAACTGATGCATTTATCTTCATCTGAAATTTTAATATCAACAGATGCTAACTGACTTACCACAGTATTAAATGCATTCAGATGCTCTGTCACCGAGTCTCCATCTTTCATCCTCAGGTTATACAGCTTTTTCTGCAGGAATAGTTTATTCGCCAGAGACTTAGATTGGCACAAAGTCCCTAACTTGTCCCACAAAGCCTTTGTTGTAGATTCCCCTGATACATTCAGCAATACTGAATCTGATACACACAATCGTATTGTGCTCTTTGCCTTCCGATCTAACTTCTTCCATTCTTCATCGGACACTCCCGTTGGTTTAGTACCCAGATCTACCGCGACCCATTGATCTTTATCCACCAACAGATCCTCCATCTTGAGTTTCCACAACTCAAAACTCTGACCATTAAATTTCTCGATCTCTATCTTTCCACTGCTTGCCATCTTCTTTCACTACCAGAATCAATCTCATAGATCTCCTACTGAACAGCGTCTACCACAGGCCCGAGTGAAACCCCTCAACAACAAAGGCATCCCCTTGAAGCCAAATATGTTCTGATACCAAATGAAGGTTTTAACCCCGTATAGAAATTACCTGCATATGAATTCTAAAACATAGAAAATAAACAATGCGAGAGCATAACACATAAAACACATATACACAGAGATTTCCCCTGGATCCCAAAACCGGGACTACCAGCTTGATTTTTCATTATGTTCCTTTCAATGTTACAATACATATTTATACATGCCGAAGCATCCAATACCATGGACCGCAAAACCATCGCGTCCAAAAACATGTGCGAAAATCATGCACAAAACCATAGGTGGGTCCACCCATCCTAACATAGGGTCCAAAACCAAAATTTTCCGAAGCGCTTCCCCGGACCCCATAAAGTGGGGTTACGAGTACCCCTCAAACCCCCTGTTAACTACGTGGAAAGAATATAACACAACCCAACATTGTCAAGGCTGCAAGAGGAGAGGAACCCTCCATGAGAGCAATCACCCAAAACTTGGCAGATGGCCCAATAGCAATGGAGGTGCTCTGAAATCGCACAAATGAAGCACTTTGGGACAAGAAAATGTCAGCAACAGACATCAATTGGAATGTGACAAAGGCCATCATGTTTACAGAGCTAAGCATATTTCAACGTGAGATTTAAAAATTCTCCCTTAGGATATATCTTGTGTCAATTGTGGTTTGCGAGTTTTTATTTCGTCGTTATCTATTTTATGCATAATCATAATTTACATGCATACTTAATAAACAATAATTAACAGATCTAGAAATCTAAGGAGAAATAAACTCATATTGTAGATTCCATATTCTCTAATATACTTTAGTAGATTTGTTGTGTCGAATTATCCAGTAAAATATCGATGGAAATTTACAAATCATTAATTCATAATCTTAACCTAAAATCAAATCAAATCAAATCATATCTATATATATATATATATAATTGAAAAACGCTTAAAAACTAAACATTTGAAAATTTTGTTGATACTTTATATATAAAAAATTTAAAATGTCAACCAGTTTAAAAAAATGGGTGTTATAAGTAGCACCACTTTTCAAAACAACAATAAAAATCATCACAAAATGTGACATCTTATAACCTCTACAAAATGAAAACTCGGTAATGTTTTCATTAAATTAAAAACTTTATTAACCTTCATTATATGAGCATAAAATAATACTAATAAATCTTCTATTTGAAGATAAATTTCTAGACAAATACACGTCTTTCAATACTTATATGAACTTTTACAATCTTCACTGGTGAAGCTTTGAATGCACATAATAGTTGAAGAATTTGCAAATGCAAATGATAAAAAGCTTGTAACTATCTTTATTGGAAAACAAGTTCAATGCATAAAGTGAACATTTAAAAATTCAATCTTGAATTTATAGGATTACATATTGTTATGAATCCCATACATAAAAAACTATGAATATCTTACACATTGTACTAAAGAAAAATAATAATAAAGGTTGGGTCATCTAGAAACTAATGAATAAAAGTCCACTATAACAAAAATGAGAAAAAATATAGTGTCACAAAGGTCAAACTATTTTTAGAATGCCTTGAACTTTGTTCATGGGAATACTTTATCAACTAAATTAATAACATCATCTTTAATAAAAAAAATAATTAAAGAAAGAGTAGAAGCAAGCCCGAGGAAACAATCAAATATTTTTACCCATGTAAATGACATAGTACCATATATGGCAGATGTTTGTTCACGTACCATATACGACAGATGATTAAGTTTCTACCATTCTTTTAAAAAATTTCACTAAATCATACATAATTCATACAACCGTATAAATTTTATAGATAAAAATATACAATGAATTACAAGAAATAGAGATCAAATTTATTTGTTTACATATTGAAGAGTGGGTAATTGGTTGAGACCGAGTGACTTTCATCCCCCCATAGGTAGTCTACTATGGACATTGTGCCTTAGTAAGCTATGATACCACTAGGGAAAAGTATAAAAAGAAGGTTTTTAATTCAAGTTAAATAAGTCCAAAATAAATAATTTTCATTACTAAGTTTCTTGAAGATAGATCGGCTCTAAGTGTTGGGCGTGGGATCTCCAAGGGAAGTTTTGGGGCTTAAAGCCTAGATTTTGACTAAATCCGATGTAAAGACTCTGCGTTTTGTGGGCACGGAACGCGAGCTTGTAAATGAGTCATAGGATTGTCTACGCTCATTTTTGTAATGTAATGTCGGCTTTAGAGATCTACCCATGGTCCGCAGACCATGGGATTGTATAAATAGAGCGAGGCTCTAAGTTGTAAATGACTGAATCAATTGATGGATGAAGGATGAAGAATTGAGTCTTATCTAAGAGTAGAGTAGAGTCTTGGGTCGTAGAGTAGGAGAAGGCTCTGCAGTTGAGTGCACAAAGGCCTAGTAGTCCGCAGTTGTATGCGTGGACCCTTACAACTGAGTGCGCAGAGCAAGTTGAGTCTGTAACCAATTGAAGCATTAATAAAGAGAAGTTTTATACCATTCCTATGTATTTATTTATTGTTTTCTGCATTGAATGTATTGGGTATAAATTACATTTCTGTTGTTTATATGATGCGCGAACATATATGATTGTGTTGATTAAGTGAATATAAGATAAAGTATCTGTTTACGCGAAGTTAACTAACAGTTATAAGAAGATAAGTAAGATCCGTGGTGTAACTTGGGGAAATAGCACAGATCGTTGCCTTAGCAGCACGAAAGCTCCTCAGCCCCTGGTTAGGGCTACGCGAAGGCGATTATAGCAGATCGCGAAGGCCTCGCAGGTCAGGGCAATGCGCAAAGTAACCTGCGCAAAGGTATTCACAGTTGGAGTAAATCGACCCCTCAGACATCTCAAGGGTGAGGAAACTTAGTTCCAACATCCCCTCATACTGCTTCGGGTGAGACCTCAATCCGCGCTCCGTGGGCTATTGCCGAAAGGGCCAGTAATGTAAGGATTTGTTTATCTAATTAACTTCGAACCTGGGTCAGGCCCCCTCAAGCCAACAAATGGTTCTGTTGCCGGGACCGGAATCTGCATAAAGATGTCTAATGTCATATCATTGGAATCCAACTAAGAAGGAAATTGAAGGTTGGTTGGACAGGAGGATTCATGAGTTCGTGGCGCAGGAGAATAGGAATCCGCGACTGACAAAAGAAGAGTGGTTAGATTGCTAGTTGTACACAGAAATCCACGAGATTTTGTTCACATCTTTCCCTACTGAGATGTACGAGTGGATCGCGAAGCTAGAAGATAGTCAAGGAAGGTGGAAGCTTGACGGTCCTATTGTGTGGACCCTAGAGTTGGTGCGCAAATTGGAAGCATCGGAGGATAAGATCGTGTGCGTTGTTGATCACTGACTCGATCAAATTATAGGAGGATTCATTATTGAATTCGCAGTAGATACTTCAGTCAGCTATAGCGAGGCAGAGCAACGCTTTCTCAAAGGACCGCGAGGTAAGTACTTAAAGTCTCTAGATACTTGGATTAAAATGCTATTGTGTGAAAAAAGGGTTATTCAATTACCTTGATGTTCGGAGCTACGCGAAGTGGAAAAACCTACAGAAACACAGGAAGTAAGGGACCAGAGAATAGCCCTTTGATTTCACCTCCACGAGGGGACGAGGAAGAGCTCACAAATGTCTCTCCGCGAAGTGTGATCCATCTGATAAGGCAAAGAATTTCGCACATACCACCCCCACCCACACCACCACCAACTTCACCACCATCACCTCCATCTTCACCCGTACCACCTCCGCCACCACCGCGAGTCAATATGGCAAGCACGATAAAGTTCCCTGTGTTCAAGGGAGTAGGAAATGAGGTTCTAGACCAATTTTGGTTTTTCATAAAAGCCATATGGGAAGCGTAGGGAATTACAAATAACAATATAAAGAAAGTGACACTAGTTAGCGCCCTACAGGACCGCGCGTTGACCTAGTATATTAAGCACTCCAATGATAATCTAAATGCAGGAATCGCAAATATCCAAACAGCGCTAAACAGAGATTTAGCAGGCCGAAGTCAGAGGCACAGTCGATCATTGGATTCAAAGAGATCACAATGCTACGAAGCGAGACTCCTTGGGAGCTGGATCAGAGGATGAAGTGTACAATTCGCGAAGCTAATATGACTTTGACAGATGGACAGCACAGCGAATGTTTTGCAGCATCGTTGACGCCACATTTAAGGAGCGCGTTGTCGCAGCAGAAGTTAACGACTCAGGCAGAGGCCCTAGAGATCGCGATGAGGCTTCATGAGACCCCAATACAAGATCCTAACTTGGGAGTTCAACAGATCCACGCGTAGTTGAAAAACTTATGCCTTGAGATGCAGAGTCTGAAACAGGATAGGACAGCTCGACCAGAAGTGCGCGAAGAGGTGTGGTGCGTAAAATGCAAGGGTCAGGGTCATGATAAGGACCACTGCCCAATGTTTGCAAATTACCTCGCGGGAGGAGGACCGATGCCATTAAGGCCGGAAGTGCAAGCAAGACCTAGCGCAGCACCTGCTTTGTGGAAAGCATGCCATAGACAACTGCCATTTTCTACATAAGTATACACAAAATTCGCAACAGTTGTTCTGTAATTTTTGTAGGTCGGTGGGACACGATGAGTGCACTTGTAGAAGCTATGAGCTGATGATGGATAGAACTCCCACCTACAGGGTTCAGGCCGAAACGCGGCCCCTAGACCAAAGTGCAGGGATGGCGCGAACCGGATTTCAGGGGCGCGAATGAGGCTGAGGTGGCGGAGGACCTGGAAGAGGTCACAAACAATTGATATGCTACAATTGCGGAGGGCCAAGACATTATGCCCGCAATTGTACAAATCGAACACGTCCATTATGTCTATATTGTACCTTGCTTGATCATGAGACGGAGGATTGTCCTATGGTGACAGCTAGGATACATGACAAGGGAGCGCTACCACCTACCCCGACTAAGAACCTGCAGATAATGAATTCTGAGCCGCGCGAGGAAGATCCAAATGTGAACATTGTGCTCCGAAGTGGAATCGCAACAGGAGATGATAAAGGCAAACAACCTGAAGATAGTACTTGGGTTCGCAAGGCTCCGATGAAAAAAGCAGAGTTTGATTTGGAACGCGCTAAGGAAACCTTCATGGAAGCTAAGAAGAGCTTCATTGATGCCTCCACTTTAGGAAACAAAGATAGACCGAAGCCGGAGGGGGACCCATCTATTCTTATGACGTTTCTGGGAACATGCATGAAGCTACTGCGCGACAGTAAGGCTATAAAAGGATTGCAGGAACTCATTAACAGATGCATTGGGACCGCACTAGGAGAACCGCGCGTAGTCCGGAAGATTAGAAAGCATACGATGAGGATGAGAAGAGAATTGAGGTTAATCGTGTAGATTGGAGAATATGAGATGGACCAAGTAATTCTGGACTTAGGATCAGATGCGAACGTTCTGCCAAAGCAGACATGGGAGCGCATGGAGAGGCCTACATTGCAATGTCTCCTATTCAGCTACGAATGGCGAACCAGCAAAAAATAATACCCATGGGGCGATTGCAGGGAATCGCCGTGGATATTGAGGGAGCAAGCACGCAGCAGACTTTGAAGTGATAGAGATTGTTGATGACAGCAATCCCTATCTCGTGCTCTTAAGAATTTATTGGGCCACTAACATGAACGGGGTGATTAATCTGAAGAATTGCAAAATGATTTTTGAGAGGAAGTCTTTGCGTGTAGTTATACCCTTGGACCCTGATGAAGGATCGTGGTATACAAAGCCGGTGCGTGACTATGAAAGTGACGATGATTTGGACTGCATCTACAAAATAACCACGCGAGAGCAAGACTGGGTAAATCCCACCGCGGACGAACGAATCTCATGGGAGCACGAAAGCTCCTGTATGTCGAATTCTGATGAGATAAAGCGATGGCAGAACCAGTTACACGAGGTAACCACACTGAACTATAATATGATGACAAGAACGTTGCGCTGCGTATCGACAGAAGTAAGGGATCTGCCTACTTATGATGGGTTAAGTGAGGTAGATACTCTCCTAGACAAATTTGAAAGGGAAGTGCCGAAAAAGAAACGTTTCCAAGCCTTGAATTGGGTACTGCACGCTATGCCCGCAAGGTGGTGGGGTACGCACAAAGAAAGCTTGAATACTAGCGCGCATGTAGGAGGATGATGCGTACACAGTTTGGGAAGCCTAGAGTGCGATTGATAAATAAATACAATGGGCAGGATGATCCGCGCATACATCTGGCCAAGTGGACGCAGGCCTATGGGGAGAAGCCACAACCGGAGTGGGTGCACCTGTTCTGTCACACCCTGGATGTTATACCAATGAATTGGTATATAGAAACAGAGCTCCGCCATGGGACAGGTGAATGGGATGTCCTATGCGAAGGGTTCGTGATGACCTTCAATTTTGAGGATGGATGGGACAGTATTGATGAAGCACTACAAGAAGTAAAAGCAGCCATCTTTAGGATGCCACAAGAGTTAGTAGAGATGATTTAGCCTAAATGGGTTGCTCAGTTAAGTTGCGCACTGGAGTGTTATAATGTAACTATTGAGGAAGAGGATGAAGATCCAAGGAACATTGATATTCTCGAGACAGAAGGCCAGCGCAAGGTTCAAGGACCACAAATCGAGAACCCTGACATAACCGCGCCGGTAAAAACTAAGAAGGTAAATATTGGTACAGAGGCGGAACCTTCGCGAAGATTGGAGACTACTGTGATGACGCGATGGTGGACAAGGTCGCTGAACTACTCTGCGAATATCAGGACTTAATCCCGACCAAGTTTATGGACTTAAAGGGAATAATCAGAGATTTAGGGGTAATAAGGATCACATTGAAACCTGATGCAAAGCCAATTAAGCAGAGGCCGTATCGCTTAAATCCGAAATATAAAGAAAAGGTTCGTGTTGAATTAGACAAGATGCTTGCAGTAGGCATCATTAAGCCTATGGAGGAATCTGGCTGGGTAAGTCCGATGGTAGTACAAGAGAAGAAGCGGAAGGATGAAATAAGAATATGTGTGGATCTCAAAAATTTGAACGATGCATGCGTACATGATCCTTTTCTGACTCCATTCACAGACAAGGTGCTAGATAATGTAGGCGATCAGGAAGCATATTCTTTTACCAATGGGTTCTCAAGGTACCATCAGATCAGGATCGTGCCAGAAGATAGGAGCAAGACAACCTTCGCAACGGAGTGGGGTTGCTTTCAATACACTGTCATGCCGTTTGGATTAAAGAACGCGCCAGCCATCTTTTCGCGCATAGTTGTTGCGGCGTTTAGGGAATATATTCATAA
The DNA here is from genome assembly GCA_031772625.1 of Pinus tabuliformis. Taxonomy (NCBI): domain Eukaryota; kingdom Viridiplantae; phylum Streptophyta; class Pinopsida; order Pinales; family Pinaceae; genus Pinus; species Pinus tabuliformis. The sequence continues at coordinate 957,043,452 of CM062804.1, forward strand.
ATTCTTGGAGGTCTATTTTGATGACTGGATTGTATTTGGGTTGGTTAGGAGCCATGTAGTGAACCTGCGCTTGATGTTGGATACATGCCAAAGATACCAAATCGCGCTTAACCTCAAGAAGTGTATGTTCCTCGTTCCTTTTGGGAACCTGTTGGGACATGTGGTTTGTAAACAAGGGTTGATGGTAGACCCCGCAAAAATCGCGGTGATTCTGAATTTGGAAGCACCACGCAGTGTGAAACAGTTGCATGCTACCTTGGGACATACGAGGTACTATAGAAAGTTTATCAAAAGTTATGCCCAAATCACTGCGCCGATGGAAAAACTATTGAAGAAGGATGTCATGTTCTGCTGGGACGATGACTGTAAAAGAAGCCTGGATATCTTGAAGGAGAAGATGGTGACTGCGTCGATTCTTGTCTTCCCGAACTGGAAGAAAGAATTCCATGTTCATGTTGACGCGTCGTGTATAGCATTGGGGGCAGTTCTCACATAGGATGGCGGAGAGGGCTTGGATCACCCTATCGCGTTCGCGAGTCGCAGATTATCTAAAGTAGAAAAGAACTATTCCACCACCGAACGCGAGGGACTGGCTATGGTGTATGTGCTCCAGAAATATCGGCACTATTTGCTAGGAGGACACTTCAAGATGTATACAGATCATTTCGCGCTAAAATACTTGGTCAATAAGCCTGTGTTGGGGGGCTGCATATGCAGGTGGCTTTTCTTGTTCCAAGAATACAATTTTGAAGTTGTTGTGAAGCTTGGACGCCTGAAAGCGGGACCTGATCACCTATCACGCATTGAGATAGGGGAGGAACCTAACAGCTTGGAGGAAGGACTACCCAACGCACAGCTTTTTGTTGTGCGCATATTGGATGGACATTTTGAAGATATAATTCACTTTCTAATAACTGGAACTGCGCCAGAAGGTGACTCTGTCCACCAGAAGAATGAACTAGTGGTGTGCGTGGCACATTTTTCTGTCATTGTGGGGCACCTATATAATATGGGGAACGATGAGATACTGCGAAGATATGTACCAGAGTTTGAATGAAGTAGCATCCTCGCAGACGTGCATGGGGGCCCCGCGGGAGGTCATTATGCAGGGAGAGCAACTACGCAAAAGGTTCTCCGTGCAGGGTTTTGGTGGTTGACCCTTCATCAGAATTCAAAAGCACATTGCAAGGCATGTGATTTATGTCAAAGAACGGGTAAGCCATCGCAAAGGGACGAGAGGCCCTTGAATCCACAAATGACATTGCAGCCCTTTGAGAAGTGGGCGATCGACTTTGTAGGACCTATCAAACTGCAAGGAAAGACAGGCGCGAGATATATTATTACTGCGACAGAATACCTGATGCGTTGGGCAGAAGCGCAACCAGTAAAAGATTGCACGGCCGCAACGGCCGCGAAGTTTCTGTTTGACCACGTACTAACACGATTCGGTTGTCCGAAGATCTTGATGAGTGACCATTGTACACATTTCCTTAATGAAACGATCAGCGCACTGACGGAAGATTTTTAAGTGTATCATCAGAAAAGCACACCGTATCACCCACAGGCTAATGGGACCATAGAAGCGTTTAACAAAGTATTGGAGACTGCGCTAACAAAAGTATGCAATGCGTAGCGAAGTGACTGGGACTTGCGCGTACCCGCAGTATTATGGGCTTTTAGGACAACATGCAAGAAACTGATGTGACAGAGGCCTTTTAGGCTGGTCTATAGAGTGGAAGCCATAATGCCAATGGAGTATATCATGCCTAGTCTACGCATAGCAACGCTCACAGGTATGACGGACCGCAGCGCCCTGGAGGAGAGGCTCGCACAGTTGGAGGAACTTGAAGAAGAACGGTTTTTAGTTGGATTCCATCAGCAGGTACAAAAGTAGCGTGAAAAGGCCTTGCACGATCGACATATCAAGTTACGCACTTTTAAGGTAAACGATTTAGTGTTGTTATATGACAACAAGTTTGATAAATTCCCAGGGAAGCTCCAAATGCATTGGATGGGACCGTATGTTATTAAGGAAATCACAGATGGTGGTGCGATGCAGTTGGCAAAACTGAATGGTGAACTCTTCCCAGGAAAAGTAAACGGTAGTCAGTTGAAGCCATACACAAGTGGCCCTGCCATCTGATTAGCTGTAGGAGGTACAGCAGGCAACTGCTCAGTGTGCTATCGATCTTGCAGCAGTTCAAGCGGAGTTGGGAGTTCTTCGTGTGAAGATCTCTGCACCGACAGAGTGACTCGAGGGCGAATCACGATGTTTGTGTTGGGGGCCTGTTGGGCGTGGGATCCCCCAAAGGAAGTTTTGGGGCTTAAAGCCCATATTTTGACTAAATCTGATGTAAAGACTCCGCGTTTTGTGGGCGCAGAGCGTGAGCTTGTAAATGAGTCATAGGGTTGTCTGCCCTCATTTTTATAATGTAATGTCGGCTCTAAGTTGTAAATGACTGAATCAATTGATGGATGAAGGATGAAGAATTGAGTCTTATCTAAGAGTAGAGTCGAGTCTTGGGTCGTAGAGTAGGAGAAGGCTCTGCAGCTGAGTGCGCAGAGGCCTAGTAGTCCGCAACTAAGTGCACGAACCCTTGCAGTTGAGTGCGCAGGGCAGGTTGAGTCTGTAACCAATTGAAGCATTAATAAAGAGAAGTTTTATACCATTCCTGTGTATTTATTTACTGTATTATGCACTAAAAGTATCAGGTATAAATTACATTTATGTTGTTTATATGATGCACGAATATATATGATTGTGTTGACTAAGTGAATATAAGATAAAGTATCTGTTTACGCGAAGTTAACTAACAGTTATAAGAAGATAAGTAAGATTTGTGGTGTAACTTTGGGAAATAGCGCAGATCGTTGCCTTAGCAGCGCGAAAGCTCCTCAGCCCCTGGTTAGGGTTGCGCGAAGGCGATTATAGTAGATCATGAAGGCCTCGCAGGTCAAGGAAGTGCACGAAGGTATTCACAGTGGGACTAAATCGACCCCTCAGACATCTCAAGGGTGCGGAAACTTGGTTCCAGCATCCCCCCATACTGCTTTGGGTGAGACATCAGTCCGCGCTTCGCGGGCTGTTGCCAAAAGGGCCAGTAGTGTAGGGATTTGTTTGGCTAATTAACTCTGAACTTGGGTCAGGTCCCCTCAAGCCAACACTAAGCTTCAAGGTTTTTGGGCCCCTATATTATAGCCCTCATAAGCATTCATCATTAGTTTATTTGTGGTATTAGGAGGTTAGTTAGAAACTTTCATCAAAATTATACCCTTTACCTCCTATATTTATACCAAGAAGAACTAGTTTTAGGATGATCATATTTTGTCTTGTGCATTGAATTCATTGTGATCTGAGGTTTCTATGTTGAATTGGATTCTATTCATTGAATTCTCATCAATTTTAATCATGACATTTGGTATCATAGCATGCAAACCTAAGGTTATGATGTTTCAAATGTGTCATTATGGATCGTTGTCATAACATTTTTTCTAGGAAGCTTTAGAATGTGAAATTTTGAGATGATTGAGGATATATCTTCGAGTACATTTAGTAAAAAATATAGATTATGTCCAATACACTTTTAGAGACATACCCTATGGAAATTAGGGTTTGTGAATGGTCCTAAAATCATTTTCAAACAAGAGATATTTGGGTTTTCACTATAATATTTTTATGGGATACTTTTAACAATGAAAATTTTAAGAAACTGAGGAGAAACCTCAAGGCACATCTAGTAAAATTTTTATATTCATGTTTTCTATAGTTTTGAAGATATATCATATGGAAGTTAGGATTTCCAAAATAGTCCTCAAATCAATTTCAAATGAGTAATATTGGAATTTTTGGTTGTAACTTTCTCGTAAAGAAGTTTTAGACCATGAAAATTTTATGGAACTATGGAGACATATTGAGGTACCTCAGATAAAAATTTCAAAAAATATTTGAGAAATTAGACAATGGCATGCTATACAAGTTTGTTCTTAGGAAGAGGCTAAAAAAAACAAGTTTTGTCAAATTTGCCATAACTTTCACTTGGCGCATAAAATTTTGATCAGACTTGTGGAATTTCAAAGAAGAATATTAAAGTATTACAAACCAAACATTCATATTTAAAAGGGCTAAAATTCCAAATTTATATCAAGACAAATGTCAGTTATCCAATTAGTCTACAAATTAGGGTTTTGAAAAGTACATAACTTACAATTGGCATATTTATTGGAAGATCTAATTTTGGTGATTCAAAGTTTGTCATAAAGAGGAAAAAAATTACCATTATTATTTATTCACACACTCCTAAGGGTACTTCAAAAGTAACTTCACCAGTTAAACCTCTAGAAAGCTCATCCATGACTCATGAATAATAGAATATGTCAAGTACCTAATATCCAAGTTGGGAAGTTAGTTGTCATAGATGTAAGAATAAATTTAAAAGGAGATGTAACAAAAGATAGATGAAAATTATTTATTTTTGTGTAGAATTGATAGGTATTCCCATATGGCTAAGACGTCTTCAAGTGGGCCTAGATAAATTGTGTATATTTTCGTTTTATTTAATTAAGTCAGTCCAAGAAATTGAAGTCGTCCCAAGACGGTAAAGGGACGCGTCCCTTGGGTTGTCACACCCATTTGAAAAGTATAAATAGACAACATGATGCCTCATTTGCTCACTAACAAAGAGAAAGTCTGATTTGATTTTCTAAGGTCTATATTCCCTATCTTAGACAACCACACGTGTGAGGAAGGAGAACGATTTGATCTGTCCCTTTGACTGAAGTTGATTGAACCTTTGACTAGCATGTTTGACCAAATACTTAACTATTGTTTGACCAAGCTACTTGACCAAGTTTAACTAGAGAAAAAGCTGAGTTTGACCACATATGTGAAGAGTTGACTGCATGTTTGATTGCAAGAGTTGACTGCAGTAGTTGACCATAGGAGTTGACCGTAGGGTTGAATATGACCAAGTCAAAAGTTTGAATAGATTTGACTTTTTGGCTAGTTTAACCAGTGTTGAATAGTTTTTTATTTTGACCAAGTTTGACTAGTATTTTAACTTGGATATTGGCACAAATTTATAGACAAATTGTTGATTTGTAAACCTTGCCAAAGAATAATTTCTCCTAAGAAAGGTTGTTGGGTTTTCTACCAAGGTTGGGTTTCCTAGGGTAAAAATATTGTCTCTATTATCCATGGTTGTCTTTCTATGATATTTCATGTTTCTGTTGCATTTACTGTTGAAATTTTCTAAGGTGTAATTTTTCAATGATAGCAGTGGCATAAATATTGTGTGAAAAAACATTAGGAAATAATTGTCTGGCAAAAAATTGTATCTATTGTACATCTTGTATAAAATTCAACATGGTATTAAATCCTTATTGAAAGAGAAACCATTGAAGTCAACCTAAGAGATAGTACTCAACAACTTGATTTGTTTTTTATCCCTTGTCAAAATGGTTCCAAGTCTCAGAGTTGAAGACAGGTTGGACGGTGCCGCTAATTTCAGATCTTGGAAGACTAAGATACTTCTTATCTTGGAAGAAAATGACCTTTAGTATAATGTGAAGGAAGTCATTCTAGAGCTAGAGGGCGTTGAGGAGAAAGGAAAGCATAAGAAAAATTAAGGCAAGGGTAAGAGTATCTTGATAGATTCTGATAGATTCTATGAAGGGCCCCTTGATTCCACATGTTGCTAAGTTGAAGACTGCCTAAAATGTGTATGATGCTTTAGTGGGATTTTTCTAGAGTGATAACACTAGAAGGAAGTTAGACTTGAGGAATCAAATATGCAGTATCATTATGTCCATACTCATATTTTGATGTCTCTTATCATATGAAAGTCTCTCAGTTGAGAGATGAACTTGGAGCTATTGGAGATACCATTGATGATGCAGAGCTTGTTACAAAGATTCTCAACAGATTTCCTTCCTCATGGGATCCCTTTGTTCAAGGAATTTTGTATGAGAAAAGTTTCCCAAGTTTGATGAGATATGGACTGATTATGTCTAAGAGGAGGCCAAATTGTTGTCCAAGGACAATTTGTAGAGACCTCGGGATGAAGAAACTAAAGCACTTGCAGCGCATGCAAAGAAAGGAAAAGGAAGAAGAAAAATTGGAAAGTTTGATAAGAATAATATAAGCAGAAGACTTGCTCCAATTCAAGATTAGGAGAAGAAGGATATGTCAAAGATCAGGTGCTTCAATTGTCATGATTTTGGACACTATGCCTCCCAGTGTCCTCAAAATAAAAGGAAGGAAAAACAACATGCATCAACAACTGATGTTGATGATGATGATGAGCATCAACCTCAAAAGGAGATTGCATAGGAAAGTTGTAAAGAATACTTCCTTTGATATTCATTAATGATTTTTTCCCATGAAGGCCAAGGATGAGGTCTTCAATAAGATCTAAGATTTCAGGACTCAAGTAGAAAACTTGATAAGGAAGAAGATCAAGATTTTGAGGACATATAATGGAGGAGAGTATACTTCCAAGGACTTCAGTGATTTTTTCAAGGAGGAAGGGATCAAGAGGGAGTGGATAGTTCCTTACAACTCTTGCCAATTTCTTCCTTGACTGAGAGATAAGTACTTCCAATCATATTTTTTCTCCTTTTGAGTTTTTGGTTAGCCTTTTGTCCTTTTATTTTTTGGATATCAGAAAATGATTGCTTGGTTATGATTTTTACATGGCCTCTCGAATGAGGTTTGCGGAAAGGAAGAACAGGTCTATTGCGGGGGATGCCAAGGTGATGATTCATACAATAAATGGCATCATCAAGAAGTACCAAGTGAGTTTTTTGGCAAGAGGGTTCTTCCAGAAAGAGGGAGTGGACTACGAGGAAAAAATTTCTCTAGTGGCCAAATGGTCAAGTTCTTGTATGGCTTAAGGTCTTGAGCATAGACTGAGAAAGAGTGATTGTTGTTTGAAAAGGAGGATTGTACAAATTGATATGATGTCTAAGACTGTGCTAGATGACTGGAAGAGCTTCCAAATCAGAGGGAGCAGACAGTCAGGTAGAGTGGAAGGAGAAACCTTCCAAGAGTATGTCATGGGTTGATATTTTTATACTAGATGCTTAGAGACAGGAGGTCTCTAGGAGCAGCATGCCTTCTATGAGGGGACCATACTAGACAATAGGGTATGCTTTAGTGACATAGGGAGAAATAATGGCAATATGGTTTTCTTCCATGACAAAAGGAGCAACCAGGATTGCCACAAGAAGATCTACTTCAGTGTCAAAGGGAGCACCCAATTAGGGCGACTAGAAAATAGTTTTGGTAATGGATCTACTGAAGGAAGTTGACAAGTTTGTGGTTTGAGCTAAGGCATGCGAAAGATCATGTGTTAAGGTACTTGCATGGTATAGTTAGACATGGTGCAGAAGGGAGCAATGAAGCTCTGGTACATATCCACAGACAAGCAAATTGCAGACATTCTCACAAAGCCTGTGTTTAAAGCGAAGTTTGTATACTTCGGAGACAAGCTTGGCATGATGTAGAATGTCTCCCTCATTAAGAGGGAGTGTTGATTTTTCTACAGTTTCCATAACAAGGTAGACATTCTCCCACGAGGTCGTGTTGATTTAACTAGGGGAGAATGATGCATTCACCCATTAAGCCATGTTGATTTGCCTAGGGGTGAATGACCCAAAGTGTTGATTCTTGCAAGATTGGGGCATACTTTCTCCCATACATCCACACTGATTCGGCTAAGGTCATGTTAATTTGAATAGGGGATATTGATACATTTACCAATGGAGACATGTTAATTTAGCATTCACAGGGTTATGTTGATTTGACCAGGGAAGAATGATACATTCACCTAAGAGGCCATGCTAATGTGGATGGGACATGATGATTTGGCTAGGCGTGAATATCCCAAGGGCAAACCTTCTCCTGAGAATCCATGCTAATTTGGTTGGGTCATGTTGATTTGATCAAGGAAAATGGATAAATTTACCTAAGAAGCCATGTTGATTTGGCCAGAGGTAAATGGCATGCGTTACTCACATTACCTACTCCAAGATAGAGATCTATATCTATAGATGTGCATATGAGCTGATAGTACATCAACATAAAAATCTCATGAACTTTTCTTGTGGAGGAGAAAATTCAACTAAGGGGAAATATATTTTCAGCTAAGGAGAATACCTCCCTCGCTAAGAGGGAGTGTTGATTTAAGTGTAGCATCAGGAGGTATTCCCATATGGCTAAGAGGTCTTCAAGTCAGCCTCGATAAATTATTTAAGTTTTAATTATATTCAATCAAGTTAGTGCAGGAAAGTAAAGTCCGCCCAGGAAGGTGAAAGGACGTGTCCCTTGGGTTGTCACACCCATTCAACAAGTATAAATAGATGATGTGATGCCTCATTTGTTCACCAATGAAGAGCAAGCCTGATATGATTTTTTTGAGGTCTATCTTCGCTCTGTTGAACTTTCGCATATCTGAGGAAGGAGGACGATTTGATCTAGCCCTTTGACCGAAGTTGAATAAACCTTTGACCAACCTGTTTGACCGAGTATTTGGTTGTTGTTTAACTAAGTTTTACCACAGAACATGTTGAATTTAACCGCAAGTGTGAATAGTTGACCGTAGGTTTGACCATAAGAGTTGATTATGGGGTCGAGTTGATTGCAAGTTCAAATTTGACCAGGTTGAAAGTTTGACTAGATTTGAATTTTTGACTGGTTTGATTAGCAGTTAATAGTTGTTGATTTTGACTAGGTTTGACTAGTATTTTGACTTGGATATTGACACTGACTTCTAGAAAAATTGTTGATTTGTAAACCTTGCTGAAGAATAATTTCTCCTAAGAAAAGTTGTTGGGTTTTCTCCCAAGGTTGGGTTTCCCAACGTAAAAATATTGTTTCTATTGTGCATGGTTGTCTTTCTATGATCTTTATTGTTTTTGTTGCATTTATTGTTGAAATTTTCAAAATGTAATTATTCAATGATAGCAATGGCATAAATATTGTGTGAAAAATCATTAGGAAATAATTATCTAGCAGAAAATTATATCTACTATACATCTTGTAGAAAATTCAACAAAAATAAGGAATATGTAAGAAGACGGAACAACTAGAACAAAAGATCGATGGAATGGAACAAAATATTATATAAATTACAAATATGAGGCTCCTTAAAATTGATAATGTGCCTGAAGGGACTCATGAAAATAAAGGTAGTATTTAAGGCGAACAACTTGCCAATAATAAGAATTTTTCAAGTGGATTTAGTCCAATAGTGGAGCTACTTATGGATGATTTCCTAGGGACTAAACCTTCCCAAGGTTGAATTATGAAGTTTGATGGAAAAGAGGTCTTTACCTGACTACACCAAATAGAAAAATATTTTGAATTGCATAATATGATAGAAAATAAGTAAAGGATTCACATAGCAACTTTGAAATTTGAGATAAAATTGTATCAATTGTGTCAATGAGTAGTTAAAAAGCATCCTTTTTCTTATCATTATACTTGGGGATTATTGAGAATATACTTAGAAACACAGTATGGAAAATCTTGGGAAAAGAACTACTTCATTCAAGTGACAAGAATTAATTAGTTTGGTAATATTGAAGATTATAATTCAAAATTTAAGGTTTCGACCACAAGGGTGGATAACATAAGTGATAAACATGTGTTGGAAGGTTACATGGGTAGATTAAAAAGAATACATTAAACATGAGTGTTTCCTAAAACATTCCGAAAATGTTATGGAAGTTGTGCAATTTTCTCATCATATTCAAGCCAAGAATAAGGCTACACATGAGTCTGCCATGAGAGCATACATAGGAATCAAAGATCAGTTTGGGTTCATATGACAATGCTACCTCAACCTACTTGAATACCACAGAAAGAAATGGAGGAAAGAAGAGAAAAGGGACCATGTTGTGGTTGTAAGAACAAAATGTCAAAAGGGCATAAATGTCAAGAAATAAAATTGTTCACCTTGGAAAATAATGATGTAGAGGAAATGGAGTCATATACACAAAGTAATGAGGAATAAAATGTCAAATTAAAAGAACAAGAAATAAAGGTGGAAATCATGCATAACATTGATCCAGACAGGTGTGAGATATTTTTTCATGCATTGGTAGGTTTGTCAACACCTCAAACCTTGAATATTATGGGTTACATTAAGAAACAAAGGGTCACTGTTCTCATTGACTGGGAAAATACTCATAACTTCATTGATAAAAGATTAGCAAAGAACCTCAATTATTTTGTATACTAGTGAAAAAAATTCAAGTTTTAGTTGCCAATGGAGAGAGTAGTGATTGTGTGGTAAAATGATTCAACATTAAACTAAGTATAGTAGAATATAATTTGGAAAGCCTAATGTATTCCATTCCATTTGGAGGTGTATATGTCGTTCTAAGGATTCAATGGTTGAAAACATTGGACATAATTTCTACAAACTATAATGAATTATTCATAAGATTTAAATTGGAAGGAATTCAATATGAGCTTAAAGGGTTAAAACTTGGACCTTCTCAAGTAATAAGCTCTCATAGGATGAAAAAACTCCTAAGAAAATGGTAGCAAGGAAATTGTGGTTAAATTGTATTCTATGGAAGTTAAGTAGGAAGATAAAAATTGTTGAGATTGCAACAAGATGATGGAGCTTAGTGAAAAGAGTCGCCTTCACTAAGTGGGCCCGCAGGCTATTTTTGGCGCAAGTCTATTTTTAGACTATGTCTATTTTTAGACATATGGATCATGTCTATGTTTATGGATGATTGATCAAGTTGGGAAAAATAGATGGACTTCTATTTTTGATGAAAGTGTGAGTGATCAAAGTCTATTTTTAGACTGGCTGTCAAAAATAGAAAAGTCAAATATTATTATCTCACAATAATATTTGGACTATAAACTTGATCTTATTCTCTTGGAGCACTTCAGTTTGAGCTACAGAGGTGGCACATGCAGCTGTCAGAAGGAAATACGCTTTTCTTATGAGTCAGTTGAGTTGTTGCATGCATGACTTCAGTTAGAACTCAAGTGAGTTGAGTTTAGTGGACTGGAGGTACAGTTGATGGAGTTGTGTTCAGTTTGACTTAGTTAAACTAGTTGTAGTTAATCTAACTGCAGATAGACTAATGATGAGTTGTTAAACTAATTATTAACTCATAATACAACTAAAGAATACATCAGTTAACTCAGTTGCATGTCAGTGCATGTTCAGTTCAACAGGGACAAGTGGTAGAGAATCAAATTGCTATCAGTTGTGACTATAGTTGTGCATCAGATCTTGCACAATCAAAGGATTGAGTATGCCAATGAGTTTGCTCACGTATTTGGCCCACATTTTAGCTTTTGCTCACGTCCACAAAGAGTGAGTGACTATTTTGCAGGTGAAAAACGAGTTTGGGAAGCAATTCTCATCAGTTCTCGAGCAGGTATTGAGCAGTGGAGGCAGGCAAGCAGTGGAAGAGATTTGGAGATCAGATCTGAGCTGTATTGTGTGTAACAGAGGTGGAGATAGTTGTGAGAAGTATTATGCTGTGTAATGTTACATGACTCAATCATTAATATACAGATAGTTGGGGTTTTTAGCGCGATGCTTTCCCCGTGATACATACTGTGTTAATGTGTGAATGCTCTTGATGTTTTATTGTTATTGATGCTGCTATATTGTTGATCAACGTAGAGGAGCTTATGTATTGTGTATGTTTTCCGCAATAGTACATGATCAGGATAATCTCCATTGAATATGTGTTAAATTATTCAAAATTTCTACAAAAATATTCTGCATGAATTAAAATGCACCTTGGAAAAACACTATAGCGTCTTCCAAGAAACTCTTAAATGTCTACTTACACCTAAATATCATGAGCATCAAATCAAAGTAGTACCTATAAGTACTCCTCCTAATAAACGGCCTTGCAAATATCCCCGTCAACAAAAGGGATAAATTGAGAAAATAGTACAAGACACGCTAGATTTAGATATTATTTAACATAGTAGGAGTTAATTTGCAGCTCTAATAGCGATGGTGAGAAGAAAAGATAATTTTTGGAGGATGTGTCATGATTATAGAGATCTATATTAAAATCACCATCAAGGATAAATTCCCCATCCCAAATATTAATGAGCTATTTGATGAGCTTCACATAGTGGCTTGATTTACAAAGCTTGATCTTAGATAAGGATACCACTCTATTAGATTAAGAAAAGAAGACATTCCCAAACAAATTTTAGAACACATGAAGGGCACTATGAGTTCTTGGTCGTTCCTTTTAGGTTGACTAATGCTACTTCTACTTTTCAAATCCTTATGAACAAAAAATTTAGACCCCATCTTAAAAAAAATTGTTGGTTTCTTTGATGATATATTTATCTATGGCAAATCATGGGAAAAACACATTAAACATGTGGATAAAGTTCTACAAATTCTTGAGAACAATCAAATTTACATAAATATATCCAAATATTCTTTTAGGAAATAAGAAATATGGCATTTGGGTCATATTGTTTCAAAGGAAGGAGTTAACGTGGACCCTCAAAAGATCCAAGAAATTACAAAATGGCATATTCCTAAGAACATCAAGAGCCTTGAGGATTTTTTGGGCTTACAAGATATTATTGGAAATTTGTTAAATTTTATGCACACATTGGAGGCCCACTCACATCTTTCTTGAATAAATATTCATGTGTATGGAATGAGGAGGCTACTTTGGCATTCTCCATCTTAAATGATGTTATGTCTTCTACACCAGTATTAGCAACACTTGTTTTTGGTAAAACATTCGTAGTAGAATGTGATGCTTCAAGACAAGGAATTGGAACAACGGAGACCATTTGTTTTTGAAAGCAAACAATTCAAGAGAAAATATTTGGTGAAATAAATGTCCTAAAAAAATGGAAAAAAATTCTACATGCAATAGAAGATGGAAACAATATCTCATTAGCAGGCACTTTAAATTCAATACAAACCATGATAGCTTATAGTACTTTTGGAGAAAATATTTTCATTAGAAGAGCAACAAAAATGGTTAGCAAAAATGCAAGGGTTTGATTTTGAGATAATAAACAAGAAAATGAAGGACAATGTAGTATTGATTGCTCTTTCTAGAATAGAAGAAGCCTCAATTTTATACGTTATGACATCTTCTATTATAGTATGGTTGGAAGAAGTTCACCATGAATGGAAAAATGACAATAGCACTAAACATAAAATATAATGTATAAAGGAATGAATGAACTCTATGGGACATTGGCAGTGGAAAGGAGATATACTTTGGTGCAAGGATAGAAGATGTGTATGCCCTTAATCAAAGTTGAAGAAACAAATATTAAGGGGGTCCCATGACTCTCTGATGGAAGGTATGCAGGGTTCCTTAAAACATATTAAAGGATCAAAAATGATTTTTTTATGGAAGGAATGGAGAAATATATTCAAAATTTTATAAAATAATGTTAGGTTTGTCAAAGAAATAAAGGAGAGACAGTAAAATCCCTAGGTTTTCTTCAACCATTACACATACCTGATCAAAGATGGGAAGAGATATCATTAGACTTCATTACAGGGTTACCAAAATCTAAAGGTAAGTATGCCACTTTTGTGGTCATTGATAAATGCATAAATATGCACATTTATGTGGAATCCAAAGTACATACACAATAAGCAAAGTGGAACAAGTTTTCATGAATGAAATTCGTAGACTTCATGGTATTGCTAAAGGTAATAGTAAGTGATAGAGATCCAAAATTTATAGGAAATGTTGGAAAGAATTATGGAAGATGAGTGGAACAACGCTACCGATGAGTTCAGCATATCATCCACAAATACATGGTCAACCAAAAATAGTTAAAACAATGTTTAGAGGGTTATCTATGGTGTTGGTATTTAGATAAGAAATCTCAATGAGTGAAGTGGCTTCCTTTGGAAAAATGGTTGTATAACACTACCTATCACACATCTACTATAATGACTCCATTTGAGGCCTTTTAGGGATATCCAACTCCTAGTACCTCATATTTTTTGCAAGATAAGTCCAAAGTACATGAAATATAGCCATACTAGGAGAATATTAAGAAACATTCACAATTCCTAATGACAACCTTCAAATGGTGCAAAACAAGATGAAACAACAAGTAGATCAACACTGAAGTGAAAAAAAAAAAAATTTGAGGAGGTTGATTAGGTATTTTTGAGACTATAGTCTTATAACCAATTTACACTCAAGCAAAAGAAGAATCATAAATTAGCTCCAAAATTTTATGGACCCTACAAGATTATTCGTAGGATTAGACATGTGGCATATGAGTTGGATTTTCCTCCTTTTCGCATTCGTAAGGTTTTTTGTGTATTTTTCCTGAAAAAGCTTTTGGGACAAACTACATTAATGCAAACAAAACTTCTAGTATTAGATTGAGAAAGGAAGTTTATTCTTGAACCAAAAAAAGTTATGTATAAATGTTCACTATCTCTTTAAAATGGAGCAATTATGTAGCACATAATCATGTGGAAGAATATGCCTTCAGAAGACGTTACGTGGAAAAATGAGCAGTTCCTGAAAAAACCCTCAATTATAAGCTTTAAGGGAAAAGCTTTTTAAAAACATGGGGTATATGTTAATGCCTTTGGGCTCCTAAAGTATGGCCCTCACAAGCATTCATTATTAGTTTATTTGTTATAGTAGGAGGTGGGCTAGACTTTTCACTGTAATTGTACCCTTTGTCTCCTATATTTATAACAAGGAGAACTAGTCGTAGTATAAACATATTTTGTCTTGTGTATTAAATTCATTGTAAAAGGAGGTTGCTCCATCAAAGTGGATTATATTTATTCACTTCTAATGAATTCTAAGGTGCAAGGTTCATAACACTAAGTCACACACATTTCCTACCCCATACAACACGAGGCGAACTTCTTTATCTACTACACAATCCCTTAGAAATTCCTCCCTGTAATGTTATTCAATCTAGCATGGAAAGGTCTAGGTTGATATCTCAAAACTTGTACAACATTTCCTTATTTTCTTGGTTATTTTTCCAAGTCTAATGACTTATCTTCATCATTGGTTTGTTCTACAATAGAATAGTTATGTTTTTCTATTATCCCATGTCTCTAAAGCTTCCTCTTTTTGTCTTTTTTCCAACCTCCACTCTCCTATTTGAATTTTTTCATGTGTGAATGATAATAAGGGAAATATCATAGAACTTTTTTCTTATTCCATGAATGTAAGCACGATAACTTGCTAATTTTTAGGAGTCAGTGACTTAGATTAAGGAATTCGTTTCCTCCACTCCTCTTAACCTCATTTAAATTTGAAATATAAGTTTTGAATAAGTGAAGGTTCAAAATAACACAATGCATATGATTTTAGGTATAAATCCCCCAAAACCCCCTCACCTTTTCCCTATTGTGGTATCATGATCCCTTTAGGCACTCTTGGTCCAATCACCTTGGTTATTTTATTTATTTTAAGAAAAAAGAATGCAGGAGAGTCAACCCAAGATATTACAATTGACCAACTTGCCCATGATAGATTGACATGGTAGTCATCCTACAATTACATTGTCCAAAATTTAAAAGAGAGCACATGCAATGGAAAAAACTAATGGTCGTGAGTGATTATTCCTTCCATGTTGTTTTTGAGGTAATGACTCTTCATGAGAATAAGCAATACTCAATTTTGAGGCTTCCTTGAAGGCATTTCCTACAGGTTTTTAGATAGCACCTTGTTTGTGTGACAAACTATTAAAGGATTGTACCAAACAACTCCTCAATATGTTACACATTGTAAGCCAATTATGATATTCTTCTTTGTACTTCCATTTGCTCTTATCATGACCATTGACCAACTTAACCATGATCTAATGATGTGGCACTTAACTTGCGACTACACGTTCCAAAATTTGGAGGAGGATGCTTGTAGTGGGAAAACATAATGATTAGGGGTTATTATTCCTTGCAATTCACTTTTATGGCAACATCCTATCATGAGAATAATAGAAGCTTGATTTTGATATCTCCTTGGGGGCATTTTCTGTGGGTTTTCAATATAGCCCCATGTTTGTGTGACGAACTATCAAAATATGCATGGATTTTATGGCTCTGGTTGCACTCAATATCAATTGAATGCATTCCATTGGCATTTAACACACTAACATTGGTTTATCATTTAAATTTGCATTATACACGATACTAGAATGCAAACTGTAATGCAAGGACCACGGTTATTGGTACACAAATTTCCTCATTTTTGGTGGTATCCCTTCAGTTCCAATAAAAATTTGATCATTGAAATTATCAAGTGTTTCTTAGATTTCAATTTTGAGGTTCTAGATTTATTTAGATATCCCAAACAAATCTAAGATTGTAATTTTGATATGTTAAATTTGTGGGTTTGGAATTAAATTGATTAGAACCCAAAAGAACACCAACAAAGTAATCCACAAATTGGGATTAAAGGACCAAAAATGTTTTATATTTGAACAATTTTAAGTCATTTTGCATAGACATTATGATGTTTTATGAGAAAAGCAAAGACATAAACAACATATATAAAATGTCAAAATTTTCCTTTTATATAGAAGAATGTACATTACAATTATTATTTTTTTGTAAGTTGGTGCAAAATTTTCTATTAATAAAAAGATTTTACATTGAAGACATGCTTATCAAAAGAGACTAATCTGGAAGCAAAACTCAACCAAATATCTTTGAGTAGCATCAAAGCTTCCAAAAAGAAGAAAGACTAGCTTGATCATCATTTATCATTGGTTTTACAAAATATCACACAGGTAATAAACAGATATGCTCCCAAACAAAAGGTGGCAGGATTCTGAGTATGAAAATGCAAAACTACAAAAAGAAATTCCATCCAGTACAAACAAGAGCCTAGTGAAGGTTAGCCATCAGTTTGCTGAATTGATGTCATGAAATCCACCGAAGCCACTAGTGTGCAGTCTGTGTCGAGGAGAAATGCTAAAAATGTGCTTTGCAAACAAAACAATACCCTTAGTCTGAGATGACCACCGGAGAAAGGGGAGCTCCATTAGCTGGTGGAGCAATGTTGACTAGTTGGACATTGATCACAGTAGGAGTGTCAGTGATATGTTCAAAATCATAATCAAAAAATGACACTACATATTTTTCCACCCTTTGCAAATGTGTAAGTATGCCATCCAAACAAAAACGAACATTCCTTAGGAGGCGTTTTATGTCCTCCTGACCTGCAAAAACTTTGTAATTATCCACTTGTTTGAATTGGAGCATTAGACGAAATAGGGTGTCCAATTATTGATGAATTGCGACAAAATGCAAGAAATGTAGTCTTCTTCTTCTAAATTTCCCAGGGTCGGGAATCCATTTGAAATCTTGATTACCCACCTTTGAATCAGAGAAGTAGGCCTTATCGCCAAATTCTCTGGATTCAAGGTGTCGAATCTTCTTTCTGATCTCTAGAGGAACCGAGTCAAACAAGGTTGCCACCGAATTCTATCCAAATAAACATTTATGTTGAGAAATAGAGCTACTATTGGCACCTCCCCATCGGCTTGCCATTATATGACAAGGTGATAGGAAACTTGTACACTAGATTTCTTTCATTCTCATTGGTGTTATAATATATTGCATGACTTCTTGTTTGCTTTGCATAAGTTAACCCTAATGAATATCATGTCAAGAATGTTAGCGTGCATATGGAAATAATAATGATGTGTGATTCAACAACTTTATATTGATTATTCATAAATCATTCAAAAAATACATTTATTTTTTAAACAATGTAAATATAACGACCCAATATAATGTTTTTGTCATAATAATATTTATTTTTTATTCTTAACTTTATGAATTAATTCAATACCTAAACAATGATGACGTGTGATTCAACAACTTTATATTGATTATTCATAAATCATTTAAAAAATACATTTATTGATTATTTATAAATCATTCAAAAAATACATTTATTTTTTAAACAAGGTAAACATAACCACCGAATATAATGTTTTTGTCATAATAATATTTAAATTGTATTCTTAAATTTATAAATTAATTCAATACATGAACAACCTCTCAAGCAATCGAATTATGAAAATTATCTAACTCAAACTTACAATTATCAATAAGTAATCGAATTATAAAAATTATCTGATTCAAACTTACAATTATCAATCATCTTTATCAGATTTCAAACAAAAATAAGTTAGAAAATATGCTTTAAAAAATCAATATATTAACTATTTAAACAACATCCATTTAATAATCAGTAAATATTTCTTTAAAAAACTTAATAATTAAGAACCTAGGCTTTCATTAAACTATTGTGATAAAAACTCACAGCAAAGAAGTTCCTCTCTAGTGAGAACTAGCGTCTGAAACTTCTCGACCCCCAATTTGATTAAAATAAAATTTAAAATTTCATTGAAATATTTGCACAAAAAATCAATTTTAAAGATTTTGAAATTTCATTGAATTCTTTGGAGAAACCCATAAATGTTTGCGCTCATGATTAATACAGTCCTCAACCCAAAACACTCTGGAATGTGCCCAATGGACGGGAAAGTTGGTCTTTCTGTTAAATGTGAGTCGCTTGAAACTTTGTTCAGTGGCTTCCAGAGGGATAACGTGGTAAAATCCAAACGAGTTGTTTTTAATGAGATTTTTTTTTAAAAAAAATGTTGGGTTTTTCAGATCTAATTTATTTAAAATCTAGCTAGAATTTATTGAAATGGCAAATTTGATGAGTAATCTCTACATAATCAAAATGTTCCAAAAAAATTTTAGGGTGCTATGTCTATATATACATCCATATATACAGTTAAAAAAATCAATTTAAATAACACAAATCAAAATTTCAAGTCAAATTTTACCACAAAATTCCAACACCAAAAATCCAATAAATTAAACTAAAAACAACTCTGTTTTAAAATAACTTACTTGACTTGTGACACAGCCTTAAAAATCAGTCCTCGTAACATTTCTCTGGAACCCTCCATTTTTCACTCTCAATTCGAAGAGATTTTCATCGTATTCCACTCCTCTTTGGTGAAGTAGTTACTGGGAAACCTAGCTATGGCGTTTGCAGGGTTTAGGAAATCATCTATTCTCCTGCGGACTGTTAATATTCATCGCTCTGGATTGCCGTCCACCATAACAAGGAGCATCTCCACCAGGGATTGCCCTCCACCATAACAAGGAGCATTCAAAGCGAGTTCGAGGATTTGTTGGAGCAACAACGAATCAAAATGGCTGCTCCTGATTGGCTGTCTTTCCTTCCGGGCTCCTCCTATTGGCTCCCTGGCAGCTGGTACTATCCTCTCCATCAGCAGGAGGAGGAAGGACACAAGAAGAGGTCTCTCAAGCCAAAGGAATACAAAGAAAATAATAGTCATGTGGTTTGTCACTTTGTAATCCTCGACTCCTCTTATTCAGACTCTAAGAATTAACCTACTTGGATTTCATTGTATTTGGGGGTTTCGGTGCACAAGGCATCAAATAATTTTCTGTAACTACATAGCTTTTGTACAGAATATAATGTTTTGCAGCCAGGTTGTCTTGAATCCAATGAATGTGGGCCTTATTTGATTTCTGATGCTGCTTTGCATCCATTGAATCGAAGACTTGCTTGGATTTTCATTTTATTGTCATTGTTTTAAATCACCCATCTTAAACTTGGTGGCACATGAAAAGCATGGCAATTTGGTCAAAATTCAAGGATCATAGTACATCTTTCACAAGTGGGCATCTAAAGTGAACTCAAAGGTACTTGTGCATTATCAATTACACAGAGAACTATGTAAATCATTTGGTCACATTAGCCAATATGGGGTAACCTAGTTAAGAGGATTATACAATCCACTGGTTACAAAAACTAATGGCAATGTCATGAGGGTTGCTTCAGCTGGGGTAATCTACTTTAGTGGATTGTAGGGTTACCACAACCATTGGTAATGCTATGAAGGGTTGCTTCAATTGGTGTTACCAAAACTATTGGCAATGTCATGAGGGTTGTTTCAGATGGGGTAACTTACTTTAGAGGATCGTACAATCCATCGGTTATCAAAACCATTGACAATGTCATGAGGGTAACCCAGTTTAGAGGACCATACAATCTGTCGGTTTATCAAAACCATTTGCAATGTCATGAGGGTTGTTTCAGTTGGGGTTACTAAAACCATTAATGTCATCAAGGTTGCTTCAGTTGGGGTAACCTATTCTAGAAAGCTATGCAATCCACTAGTTACCATATTCTAGATAGGTTGGAGATGAAACCTATGATTCACTTATCTCATTGGAGGACCTCAACAGAACTTTAAAGCATATTACAAAATGGAAAATCCCTTTGGAAGACCTCGACAAAGCTTTAAAGCATATTGGAAAATGAAAAATCCTGAATTTTCAAATGGACTTTACAAGATTATACAATCCACTAGTGACCCAAACCATTGCCAATATCATGAGGGTTGCTTCAGCGTTCCATAGATGGGTTGGGGATGAAACCTGTGAATCACTTATCTCATTGGAGGACCTCAACAAAGCTTTAAAAAGCAAATGAAAAATCCCCAAAGCTTTAAAGCGTATTGGAAAATGAAAAATCCCCAATTTTCATATGGATTCCTTATGAAATTATTCGAAATTTTATGGATCTATTTGGAAAATATTTTTAAAATTTTTGGATGAACCAAATCCAAGGAAAATCCTTGCAAGGACTTTAATGCCACCTTCATAGCCAAAATCCCCAAGGACAACAATCACCATTGCTTTGAAAGGTCTTGGTGCATATCCTTGTTGATTTTTGGTAACATCGGATGTGTTCTTAGCCTCAAAATTTGCAGGGAGGCTAGAACAAATGTATTCCACAATACCAAGAAATTGTTTTGGGAAATTCCACCCGGAGACAATTTTATTAAAATGATTAATTATCTTTAATGGAGGCCTAAGTCTAAACTTAGGAAATTAAAATAATTAAAGGGTATTAATCAAACTGAGGGTGAAACTTCTAGAAGAAGACAGAAATTGAGTCCAAATGATTTGAGCCATTGATTAGAATCTAATATGGGCTGTTGATTACTCAACCGGAGTATTATAAGAAGGACTTCGATGGGCATTTGGAAAATACATCAAAGAGAGATCAAGAGATCGAATTTCTCATAGAGGGCAGCATAACAGTTGTTAGAGAGAAGATCGAAGTGATTTCTTGCAGTGAGGGGTAGGGATAGTTCCGGTTGGAGAGTTTCTTGATCTGGGAATACATCATAGAGGAGGTAGAGAGAGATCCAGAAGAGGCAGTGTAGAGGCCACATTGGGCAGTGTATGCTCACGCAGAGGCAGTGCAAAGCTTCAGAAGGAGTCTGAAATTAAGCTGGGAAGTCAAGTTCCTAAGTCAGAAGTCAAGGTGTGAGACCGGAGAGACAATGGGAAGAGGTGACGCAAGTCCCCAAAGATGTTGACGTATAACTGTGTAGGTTGATGCAGTAGTTGTGCAAAGCCAGCGTGTGGCCAGCCATCCAGGGCTTGGATCAGTGTCAGATTGCCAATGATAGTGTGAGGTATTTCTCACTAATCTTCTGCCAGTCTGATTATATGTATTGGATATCCAGTAAGGCATCCAAAGATTGTATTCAGAAAACTACTACTTAATAATACAAACCCTTACTTGCTGCATCGATTTTCACGCATTGGGGTTTTCTGGGGACATTTGTCCAAAAATAACGGTGTCATGTATTATGTATTTATCTCTTTCTCAGTTACTTGTTTCCGCATTTAATTTAATTGGTGAAGGCTGCAAAGTATTATTTTTGTTATTTGTTATAGGATGCAGTAAATAATTTGTTCAATGATTTAACAAATAGAAAATACTTAATCAGTTGTTGCAATAGAAATTTGGGTCTTCTAAATTTTCACATGGTATCAGAGCGCAAGTGAAGCAAGAGAGCAAAGTCGGAAGAGCCCAACGTTGAAGAGAAGGAGGGAAGTTGAAGTGTTGCATAGGCAGCAAATCGAATCCCCGGACAAATTGCGCAATCCAGGCCAGGAGGTCAAAATTTTCTTGGCAAAATCTCTCTCTGCGTGAGTCGACATAAAGAAAGATTTCCAGATCGAAATTTGCCAATGTCAAAGGGAGCAGCACAGAAGCATCGGTGCAGAGAAAGTTTTTGGTGAGACGTAGCTTTCTGCAACAGTTGTTGGGGCAGAAAAGTGTCAGAAGGAAGGAGACATTGTTGAGGGAATTTCTTCCTCAGAGAATTCCTAACCAAGGAATTCAATTTCTCATTTGTTGACCAGCAGCAAAGAGGAGTAGATCTACTAACTCCAGCAGGGAGTGCGTAGGCTAACCTAGTGCTACGTAGAGGAGGGAGGAGGCAGTTTGACATTTCATTGGAAGAGATGGAAGCTAGTGGGTTAAGAAATCAAGATCAGTTGGATGGTGCATCCAACTATGTCATCTAGAATGCAAGGATGCCATGTCTTCTGGATGAACATGATCTCAAAACCTATGTCGACAGTGTGGTACTTGTACCTGCAAATCCAGATTCGCTCAAGAAGTACAAGGGTGATATGGCAAAGGCTAAGAGATTGATCCTCGACGGAGTGAGAGATCACGTAGTGTGTCACATTGCCGACAAGGATATTACCCAACAGATGTGGGAAGCATTGGCTACGTTATACGAAGGATCTTTCGAAAAATGGAAGATGTACTTGGAGCAAAAGATGAGATCCACGTAGATGCAGAAGGGGAAACACATTGATCTATTCCTAACAAAGCTTTGGGAAATCTGAGACTCGTTGGCAGCTGTGGGGTCAACACCTCAGCCTACCGAGATGGTGAGGCTGGCCCTGAATTCTATTTCAGAAGAATGGAAAGTATTTGTCCAGAGCATCCTGGGTAGAGAGAGATTTCTAGATTGGGAAGGGATGTGGGCCGCTCTTCAACAGGAAGAGATGAGAGACTTAGTCAAGTGCAAACTTGATAGCAACAACAATAGTGGGACGAAGCCCAAGGAGGAGGAAGAGAATGCATCCCTTGCAGCTAAGGGGCAACAGGGGCAGCGGAAGAAGAAGAAAGATGTTTTGAAGATCAAGTGCTTCTAGTGTGGTGAATTTGGTCACTATGCTACAGAATGCCCTCTCAAGAAGAAAGACAAGGACAAGAAGCATGATTCGAAGGTTGCATCCGCAAAGATCAAGGAGGAGGAGTTTGCCATGTTTGCCTAGATACCTCCAGGGGAGAGGTGGGGTGATCTAGTACTGTAGTTTGAAAGAACTGTAGATGGGCAGGATCCTTGAGGAGTCCACCTCTCGGATCAATACCTTGCTACGGGAGCCTAGATCAGAAGTAGCAGGATGGGCCAGTGTCAGTTGGTGCATAGGAGTGTCAAAGTGATTGTTGTATTGGTTAGGAGTGTCAAAGACTGATCAACGCAAAGCAAAATTGGCAGCAATGCAGTTGGCACAGTGCAGAGTCAGCAACAGCATAGGGGCTTCAAAGGGTCAACTCAAAGATTAGCAGCAATCAGAACTCCAACAACATATGCATCATGCTGAACACCTGTTCAGTAATTTTGGATGATTTTTCATTGCTAATGCAGCAGCAGCAGTAGTTGGAGAAGGTTGCAGTGTTGGCAGTGGCAGTGCCAGCAATAGCACAGATGCAGAACTTATGAGGGTTGTAGTACAAATGCAGTGTTGGTAGTGGCAGTGTCAGCAATAGTACAAATGTATCATTTTCACAGTAGTTGGTGGACAACGATGTTAGACATCAGCAACACAGAGGGAGATGTTACAGAGAAGGGTAATGCTTCAACAGGTTGCATTACTAGAGCACATTCCTCGCTAAGAGGGAGTGTTGATTCTGGTAGCATCGGATGTGCTCTTAGCCTCAAAATTTGCAGGGAGGCTAAGACACATGTATTCCACAATACCCAGAAACCATTTTGGGAAATTCCACCCAGAGACAATTTTATTAAAATAATTAATTATTTTAATGGAGGCCTAAGTCTAAACTTAGGAAATTAAAATAATTAAAGGGTATTAATCAAATTGAGGGTGAAACTTCTAGAAGAAGACAGAGAACAAGTCCAAATGATTTGAGCCATTGATTAGAATCTAATCTAGGTCGTTGATTACTCAACTGAAGGCTTATAAGGACTTCGATGGGAATTTGGAAAATACATTAGAGAGAGATCAAGAGATCAAATTTCTCAAAGAGGGCAACACAACAGTTGTTAGAGAGAAGATCGAAGTAATTTCTTGCAGTGAGGGGCAAGCATAGTTCCGGTTGGAGAGTTTCCTGATACAGGAATACATTGCAAAGGAGGCAGAGAGAGATCCAGAAGAGGCAGTGCAAAGGCCACATTGGGTAGCGTATGCTCATGCAGAGACAACACAGAGCTTCAAAGGGAATCCAAAATTCAGCTGGGAAGTCGAGATTTTGAGTCACAAGTTGGGGTATGAGATCGGAGAGACAGAGGAATGAAGCTCCAGACAATAGGAGATCTGGGAAGAGGTGATGCAGATCCCCAGAGAGTTTGACGCAAAACTGCATAAGTTGACGCAGTAGCTGCGCAGAGCCAACGTGGGGCCAACCATCCAAGGCCTGGATCAATGTCGGATCGCTAGTGATAGTGTGAGGTATTTCTCACTAATATTTTGCCAGTCAGATTCTCTGTATTGGATAGCGAGTAAGGCATCCAAAGATTGTATTCAGAAAACTACTGCTTAATAATACAAACCCTCAATTGTTGCACCGGTTTTCTCGCATTGGGTTTTTCTGTCGACATTTGTCCAAAAATAACAATGTCATGTGTTGTGTATTTGTTTCTTGCCCAGTTTCTTGTTTCCGCATTTAATTTAATTGGTGAAGGCTATAGTGTATTAGTTTTGGTATTTGTTGTAGCATGTAGTAAATAATTTGTTCAGTAATTTAACAAATAGAAGATACTTATTCAGTTGTTGGAGTAGCAATTTGGGTCTTCCAAATTTTCACAATCCTAAGGCCATTGCACATATAAAGTCATCTCCAAAATCATTGTAGATTTTAAACTCATTGAGGTGATCTCTAAAGAGAAAATGATATTTTGCAAGGGTAAGAACTTTAAAGATACCATTGGCACCACTCGTATTGTTGTTGGTGTTTTGTTATTAATGTGTACAAAAAATACTTACTTAATGGTTGTGTTTATTAAGCAGTAGGTAAAATGGAATAACATTGAAAAACCTAAGAAAGTAAACCATTTGTAATTATATTTCATATGAAAGAAAGTAAACTAAACCACATGCCACATGCATTCCCATATCAACAACATAGCCAAGAGACTTACAAATAACGCCTCAAGATAATTGAAGAAGATGGGTTCCAAAGCTACCTCAAGTGAGGGTCCTTTTCCTCTTTGTATGATCCACCCTAAGCTCTTAGTGGTGGAATAAGTATCCCTTAGTGGTAAAAAGATTTAGGTTAAGGCTACTTTTCTCTTTCTAGAGGGATTTTGGTAGCATAACCCTGCAATGCATGGAAATATGGAGGAGTGCTCCAATGGATTCAATGTGAATGATTCCATTGTACTAATTAGTCAATGGGATAAGGATAACTATTGAAGGCTATATCAAAGGCTATTTTTTGAAATAATGGATTGATAAGGTCTACTTTAGGCCATTACATCACTTTGGGAGGTCACACAACATTAATGAGTTGAAGATAATTTATTTTTTTAGGGCTAGCACATCAACTTTAAAGGGATAAGTGTGCATGTCACATGCAAAAATAAGGCAAATATCTCACCCTAGCTTTTTGCTCAAACTTGAATGTTTGACTTGGCTCATGTGGCCAAATTGAGGTGATATGAGGATGAAAATAATAGAAACGAGAGCTAAGGCCACCAAAGCGGTGTATAAGATTGAAAATACTTCTAACCAAGAAGGGGATCAAAATTAGGTTGACAACAGTTGCCCCTTAATGTGTGAGGTTGGGAGTACATTATATGGCTTCAATAAATCATAAGTTTCTTTCATGGGAAAAACCACTAAAGCGATGAGCGAGAGCAATCAAAAGAGAGGACAACCCCAAAAATGGTTTTGGGAGACCCATTTGCAAACAATCGAAGAATGGAATAAGATGTATATATAATCTCAAGATCAATGAAGTGGGAATCTCCATGCTCATGTCACTATCTCAAACAATATGGGATCATGGCATCATGTGGCTAGATCTAAGTATATAAAATGGTTGTAATACAACATATCATAAAATAAGGCCAAGAGAGACCTAATTCAAGTATAGAAGTGTGGCTAATATTAGATTTTATTTCAATACATAGGAATAATATCACTCAAGAAGGTGTCAAATCACTACAACTGAGACCTTGTTGAACACTAAAGGGGCTCAAGTTTTGAAAATAATTAACTAGGATAAAACTTGTCATATGTGGCTCACACACAAACTAAAAACATATAAAGACATGTGCAATTGACATTGAATCATAGTTGTGAACACAAATCCAAATAGAATAGGAAACAGTGGAACATGAAGCTCCCAAATGGACTAAAAAACCAGTAGGAAAGAGTTAAGGAAGTCTAAGGTCTTTGGCTAAACAAAGTAATGAGAACATACTAAAGTGTATGATTCGTCATAGTGCAATATTGAGCTAAGGTCGAGCATAAGAAAATTAAATAAGGTTAAGGGGTAATGAGGAATTTTTTCCCTAGTTTATGTAACCCATCAATAATGTAAATGGGGCCAAAGTAAATATTGCCTCTAGACAAACCCCCTAGAATATGAGTGTTGAAATTCATAAAGGAAAATCTACTACAAGGAAAGTGGGGGGCCCTCGTATTCCAACAAGCTTTGATACAAGGATAATGAATAATAATTATTAGGACTGAGATAATAATGAGCAAGAAAGGGGGAGAGTAAGGGAATCAAAGCATCCTCTGTTTAGAGCATGATGGTAAGGTTGACCCGGCGGCAAGGCAACAAGTCCAAGAATAGTTGGTTACGACAGGGGATGTGGATGATGATGACAATATTACATGACAATGATGTCAACCATAAGGATAAATAGTTTTGGTCATTCAAGGTGATGATGTCAACCATAAGGGTAAATAGTTTTGGTGGGAAAGAAAAAAAACATGTTTTTTAATCATATTTTTTACTTATCTCCTTATAAGTTTACTCAATTTTCAAAATTTGAGTAAATCTATAAGGAGATAAGTCAAACATACGATTAAAAAAGCACACACACACACACAATTGTTTTCTAATGTCCTTTGAAGGTTAATAACTCTTATTTTAACATTTTAACCATTATTTTGCCAATCTCCTTAGGAGGCCCCTTTTAGACCTCAAAAAATTTCTATTGAGCTCATGGCCTTGGCCCATCACATAACTTAGGATGGAGGAAACCAAATCTGATGATGGAGAAAACTCTAGAAAGTTTTCCTACCCCTAGAGTAGAGTCAGGCCTCTTGGGAGGGAGAAAATGTGCATTAGGCCATGCAAATTTAGATAGATTCTACTTAAGATTTAGATTAATCTTTGGCCTTAGAGGTTATTTGGTCGATTTCATTGGCTAGAAATGAGTAGATTTTTTAAAAGAAGAGGGTCGTGCCACTAAATTTTTTCTTCATGCTCAAAGCAAGTCAAATCATGGGATCAATAACTACAATATCAAAGGTCATGAGGATAGTTCTCCTATTATAGACCTATTCTAAACTCGAGGATTGTTTGATGGTACCCCTAGGGATGATTTGGGAGATGGTAGAGCAAGAGGATGTTTAATCCCCCAAATGACCAAATTATCACCTTCACTTGGGCTTTGAAAGGGGATTAAATAGCTAAACAAGGCTTATGGCAATGAGCATTTTTTTAGATATGACCCTAGAGAAAGGGGTCTTGGATTTGGATGTCCTAGGAGATTCAAACTATGATTGGATGGCTCTAAGGCACTATAAACATCACTCTTCATGAAGGGAGCATGATAAATACAAGAGATAAATGAACATATTTTACAACATCACCTTCAAGCATATGTTCAAGGACTTAAACATGGAGGTCGACATTTTGACAAAGGTTGCAATCCAAATGGACCCAAGCAAGCTACGTCTCGAAACCTCTCATGGAGATTTTACCATCATATCCAAAGGATCTATTATTTTAATCTACCATGTGTGTTTATGTTATGACAATAGGCCAACACAACGCATTTTAGATTTTCTTAGGTGTTCTTCTTGAATTTTTTTTTGATCTACCACTTACAAGCTTTGTGGCTTTTCTTGATATTTGGCACCAAGAACAATGCTTGTACTTAAGGGATAATGCCAATGCAAATGTAGTTATTTTATATAATTTAAGGAGTAGACTTTTTTATTGAAACAAAATATGTAGCTTTATAAGATATCCTATTGGGATAAATTTGAAGTCTAAATAGGGTTTCCTAAGGAAAAAAATAAAATAAGAGCAATGAATTTTCAAAGGGGAGAAAAGAAAATTACTTTTTAAACCAGATTTTTGACTTATCTCCTTATTGTTGGAAATAATACTGAGAGGGGGGGGGGGGGGGTGAATCAGTATTATCAGATCAATATAACTTTTCACTTTCCATATTAAGATTCATATGTGATGCAACAAGTATATATCCAGTAAACATATGATTCAGTTAATTGATCTCTAATGAGTGCATTAGAACATTATTAACCATATGAGCAGTAAACCAGAGCAGTAAAATAGAACAGATCATCACACACAAGAAGCACACATGAACACCATTATGTAAGGTGGAAACCCAATGTGGGTGAAAACCACCTGCTGCAAGTCGTCTTAATCTTCTTTAATAAGAAATACCTTTTACAATAGTTTTGTACTGGTGCAGACTTATACCAGTACACAGGCTTCTACCTGCAGAAGGCTACAACCTTCTCTCGTTCTCCAGATTCTCTTGGAAGGGAGCTACGACCCCCATAGTTCTTGTACTAGCCGATCCATTTACTAGTACGCAGGCTGCTACCTGATACAATGCTCCAAAGTTTTCAACTACTACTGGAAGGGAGCTACCACCCCCTTAGCTCTTGTACTAGCTAAGATACTAGTACGTAGGCGCCGGCCTACAATCTTCTCTCCTCCAGGTACCACGTTTCATACATTTTCAGACTGGATACACTTGAAGCACAACACATAATCTGAAAGGCCACGTTTCATCCAATTTTCATACTGGACCCATAAATATCATTGAAGTACATAATCAATCAATCTTCTGAATCACCCAATCACCAGATTAATACATATACAAGGATAGTATGTGTGTTAGCAACCTGATCTAGTCCATTAGATCAAATAAATATGAGTCATTATGATCCTGATCCATTATTAGATCTCATCCATCAACACAATCAATCAAACTGAATATGTAGAATACTGACACCATTAAACAGTCATCAGAACACATCAACAACCTGAACCACCTGTAACTTTAAACATCATAGCTCAAATGGTATACACTACTACAATGAACCAAACCTGTGTACATACGCGCTTTCACCAAAGCCAACCCACGCACAGATCTATAAATATTCAATCATGACTTGTAGCGATTTCAAACTTAAGTTATACCTAATTCAGATCATGACAAGCGTTAGTATATAGATCTAGAATAAGCATAATCAACTATATAGAGATAGTTCATTTCAAGCCATTTGATCCCGATCTATCCTTAGATCTTGTTCTCCATCAACCGGTGAGATCCCTCTTTAGCTCAGATCCAGATCTGCACCATAACCCAATCACAGTATTCCAGATCTAGCACTTTATCAGATATTCAGTAATTCAAATGATGCTTTGCCGAATGATCTCCTTCCTCTTTTATAGTCTTAGGCCTTTCACAATACCACGGTCCAAAACCATAATAATACAATACCACGGACCCAATACTTTGGATCAACACTTTTGGATGCAATACCACAGACCAAAACCATAGGATCAAAAATTGTCGGACTAATACCATGAACCAACCATGAAAGTGCATGAGATCAACACTTTTGGATGCAATACCACGGACCAAAACCATAGGATCAAAAACTGTCGGACTAATACCATGAACCAATCATGAAAGTGCATGAACTTTTCTCTTGCATGAAGGGAACTTTTCTCTGCATGAAAGTGCATGAACTTTTCTCTACATGAAAGAAACTTTTCTCTGCATGAAAGTGCGTGAACTTTTCTCTACATGAAAGAAACGTTTCTCTGCATGAAAGTGCGTGAACTTTTCTCTACATGAAA
Organism: Pinus tabuliformis; assembly: GCA_031772625.1. Lineage (NCBI taxonomy): Eukaryota > Viridiplantae > Streptophyta > Pinopsida > Pinales > Pinaceae > Pinus > Pinus tabuliformis. The sequence continues at coordinate 957,073,683 of CM062804.1, forward strand.
GAAACTTTTATCTTCATGAAAGTGTGTGAACTTTTCTCTACATGAAAGAAACTTTTATCTTCATGAAAGTGCGTGAACTTTTCTCTACATGAAAGAAACTTTTATCTTCATGAAAGTGAGTGAACTTTTCTCTACATGAAAGAAACTTTTATCTTCATGAAAGTGCGTGAACTTTTCTCTACATGAAAGAAACTTTTATCTTCATGAAAGTGCGTGAACTTTGTTGCACTATAATTTATCATCTGAGATGAGTGGGTTGCCATCAAGTACAACATATGTATCATAATGCCAACAATCTCCCCCTTTGGACTTGATGGCAACAACAACCAATCACTCTCCCCCTTTGACATCAAGGGCAAAGGGCAGACCAAGATAATCTCTTTCCTAGATGAACATTCTGCTGCCCATACTCCCCCTGAGTACCTGCTGAAATCTCTGAATGAGCTCCCCCTTTGTATATGCCAAGAAGTACCACTCTGTCCATGCTTCCTCTGAGTACCTGCTGAAATATCTGAATGAGCTCCCCCTTTGTATATGCCAAGGTGTACCAATCTGTCCATGCTACATGCTGAAATCTCTGCTCTGCTGAAGTGTGCTGTTCATGCTCCCCCTGACTGTAAGCAAGGTCTGCAAAAAGATGTTCTACAAGAAGAACATGACTCTATACATCATAAATGACCTTCCTATCACCAAAGATTCATATATACATCTATCTCCCATCACTATGGTGATATACCAAAAGTTTACATATGATAACATAAGAGAATAACATCATTCATCCCAGGCATAGTGGGGAAACCAACATAGGTCGTTACATGACCTGAAGAGATCTCATCAAATGACTACAATAGTTAGAGACACACTATTACATCATGAGTCTTGATATGACCTTTACAGAGACCAAACACCTAAATAAGATCATGATAAACATTAGCAACGACATTGTATGATCTGCTCCATAGCATCTGTCAACAGCAACTAGACCAGCAACTTGTATTAGTGCATGAATCATCAAGGTATGTCCGTATCAACTCATCCTTTTGAACAAAATTCTGTATATACAGAATCATTCACATTCTTATCATATGTGAGAAACACCATAGCCATCCAGATCTGCATGAACCAAGTATCATCAATTGGGAATATCTGCATCAATCAACATATGTACGAAACAACCTATCATCATATAGGTAAGAACTCATCATCATCATGTCTCCAACAATGCAACTTTGAATAATCATCCATGTATCCAGCCAACAATCCTCATCCATATATGTGCCAAGAACAATAGGAATCCGGCATCATAACTGTAAAATATGATCTTTATGCATATGACGACAACAGCATATGAGTGACTCATCATCAAGTAAAGAAGATGTGAATTCAAGCTATGTACTTCTCCTTATCCTTATGAAGATCACCATGTAAGCACCATTAGAGAATCAACCACAAATCTGATCTAAATATCAACTATGTAACCCCAAGAATCATTTGAACAACTCATAACCATATCATAGCAAGATGAATCATTTATCCATATAAGCATCATCACCAAGGACTATTAACCATAATGCCAACAATGCATTAAAAGCATATGCTCCCCCTAAACCCGTGCCATCTTGTTTACTGTCAGATTTGATCATGCATATCAGCAAGAAGTATCAAGACATCATCATTATCAAGTTAGAAACAAAACACTTCTAACCATCAAGTCATTTCCACATATCATCAGCAAATTGTAACCATTATCAAACAACGCAAATAATAAACTGAATCATAATTGATCCTTTTCCTGAACCTGTCCCTACTGCCTTTCCTCAAACAATCATATACGCGACTATGCCATAACCAACTCACGTATATGCGTGACTTCTCTTTAAGAAACTTGCGTATGAGATTTAGGACATTGAAGTTTTGCACTTCCAGCTCCCTCTGATTCTGTTATGTCTATATGTTGAGTTGTGCCGCCTCTTTCTGATTGTACTTCTTTCTTCTTCCACATCTTCAAGTGTGATGATGATGTTTTCTCCTTTTGGTATGGTGCCCATACTTTGTTCCTGCATTCCTTAGCTATATGTCCAAGCTTGTTACATGTGTAACATCTCATATTTCTTCTATAGCAATCAACAGCTCTGTGACCAAACATATTGCAAGCAAAGCAATATCCATTAAAGTACCTTGAATGTGATGATCTTTCTGCATGATGGTCTTGAAACCTTCTTCTTCTACATCTGGCTACAACATGTCAAAGATTATGACATACATAACATTCAACATTATTCATAGGAGGAGTAAAAGATTTTCTTTGAAGAATTTCTTTCCTTGGTTGATGATGAGATTGACCTTTCATCTCCTTATTGAGCATTTCAGATTTTGCAGTAGAGTCCCTTGTCTTACTTTGTGAACTAGATTCACCTTCAATAGATTCATGAAAACCAAGACCAGTTTTGATAGCAGGAGACCTTTGACTATTAAGAATATCATCCAAGACTTTAGTACTATCTTGAAATCGTAATAGTTTATCCTTTTCTTCTAATTTATCTTTAAGAATATTTACCTCAACTTGATGTTGCTCTTCCTTTTCAAGATACTGCTTCTTCACATTTTCTTCAGCATTTCTTTCTTCTTCCAACTGACGTCTTAGTTCAAGAACTTCATTTTCATGAGCTTGGAGTAGTTCTTTATTCTGCTTCTTTGATTCTTCAAGATCTTCTTTTAGCGAGCGGATCGTGGCTTCAAGACTTTCATAGTAACTGGATATATCTCTGAGTTTCTTGATGGTTGTGCTTCTTCCATTGACTTCATCTCTTAGTGATGTTACTTCATCCTGCAACTTTTGATATTTGTCCTTGAATAACTTCCTTACCTTGTTTCCTTCCTCTAGTTGAGCTTTTAGTTTGGCAGCTTCTTCTTTGGAGACACATTCCCTTTTGTTCAATAGATCTTGTTGATCTCTAATTTTGTCTGTAAGCCTTTTAAACTCTGCCTCTATTTGATATCTTTCTTGCTCACCCATAAAAACAAATTCAGTTGTTTCGCTATCACTTTCATATTTTCCAATTGGATAGACAGCTGGAACATCAGAGGATAACAAATTCATACCTGATAGTTCATCTTCATTCTGAAATGATTCTGAATCTGAAGTGCTTCTTCCACATAATCCCCAATCGATTCTCCCACTGTCATAGTTCTTCTGAGATGTCTTCTTCTGCTTAGGCGCTTTCTTCTTAAGCTTCTTTCCCATTGTTCCACGGATCTCCTTCAAGCGATCAAGCTTCTACAAAAGGACCTGCTCTGATACCAATTGTTGGAAATAATACTGAGAGGGGGGGGTGAATCAGTATTATCAGATCAATATAACTTTTCACTTTCCATATTAAGATTCATATGTGATGCAACAAGTATATATCCAGTAAACATATGATTCAATTAGTTGATCTCTAATGAGTGCATTAGAACATTATTAACCATATGAGCAGTAAACCGGAGTAGTAAAATAGAACAGATCATCACACACAAGAAGCACACGTGAACACCATTATGTAAGGTGGAAACCCAATGTGGGTGAAAACCACCTGCTGCAAGTCGTCTCAATCTTCTTTAATAAGAAATACCTTTTACAATAGTTTTGTACTGGTGCAGACTTATACCAGTACACAGGCTTCTACCTGCAGAAGGCTACAACCTTCTCTCGTTCTCCAGATTCTCCTAGAAGGGAGCTACAACCCCCATAGTTCTTGTACTAGCCGATCCATTTACTAGTACGCAGGCTGCTACCTGATACAATGCTCCAAAGTTTTCAACTGCTACTGGAAGGGAGCTACCACCCCCTTAGCTCTTGTACTAGCTAAGATACTAGTATGTAGGTGCCGGCCTACAATCTTCTCTCCTCCAGGTACCACGTTTCATACATTTTCAGACTGGATACACCTGAAGCACAACACATAATCTGAAAGGCCACGTTTCATCCAATTTTCATACTGGACCCATAAATATCATTGAAGTACATAATCAATCAATCTTCTTAATCACCCAATCACCAGATTAATACATATACAAGGATAGTATGTGTGTTAGCAACCCGATCTAGTCCATTAGATCACATAAATATGAGTCATTATGATCCTGATCCATTATTAGATCTGATCCATCAACACAATCAATCAAACTGAATATGTAGAATACTGACACCATTAAACAGTCATCAGAACACATCAACAACCTGAACCACCTGTAACTTTAAACATCATAGCTCAAATGGTATACGCTACTACAATGAACCAAACCTGCGTACATACACGCTTTCACCAAAGCCAACCCACATACAGATCTATAAATATTCAATCATGACTTGCAGCGATTTCAAACTTAAGTTATACCCAGTTCAGATCATTACAAGCATTAGTATACAGATCTAGAATAAGCATAATCAACTATATAGAGATAGTTCATTTCAAGCCATTTGATCCCGATATATCCTTAGATCTTGTTCTCCATCAACCGGTGAGATCCCTCTTTAGCTCAGATCCAGATCTGCACCATAACCCAATCACAGTATTCCAGATCTAGCACTTTATCAGATATTCAGTAATTCAGATGATGCTTTGCCGAATGATCTCCTTCCTCTTTTATAGTCTTAGGCCTTTCACAATACCACGGTCCAAAACCATAATAACACAATACCACGGACCCAATACTTGGGATCAACACTTTTGGATGCAATACCACGGACCAAAACCATAGGATCAAAAACTGTCGGACTAATACCATGAACCAATCATGAAAGTGCATGAACTTTTCTCTTGCATGAAGGGAACTTTTCTCTGCATGAAAGTGCATGAACTTTTCTCTACATGAAAGAAACGTTTCTCTGCATGAAAGTGCGTGAACTTTTCTCTACATGAAAGAAACGTTTCTCTGCATGAAAGTGCGTGAACTTTTCTCTACATGAAAGAAACGTTTCTTTGCATGAAAGTGCGTGAACTTTTCTCTACATGAAAGAAACTTTTATCTTCGTGAAAGTGCGTGAACTTTTCTCTACATGAAAGAAACTTTTATCTTCATGAAAGTGCGTGAACTCTTCTCTACATGAAAGAAACTTTTATCTTCATGAAAGTGCGTGAACTTTTCTCTACATGAAAGAAACTTTTATCTTCATGAAAGTGCGTGAACTTTGTTGCACTATAATTTATCATCTGAGATGAGTGGGTTGCCATCAAGTACAACATATGTATCATAATGCCAACACTTATAGGTTTATTGAAGTTTGTGTAGGAAGTCATGGGATGCAAAATTAAATTGTATATCCAACAAGTACCCACTCTACATACTTTAAATAGACTTACAATACGATAAACTAGAAATATATATGAAAAAATGTGTTTCAAGGAAAATATGTTTTTGTGTATTTTCAATTGATCTCGCTATGGGTCTATCTAAGTATGTAGAAGAAACATATTTTTCATATATATTTAATTTCTCTCACTATGGATCTATCAAAAGTATGCAAAGTGGGTAACCATCGGATGTGAAATTTAATTTTGCATCCAGCAAATTCCTATACATAAAATTTGAATAAAATCTATAAAGAAATAAGTTGAAAATATGATTAAAAAAGGTTTTTTATTTATTTAATAATATTTATCCTTATAATCAACAACATCATCTAAAATTATATTTGATTCTTGTAAAGTTGTATGTTTTATTGTGATATTCATTTTTATCTCAAAATCCCATAATATGACCATATATATATATATATAATTTTCGTATTACAAACAACAAAACAGTTTAAAATCTCCCAGAGGGGTTGTAAAGTAGTCTAAATTTAAATTTAAATTTAAATATATATATATATATATAATTTTCGTATTACAAACAACACAATAAAACAGTGTAAAATCTCCCAAAGGGGTATTACAAACAACACAATAAAACAGTGTAAAATCTCCCAAAGGGGTTGTAAAGTAGTCTAAATTTAGGAAAAAATTAAGTCTAAGTGATCACTAATTTCATTGACGAGTGAAAGGACTCAAACGTCTAACTTTATATTTTGCCCCATATAATAAGGGAAATGACATGGCATGCATTGAACATTTTCCATGCATACATGTTAACATGGACCATTTGTGACACATTTCTGATATATGTTTCTTTATACACTGTAATTTGGATCCAACACGCTGCATAATTTGGATTCGATCAAGATCAACACACTTTTCTAAAAAAATCCATAGTGCATTCATTTCACGAAGTATTTTTTTTTAATATTACTTTATCAAACTAAACTTTCATATGGTCAAGTTATTGTTCATAGTAACTTAACAAGATCCACAAGTATACCAAAGTTGTGTGTTATAAGTAATAATAATGCATTATAATCAATAAGAGCAAAGTTGAGTGTGATAAGTAATAATAATGCATTAAATGATTGAAAAGCAAAGCATCACTAGGAAAGGTGAAAGTTGACAATTAGTATGTAATTTTTTCAATAGAGTAGAAATGATTAGTTATAAAAAGAATGAAAATTATTAAATTATATTTATTTACTTTATTTTTAATAAAGTAATAAGTTAATTTTGGTTTAAGAAGTTTAGTGTATAGCTTGAGCTTCGTGTGCTTAGCTTGAGTTTCGCGCGCTCCCCTCTCTTGTTGGTTCCTCCATGGCCCTTCCAGAGGGGGTCCGCTCTTCTGCTGTGCCCCCCTCGATGAGGCAGTCTCAATGTTTGTGTACATTGTCTCCTCCCTCAGTCCCCCTCGTGACCGTCCTATTGTGTCCAAGTTCATAAAAAACTTGTTGATATCCTTGAGATTGTTCTTCCCCCCTCTCTGCCCCGAAGAGCTGCTCTCTCTCTTTCTTAAAGGGGTCTGGTTGTGATCCAGACTTATGTAGGAATGCAACAAAATACAAAAATACCCATATACACAAAGATGCAGCAGAAATAAAACTTCATTTCATTAATATCAAAGAACTGAAATATGCTTACATACAAAAATAAAAATAAACTAGCTCGGGCGATGACAGTGTATCTCTGAGAAGAGATGTGGCGGCTATATGCCTCTGAACAATGTTACGATGAGGCTAAAAGGCCTATTTATTATTAAGAAACAATGGAAAACACTAAACATATAAAAACCTAACCGTATGAGATGAAGCGCCAAAATTGTGGGTCCTGTTTGGGTAAATTGGTACATCAACTTCTCGGGGTCGTAACTTTGGCATACGATCTCTGTTTGGCTATCATAATATCTCGTTACAAAAATTTCGAAGAGGAGGCTGAAAACAAACTAGTAAATTGTTTGGGACTTTTCTACTCTCTCTGTTTTCCCTAAAAAAACATCTTTTATTCCCTCAAAACGGCTTTGGAAGTTTAGGACCCGAAAAACCACCAAAAATTGTAAGTTGTGCTACAATTAAGGAAACTGAAAAGAAACAACAGTGGGGGTCCAAGTGGAATAGGCGAGTGGCCACCAATATCCACCTGGATCAGTCCTCACCCCTTAGGAAGCAATGATCACCATTGTGTTCAGTGCCACTTGGTCCCTAGTTAGCCACTTGCCTTGGTGTAGGAGTTGGCCAGCTTTGACAACACGATACAGTTGGATCTTCTGCTCACGAGTGTTCTTGATCTGTCTGTCCATGATTTCATCAGTTTTGTCATATTCCATGCAGTTTGGGTTTAACTCTGTTTGTGTGAGTTGTTCTGCAATGTTTGATGTGTCCAGTAATGGTGGAAAGTATGGTCGAAGGCAGTCCACATTGAACACTGAGTGCAGCCCAAGGAATGGGGGAATGTTCAGCTCAAAAGAATTGTCCCTTATAGCCTTAGTAATGGTGTAAGGCCCATATCGAAGCGGACAAAGCTTGTAGTGGTGCCCAACGAGGTACTCCTTCTACAAATGTAACCAAACTTTGGCGCCCACCTGGAACTTATGTGGCACCCGGTGTTGATCATGACGTTGTTTGTACTTAGCATTGGCTCTTTCCAATATGTCATGGACCTACTAGCCGATGTGTTGAATATGCTCAATGAAGTTGTTAGCCTTGTCAACTTCGAACTGGACACGAGACGAATATGCCTGAGTAGTTGCAAATGGTACGACCATATCAATGGGACATAGTGGATGGAATCCCAACCCCACCTAAAAGGGGTTGTGGCCAGTTGAGCTATGGAGAGCTATGTTGTAGCTGTGTTGGACATAGGGGAGGCTTTCATCCCATGTGCATGGATGCCTCGAGTTGTACATACACAGAATGTATATGATCATCCTATTGACGACCATCAGTTTGGGGGTGGAAAGCCATGGACTTAATGAGCTTGGTATCCAACATCGACCAGAGACTTGACCAAAATGTACTTAGGAACCTATTGTCCCGATCTGAGATAATGGATTTTGGGATCCCAAAATGTACCCACACTCATTCAAAGAAAAGCTTAGCAATGGCTTCTACTGTGATACTCTTCTTGTAGGCTGCTAGAATGGCCATCTTAGAGAATCTGTTGACGACCATGAAAAAGCATTCATTTCCATGCTTAGTAGAAGGAAGGTCTGACATGTAATCCATGGAGATGGATTCCCAAGGTTGACTAATATTAGGCAAAGGAGTATATGGGCCTTTCTTCTTGATGGTCGGTTTGGAAATGGCACAGGAAATGTAGGATCTGTATGTTCCCAACATCCTATCGAAGGTTCAACCAATAAAAATACTTCTGCAGCACTGCCGCTATTTTCTCTACCTCGAAATGTCCAGCGACCCGATTGTAGTGCACCTCCCAAATCATCTTGGCACACTCGCTTGAAGGAACACAGATGTGTCCCAGGTGGCATAATAGTGCATCTTGGAGGTGAAAATTTGGAACATGCTTACCTTCCAGGAGTGTCTAGTATGTGTTGTCAAATTCTAGATCACTCTTGTAAAGATGCAGCTACCTCGTAGTCTCGTGCCCACAATATTTGAGCACAGTGGTCAGTGCCATGACTGGTGGTCGACTAAGGCAGTCTACAACATTGTTGGTGATGCCCTTCTTGTACTTAATGTACAAATGGAACTCTTGCAGGTATGTCGACCATTTCTTATGGCGATCATTCTGCAATTTCCCTTGTGTCTGTATGAACTGCAAGGGTCAGTGGTTTGTGTGGATGACTGTTTCCTTCCCTAGAATGTAATACTTCCATTTTTGGCATGCCTGCACAATGGAATACATATATTTTTCATAGGTGGGATACTTTCAGACTGTGTCTGAAAGTGTTTCACTGTGATATGCCATTGGATGCCCCTGCTGAGTAAGAACTGTACGAATAGCATAATTGGAGGCATCTGACTTGATCTCAAATGGTTGTTGTAGGTCCGGTAATGTGAGCATTGGTGCAAAGCAGAGGCGATGCTTCAACTTAGAAAACGCCTTCTATTGGGATTCGGACCAAAAAAACTTTGCTTTCGCTTCGCCCTTGGTGACTTGACTTAAAGGCTAAGTGATATGAGAGAACCCCAACATGAACCTGCAATAAAAATTGGCAAGACCGAGAAAGTTGCAGAGATTTATTAGAGTGGTTGGGGCTGGCCAATTCTGAATGACTTGTATCTTGGTTGGGTCCACATGCACACCCTGCTCATCAATGATGTACCCCAGATATTGAACCTGGGTCATGCCAAAAGTGCATTTCTCCAAATTGGCACACAACTTGTGTTGTTGCAGGGTTTGAAGGACCTGTCGAATATGGTGGAGGTTCTCTTCCCAACTCTGGTTGAAGATCAAGATGTCATCTAAATACACCACCATGAATGCATTGGTGAAGGGTCACAAGATGTCATCCATCAATCTCATGAAGGTTGTGGGGGCATTCTTCAACCCGAAAGGCATGACCAACCATTCGAAAAGTCCCTCCTTGGATTTGAAGACAACCTTCCATACATCGGAGGGTTCGATAGGCACCCGATGATAATCAGACTTCAAGTCAATCTTGCTGAAATATTTGGCCCCCCTTGTGTTGGTCCAGAAGGTCATCAATCCATGGGATTGGGTACCTATTCTAGACAGTGATCTTGTTCAGTGCCTGATAATCAATACAGAGTCTCGAGGTCTTGTCCTTCTTCTGTACCAATACAATTGGGCTCCCATAGGGTTATGAGCTTCGTCTGATGTGCCCTTTCTGCAACAACTCCTAAATTTGCATCTTGATCTCATCGTTCTGTGGAACGTAGTGTCGATAGATCGGTGCATTGGGTAGCGGCGTACCCGGGGTCATATTGATGGAATGCTTGACCTGACAGTGCAGAGGTACCCTTGTAGGTGAGGAAAAAATGTCCTTGTACTCCTCCATGACCTTATCCGTATGTTGTTGTTGTGTGGAGGAGCCCAGTCTAGAAGTCGTGGCCACAAACTTCTTCTTTCCCTGAGGGTAAATCATAAGGAAAACAAATTTCCTTGTCTGGGAAATGAACTTAATGCATTTTTTTGCAGTGATCAAAGAGATGGCGATAGGTGGGGCTACCTTCGATATCCTGTACAACTTATCACCCAAAGTAATAATCATAGAGCGAGGTCTAGACTCATATATAACATGTCGCTTCCACAAGTATGGTTGTCCTAATAACACATCACACAGTACCTCATCCGTGAAGGACTTGATGTTATAGGGAAGGCGACACTATTAGCTGACACAGATATCTCTTCCTTGGTGAAGTCACCTAATGGTGCACGCAACAGATGTGTTGTAGTCGGTAGGCCTAGCCACTTCACAACCTTTGCTAAAATGACGTTCTTTTAGCTCTCGTTGTCGACAATGAACTGTAGTGAAGAACCCTTCACCCACATTTGTGAGTGGAAGAGGTGTTCCCCATCCTCTGGATATTCAGGCTCATTCTTCTGGATATTAGTGGTGGCCACGCTGGCACTACGCTCCATGTCAATGATCTGCTTCCGTTTGTCATTCCCCTTGTCGGGTTCCGACTCAAAGTCGGAACATGCATCTGATTCGGAAGCATTCAGCTCAACCACCAGTGACTACTTGGCCCGACGCTCACTTATGTTGTGAGTGGAGCTCTTATGGAACTCATACCATTTTCCCGTGTCCTTCTTTGTCTTCGTGGTGTTGTTCTTTGCTTGTGGCTTTGGCAGGTTGTCCTAGGTCACCCCATCTTGGCTTTGTCCTTTTCTTTGTGGTTTGGGGGCGCCTTTTCCTTGCTTCAGATTCGCAGATCCAAAGTCTCGCTTCTTCTATTTAAACTTATGCTCAATATTGACAGTGTATCGGTACACCGAGATGAGCAAGGAGATGTCCAGGAACTCCATCTCGTCCTGGATGTACTTGTGTAGATCGACACAGTACTTGAGTACTAAATGCCGCTCAGAATCCTTGATACACAACTTTGTGCAAAGGGTATGGAAAACATTTGTAAACTTCAGCACATCTTGGTCCCTTCCCTGTCATAGCGTGGTCCACTTTATGTATTTATCTTCATATCTCCCGACAGGGTAATATTTCTCCTTGATGGCGTCTTGGAAATAATACCAAGTGGGCGAGGTTTAAAACAGTAAGTATTCCCTCTCGTCCTTGTGTTCACAATAGGTTTCCCACTAGTGTTTGACGTATGGGGCGGCTTTGAGAAGTGAAAAAGTATTTTTTTCCCGATTGGAAAAGTCATGAACTGAAAAATATCCTTCCAACTGATTTAACCATTTATCTACGGCTTCTGAATCTATCTGGCCCTCAAATATGGGAATATCAAAGTTAAATTGTAGCTTAAAAGGAGTGTCGCCTCTAGAGTGGCCACTGAAGATTCGTTGCATGTGGGTATTCGTCGAAGGACCTAGGAAAATTTATCCATCATTGCATTCCTCTATCGTTCAATGGATTCCTCGAGCATTATTTTGAAAGGATATTCTGCTCCCTCGTATTTCTTTTACTCTGCCATGGGAGGTCATCGTATTTTGTGAGGTTGGTCTTGCAAAGGTTCAACCAGATCGAGCCCTAACTCCTTATAACCTGACCTCGTTGGGGACATGCAAAGAAAAATAGAAAAAGAGAAGATCGCTATGATACCACTAATCCAGACTTATGCAAGAATGCAACAACATACAAAAATACCCATATACACAGAGATGTAGTAGAAATAAAACTTCATTTCATTGATATCAAAGAACTTAAATATGCTTACATACAGAAATAAAAATAAACTAGCTTAGGCGATGGTAGCTTATCTCTAAGAAAAGACGTAGCTACTACATGCATCTGAACTATGTTACAATGAGGTTCAGAGGCCTATTTATTATTGAGAAACAATCTAAAACCCTAAACATCCAAAAACCTAACCCTAGGAGAGGAAGCGCCAAAACTGTGGGCCCAGTTTGGGTAAATTGGTACATCAACTTCTTGGTGTCGTAACTTTGGCATACGATCTCTGTTTGGCTATCATAATACCTCATTTTGAATATCTCAACAACCAAGCTGAAGAAAAAAATAAAAAAAATAAAAAACAAAAACAAACGAAACAAAACAAAACAAACAAAACAATACAAAACAAACAAACAAACAAAAACTAAAAACTAAAACAAAAACAAACAAAAAAACAAAAAAAAACAAAAAAAAAAAAAAACTTTTCTAGCCTCTTTGTTTTCTCTAAAACCGTCTTTTAGTCCCTCAAAACGGCTCTAGATGTTTAGGACCCGAAAACTACCAAAAATAGTAAGTTGTGCTACAATTAAGGAAACTATAAAGAAATAATGGTGGGGATCCAAGTTGAATAAGCGGGTTGCCACCAATATCCTCTTGGATCAAGTTGGCCAGTGTACTAGCCTATAGTCCTCTCCAAAAACAGTGCAAAAATGGGTCGAGCAGAACTAGTCTCATTTAACCCAAGGGAAAATATCCATCAGATTTTGTGGAAGAGACTTCCAGAAGCAGCGAAAATAAAGTTTGATCAATGGACTCACATACAACAACTAGACAATGAGAATATTTTGTTTAAACATAAGGTATGTCATGAATATGGTCATTTCGCAAATAGATGCCCAAAGAAAGAAGTAGAATAATCAGTAGAATCGCAAGACCCTCAATGGATTCCAGTTAAAAAGAAAAAATATGTTGGAAATAATACTGAGAGGGGGGGTGAATCAGTATTATCAAGTTCTTTTAATAAATCTTCCTTATTTATACTTTGAATTATTTTTGCATGTCAGTACCATAAAATAATGAGCATGAACAAAGAAAACAGATAGTCACACCAAAGAACACCAGATGTAAGGTGGAAACCCAATGTGGGTGAAAACCACCTGCTGCAATATGTCTCTATCTTCTTTCAAATTAGAAACTCCTTTTACAATGGTTTTGTACTGGTGCAGTCCTTTACCAGTACGCAGGCTGCAACCTGCAGAGAGCTACAACTCTCTCTCGTTTTCCAGTCTCTCCTGGAAGGGAGCTACAACCCCCTACTTCTTTCAAGGACCACTTTTCATAAATTTTCAAACTGGATCCAAGAATATCAAATGATCATCAAGTACAAGTAAATCACCCAGTCAACTGTAGTAACCAGATCAATAGTAACAGTAAACTAAAC